>CP141133.1:40303353-42795228 GCA_035236585.1 Warburgia ugandensis
CTTCTGCTTCTTTAATTGATCTGGTTCATCAATTAAATTGATCTAAGCTATTCATTTACATTAAAGCTTAATCAAGGACAAATTATTGATCTGCTTGATCTCTTTATAGATCTTAGCATACAACCTACCAAACATATAAAAATCCTAATTAGCAATATTTTACTAATGATTTTAAATATAATTACCTTAGGATGGCTATTTAATCCTGAAAATACAATGGATTATGGTTTTAGCTCGAATCCATCATATGAGTGTAAAAATTATCAGTCTAATGCACTAAAATAATACAAATATTGAGCACTCACTAGTACCCTTGCCACTAATCATGTAACAACCCGGGTTTTCATAACACATTTTGTAATACATTTTTCAAAGGCAAGGGCGCCCTTAGTAGTAAAAATTTCTGCAAAACAAAGCAGCAAAAATTCTTTTCTTTGAAACTTGTTTTAAAAAACCCAAGTCATCACTTCATACATAATATAAGTAGAATTTTGTACAAGATAAAATTCCATTGAAGGAATATACTTTTATTAAATTTTAGAATCCATTCAGTGGTTCACAGTATAGCCCGGGTATTAGTACAATGCTTGTCTAACTTACATAATCCAAATTTCAAACCTCACCATACATTAAAAACTCTCAATATAGTACAATGCTCTCAAATAAAATAAAATAAAATACATGTCTTCAAGGGATATATCCTAATTAATTATTCTTCTAAATCTTCTTAAGTCTTGAGCTCTTAATTCTCCTTCTCTGTTTCTGAGATATTGTAAACATTGAAACATTTACAATATCTCAGCAAGCTATGCTTGGTAGGGGATTTAAGAAGCATAATAATTTGACAGTATAGTCCTAGTACTTCATAATCCCATAGTTCATAACATACTCATGAATCAATCTCTTTACTTTGTCATATATGCACATCCTTACACATTCATACAGTATACTGTGTATAAATATATACATACAGTCAAAACCGTGAAAAATAGTTAATGTCTCAAAACATAATCATATCCAACTTATGCTGAGTTGATATATCATCCATACTCTGCTAGAAAGACTCCCCCATTTGGGTAGTATTGGCAATCCATGATTACCCAGCATCTCATCATGCCATATCATAAAGCATTTAACTATGCCATGCATTATAATGCAAAAATGCTCAAAGGACTACTATGTGCAGTCTGATCTGTACCAGCGCCCTCGAATAACTGGTTTCATACTCCACAGATACCAAATGTTGAAAATCATCTCCATCATGTCTATATCAGTAGATAGACCGTCACAATGGTGGCCTTCCCATATTGCCCCACCCTACATTTTGCCTCTCTTTGGGCACAGTATCATCATATATATCACATTTCAGAGAGCGGGTGGCCAAACCCTACTACTCTCCTAGCATAGCATCCCCAGGCCTATGCCTGTTTAAAATAAAACCACAAGCCTCGATGCTTGTATGTAAAGTAATCATTTTACTTATCAGAAGTCTTGTATGTTTATATAATCATCTTCATATTTTGGTATTCTTATACTAAGGATAGGATTTCACTTCAAACTTAGGGATCATCATTTACAATGAATGATACTCATGTTCATACAAGTTTAAGGATCACCATTCTATATGAATGATTCCCATGTATTGATTTTATACTTATCAGACAATCTATTTGTTTATCTAAGGCTGGAATACCTTCCAGTTCCTTATTCACTTAGGGTTTTCCTCATTTCTAACTTAACCATTTCATATATGTTTTGGTTGGATCATAAGTGTTTTCAATGGGTTTAATACAAGTATTTACATTATACTTGTCAACATTTCCAAACATAAGATCATGTATATAACATATACTTTTCATGTAGATGCCTTCATATAATCCTCCTACTTTCAAGTAGTGATTCATCTCTTCAAATCTTCCATGATCATGATTGACGTATGAAATTTGTAAATCCATACATACTGTCAATATTTATACAATCTGAATAATTCTATATTTTTTTATCCTATCTATATTCTTTGTCTAATCTTGTCCTTTGATATAAAGGATCTAGATCTTTTGTCCTATCATGATCTATCTTCCTCAAATAGTGTCTATCCTATCGATCAATAGATCTATCTTCTTCAGTACTGTGACGCACGGACGCGC
Source organism: Warburgia ugandensis (assembly GCA_035236585.1). Classification (NCBI taxonomy): domain Eukaryota; kingdom Viridiplantae; phylum Streptophyta; class Magnoliopsida; order Canellales; family Canellaceae; genus Warburgia; species Warburgia ugandensis. The sequence goes on from CP141133.1 coordinate 40,305,501, forward strand.
GTGTCACGGTCGCCAGGACGCCATGCATCCTGACTTCCCGAGACAGCGCACGCCGTCTCCCTCCCGCGTGCGTGGACGCCGCGTGCGCGTGTGACGTCGACTCCCGTTTGGCGTCTCTGTTGGGACGTCCTATTGGGCATCCCAACGTCAGCACCAGGGCGCCGACGCGGTCGCCACCACTGGAGGAGATGACGGCCGCCGAAGAAGACAACCGGATTCCGGTCTTCTCCGGCAAACCCACAAGCGTCCAAATCTTGCTATTTTTGTGCTGTTTTTCTCAGAATTTCCTCTAGATTTCATTTATACCCTCCTTTTGCTTTGATTTTTCCAAAAACCATGTTTTTTATGTGATTTTTCCCAAGTTCCTAAAAACTTCCCTAGGTACTAGTTTTCACATTTTCTAGAGAAACCAACCGTTGGATCTCTCCCAAATTTAAAGGGTTTATCCCTGGGTCTATCATCCACTAGATGGACGGTCCGATTTGTAAGAAGATGTGGTTTCATCCATGAAATCACGCTCCAACAGTAGCATGCATAGGGTTCCTAGGAAAAACGTGGTTTTTCCTGATTTAAATGTATTTCTATTTTATATATACCTATTTAATAAATAAAATTTAAGGGATTAGGACTTACCTCATCTAGCTCGGCGTTGATGGACGTTGCCGGAGTTCTACTCGTCGGAAAACTTGAAATTTTCATAGCTAGGGTTTCTGAGTAAAACTCAGTGAAAAATGGTAGGGTGGAGTGTTTTGACGCCTGGGGGGGGAAAGATATAGGCCTTAGAGTCCAAGGGGAAGAGAAACTCTTCCCTTCACACCTCTTTCGCTGGTTTCTCCAGGAATTTTGCCAGATCAGGTAGAGGCGTGTAGAAGAAGGGGGGTGCCTTTATCAATTCGGGCCCCTGTGTTTATATTTCTGCCAAATAACTAAAATACCCCTATAACTTCAACGGCTCCTAACTCCCTCGTTTGAGCTCCGTTTTCTGTGTTCTTTGTGGCGTTGGAATCCTATCGATGAGAACTTTCAAATTCTTAAGTTTTTAGGATCAAATTCCATCTATAAATTTTTAATTTAATTTATTTAACAAATTCTTGATTTATACCAAAAATTAAGGATATTACAAAATGAGATGAGGAATTATATGCGGCAATATTTGACATTTTGAGCATTTGTCGTAGAGGTTTAGAGATATTACTAATATAAAATTCAAGACAATATGAAATTAATTACGAATGACGTTCAAAATAGTTGTGCAATTACACAAGTGAGAGCTAGTTGTCTAGATATGAAGGATAAAGGGAATTGAGATTCACAATTTTAATAGAGAAGGAAACTAATGATGCCTATGAATATCCTAATGGAAAATTCAGATGACCATTTGAAGGTGTGAAGTCTAACATGTGTGTGTGTGTGTGTGTGTGTGTGTGTGTGTGTGTGTGTGTGAAGATATGAAGGATATTAGTATAAACTAAATGATGATTTATTAACAAGTAAAAGAAGATTATCAAAGTGTGCACTGGAAGCAGTTTTTATTGCTTAAAGAAGATAGAAATACTACATTAATAAATGTCATGAGCATATGGTGGTTGCAATTAGGAGTCCTATGAGTGTTAAAGGGTTATGGTAACTTCAATTTATGATGATATGGGGACACACTTAGAAATATTCAAGATGAAGAAGAGTAAGACACACCTTAAGAGATAATTATATAAGTATGCACCAAAAAATTTCGAGGATGAAATTTCAATAAGGGGGGAAGGATTTAACACCCCTAAAATTTTAATTCACTTTATGTGAATGTAATAAATCAAAAAGTGGAAACACGGAATTCAACTTACAAGATTTTTAATTTTTAGGGATAATTAATTAAAGACATGTCGAAATCAAAGTTCGAACAAAAATTTCATAATTATTTTAATTAAAGTATTTAATTTAATTTAAATAGTGATTAAAGTGAATAAAATTGAATATAGGTGGGACCAACACGTGGCATGCAATAATAAGAATGCCATAAATGTAAAAAGAAGTTTATACAGAATTAACTACTAGCTTTTATAATGGGTAATGATTACCAAAATATTTATATACGTATTAAATAAATAATTAAATGAAATTTAAATCCCCCCCACCCCCCGCTTGCTGATGCCACTGTTGTTGATGGTCCTTCCTCCTCTCCCTTCCCCTCTCTGGTGAGCTCCCACCATTCAGACCCCCCTTTGGCACCAGTAGGACGAGCACAACAGTTGTGCGACTATGGCTGCCACCACTGAACGTGCTGCTTGTCCACCACCATGAATCCCACCAACCTAAACCCCTCTCTATCCTCTCCCTTTGGTAGTTGTTGACTTGATGCGCTGGTACATGAAGGCGCTCGAAACCCACCCCTAACCTCTTCTTTTTCTTCTTTGGGGCAGCCATTAAGTTGACCGGTTAGTACACATCTGGTTGGTCCTCTCTCTTCCCTGTTTCCCTCTCTTCCCCTGCCGATTTTCTCTCTCCAGCCTAGTAGCACTTTAGCAATGCCCGACACAATGATCTACATAGGCCGGCAGCCCTCTGTCTCTCTTCCATCATCCTCACCTGATGCAGACAAGCTAAGGCTCCTGTCGAAGCAAGCTGGCATGCTAGGAAGCCCGTTCCCCCTTCCGTTTCCCTATGACCTTCTTGGGTTCCTTACACCCACACCAAAGGCACGACGACCCTGCTTCTGTGGCACTGCCACCCCAGCCACTACAACACTCCCTTTCCACTGTCTTCTTTCCTTCACCAACACAGTCTAGCCATTGAGCAGACTGATGTACTGTTCCATCTTTCTTGCTGTAATGGGATCCCGTTGGTGATCAAATCGGTAGCCACCAGCCATCTGCGCGCAACCACTGGCCACTTGTGCCCAACCACCAACTAGAATGGTGAACCCCATATCCTGTCCTGAGCAAGATGACGTGCCAAGGTCACTCAAACCATTTGTCCCTTTTCACCCATTCCCCACTCATTCTCTCTCTAATGAGTTGACATAGGTGGACCCTACTACCCCTTAGACTTTGACATCTTCTACTAGTCAATTCAGGAAGCATCTGGCTAATTCGAGGCATTCATCGCAATCCTTGTGGTGTGAGGAACAAAACTCATCAAACAATTTGGTGATCAATGAAGATTCAATAGTGATGTGAAGTTGACAATGATATACAGTCACTATCGTGTTGATCTGTAACCGATCTGACCACCCATAAATCTTCTAAGCCATAATCTATTACCAAATGTTAAATTCATGACCAAATCAGTAAAATCACACATGATCAAACTATTAATCAATCACCAAACTCATATTTGAACTCTTATCATGATCCAACTATTGATTGGCCACTCAATGTTAGATCTGCAATCGATCCATTCTTTTAAAATGATCTAAACCTTAGTCATGTACCTAACACCTAGATCAACCACTAATTTGAGCTTCTATATAGATTTGATCATAGATCTAATGCTTGAATTTTTAGATCAAAGGCGATTAGACCCGATCAAGCCAAATTAGACACAACATCATACGTGGATTTAAGCCATAAGAGGTAAGATTAATATCTAATCTTATTTACATCAATTAAATTTTATTTTGTTGATTATTTTTTATAAATTGTAGAAATTTTACAAAATAAGAAAGATTAGAATGATTAAACCTTAGGAAGAATAATTGAGCTATTTATATTATTAATTAGATTAATTTAAGGGTTAGATTGTTTTGATGACCTTATATTTGAATGTTTGATGTTAGGACATGGAACTATTGATCTCACTGATGAGAATTTAATCTCAACATCACATTACTAGATCAAACATTAAAAAAATGAATTAAACTATAGTCCAGGCTGAGATCAATAGAAGTTGAGAACATATGGATGATATGAACTGTTGATCTTTAATCAACGGTTAGGATTTGAGGATATTACAAAAATAAAGAGATATACCTAGGAGTGGAAGTTAGTAAGGGCTAGATCCTTATACTTAATGATGATCAAAGACTAAATGAGAAATCATGAGTGAGTGATTAACTTGAAATGTATGTATGACTTGATAGATACGCTGTTTGATATGAAATTAAGACCATTGATCATTCTAAGGATTTTGATAGCCTTATTTGAGGTAGGTGGAATTTAAGATGATAATTTTAACAAATTGCGTGATCTTTTGATATGGCTATGATGTGATTTTGATAATTGCATGAGATTTGAGTTGCATGAATCATTTATAAAATTTAATTATTGTGTGATATTATACATGCAATATTTGTGGCATGAATTAGGAAATGAAAAGGTTGTAGTTTTATACATAGAGAATTCCTATATTATGATTATATTTCCATGGATTTGAAATGCACATCATTCATTTAAAAAACATGTTTTAATAGTCCATGACATCTTTTATCTCCACATGATTTGACCCAAAAGCCGAATAGGCTTGATTTGGTATGGGGTACCAACTATGCATACGATAGATTTGATATGAGACAAGAGTGTAGCCTAATATTATTATTATTTTATTTACAGGTGTGGAGGGTGGATTTTGTTTTTGAAAGGCGTAGGCATGGAGATACTATGTTAGGAGGGATGTAGGGTTGGCCACCCACCCTCTAACTTTATGAGATGATAGATACATACCCCGAAGATGGGCAAATCTCGCTGGAAGTGGTATTATGGGTAGTCCACAACTACACTTCTGATCGCCCTCCATGCATGGCAGACATTTAGTCTCCCGTTCTAGCGTCAATGGAGAGTGGCAGTCGATAGACTCAGGAATTGGTAATTGCTGGAACATAGTAGTCATTTGTATATTTTATACCATGGTGTAGATTGTATAGCATGATGATATATTTGGTATGAGCTCATGACTGTTATGTATACCTAGTGTTGACTGGATGGATGTGGACTAGGGATGCTATTATTGTATGAGTTTGGTGTGATTTAACTCTCATTGTTATTCAAAAGCTTTATTCGATATTCTGATCACCATTTCCGCATGGTTCTACATCAATGGATTTATTTATAATGTTTACATCTCTTCATAAATTTTACTTGTGATTTTGATTATGGGTGAACATGATATTTTTGCTATTGGATTTATTCCTGATATTTGTATGAAATACTATGAAATTTAATATTCAAAAGGTTATGATTATCTTAAATTTAATTATAGCAATTACTGATGCAAAATGATTTGATGCATTAAAATGACAATGTATTGTGAAGAAAAATGTTGTATTTCAATTTTCTTATGCATCTTATTTCCCTACCAAGCATAGCTTGCTGAGACATTGCTTTGTTTTTACAATGCCTCAGATATTAAGAGATAGATAGGATTGATGAGGAATCTGACAAGTATCTGATCGAGTCATCTTCATTTGAGGGTAGGTTTTTATTCTACTCGGACTATATATGTACATCTACTATATTTGGACTTGATTTATAATGATGCAGAGACCGTGGCTGTTTATTAGATGGGTCTTGAAGAAGTAAACTTATTTTTAAAAGGTTTTCTTGAAAGTAGAAAATTTTATTTGATTTTTAAAATTTTAAATATCAAATTAAATCATAAATAATTAAATAGTGAGTTGCTGGTTGACAATCAAGGTTTAAAAAATGAAATTCCTTGAAACTATTTTTTTACTATTTTTCAAAATTGGGGCCCCACCTTTTGAAAGGATTCGTGAAAAAGTATTTGAAAAACCTAGGTTCATCACAAAAGCTTACTACTTGTAAGAAATTACAAGTTGCTTGAATACAATTAGTAACAGTCTAAAAAAGGTTTAGTAGGTGAGCACATTTAGAAAGTATTGAAAGTTTTAAATTACATATTTAGAAGCTTTGCATGGGTTAAGCAACTAACATATTTAGTGGGTTCTTATGTAGTTTGTAATTATCTAATGTGGAAATGTTGTTCCCATCTATACATACCCAATTTTATATTAATTAATGGAGGCTATTTTGATTTCAATTCAAGTGCAAAAAAAGGTTTTTGTATTACGTGGTTAATACATTTTTTAGGGTGGAATTTGGGACATGTTCTCCATTGAAATTAAGATAAGCTAGAGTGCATCTTTTTTAAGGCCTTGTATCACTTGTAGACTCAAGTATGGTGAGATGTGTTGGAGCTTTTTGTCCTAATGGTAGTGCGTATGTATCCTTGTGGAGAGAGCTTGTTTGCTTTCCTAAAATATTACTATCCCTTGGTAATGGGATTATACTTGAGGTGGTGATCTTTCTTTGTGCTTGAATGCTAGAATGATGTATCAGTATCCATTTATTACTAATCTCAAACAAAACATGTGATGGTGATTTCTATATCTACAGATATAATTGGACAATTTTATTATATTCACTTATTTACTAATTCTAAGCTTATTTCTAGCAATCGATTATCCAGTGTCATATTTGGTAGGCACTATAGCACATGAACAATTTAGATCACGAGAGGACTGAGTTGTATATATTCATGCTAGTTACTTAGACATCGCTTGGGCTCCTACTTGTTTTTTTTTTTAAATATAATAATTAATAAGGGATATTTCACAAAAAATAACTAAACATATTAAAAGTATTTACCTTGGAAAAATGATAAAAGGATTCAATGTCCCACTCTTAAAAGTTGGTAAGAGTAAGCAATTGCTTAATATAAAAGATGAATGCTAGCATGGAGTGCCACAATACCCCACAATGATGAAATTCCTCTATACTTTTGTATGGAGGGCCTCACATACCACTCATGATCTACTTTGTTGTTTTAACACCCCTAACTTTGGATATCTACTCATGCAAAATTCATTACAAAAGGATGCTACATCCAAGAAATAGTACCTTCAACTTGCTAGATAATGACAGTCACAAGCTCTCCATAAGAAATTATTTGTATTCAACGAAATTAAGAGGGTTGTGAAGTTTGGAATTTAAACATCAAAATCTAACAAATTTTGAATTTTACAAAAACTAGCAATAGAGTTTAAAATTTGAGAAGTCAATGTGACACTCAGTTAAAAATTTTGTTCATTAAGAAATGTTTCTAAAAATCTTGAGTGTCATTTCTTACTCAAATACGAGGATTTTATAATGGAATGAATGTCTCATTAGTACTAAAAATTTGGCAGAGTTTCCTTTATTTTTTGAACAGACATACATTTAATGCATGCATGCGAAACACCTAATAGACAATATAAATATATTTTCATTGTTTTCAAAACAAATACATACAACTTATCACATCCCAAAACCTCCAATTACAACCATGTCACAACACATTACGCTAAATACAGATGAGTCCACTACTTCAAATTAAATATATATTTATAAAAACTAATATATCACAAATTCAAATTCAAGTGGTAAGGTTCACTCCTTAGATATTGAAATTCTCAATATACTATAATTACCACTATGGAGTTGCTTTCACATCCTCGAGTCAATCTATTTGTCCTTCCATTTTAGTTTTTCAAATCTCAGACATTGTAATTGTTTACAAGCAAGATTGTGTTTGTGTAGGTGGAAAAAGGTTATTGTTTTAGCATGCAGTTCATGATTTTCATAACCAATGTAATTTGGTAATTAATTGTATAAAAAAAAAATCATGTTAGCTTAAACACACACTCAAGTTAAAAGCCTAAGCTTTCAAGTCATGCATTCTATGAAATCAATTCATATGTCCTAAGCAGATCAGTTGAAAATTCATATGCATTTCAAAGTTTATGAAAGTATAAATACATTATTCCTTTTCATATATATCTAAGCAATCCTATGTCATTATTATTTCATAAACATTTAGTCATAAAAAAATACCATTCATGCATACACCTAATCATTAGATTCAATTCATAACATATGCAACTTTAAGATAATTCATTATTCATGTACACATATATTCTTCTCACCTACTTTCCTTTATCAACATACTACATTTCAAATTCATATATAAGTACATGATCATGCATAACTTCTAATGATCCTCAATTAATCCAATACATTTGTATAACAAACCTTAGAAACACCATCAGTCTACATAAATATGTACATACGCACCAAAATCCATTGGTGAAATTGTCGTCTAAGAATATAAATGTAAAGAGAAACTATGTTTACATGATTTCACTATAGAATGCATAATCACAAGAATGCTCAAATTTAGCAATAACTTCAAGTCTAGAATAATTATAATAATGTTTGGAAACATCCAAGAACTATTCAAAATATGAGTTCTCATGAAAAACTCCTGTCGATAAACCCTCAAGAATGAAGATCATGATAGAGATGCTTAGATAAAGAAAACTAATCAAGGTTTTTACAATAATGCTCGTGAAACCATGCAATACATGTGCTTGTGTGTGAGGCGATCCTTTTAGTCTTATCACGAGGACACTGGCACACCTATCCTACTAGTAGAGACCTCCCTTCTATCACATCACACATTGCCTAACACTCTTGGATATCAACAACACATCACACAATGTTCAGCGCTCCTTGATAGGATCCAACACTCCTGGACCATCATTAGGCCTTACAACTACTCAATGATCACATGCCTCAGGGTCTACCTACTTGAGATGCAGTCGAGTGGTCTTCCTTAAATCAAATCAAAACCTTTCAGACCTTACAGTTACTTTGTGAGTGCTTTCCTTAAAATCATTAGAATCAAAACCTCTCAGGTCTTACAGCTACTCTATGAGTGTTTGCATTAAAATCATCTGAATGAAACAACAAATCACCTTCCATCTCAAGTATCACTTGATTCATATACGGGTTTAGGTTTTGACACCATCTCATAGAAAACCATAAAATCTTAAGTAATTCTAAAGTTTAAAGCACAATGTAAAAGAGCCATCATTTATTTACCATTCATATGAACATCAATCACAATTTACAACGAGCCTTACCCATTGTAATAATCATTCACATTCCACCGCACATTCCCGTTTACTTAGGATATAAGTGAAGCAACGTTAACTTGCACGATTCTAGCCATCACATTGAACATGTATATGCACATTTATTTGCCCTCATATAAATATGGCCGAAACTATTTAGCTTTATGTAAGCAACTACTACCATTTGACAAACAAGAGATACATCTTAAGGCAATCACTAGTAAATTTGCATGCATGTCTTATTGCATCTTGTTCATGCCCATTTCTAGAAATGCATTATAAGTCATTCTTATCAAAGTGATCAAGAGTGTACTAAGACCACCTATTCATTAGTTTTAGGAGTTTTAGGTAGATTGGTTGATGCTTATAGTCTACTATAGGCTAAGTGTAATATGCCTTCTATGTGGGTTTATATTCCCTTAGGTGTAGTATTGCTTCACTAATTTTCTTTAGCAAGTAATGCCTTTAGCCTAAGGTTGTAAATCCATTTACTAGTTTTTGTCATGAAGTTACCTTTAGGTTACTTTTCCTTAGGATTTTTATTGCTTAGTTAGCTAGGTCATGGTCACCATTGTTTGCATTTTTCTCATGACCAAACACCACCTAAATGGGGCATGATCTTAAGCATCAAATTCTTGTTTTACTTGCAGGAATTTGTGCCCTAAGATACTCCCCTACTTTACTAACATTTACATGTGTTTTACCTCTTGAAAGATAGCTTACCATGTTCTTGATTTAAACTCAAAGCAACTAACATTAAAATCTCTGTGTCATAATACACCCATACATCATTGTTTACTCATTTTTCATACTTGAAAGTGGATCAATTTTCTGTAGAAACAATCAAGTATTTGCTTTAGTTTTAGTCCCTCTATATTCTTAAGAACTAAGTTACCATTTGTCCTCAAGCACGTACACACACTTATCTTTTATTCTTAAACATGGCTAGGTGAAATGGAGTTATTCGTTCTTGAATTACTCAATGACATTTCGTATACATTCATAAGAAAGAGTTTAAATACTTCTTTTAGGGAAGATAATCAAAGATGACAATGATGCAACATGAAAAGATTACAAATATACTAATCCAAATTACAAATTTAGTTAACCTATCTACACTACTCAGTTGAGAGAAAGCACTACAAGTTTTTAATGCATGGTTTAGTCTCAATGTCTAAATCCGGAGTTCAGTTAAATAGTAGCCTATCTTTACATACTGACTTTAACTTTTAGATGTGCCACTAGATATTGACATATTATATAAGTTTCAGTCTAATAGGGGTGGTTCATACTCTTTTATTCGAGCGTTACAACTAGGAAAAAATAGCAATTTCAAGTGTAAGTTCAATCATTCGATTTCCAATTTGATAAATTAAAATGCATCACAAGATGATAACTAAGTTTCACACCCTATGATTCTATTTAAAATTTAAGATAGTACATGTAAATCATCATTTGCATTAATTTAGTCTTATCAAAACATAGCAATCTTAATCCACCTATCTCTACTCGAGCGCTTCAAATTCACTGACGTGAATAAGTCTCCAATTTGTGAACACACTAAGCGTCAATCACACATTTATAGCAACATAATTACACATTTATATCCACAATGTAGGTTTTCTTTCAATTTTCTGAGCTCTATAATTTACCCTAGGTTAGTCTCTAGCATGGATCGATAAAGGGCAACATGATCATGCTCATCCATAGCATTAGTCATGTTTTATTAACTAATGATTGTTAATTGAATGATCAATAGTTACCAAATTACCAAGTCCACACCATTGATTATTGATTGGCTATCCACATCTCCACTTAAGCACTAGGAGTTTCTAACCCATGAGATTGCAAGATACCTTCATGGGTTAGTGGCCATAAACTCGTTCCACAACTAGATCCAATCTTGGACTATTGGATCTAGGGTCCATGCATTCCTGATAGTCATAAGTGTTTAAATTTTGGATTTCTAGTCCATCCAAACCATTAGATCGAGTTCTATATCATGATAACGATGATTAACATATTCGATGTATGGGTATCTAATAGAAATCTGACGGTTCATAGCCGTAGAGATCTTTAAGTGGTCAACTAACCATCAAATCTAAGGTCATAACTCTAAATTGGTTGACCAAACAATCTAAGGTACTAGGTCTCAATTACAAGATCCTAATCATGTTTACTTTTCCATGAAATTTTCTAAGGATTTTACAATTTACGATGCACATTATAGTCAAATTAAAATTCATAATAGATTGGATAACATCCGTAATGACCATATCTACAATTACATTATCCCTTGTCTAATAGATCATTAAGAGCATCGGATCACTACTAGATGGTCATGGATCTGCGCGATCATGGCTGTACAATATTGTTGAGTCCGTATCTCCATTGGATCACCCCAATTGTCAAATCGCTTGAGGGGTTTTGTCCATGATGTCGAGAGGAACACAATGAACTACTCAAAATCGCTAATATTAGTTGTTTTCACCCCTATGCACACAGTTTCCTACAACTATTCACCATCATCGAGGTTTTGTCCCCAATGATGGAAAGGAAGGGAACGACATGGTCAAAGGGAAAGAAATAGCCAAGTGGAGGGAGAATACCAAGTGCAACTGGCCAACCCAAACAAGCATGTTAATTGACTCCACTGATGGTGGAAAATAGTAGGGAAAAGGGAGAAAACAAATTGGGTTTTGGGTTTCTCTGATCAGCTTCACGGGAGGGAAGGTGAACGAGAGAAAGGAAGGAGGATCACAATCTAGTGTTGCCAGCCGTGGGACTTGGCCGTGTAGTATTGCACCTCAAGCCATGTCAATTGACTATCATAGGCAGGCAGCATGAGTGAAGTCTTTAGACGAAGAAAGGAGAAAGGGGGGGAGTTAAAGGGTTGGGTGGCATCGATCGCTGATTCCTATTGTCTGATAAAGGAGAGAGAACAAAGGGGAAAATGGAAAACGAGAATGGGTTGGGCATGATGCGTTCTAACTTGATCAAGACACAGGGGAGAAGGGAGATGTGTTCTGTGTTGTCGGCGAGCTAGGCTGAAGCTGTTGAATTAGGCTCGCCGGTTGTCGATGGTGACTGGTTAGAGAGAGAGGAGAAGATGAGAGAGTAAGGGAGATCAGACAGATTTGTCGAGTTTTGGTTTAGAGGAGGGAGATGCCAATATCAAAATGACCCTTCCATTTTAGGCATTTCTTCTTTATTTTTATTTTTTTCCATCTTAATTTTACTAAAATACTCTTCATATTCAAAACATCATAATTTCTTTGTTTAAACTTCGTTTCTCACAAAATTAGTGTTGTTGGAGTCTTTTGGCTTATACATTATAAATATTAAGGTTTTAAGGGTCAACTAAGTGCCTTTCAAAACGTCAATTACATGGGACTCAAAATGCAGAATACCTAATTCATATTTCATTCAAAATAAAATTAAAAAAGTATATAGAATGGAATTTAAAAACTGAGTGTCTTCCTCCTTCAGCTCCAACACAGCTCATTTCTCTCTGACAAAGCCTCGTTCTCTCTCTCTCTCTAGCCAAGGTACAAATCCGCTTCCCTATATCTCATCTCCCATTATAATTGATGCTTGTGAAGATGTAAAAAGGGCCTAAATTGATATAAACACTACTTTCTTAAATATCTCAACTATTGCATTGGCTTTTAAACTGATATACACTCTTTTAATAAATTCTAGCTAAATTCTTTAAAATTCTAAATTATGACTAAATTTTCACTTAAAATTCCAAATTCTATTTAAATTTGAAGTTAGAAATTCAACATCTAAATTCTATACTCTATAGGCTCCTAAAACACTATTTAATGGATACTATTGACTTTCTTTTGGAATGATTTTCAAGCCATGAAATATTCAAAGTCAGGGATGTCAAATGAATGGCGTGGATCTGTACCATATGGAGCTCACTATACAAAAGTGGAGGAGTTGCCCCATTGTTAGGATATTGTCTTGCTCATATTCCAGGTATAAGAGTATAAATAATTGGATCAGGTTTGACGACTCCTTAGAGGACAATAAATTTCAATAAATATAAAAGAAATGACTATTGAAAAGCAAAATAAAAATGAAATGGTAATAATATTTACTTAATGCTGTGGTCCGTCGACATTATACATGTGGGCCACAGCTTTTGGTCTTTAATGGGCTATTCTCAATAAACTACATGCATCAAACAAAATCTCAACTGTTTGATTGCTCAATATCTTAATACTATATTATTCAATCCATTTTATTATCTATCATACAGTTATATTGCCATCATAAATTCTAGCACCATACAAATGGAGAATATTTATGGACTATCTAAGACTGGGCCCAGGGTATGAATGGTTTTTATCACTACAAAGACCAATATCATTTATAACTTCTAATCACAAAAGCGAAACTTTTAAATATATAAGTTCCTTTGTTAAGAATGCTGATGAGAAAGTTCATTTTTATCCTATAGAGTCCTACATCGGTAGCGACCTAACCAGCTACAAATCTGTCTGATAGTAGATCTAGGCTCCTCCATGGATCGTGGGATAACTCAGATAGGACAGCAGGATGAACATACAAGTGGGCTCCAGATTTTGGATCGAAGCCAATCCCAATAAATTTCAGGCTCAAAATTATCGCAAACAGGCCCATCCAACCAGTTTTTCAGATGACTAAAAATCTTACTTATAATCTATTTCTAGATCCATAGTCCTTGCTGGCCAACCACCATAGAGAGACTCTCGTATGTATGTCTCCCTGGGCTCGGAAAATGGACCAATCAAAATGCCCATATTTGCTCAAGGGAGAAATTTGATACTATAGTTCTCCAGTTGATTGAGTCGTCGTGACGTTGGCGGAAAAAGACAAAAGCTTCCAAACACCACCACCACCACCACCGACTTAAACTTCATATCAACGATGTCCGGCTTTACAAGGTTTAGTTAACCTTTTCAACGACTTTACCAGCTGACAACTAAGCACAGGCAAATGAACGTTCCGTAGCAGAAGCGGAACCACAAAGATTCTGCACCGTTGGATTTCGAATAGATGAAGATTTTATCTATGTCGGCGATACTTCTATGACATGTCAGCGGACAGAGCAGCCAAGTAAAGGATTGCGTGCTTGTTTTTATCTGGTGGGGCCCATAATCCATTTTTCTCACCTAATATAATAATAAATGTCACAAAAATGTTTATTTACCTGGAGTTGATATGCATCGAGAGACGTTTATGAGAGAAGAAGGCATGGAGAGAGGATTTTGTTCAAGCGCTTCTTCCGAGATGGTAAGGCATGAAAACAGAGAGAAAAGGAGAGGCGGCGAAGGAGCGAAAGAGAGGCCATATAGAGGAATAAGGATGAGAAAATGGGGTAAATGGGTGGCTGAGATTAGAGAACCGAATAAGAGATCAAGGATCTGGTTGGGTTCCTATTCTACACCAATTGCCGCTGCCAGGGCTTATGATACGGCGGTTTTCTACCTGCGGGGTCCATCTGCAAGGCTTAATTTCCCTGAATTTTTAGGCAACGATGAGCTTCATGATATGTCCGCAGCTGCTATAAGGAAGAAGGCTACAGAGGTTGGGGCCAGAGTTGATGCTCTTGAAACAGGCCTAATCGCAGCCGGATTTTCATCATCTTCACGGACCCACTTGAAACCTGACCTTAATCTGAAGCCCAAACCAGAAAATTCAGATGAAGATGATGATGAAGAGGAAGAAGATGTATAAGATACGGAAGAGAAGGTTTGAAGCTGTATAGTTTGACAGGATTAAAGTGGAGATTTTGTGGATCTTTTGAAGATAACTGGTCTGACCCAAACAGCATAAAGAGATGTCAACGCGATGGCAAGAAAAAATTGTTTCAGTTGTTGCTTCAAGGACCGACTTCCAGTTTTTGCAGTGATCTGCCAGAGAAAGTTAGAGCTAGATCGATTTAGATCGACGATCCTCTCTTTTCTTCTCTTTTTCTTTTTCCTTCCCTGTTGGGTTATTTTACCTCTTTTGTTCTGAAAATGTATTAAATCAGTTCAACTGTATATCAAAACAATGTTATTTGATTATCTTTGGGACCAATACAAGGGATGTTCACGGGCGCAAGGGATAAGAGAGAGAGAAAAGAGAGACAGAGAAAGCTAGTCGAGCGTTTGATTTTAATTTGAGAGAGAGAGAGAGAGAGTTGGGTGCTTGGATGCTTCATTTCAGTCGTTGCCCCGGCGTGTGGGGGGGCGGGGGGGGGGGGTCAGAGGAGGGTGGGAATCTGTTTAGCCTTGCTAAGTGTTGGGGGTGACTTTTCCTAGGTATCTTACTCGCTGTGGAATCCTTCTGTTTGTACTTTACTTGCATTCAATTGAATTCCACTGTGCCTCTATGCTTATGGCTGTGTCTCTTGCAGTTGCTGATCAAAATCTGAAGTTCCTCTCCTTTTTTTCCCCCAACAAAATCCGAAGTTTTTGCCCAACCGTTCATCCTGAGGTCTTAGTCTTAGCAAGGTTACACGGTAGCGTCTCATGCCTCGAACAATCGTTCCAACTCTTTAATTGGTGGAAATATCTTTTTATCGTTATTTCAGCCATCCATCTTAACCGTCTAGTATAAATTATAACTTGAAGGCTAGGAAAGTTTTTTGCTTATCTGACATGGGATCGGGCAGACGGTATTGTGGCATGACATATATATCTAAGTTTGGGAGTCTTTATATGGTGGAGTGCCACCAGCTAGGAGTGACGGGAATAATAGGAGGCATAAGTACAAATTGGCCCCTTTATGTCAATGATCGATCCAAACAATTTATCTAGTACACTGGCCCAAGAAATTTTCATAAAACTTCTCAACCGCTAGATAATTCTAACCATTCAAAAGAGCAAGTGTGTTTTCAGTTTTGCCTGCCTGAACTGATTTTCATCAGCCCTCCCGAGATCGGCCTCGCCTATTAATCACTTCAATCAGGCAGTGCATGTATCCGATTGACCTCTTCGAATTTGGATGGCCAGCAAGCATAACCATATGAAAGTTCGAAGAAAGAGCAAGGAGAGAGGTAGATACACCACAATGCTCGTTTCAGGTCAATGGTTACATGTATTGATCATGGGTTATTGATTTGTTCCGTTCTAGCTAAGTTTGATCCAGCGGGGAAAGTTTAGGTTAGAAACAAGTTCATAATCGAAAGAATGGGAGTCAAACACGTTTATTAGATGGAATTTCGGACTCTTGTCGTCTTGTTGGAGTTACTTGTATCTCCGCGTATGCCTTTATATATAGTTATAATCTATGAGATCTCAAGGATATATGTTAGTGACATAGATCAAATGAAATATTGAATGATGTTTGAACATACTGTTCATAACACAAGTAATGAATTTCTCAAATGCTTATGCTTTTAAAGGAGAAAAAGAAGTTCTGTCACCAGCCAACCGACTCAAGGCTTGCTCTAAAACTCAAAATTATTACTGCCAAAACCAGCTAGTTAGAATGGATTTCCAACTGATTCAGATTCTGCAGGATAATCTTCTAAGGAGTCACTTCCATCCCCAATCGATCGACACAAAGTTCCCATGTGCTTGATAACAAAGTCTTTCATGAAGATAATGTTGAAGTCAGGAACTAACCGAGTCATAGAACTCGTTAACCAATTCTTGAACAAAAGAATTCACCTTTCAGAAGTTGATCCTGTCACCTACCCACTCATTTGTCCTATCAACCTACTTGTGAAGAGAACTTAAGTTGATGAAAGTACTGTGATTACTGATCGATTGAAGGAATATAATCAAAATGGGTTTTGACTTTCTTGTTGTGAACCAACTATGGCTCACCAACCGACTCATGTGAAAGTTATTCAAGGCAGTGGTCTAGCAGCCAACTAATCTGATCAACAAGCCAATTGATTTGACAATTTCATTGCCTATTGTCTGTAGACACCAAAATTTGTTCTACACAATGATTTTTGAAGGCTGGCACTACAGTTGCTTCATCAAGGATGAGAATGTCACAACTATGTATTTCAAGAGGATTTCACAATGACCCACATTTACCCAAATATTGCACAAAACTACAAAGATCCATGTTATTAAAGAAATCACTCACAGACCTTGTGATCATGAAGTTCGTGCCCACTAAACCACACTATCATGAGGTGTTCATTCTCATTTTCAAGGACGATCTTGGCCTTTCGTTTTTAGTAAATTTTTAGTCATTAGTCATTTTATCATATATTCTTCTGGAAGTTTGTCAAAAATAAATCCCTGATTGTGAACTTCAAATGTCGTAAATCACATGATCATAGGTGGCATCTGCTTAGCAGCCACACATCAAATCATTGCAATCATGAAGTTTTCTGTAGAACCTCATAATCATTAGCTTTGTGGACAACAAACTTAAAAAAGCCAAGATTCTCATTTGTTAACTACTTTAACATAGCCAATTGATTTATTTAACTAAATTAATTTTTAAAGATACTAAAGAATCACAAAATTGCATAAAATTGATGGAAATTAAATCTATACCTAGGAATTAAAAATCTAATATATTAGAAACCAATACTTCTGGAATTATATTATCTAGATTATTTTCTACACATGTAATTATAAGCATGATGTTTCTAAAACATGAAAAATATTTCTTTTAGGCTTTCTTTTTATAGATTTTCTTAACACTAGTTTCTTAGCGTAGTGATATATTTATTCAATGTAGCATGTCTTCTTAGGGCATAAGGTATAAAAGATTCTGTTATATTCACCCTCTTTTTTACTATACTTGACATCCCTATTTTTCAAGCAATTACTGAGTATGTGAACTTAGAGTTCTAGGATACTAATATTAATACTATGCCACTTTTTAACCAAGAAATATCTAATCTGAAAAGTATCTATTCTAATGTATTTTTCATCTTAATGCCTAGGGAAACTAATTAATAAACAAACATAAAACTAACTACTTCTAACAACTAAGAAAAGCATGTAAACATAAACAACAAAATAAATCAATAACACATTAAACGAAAGAGATAGAGACTTTTTATTATACTAGAATAAAAGATTACATCAAATTATTACAAAAAAATAATTAAAAGCAAAGTAAACTATCCTATGAGTTAGAGAAATATCACCAAGTGCTTTGTCATTGTATCATTCGACACTAATGATCTTGGCCAATATCTCTAGCCCACACATGACCACCAAATCAACCTCTTTGCCTTCTTATGACATAGCACTTTGTTGTGAGTGAAGGCTAGAGATCATCAACTACTCAAGACACTAACCATATGAGAAGTGTTTACACCAAAAAATAGTGTTTCATGTGTGTGTGTGTGTGTGTGTGTGTGTGTGTGTGTGTGTGTGTGTGTGAGAGAGAGAGAGAGAGAGAGAGAGAGAGAGAGAGAGAGAGAGAGAGAGAGAGAGAATAAAAAAGGCTTGCAAATGGAAAGGTTTTTTAGAGATGAATGGATGGATTGCAAGATGATTAGGTGGGACTGTAGAGACATGTGTTTCAGGTCCAGATGATAAAGAGGAAAAACTTTTAAAATAAAATAAGATGGAAAAGGGAATAGGTGTGACAATAAAATTGAAATCCGGTGTTAAAAAAAGTGAATAGAAGAAGGGGTTAGAGATGAAATTTCATTATGAAATTTTAGGGAGGAGTATAGGATAGGGTGGAGACATTAATTCATGAGTTCAAATGTAATATGATGTTTGTAAAAAAAGAAAAAGTAAAACGGTATTGAAAGGTCAAAAAAATTAGATAGAATGGACTGAAACTTATGCATAAAAAGGATGATAGAATGAAAGGATCATGGTGTGAGTTCAAGATGGATCTTTTGGGGAGTGATAGAGGATAGGATGGAAGGATAAAAACATGATCTTGAAGTGGATAGAAGGTATTAGAAAATAAAATATAAGAGTAGAATGGATGGTGCATGATGGAAGGAAAACAAGACTCTCTTACCTATTTTCTTCCCCAAAGCTTTTCCTTGGATGGTTTTTCCCTTTTTTTAGTCACTTCATGTGGTATTTAGTGTTTAGAACCTCCATTTTGGTCCTCCCCTTCTCTCTTCTACATTGGAGCCAAGTGAGAAGAAGGATAATGAAATGAATAATCCCTTGTATATATAGATTTTTGGAGTGGAAGCCTTAGAGAATGAAGGGTGAGATCATATGTCTTAAAGAAAGGATAGATGGCGGGAACCTAAGAAGGAAAAGAGGTTAGAAAGAGGGTGGGAGGCATGAAATCCCTAGGGATATGGATGAGATAGAAAGGGAGGTGATAAGGGAGGAATGGAAGGGAATATAGGAGAGCAGGAAGGAGGATAGGGTAAGGAATGAATAAAAGAGAAAAAAGAGAAAATCTAGGGAAAGAAAGTGGAAATGGATAGGAATAAGGGTGGGAGGAGTGGAATGGCTCTTTCACTATGTTGGAGTCTAGAAATATGAGATGAATGCATGCCATTGACTTGGATTGAGTGGCTAGAATTTGTGACTTTCCAATGCTTCATTCCTAGCTTGTAGATCACCATTATCATTGCTTGAGTGGTTGAGAATTCATTGGATGTTTTTATCTAAAAAAATCTTCTTTAGGAGCTTCTTTACTCTCCACCAATAGATCAGGATACCTTGGGTGGATGGCCATGAGTTTGGGAGATTTTCTTATCCATTCTTGATCTCTCCTTATTTTTCTCTCTAGCCCACCATAAATTTATCAAAGCAACAAGCACTAAGGAGCGTGGGATGCCTCATGCCATGAAGTGGACATTTTTCTCCTATTTTTTGGTGGGATGCCCACTAAAAATATCTCCACCAATCAGGCTTGGTTCTAGTCTTCATTGCAGTGTATCTTCTCATTGGTCTATCACTGTTTAATCAAGTTTCCATTGGTATCTTAGAATCTACATGAACAAGGATAGATCTTGGCCTTTAAAGCAAGGATGCCTTCTAATCATAGATTTGCATAAATTGTCTCTCTCTTTACTCCTTTTTCTCATGTTGACATATGGGATTAAGTGTGACTCACCACCTTTCATGGTAGAACTTGTATGGCTCATTGGGTGGTCCCTTCTATTGGTTGAGTAGGAGAGAGAGTGTAAGGAATATATCTTCATGTGGGCCTCAGTCCTCTGACTATTTTATTTTAGAGATGCTCCCATCATTGTATGTGATTCCAATATATATGAATTGAACTTCTCTTAGAAGCTTCCCAAGGTAGTGAAAATGCACGCATGCATTCATGCGAAGTTCTGTTCCCTTACTTTTGATAGAAACACCCTATTTGAATAGATAATGCTTATTGTTTCACTTAAGGTTTCTGACTGCTCTAACTTTACTGAGAACACCCATTTTTTAGTTTGACCTCTCGAAATTCATAATTGGCATGTGTGGGACCATGATTACCTTGGTCTCTAAATTTGCTCTTTAAGGGCAAAATTATCAAAATATCATTTCTTCTCATTTGTATCTTAGATGTGAAAAAAATGTAGAATTAACCCTAATTAGTACTATTTGTTGAATGTTTTGGGCTAAAACCTGCAGATATATATATGACTGCATTTAATATTTCTATATATATCAGGAGCCTTGAATTCTTAAATAAGCTCTCTCGGGTTTCCCACAACTTTCAAATTTACTCTAATTAAATTTTTTTAAGATAGTTCCAATAAAGAAAGATCCACTTCTTTGATCTCTTATTTAAAGGTCAGTAATCTAAATAACAAGTTTCTAAATGAAAAGTGTAGCATGAGCATGTGATGACTCTCCTTTCAAAGAAGACATTTTTAGTTTTCACAAGTTTCTTTTTCATTTCTTTGAGTGTTCAGGTACAAAAGAATTTCCATCAACATTAATGTGAAGAGTTTCCTTTTTGAGAACTAAACGAATCCACGTTCTCTCTCTTTTTCAAGCGTCTTATATACTATAATACTATGTATCTAATGCATTCAAGCTTTCCATTTCATATTATGCTTCTATTCTTTCCTTCCATTTCTATAATTTCATTTGATGTTAGTGATCCATATTATGCTCTTACTATTTCATTCTATATGTCAAATTCGTGCAATGCTCTAAGTGTCTCATGCTTCTCGTATAATTCCACATGTCATAATAGTTTCCAATTTGTACCTCTAGGTCCTTTTATATTCTAGGAATTCATGACTATCCTTTTTATTTCTAGTTTGCAATTCAAATAATTAGAAACATCTTATGCCTCTTTCCTATGTTGTAGTATCTTCATATTTTTCATTCTTCTCATGATATGTTTTCTAGAATATCATTTCTTGTGCAACATGTTTGAAGTGTATTTATTCTCTTTCAATGTGTGAGTTTTTATGATTAACTTACTTTGATATTTCTTGGTTATCAATTAAGAACTAATTCTAAATTCTTAAATTAGTGAAAGGAAAATTCAAACTAACTAGGCTCTTAATCATAGAAGGTCAAGGGGGTTTGTTTTGCTTGCACTCATTAATTGTTTGCTCATTGGAGATGTCTAAACTCTAAATATTTGGTTTACTAGACTCATTTAAGTCATTTAAGACCTAAGTCCCTTTCCTACCTTAGATGGTGATTTCTCTTCATAATTTGCTTGGATTAACATGAACTCAGAGTATAAACTTAATGAATTTATTAGCAAAACAAAAATCAATCTTAGTTGGCACTCAATTAGAATCGTAATCCAACTTAAAAAGGAATATTCACATTATATAATGAATTTAATCTCCTATCAAAACAGTACAAAACAAGAACTCCTAGCCCAGGGAAAAATAAATCCTTCCTAAAATTATAGGTACCTAAAAAATATCTATAGTTCAAGTTTGCAACTCCACTATGGACCCTTATTTGAGTTAGCCATTCACAAGTTTAAGAACTTACAATTAGTAATTAAAAGATAATGTAATATCTCAAAATTTTTGTACCTCACGATCAATAAAAATACAAAATTTAATTCAAAGTTCAAAACCTAAAGTTTTGAAAACTAAATAATTTGACACTAAGACCTCTATCAATGGATAAAACTTGAAGAAAGCTATCCTATGACTGTAAGCATGCCAAAATCCAACAATTGAGATAAAAATCATGAGTAAAATAAGATTTTACATTGACAATGACACTCCTTATGATATATTCAAAAATGTATGATGTGGGACCCATTTAACTACAAAATTGGCAGCCAAGTCATCAAAACATCCAAATATGTTGAACCTTATAAATAATTTTTTTGACTTGGTTGGATTTTTGGGAAAATAAGAATAAGTATGGGATTAGAAAGTGCATACAAAATAAAATATGGGGATTCTGGAGAATAACTGAAAAGTTAAAAAATGCATAAAGGATAAAATAAGATAAGGATATGGATGATTATAGTTTTGGAAGGAGAAGTTCCAGAAAGTCTAAAAATAAAAGAAATTAAAAAGGCATCCCACTCTAAGTGGGGAACTAGCCAAAAATGGAAGTTATAGATCCCTCTTTGCTAGAATTAACTCTTTCTTGTAAAAGAACCCATTTCTGTACTAAGGGTAGGGTGATAACCCATAACCAAAGACATTCTACCTATCAAGGCAGATACTTTTGATCCTACTTGGACAAAAGGAAGATATTGTTGATAAATAGAAGTATGGCTTGTTCATTAACATCCTAGAAATATTCTGCCATGGTTAGGGTAGTCAAACCAACTCTCATACGAGCTCTCCGTGCTTCATTCATCTTAACATAGACTAGAGCTACTTTTGATTTTGTAATATTTTCTTCATTAGTAACCCTAGATTCTCTCATTTCCATGTAAAGATCATTTCCTTCACGAGTGTGTTCACCTACTCTACCAAATATAGAGAGCTTTGGCAATGTTGTTGATTAATTCCATGATGAGTATTGTTTCACCCACTCCAACTCCTGTACATAGTTCAATTTTTCCTCTACGACGACAAGGAGCTAAAAGATCCACCACTTTAATCCCCATTTCAAAGATAGATAATTTGGTGTCTAATTGGATAAAAGTAGGCTTGGATCTATGAATATGAGATGTTGTGTGAGTATCTATAAGAACTAAATTATCAACAGACTCTCTAAGAATGTTGAAACTTTGTCCGAGAGTAGCTCCACTGACAAAACACTTAGATGGGTAGCCATGTCATTCACTTCCATTCCTCGTGTTAGACCATCTGTAGCACTCATAGCTACAGCTCTCACTTGATTATTTTCTAATAATTAATGTATCTCACAAGTCACATTAATTTGCTGACTGAGAGTATCTTGACCCTTAACTACTAAATAGTTGTAAGTATTAGGCATCTTACTAGGGAACAACTACATCTAGTACCAAACCAATGATTTGAGAAATACACCCCAGATTTTTTTCTTCTACTGTTGAAACTCTAGATCTGAAATAGTAAGATTGATTCCCATAATAATAATAATAATAATAATAATAATAATAATAATGAAATATGTCAAACTTTTTTGCAAATATTATCAAATCAAAATAAATGTCCAATAACAAGTTGATTGTTAATTCAATGAGAAATAGAAATGGGAGTTAGCACTCAATTTTACTATCCAATCGAATCCAATTTAATCATTTAATCATTCAGTGAGTGAATTTTGAAGTTCAACTAATCAAGTTTAAATTAAAATCAATTAGAAGAGACCTATAGAAGCCTTCAAGCTCATAGGACCCTCTTAGAAGGAGGTGATCTATTATCACTCTAGTGACCTTATGCTAAATCACTGGTCTCATTAAGTTGGATGTCTTGAGTTGGGGAGTAGGAGTGAAGAAAGAAAAAGAAAGAAAGATAGATAGATAAGGGAGAGGGAGAAAGAGGGAAAGAGGGAAAGAGAGGAGCTACTGTTACCAAATCCCCTAGTCTGTCAGTCAGAAGAACGATTTGAGACGTTGAGGACATGCACGATGGACAAAGGGAAAAGCTAATGAGGAAAGAAACAACAAATCCTTCAATCAAGTAGGTGAATTAAGATAATTAGGGTTTCAAAATGATTTGTGAAGATAATCATGCATTTTTTCTATTAGTTCTCAAGACTTTAGATAATATATAGATCTCTAATGCAAATAAACATTGAGTCATGGAATTAAGTTACATAATGCTTTGTTATATATGCCAGTAGACACACCTTTTTTATTATGTATTTGGCATGGGAAATGTTAGTTTACATTGATCTCTATCCTTGATCACGTGCAACAACTTTGTTCACAGTTGGTGTATAAAATGATTAGTTAATAACATGTTTTGTTGAGAATCTTGTACTAAAATCTTGGAAGAAGCTGGTGATTAGTATATAGTGATAGCACGTCTTTCCTTTTGCCCACATGTGATTCCATTAGTGAGTATGCTTGACTTGGGACTAATATACTTAGAAATATGACATATAATATCCTTGTATTTAGCACTATCTAACCAAGAATTTACCACAAATATCATTAATTAGGGCTAAATTTCACATTTTTGTAGGATTAGAACATAATTGAGAAAAATGATTATTTTTGGAAATAAAAAACCTAAAAAGAGGAAGACTACTACCCCAACAATGTCATCGGTCCACTGCCAATGCAAAGTCTAGGAAGTCATAGTGCAAAGGGGTGTCATTATCATCTTCAACACTATCAGAAATGCACCACTTTGGACCTTATAGTATGGAATTCTATTTACTCACTTGAAATTGAGTATCCCTTTCCCTCCTTTTCCTAATAGGATTGGAAATCCTATATTTGATATATCCATATGATCGAGTTCTTGGGTTTTCGAAATAGTGTAATGTAAAAAGAAGTGCTTCGAATCATTGCTATTTGACTCGAACTAGGGGGTGTATTTATTAAAAGAGAGGGTGGTGAATATCCCACGCATGTGTGCAAGCTATTGACCACCTTGGAAAACTTTTGGACGAAGCTCAAATCACACAAAATGGAGTGCAAATGTTGTTGATATTCTGAAGTGAACTACTTAGATAGTAGGGACCGCTTCAATGAGTAGTGTGACTGGACCATCCACTTAACTCTATAGAGGGGACCACCCAATGAGCTACATGTTTTCATCACGCAAGGTGATATGTTACATATGCAATGCATGAGAAAAATAAGGAATGAATAATAAGGAGAAAACATGTAGAAGAGTGCTCACTCAAAGAGATTTTAATCCAGAGATTTTAAGAAAGAATGGACAAGATCTACCCTTATGGCTATCCTAAAGAAACCAATGAGAGCTCACTCAATCAAGGATAGACCAATGAGAAGCAAGATTGCAAGGAAAACCAGAATAACACACCATTGGTGGAGATTTTTACTATGGGCTACCCACCATTTTTCAAGGAGCCAAAAAAATTTCTCCCTAGGCAAAAATTTTTAATTAAATTCCATTGACAAGAGATTAAAATTGTGGGATGGGAGAGAAACAAGGAGAAGACT
The DNA here is from genome assembly GCA_035236585.1 of Warburgia ugandensis. Taxonomy (NCBI): domain Eukaryota; kingdom Viridiplantae; phylum Streptophyta; class Magnoliopsida; order Canellales; family Canellaceae; genus Warburgia; species Warburgia ugandensis. Next base: position 40,330,792 of record CP141133.1, read on the forward strand.
TATAGTAGATAAGAAAATCTTTATGAAATCCAAGCCATCCACTCTAAGGTATGATGATTATATGGATGAGAAGAAAGGAGCTACAAATTGGATCATTTAAGACATGGATAATTTCAACCAATCTCAATCACTTAAAGATAGATTGAAAGACTATTTGAAAGTTAGGAATGTCACAGAGAAAGAGCCATGCAACTCTAGCCACCAGCCCACTTTCCCATTCAAAGATTTCAAAGCATTTACAAGCAAAGGAAGTGGGAGTTGTCCTTTTATGATAAAAATTCAAGTGATTTCTGGAAGGAAGTTGGGAGGAAACTTCCTAACACATGTCAACACAAGATATACATGTTATCATCTCCACCATCCAAGGAAGAAAGGCCCTCATCCAACCCTTCGTCCACGCAGGCTAAAGATTCTATCTTATCTCTTTCCTTCCTCTCTGATCCTTCCTTCCTTTCCCTTTCCTATCTCTTTCCTTCTTGCTAGCCCATCTTCCCACTCTCTCTTTATCTACATTACAAGTCCAAATCCCCTTCTCCAATGCAATTACCTTCTTTCCATGAGTTACATCACCCCTTTCCATTCTTCTATCTTTTCTTCCATACTTCCCTTTCATATCAACCATCCCTTCTATCCCTTCTCCTAAGATCTCAACCCTTTACCTCTTAGGGCTCCACTCTAGAAACTTATCAATAGAGGTGAGGTGGAGAGGAGTACCATCTCTAAAATTTTCTTAGAGCATAGAGCATATGTCAAGAGGAACATACGTAGGGAGATCATTCATGCCATCTATCCCATAGCTTCACATGTCCAATTTCTAGGAGTAGAGGTAAGAGTATTCAATTCCAACCAAAGCATTCTAATTCATAGCTTAAGGAATCAACCTAAAGGGTAGGAATATTTCAACCTAGGTAAGTACCTAGTTCCTTCATTATCTCCTTAAGTTAGAATTTGGTGAGTACTATTCCAAGAACCATTGTTTCCATTTTTGTTTTACCTTTTACATTTCTCTTCTAATCTAATGTGGGATACCCTAGGCCAATGGGTGCATCCTCACATTAATTCCCTCTACCATCCTTTTCTTCTTATCTTTCTATTGCTAGAGTGGGATACTCCAAGACAATGGGTGTATTTCACTCTAACCCTCTTTCATCTTCCCTTCTAACAACTTAAGATGGGGTGTTCAAAAAACTTCTTGTGAATTTTAATTTATACCCAAGTGCAAAGAGCTATTATAGGATAGATAGGGTAAATACGAGTCCATCCCATGAAAACTCTTAAAATGGAATTTGATTAAAATCTACATCATTAAACTTTAACCTAGCTAAGAAGAATAAATAAACATAGAATTTAAACACAACTACTAACTTTTAATGTTAAGGAAATAAAATAGCAACTATAAGATAAAGCAAAGCAATAAAATAGAACTAAAAAGAGAGGATTTTCATCAATTCTCAAATATGTTATAGTGGAATTACAAAGACAATGCATAAAAAAAAGAACATTAAAAGAAACTTCTTCCACCAAGCTTGAACTTCATTGTATGGCTCCCATATTGTGTCAGTCAATAGGACCTTGTATACTTCCTTTCAACCCCAAAAACACTAAAAACTACCACCAAGCTTTTCTCATCTATAACCCAACATGCCACTTTCCTAATGTTATGCTTGATTACAGTCCAATGATCCCTAGGAATGAAGTAGGAGGGCAGACAAGGAAAGAGGCACCTACTTACTTTTCCTAAAAGATCACCAACCTTTATTAAAGATAAGATAAGAGAAGAGAAGAGATGGGGGGAAAATGTGTGTTTGTTTTTATCTAGAAACTCTATTGAAGAGGGTAGCTTTTCTAAGAGAAAGCAAGGAAAGGAACTTTGTGATACATAGGGTGGCTGTACGGAGTAAAATAAAAGAAGAGAAGTGAGACCAATGTGAGGTGCATCCATTGGATGTCTTACTTTGGGATGTGAAAGTTAAATGAAATAAAAGAAGGAAAAGACCTAATGTTGTGGCCTCTATTAGATAGACATCCCACTTTAAGATGTGATGGGAAAGAGTCATGGAAAGGAAAAAGAAGCAATTAGGGTGAGAGGCATTCATCGAAGTTGAATATACCACCTTAAGTTGTTAAGAGGGAAGATGAAAGAGGGAACTAAGGTGAGGATCCACTCACTGGACTCTGGTATCCCACCTTAGATTAGAAGAGAAGGGAAAAAGCAAAACAACAAATGGGGACAATGGTCCTTGGCTTAGGACTCCCCAAATTCTAACTTAAGGAGATGATGAAGGAACTAGGTACTTACTTAGGTTGAAGTATTCCTACTCTTTGGTATAATGCCTAAAGCTATGAATTAGAATGACATTGTGGTTAGAATTGTATATTCTTACCTCTACCCCTAGAAATTGGACGTGTGAAGCTATGGAAGAGATGGCAAGAGTGATCCCTCTCCCTCTGTTCCTCTTGACTTAGGCTCTATGCTCTAGGGAAAATTAAGAGATGGTTCTCCTTCTCCTTCACTTCTATTTATAGTTTTTTTGGGGAGAATCCCTTAGGATTGGATGGTTAGGATCATAAGGAGAAGGAATAAAGAGTGGTTGAGATGAAAGAGAGAAAATGGAAACAAAGGGAGTGGAATTCAATTTGGGAATGTGGATGCATTGGATGGAGGAAAATAGGATGGGATTAGATGTGGGCTTGTGATAAGGATGCAAAGGAAAGATAGGGCAAGAAAGGAGGAAAGAGATGGGAGAGGATGAGAAAGAAGAATGTAAGGTATAGTGGGGAATGGAAATGGATCGAATATGATCTCCTTGAGTTGAGAAAGGTTGAGTGGGCTATTTTTACTACTACATAGGATAATTTTAGAGTTGGTTAAAAATACTAAAAGAAGTTGGTTTATTAACTAACTTGTATAGAGCCAACTTGGAAAATTGGTAAGAAAACAAGTTGGTTAAGAAATGACTTCAAAAGTCATGACTTTTAAAGTCAGTTACACAACAACTTTAGAAACAACTTTTAATATTGGTTTAAAAATGAATTTATTGTTTTTAAACCAACTTTAACAGTTGTGGTTTTTAAAGATGTTTTTTTTTCTTTTCAAAACAACTTTAAAAGTAGTTGTTTTTAAAGTCATTTTTTTTCAAGTTGTTTTGAAAAAACAACTCTAGAAGTTCCTTTTTTCTCTTTTGTTTACATTGCAATCACTAATTATAATTATGCATGCATTCAATGTATCACTTGCTACATTGTGCTTCCAATCTTTATACGCATGAAAAAGAAACATACATACACTTCCATAGTAGGGTATGAAACATTCAAATTCATCATCCAACCACATTTATCTTGAAAAGACTTGATAAAAGAAACCACAACACTTTCATTACAACCTCCACATTCACTTCATTTACAACTCCATACACATACCCATTTACTTTGACACTCCAAGTTGCCCTTATTCATTGATCCTATAAAATGTAGATCATTCAATGAAAATAATGAAAATTAGAGGAGCACATGCATATTAGGAAAATGCTACCTACTTCATTTACATGTCCATACATATACCCATTTACTTTCACACTCCAAGTTCCCCTCATTGATTGATCCCACATTCACTTCATTTACAAGTCCATAGACACATACCCCTCATTCATCCCATAATATATATATATATATATATATACATATGTGTGTGTGTGTGTGTGTGAGTGAAAATAATAAAAACTAAGAGAACACATGCATATCAATGAAAAGAATACTTTATTATGGATAAGGTAATTTATATTCATGTAGTTACTCCAATTGCTCTAATCAAAACACATTACATACTCAGCTCATTCACTTTGTATTTCATTAAGTTTTTCTTTGGAGTAACTCTTCTTGTTTACCCACTTAGTGAGAATAATAGTATGCAATACAACATATTTAAGTCAATTGACACATTCTTTTGAGCTAAAATCCATAAAAAATATGAAAAAATATAAGATTATGATTAGTAAAAAGTGTCTTACCATTCTCAATTAGGATACACCAACACCATTGAGTACTAGGGTGCTCATGTATCTTAGCACATAGTACTCACACTCACACTTTCAATCAGATTGTTGTTTAGGGCATTGTGCAATAAGAAAAATAAAAAGGATCAATAGATATCATTTGTAATACTATAAGTTTAATTAGTTATAAAATAGTATAATTAATTATTTTTAATACCTTAGCATTCTTCCAAATGAGTTTTAGTGGTTGCATAGTTTGAATCACATTAGTCCATGTTAATCATGCTCTACAAATTTATACTTCAAATGGATTAGATATGGATAAAAAATTACTTATATATATTACATGAAAATATTAAAAGTTTACTTATTTATGATTTCTACAAGGGCAAGACAAAAGTGTGATGCACAAGAATGAAAAAAGAAAGCATGTGGATATGGATAAAAAATGACTTATATATATTACATGAAAATATTAAAAGCTTACTTATGATTTCTCCAAGGGCAAAACAAAAGTTTGATGCACAAGAATAAAAAAAGAAAGCATGTACACATCCAAAATGAGTCACATCCAATGAGTCTTATATACACAATCATATGAATTGTAATTAAAGTTACAATCCTTAAGTATAAAATAAGTTAATAAGAAAATAAAATAAAATAAAACTTATGAGCTATTGTAGGGAATCATTAAGCTGTACCCCTTGGAGTATTGGAAGAACCCTTGTAACATATCATCAATATGCCTCTCTATTAGCCATTACTCCATTGCTCCACAAATGATGGTAGGGCCAAGGAATTGGTAAAGTACATCCTTGACCTCAAAAAGGCTCATGCATTATTTAAGAACCTGCATAAAAGAAATATTTATTACCTACCATAAGAGAATAACAAGTAGTGTCAAGTATTTTATAAATAGATATTTGCATATACCCCATGTAGGCAATAATGTGAGGGTGCTTGAGTTGATCCCATTGGCAAACTCATAATAGGTCCTCTGCCATAAGTGGCACTTCAACAACGACATTGGCAACACTCTCTCCTTGATCAATACAGAGTTCATTGCCCTATATGAGTTCGTATAGTAACCTTAGGGATCGAGGCATGTTAGGCGGAACTTTCACACGATCCCTAGACAATTGCTATAAAAGTTACAAAGATTTTTAATCAATTAATATTGGTCAATGAAGACATTCAATTTATGATGAAAAGTAAATGTAAATACTAGTACCGGTTCCATTGGTGTGGTGGTAATTAATGGTGCAATAGTGGGAGGCCTCAATAGAACTTTCAGTTGTTGTTTAACCTTGAATACAGTTAATAAACAATTAAATTGTGGTCTATACCTAAAAATTATTATTGAGGAAGGTAGCATGAAAAGATATATACCATGGACTTTGTGGAAATGATAAATTCCTTTGACCAAGCGACATGATATGAAATGGAAGGTAGGCAGTCACAATCAAATCCTTGGTTATGGACATGAGCTTAGTATGTGGAGGCTTACTAATCCCAAGCAAAATGGTTGATTCATGCTCATAGCATGATCCAATTATGATGATGTTTTGATGGGTATTCAAGTCTAATAGGCATTGACCCACTTATAAATCATAAATACATCATAGGAGAGAAGTTGAGATAGGAGAATTACAAAAGGACAATAAAAATGTTCCAGTGTTTATGTAAACCTCCTTGGCCAAAATTTCTCTTTCAAAGGCTGCAGGTTATCCTTCATGAACTTCTTTGGTAGAAGAAGTGCAGCTGTCATTTGATGGAGGTACAAGGGTTGTACAAGAATTAGGTACCGAGGATTGAGAAACTATCACTAAGCCTCCTTCATGCAAATGGTTAATTATATCATTTATATTTGCACACAACTCATTATAGCCCTCTAGATCATCAACTATATGTATCCTTTTACCAATGAATTTGGAAGAAACAATACTGTGCCCTATACCCCTTACTTGACTAGGGTGGTCCTTCTTGCCCATATCCTTATATAGGATGTCATTATTGGCAGTGGTGCTACTTTGAGTTCCTATACTCATGTTTTCTTGGGTATTTTAAAATTTAATTAGAAGGACATGATCAGTTCATGTATAAAATTGTATAAAATTGAAGGTAGTCAATGGTAGATAGGTGGAACCACTTACAATGTAAGAAGCAACTTGTGCACTAGCTTCATCTCTAAAATTTTAAGCATTATGGCTCTTTCAGAGGATGGCTTGGTCAATGGGATTAGCATCCCTAGCTTTCTTTTTGTTGTTAAGAAAGACACTATAGTTAGTTTATAAAATGTATATAACTATAGTATAATTTGGAAGGAATCGATTGTTGCAAATACTTCATGCTCTTCCAATGGGCATCACCCAACCTAAAGAGGTAGTGTTGCATATTAGTTTCATGTACTGTTCTTCCTTTTGTACTCTTTGATTGCACATTTGTGTGCACATAATCAAGTGCAATAATTGGATGTTACATACATTAGTTGAATGAAACATTGTTTTAGTGCTTACCTCAAATTCAGAGGATGTGCTCTCCTTTACAAATTCATTTCATGAGTCCTAGTCAATGACGTCAAAATAAATGGTGAGAACTATGTACAACCTAGATGGATCATTGACATATGGAGCTATGTAATTGTGTACAAGGTAATTATTCCATTTTCTCCATTTCTTACCAGCTCCTTGTAAAAGCATGCATTTTCTTGTACTCAGGTACCTCAAAGGTAGTCTAAAATGTAGAAAGCACATTACTGTATTTGAAAATAAGAATATAAATAATGTTACAAATTATACAATACATAATATTTTTACCTACCTTCACCATCTCCCATATTGAATCTTTTACTATTGGTGTTACATGCCTCCAATCATCAAATGTGATATGCACCATGCTTATTATTGTGGAGTAGAGAAAACTACTACAAGATGCTACACTCTCACCTATATCTTATCCCTTACTATTGTATTGGATAGTTTCTTTAATTATGTTTGACTCTTTTCTTGATAACATTTTCATCATTGTTCATCCTCTACCCTTTCTCTTTTTGAGAGCTACTAAGGTTGGCCTCTTGTTCATCCTCTTAATATTGTTTATATTCTTCATTTTGATGTTGCTCATGTTCCATCCTTACTACAAACAAGAACATAATAATATCAGAACAATGAAATTAAGTAGTCCATGTAATGCATTTAAGGAAAAAAAAGCAGAACAAAATATAAGAAACTTGCTTTTTTGAGTACAAAGGTGACATTAGCCAATGAACTTATAATGCTATTTAAGTGGAAACCTTTACTTAGTCATCAACTATTCACTTAAATTTTCTAATCTAACATAAATATAGTATACATATTTAAGGAAGTTATCTATGTATTTAGTTATGTAAACATTTTATGGATATAATGCAAAACCACAAAACAGAATAAAAAATTAGTGACCCCACCTCTTCCACACAAATGAATCAAAATCAAGCTGCATACGAATGATGATAAGGATGTGCTCCAATATCCTAAAACCTCAAAGAAAAATCATGAACATGATTAAAATAATCCACAACAAAAGCTTGATACAAAATCCATTATACAAGAGAATATAAATGCAAAACTCACCGAGTCCTCTAAAAATATCTTAAACCTTTGAGTATTTAGTTCATACCACCTACAAGAAGATATTGTTGCTTAAAGGAAATAGACACGTATAAGGCATTTTAACATGCTTCTTTCCAATTCAAGATGGAAATTCCATTAAATAAGGAAATTCCATGGATCTAACTTCTTTCTCTAAACAATGTGATAACATTGAACCACCTGACACCAAATTAAATGCTTAATTAACCAAAGCATGGGAAGCTTTTGCATGTTAAATTAGTTCTTTCAAACATCATACCCTCAGTGCAAAGCTTAGTATCCATTCATCATTTAGTTTTGTTTATTTAGCACTTTCCTAACTTCTATGTTAGTTTCTATTTTTGGATAGTTTCTAATTTTAGGTTTGAATGCTCTAGCTTAGTAAGCATCAACTATACATCATTGTCCTAATCTAGAAAGTCTTCATCTTTTCACTTTTTCTTGTTTTTAGAACTTTCCTCATTTAGAACTATGCTACTTTCTATGTTTAGAATCTCACACATAGATCTTAGATTCTTTCTTTTCAAAGCTTTTTTTTTTTTTTTCTTTCTTTAATACATCTTAGGACCACTTTAAGAACTAAATGCATGATTAATTATTAGATTTAGAGATTTCCTAAATTAGAAACATGGTACTATCTATTTTTAATCTCATGCATTGTTTGTTTTAGTTCTTTGTGGACAATCTCATTTCTAAGGTGGGTGTAGAGTATGGGAAAATATAAATTTCATTACTAGTCACGTCCAACCAATGATTTGCAACCTCTCACCTCCAAGACTTGCATACTTCCCTAGCTAGAAAGGTATGTCCTTGATCTCTCTCTCCCAACATCCTCCAATCAAAGCTCTTTATGGTGCCTAATTTTTGGTTGTGGTCTACCGATTTTCTAGTTTTAACCTTTTGTGATTTTCTAATTTTCTGATATGTCCTCAATCTCTCTCCCGATATTGTCCAAGTAAATTTTAATTTCAAAGAGGAAGGTGCAAATTTTCTATAATTTTGATAGGTTTGTAGTCTTTTTGGTATTACTTGAGGTGTTTTTTGTGTGTTTATTTTAGCTATTTTTTCCCTTTCTTCTAATGTTAATTCTGTGCTCAGCTATTTTATGTTGGATGATTCAGATGATATTTTACAATTTTATCTAGACCTTCCTACTAGAAGTTGTGATCCTATAGACTCATTTACCATCTTATGAACAAATTTAGTTTCATTAAGGTTGCAATTAACATAATTGTTCCACCCTATAGCCGTGCTTCTAAAGTTAGTCAATCATCATACGGTACAAATTGACCACTATGAGAAATCATAAGCCTAGGCTTTTGGTATAAATTATTCCACATGACTCTTTGAGATAACAGAAAGCATAGACCATTGCATGAATTAGAGAAACAAATAACAAAGGTAAAACAACATAACAGATAACAACAATCATTTTATACATTTTCTATGAGATAAATCAAGATATTAAAATATATTCATACTAAATCCCCTACATTACCATTACAAGAATCATAGAAACAAATAACAAAGCTAAAACAACATAACAAATGAAAAGAAACATTTCAAAAATTGTATGTTAGATTGATCAAAGCTAAAACAACACAATAGACCAAGACCAACTGAGAGAGAGAGAGAGAGAGAGACAGAGAGAGAGAGAGAGAGAGAGAGAGAGAGAGAGAGAGAGAGAGAGAGAGAGAGAGAGAGAGAGAGAGACAGAGAGAGAGAGAGAGACAGAGAGAGAGTGAGTGGTGGTTTCATTTGTAGGCAGGTGGGGGGGAGGGGGCAAAAGTTTTGGTTGTTTGCGGTGGGGGTTGGTCATTGCCACGGAGGAGGGAGGGGGGTGTTAGTCATTACTAGCGGTGGGAGGGAGGGGTAAGGAGGGCAAGGAATGGTTGGTCATCACTGATAGGGCAGAAAGGGAGGGCTAGGGAGGGGAGAACATACCTTATGTAAGTGAAGAAGCACAACGGTTGACTAAGTGACTACGCTGGCAGATGACAAACATTGAAAGGCAAATGACGGGATGCTCATATTTTGATCTTACATACCTTAGACTTTTAAAGTCATTGTTTCAAATGACTTTAAAAAACACCATTTTTAATGTTTTTTCTCAGACAACTTTAAAAATATTATTTTTAGAGTGGTCTTTTAAAATGACTTAAAAAACTATTATTGAAGTCATTTTTTTACTTTAAAATTATTTCTATATTTATAGATATTTTTCTCTTACAATAACACAAATTTTTTTATGAACTTTAGCATTGATTCAAGCATTATTTGTACACACACACACACACACACACACACACACATGAACAAGGAAATCCAAGTATTTTTTTAAGTAATTCCTCATTTATCATACTTTTATTGCATATACAAATGTTACAATTTTTTACATCTCACAATAGAGTACATGATCAAAGAGCTAATCAGGAACTATTTCATCAAGATCAGGCCTCTTAGTATTTAGCTCATGAGAGAGATAGTAAAGCTTTAAGTTCCAACTTTCATAGCCAACACGATGAAACTATTTCTCTTCATCAAATCCTAAATTTCTTCGAGAACCACAAAGCATAAGGTTCTCACTTTCCCCAATAGTGAGGGTTAGAGAGATAAGTAGTTGTCATTTTGCAATGAAATTGTACAATTTTGTGCCAGAATCATGATGATCTAACCAACTTCTTAACCTTACCCCATCATCTGCAGTTACAAAACCCACTTCATCTACAAAATGCAAATAGAAAATTAATAACAAGAAAGTCATGGATGATAACAAGAGGTTTTAGTATCCTTACCATATTTTACATGCCACAAACATTCAAAATATCCAAAATGGAAGGTAGGAAGGGGAACAAGGAAGAGAGAGTCAAAAGAACCAGAGGAGGATGCTGTCATGCTGTCCATAAGATGAAGAACATAGATAGGAATGTAGGAAAAAGAGACGACTTCGACCTTTTTATAGAGGAAAATGTACTTTTAATGTCATTTTTTGAAAATGACTTTAAAGGTCCTTAAACTCAATTTTTTACTTACTTTAAGTTTACTAATTAACACTGCACTAAGTAATGATTCATACAAATCAATGTTGAATCATGTAGTCTATGCATAATAAACACTTGAATATGCAATAAAAGTGATTTTTAAAATAATTCCTCATTTATAATCCTTTTATCACATGTAGTCACATAGTATTTCATCTCATTAATACAATCCATATATCACATGATAAAATAGATAATCGACAATTATTTCATTAGACTAATACAGTCCATATATCCCCTCATTCACTATTTTCAACCTAAGCACTCCCCTCACCATTATCACACACATAGTCCTCATTCTCACCAACTACATCGGTTGATGAAATTGTTTTAGGTAATGCAAGGGTAATCTATTATAGTGTGTCACGACCCGGGTTTCTATATGATGCAATGTTGATAAAAAGGCGAGATCTCTTGTTTTATAAATATGAAATGCATAAAAATCTTTTTCATTTGGAAAACAACCTTTCATAAAAACCCCGAGTGTTAAAACACATTCTCAATCTATTTAGTCATGGCAAATTTTTAAATCAATATTGTTCCCAAGAAAGTGTTAGTCACAGCCCCAGCTATTAGAGAGTAACTACAATCAAGTAGCGTTGAAAGATAAGATAGGGGTCTACTTACTTGTGCTTGGCCTGTGTCTCCTAGTACAAATGTCCCTTGCCCTTAGGTATTTACTTTGTATCTGAAAAATGTTGAGGATTGGGTGAGTATATAATATACTCAGTAGGGCCTATCACTACTAGTTTTATAAATGCATGAGATGTTTTAAAATCATGTGCTCATTCATTCAAAACATGCGTATGTTTGAATACTCGAGTTCAATATTAGTATAAGAATCCATAATCAATTTCAAAATATGTGTATGTTTGAATACTCGAGTTCGATATCAGTATAAGAATCCATAATCAACTGAAATTCTCATAACTTAAAAGATCACATAATCCAAAAGTGAAAGTATCATATATATGATGACATCATGATATGCAATAGATGCCTCATGGAGTCCAACTCATGGATCTCTAGTATGGTATGGTCGACCAACCTCATATCATGCTATATGAAATGCACATAACTCATCAAACCATAGGGTCCACTATGCCCACGACCTCCTCGCCGTGTGGTCCCCGGGTACCTGAGGACACTTGGTCATAGCCTCCACGGGGCCTATGACACGCCGACCCAGTGCCGTGACACCAGTGGTAGCCCCCTGTACCACATGCAGTCGACGTAGGGACTTGCCTCTTTTTGGGCGTGGTACCCATCCACCTATTAGTGGTAGAGGTCGGGTGGCCAACCCAGACCCCTCGGCATAGCACCCACGGGCTTACTTGCCCAAATCATATAAGATACGTCACAACCTTTTGTTAAAACTTGTCCTCTTTTGGGTCCCTCACAACTGCCTAGCCCTCGGCACTCCAGCGTCTTTTGGCAACCCTCAAGGACATGCAATCTTTGCAAGTACTTAAATCATGCAATGCATGCACTTGTTTGCAACACGTATATGTGCATAATGTATATGTAGTTATTTCAAAACATGGCTATGTACAAAGCATTTAACATGCATGCTGAATTAATTCATGCAAATCACATGCAAATCAAGTCATATATCTAAAACATATGTTCTCAAATAACAATAGTCCTTTTAAAAGAATCTAATAGTGATAGAGCACCTACCTGACTAGGTCGCGTTAACCCCTTTGTCCTCGTACGCTCCTGAACATGGTTTGGGGACTCAAGGTTAGTTTAACCTATCTTTGATGGGTTTAGAGTAGTTGGGTCTTATTACTTAGGAATTAGGGGTCCATCCCTATGCCTATAGGTGTCCTAAGGTCCTATTTGGGCCTTGGTATCCTTAGTTTTCCAAAGTTCTAGTGGCCACGCGCCATCATCCTATTCTAAGGGTCATACCCTACTTTTATTGGGCCTTGATCAGGGATTTTATAGTTTAGATGTGTCCACGTTTTCGATACGGACACAACCCCTTTTGCGGCGCCTCAATCGGAGCTCTAGATCTCAAGTTATAAGTGTTTTAATATTGTATGTACATAGTCTTAAAGACAAAAAGGGAGGAATGCTAGGGCGCTGCGCGTTTGCGACGTGCGCCCAGCTTCCTTAAGTAACCAAAAAAAATGATTGACGCTAGTGCGCTGCGCGTCTGTGGCGCGCGCCTCAGCGGGCGTGTCTTCAGACGCACTCTATACCTCCGCTCGTTCGTCCCTTTAGCAGGCGCGTCCCTGGACGCCTCCGTTTGGTTTTTCAAACAGGCGTCGACGTGGGACGTTCCTATTGGATCGTCCCGCCTGTTAGTGACCTGGGTCGTCCTCAGGTCACCCTGGTTCGACCTTGTCGAACCAGTGCAGCCCTGGGGACATCCCAGGGTCCTTGGTGGCGCTCCCAGGCTCCGTTTTGCATGGTTTTTCATGCAAAAACTTAGGGGAATTGAGCCTAAGACTATGGGTGAGATGGGTTTGGGGAGTTTTTGAGCATACCTGCTTCGTGGGTGATTTTCTCTCCACGTTTTCCCCTCTTGGTCACTGCTCCAAGATGGGTTTTCTCCAAGGTTTTGGGCTGCCATTAGAGGCACCCAAGAGCTCTATTTATAGAGCTTTTAAAGAGGGTTCTGGAGGGGTTCTAACCGCCTTTGAATGGCAGTGGGGAATCCTCTAGAATGGCAGTGGTTTCTTCTTGAAACACCGCCGTTCCAGAAACCTCTAGGAGGTCGAAGACGACGGGGTGCCCGTATCAAAACGGGCACCTGTGTTTTTCAGGTTAAGTCATTTTGTGAAATTTACAGTTTTGTCCCTGAACTTCAAAGGGCCATATCTTGCTCATTTTAACTCCGTTTTGGGTGATTTTGGTCTCGTTGGATTCCTTTTTCTAAGACGCATCTAATGGAACCACTTTTAGTACCAAATTCATTGATTTAGTCAAGGAAACTAGTGAAATGACCAAAATGCCCTTTTCTTTATAACTGAACTTTTCATTGCTAAACTTGGAATTTCAATAGTACAAAATTGGAGTCATTACACAGTGTCACCTAGGTCATCTTCATGGTAAAAATCCCTCGAAAAGGATGAGAAAATAGTTGACAATCTCTTATCATGTTCGTCTCACAAATAAAATACCTATTCGCTTGAGAAGTCAAAATAAATTGGTCATTTTTATAATTGATCTTGTTGAGGTAAACCAGTGTCAATCCAAGGGCTATTCTAATGCAATCTTTGTTATGTTCCACCCAATCACACTCAAACTCAACCATAGTTTTGCCAGTATAATCCAAGGCCCATATCTCTCTTATAACCTCATAATAAGTATTATTCGCCACTATTGGCCTGTTATCCTTTGAACTAGAAATAATGTGGCATTTGTAACTAAGCTGACCTCGCTATTCTGTTACACTCTTGAGTTATGATGGTCTTTTGTGTAAATACAATAACTATTGATGGCATATCCAACACATTTTATTACTTTGGGTCTGAGTCCCATCGCCATCTAGCCCAAGGTTTAGGATATGCAATTGCTTGAAACTTCTCATTGATCTTGGACCTGTGTATACACATATTAAGTAGGATATGATTTGTAATAACCCCAATTTTTGTAATTGATTGAGAAAATCAATAAAGTTTGAGTTTCAGATATTTTGGGCTGAAATATTAGGGTTATTTAGAATATACTTTTTATAAAAGTATAATCAAATAATAAGACATGTAAAATTGAAATTAAACTTAGAAAACCCTTCAAAATGACTATAAGCACGACAAATTTTGAATTTGGATGAAAAATCCTTAAGTTTCTTCATTTCTTGGACAAAGGGGTAAAATAGTAATTTTACCCAAAAATCAAAATCTCCCAAAAATCAAAATATGAGACATCAAAATTTAGAATGTACTAAGAAATATGAATCCAACGCCACTAAGTACACTCAAATCCGAGATCATGGGAATAAAACCCAAAATTTTATACATAAATGTTAAACGGTCTTTTTACACCATGTGGGGCCCACATGGGGCCTACAAGGGACCCAAAAACGAATCTTATGAGAAGCCCACGTGAAATCAGGGGTCAACAAACACCAGCTGGTCTTGGGAAAGAAAAATGGAGCATGGGGAAGAAATAATAGAGCATGGCAGACCTTCATGCCATTTAATAATAAAAAATTAAATATTATAATCATGAAAAAAGGACCAAAATGCCTATAAATACAGCCCCAAAACTCTTCAAAAATGCTCATAAAATCCCCACAAAATTTTCTTCACTCTCCCTGAAAAATTAGACCTAGATTCCTCCCCCAAAATCCAAAATTTCCAAAAGATATCTCTCTTTTCAATTTGTTTTTCTTTTTAGATTGGAACAAGAGACCTAAAATCAATTAGGCATTCTGTTCTAGATCTAATTTCATCAATTTCATAGTCCAAACTTCCTAACATATCTATTCTACAAAACCCCCAAAGAAATTTTAAGATCCAACGGTTCAAACAACGAAAATTTGCAAGAAGGGTGGATCTTAGGCCATATTTTCATCAACAAGGTATTCTTTTTAAATTGGGCATATAACTAAGGTTTTTTCTCCAATCAGTTAGGTAGAAATACTTTATCTACATGTTTAATATTGTTTTATGTAATTTTTAGTTTACTATAATTTATTTTGGTAATAAAAAGCTAAAAATAAAGTAAACACCAGAACCCTTAATACTGGATGATAGAGTGCTTAGATGAAAATTCTGACTACACTAATCGATCCAAAAGGGTCCAAAACCCATAGGGTAGAATTTTCACAATGATCAGAGACGTTTTGGGCCCTCAATTGAGAGAGGATTGATTGGACTGTCCAAAATGGACTGTTTGATCTCCGGATCTAATGGCGTCCAAGACGCACACGTGACGCACCGTGGGAAATGGTGCGTCGCTGTGCGTGGGACGTCGTCCCAAGCGAGATGACGGCGCGTCTGTCAAACCCACGAGCGGACGCACCAGACTGGAGTCCCCTTTACGGGCGCGCGGACGACGAGCATCCCGCTTGTCCCGTCCACATCTGTGGGGCGTCCGTAAGGGAGCTTCATCAATTATTCCCAGCGGACGCGCCCGACGAACCGAACGCGTCTGCCCGGCTTGGTTTTCCACCTGAAAGATCTGGGCCATTCGTTCCTTGGGCCCAGATCAAATCTAAGCCCTAGGAAAGACTGAGAACTTCCAGATCCAATTCTGGAGCCATCTAAACTTCAAATTGAGATCGGAAAGAAGCTATGGAAAGCTTGAAACCTCTATTTTCTGATGAAATAATAAAATGACATAATATTTGGTAAAACATTTTGTATTAAAGAAATAAGTTTCCAATTACCTAGATCTTCAAGATCTGAGATGATCAGATCTTGAAAATATGTTTTAATAATGATATACTATTGAAATAAAGTAAGATCTATGGTTTATTTGGAGATATATTAAGAGATCCATTATGGTAGATAAACCCTAAAAATATAAAGGGACCCACTTGATCAATGAGATTAAGTGTGATCAGATCCTTGGGATGGATAGAATGAATGTTGATATGATGAAATCCAAGGAAATCATGGATGGATTATGACAAAAATAGATCAATATGATCTTTGGACCTTAATAAAGAAAATCCCCTAAATATAACTAATACCCTTAATCAAAGGAAAAAATCTAAGATCAAATGGTTGGATCATAAGTAAAGGTTTCTAAAAATGTTAATGTAATTAGTTTCATTTTATATAATAGCATTTCAAATATGATTATGTTATAAAGCATGTTAGTATAACATTTAGACTTTAGCATGATATGTCATTTCATTGTTATCATAAGGTGCTAGATTTAATTATTTGAAGTACCTTGCCTCATTATCATTAAATGTTAAATTAAGTAGTTTTATGCTTTGAATTTATAATTTATTTATGGTTAAATGTTATTAGTAGATCTACTTGTTATGAGATAAAGAGCATAAAACATCAAAAATGTAATCTAATGAGAAAGTAGAGTTTCATGACACAAATAAGAATGGAGTACTTTGGACTTAATTAGTAAGGGCTATAGTTAGTAGGACAATATAAGGATTATCAAATCCTTGGCCCAAATTAGGAAAAGAATAATAAACCCCATGAATGACATTATAAATATTCATGGACTTAATTAAAATCCATTAGAAAGAGTACTTAGGGTAAACATGCTTATAGGAACCTTATGAAAGGTTGAGCTATGGTCATTCTAGTGAATGATGAACATAGTGGTTAAGGGGGTTATCTAATAGAGCCTCGCTCTTCCCCTACCTTTGATGTTTGTGAGGTCTAAACGCCTCCTTACATGAGGATTGAAGTAACCACTGTGTTTACCCATTCAGCTAGTAAGCCTTAGCCAATGGGAAATAAGAGGAACAGTTTAGATTTAGGCTTGAATAAGTTATCTTCAACCAGCACATTAACTAGTTGAATAATAATAATAAGAGCATAAAAGGTTAGTAAATTACCTAACCCTAATAAAAACAGTAAGATAAGGATGATCAAACAAGATCCATTAGATCTTGGATGATCAAGAACAATAAGAATAACAATACTATATTGTACTTAGTATGCATGTTTAGTAGTATACTTGTTATAGTTCATTAGATTAGATAATCCAAACCCTTGATCAAAGATGATTCAAGGAAGAAAACCAAGATCATCCTCCATAGGGATGATCCAATAACTGAACTTAGATCAAAGAAGAACTAGATGATAGAAGATCTAGGACCTTGATCTTTATCAACATGTGTAGATTGTCCATCAATGGATCTATGAAAGATCAAGATCAAGGAGATGGACATACAAAGACTTAGAGATAGAAAAAAAATACTTAGATATGAATGATCTAAAGATCATTCTAAACATCAGATCTAGTGATCAATAGGATTGTTCATAATTCATATATTGACAATACGTATGGATGTACAGATCATATACATCAGTCAGGATCATGAAAGATTTGGGGAAAAGAGATCACTCCTTAAAGGTAGGAGGATTTGATGAATGCATTTACATGAGATATACATGATTGTACTCATGATCTTATGTTGACAAGAGTAATGTTAATACTTGTATTAAATCTCTTGAAAACCTTATGATCCAACCAAACACATATAAGATGGTTAAGGACTAAACTATTAGTGAATAGGGAACTAGAAAATATTTCAGCCTTAAGTAAACAGACATATGGTCTGATATATATGAAATCTATTTTACATACAAGCTTGGAGGCTTATGAGTTTGTTTTAATAAGCATAAGCCTAGGGGAATACTATTGCTAGAGGAGTTATGAGGGTTTGGCCACTTGCTCCTTGAAATTTGATGATATGATGATACCTTACCCTATGAGAGGCTAAAAGTTGAGTGGTGGCAATTATGGGAAGGCCACCACTGTGAAAGTCTTGCCCTCCCATACAGGCAGTGACATAATATTTTCCACCGTGGTATCAGTGGTGAACAGGGCACTTATCCGAACGCGCTAGTACGCATCAGACTACAGCATAACAACCTTTCTGATTATTTTGCACTATAATGCATATAAGAATAGGCATAGTGAAATGCCTTATGTTGTAGCATAATGAAATGCTAGGTAATTGTATATTACCAATCTTTCCCAAGAAGGGAAATTCCCAGTATAAGATTAGCTATAATACTAAATTCTCAAAATGAAGAGAATTGATCAGCTTAGTTGGGAATGATATTTGACTACTTTCACAAATTTAACTGGTTTACCCATGAAGGGTATGTGTGTATATAAATATACATAACTTACAAAGTAAAGAGTATGTTTAAGGATAATGGGATTATGAAGTATTGGAATTACATTATCAATTTTATGTTTCTTGAATCCCCTACCAAGCATTGCTTGCTGAGATATTGTACTTGTTGCAATATCTCAGATACAAGGAAGGAGAGTTAGGAGCTGAAGACGATAGAAGACTTGAAGAGAATAATCTTCAAGGTATACCCTTGAAGACATGTATTTTTCTTTGTTGAGAGTTTTATTGTATGGTGAGCTTGAGTTTTGGATTATGTAATTTGGACAAGTATTGTACTAGATTTGGCTGTACTGTGAACTACTGGATGGATCCTGGAGTTTAATAAAAGTATATTCCTTCAATGGAATTTTATTTTGTGCACAAATTGTACTTATGTTATGTATGAAGTGGTGACTTGGGTTTTCAAAACAAGTTCTAAAGAAAAGAATTTCCGCTGCTTTGTTTTGCAAAATAAATTTTACACTCTTAAGGGCCCTGCCTTTCAAAATACATTACAAAACGTGTTACAAAAACCCAGGTCATCACATGATTGTTATAAATATAATATTACATAAATATATAGATGCAATTTATTGGAAGTGTCATTTCATTCATTTTACCTTTTGATGGGGCCAAGTATTGAAAGTGTGATAGTGCTCAAATTGAAGCCACTTCTATTTCTTTGTGTAACTTGGATTCTTTGCTTTGAGGATGTCCACGTGCACACTATACACACACATAAATTAATAGAGAGATCAAAGAAAATATAACCATTAATTATTAATTTTTACACCATGAATGATCAAATTACTCAATGTATGGCTAGACTTCATCAAAGTTTCGCAACACATAGAGGTGTGCCTGGTCCCATTCTTTTGTAGTCAATGGATGATATACAACCACTCGATAGAGCTTCAGTAACATTGGGATCATGAAATTTAACTAATTGATTCTTTCTCGGGATTCTAATGGCATCCACTCCTGATAAGTACTCTGTGCAAAACTGCACTATTTCCTCTGCAATATAACACTCAATTATACACCCCTATGCCCTGTTGTGATTTCATACATACCCTTTAAATATTTTCATGTACCTCTCAATCGGATATGTCCATTGTAAGTAAAACAGCCCACAGAGTCTGATGTCATCAATGTGGTAAACTTTAAGTGTACCATGATGTTAAAGAAAAATGATAGGAAGATTATCTCAAGTTCACATAAAGTTGTCACTAGATGTTCTTAGATTTCTTGTAATTGAAGCATCCGCCATCTTCTTACACAAAGCATTGAAGAATTAGTAAAATTTTGTAATAGATCCTCTTAACATTGTTCGGTAGCACAAATCGTATTTCTATAGGTAGGTTATTGCATTAATACGTCAAAATCATGAGACGTCATCCTTAACACTTTCAGTTCTTCCATGGTGACAATGTTTCTAAAGCTCAAATAGAGTTTTACACACTATTCCTCTCTCCTATCTATGGCACGTATAATTGCTTTGGGAAGGTATGTTCCTTAATTACCCTTACCTGTGAATGGAACCTTCTCTTCAAACCTATCTTCATAAGATCCATTCGATCTACAAGTCCATCCTTTATTTTTTCTAAAACAAGTAAGCATGCATGTGGACCAATGGGAAGAGCCCACCTTATTTCCTTTTTGTTCATATTTTTCTCTATCTCCACCTGACCACAAGCTCTCCACAATTTTTACATAAGGGGAGATGCACCACCCTAAAAAGTAGGTGTTTCCCACCTTCCTAATGTCCCTCTTAACCAGTCAATCACCCACCTTCTCTCTCTCTCTCTCTCTCTCTCTCTCTCTCTCTCTCTCTCTCTCTCTCTCTCTCTCTCTCTCTCTCTCTCTCTCTCTCTCCACCATTATTCCCATCTCTTTATATTTCCCAAAATTCCTTCACAATTTTTACAAGGGGGAGATGCCCCCTTCTAAAAGGGTGGTGCTTTTAGGTGGTGCCTCCCACCTTGTCCCACATTGCTGTAATCTTATTTCCTCCCTTAGGTTTCCTCTTAGTTGTCCTAGGTTAATCAATCTCTACATGCCACCTAACCTTCTAATTCCATACCCCTAGGTTTCCTTTTAGAAACAGTCAACATATATAAAAGCCCTTGGGGAGTTTCACATAAAAAACCTTTTGGATAAGGGGAGAATACCCCCTCCTTAGAAGGAGGCATCTTCGCCCTTCTCTCCTTCCTTAACTGTTCAACAATTTTTCCCTTGTAGAAGCTAGCTTTCGAAACTTTTCACACATCACTCTTGGCTGGTTTTCCTTTGGTCTTGTGCTCTAAAGGTTGGTTGTTGCCTTCCATTCCTTATGTGTTGCCTTTAGATCATTGCTCTTGTCCTTCTTTACTTGCTTGTCTTGATTCCTTGTTTTACTTGTTTTATGTTCTTTGTTTTCCTTGCTTATCAGGCTTTAGTTTTAAGTTTGAGATCCTTATATTCAAGGGTTTCAACTCTCTTGTAATGATATCCAATACATAGAAGTCCTTGGATCAAATTGGCTCTTGTTCTTCTTTGAAATCCTTGCTTCATTGCTTGCTCTTCATTGCCAATCTTTTGCTCTCTTTATCATCCTTTCTCCCTCTTTATCCTTAGTTCTCTTTTGGGTTCATATGTTTATCATATTAGTGGTTGGATCACAATAGATTGAACTTGAAATTCTGGAATTACATGACATGTATTATGCACAATTTGCTTTCCATGCTATAATGTTTATGCACATCTTTTGGATGGTAATCAATTCAATAAAGTTGAGTTTTGTCTTTAGTTTTCCATGCTGGTTTCTAATGCTCAAATTCTTTTAATCTTGATTGGTATACCATGCTTTTGGTATTTAGTTTCATGCATTTTCATCTTATATTCACGTGGATCATTATAAGCTAAGTTGCATGTAGTTTCCCTACTCATTACAACTCTAAGGGTCATGCGCATGGTTCGGGTTGGTTGTTCCTTAGTTAATTTGTTTGATTTATGACCATTCCTTGCTAATATTTCAATTTATTAGTATAGGATAGATTAGTCACTCCATTCTAGTGTAAGTTCATGCATTGTGTACATAGTTTGCACTTTACTTTCTACCATGCATACCATTTTGATCATGCTTCCTTAGTTTTGCATTTGTGAGTTATTTAGTTTTACTGTTCCTTCATTTTTTATTAAGTTTTATAATCTTTAGATTTGTTTGAGTAAGTTACTATTTTTAGATTTTAGCAGTTTCTAAATTTATAAAGTTTCTAATGTCATGCATTTGTAATTTCCATGTTAGTTTAAAGACTTAGTTTAGGATAAAAACAAATCTTCTTTAGATAGGTTAAATAAGGATCCACGCAACATACATATCTACAAGATTTCTTGTCGGACCGACCTCACTTGTGTACATCTACTACAATTGATTCATGTGTTTACTAGTAAATTAAAACATGACAACAAGTTTTTGTTGCCGTTGGTGGGGAATAGCAACAAAATTATGTAGTGGATCTTAACTTATATTATTTACCTCTAGTCTAGGTTTAGGATGCATTAGTTTAGGGATTTTCATTCTTTTGCATTTGTTGCTATTTCCTCATATTGACCATATTTTGCTTAATTTTGTGTGAGGGGAAATTGGCAAAGGAGCAGCATGATCCTGTGGGCCAAAGCTTCATCAAATAGATTAGGGTTTTAGTGAAATTTGTAGTGAGGCCCATTGTTTTGCATTTTATTTCATTTTAAAGTGGGTTGTGGTAATATAGGGCAAGTGTAGGTTATGGCAGCCCACATTTGATCATCATCGAAACCACCACTATAAAAAAAATTCACTAAATTTTATTTTTCTAGTATAATTGCATTTGAATGGTAGTGTAATTCATATAGAATAGAATCATTCAATATAATTATTGCATATTATTTAGGGTTATTGAATTAGTTTTTGCACCTATTTAATAAGGATAGCCTAAGCTCAGCTATAATCAAGGCATATACTTTCTAGTTATAGTTTCTCATCTATTGAGGTGTGGACCATTTGTTAGATAGCATGTAGGTAGGCATTAGTTTGCTTTTGTTTTGCATTGCATGTTTAACTATTTATGGTGGAATGGATCATAATGATAATAAGGGCCCTAAAGGAACATCATAAGATAAGGACTAGATTTCATCATGAGATCCTTGGCCCACCTAGGAAATCAATCAAATTTCTTATATGTTGTGATCCCAACCATTGAACTATTAAATTAAAATGAAGTAGCAAGAGACTTAGGGTATTGTGATCATAGGAACCTTTTGGAAGTAGGCAATTTACTATCACTCTAGTGGCTTTTGAGCATCATGGTTATTGTGGGTGTCTTAAAATCCAAGTGATTTTCTCATGCCTTTTGTTAATGTTGGTTGAGGTCTAAATACCTCCTGACATGAGAATTAGATTAACTACTTTAGAGCACAACCTAACTGGTAAGTAGTAGTTAAGTTTAGATAATTCAAAGAGTTGTCTAGATGTAGGTCTAAGAAGCTAACTCCCTATGCAATAACTAAAGATAATCAAAATAGCTCGATTAGCAACTTACTCGGATTGATTGCACATAAAATAGAGTTAGAGTTAGCATATAGTTAGGTAATAGTTTAGTGTATGCAAGGGCGTCAATCTTAGAACTTAGAGCTAGTACCTTTAGACCTAAAGATTGAACATATCCTTAGGCAAGGGATAAGAAACCAAGTTCTGACCCCCATGGCTGAACCACCAACACAAATCAAGCACAAATCCATTAGAGATTTCTATGCACCCGTCCAGCTCAATACCCAATCATGCATTGCTTTACCTCCAACAAATGTAGATCATTTCAAACTGAAACCAAGAGTCATACAATTGCTCCCAACTTTTTACAATTGGGAAGGAAAGGATCCTACCTACATATCAAGGAATTCCTTCATATTTGTGCCACAATCAAAATTTGAAATGTTTTGGATGACACAATAAGGCTTAGGTTGTTTCCCTTCTCACTCAAGGATAATGCCAAGTCATGGCTAAATTCCTTGGAGGTTGGATCCATCAACACATGGGACCAGTTGTTTAGGAAGTTTTTTAATAAATTCTTCCCTATTCATAAAACTAATGCCCCTCATAGGAAAATTATCAACTTCTAGCAAGGGGATGATGAACAATATTATGAATACTGGAATGATGGAACAAATTACTAGAGAAGTGTCCTCATCATGGCTTTGAGAAATGGCATTAAGTTCAATACTTTTATGAGGCATTAATGCCTCAAAATAGACAAATGGTTGATGTAGCATGTGGAGGGCCCTCATGCTAAAGGACGAGAGAGAGGCTTGGGAGTTTTTCCAAACATTAGTAGGTACAACAATGGGATTACTTGAATAGAAGAGAAAGAAACAACCAGCCCATAAAGAAAGGAGGCATGTATGGAGTGCACACAAACATATCTTACAAGCTTGACTGGGTGATTGAAAGAATGGACAAGTATGAGACCTTGGGTGGGAGAATGGACAAACTTGAAAATATATTTCAAACTTTCATGGCTGCTAGTACATCCTCTAAACCTCCACAAGAGGTTTGTGCTATTTGTTCTAGCCCATCCCATGTAACCACAATCTGTCCATCCAATAGAGTTTACAATGAATATCTTTTGGAGTAGGTGAATGCATTGAATGCATATCGCAAACCTAGCAATAATCCATACTCTGAGACCTATAATCTAGGATGAGCTAAGCATCCAAATTTTTCATGGTCAAAGAACAATTACTAGGGAGGTCTATCTATGAACCCCCTACATAGAACATTCCTAAAGCCTCAGTTCCCCTATAGCCCATGGTTTTTAGCTTCCTCAACAACCACAAAAGCCATCAGTTGAGGACAATATATAGTTTCTCATGAGACAAAGGGAGGAACATAAATGGGCTAACAATGTCAATATTAAAGCCCTTACCAACATAGAACTACAAATAAGCCAGTTATCTACTGCACTATAAGATAGAGGAAAGAGACAGCTTCCTAGTTAGCCCATCCCTAAGCCAAAGGGCCAATTTGAGATAGGATCTAGTTCACAAATCCATAATTCTCATGCTACCCAAGTCCATAGTGATCCTTAGGAGTGGCCTTTAGGTTGGCAACCTAAGGAAACTATTGAGAATAATAAGGCAGTCAAAACCCAAAAAAACAAAAGATACATAGATCTCCTACTTAAGCTATAGTGGAAGTGCCTTGTGTGCTTAAGGCTCCATTTCCTTAGTTATTGATCAAGGCTAGTAAGGGAACAAATTTCATTGAATTAATGGATGTATTCAAGCATGTACAAATTAACAACCCATTACTCAATGCCATCAAGGATGTTCCTATTTATGCCAAGTTCCTAAAAGAGCTCTGCACAAGAAAGAGTATGCATAATGTACAAAAGAAAGCTTTCCTCACTGAGCAGGTGAGCTCTTTAATCCAAAACCAAACCCCACCTATGTTTAGAGACCTAGGATGTCCTACAACTTTATGCATTATTAGAGACCATGTTGTGGATAGGGCATTGCTTGACCTTAGGGCTAGTGTTAACCTATTGCCATATTCTATCTATAAGTGACTTAAGCTCAATGATCTCAAACTAACCAACACCACATTACAATTGGCAGATAGATTAGTAAAAATACCATGTGGTATGGTTGAGGACATTTTGATATAGGTGGACTAGTTTTACTATCCTGTTGACTTCTTTGTACTAAACAGCAAGCCTGTATTTGACATCGTTAGTCCGATTTTGGTTATACTTAGATGTCCATTCTTCGTGACATCAAATGCCATTATAAATTGTCAGAATGTGTAATGAAGCTATCTTTTGAAAACATGAAAGTCATGCTCAATATCTTTAATGTCGACAAGCAACACTTAGACCTAGACTACTCCAATGAAGTAAATTTTGATACAACAAGACCATTACGGATGTAAATAATCTATTAGATATAGCAGCAATCGTGGATACCTCCAAATGGGGACCTCATGTGGCATCACTCCCACAATCCAAATATGTTTCTCCACCATTTATAGAGCAACCACCTTCCCTGGTCCCAAATCCCTTTCCAGATGATCTGAAATATTCTTACTTAGGACCAGAGAAATCATTATAGCATTAGTACTAGACCAAGAATAAGAACGAAAGCTTCTTAATGTTATTAAAGAACATAAGACCACTCTAGGTTAGACTATAATAGACATCAAGGGGATTAGTCCAACTGTGTGTATGAACATGATTCACCTGGAAGAGAACCCTAAACCATATAGAGAAACACAAAGAAGGATGAGCCCTCATATGAAGGAGGTGGTAAGAGATGAAGTTCTTAAACTTTTGAATGTTGGCATGATATGCCTCATCTCTGACAATACTTGGGTCAGCCTCGTTCAGGTTGTCCCCAAGAAATCCAGTGTCACAATAATAAAAAAATGAGGACAACGAGTTAGTGCCCACTTGTATGACCACTAGCTGGAGAGTTTGTGTAATCACCCCAATTTTTGTAATTGATTGAGAAAATCAATAAAGTTTGAGTTTCAGAAATTTCGGGCTGAAATATTAGGGTTATTTAGAATGTACTTCTTATAAAAGTATAATCAAGGAATAAGACATGTATAATTGAAATTGAACTTAGCAAACCCTTTAGAATGACTGTAAGCACGACAAATTCTGAAATCGGATAAAAAATCCTTAATTTTCTTCATTTTTTTTGGACAAAAGGGTAACATAGTAATTTTACCAAAAAAATTGAAATATGAGACATTAAAATTTAGAATGTGCTGAGAAATACGAATCCAACACCACCAAGATGCTTAATTCCAAGATCATGGGAACAAACCCTAATTTTTATACATAAAGGGCAAAATGGTCTTTTTACACTATGTGGGGAGTATGGACATGTCGCCACCTACTGTACCAAACCATTGGCAGTCAACGAGGCAAAACTAGAAATTCCCTCAACACCAAGGAAGGGTCTTCGCCATCATTGACGGCCAAGCTGGACCATCCAATGCGGTGATTGAAGGTACACTACTTGTAATAGACAACTATGCCAAAGTCCTATTTGATTCTAGATCTACGCATTCCTTTATATCTTGCGAATTTGCATCTAGTATACAACTGTCAGTGAAAAGCTTGGGATTTGATCTAGATGTAACAACTCCAGTTGGAAAAATAGTTAAATTACAAGAATACTTACATAATGTACCTCTAGAAGTATTGGGCAAAAGAATGGACATAAACCTCATTTTATTGAACATGGTAGATTTTGACATCATACTAGGTATGGACTAGTTAGCAAAATACTGAGTAGTTATGGACTTTCACAAGAAGAAAATTACATTTAGTATACTGGGTGAGAAAGTCTTAGTACTATATGGGAAACACAATGACTTAGACAAATCCATTATCTCAGCTATGAAGGCAGTCAAATATATGTCCAAGGGGTGTCAGGCATTTCTAGCAACAATGATTTCCTTAGATGTTGAATAGCCCAGGCTAACAGAAATTAAAGTAGTTAGGGAATTCCAAGATGTTTTTCCTAAAGAACTACCAGGATTATCCCCACACAGAGAAATTGAGTTTACCATTGAAGTAATTCCTGGTACAACTCCAATTTCTAAAGCACCTTATAGGATGGCCTCAGCAGAGTTGAAAGGTCAATTGCAAGAATTGTTAGACCAAGTAGTTTACCATGGGGAGCACCAGTAATATTTGTGAAGAAGAAGGATAGGTCAATGAGATTATGTATTGATTATAGAATGTTGAACAGTGTCACAGTGAAAAATAGGTATCCCTTACCTCGCATTGATGATCTATTTGATCAACTCCAATCTGCTAAGGTCTTTTCCAAAATTGACCTTAGATCAGGATATCATCAATTGCATATTAAGGATGAAGACATACCCAAGTCAGCATTCAGAACTCGATATGGGCATTATGAGTTTCTAATCATGTCTTTCGGGCTGACCAATGCACCGGCAGTGTTTATAGATTTGATGAATAGAATCTTCAAGGAATTTTTGGATAAATTTGTGATTGTATTTATTGACGATATATTGATTTACTCTACTAGTATCAAACAACATCAAGAACACTTACGAATTGTACTAAATACCCTTAGAACACATAAACTATTTGGTAAATTTAGTAAGTGTGAATTCTGGTTAGAGAAGGTCAATTTCTTGGGTCATGTAATTTCTAAGAATGGAGTAGAAGTGGACCCCACCAAGATTGAAGCAGTAATGAATTGGGAGAAACTTAAAACAGTAATAGAAATACGTAGTTTTGTTGGACTAGCAGGATACTATCGTAGATTCATTCAAGGATTTTCTCGTATAGCTCTTCCTTTGACTTCCTTCACAAGGAAGGGGGTACAATTCACTTGGACAAAAGAATGTGAAAATAGTTTTCAAGAGCTAAAGAAGAGGTTAACTATAGCACCAATATTGACCTTACCATCTGGAAGTGGAGGATATGAAATTTACTGAGACGCTTCAGGCAAAGGGTTAGGGGGTGTGTTGATGCAAAATGGGAAAGTCATTGCTTATACATTTAGACAATTGAAGAGACATGAAATAAATTACCCAGTACATGACCTAGAATTGGCAGCTGTAGTTTTTGCATTGAAATAAATTACCCATCTAGCTAAGTTATACATCAAAGAAATAATAAGTCTTCATGGGATTCCACTATCCATTATCTCTGATAGGGATGGAAGATTTACTTCAAGATGTTGGAAGAGTGTACAACAAGCCTTGGGAACCTCACTTAAATTCAGTACAACATTTCACCCCCAAACAGATGGTCAATAAAAAAGGACTATTCAAACCTTAGAAGATATGTTGAGAGCATGTGCATTAGATTGGAAAGGGAGTTGGGATGAACATCTTCCTTTAGTAGAATTTGCATATAACAACAGTTTTCAAGCAAGTATTAGTATGGCACCATATGAAGCATTATATGGACGGCCATGTCGATCACCAACTTGTTGGAGTGAAGTTGGAGAAAGAAAGCTGATAAAGTCAGAACTCGTGGAACAGTGTATAGACAAGGCCAGATTAATACATAAGAGGTTGTTAATAGCACACAGTCGACAGAAAAGTTACGCGGATAAAAGACGGAGAAACTTAGAATTTGATGTGGGGGAGCACGTATTTCTAAAAGTATCACTTGTCAAAGGAGTAATGAGGTTTGGAAGCAAAGGAAAACTTAGTCCTAGATTCATCGGTCCATTTGAAATCTTAGAAAGAGTTGGTTCAGTGGCCTACAAATTAGCCT
Source organism: Warburgia ugandensis (assembly GCA_035236585.1). Lineage (NCBI taxonomy): Eukaryota > Viridiplantae > Streptophyta > Magnoliopsida > Canellales > Canellaceae > Warburgia > Warburgia ugandensis. The sequence continues at coordinate 40,359,517 of CP141133.1, forward strand.
TACTACCCCGATTCTCAGAAATACATACTATCTTTCACGTGTCTATGCTAAGGAAATACCTCCAAGATGAAACTCATGTACTTCAAAGGATGCTAGAAGAGCTAAAGCCAGACCTAACCTTCAAAGAGAAGGTTATACAAATTTTGAACAGCAAGGAATAGAAGTTAAGGGCCAAAAGCATTCCATTAGTCAAAGTCCTGTGGCAACATCACTTTGTTGAGGAAGCCACATGGGAAACAGAAGTAGAAATGAGGAAGACACACCCTAGTCTGTTTGATTAAGTATTGTATTACAAATTTTGAGGACAAAATTATTGTAAGGGGGGAAGATTGTAATAACCCCAATTTTTGTAATTGATTGAGAAAATCAATAAAGTATAATCAAGGAATAAGACGTGTATAATTGAAATTGAACTCAACAAACCCTTCAGAATGACTGTAAGCACGAAAAATTCTGAAATCGGATAAAAGATCCTTAATTTTCTTCATTTTTTTTTTGACAAAAGGGTAAAATAGTAATTTTACCTAAAAATCAAAATCTAAGACATCAAAATTTAGAATGTGCTGAGAAATACGAATCCAATGTGACTAAGTATGCTCAATGCCAAGATCATGGGAATAAACCTTAATTTTTAAACATAAAGGGTAAAATGAACTTTTTACACTATGTGGGGCACACAAGGGACCTAAAAATGAATCCTATTGCCAGCCCATGTGAAATCATGGGTCAAACCCCCACCAGCTGGTCTTGGGGAAAAAGGTGGAGTTGGGAGAATCCAATGCTAATAAATAATAAAAAATAAACCATAATCATTACACATAATCATGAAAAAAGACCCAAAATGCCTATAAATACACCCCCCAAAATCCTCTAAAAATGTTCATAAAATTCCCACAAAATTATCTTGGCTTCCCTTGCAAAACCAGACCTAGATCCATCCCTAAAATCCCAAAACTCTCAAAAGATCTCTCACTTTCTAGATTGGAACAAGAGACCTAAATTCAATTAGGCACTCTGTTTCAGATCAAATATTACAGATCTCACCGTCTAAAACTTCCTACCATACCTTAGCTACAAAACACCCAAAATTTTTTTGAGATCTAATGGTTCAAATAACGAAAATCACAAGACAAGTGGATCTTAGGCTATATTATCATCAAAACGGGTATTCTCTTAAATTGGACCATATAACCAACATTTTTCTCCAATCAGGTAGGTGGAACTACTTCTTGGACATATTTATTATTGTTTGACGAAATTTCTACTTTGCTGTAATTTTATTTGGGTGAAAAATGGAAAAAATAAAGTAAATACTAGAACCTTCAATTCATGATGATTGAGGGCTCAGATGGAAAATCTGACCCGACCAATCAATCTAGAAGGGTCCAAAACCCCTAAGGTAAAAGTTTCACAAAATTCTATTGAGTTTTGGGCCCTTAATTGAAAGGGATTGATTGGACAGTCCAGAACAGACCATCCGATCTCCCGATCGGATCGCGGGTCCCTAGGACGACGTGTGGAACACCGCACGCAGCAGTGTTTCCACGTGTGCGCAGCAGCGTGCACGACGTCGACCCAACGGGATGACTGCACGAAAAGGACGGTCGTTGGGCAAACGCGTCACGTGTGCGTCTTGGTGACCGGCGCACGACGTCGACTATTCCGCCCGGCCCATTTCTGCCCAAAAAATCTGGGCCCGTCCATTTCGATGGGCCCAAATCAGATATGGGCCCTAGGAATGGACTGTGAACTTCCATATTCAATTCAGGAGTCATATGAACTCCAAATTGAGATCAGAAAGAAGCTGTGGAAAGCTTACAACCTCTAGTTTCTTATGAAATAATAAAATAGAGAAAATACCATATGAAAATTTTTGTATTTAGGAAATAAGTTTTCAATTTCCAAGATCTTCAAGATTTGAGATGATTAGATCTTGGTAATCTACTTTAATAATGATATATTGTTGAAATAAAGTAATATATATGGTTTATTTGGACATATCTAAGAAATATTAAGGGATCTACCCATTATGGTGAAAAAACCCTAAAAATTACAAAGGGAACCACTTGATCAATGAGATCAAGTGTGATCAGACCCTTGGGATGGATGGAATGGATGTTAATATGATGAAATGCAAGGAGATCATGGATTGATTATGACAAAAACAAAGCAATATGATCTTTGGACCTTAATAAAGAAAAACCCCTAATGGTTGGATCATAAGTAAAGGTTTCTAAAAATATTAATGTGATTAGTTTTATTTTCTATTAATGGATAATAGCATTTTAAATGTGATTTATGTTATAAACCATGCTAGTGTAACTTTTAGACTTTAGCATGATATGTGATTAGATTGTTATCATAAGTTGTTGGATTTAATTATCTTAGGGGTATGTTAGTGTGATTTTATGTAAGTGTAACTTAGGACCAAGTTAGTATGATTTCATGCCATTGTAACTTAGGGCCATGCTAGGATTTCATGTAAGATTATACTATAGTATGAGATTGTACCTTAGGTCCATGTTAGTTTGAATTGAGTTATTAGGGTATATTAGTTGGAAATCATGCTAGTATATTTTTAAGTACCTTGTGTCATTATCATTAAGTTGGTCACTTATGTAGTTTTGTGCTTTGAATTTATAATTCATTTATGGTTAAATTTCATTAGTAGATCTACTTGTTATGACATAAAGAGCATAAAACACCAAAAATGGAATCTAATGAGAAAGTAGAGTTTCATGACACAAATAAGAATGGAGTACTTTGGACTTAATTAGTAAGGGCTATAGTTAGTAGGACAACATAAGGATTATCAAATCCTTGGCCCAAATTAGGAGAATAATAAACCCCATGAATGGCATTGTGAATGTTCATGGACTTAATTAAAATCAATTAGAAAGAGTACTTAGGGTTAACATGCATATAGGCACCTTATGAAAGGTTGACCTAAGGTCACTCTAATGAATGTTGAACATAGTGGTTAAGGGGGTTATCTAATAGAGCCTCACTCTTCCCCTACCTTTCGTTGACGTTTGTGAGGTCTAAACGCCTCCTTACATGAGGATTGAAGTAACCTCTTTGTGTTTACCCATTCAACTAGTAAACCTTAGCCAATTCAAAATAAGAGGAGCAATCTAGACTTAGGCTTAAATAAGTTACCTTCAACCAGCAAAGCATTAACTGGTTGAATAATAATAGTAAGAGCATAAAAGGTTAGTAAATTACCTATCCTTAATAAAAACTGTAAGTAAGATAAGGATGATCAAATAAGGTCCATTAGATCTTGAATGATTAAGAACAATAAGAATAATAATATTATATTGTACTTCGTATGCATGTTTATTAGCATGCATGTTATAGTTCATTAGATTAGACAATCTAAACCCTTGATCAAAGATGATTCAAGGAAGAAAACCAAGATCATCCTCCTTAGGGATGATCCAATAACTGAACTTAGATTAAAGAAGAACTAGATAATAAAAGATCTAGGACCTTGATCTTTATCAACAAGTATAGATTGTCAATCAAAGAATCTATGAAAGATCAAGATCAAGGAGATGGACACACAAAGACTTATAGATAGAAAATACTTATATATGAATGAATTAAAGATCATTCTAAACATTAAATCTAGTGATCAATAGGATTGTTCATAATTTATCTATATTGATAGTATGTATGGATGTACAAATTACATAATCAGTCAGGATCATGGAAGCTCTGTGAAAAGGGATCACTGCTTAAAGGTAGGAGGATTTGATGAATGCATTTACATGGGATATACATGATTGAACCCATGACCGTATGTTGACAAGAGTAATGTTAATACTTGTATTAAATCCCCTGAAACCCTTATGATCCAACCAAACACATATAAGATGGTTAAGGACTAGACTATATGTGAATAGGGAAATAGAAGATATTTCAGCCCTAAGTAAATAGACAGATGGTCTGATATGTATGAAATCTATTTTACATACAAGCTTGGAGGCTTGTGAGTTTGTTTTAATAAGCATAAGCCTAGGGCGATGCTATGCTAGAGGAGTTATAAGGGTTTGGCCACCTGCTTCTTGAAATTTGATGATTTGATGATACCTTGCCCTATGAGAGGCTAAAAGTCGGGTGGGGCAATTATGGGAAGGCCACCACTATGAAAGTCCTATCTCCCCATATGGGTAGTGATATAATATTTTTCACCATGGTATTAGTGGTGAATAGGGTAGTTATTCGAGCGCTAGTACGGATTAGACTGCAGCATGGTAGCTGATTATTTTGCACTATGATGCATATGAGAATAGGCATAGTGAAATGCCTTATGTTTTAGCATAATGAAATGCTAGGTAATTGTATATTACCAATATTTTCCAAGAAGGAAAATTCTCAGTATAGGATTAGCTAAAATACTAAATTCTCATAATGGAGAGAACTGATCAGCTTAGTTGGGAATGATATTTGACTACTTTCATAAATTTAACTGATTTAGCCATGTATAGTATGTATGTATGTGGATGTACACAAATTACAAAGTAAAGAGTAGAGACATGAATATGTTTAGGGATAATGGGATTATGAAGTATTGGAATTACATTGTCAATTATTATGCTTCTTGAATCCCCTACTAAGCATTGCTTGTTGAGATATTATAAATGTTGCAATATCTCAGATACAGGGAAGGAGAGTTAGGAGCTCAAGACAATTAAAGACTTGAGAAGAATAATCTTCAAGGTATACACCTTGAAGACATGTATTTTGCTTTGTTTGAGAGTGTTGTATTGTAATGAGAGTTTCATTGTATGGTGAGCTTTGAGTTTGGATTATGTAATTTGGATAAGTATTATAATATATTTGGCTATACTGTAAACCACTGGATGGATTTTGGAATTTAATGAAAGTATATTCCTTCAATGGAATTTTATCTTGTACAAAATTCTACTTATGTATGAAGTGATGACTTGGGTTTTAGAAAACAAGTTCTAAAGAAAAAGAATTTTTGTTGCTTTGTTTTGTGAAATTTTTTTACAATGTTAAGGGCCCTGCCTTTCAAAAATACATTACAAAATGTGTTACAAAAACCCGCGTCGTCATAGTTTGTATTGATTATCGAAAATTGAACGCGGTCATGAGGAAAGACCACTTTCCTCTTCCCTTCATTGACCACATTCTTGAGAGGTTAGCTAGTTATAGTTATTATTATTTTTTAGATGGTTATTCCGATTATAGCCAGATTCTTATAGCACCTGAATATCAAGAGAAGACCACCTTCACCTGTCATTTTGGGACCTTTGCTTATCGACATATGCCTTTTGGACTCTATAATGCTCCAACCACTTTTCAAAGGTGTATGTTGAGCATCTTTTACGACATGGTAGAGAGGTTTCTAGAGGTGTTCATGGTTGACTTCCTTGTTTTTGGTTCTTCCTTTGATGAGTGCCTACACCATTTGAAGTTAGTTCTTATAAGGTGTTAAGAGAAAATTTTAGTATTGAATTGGGAGAAATGTCATTTTATGATGTAAAATAGCATTGTTCTAGGAATCTTGGTGGCTTTATGAATGGATTTCGATGTTTCCTCAGCATTACATAAGAAATTAGAAAGTTTCCTTATTCCCATAAAAGATATAAGAATCCTTTCCTTTTCCTTATTCCAATCTCCATAAAAGAAATTAGAAAGGATTGATAGAAAAATGATGAATGAACTAACTAACATAGATTATGTGTGCAATCTAAAATTGGAAAGTGGGTGTATATAACATGGAAATAGAAAGTGGATGGATTTAGAAAGATGGTAATAGAGTGTGTGAGAGTGAAGGGAAGTGAAAGGATGAGAGACTTAGAGATGGGAGGATGATGAATGAAATCTAGCATGTAAAATTTGTTGTGTGTGTAAAATTAGAACATGGTGTGCGTGTGTGATAAAATAGAAATTGATGTGTGGTGTGTGTAGCTATGACGCTAGACATTCTAAATGAGGAATGCTTTATATAACTAAGAAACTATTATCTATGAGGTTTCTAAATTGATCCTTAAATGTATGTAGAAGAAATTAGAAAGTACAACTAAGCTAAGCATGAGTTTCTAAATTATGAAAGCACCATGTTTCTAAGCTAAGAAAGTTCTAAATCTATGAATCTATCATGCAATTAGTTTTTAAAAATGGTCCTAAATTAATCCTAAAACAATCCTAAGATGCATGAAAGAAAATAAGTTACTAAAGTCTAAAAAGGAAAGATCTAAGATCTAAATTAGAAACTACCCAACTCTCAAATTGAGAAAGAGTTTAGAACATGGAAATTAAAGATTCTAAATCAAAAGCTATGCTACAAAAAAGATCTGCCATGTGAAACATAACATAAGGAAACAAAATTTAATCATGAAACTAGCATGAATGCAACCTAAGGAAACCACAAATTCTACCATGTGAGAAAACTAGAAAAAGACACATCCATACAGATTGGATGGAATGTGTGTAAATCCTAAGTGCTTGATGGATACAAACTAAGATAATGGAAAGGAAAAATGGAGATGCACTTATGTCCCTCTAATATGAAAGAAACTAAGATGCTATACTTGAACTACAAAGCAAATATGAGAGAAAAGTGCATGAAGAACTAAGGAAAAACTAACTCATAACTATGCATGCAAACTATTGTAACACTAATGCTAGGCATGATCAATCTAAATAAACAAACCCTAAGGGATGGATACTAGAAGAAGGTGAATGGAAGAGAAAGAAAAAGGAAAAGAAGCTAGAAAGGAATTGGAATAGGTTGAGACCCTACCTTTATCTCCAAGAGATATGAGAATAAAAGCTTGAAGGGAGCTTAGGTGAGGGTGATCTTCCTCCCTCTATTTCTCTTTGCTTTAGCCTTAAACTATGAGAAAATGTGAAAGATCCTAAACTCATTAAAACACCTCTATTTATAAGTTTTTAGAGTGGGAATCAAGAGGATTGAATGGCTAATATGAAGCCACTTAAATTAGAATGGAATGAAGGCCTAGATGGCGGGGGGTGGCATGTTTTTCATATATGGGAGAAGAAACTAAAAAGGAATGAAAAAGAATAGGAAAGAGAATAAGTAGGTGAGGAAAGGAAAAGAGATAACTTAAGGAAGGCATTGCATTTTGGTGGGATTTAATCAAAATTAGAAAGTGGTTAGTGGGGGGAAGGCGTCTTTTTCCATGTAGGATTTTAGGTGGAAACTAGAAGGTGGTAAGTTGAAAAGAAAAGGAAATAATGTAATGGGTATGCAAGGAATCTGTAGAAATGGAAATAGATGGGAAGAAAATAGAACGAAATGGAAAATAAGTGGAGCATTCTAAGGGAATTCAAAATTTGAACCACCTAAAAGGGGGGCATAGAATTCAAATGGGTATATGTGGTTTGTTTTTAGAACCCCTATAGATGCATGGACCATTGGATGAGGATGGGTGGTTGAGATCTTCCTTTCCTTACGGTTTTGGATTGACTTTTCAACATGGAAATCTTTCTAGGGTTTTGATCTTTCTAGTGATTTATCTTAGCCCTCAGATCATGCTTACCCTTACTTGGATGGATGGAGTCCCTTTGTGACATGTAGCTCTTCCTTAAGTTTCAATTTCTATCCATTGTTGGCAGGATTTCCCTAGGATGAGCAGCCCTATTTTGTTAGAGATATCTTCATGTGGGACCAAGTGTGCTTCACTATCTTGCATGGAGAATGTAATGCCCGAGCAATTTACACTATTTTTAACAAAAATTGGACATTCTATGGGAAATGAACTCTGTTGAATGTTTGATTTTATTTAAAATAATAAACGAAGGAATTTGTGAGGAAACTTGATACCATTAGATTCTACTCAAAAAATGGAATCCAACGCCTCAAAAATCACCCACAATGGAGTTCGTATGAAGAAGTTACGACTGTTTAAAGATCAAGGGCAGTTTTGGAATTTAAACAGAAAAACGAAAAAGACGAAAAACGCAGGGGCAGTTTTGATAACGGCACCCCCTGTCATCTTCCACCTCCAGATTTCTCCAGAAAACCCTCCTTTCACGATTTCTCCAGAAAACACCAGGGAAATGGCGGCACCGCCTTCCTTCCCCTATAAATACCCCATCTCCCCCCTCATCAAAATCATGTTTTTTCCAGTTGTTTGAGACTGGGGTTTCCAGCAAAATCGGAAACCCGTCTTCTCTGCGTTTTTCGGCAACGGCCAGGCCCAAGTTAGGCCGGCCATTGCCATTTTCCCCATAACCCTCTCTTCTTTCCGGATTTGGCAATGGGTTTTCCCCTTCTTCGAGTTTCCCAGCAATGTAAGGCTCAGGCAGAAACGACGGTTCAACCACGGGAAAAAAGGCGTCCGCAGGCTACTTAGGTAAGCCATTTCTCTTTCCCTTTCTCTCCGTTTGCTTCCCCCAGGCCAGATCCATGCCGGATCAGGTCTTTTCCAGTCATTTTCCAGCTGGGTTCCTAGCCGAAAAATGCTCCAAGATGGCTTGGGCCGGCCTTGCACGAACCAGGCATCCCTAGGGATGCCATGCTCCACCTATGCCTGGGACTGGGTCCCTGACACGGGTTCTAGGCGTACGACAGTGCGTACACTATCCCAGGTGCGGCCTTCGGGTACGTGTGCGCCATGGGGCACGGGTCCTGGCTCGACTAGGATGCACGGGGTGCCCTGGGAGCTGAGACGTGCCATGCTACAAGGTGCGTCCATGCGATGATGCGCGTCATAGCGCGTCACTTGAGCATGCATGTGCGCATGCAAAACGCGGTCCCTGGCACGGCCTTTGGGTGTGCAAGCACGTGAGGCGGTCGTGGTTCAACCAGGATGCACGGGTGTCCTGGGAACTGGGACACGCGGACCTAATGAGACTTTAAGAGTTCAGATCAAAGGACAAATTACGGAGTTTAACTACTGAATAGTAGATCCGAATCATAGGATCTAGCCTGACAATGAATTAAGCAGTTTAACTATTGAATATTAGATCCACATCGTAGGATCTAGCCTAACAATAAATTAGGCAAGGACCCATGGACCCTAAAAGGCAGATCTAGCAATCTCATAGATTGAAATTGATAAGGACTCCTTGTATCCATTCATACGCAAGAGTTTATAAATGAGACCCAGGGACGGGTTGAAGTGATAAAAGACGCGACTCCAGGAGACTTTGAGGTAGGTGCTCTATCGCTACTAGACTTTTTAAAAGAGCCATGATTGTTTTAAATGCATGTTTTAAGTATAAGTTATATGATTTGTTTAGCATAACTTAATTTTATTCAGCATGCTTATGACAAATACATTATGCATAGATATGTTTTGCAAACAATTGCGTATACATTATGCATAGATACGTTTTGCACACAATTGCATATATTATATGATTTGTGAGCATTGAGTTTTTGAAAGATTGCATGTCCTTGAGGGTTACCAAAAGACACTGGGTAGGCAGTTGTGAGGGACCCAAAGAGGACAGGTTTTGAAAAATACATTGCGCATATATTGCCAAGACGTGTGCTACATGCATAGATTGCATGATAAGTGTAGCCTTGACGGATGAGGGCGGGCTGATGAGGGCGAGCTGATGAGGGCGGGCTGATGAGGACGGGCCAGAGAGATCTAGCAGGCTTCTAGGTTGTCAGGCTTCTAGGCAGGGTTATGACTTTGAATGCGATACTAGCATGAGTAAATTTTATGCATTGCATGCATGATTTACGACAAATAAGTGTCATATGCCCCGTTGAGGCTATGACCGAGTGTCCTCAGGTACCCAGGGACCACACGACGGCAAGGTCATGGGCATAGTTGGACCCTATGGTTTGAGGATTTATTTGCATTGCATATGGCATGAGTTGGTGATCTTATTAGAGTATAAAAGAGAGAAAGCATATGGGGTTTAAGACTTTGGGTAGAGTATCGAATTTTAGGAGATTATGCGACAAGAAATTTTCGAAGAGGAATGGTGACCAACTAGAAATTAAATTCTACAAATGGTTTGATATCAATTATTACAATTAGATTCCTATCAGATCCATTAGCTGATGGGGAACACCAATGGATATAATCCATAAAAAGGAAATTTTGGTGATATCCCACCTTGCCAATAAAATATATTGAAAAAGGAATTAAGCTGGGATAGTGACTTGTCCATTTAGCTAGTAGGGTACCATCAAGGATGAAATTGAGATCTTACTATCATAGATTGGAAGACCAGAAAATCTTAAGACCATTATTTAGTCATTACCTTTAGAGTACTATTGACTAAATAAAGGTATCCCACACTAATTAGTCAAGTATGTTAGTATCCATGAGTTAGTAGTCAAAGTTATATACTCAGAGGGATATATAAGTATTTGGACATGAGTTTTACCAAAAAGAAGTTACTTGTTAGACTAAGTCATTTGAGGGTATGAGATCAGTGATTAGGCCACATCATGGAGGAGCTACAGGTACAATAAATACAGTAACAACTGAAACAGGAGCAAAAATAAGGAGCAATCTCCACTAGTGAGACAGATTTTTCCAAACATGAATAGATACCATGACAAACCATAGAAATCACTGTGGGTCTAAAAGATGCTGCTGGCTTGGATTGAAAAGAAAGGCAAACAAGTACTGATCACTTTAGAGACCCTTGAGCTTATGACAAAGATATATCTGGAAAGAGATCAAAAGGAAATCAAATAAAGTCTTTCAATATGTCTACGAAAATGTTCTATGCTTACCTGAGTGTTTTTCAAATTTGATGATTTAACAGCTTCAGTAAAACTTGATGCATTAGCTATTGAACGAGAATTGCTAGTATAAGCTAAGTATGAGGAGGCACTTGAAGGATAAAATTTGAGCAATTGAGAAAATCATTACTTATGAGGATACCTCCTGACAATACAGACTGCATGGTTAACGATAAAGTCTTGATAAAAGATTGCACAATATATTGACATAGGGGATGGAAGGAAAAAAGGTGAGATGGCTAGCACACTATAAGGTAAAGATTTGATGTTACATTGCCTTTAGACAAATAGTTAGTTGTTATGAGCATATACCAAGTACGAAAAAAATCAATTAAAGGAGTTTCCTAAGGACTAACCCTACTGGATTGAGTATAGAACTTTTGGACTGAAAGGTTACGAAGAAAACCATCAAGCAAGGAAAGGACAAAGAGGATGATGACAAAGGATTCAACCATGACCTAGTAAGGGTACTCGGTTATGAATAAGAGACTTTTTGCTTTGCATAAATGGGAATATTATTGAAAATCCTAATAACAAATTGATGTGAATAGTGAGATAAGGCCTCTTGACGAGAACATTTGACCCATGATGATGAATCGACCATTAACATTCGACTTGAGTTTGGATAAAATCTTCATGGAGAAAAGCGTTTAATGAATTCAATAGTTATGAAACGGGATATAGAGTTAGGACATTTTACTTTCAGTATATGATAAGGTCCTCGATGGAAGATGCTACTAATTGGTTTTCATGATTTTATTTTGAATGTAACTTTGGTCGAGGAATAAAGTCACATATGGAAAACGACAGACAGTTGAAATTTGAAGTTAATGAAGAGTTTGACTGTAGAGCACATGATACCATATCAGTTATTGACGTATCTTGGGGACAAGTATAAAAGATAAGGAGCAAAGTTAGACGCAATAGAAAGAAGGTAATTTTTGGACTCTTACTAATGACATGTAACCAACCATTAGAAGGAGACATGGATGATGAAGAGATCATTAGATGAAAGACAAGAAGAAAAAGGGATCATCCTATGATATTCAAAAAGGACAATGAGAAATAAGATAATATGATCTTGAAAGAAGTATGGAGTAATTTATACATGAATAAAGAAGCATGATCTTATGAGGAGACTATCCTATACACGATAAGAAAAGTATAGGCATCTAAGGATTTCGAGATAGATGAATTACAACTAGAGACCGGTATTATTAAAATGGCATGTATGGGAGTATGCATCAGAGTACGCAGCAAAAGCGGCCCTTATAGGTAAGGCCTTGTAGAAGGAACAATAAAAACTATAAATTGAGGTTGAGCCTAGATTTGATTCCTAAGGGGGGAATGCATTCACCAAGAAGTTATCTAAGAGACAAAATACCTCGAAGATGATAATTTATGGAATTTCGAGGACGAAATTCATTTAAGGGGGTAATAATGTAATGCCCGAGCAATTTATGCTATTTTTAACAAAAATTGGACATTCTATGGGAAATGAACTGTGTTGAATGTTTGATTTTATTTAAAATATTAAATGAAGGAATTTGTGAGCAAACTTGGCACCATTAGATTCTACTCGAAAAATGGAATCCAACGCCTCAAAAATCACCCAAAACGGAGTTCGTATGAAGAAGTTACAGCCGTTTAAAGATCAGGGGTAGTTCTGGAATTTAAACAGAAAAACGAAAAAGACGAAAAACGTAGGGGCTGTTTTGATAACGGCACCCCCTGTCATCTTCCACCTCCAGATTTCTCCAGAAATCCCTCCTTTCACGATTTCTCTAGAAAACACTAGGGAAATGGAGGCACCGCCATTGAGGGGCACCGCCTTCTCTCCCCTATAAATACCCCATCTCCCCCCTCTTCAAAATCACATTTTTTCCAGTCGTTTGAGATTGGGGTTTTCGGAAAAATAAAAAACCCGTCTCCTCTGCGTTTTTCAACAACGGCCAGGCCCAAGTCAGGCCGGCCATTGCCATTTTCCCCATAACCCTCTCTTCTTTTCGAATTTGACAATGGGGTTTCCCCTTCTTCGAGTTTCCCAGCAACGTAAGGTTCAGGCAGAAATGAGGGTTCCACCACGGGAAAAAGGGCGTCCCCAGGCTGCCCAGGTAAGCCATTTCTCTTTCCCTTTCTCTCCGTTTGCTTCCCCCAGGCCAGATCCATGCCGGATCTGGTCTTTTCCAGCCGGGTTCCTAGCCAAAAAACATTCCAAGCTGGCATGGGCCAGCCTTGCACGAACCAAGCATCCCTAGGGACGCCATGCTCCACCTGCACCTGGGACTGGGTCCTTGGCACAGATTCTAGGCGTATGATAGTGCGTACGCTGTCCCAGGTGTGGCCTTCAGGTACGTGCGCGACATGGGGCACGGGTCCTGGCTCGACCAGGATGCATGGGGTGCCCTGGGAGTTGAGACGCGCCATGCTATAGGGTGCGTCCGTGCGATGATGCGCATCATAGCACATCACTTGAGCATGCATGTGCGCGTGCAAAACGCGGTCCCTGGCGCAGCCTTTGGGTGCGCACGCACGTGAGGTGGTTGTGGTTCAACCAGGATGCACGGGTGTCCTGGGAACTGGGACACGCGAACCTAATGAGACTTTAAAGTTCAGATCAAAGGACAAATTACAGAGTTTAACTACTGAATAGTAGATCTAGATCATTGGATCTAGCCTGACAATGAATTAGGTAGTTTAACTATTGAATAGTAGATCCACATCATAGGATCTAGCCTGACAATAAATTAGGCAAGGACCCATGGACCCTAAAAGGCAGATCTAGCAATTTAATAGATTGAAATTGATAAGGACTCCTTATATCCATTCATACCCAGGAGTTTATAAATGAGACCCAGGGACGGGTTGAAGTGATGAAGGACGGGACTCCAGGAGACTTTGAGGTAGGTGCTCTATCACTACTAGACTTTTTAAAAGAGCCATGATTGTTTTGAATGCATGTTTTAAGTATAAGTTATATGATTTGTTTAGCATAACTTAATTTTATTCAGCATGCTTATGACAAATACATTATGCATAGATATGTTTTGCAAACAATTGCATATACATTATGCATAGATACGTTTTACAAACAATTGCATATATTGTATGATTTGTGAGCATTGAGTTTTTGAAAGATTGCATGTCCTTGAGGGTTACCAAAAGATGTTGGAGTGCCCAAAAGATGTTGGGTAGGTAGTTGTGAGGGCCAGGCAGTTGTGAGGGACCCAAAGAGGACAGGTTTTGAAAAATACATTGCGCATATATTGCCAAGACGTGTGCTACATGCATAGATTGCATTATAAGTGTAGCCTTGACCGATGAGGGCAGGCCGATGAGGGTGGGTCAGAGAGAGCTGATAGGCTTCTAGGCTGGCAGGCTTCTAGGTTGGTAGGCTTCTAGGCTGTCAGGCTTCTAGGCAGGGTTATGACTTTGAATGCGATACTAGCATGAGCAGATTTTATGCATTGCATGCATGATTTACGATGAATAAGTGTCATATGCCCCATTGAGGCTATGACTGAGTGTCCTCAGGTACCCGGGGACCACATGGTGGCGAGCTCGTGGGCATAGTTGGACCCTATGGTTTGAGGATTTATTTGCATTGCATATGGCATGACATGAGGTTGGTCGACCATACCAGATATCCATGAGTTGGATTCAGTTAAGCATCTCATGCATATCATTATGTTTATGATATATGATACTTTCGACTTGGATTATGCTATTCTTTAACTCGTTTATTCCAATTTGACAATGGTTTTTGATATCGATATTGAATATGATTGATTGAACATGCACATGTTTTAAAAAGCATACGATTTTAAACATAGCATACATTGTAAAACTAGTAGTGATAGACTCCTACTGAGTATAGTATATACTCACCCTATCCTTAACATTTTTCAGGATAGTTCCACTCACAAATAGCAGACGTCTCAGGAGATATTAGTGCAACGAGCAAGTGAATAAACAAAGGAGACAACTATACATGTGAGTAAACTCTCTACCCGTTGGACATGTATTTGTATTTAATTACAATTGGGTTGTGTGCTATGACTGGATAGACCTGGGGAAAAACATTTATGATTTCTAAAGTTTTTCAAAAACTACTTTGGCTGTTGTGGAAGCAAATGACACTCAGGGTTTTCAAAATAAGTTTAAAACAAAAGATTTTCCGCTGCATTACATGGTTTTTATAAAATGGTTTTCAAATGGGGATGCATCCCGCCTTAGGAATTAGATATTGCATTTAAAAATGCATGGAAAAACTCGGGTCATCACAGAGAAGATACCCAATCATTGGTTGATCTTCTTCTTTTGGTTGAGTAGGTGAGAGAAAACAAGTAAAAAGTTTTCATGTGGGTCCTAGTCCTCTTTTATTTCTGAGAAGCTTTTATTGTATATAATCTCATTGTATGTGAATTGAACTTCTCTCATAAGCTTCTTAACATGGTGAAATGTATGCAAGTATGCATGGATATGGGATTTTCCACCTTTCCACCTTGATTAGAGTAGGAGTTATGTTTCTTACCTATCTAATTTTGATAATGACAGCCAATGATTATTCTGAACCTCCAAGACTTTTTTTTTGGCATGTGTGACCCATGATGTAGCTTGGAAGTTGAAATTTCTCTTTTATGGGCAAATTTGATAATTTTATGTATTTTTTTTATTTGTACCTTGAACCTACAAAATAGTAGAATTAACCCTAATTATAGTTAAGTGATTTTAGGCTAAAACATTCTAATATAAAGGTATGTTTATAATATTTCTATATATATCATGTACACGTGAATGCTGAGGCTTTTGTTTGTTTTAAGGATTTATACATGCATCAACATGTGGGTGGCATGTGGTAGGTGATTGTTACTATGATATGATTTACTTATTCAATTAACTTATAATTTTTTGTATATATTGAAATTATGCATTTAAATGAGAAGTTTATTTCGAAAGGGTTTAATCATGAATTAAGTTTTTGACATTGAAATGGATTACTTACATGTACTAAAAATTATGTATTTAGATGATTTATATGGTTTTTAACTAGTTTAGCGGTTTCCTACTTGAATGTTCATACTCACCCCAAAAAACATTTTTAGGTGAAATTTTTGGAGAGTATACTCATTTGGTGCAAAGGAAAACAATAGACGACTAACTCAAAGTATGAAAAGAACACTTTTGATTTTAATTACTTTATTCAATTGTTATTTGGAACATTGTTAACATACATGTAATAAAATATTGAGTTCTGTTATGTAAAAATATGGATTTAAATTAGTTGTTTAGGCTATGACCTATTAGTCCTGCTAAGTCTTATGCACCTATGCTTACTTCATTATATGTGGAGTTTTGAAATGACACCTGAGAGTTGTAAGTGTGGTTTTTGAACTTAGTATAGATATATGATTTTAAAATGATTTTTTTTTTTTTTTTTTGAAGCACGTTCTACTTATTTAGAAAAAGTATTCAAAATATTATTTCCAAAACCTAGGTCATCTCACAAGTGGACCCTACTAGTTTGTTCTCCTTTGGTAGCAGACTCACCACCTTCAAGACTTATGTAAAACCATGATCCAAAAAACCAAATCTTGATTTCATATTGTATAGTTCTACCACCACAAATAACTTAACATAATCTATGCACCCAAGGAATAATGGCTCATTAGCTTCCTCTAATGTAGTTTAAAGTTATTAAGAATCATCATAGAAGTCATCATATGGATCTCGAGACATCGATGCAGATATACTATTTGCAACACTTCATACAATTTCTTCATATTAATATCTTTTTACCCTAGTCAAGGACTACAAGGAAGTTCTTCTCCATGCTAAATCTAGGAGTGATAGCTTTCATCGACTCCATTGAAGCACAAATGTTCTATCAAGTTCTTTATAGTTACCTTTTGGAAGAACATATGCAATTACAATCATCGCTTGCCCTGAGTACAAATTCTATGAAAAGTAAGTTTTGTAATATGATTTCTAAAAACTATCTTCATAAATTTAATTTTTTTAAGACAATTAACTAAAACCATCTTCTTAGTGCTACATTTTCTAAGATAGTTTAAGAAAATCGTCTTCTTAATCATGATTTTTTAAGGCAGTTATGCAAGCTAATATGTGTGTGTGTGTATATATATATATATATATATATATTACATACATATCTCTATATTTAGCCTATTTTAGCTCAAGAAATAACTTAATCATTACTAATTAGGGTTAATTCTATAATTTTGTAGGTCAAGGGTGCAAATGACAAAATGCACGAAATTGACAATTTTAGCTCTAAAAGAGCAATTTTACCTTCCAAGCTACATTGTGGACTCATACATGACAATCATAAAGTTAGGAGTTCAAACTAGAAATTCCATGTTAAATATCAAGTCAAAGCAGTTAGAAACCCTAAATGGAACATCAAGCCATATTCGTTCAAAATAGATGTTCGTATCAAAACTAGGGTGATAGAACATCGCATGCATGCATGAATCCCACCACCTTTATAATCTTCTAAAGGAATATAAAATCATATATAATGAGATCACATATATTGGGAGTTTCTGAATAAAACAAGTTAGAAGACCAAGGCCCACACATGACCTTTTCCTTACTTGCTCTTGCCTAGTCAACCAAAGGAATGGACCACCTAAGGGGGAGCACGAAATTTCTATGCAAAGTAATTCTTGCTTAGTTTCATGTGGAATACTTGAAGAAATAAATATGATTGGTGGAGAAAATATAAGGAGGAGAAGAGAGAGACAATTTATGGAGAATCTATGGTTAAAATTTTTATACTTCAAGCACTTAATGGTCAAGATCTATCCTCATAGATGCACATCCTAAGAAGCTAATGAAGACAAATTCAGGAAAGAATGGACTAATAAGAAGTTAGATTTCATTGAAAACTAAACTAAAAAGCCTACTGGAGGAGATTTTTTAGTGGGCTGTCTACCTAATTTCAAGGAGGAAGATCCTACAAGTATGAAAAAAGACATCCCACTATGAAGGAATACTATTGGTTGAAGATTTTTATGGTGGGTTAGGTGAAAAACATGGGAAAACAAGGAGTGGATAGTGAAATGTCAATGGAATCTAGGCCATCCTTTCTAGGATACTCCAATCCAACAACTGAGAGTAAAGATGCTTAAAAGAAGATCTTTTTGGATAAGATCACTCCAACCAACTCTCACCTACACAAGATAGGATGATGATTATCTAAGGGCCAAGAATGAAACATTGAAAAGGTAAAAAGCCTAGCCACCTTTTCCTTATTGAAAAGTCATATCTAAGTCATAAGGTAATAAAGATCTCCACTAGTCCTTATCATCCAATGGATCGCATCCATTACAAATGTAGAAACTTTACTTGCACTCACATGACTTACACACCTCTCACCTAATCCACTTTCTAAATCCAATCAGATCCCACCAAATCTTCTAGATTTTTTGTCTCTTTTCCTCTTCCTTCCCTCCTAGCCAATCTCTTTCCTTTCTTACCATATCTCTTTTCCTAACCACCCTTTTCTCCTTCCTTCTCTCACTTTCCTATCTTATTGTTTCACGTCAAACTTACTTTATAATTTGAATTCCATACATTCCCTTCTCCTTAGCTTCCCTTCCTCCCATCAAATCCCAACCATTATTTCATCATTTCTCCTTTAGATCCTAGCCATCCATCCCCGAGGGTTCCACTGCTAAAACTTTAAAAATATGAGGTAAAGGGGAAAGAAAACCTATCTTCCCACTTTCCCAAGAGTTCAACAGCTAAAGCATAAGAGAAATAGAGGGAGGAAGATCACTCTCACCCATATTCCCATAGCCAAAATGTCCAAGCCTTTGGAGCAAAGGTGTGTGTCCTCGACCCAACCATTTCCTTTCCTTTTCTTTTCTTCCCTTTCCCCTTCACCTCCATGTTTGCATTTAGTTTCCATGCATCACCCATGCATGCTTTTCATGTTTTGCACACATCCTTCCTCTTTATGTTGTACGCACCATTTAGTTGCATGTATTCATCCTTGATTTCCTCTTTCATTGTTTTTTCTTTCTTTTTTTATTATGCATGAAGCATAAGCACACATCTTAGGAATTATCTTAGTTTACATGTAATTTTCATGTTTTCCGTTCCATGCCTCTATCTTGTATTCCACTCATTAGTTGCACGTGCACTTGCATGCTTCTTTAAAGCACACATAGGGCTACCACCACCTCCTTTACACCCTTTTTCTTTACATTCATCACCTCATAAGCATAGGATTTACTCCCACTCATCCCACTATCTCCCTCTTCTAGCTTTTACATGCACAACCATCTTCCTTTATACCCTTTTTTTTTTTTTTGTACACCCCTCAAATCTTCCTATGCCACTCTATGTTCCATGCACCATTCACCTCTTTCCTTCTTCTTGTTGAACACATACTTCATAGTCTACTTCTCTTCTTTTTCTTTTTTCTTTTGGGATTTGGAATTAAAGGAAAAGAGAAGAAGCCTTGTGCCCTTCTATGGAGGTAAGGAGTCTTTCCAATCCTATATTTAAGGTTGAAAGGATAATGAACCTTTTGATGAACCTTTCCATGAAACCACTCCAATTCCAAGCGAAGTGATTCATGTTGATGAGTAGGATCACTTCCATGAATAAGGATCTAGCTCTTACTTCATCTCCTAAGGCTAGAATAGATGAGCCCTAAACAAAGGTCCACTCTCCCCCTCTTTATTTTCTCTTTATTCTATTTCATTCATAAGGTTGGAAGCCTTTTCTATAACTATTGCTAACTTAAGGATGAATGACCTTTAATGCTCTCTTACCTCTCTCCTTAAGGTTCGAGATGAAAATTTTTGTTTTACACCACCATTCCATCTCTTCTTTTACTTCTTGAGTGGATGCGGATCTTTTTGGAAAAGTGTTAAGAGCCTCTTCTCTTGGCTGCCCTACCACTTCATTTCTAAGGATCCTTGGAAAACATTTTCCTTAATGTGTTGTGGCATGTCAGGTTAAGGAGATGAGAATGGATTGGTGTAAGTTAGTGTTCTGTGGGTTAAACAGAAGCCTACAAGCTCCCATTAAGTTACACAACAAGAGGACCCTACAATAAAATAAAAGCCCAAAATTGAAGGGCTTTTACTTGCTTTCTTTATTGCTTACATATGAAATCCTTGCAATCAAATCAATTAATGAGAAGTTTCTTTCTTTACTTTCTTTCATTAACTAGTTCTTTATTTATGTGTTTATTTTCTTGCTTTATTAGTTACTTAGTTCTTCTTTAGTTTCTTGTTTAATTTCTTTCCTTCACTTACATGTTCCTTTCTTGGCTCTATGTCTTAGATTCTTTCTTTCCTTTCATTGTTATGTACTCTAGTTAGTATGTTTACTTTCCTTTGACTTAAATTTCCATTAATTTCCTTTTATTGGCTAGGTTAAAGTAACATGATCTAAAATTTTATTAAATCCTTTTATTAAAAGAGTCCTCATGGGATTGACCCATACTTGCTATGTCTATGTTATATTGGACCTGTGCACTTACAGTTATTTTCAAAGAACATCACAAACCATCTTCTTAATCCATATTTTTTAAGACAACTTCTTTAGCCATCTTCTTATTTAGGATCTTTGAAGACAATTACCAGAAACTAAATTCTTAAATTATGATTTTTTAAGATGATTTTCTCTAACCATTTTCTTAAACTAGCATTTTTTAAGACACTTTTCCATTAGTGTCTTCTTAAGGTCCTCCCATGAAAAATTTTAATCCTCTGCAATTGAATTTTAAGATTGTTTTTGAAAATTTGTTTTATTAAAGAGGATTTTTTAAGACAGTTTTCTCATATAGTCTTAAGAAATTTATTTATTTTTTAGTAGAGATGGGAAGAGGTTCAAGTGATCTTCTAACATCACGACCTAAACATGAGATAGAGGAGATGGATGGATAATTGAAAGTGTAATTCCCTCAAATTTTGTTTCATTTCTATGGTTAATAAAAAAATAGAGTTTATTCATAATCCAAATTTTGATATTTTAAAAACTAAATAATCTGACTATGAGATCTCTACCAAGGGATAGAGCTTGAAGAGGATGATCCAACAATTGTAAGTAAGCAAAAATCCAATAGTTGAGAAAATTTAAGAAAAAAAAGATTTTGCACTATATTAATACCCCTTTCTAAATATAGATTCAAAAAATGTCTAATTGTGGGACCCACTTAACTAACAAATTTAAGTAGCCAAATCAATAAAGCATTTAGATATAATGAATCCTATAGAAAAGACATTTTTTGTTTAGTTGGAAATATTGGGAGAGTGAGAACGTATCTAAGATCTGTAAGTTATTTAGAGATTAAATTATTAAATTATGAAAAATAATTAGATTCAAGTAGTAAATTTAGAGAATAAAATAAAATTAGAATCTAGAGAATTATAGTTTTGGAAATAAGAGCTTCAAATAATCTATAAAGCAATAGATTGGAAAGGACCCCAAAAGCAAATAGGAAGTAGACCAAGACATGTCATTAAGTTGGACATCTTAGGCTAGAGAAAAGGAAGAAAGAAAGAGGAAGAGGAAGAAAGGAAGAGAGAAAGGAGGAGAAAGAGAAAAGAGGAGGAGACTCCCCCCCCCTCCTTTTGACAGTCAAGAAAATAGATCTCAGACAATAAATGTGTGCAAGAATGAACGTGGGAAAAAGCTAGTGAGGAAAATATGGTAGATCTGACTAAGAGGTAGACAAAACTAGGTTGCCAAGTTTTCAAATGATTTTGGGAACCTAAGTACTTGCTTTAGCGTCATGTTTTGGACTATGGATTATCTTGTTTGATAATTTTTTTCTATCCTAGAATAATGTGCATGATGCATGCTAGTACTCTTTAATGGATTGAATTTTTATGGATTCAATATGGGAGTACTATCTTAAGTAGTGTATGATTGTTGCTCATTGTGCTAGAAGGAATTATGTTTTTTCACTTGATTTTTGTCCCCATAACTTCCACACCATCTAGAAATGAAGATAATCATGCTAGCCATTGATTTCCAAAAAATCAATTTCTGTTTAGAATATGTTTTACATGGAAAATTTCATGTGATGGCAAATTGTCTGCGTGAGTCATAATATCATTTAATGTGTTGATTTGCAAACATAACAAATATGATGTTTGTGCGAATGATTATGAGTGCTAGTTAAAATATTAATTCATTGATGGACTCTTACAAGATTATGTACATGGATAACATATGCATGGTTAGGAGCATCCCTAAACACTCTTATCTAGGTTGATTTAACAACTCCAATGTGGTAGACCCATGATCTATGGGTGCTTTTACTCCATTTATGAGTAGATGGATCAGATGTTAGAAAACCATGAAAATAAGTATCTTCATAATCATGAGCCAATTCATCAAAATAAAAAAATTTGTAAGATGAAAATTCATTCAATTACAAATGTGGGCATGATCCATTGAATGTTCAATCTTGTATCCAGAAACACCAAATTTTGTATTGTTGTAGTGCATTAGATTGATCATTTTTACACTTATGATTGATTTTCACTAAAACCAAAATATAGTGTATTTTCATGGTTAGATCATGATTCTAAGGTAATTATGTTTACAATCATTGGTAAAATATTACTAATTAGGATTTTTATATGTTTTGTAGGTTGTTTGTTAAGATTTGGGTGGAGAGATCAAGCCAGTCAACAATTTATGTTGCTGATCAATCTTAAATGTAAATGGATGTCTCATATCGAATTAATTTTAATGAACAAATCAAATGAAGAATTAGAAGCCCAAGTCTTTGAGAACCAATTCATCTATTTCACCACTAAGCTCATATAAGCCCAAATCACTTACACCATGGTGAGAAAGTGAAAGATCTTACATGAGTCCCACTTAATCCTTTATTCTTTCACACATAAAGGGCTAGAAGGTTGGGAATATATAAAACAAAAGAATGTATAACATATAGAGGATAAGGGAGGGTATGGGATATCTTATGATTATGAGGGATTTCACTTCCTAAAGTGAAGATCAAGTAAATATATATATATATATAACTAGAAATCAATGGAGGAATGAAGCGTGGAGATCTTAAGGATGATATATTTATGATGATATCTCTAACATTAGTTACTCCTCACTCCATATAAGGAGGATGAAAAGAGGAGAAAAGGGGGAAGAGAGAGGAGGAAGAAGAACTCGTGGAGTTGGAGGGAAGAGAAAAACTCCTTTCCCTTATTAAAAAGTCCATCTTCTCTTTCATCTGTTTTGAAGTTTTAACCATAGCATAGAATGGAAGAGTTATTGGTTTATTCCTCCTATTGCTACTAACATTCTAGCTTCCAATGCTACGAATGGTAAATCTAACAAAGGAGATGCAAGAACCAATTTCTTTGGCATTCCCTTGAAAGATTTCCATTGAGAGAGACTAAGAATGCATCGAGAAATCCAAAAATTTTCAACTATATTTCACTACTACTACCCTAGAGGTTATGAGTTATGAGTTTTCAAGAAGTATATCTTTTAATAGGATAATAATTTGGAATTAAAACTAAAACCATTAGATAGTACTCAGAAAATAGAATCCAACGAGCCAAAGAATGCTAAATAAATGGTAATTTTCTTACAAAAGGGTATTTTTGTAATTTCACTAAGTTGAAGGTCAATGGAGTTGAAAAACATCATTAATTGGTATCATGGTGTTTAAAGTAGTAAAAACATCATGATTAACAACTAATATAAACTAAAGAAAAAAGAAAAAAGAAAAAATAATTTATAATAAGTAAAAGGAGGGGGCCATATTGATATTGGAACCCCCCTTTTTGTGACTTTTCAAAAGAAGAATAGATCATACGATCTGTCCTCTAGGAGTGAAACCTGACACCGACAACCCCAACTAAATGCAAAAATCCTAACCCATACTCTCCATCTCCAGTTGCCTAGGCTGCCTTTCACCGAGCAGCTCACTCCTTTCCCCATGGAAGCCACCATCTCCATTGATCCGGGCCCGACCTAAACCCCTATTGGGTTTTCACAGTGCAAAGTCACCAACATACATCCATGGTTTTTGAATTCACCAAGAGATGTAGAAACCCATTTCTGACAACCCATGGCCGGCAACTACAGATCATCGGTGATAGGGGAGAGATAATGGGTTCGTCAATCAATCTATATACTAGCCCAAATCATATACTATCAAGCAGGCAAGAACATTTTTATTTTTTTTCAAAACATGTCTATGCATGTATCATGCAAACAAGAATCCTTTTTCAAAACATGTCTATGCATGTAACACATGTCTTGGCAATATATGCGCAATGTACTTTTTATATGCATGCTAAGTTCATTTATGAAATCAATTCATGCTAAACATGTCATGTGCATAAGGATGTAACATAAGTTTATATGATATACGCATAAAGATAGGACATGTAACTTAAAAACTTAAAACATGCATTAGAAAAGCAACCATGACTCAAAACATGCATTCTCAAAGCATCATGGGTTCTTTTTAAAAGTCTAGTAGCGATAGGACACCTACCTGGTTTGATCGCGCTAGTCCCCTTGTCCTTGTATGTTCCTGGACATGGTTTAGGAAAAAAAGGTTAGCTTGGCCTGTTTCTATAGGTTCTAGAACCGTTTACCTCACTAATTAGGCATTAAGGGTTCATTCCCATGCCTAAGGGCCTCCTAAGGTCCCTAACTGGGCCTTGGTATAGTTAGGTTTGCAAAGGTTTAGTGGCCTTGTGCCACTATCATGGTTTAAGGATCATGCCAGCCTTAGATAGGGGCTGGATCAGGTATTTTATGGTTTGAGTCTGTCCACGCCGTCGATACGGACACAACGCCTCTTGCGGCACCTCAATCAGAGTCCTAGAACTCAAGTTATGGGTATTTTAGTGTTAAGAATACATAGAAGGCCCCAAACGGGCCCTGCATCACCGCTCCCGGGACGCACCTGCGTCCCGATCAAGCGGCGACCGGCCCGCATGTGTGGTCGCAGGCCCACACGAGATGGGCGCCTGGGACGCTAACGCGTCCGGCGTCAGCGGCGTGCGCCCCACAAGGCATGTCCGCCCACACACCCAGACTCCGCCCCTTTTCTCGTTTGTGGGCGCGTCCACGGATGCGCCCATCGGTTTCCCTTTAACGCACTGGGTGCATTTTGGTTCTGTGGTGACCTAGGCATCCTCGGGACGCCCTAGTTGGACCCTGTCGAACTAGAACGCCCCAGGCACCTACCCTGGGTCTGTTGTGGCTCCCTAGGCCCCGTTTTGCATGGTTTCTCATGCAAAAACTTAGGGACATTCAACCTAAGACTGAGGGGGAGATTGGTTTGGAGTTGTTCAAGGCATACTTGGTTTGTGGCTGGGTATTTTTTCACGGTTTCTCCTCTTGCCTGCAACTCCAAGATTGGTTTTTCCCAGGGTTTTGGGCTGCCATTGGAGGCGCCCAAGAGCTCTATTTATAGAGCTTAAGGAGGGTTCTGGAGGGGGGTTTCCACCGCCAACATTCTAGAATGTCGATGATGCAGTATGTTTGGGAAGGAGGTGCCCATATCATAATAGGTGCCTGTTTTCTCAGGCCAATTCGTTTTAAATTTAATTATAATTTTGCCCTTAAACTTCAAAGGGCTATAACTTGCTCATTTTAACTCTATTTTGGGTGATTCTGATCTTGTTGGATTCCTTTTTCCGAGACGCACCTAAGGGTGCCATTCTAAGGACCAAATTTTTGGGTCTAGTTAGGGTGAATAGTGAAATGACCAAAATACCCTTATCTCAAAAAGTGAACTTTTCATTACCAACATGGGATTTCAAGGTTACAAAAATGGAGTCATTACATTCTTACGCCCTTAGGGGAATTTTGCCCCCGAAATTCTACAGTATATACAGTCAAAAGATCTCGGGGTACTTTTCTCGCATTTCTGACTCGGGTTCCCAAGTCCCTTCTTTCATGTGCGCATTTCTCCACAAAACTTTGACTAAGTGTATGTCTTTGTTCCACAGCTTCTTACTCTTGTGATCCAGAATCTCAATTGGTCTCGTCTCCAGCTTGAAATCCTCCGTCAACTCCATGGGTACCTGGGTGATGACATGAGCAGTGTCAGGCACGTACCTCCTTAGCATAGACATATGGAATATGTTATGCACTTCAGATAGCTAAGGGGGTAGTACGATCCTGTAGTCTACTTTTCTTACTTTCTCCAAGATTTCAAAAGGTCCTATGTAACGCAGACTAAGCTTTTGATACCAAACCGCATAACTCCTTTAGTGGGAGATATCTTTAGGAAAACATGCTCTCCTATGTTGAATTCTAATGGTCTCCTCCTTTGATCAGCATAGCTTTTTTGCCGGCTTTGAGTTGTGAGGAGGCGTTTCTTTATGAGTTTGACCTTCTCGGCATATTGCTCCACCAGCTCGGACTGTAGCACCCTAGACTTCCAACTTCACTCCAACTGGTGGGTGATCAACAGGGTCTCCCATAGAGCGCCTCGTACGGAGCCATGCCAATGCTCTACTAAAAGCTGTTGTTGTACGCGAACTCCACTAGTGGCAGGTTTTCATCCCAGCTCTGCTTCCTATCGAGGGCAGAAGCTCGCAGCATATCTTCGACTATCTGGATCATGCACTCTGACTGTCCATCGGTCTGTGGATGGAAGGCTGTGTTAAAGTTCAAGGAAGATCCTAAGGATTTTTGGACGGATTCCAGAGTTGTGAAGTGAAGCGGCTATCCCTATCTGAAGTGATACTAAGGGGTATGCCATGTAAACTCACTATCTCTTTGATGTATAGCTGAGATAGGCTATCAGTGGATTGGTATGGCGTATAGGAAGGAAATGGGCTGTCTTAGTCAATCTATCAACAATTACCCAGATCATGTCATGACCCTTAGAGGTCCTGGGTGACCCTATGATGAAGTCCATGGTAATATGATCCCATTTCCATTCGGGTAACTCAAGGGGTTGTAACAATCCCGTAGGTCTTTGATGTTCGACCTTTACTTGTTGACATGTTAGAGACTTTGCCACAAATTCCCCTATGTCTCTTTTCATACCATCCCACAAATATTGTCTCTTTAAGTCTTGATACATCTTAGTTCCTCTCGGGTGTATAGTATACTTAGACCAATGAGCCTCTTTTAAGATTTCTTGTCTTAATTCTTCATTAGTCGGTACCACTAATCTTCCTTGCATGTAAATGCTACCATCTTCCCCTTTAGTAAACCCTAGTTTTCCTATTAAAGCTTGTATGTCCAGATCCCCTTGCTGTACTTGCTTAACCTTTTCATTAACAACTGACTTTATCGTTAAACCTGCCGTAATGATCTTGCGCTTACTTATGTCTAGTTTCCACGTTATTACTTCTTGTAATAGCTTCCATCTCTTAGTAAATAAACTTGCACACATCCCTTGGGTTTTTCTACTTAATGCATCAACTACCACATTAGCTTTTCTAGGGTGATAATGAATTGAGAAGTCATAGTCTTTTAAGTATTCCATCCATCTTCTTTGTCGCATGTTTAAGTCTTGTTGGGAAAAGATATATTTAAGACTCTTATGATCTGTGAAAACTTCAAACTTTTCCCCATGTAGATAATGTCTCTAGATTCGCAAGGCAAAGACTATGGCCGCTAATTCCAAGTCATGGGTCGGGTAATTGACTTCATGCTTCTTGAGTTGCCGAGAAGCATAAGCAATTACCTTCCCATGTTGCATAAGTACGCAGCCTAGTCCTTGTTGCGAGGCATCGTTGTATATCTCAAATCCGCCACTTCCTGAAGGTAAGGCAAGGACAGGTGTTGTAGTTAACCTTCTCTTTAGTTCCTGGAAGCTTTCCTCACATTTATCAGTCCATTCAAATCTTGTGTCTTTCCTGGTCAGCTTAGTTAAAGGTAAAGTAATTCGTGAAAAACCCTTGATGAATCTCCTATAATATCCGGCAAGTTCTAAGAAGCTTCTTATTTCTGTGACTGTCTTAGGTCTTTCCCATTTTTGTACTGATTCAACCTTAGTGGGGTCGACTGCTATGCCATCTTGAGAAATAATGTGTCCTAAGAAATT
Source organism: Warburgia ugandensis (assembly GCA_035236585.1). NCBI lineage: Eukaryota > Viridiplantae > Streptophyta > Magnoliopsida > Canellales > Canellaceae > Warburgia > Warburgia ugandensis. Next base: position 40,387,278 of record CP141133.1, read on the forward strand.
AACCTTTTCCAGCCAAAACTCACACTTACTGAATTTTGCATATAACTTGTGTGCTCGTAGGGTGCTCAATGTTATCCTTAGATGTTCCTTATGGTCTTTAGGAGTTTCTGAATATATCAAGATATCATCCACAAACACTATGATGAATTTGTCTAAGTACTCCTTGAACACCCTATTCATGAGGTCCATAAATGCGGCTAGAGCATTAGTTAAACCAAAGGACATCACTCTGAATTCATAATGGTCGTATCGAGTCCTAAAGGCTGTCTTGGGGATATCTTCTTCTCTAACTCGAAGTTGATGGTAGTCGGATCATAGATCAATCTTAGAGAAGACTCTGGCTGACTGAAGTTGATTGAAAAGATCATCAATTCGGGGAAGGGGGTACTTATTCTTAATGGTGACCCTATTTAGCATATGATAGTCTGCGCACAATCTCATGGAGCCATCCTTTTTCTTAACAAAAAGGACTGGAGCTCCCCACGAAGATATGCTAGGCCGTATGAACCCTTGGTCAAGTAGTTCCTGTAACTGGGTCTCTAATTCTTTTAGTTCTGCAGGAGCCATTCGGTAAGGAGCTTTGGAAATAGGGGAAGTACCGGGTATAAGGTCAATTGTAAACTTAATTTCTCTTGGTGGGGGTAGACCTGGTAAGTCCTCAGGGAATATGTCAGGAAATTCTTGGACTACCTCAACATCCTCTAGCTTTGGTTGGGGACTCTCGACAGATTCAATCTTGGCCAAGAAGAAGGGACATACCTGAGCAATGTGCTTAACTGCTTTCATGGCAGAAATAACACACGCTCTAGAATAATCCTTTCTTCCTTGGAGGGTGAAAGTGTCTCCATTAGGTAGGGTAAAAGTGACACGTTTCTGGCGGCAATCAACAAAGGCTTGATGAAGGGCTAGCCAGTCCATACCTAGGATGGTGTCGAAGTCATTCATATCTAAGTGAATAAGATTGGTATGTAGCAAATGATCTTTGACCAAAACGGGGACATCCTGGAGATAAGAATAGGTGGGAAGTGCCTGGCCTATAGGAGTCATGACTTCTAAAGTGAAGTCCAAGTCCTGTGGTATAATGTCCAAGGTTGATGCAAACTCCCGGGATATGAAAGAATGAGTGGAGCCTGTATCGAATAGAACTTTAGCAGGTGTATCATAGATAGAAAGAATACCTTCAACTACTGCATTTGAAGCCTCGGCTTGACTGGAAGTGAGGGCAAAGACACGTCCTTGGCTCTTTGGAACCTGATCTTCTTTACGCTCTTCAACTTTCCTTTTAGGACAATTCCTAGCAAGATGTCCTAATTCTCCACAAGTATAGCAAGTGATGTTGAAAGTGGGACATGGTTTGCCTGAATGATTCCTGTTACACCTAGGGCATGTCTTCCAGTCTGGTCTTCTTCCTTTATTTTCAAATGGCTTCTTGAAAGGTGGCCTGGGTCCAGAAGACTAAAATGGTCTCTTTCCTTTATTTCTCATGGTGTTGGTGTTCTTAGTTTCCTTTATCACCTGATTCCTTTGATAATCTTTTTCGTATAGGGAGGCCATCTCTACATCTTTGGCTACGGTGGAAGGTTGGAACCCTAGAACTCTGTTCCTGAGTCCTGGGTTGAGCCCATATACAAATCTTTCTGCTGTGTCTTCCTCATCAGCACAAGCATGTGGTGCAAATCTTCGAAGGCTGATGAATTTATTTTCATACTGTTGGATAGTCATGTTTCATTGTTCTAAGTCCATAAATTCTTTTTCCTTCTGTTTCTTACGTGTTTAGGATAATATTTGTCATTAAAGACCTTTTTAAATTCTTCCCATCCTATTGTTTCTTGCTGGTCAACATAAGTCCTTTCCGATGTTTCCCCCCAAAAGGTAGCCTCTCCCCTAAACACAAACGTGGCCACGGGTACCTTTCTTTCTTCAGCTATGTTCATGGCTTTAAATATCTTTTCAATATCAATTAACCATTTTTCAGCTGTAGATGCTTCATCTTCTCCTGTGAATGAGGGAGCTAATTTCTGAAACCTTTCTAACTGAACGTCAGTCCTATCTATTGCTTTATCAGGGGAAGGATTTCGTGTGGTAGGGGTTTGGGTTTCTTGATTACTCATGTATTGTTCCATATGTTGTAGGAATCACTGGAATAATTCAGCCATCCCATTGCCCGACCCAGTGGAGTCCACTGGTAGGGCTTCAGGTTTTGGAGCATCGCTTACTTTCTTTCTAGGCATTTGTAAATCACAAGGTAATTCACAAGACCTTAGTATGTGTTATCATATTACCCCTTAATCTTTCATGGATGAAACTTGATTATAAGTTATTATCCTCATAACTGGGCTGTGAGTAACGTCAAACTGGGCTCTAATACCAACTGTGACGACCCGGGTTTCATATGATGCAAATTTCATAAAAAGGTGAGATCTCTTGCTTTAGAAATATGAAATGCATGAAAATATTTTGTTTTGGAAAGCAATCTTTCGTATAAAACCCCAAGTGTCAAAACACATTTTCAAATCATATAGCCATGGCATAGTTTTAAATCAACTCTATTCCCAAGAAAGTATTAGTCACAGCCCCAACTACAAAGAGTAACTGCAATTAAGTAACATTCACTAAAAGATAAGGTAGGGGTTCACTTACTTGTACTTAATTTGGATGTTCTCTGTCACGGGTGTATCCTGTCCTTAAGTGTTTACTTGTATCTGAAAAATGTTAAGGATTGGGTGAGTATACACTATACTCAGTAGGAGTCTATCACTACTAGTTTTACAATGCATGCTATGTTTTAAACCATATGTTCTTTAAACCATGTGCATGTTTGGACACTCATGTTCAATGTCAATATTAAAAGCCATTGTCAAAATAGAATACTGACGACTTAAAGAATCGCATAATCCAAGTCAAAAGTAACATAGATATCATAAACATATACTATGATATGCATAAGATGCTCAACTGAATCCAACTCATGGATCTATGGTCGACCATACTCATGTCATGCCACATACATGCAAGTAAATCCTCAAAAACATAGGGCACACTATGCCCACGACCTCAGTGCCATGTGGTCCCCGGGTACCTAGCGACTCTCGGTCATAGCCTCCACAGGGCATATGACACTTCGACGGGTACCGTGACTCCTCCAGTGGTAGTCCTTGTTTACCACAGCAATCGAATTGAGGACAAGCCTTTTTGGCATGGTACCCTTTCCACCTATAGTGGTAGAGGCTAGGAAGCCACCCCGAACCTCTCGGCATAGCGCCACGAGCTTACTAGCCCAAATCATATACTATCAAGCAGGCAAGAACTTTTCTTTTTTTTTTCAAAACATGTCTATGCATGTAACACATGTCTTGGAAATATATGCGCAATGTATTTTTCATATGCATTCTAAGTTCATTTATGAAATCAATTCATGCTAAACAGGTCATGTGCATAAGGATGTAACATAAGTTTATATGATATACGCATAAAGACAGGACATGTAACTTAAAAACTTAAAACATGCATTAGAAAAGCAACCATAACTCAAAACATGCATTCTCAAAGCATCATGGGTTCTTTTTAAAAGTTTAATAGCGATTGGACACCTACCTGGTTTGATCGCGCTAGTCCCCTTGTCCTCGTATGTTCCTGGACATGGTTTAGGGAAAGAAGGTTAGCTTGGACTATTTCTATAGGTTCTAGAATAGTTTACCTCACTACTTAGGCATTAAGGGTTCATTTGCATGCCTAAGGGCCTCCTAAGGTCCCTAACTGGGCCTTGGTATAGTCAGGTTTGCAAAGGTTTAGTGGCCCTGTGCCACTATCATGGTTTAAGAGACATGCTAGCCTTAGATAGGGGCTTGATCAGGTATTTTATAGTTTGGGTGTGTCCGCGCCATTGATACGGACACAACGCCTCTTGCGGCGCCTCAATCGAAGTCCTAGAACTCAAGTTATGGGTATTTTAGTGTTAAGAATACATAGAAGGCCCCAAATAGGCCCTGCGTCACCACTCCCGGGATGCACCTGCATCCCGATCAAGCAGCGACTGGCCCGCACGTGTGGTTGCACGCTCCCGGACATCATCAGGCTGCGCGTACCACTTACGCAGAACGCGCGGCATGATAGTCGCAGGCCCACACGAGATGGCCGCCTGGGACGCTAACGCGTCTAGCGTCAGTGGCGCGTGCCCCACAAGGCGTGTCCACCCACACACCAGGACTCCGCCCCTTTTCTCGTTTGTGGGCGCATCCATGGACGCGCCCATTGGTTTCCCTCTAACGCACTAGGTGCGTTTTGGTTCTGTGGTGACCTAGGCGTCCTCGAGACGCCCTGGTTCGACCCTGTCGAACCAGAACGCCCCAGGCACCTACCCTGGGTCTGTTGTGGCTCCCTAGAGCCCCGTTTTGCATGGTTTCTCATGCAAAAACTTAGGGACATTCAACCTAAGACTAAGGAGGAGATGGGTTTGGAGTTGTTTAAGGCGTACCTGGTTCGTGGCTAGGTATTTTTTCACGGTTTCTCCTCTTGCCTTCAACTCCAATATTGGTTTCTCCTAGGGTTTTGGGCTGCCATTGAAGGCACCCAAGACCTCTATTTATAGAGCTTAAGGAGGGTTCTAGAGGGAGGTTTCCATTGCCATGGAATGGAGGTGGAGAAACCTCCAGAATGGCGGTGGTTTCCCCCTGCACACCGACATTCTAGAATGTTGGTGATGTAGTATGTTTGGGAAGAAGGGGGTGCCGGAATCAAAATGGGTCCCTATTTTCTCAGGCCAATTCGTTTTAAATTTAATTATAATTTTGCCCTTGAACTTCAAAGGGCTATAACTTGCTCATTTTAACTCTATTTTGGGTGATTCTGGTCTTGTTGGATTCCTTTTTCCGAGACGCACCTAAGGGTGCCATTCTAAGGACCAAATTTCTGGGTCTAGTTAGGGTGAACAGTGAAATGACCAAAATACCCTTATCCCAAAAAGTGAACTTTTCATTACCAACATGGGATTTCAAGGTTACAAAAATGGAGTCATTATAATGCTAAATACAAAATTTTAGAGAAAAATTTATCTCTAAGATGGTGAAAGCATTGGCTGAAGTACCATGTACATCACACTCATCTGGTTGTAAGAAAATTCTTGCAACTCCTAACTGCTAGTGACACATTCCTTTTATTTATGTACCTCTTTATGTTTCATTTAATTTGCATCTTATTTTGATGTGTAATATCTTGTTTTAAAGCTAATAGAGTAAGGAACAATTTGGCATGTGAAACTTGACTGATAATGATTGGTTTGAAAAAGTTTGTTTCCTTGAAAATGCTAGTTATACTCTTTGAAGTTATAGTTGTACATTGTAGGTGTAAGTTTATGTTTGAGTTCTTGTTGAATTTGAGTGAAGCCTGAGATGTAGGTTCTTGCATACATATGAAACCTAACAAGCTAAAGACATGTTGAAGAATCTTCTAAAAAATTAGAAATATTTAATGTTATTTATTTCTTTTATATTTATTATTCTTTCCTTGTAAATTTTCTCTTTCTCAGTCATTTTAACAAGCAAGCAAGTGAAAAAAAATAGTAAAAATTAGATATTTAGCATAGTTTTTAAGATAGTTCTTTTATTTAGTTGTAGCTTATTTCAATTTATTTAAAATTTTATTTCTCTAATTTAGATTTATTAATTTATGTTAAATTATAAATTATGTTAGGCTAGTTAATTTTTTTTCTTATGCATAGATTGATCTTAGAATAACACTAGGGAACACCACTCATTAATTTCTAATGCCTTAAATGTCTTAGAAAATTCAATTTATAATTTATCTCAATTTGAAAAGGATAGAATTGCCCTTAGTACAATTCTTTGATTCAATGTCATTACTTTTCACAATGAATCCTTGAAATTAACTCTTGATTCATTTTAGTTATTTTCAGATAGAATACTTAGGATTTGGTAATCTATCTAGTTTCTAGCGATCAATGATTTTTAAGTTAGAATTTTAAAATGACCACATTTTGAGAAAATGGTCATAGTTCCAATCTACTTCTTGAATTATCAGAAGGAATAACTAGTGGTGGACTCTAATGCTAGTCTAGGTGATATCTAGTCTAACCTTCAATTGTAGTTTATTTCCTTGATTCAAAGAAATCTAATCCAGTTGATCATTCATTACCTCAACTTGTAATCTTTCTAGTGTAAACCTTTTAGGATCATTAGAGTAGAATAATTTGGTGCTTTAAACTCATACTATATCTTCCTTGTAGATTCCATACTGCATAACTATAATTGACTATTGGGCACTTGCATGAAAACTCTCAACAAGCTTTTGGCACCATTGCTAGGGAGTTGATCATGTTGCCAAAGCACCATCATATTAGGTTTAGAAAAATTACATTAGTTATTTTTATTTTGAGAAGGAATTGTAGTGTGGTTGGCCTGTATTTTATTTTAAATTGCAAATTCAATATAAAGGTTTTAATAATACATGTCAAAGGTAAACCATTGTTGCTTCGAAGTGGAGATCGTTTGTAAATGGTTTACCCTTGTATGAGAAGACTAATTACAAGGCCTCATTATAAGATTTACTCAATATTTTATTTTTTCTAGATTTAATATTTGCATTAATAAAGTAGATTTGCATAATTGTTTAGTAGTATAATCTCATATAGATAGCATTCATCTTTTAATTGTTGCATACTTTCTATGTTGTTGCATTAGTTTTTTATTTTTCATGCATTCTTAAAACATGTTTATTTGCTTTAAGGTGATTTACTTTGGCATGATAAATGGAAATTAATTAGTAAGGGCAACATACCCTACAAGATCAAGGGTGGATTTCATCACCACCTCTTCTCCGACCTAGGCAAATCATCACCTATTGTGCACCCTAGTCTTCCATCTTAATTTAAAAGTCAATTAGAAGAGACCTATAAAAGCCTTCAAGCTATAGGATCCTCTTGGAAGGAGGCAAAAAACTGTCATTGCAATGGCCTTGAGCTTAACCACTGCATTGATATTTAAACAACTAGCTCTGCTAATACATCTTATGATTTAGATTACCTATGACTAACTGAGGAGGGTGTGAAGTAGTTGGTTTAGCATGGATTTAATAGGTAAGTAGTATTACAAGTTTGAAAAAAGTGGAGGAGATGCTTAGATTAGGTTAATCTAAAAGCTACACCCTTGTAGAAATCAAGATAATCAAAACAACTTTCACCTTATTAGCAATGAGTTTGTTGACTATGTTCTTTATTTGTACATCTTCTTAAGTTGCTTCATATAGTTTAGTTTGGTAAAAATTAAATTAAATTAAATTAAAAAATTAAAACATCCTTTATTCTGTGCATTATTTATGAGATGGAACCAAAAGGTTAGTCAAACCAATCCAACATTAGTCAAACCATTCCAACACAACATACAACCAGATAGGTTGTTCACAATGTAGATCAAGCTGATCATGGGGGAAATCTATCTCCAGAAATAACAGAGATGAAATTGATCCTCAAATTCTCTTTAATGATGGACCATCACCTCACATGGACAATGAAGATCTTCCACCATAGAGGAATAATCCACCACCATATAGAAATTAGAGAAGGAATCAAGAAAGAGAAAGTGACTTCAATAGTCAATATGAGGACAATTGGGATAACCAACATTCTCATGGGAGAACATTGCAAGATTACCTTTAGCCTACTTGTACCAACACATTGGCATGTGTCATTCTACCTCAAAATGCTAGTGCAGTTCAGTTAAAGATGGGAGTAATTCAATTATTTCCCAAATTTCATAGGTTGGACAGTGAGAGTTCTTACCTACACTTAAATTTTTTGATGACGTGTGCACTACATAGTGCATACAAAACATCAGATTAGATACCATAAGGCTCAAGCCATTTCCTTTTCCTTAAAGGAAAAAGGCTAAGATGTGGTTTAATACACTGCCAATAGGTTCAATATGAACTTGGCAAGGCATGATAGGGAGTCCTTGAAAAAGTTGTTCCCAACCCATAAACCAATACTCTTCCCCAAAAGATCATGAACTTTACCTAGAAGGATAAAGGTGACCTTCTGCCATTACTGGGAATGATTTAAGGATCTATTGTTGACGTTTCTACATCATGGTTCCAAACCTTGGAATATTATTAGCTTCTTTTACAAAGGAATCAATTCTAAAGTGTGCAAGTTCGTAGAAATGATGTGCAATAGTAAATTTTTGAACAAACAACTAGAAGAGGCACAAGTGTACTTGGAATAGCTAGTTGAGAGTGCTCAAACTTGGCAGATATAGATAAAGTGGATCACCTAGATAGGATAAAGCTCACCACATCTGCTAAGGGAGCCATCTATTCTATGACTGAAAAAGATGACATGAATGCATAGATAGCTTCCTAGCTAGAAAAGTAGAGGCCATAGAAATGGGGAAAGCTGCCTTTAAGAAGTTCGAACTATATGTGGTATTTTTGAAAGTACTATACACCCTACTCAGGAAGGCCCTACAATCTTGACATTCCAAGATGTACATCATGAACAGGCAAAAGCCTTAAATTCATATAAATAACCATTTTTCCCATATGCTGAGACATATAACCCTTAGAGGGGAAATCATCCCAACTTTAGTTGGTGAAATGAACCAAATGATAATGTCTTACAACGAGCTCCCTTCTAACCTAGCCAAGGAGCACTTGCTCGTGGATCATATATGCCTCCACCATGGAGGTTAGTAGAGGATAATCTTCAATAGTTCATTCAAAACCAGGAAAAGAAAAATGCCCAAATTGAAGCATCTATGAGTGACATGAAAAACACATTCACATAATTCATGAAACCCTAAAAAAGGGGAAATTTCCTGCCCAACAAAAGAAAACCCTAAAGGTGCACATGTGATCAGAACAAAGGGTTGTTTGAGCTCGAACATGGAACATACTAATTTAGTCACAACTATTCAAAACGAAAAGGTATTTCAAAAGAATGGTCCCACCATGGTTGATAAACTCAAGAAACTCCTCAAGCTAAGGAAAAGCCTATTATAAAGGATATTGTAGAGAAACCTCACCCTCACATTGACCCATGCCCCATCCCACTTCCATTTTCCACAATAGTTGCATCAAATTCTTAACGTAGCTTCTAGTGATGAGATCTTAGATATTTTTAAACAAGTCAAGATCAGCATTCTAACCTTGGAACCATCAAATAGATCCTCTTACATGCTATGTTTTTAAAAGATCTTTACACTATCAAATGGAAGTTGGATGTGTACAAGAAGGCTTTCTTGACCAAACGAGTTAGTTTGATTCTTTAGCATCACATGCCACTTAAACATAAATATCCAAGTTACCCAACTATCACTTGTATAATTGGCAACTACAAGATGAATCAATCTTTGCTTAATTTGGGTGACCATTTTTTGCCCCATCCAATGCTTTAATCAATTGCCAAAATGGTGTGATGAAGTTATCCTTTGGAAATATGACATTAGAATTAAGAACTTTTAACATCTATAAGCAGTCAAGAGAATCTATTGATGACTTGCATAATGTCAACATGATAAGTTCAATTATGCAAGATTAGTTTGTTAAGTCTTCCTTATCAGATCCATAAGAGGCTTGTTTAGCCCATTTTAATAAATTTCATGAGGATGCATTAATAGAGGAAGTTAATGCCCACCTTAATTCCACGCCTGTTATGGACACATCAAGATGGAAAACCTCAGTTCAAGGAATTGCCATCCAGGGAATCAACTCATGTTCAATCTTTAGTTGAACCTCCTAAAAGATAATTAAAAACTCCACTAGCTGATCTCAAGTATTCATACTTATGAGAGAAAGAGACTTTCCTATCATTATCTCCTCCCAATTATAAATATCTGAGGCGGAGTAATTAATTAAAATTTTAAAGGAGTACAAAGGCACTATAGGTAGGACTCTGATGTATATTAAAGGAATTAATCCTTTTGATATGCACTCATAGAATTTACATGGAAGATAACACTAAGCCATCCCGTCAAATGCAGCATAGGCTGAATCCAAATATGAAATAGGTGGTTAGAGTAGAAGTTCTTAAATTGCTAGATGTGGGGATCATTTACCCCATCAGTGATAGAAAATGGTTGAGTCCAACCCAAGTGGTACCTAAGAAAGCTGAAGTGACAGTTGCCCCCAATAATGAATATGTTCTTACTCAAGTTAACGATTGGTTGGCATATGTGTATTGATTATAGAAAGTTAAATGCTATCACATAAAAGAATTGCTTCTCATTACCCTTTGTTAATCAGATGTTGGAAAGGGGAGTAGGACAAAAGTTCTACTATTTTCTAGATGGTTATTCAAGATATAACCAAATATAAATCATGCATGAAGACTAGGAAAAGACTACATTCACTTGTCCTTTTGGTAACTTTGTGTATAAAAGAATGCCAATTGGATTATGAAATGCCCCTACAACATTTCAAAGATGCATGCTAAGTACCTTTAGTGATATGGTAGAATGCTTTCTGGAGGTTTTCATGGATGATTTCTCAGTTTTTCGGGATTCATTTGATGCAAGCTTGAAAAACTTGAGAAAAGGCCTACATTGCTGCGAAGAGAAAACCCCAGTGTTAAATTGGGAGAAGCATCATTTAATGGTTCCCAAGGAAATTGTGCTTGGCCACATTGTCTCATTAAAAGGAATAGATGTAAATAAAGCAAAAATTGATCTCATTTCTAAGCTAGTGACCCCTGACATAGTTGGAGACAAGTACTTCTTCTTATGACATGTAAGATTTTACAAGAGGTTTATGAAAGATTTTAGTGCAATATCTTGACCATTGTGTGACCTCCTAACTGAGGATACCTGTTCAAATGGACTAGTAATTATCAAGAATCTTTTACTAAGCTAAAGGATAAGTTGACCACCACACCTAGACACCCCACTAGAAAGTGCCCTTTGAAATCATGCGTGATGCAAGTGACTATACTATAAGGGAAGTCTTAGGGCAAAGAAAGGATAAGAAGTCATATGTCATCTACTATGCCATTGGGACACTTAACAATGCATAAATGAATTATTCCACCATGAAGAAAGAACTCATTGTTGTTATCTTTGCATTGGATAAGTTCAAGTCCTATTTGATAGGCTCTAAGATAGTTGTTTTCACTGATCATTCACTACTAAAGTACCTTCCTTCAAGAAGGACACTAAGCCATGACTTCTTAGATGGATCCTTCTACTTCAAGAATTCAACACATGAGATTAAAGACAAAGGAGTCGAAAATGTAGTAGCAAACCACCTTTCTATACTAGTCCTAACTGATCCCTTGGATATGTTGCCAATTGAGGATACCTTTCTTGATGAACAACTCTTTAATATCTCCCATCTCCCCTGGTTTGGTAAAATTGTAATTTATCTTTCTATAGGGAAGATACCAAAACATTGGACCAAAAATGATAAGACCAGACTTTTCTCCAATGTCAAAGATGATTTTTGGGATGATCCATATTTTTTTAAATACTTCTTAAATCAAATTATTAGGAGATGTATGCTTAGTGTGGAACAATCAAGTATCATCTATTTTTATCACTCAGAAGCATGCGATGGACACTTTTCTATGAAGAAAATAGCTACAAAGATTTTCTAATGTGGTTTTTATTGACCCACTCTTTTTAGAGACACCCTTAGCTTTGCAAGGCATGTAAACGATGCCAAAAAATAGGAGGAATAAATCATAGGAATATGATGCAATTGGGACATTAATTTCATATTGACACACTCTTTCTAGAGACACCCTTAACTTTGCAAGGCATGTAAGCGATGCCAAAAAATAGGAGGAATAAATCATAGGAATATAATGCAATTGGGACATTAATTTTATGGGGCCATTCTCTCCTTCTTTCGTATAGTCTTATATTTTACTTACAATAGATTATGTTTCAAATTGGATAGATGTTGTTCCATGTACAAATAATGATCATAAAATAGTCATTAAGTTCATAAAAGAAAATATCTTTTCTAGATTTGGGACACCTTGAGACTTCATTAATGATAATAGTACTCATTTTTGTAATATAGTTTTTGAAGCATTAATGATAAAATATAGCATCAAGTCTAAGTTGCAACATTGTATCACCCACATACAAGTAGACAAGTTGAAGTATCTAATCAGGCTATTAAACATATTCTTGAAAAGGCCATTAATAGAGACCATAAAGATTGGCCTATTTGTCTGACTAATGCACTTTGGCATATTGAATTGCATTTAAACCCTGATTAGTATGTCCCCTTACTGTATTATTTCTTGTAAAGCTTGTCACTTGTGGAACTAGAACATTGGGTGTACTAAGCATTAAAATATTAAATTTTGATATGGGTGAAAGTGACTCTCACCACAAGCTCCAACTCAAGGAGTTGGAGGAGATCTAATAAGAAGCTTATGAGAGTGATAGGATCTACAAGGAGAAGATCAATGCTTTTCATGACAAAAATATTATAAGAAAATCCTTTACTCCATCCCAAAAGATATTCCCTTACAACTCTAAGATTCATTTCTTCCAAGGGAGGCTTAGAATTCAATGGGCTGGTCCTTAGATTGGTAAAAGGGGTATTTCCCTATGGGACTATCCTGAGTGAAGATACTAGGACTGGCTACATTTTGAAAGTTAATGGACAGCATCTAAAGCCATATTTAGAGTTGGTTAATCCAGATGTTGAGACCACAACCCTGTAGGATCCTATCTACTAGGTGTAATAACCCCAATTTTTGCAATTGATTGAGAAAATCAATAAAGTTTGAGTTTCAAATATTTCGGGCTGAAATATTAGGGTTATTTAGAATATACTTTTTAGCAAAATTGAAATTAAATCATAAGACATGTAAAATTGAAATTAAACTTAGCAAACCCTTCAAAATAACAGTCAGCATGATAAATTCTGAATTCGGATAAGAAATCCTTAAGTTTCTTCAATTCTTGGACAAAAGGGGTAAAATAGTAATTTTACCCAAAAATCAAAATATGAGACATCAAAATTTAGAATGTACTGAGAAATACGAATCCAACGCCACTAAGTACACTCAAATTCGAGATCATGGGAATAAAACCCAAAATTTTATACATAAATGACAAAATGGTCTTTCTACACCATGTGGGGCCCACATGGGGCCCACAAGGACCCAAAAACCAATCTTATCAGCAGCGAACATGAATTCATGGGTCAACAAACACCAGCTGATCTTGGGGAAGAAAAATGGGGCATGGGGAAGAAAAAATGGAGCATGGGAGACTTTCATGCCATTTAATAATAAAAAAATAAAATATTATAATCAAGAAAAAAGACCCAAAATGCCTATAAATACCACCCCAAAAATCCTCATAAAATACCCACGAAATTTTCTTCACTCTCCTTGAAAAATTAGACCTAGATCCCTCCCCAAAAACCCAAAATTTCCAAGAGACATCTCTCTTTTCAATTTGTTTTTCTTTTTAGATTGGAACAAGAGACCTAAAATCAATTAGGCACTCTGCTCCAAATCTAATTTGATCAATTTCACCATCCAAAACTTCCCAATATATCTATTCTACAAAACCCCCAAAGAAATTTCAAGATCCAACGGTTCAAACAACAGAAATTTGCAAGAAAGGTGGATCTTAGGTCATATCTTCATCAACAAGATATTTTTTTAAATTGGGCATATAACCGAGGTTTTCTCTCCAATCAAGTAGGTGGAAATACTTTCCATAGATGTTTAATACTGTTTTATGTAATTTTTAGTTTACTATAATTTATTTTGATAATAAAAAGGTAAAAATAAAGTAACCACCAGAACCCTTAATTCTGGATGATAGGGTGCTCAGATGAAAATTCTGACTGCACCAATCAATCCAAAAGGGTCCAAAACCCCTAGGGTAGAATTTTCAGAAAGATCAGAGACGTTTTGGGCCTTCAATTGAGAGGGGATTGATTGGACGGTCCAGAATGGACTGTCCGATCTTCGGATCTAACAGCACCCAAGAAGCACACGTGACGCACCGTTGGAAATGGCGCGTGCGCTGCGTGTGGGGTGTCATCCCAAGCAAGACGATGGCACATCCGTCAAATCCACGAGCAGACGTGCCCAGCGACAATCCTGTTTACGGGCGCACAGACGACGAGCGTTCCGCTCGTCCCGTCCGCGTCTGTGGATGCCCCACAAGGTTTGGTTTTTGCCTGATGAACCGACTCGTTCAGCCTGGTTTGCTTTTTCGCCCGAAAGATCTGGGCCGTCCATTCCTTAGGCCCAGATCAAATCCAGGCCCTAAGAAGGACTATGAACTTCCAGATCCAATTTTGGAGTCATCTGAACTCCAAATTGAGATAAAAAAAAAAAAAGAAGCTATGGAAAGCTTGAAACCTCTATTTTCTGATGAAATGATAAAATGGATATACTATTTAGTAAAAACTTTCTGTATTAAAGAAATAAGTTTCCAATTACCTAGATCTTCAAGATCTGAGATGATCATATCTTAAAAATATGTTTTAATAATGATATACTATTGAAATAAAGTGAGATCTATGGTTTAATTGGATATATATGAGATATATTAAGGGATCTGCCCATTATGGTAGAAAAACCCTAAAAATACAAAGGGACCTATGAGATCAAGTGTGATCAGATCCTGGGGATGGAAAGAATAAATGTTGATATGATGAAATCCAAGGAAATCATGAATGGATTATGACAAAAATAGATCAATATGATCTTTTGACCTTAATAAAGAAAATTCCCTAAATATAGCTAAAATCCTTAATCAAAGGAAAAAATCTAAGATCAAATGGTTAGATCATAAGTAAAGGTTTCTAAAAATTTTAATGTAATTAGTTTCATTTTATAAAATAGCATTTTAAATATGATTATGTTATAAAGCATGCTAGTATAACATTTAGACTTTAACATGATATGTGATTTCATTGTTGTCATAAGGTGTTAGATTCAATTATTTTAAGTACCTTGCCTCATTATCATTAAATGTTAAATTATGTAGTTTTATGCTTTGAATTTATAAGTCATTTATGGTTAAATGTTATTAGTAGATCTACTTGTTATGAGATAAAGAGCATAAAACATCAAAAATGTAATCTAATGAGAAAGTAGAGTTTCATGACACAAATAAGAATGGAGTACTTTGGACTTAATTAGTAAGGGCTATAGTTAGTAGGACAATATAAGGATTATCAAGTCCTTGGCCCAAATTAGGAAAAGAATAATAAACCCCATGAATGACATTATAAATATTCATGGACTTAATTAAAATCCATTAGAAAGAGTACTTAGGGTAAACATGCTTATAGGAACCTTATGAAAGGTTGAGCTATGGTCATTCTAGTGAATGATGAACATAGTGGTTAAAGGGGTTATCTAATAGAGCCTCGCTCTTCCCCTACCTTTCGTTGACGTTTGTGAGGTCTAAACGCCTCCTTACATGAGGATTGAAGTAACCACTTTGTGTTCACCCATTCAGCTAGTTAGCCTTAGCCAATTGGAAATAAGTGCAGTCTAGATTTAGGCTTGAATAAGCTACCTTCAACCAGCACATTAACTGGTTGAATAATAATAATAAGAGCATAAAAGGTTAGTAAATTACCTAACCCTAATAAAAACAGTAAGGTAAGGATGATCAAACAAGATCCATTAGATCTTGGATGATCAAGAACAATAAGGATAAGAACACTATATTGTACTTAGTATGCATGTTTATTAGTATGCTTATTATAGTTCATTAGATTAGATAATCCAAGCCCTTGATCAAAGATGATTCAAGGAAGAAAACCAAGATCATCCTCCATAGGGATGTTCCAATAATTGAACTTAGATCAAAGAAGAACTAGATGATAGAAGATCTAGGACCTTGATCTTTATCAACATGTATAGATTGTCAATCAATGGATCTATGAAAGATCAAGATCAAGGAGGTGGACATACAAAGACATAGAGATAGAAAAATACTTAGATATGAATGATCTAAAGATCATTCTAAACATCAGATCTAGTGATCAATAGGATTGTTCATAATTTATATATTGACAATATGTATGGATGTACAGATTACATACATCAGTCAGGATCATGGAAGATTGGGGAAAAGAGATCAATCCTTAAAGGTAGGAGGATTTGATGAATGCATACATGATTATACTCATGATCTTATGTTGACAAGAGTAATGATAATACTTGTCTTAAATCTCTTGAAAACCTTATAATTCAACCAAACACATATAAGATGGTTAAGGACTAAACTATAAGTGAATAGGGGACTAGGAAATATTTCAGCCCTATGTAAACAGACATATGGTCTGATATATATGAAATCTATTTTACATACAAGCTTGGAGGCTTGTAAGTTTGTTTTAATAGGCATAAGCCTGGGGGAATGCTATTGCTAGAGGAGTTATGAGGGTTTGGCCACCTGCTCCTTGAAATTTGATGATGTGATGATACCTTGCCCTAAGAGAGGCTAAAGGTCGGGTGGTGGCAATTATGGGAAGGCCACCACTGTGAAAGTCTTGCCCCCCCATACGGGCAGTGACATAATATTTTCCACCGTGGTATCAGTGGTGAACAGGCGCTTATCCGAGCGCGCTAGTACGGATCGACCGCAAAGATAGCAACCTTTCTGATTATTTTGCACTATGATGCATATGAGAATAGGCATAGTGAAATGCCTTATGTTATAGCATAATGAAATGCTAGGTAATTGTATATTACCAATATTTCCCAAGAAGGGAAATTTCTAGTATAAGATTAGCTGTAATACTCAATTCTCAAAATGAAAAGAATTGATCAGCTTAGTTGGGAATGATATTTGACTACTTTCACAAATTTAACTGGTTTACCCATGAAGGGTATGTATGTATGTATGTATATAGATATACATAACTTACAAAGTAAAGAGTATGTCTAAGGATAATGAGATTATGATGTATTGGAATTACATTGTCAATATTATGTTTCTTAAATCCCCTACCAAGCATTGCTTGCTGAGATATTGTAATTATTGCAATATCTTAGATACAGGGAAGGAGAGTTAGGAGCTGAAGACTATAGAAGACTTGAAGAGAATAATCTTCAAGGTATGCCCTTGAAGACTTGTATTTTTCTTTGTTGAGAGTTTTATTGTATGGTGAGCTTGTGTTTTGGATTATGTAATTTGGACAAGTATTGTACTAGATTTGGCTGTATTGTGAACCACTGGATGGATCCTGGAATTTAATAAAAGTATATTCCTTCAATGGAATTTTATTTTGTGCACAAATTGTACTTATGTTATGTATGAAGTGGTGACTTGGGTTTTCAAAACAAGTTCTAAAGAAAAGAATTTCCGCTGCTTTGTTTTGCGAAAATTTTTTACACTCTTAAGGGCCTTGCCTTTCAAAATACTTTACAAATCATGTTTAAAAAACCCAGGTCGTCACAGTTTTCGGGTTTGAGTGTACTTAGTGGCATTGGATTTGTATTTCTCAGTACATTCTAAATTTTGATGTCTCATGTTTTGATTTTTTGGAGATTTTGATTTTTGGATAAAATTACTATTTTACCCCTTTTGTCCAAGAATTGAAGAAACTTAAGGATTTCTTATCCGAATTCAGAATTTGTCGTGCTTGCAGTCATTTTGAAGGGTTTGCTAAGTTTAATTTCAATTTTACATGTCTTATGATTTGATTATACTTTTATAAAAAGTATATTCTAAATAACCCTAATATTTCAGCCCGAAATATCTGAAACTCAAACTTTATTGATTTTCTCAATCAATTACAAAAATTGGGCTTATTACAATCTTCCCCCCTTACAATAATTTTGTCCTCGAAATTTGTAATACACTACTTAAACAAACTAGGGTGCGTCTTCCTCATTTCTACTTTCGTTTCCCACGTGGCTTCCTCAACAGAGTGATGTTGCCATAGGACTTTGACTAACAAAATGCTTTTGGTTCTTAACTTCTGTTCCTTGCGGTCCAGAATTCGTATTGCCTTCTCTTCGATGGTTAGGTCAGGATTTAGCTCTTTTGGCACCCTTTGAAGTACATGAGTGTCGTCTTGGAGGTATTTCCTTAGCATAGACACATGGAAGATACTATGTATTTCTGAGAGTTGGGGTGGTAAGGCTAATTTGTAGAACACTGGACCAACTCTTTCTAAGATTTCAAATGGACCAATAAATCTAGGACTAAGTTTTCCTTTGCTTCCAAACCTCATTAGTCCTTTGACAGGTGATACCTTTAGAAATACGTGCTCCCCCACTTCAAATTTCAGGTTTCTACATCTTTTATCTGCGTAACTCTTTTGTCGATTGTGTGCTGTTAACAACCTCTTCTGTATGAATTTGACCTTGTCTACACATTGTTCCACTAGTTCTGACTTTATCAGCTTTCTTTCTCCAACTTCACTCCAACAGGTTGGTGATCGACATGGCCGTCCATACAATGCTTCATATGGTGCCATACCAATACTTGCCTAAAAACTATTGTTATATGCAAATTCTACTAAAGGAAGATGTTCATCCCAACTCCCTTTCCAATCTAATGCACATGCTCTCAACATATCTTCTAAGGTTTGAATAGTCCTTTCTGATTGACCATCTGTTTGAGGGTGAAATGTTGTAATGAGTTTAAGTGAGGTTCCCAAGGCTTGTTGTTCACTCTTCCAACATCTTGAAGTAAATCTTCCATCCTTATCCGAGATAATGGATAGTGGAATCCCATGAAGTCTTACTATTTCTTTGATGTATAGCTTAGCCAAACTGTCAACTGATTGGTTTTGTCTAATTGGAAGGAAATGTGCTGACTTTGTTAGCCTATCTACAACCACCCAAATCATGTCATGGCTTGCCCGAGTCCTTGGCAATCCCACTACAAAATCCATAGTGATATTGTCCCATTTCCATTCTGGAAGTTCCAATGTTTGTAACATTTCAACTGGTCTTTGGTGTTCAGCCTTTACTTGTTGACAATTTAGACATTTAGCCACAAATTCTCCTATTTCTCTCTTCATACCTTCCCACCAAAAGTTTCTTTTTAAATCTTAATACATCTTTGTACCTCCAAGGTGTATAGAAAACTTTGACTGATGGGCTCTTATATCAATTCCTTTCTCAGACATGTATTTGAAGGAACCACCAATCTCTCCAGAAAACGTATGCCCCCATCTATACCCTTAACAAATCCTTTCTTTTCACACAATTCCTGAGTTGTTGTATCTTCTTCTTGGGCTTTAAGGACTCTTTCTACAAAAGCTGATTCAATTGTGATGTTTGTGAGTAGAGCTTTTGGTTGTCTACTTAATACATCAGCTACTACATTTGCCTTTCTAGGATGGTATTGGATGGCAAAATCATAGTCTTTGATATACTCTATCTATCTTCTTTGTCTCATATTCAAATCAGCCTGAGTGAAGATGTATTTTAGACTCTTATGATCTATAAATACATTGAATTTTTCTCCATACAAATAATGTCTCCAAATTTTCAATGCAAAAACTACAGCTGCCAATTCTAAGTCATGTACTGGGTAATTTATTTCATATTTTTTCAATTGTCTAGATGCATAAGCAATGACCTTCCCATTTTGCATCAACACACCTCCTAACCCTTTGCCTGAAGCATCACAGTATATTTCATATCCCCCACTCCCCACTGGCAAAGTCAATACTAGTGCTGTAGTTAACCTCTTCTTTAGCTCTTGAAAACTATTTTCACATTCTTCTGACCAAATGAATTGTACCCCCTTCCTTGTCAAGGAAGTCATAGGAAGAGCTAGACGAGAGAACCCTTGAATGAATCTACGGTAGTATCCTGCTAGTCCAAGAAAACTACGTATTTCTGTTACTGTTTTAGGTTTCTCCTAATTCATTACTGCTTCAATCTTGGTGGGGTCCACTTCTACTCCATTCTTGGAAATTACATGACCTAAAAAATTGACCTTCTCTAACCAGAATTCACACTTACTAAATTTACCAAATAGTTTGTGTTGTGAGGGTATGTAGTACAATTCGTAAGTGTTCTTGATGTTCTTTGATACTGGTAGAGTAAATCAGTGTATCGTCGATAAATACAATCACAAATTTATCCAAAAATTCTTTGAAGATTCTATTCATCAAATCCATAAACACTGCTGGTGCATTGGTCAGTCCAAAAGACATGACTAGAAACTCGTAATGCCCATATTGAGTTCTGAATGCTGACTTGGGTATATCTTCATCCTTAATACGCAATTGATGATATCCTGATCTAAGGTCAATTTTAGAAAAGACCTTAGCATATTGGAGTTGATCAAAGAGATCATCAATGCGAGGTAAGGGATACCTATTTTTCACTGTGACACTGTTCAACATTCTATAATCAATGCATAATCTCATTGACCCATCCTTCTTCTTCACAAATATTACTGGTGCTCCCTATGGTGAACTACTTGGTCTAACAAACCCTTTTTCTAACAATTCTTGCAATTGTCCTTTTAACTCTTTCAACTCTGCTGGGGCCATCCTATAAGGTGCTTTAGAAATTGGAGTTGTACCAGGAATTACTTCAATGGTAAACTCAATTTCTTGGTGTGGGGTTATTACAATAGGATTGAGTAGGTTCTAGCCCTATACACATATGGTTGATGACATTAAACTTGGTTCTCATAGGATGCAACCTAGCATTTTCCAGAGTTTGTCCCATCTACATGCATTCATCATTTTTTTTTTTTTAATGTCTCAGAAGCATTTAATTTATCTTTCAAAAATTGAGGACAATATTTTCGTAGCTTAGGGGGTAAAATTGTAGCAAAATTTTGTATTTTTATAATATAGCTTTTTCCAATAATTGTTTTTCTAAAAAAGGAAAAAAGAATTTGAATTTTTTTAAATTCTAAGGTCAATTCCTTTACTGTGATGATAATTGGATTTTTTGAAGTTCAATGCTACCTCATTACTTTAGCTTATTAATAGAATAATACATGATTAGTTCATAATCTTACTCATTTTCTTAAGTGTTTCATGACAATTAATGTTAGACACTCTTATGCACATAGTCACAAGCACTTACTTTAGACTAATGAGTGGTTATAACTTTGAAACCTTGAAGAAAAAAGTGGATATCTATAAATCATGTGATTAGTTGAGCCATTCATTTTTTTCTGAGCATGAAATTCTATAATTTTCTTCAGTGTGCTTAAGTTCTAGTTGATCACAGTATTCTTTGATTTGTCAATTACCAAGAGTAATTATTGAGAATTATCCTTAATCTTCTAAAATTTTATTGTAACTGATAGAAAATATTAAACCTAAGAAATGATTTAGGCCATCCTTTTTGAAACCCAAAGCCATAAAGCCTACCCAATGATATTTGTATCACTATTTAGCCTTTTTAAGACATTTTTATAAGCCTTTTTCTTGTGAACCAAATTACCTACACGCTCATTATTCCAATGTTAAACATCCATTACCTATTTTCTTCAAAAATAAGCTAGAGAAGATTGGAGTACCTCTAAATTGGAATTCAAGAAAGGAAGTGAATATCATAAAAAGAAAGTTCTTGAAAGAGATCTAAATAAATTTAAAAGATACAAAAGAAAGAAGAAAATAGAAAAGTACAAAAGAAAAGTTTGCACCATTGCAATGAAGAAGAATTGTCAATCTTTAGTAGAAGACCTCTACTTATTTTTGTAGACTTTGAATATTCCATCCATTCTTTTCATCTCCCTATTCTAAGCTTATGTTTCATCCTAGATCTTTCCCATTAATCTTAGGTTGTATATGGTCTTGGTGGGGATACAAACATATAGGAATTTGGGTGTGATACTACTTAACTTTCTTTTAGTAATGGAATCACTTTTTAAAGGGATTAGAATAATTCCTCAGTACCTTTGTTTTTTAGATAACATATGAGCTATTAGAATTCCAAAAACTCCACTCACATAATTGAGAGATACTTTTACCCTTTTTTTAAGAGTTTTATTCCTACATGTACATTTAACTGTGAGATTTAAGGTCAAAACATATTTCTAATGGAATTAGGAGTCATAATCTAATTAGAACTTAAGAGTTATTTATATGTTGGCCATATACAAACACTACACTTTGGGATGCAAGTTTAAATAAATATCTTTAGCATACGATTAGGGTTGTGAACATTTCATTTATTTTTATTAGCTTATTAAATTTATTAAGCTTAATAGATGAGAATTGTTTGAGACAAACTTAGGAATTGACCTCTTTTAAAATTTTGTTGGTAAATTTGTTGCAAACCTTCATGAGGCTTAACTTGTCCACTAAGATAACCTAGGGGTTCAAGGGTTTGTTGCATAGGCTAAATGCAATTGTGAGTACCTACAAAAGTGGTGACCTTTTAATAAAATGATTTTTCTCATACAATTCTTGGGACTATAAAAAAGCTGGTTGGGGGGTGTGTTGAGTGTTCAATATATTATCCAAAAACCCCAAATTTTATATTATTTTAGTGCATTAGATTGATCATTTTTACACTCTTATTATGGATTTGCACTAATCCATAATCTAGTGTATTTTTAAAGAACATTAAGCATTAGCTTTTCCTTATTTTTGTCATATTTTTATTTATATTCTAGTGACACAAACTATTGGAAATGTTCTCCTAAGCCTTAGGAAGAAGTTCTCATTGGTTTCTAACAATTTCATTAAGTTTTGGTGGCATTTCTCAAAAACCACGGTAACATGCACTATTTCTATAATGTTACTATCTGTGATGACCGTATTCTATATCAAATGTCTTCCATTCTATTAACTTTAGATGAAATTTAATCATATAGATGGATTCCTTGATATCAATTAAGTTAGATAAGAAATTTCACAAAAAAATAAATATGCAAGAGAAAGAAAATAATGGATGAAGTGACCAACTTCATCATGTGGTGCTCACTATTTTAAATAGACTATAAAAGGGACTATTACTATGTATGATGAATCGGCTATCTTTCTAATCAACTATCTTCTGATATATATATATATATATAGATATATATATATAGGTTTTATCCAAAAATCTAAATATACATACCATTGGATTCTTTAGCATTCAATTGTGCTATATACAAAAATCAAAGAAAATTTCAATCTCTAAGGTGGTGAAATCATCAATCAAAATATCCATGTTCATCATGCTCATTGAGTGTTACAAAAAAATTCCTACAACTCTCAATTGCTAATGACACTCTCCTTTTATTTATAACCTTTATATATTATTCAATTTTCACTTGATTTTAATGTGTAATACCTTGTCTTGAAGCTAATCAATTGATGAAGAATGCCATATGTGAAACCTTGACCAGTAATCAGTGGTTTGAAAATTTTATTTTCTACTAAAATCCTAGTGACACTCTCTAAAGTTATAAGCGCATATTGTAAACGCAAGTTTCTTTTTGAGTTCTTATTGAATTTGAGTGAAATTTGTGATAGTGGTTCTTGAATAAATTTGACTTATGATGAGCCAAAGAAAGATTGAAGAACCTTCTCACAAATAAGAAATATTTAATGTTATTTGTTTCTTTTATCTTTGTCATTCTTTCCTTGTAAGTTTTCTATTTCTCAAGCCTTATAACAAGCAAGTGAAACAAATAGTGAAAAGTAGATATTTCGTGTAGTTTTTATGATAGTTCTTTTCTTTACTTGTAGCCTAGTGCAATTTATTTAAATTTTCATTACTTTAATGTGGATTTAATTAATTTATGTTAAATTAGAAATTATGTTAGGCTAGTTTATTTTTTTACTTAGGATTAGAGTGATCCTAGAATATCATTACTAAAAACCAATAATTACTTTCTAATGTCTTAGAAATTTTAATTTAAAATTTATCTAAATTTAAAAAATACATAATTGCCCTTAATACAATTCTTTACCTTTCAGAATGAATAATTGGGTGATTCATTCTACTTAGGTTTTACATGGAATACTTACTATTTGTTAATCTATTTAGTTTCTAATCATCAATGATTTTTATGTTATGTTTTCAAAGGAACCACATTTGGAGAAATTGGTCGTAGTTTCGATCTGCTTCTTGAGTTATGAAGAGGAATCACTAGTGGTGGACCCTAATGCTAATCTAAGAATCTTTATTCCTAACTTTGGGTCACAATTCAGTTCCTTAATTTAAGGAAATCTAATCCATTTGATCATTCATTACCTCATCTTGTAATGTTCCTAGGGTAAATCTTTTAGGATCATTAGTGTAGGATAATTTGGTTCTTTAACCTTATATACTTTATCCTCCTTGTGGATTCAAATATGTGACACTACTATTGACTAAATGTCCACTTACAGGGAAACTTTCAACAGTAATTTACTCTTATAATGATATGTTTATAATGTGTATCATGTTAGGTGTGTGCACACATTTTCCTTCATGCCAATAGTAGATAGTGTTTAATAATGTGTGAAATGTTAGATTTCATTTCTTCAAATGTTGCAATAAACTACATTGATTTTCATTCTAAAAGATGGCACCTTGTGTATTATAAGTGCATACCATTATATATGAGTTATGGAACAAATTGATTTGGTTGGAGTGTGGCAATTTTTGAGATCCAATTTACACCTATAAATAATAGGTTGGCACTACTACATAGGTTGGTTTTAACGTCAGTTAAAAGTTGACTTGGAAAATTCATAAGAAAAGAAGTAAAAAAAAAAAAACAACTTTAAATATCTGACCTTTGAAGTCATTTTGCATAACTGACTTTAAAAGTATGGGACTTTGCAAGTCGGTTCATGGAAACTAACTTAAAAGTACTTAACTTTTAAAATTGGTTTATAGTTTTCGACTTTCAAAGTCCTTAATTCCAAATCCATTTAAAGTTAGAATTAAATAAAAGACTTCAAAAGCATTGGACTTTAAAGTCAAACTTTGAAATTTCAACCTTAAAAGTCATGAACGCTTAAAGTACATATTCTGGATATATTCAATCTACCACCTGCTACAGTGTTCTTGCAATCTTTAAAGACATGATAAAGAGATATACATTCACTTCCATATTTAGTAGAACATCCAAATTCATCATCCATCCACATCTATATAAGATGTATGCAACCTTTCTCTATCTTGAAAAGTCTTGATAAAAAAAATAAAACCATAACACATCCACTTCTTTCAGTGCAAGCTCCACTTTTACTTCATTTATTAGTACAAGTCTATAAACATATAGCCATTTACTTCCATGCTCCAACTTTCGCTCATTCATCCATAAAATATATATGCATCAATGAAAATATGAAAAATAAAAGAACACATGCATATAGAAAATATTTTATTAATGGATAAGGTAAATTACATTGATGTAGTTGTTTCAATTATTCTAATTTAAACTCATTACATACTCACTCCATTTGATTTGTATTTTGTTAAGGTTTCCTTTGAAGTAATTCTTCCTGTTTGCCTATTTAGAAAGCACAAACACTTACAAAACAACATATTTAATTCAATTGGCACATTCTTTTGAGCTAGAATCCACCAAAATTTGTGAAAAAATTGAAAGATTATGACCAGTAAAGTGTCTTACTTCAATTGGGAGACATCAACACTATCAAGTACTAGGGTTCACATATATCTTAACACAGTACCCACACTCTTAATTAGATTGTTATGTAGGGGACTGTGCAATAAGAAAAATAGAAAGGATTAATAAATACCATGTCAAATATTATAAGTATAATTTATAAAATAGAGTAATTAACTATTTTCTATACTGTGACAATCTTCCAAGTGAGTTTCGATGGTGGCATAGTCATGGTTACATTAGCCCATGTTAACCATTCACTACAAATTTATATTTCAAATGCATTATATATTAATAAAAAATTTCTTATTTGACATACATAATACAAAAAATATTAAAAGCTTACTTCTTTATTGATAAGTGTCTAATTTTCCATAAAATCCACCCAATTAGTTACCCATGTGTTATAACTTATAGGAGTAAAAATAGGGTTTTTGACAAAAATTTTTAGGTTTAGAGACTAATTTGAAGTAAGTATGTTATTAATCAAATTTTTTAGGATTTAATTATAGTTTTTAACTTTTTATCGGAAGCGAGATGGTGATCCGACGACCAAGATCGATCGGGATAAAAATAGAAGATCAAGATCAAAGGATCGAGTCTAAACCTAAAATCCATTAATCCAACATGAGATCAAGGATCATGATCATCTTTAGGACATGCAATTGTTATATAAGAGGAGCCAAAGTGGGCCCATACAGAAGCCATGCAAAGTCCACCACCTTTGCATGGGTTTCACCTAAGCCACTTAGCCATATTCAAGCCATGAAAAAGGAGCCAAGCCAACCACTAAAGCCAAGAATATGAACCATTAAGCTAAGGCAAGAGAGTCATCTAAGCCAGCCATGAAGCCAAGCCAATGAAGCTTTCAAAGTTAGCCATCTAAATAACATGAGCTGAGTTAAATGGAAGGCTATGATTTGAGGAGAATCCAATGAATCATCCTTGGGATTTACAAGGATATTTTGAGTATAATTGAGGGAAATTATACTAGGATAAGGTATCATGCGGACCAATAGGAAGAGACCCCTTCATTTTTTATGTTTCTCTATGTTTTCCCACCTTTTTTCTCACTTTTCACCTCACCACTATGATGCACCACGAATTTCACTTTCTGTTCAAGAATCCTATCTTTCTAAGAGTCTCTCACCTTCCTAAAGTCCCATCTAAACCATCCAACTAATCCACACTTCCTAGGAAACCACCTAGCCAATCAGTTTTCTCCATCTTACTTCTGTTTCCTATCTTTTCCTACTCATCTCTTTCCTCCCACCTTCTTTTCACTCTCTTACCTCATCCCATCCAACCCACTTTCCTTATTCAAAGGGCCTCAATGATTTTTGAAGGGGTTAGATGGATCCTCCTAAAAAATGGCATCTCCCCACATTAAGACAACCAAAAAGGTAGCCTCTATTTTATCTATGCTAAAAAACCCTAAGCAGCCCACTCCATCTAATCCTAGCCATCCATTCCTCTTTAAATTTCATCCCCACCCTACCTTAACATTAGGACACCCTTGAAAACTTAGTAAGAAAAAAAAAAAAATTCCCAAAAATTATTTAAACAAGTTGCACTTTTGAAAGGAAGAAAAAAACGCCTCCTCCAAAGTGAGGAGGCTTCATCTTCTTCCACCCCTTCAAAGGTTAGTTAGTTTCCTTTTAAATCATCTCTCTTTGCTTGATTTTACTTCCATTGTTGCTTAGTTAATGATTTTCAATTCCATTGTTTCTTCTTTGCTTGTTTATTCAAGATCCAAGGTTTTTTTTCCATTAAGTGATAGCCAAGGGAAGCCACCTTGAATCTAATCTTTGTACTTCCTCTTCATTGCCCATTTATATCTCCTTTAGTTTCATTGATCTCTAGCATGTTTCCTTAAAGTTTTTCTATTGTTGCCTTTATATTTTATTAGATTTTCCCTTGAATTTCAAGACTGTTGGAGAAGGAAATATTATTAAGGCCTGATTTTGGGTTTATTTTGGGGTGTAAAGCATGGTGTGTGCTCTCCTAGAGTGGAACGCACCATCCATATAATTACTTTTCATTCAATACATGTTGATGGTTAACGGAATCACTTTTGGTTGATGAATGATGATAATTGCTTTGCATGTTTATGCATTGTTTTAATTTCCAAAACAAGTCAACCAAAGACCTATGAAACCATGCATGTAATCCAATGGTGGATCGCATGGCTTTGATAGCCATGAGGGTTGAAGCTTGAATAGGCTTGTTAACTTGCTTGCCCAATTGTACATCATTAGTTTAATATATCATCTCAACAAGCATGAAGAATACCTTCCAAAATTATTTTGATACCATGCATGGAACCCATAAGTGGTACGCATGGTTTTGAATGATTTGGAGGTGTTAAAATTCAAGTTAGTGGCATCCATTCCTAGTAGAAAGAGTAGCTTAATTAGTGTTTGAAAGTTAGTCTTGGCTAGATTGCTTTGTTTGATTGTTTGATTAGTTTGTTCATTGTTAAAGTTTTCATTCCCAACAATTCCACTGCATTCTTTAGTATTTACATTATTAGGAAAGTAGTTGGATGTTTCCTTAGATTAATTGCTAAATTTCATGCTTAAAAATTTTGATTTTAGAAATTTGTTAAAATTGCATTTTTTGAAAGTTTTAATTTAGGAAAATCATAAATTTAAAAAATTTTCATTTATGAAAGTTTTATTTTTGAAATGTGTTTTAGGCAAGTTTTTAAATTTAGCATGTTTTAAGTTATAGCATAATTTCCATCTTCATGTTTTTATTTCCATTTTTAGTTTAGGGAAAGATCTCTTGAATTTGGTTAGGTTAGTTAATCTAAGGTAGGGACCACTAGTATCACATCTGTTTGATTTCTCATGGGATCGACCTCCTCGCATGAATTACTACAATCAATTCTTACACTTGCGAGTTTAACTTAATATCACTACAAGATTTTGGCAACATTTCTGGGCTACTGCAATGGTTTGTATAGTGGACCATACCTTAGATTATTTACCTCTAGTCTATGTTTAGGGCACATTAGTTTAGGGTTTTGCATTATTTTTTTCTTTTACTTGTTATTTTCCTCATATTGACAATTATTGTTTGATTTTTGGGCAAGGGAAACCCAGCAAAGGAGCAGTAGTGATCCTGTGGGCCATGGCTTAATCAACATAGATTAGGTTTTTATTGTATTCCTAGATTAGGATTTGAGTGAAATTATAGTAAAGACCATTTTAATTTTAATTTTAATTTTATTCAATTTTAAAATGGGCTGTAATAATACAAGACAACTGTGGGGTTTGGTGGCCCACACTTGATCATCATTAGTCCCCTCACTCTAAGCAATCCTCAACCAAATTTTAATTATTAAGATAAAATGCATTTAGTATAATTTTCATTTGTGATGATAATATATTTCATATAGATTATAGATTAGGGTCATGCATTTATAACTATTACATAATACCTAGGATTCTTGCATTAGTTCAAGCACTTATTTAACAAAGGTTAGCCTAAGCTCGGCTATAACCAAAGCATAGGCTATATGGTTATAATGTCCTATTTATTAAGTTGCATATAAGTAAGCATTAGTTTGATTTTTATTCTACATTGTACATTTACAGCTTTATGGTGGAATGGAACTTAATGCCAATAAGGCCCCCATAGGAACCCTCATAAGATAAGGACTGAATTTCATCACCAGCTCCTTGGCCCACCTAAGAATCAATCAACATCCTTGCATGTCACGATCCCAGCCCTTGAACATTAATTTAAAATCAAGTAGAAAGGGACTTAGGGTATAGAATTCATATGGCCCTTTTACAAGGACACAATCTATTGTTACTCCAGTGACTTCTAAGGATTGTGGTTATAGTGGGTGTCTTAAAAATTCAAGTGATTTTTCCATGCCTTCCATTGAGGTCAATTGAGGTCCAAACTCCTCTTGACACGAGAATTATATTAACCACTTTAGAGCAGAACCTAACTGGTAAGTAGTAGTCAAATCTGGATAGAATGAGGAGCTATAGAGATTTAGGACGAAGAAGCTACCACCTATGCAGTAAGAAAAGATAATCAAGACATTGCTTGATTAGTAAATACTAGGATTGGTTGTGCATCGTTTAGCTTAGGACTAGGATTTAGGCTGCATCATATAGTTAGGGTTTTCCATAAAAAAAAAGAAAGAAAAGAATTCATTCATTGGATATAAAAATTTATTTTGTTGTATACAAAATTGAGAATAAAGGCCCATTAAGAAAGGGATAAAAAAAACTATTGTGCTACTATTTTACTCCTAAGCTACTATATGATGAGGATAGGTATGTGACTGAGGCAAGATATACTCTTGAACTATCCAATAAAATTAATAATCAATTGGATAAGATAATTGGTAAGTCAGATAAGATAATAGCCAGGATAGATAGAATGGATAGTCAAATGGATAGGTTCCTTAAGAAAAATACTGAGCCATATCAACAATACTAATATAATAATTCCTATACTGAGTTGTATACAACCTCAATGTGACAATTATAATATTGAGTTATATCCACATACAATGGTTACTATCAGGAGCCAGTAAATGTACCTAATTCATTCACATACCCTAGTAATAACTACTATCTTGAGACAAATTATAATATATGGGCTAAGCATCATGAACAACTATGGTCTTAGGATTACCAATATCAAGAAGAACCACAATGGTCCCACCCTAGTCAACACCACCTTGATTATCAGGAATATCAGGGTCAACCAACATGGGTTCAACCTGCTCAGCTCTTTTTTAGGACCCAAATGCCACAACAATACCAACCCTATCAGTCATTTCCTCTACAGCATGAAGAACTGCCATTAGAAGAGAATATGCAATATATTTGTGAGAGAATGGAACAAACCGTGGCTGCCATTGAAAATAGGAATGAGGAAATAAAACGAGAGATGGAGGAATGGGAAGTGGAAATGAAACCAATATGGGAAAATATTGACAAAAACATTGCTGAATTTATAAAAAGGATTGAGGAAATGAAATAGATAGGGGATAATGAAGAGCCATTTATTATTGATAATAGGATGGAAATCTCTTATTATCATTCTAAGCCACAAAGCCCACAACCTTCCATGGAAACCTCTAACTTGTATTTACTCATGCCATGTCCTGCTCTTTGTTATGATTATGATAAAGAAACTTCCATTGATAGAGAAAATGAAACTATGGAAACATCCAATCTAGATCCTCTAGAATCATGTCCTACTTATTTTTATGAAGCTGATGAAGACAGATCCATTGAAGAGGTGAATGAGTTGATGGATATTATACTTTTTGTAATAACCCCAATTTTTATGAATATATTTGTATTGAAAGTGAAAATTTGAAAATGGAAATGGAAATTGAAGTTTTGAGAAAATTAATTTTTATAGAAATGGAATCAGGAGTTAAGACATGAATATTTAGAATGTACTTGAAAAATTAAGTCCAACAACTATAAGTACACTAAAAACTAAGTTTTGATGAACAATGTGCATTTTCTCAAATTTTGAAATTAAAATGAAAATTTTGTAATTTTACTTTTTAGTGGGGCCCACAAAGTTAGGTAAAGATTGAAGTCAACAATGATGCAAGGCATGCATCAGCTAACAATCAGTTGGTAGCGGAGGTAGTGGAATTTCCACTCCCCATTTAAATAAATTTTGGTGGAATTTATAATATAATAAGAAAATTACTAAAAAATTCCAAAAATTGCCTATAAATAGGCCAAAAATTTTGCAAAAAAAATTCATTAAATCTTACACAAAATCCCCCATCTTTCCCTCTGATTCCAGTCTCTCACGTCTCCTCTTTCTCTCTTCTCTCTCTTTCACTAGGGTGCGTCCATAGACGCACTCGACAACACAAACCGAACTGGAATGTCGGGCGTGTCTAGAGGCATGCCATTCCCTAGGGAAGAGGCTTTCCACCCATAAATCATTGGCCATGACATATCAAACATCATTTCAAAGATCTACATGTTAAAGTGATTTGGAATGACCTGCTCTACAAAAGCCCTATCATTGAACGATCCACTAGTGAAATCATCGAAAAATTGGCACTTCATGTCTTCTCTGGCTTGTTAACTTTTTTGATGAGTTTTTCTATTTTCTCAACATTGTCTTCATCTCTAAACACTTTCTAGTAGGCCATCACTCTCCCCTCTTCATTTTTTGACATCTTTTAAAGTTAATAGGTCACCGGACTAGTCTTTTTAGCTAGGTTTTCTGATAAAACCAATACTCATGAACCTAGCTCAAAAACCAATCAAGGATGACTTAGATGAGAAATCTGAGCCATCCAATGGGTTCAGGAGGGCCCAAAACCCCTAAATAGGTGATCAAAGTAAAATTTCAATTTGATTTTCATGTTGATATGATGATCGGTGATTGGACGGTCTAAATTGGACCATCTCATCGATTGTCAGCAACCTGCGTCGAAGACGCAATCAGGAATGCAATGCAGAGATGGTCCCTATGGGAGTGTCTTTGCACACATGCGACTCATGTGATGCAGTTGCTAACAAAAGATGAAGCATGTGGCATCCCGATGAATGTCATTCGCTGCCTCTTTTTCTCGCATCCTATCCAGATTAAATTTGGACGATTGACATTAAGCCTGAAATATTAAAAATGCAATTCTAAGCTCAATTTAACTCCAAATTGAAATCGAAAATAACCATTGGATTCCTCTTAATGAGTAGAATCTACTAAACCCATAAAAATTATGATTTAATTACTGTTTATTTTGATCATTAGCAAAATTCATTACTAATCTCCTTGATCAATTAGGTCAAGGATGATTAGACCTTATGGATGGGATGTATTGATGACTTAATGATCAAATAGCATGAAATTAAGGGTTAGATATGAGAAATTACTTGATAGAGTTTTCACATGTAGTATGGTTCATGGAAATTGAATTATTTGATTCATATGGAATATGATGGATATAAATATTGGATTCATGAAAGATTTATTGAATTATATATTATGCTAAAAAGGTGAAAAAGGAGGAAAAGTTCAAAAAGGCTCTTATAAAGTCAAGTGAAAAAGAAACAAAAGATAGGTAAGGATAAAGAAGAATGTTCACTCTTGCAAGGAAAAATGAAAAAGTTGTGAATAGACTGATAGAAGACCTTTATGTGTTTCCCATACTACCTTTGTTTACTTTTATACTCATTATTTTAATAACCCTTACCTAAGCCTATGTTTCATCCCAATAGAAGTCCTAACTTGATCTTAGGAGAAGTATGGCTTAGATATGGTTATAAATTAATAGGGAGTTTGGTAGAGTGTGACATTCTTAGTAGTTGATATCTTTTCATGAGACCATTATTATCATTATTTCTAAGTTATCGTTCTTTTGTATGGAAGATGTGAGATTTTTGGATCTGATAAACAATATTCTACTCACATATTTATGAGAGATTAAAGCTTTTCTAAGTGACTTATTTCTAAGTGTCAAGTATAGCCTATGAGAATTGAAGTCAAAGCATACATTTGGATGGTAATTTAGATTATATTTGACTTGCAGAGTATAATTATATATCATCTATAGCACACACATTCACCTTTTGAAGTTTAATGAAATAATGGGATATCTTTATCACAAGGGTAGGATTTTCAACCTTTTTGTTCATCCTTATTAATAGGTTAAAATGAGGTATATAATATAACCTGAATAAAAGAAAAAATGTTCTCAGTTGAATAAATTATTTTCACAAAATTTTTAAGAATTTTGTAGGTGTATTTACTGCAAACCTCATGAGGCCTAACTCGTCCACTAGGGGTAATCTACAAGTTCAAGGCCTTATTGCACATGCTAAATGCAATAGTGAGTACCTACGAAAGTGGCACTTTGTATTTGTTTTTGTAAAATAAATTTTCATATGTTTTTCTTAGGACTAGAAAAATGCTGGTTGGGTGTGATAAGTGTCTAATTTTGCATAAAAACCACCCAATTACCCATGTGTTATAACTTATAGAGGTAAAATAGGATTTTTGACCAAAATTTGTCCAAAGCCTAATCTCAGGTAAGTATATGATTAATTAAAGTTTTTAGAATTTAATTAGAGTTTTTAACCTTTTATAGGAAGAGAGGTGGCAATCTGATGGCCAAGATCAACGAGGATGAAAATGGAAGATCAAGATCAAAAGATCGAGTCCATGCTTAAAAATCATGAATCCAACATGAGATCAATAATGGAGATCACCATCGTTGCATGGGTTTCACTTAATCTACTTAGCCATATGCAAGCCATGAACAAGGAGACAAACTAAAGGGCCAAGAAAACCACCAAAGCCATGGATATGAACCATCAAGTTAAGCCAAGAGAGCTATCTAAGCCAACCATGAAGCCAAGCCAAGAAGCTCTCAAAGTTAACCATCTAGGCACATGAGCTAAGCTAAATGGAAGGCTATGATTGGAGGAGATAGAAAGAATTATCCTTGGGATTTATGGTAATATTTTGAAGATAATTGATAGAAATTCTACTAGGATAAGGTAGCATGTGGACCAATAGGAAGAGACCCCTTCATCTTTTATGTTTTTCCCACTTTTATCTCACTACCTCACCATTAAGATGCACCACAAATTTCACTTTCCATTCAAGATTCATACCTTTCTTAGACTCTCCTACCTTGCTGAACTACCATCCGAACCATCCAAACAATCCCAACATCCTAGGAAACCTCTTAGCCAATCACTTTTCTCCATCTCACTTCTCTTTCCTATCTTTTCTTACCCACCTCTTTCCTCCCACCTTTTCTCTCTCTTACCTCAACCCATCCAACCCACTTTCCTTATTCAAAGGGCGTCAATGATTTTTGAAGGTGTGAGATGGCTCCTCCTAAAAAATAAATGTGCCTCCTCACCTTAGGACAACAAAAAAGGTAGTCCCTTTTTTCTCTTTTCTAAACAATGTAGGAAGCCCAAGTATTCCACACCTAGGTCTTGTCAATTAGATCTATTTTCAAAGGTTAGTTGGTTTCCTTTTAAATAATCTCTCTTTGCTTGATTTTACTTCCATTTTTGCTTAATGCTTGCCAATTCCATTATTCTTCTTTGACTATTTATTCAATATCCAACCTTGAAGTGATAGCCAAGGGAAGCCGCCTTGTATCTAATCTTTGTCCTTGCTCTTCATTGCCCATTTAGAGCTCCTTTAGTTTCATTGATCTCTAGCATGTTTCCTTAGTGTTATTTGATTGTTGCCTTTATATTCTATTAGATTTTCCCTCGAATCTCAAGCTTGTTAGAGAAGGAACTATTATTAAGGTCAGATTTTGGGCTTATTTTGAGGTGTAAAGTGTGGTGTTTTCTCTTCTAGAGTGGAATGCACCATCCATGTAATTACTTTTCATGCAATAAATGTTGATGATTAATGGAATCACTTTTGGTTGATGAATAATGATGATTGATTTGCATGTTAATTTCATGGTATGGTAATTAATTGAATGCATTATTTTAATTTCCAAAGCAAGTCAACCAAAGACCTATGAAACCAGGCATGCAATCCAATGGTGGAATGCATGCTTTTGAAGGCCTTTAGGGTTGAAGCTTGAATAGTCATATTAACTTGCTTGCCCAATTGTACATCATTAGTTTAATATCTCATCTCAACAAGCATGAAGAGTACATTTTGAATTATTTTGATACCATGCGTGGAACCCATACATGGTACACATGGTTTTGAATGATTTGGGGTGTTAAAATTCAAGTTAGTTGCATCCATTATTAGTAATAAGAGTGGATTTTTTTAGTGTTTGAATATTAGTATTAGTTATTTTGCTTTGTATGATTGTTTTATTAATTTGTTCGTTGTTAAAGTTTTCATTCCTGTGAATTCCCTTGCATTCTTTAAGATTTGCATGATTAGGAAAGTAGTTGATTAGTTGCATGTTTCCTTAGATTAATTGCTAAATTTCATGCTTAGAAAATATGATTGGACAAAGTTCTTAAAAATTATATGTTTAGAAAGTTTTAATTTAGGAAAGTCCTTAATTTAGGTAAGTCATAAATTTAGAAAGGTTTCATTTAGGAAAGGGTTTTTTTTTTTTTTTTAGAAAATGTGTTTTAAGAAAATTTTAAAGTTTTGCATACTTTAATTTTTTCATAATTTCCATCTTCAAGTATTAATTTCCATTTTTAGTTAATGAAACTATCTCTTGAATTTGGCTAGGTTAGATAATTTAAAGTAGGGACAATACTATCACATCCATTCGATTCCTCTTGGGATTGACCTCATGTGAATTACCACAACTGATTTGTGCACTTGTGAGTTTAAGTTAAAATTACAACAATTTTTGGAGAGAAAGTTCAAAAAGGCTATATATAAAGTCAAGTGAAAAAGAAATAAAAGATAGCCATGGAAAAAGAAGAATGTTCACTCTTACAAGAAAAAATGGAAAAGTTGTGAATACATATTTTCCTAACAACCTTTATTTTACCTTTATACCCATTCTTTTAATACCTAGCCTACATTTCGTCCTAATAGAAGTCCTAACTTTATCTTAGAAGAAGTATGGTTTGGATACGGTTATAAATGAATACGGAGTTTGGTAGAGTGTAACATTCCTAGTAGTTGATATCTTTTCATGAGACCATTATTATCATTCATTCTAAGTTATTGTTCTTTTGTATGGAATATGTGAGATTTTTTTATTTGATGAATAATATTCTAGTCATGTATTAATGAGAGATTAAAACCTTTCTAGGTGACTTCTTTTTGAGTGGCAAGTATATCCTTTGAGAATTGAAGTCAAAGCATATATTTGGATGGTAATTTAGTTTATATTTGACATGGAGACTATAATTATATGTCAACTATAGCACACTCTCACCTTCTAAAGTTTAATGAAATAATAGGATATCTTTAGCTAAAGGTAAGATTTTGAACCTTTTTGTTCATCTTTATTAGTAGACTAAAGCTAGGTACATAATATAAGCTGAATAAAAGAAAAAAAAAATGTTCTCAAATGAATAAAGGATTTTCATAAAAACTTTGAGAATTTTGTAGGTGTATTTACTGCAAACCCTCACGAGGCCTCTAGTCTACATAGGGTAACCTATAGGTATAAGGCCATGTTACATGTGATAAATACAATCGTGAGTACCTACAAAAGTGGCACTTGTATTACTTTTTGAAAAATAATTTTATATGTTATTTTCTCAAGACTAGTGAAATGCTGGCTGAGTGGTATGATAAGTGTCAAATTTTACATAAAATCACCCAATTACTTACTCATGTGTTATAACTTATAGGGCTAAAATAGGGTTTTCGACAAAAATTTGTAACACGTGCATTTTTTATCTAATGACTCAAAATTTTGATATTTTATAGGTTTAGAGGCTATTCCAAATAAGTATGTGATTAATCAATTTTTTTAGGATTTAATTAGAGTTTTTAAATTTTGTATAGGAAGCAGGATGGGGATCACTATCGAGATCAATCGGGATGAAAATGGAAGATCAAGATTAAAAGATCGAGTGCATGACTAAAAATCATCAATCCAACATGAGATCAATGATAAAGATCATTTTTAGGACAAGCAACAGATGCAATTAGAGAAGCCAAAGGTGGCCAAGGTGGGCCCATGCATGAATCATCCAAAGTCCACCACATTTGCATGGTTTCACTTAAGCCACTTAACGATATTCAAGTCATGAATAGGAATACAAGCTAAGGGGCCATGTCAACCACCAAAGCCAAGGATATAAGCCATCAAGCTAAGCTAAAAGAGCCATCTATGCAAGAAATGAAGGTAAGCCAATTAAGCTTTCAAAGTTGGCCATTTAAGGCAAATGAGCCAAGCTAAATGGAATGCTATGATAATCCAATTTGAGGTTAAGATAGAAATAGTTGGATAGAATACTAATAGAAATTTTCGTT
Source organism: Warburgia ugandensis (assembly GCA_035236585.1). NCBI lineage: Eukaryota > Viridiplantae > Streptophyta > Magnoliopsida > Canellales > Canellaceae > Warburgia > Warburgia ugandensis. The sequence goes on from CP141133.1 coordinate 40,424,672, forward strand.
TATGAGCAAACAGCTCAAAATACTCTAGAAGACAATACAGAGAGATTAACCATGAATAATGTGGAAGAGATGGTAACAAGGGTCTTGACGAACCTTCTTCCTCACATTCAACAAACCCAAAGTTCATCACCTCCTATAGAGATACCAAGTACATAGGCTCAGGCTCTGCCTGAAGTGAGACATAATACACCAACACTAGTTACTCCCACACTAGTACAAGAGCAATCTTCCCTTGTACCAAGTGAAGAAGTTAGAAAGTCTCCATTAGCATCAGAAAAATTTGACAAAATGATGGAGAGATTTCAAAGGAGGGCTACGGTGTATAATAGCAAGGGTGAAGCTGAGAAGGGTGAGGAATGGGTGTATGAAGTAGAAAGGGCTTTCAGTGCTCTACGTACTCCTCCAGAGTTGAAGGTGAAATTTGTCACTTATCTATTAAAACAAGAAGCTGCATTTTGGTGGAGATCAGCAAACAACACCTTCTCAAATTCTGAAGATACTACATGGGAGGAATTTAAGGAAGCCTTTAACCACAAATATTTCCCTTCTCATGTACAAGCACGAAAGCTTATAGAGTTTCTAGAACTAAGACAAGGGAACATGTCAGTGGTAGAGTATGATAACAAGTTCACTCAGTTAAGGAGATTTGCGACTCATTAGTGTAACATTGAAACATACACAGTGAATCGATTCATTGAAGGGTTGCACCCAAGGTTGAAAATAAAGGTACTTGGTACCAAACCCACGACCTTAGTGGAATGTGTGGAAATGGCTTCCCACTTTGAAGAAGAATACAAGAAGAGTCAAACCACCAAGTTTAGTAGAGGAAACAATAACCCAAAGCCCTTCCAAAAGAATAAAAGACCTTGGAACAATTTTATGCCCCAAAGAAATCAAAGGAATAATGGAATAGGGCATAATAGACGACTATGTCCAAGAAGCAGAAAATTTAACCAAGGCAATATCTACCTTAGACCTGGACAACAACAACCACAGCAGTTTTCGATCAAGTACAATTATTGTGGGGAGTATGGACACATCTTCACCTACTATACCAAACCACTAGTGATTAAGGAGGCAAAACCAAAAATTGCCCCTCAACACCAAGGGAGGGTCTTCGCCATCAATGACAACTAGGCTAGACCATCTAATGCGGTGATTGAAGGTACATTACTTGTAGCTGACAACTATGCCAAAGTACGGATTGATTCTAGATCTACACATTCCTTTATATCTTGCATATTTGCATCTAGTATACAATTGTTAGTGAAAAACTTGGGATCTAATCTAAATGTAACAACTCCAGTTGGAAAAATAATTAAATTACAAGAATACTTGCATAATGTACCTATAGAAGTATTGGGCAAAAGAATGGACATAGACCTCATTTTACTAAACATGGTGGACTTTGACATCATACTAGGTATGGACTAGTTAGCCAAATATTGGGTAGTTATTGACTGTCACAAGAAGAAAATCACCTTTAGCATACTGGGTGAGGAAGTATTAGTACTGTACGAGAAACACAATGACTTAGACAAATCCATTATCTCAGCTATGAAGGTAGTCAAACATATGTCCAAGGGGTGTCAGGCATTTCTAGCAACAGTAATTTCTTTAGATGTTGAACAACCCAAGATAACAGAAATTGAAGTAGTCAAGGAATTCCCAGATGTTTTTCCAGAAGAACTACCAGGATTACCCCCACATAGAGAAATTGAGTTTACCATTGAAGTAATTCCTGGTACAACTCCAATTTCTAAAGCACCTTATAAGATGGCCCCAGCAGAGTTGAAAGGTCAGTTACAAGAATTGTTAGACACAGGGTTTGTTAGACCAAGTAGTTCACCATGGGGAGCACCAGTAATATTTGTGAAGAAGAAAGATGAGTCTATGAGATTTTGCATTGATTATAGTATGTTGAACAGTGTCACAGTGAAAAATAAGTATCCCTTACCTCGCATTGATGATCTCTTTGATCAACTCCAATCTACTAAGGTCTTTTCCAAAATCGACCTTAGATTAGGATATCATCAATTGCGTATTAAGGATGAAGATATCCCCAAGTCAGCATTCAGAACTTGGTATGAACATTACTAGTTTCTAGTCATGTCTTTTGGGCTAACCAATGTACCAATAGTGTTTATGGATCTGATGAACAAAATCTTCAAGGAATTTTTAGATAAATTTGTGATTGTATTTATTGATGGTATACTAATTTACTCTACTAGTATCAAGGAACATCAAGAACACTTATGAATTGTACTAAGTACCCTCAGAACACATAAACTATTTGGTAAATTTAGTAAGTGTGAATTCTGGTTAGACAAGGTCAATTTCTTGGGTCATGTAATTTCCAAGAATGGATTAGAAGTGGGCCCCACCAAGGTTGAAGCAGTAATGAATTGGGAGAAACCTAAAACAGTAACAGAAATACGTAGTTTTCTTGGACTGGTAGGATACTACCATAGATTCATTCAAGGATTTTTCCATATAGCCCTTCCTTTGATTTCATTGACTAGAAAAGGGGTACAATTCATTTTGACAGAAGAATATGAAAATAGTTTCCAAGCACTAAAGAAGAGGTTAACTATAGCACTAGGATTGACTTTGTCATCTGGAAGTGGGGGATATGAAATATACTGTGATGCTTCAGACAAAGGGTTAGGAGGTGTGTTGATGCAAAATGGGAAGGTCATTGCTTATGCTAAACAATTGAAGAATATGAAATAAATTACCCAGTACATGACCTAGAATTGGTAGCTGTAGTTTTTACATTGAAAATTTGGAGACACTATTTGTATGGAGAAAAATTCAGTGTATTCATAGATCATAAAAGTCTTAAATACATCTTCACTCAAGCTGATTTGAACATGAGACAAAGAAGATAGATGGTGTATATCAAAGACTATGATTTTGCTATCCAATACCATCCTAGAAAAGCAAACGTAGTAGCTGATGCATTAAGTAGACAGCCAAGAGTTGTATTCACAAACATCACCATTAAATCAGTTTTTGTAGAAAGAGTCCTTAAAGCCCAAGAAGAAGATACAATAACTCAGGAATTGTGTAAAAAGAAAGGATTTTGTAAGGGTATAGCTGGGGGTATACATTTTCAGGAGAGATTGGTGGTTCCTTTAAATACAGACTTGAGAAAAGAACTATTACAAGAAGCCCATTAGTCAAAATTTTCCATACAAACTTAGGGTACAAAGATGTATCAGGATTTGAAAAAGAACTTTTGGTGGGAAGGCATGAAAAGAGAAATAGGGGAATTTGTGGCTAAATGTCTAAATTGTCAACAAGTAAAAGTTGAACACCAAAGGCCAGCTGGAATGTTACAAGCATTAGAACTTCCAGAATAGAAATGGGATAACATCACTATGGATTTTGTAGCAAGATTGCCAAAGACCCGGGCAGGTCATGACATGATTTGGGTGATTGTGGATATGTTAACAAAGTTAGCACATTTCCTTCCAATTAGGTAGAATCAGTTAATTGACAGTCTAGCTAAGTTATACATCAAAGAAATAGTAAGTCTTCATGGGATTCCACTATCCATCATCTCTAATATGGATGGAAGATTTACTTCAAGATGTTGGAAGAGTGTACAACAAGCCTTGAGAACCTCACTTAAATTCAGTACAGCATTTCACCCCAAACAAACGATCAATTAGAAAGGACTATTCAAACTTTAGAAGATATGATGAGAGCATGTGCATTAGATTGGAAAGGGAATTGGGATGAACATCTTTCATTAGTAGAATTTGCATATAATAATAGTTTTTAAGCAAGTATTGGTATGGTACCATATGAAGCATTGTATGGACAGCTATGCTGATCACCATCTTGTTGGAGTGAAGTTGGAGAAAAAAAGCTAATAAAGTCAGAACTAGTGAAATAGTGTACAGACAAGGTTAGATTGATACAAAAGAGGTTGTTAACAGCACACAATCAGTAGAAGAGTTACGCAGATAAAAGATGTAGAAACCTAGAATTTGATGTGGGGGACCATGTATTTTTGAAAGTATCACCAGTCAAAGGAGTAATAAGGTTTGGAAGCAAAGGAAAACTTAGTCCTAGATTCATCGATCCATTTGAAATCCTAGAAAGAGTTGGTCCAGTGGCTTACAAATTAGCCTTACTACCCCAACTCTCAGAACTACACAGTGTCTTTCACATATCATCACAGACATAGAAGAAGTATTTGATATATGATAGTAATTTGGTTTTAGACCATATATTTGGACATGATTGTATGCAATTCAATGAACTATTGAGAACTGAGATCCATAAGACTTAGTGTTTCACCATGATGTGGTATTGAAATAGAAATATCTTTATTGCGTACAATTTCCATTGAGAAAAGAGGAATGAATATTGACTAAATCCTTCTTAATCATTTTGAACATTGATGTCATCTTAAGGGTGGATTCGTTTGTTACATTAGGCAACAAATGGTTACCATAAGACTATTCTAGATATGCTATAAGAAGTAAAGATCTCCTTTTAGAAGATTCAAGTTGTAAACACGCACATGTCATTTGTTTTGAAACAACTAGACACAATACAAGGAGGAGTAAAGGCTTTCAACTAAAGATAAGTTAATTTTTAGAGAATGGTAAACCCATCCTATGTGAAATGTTAGTAGTCTAAGAAGGTTTATATGCAAATCTACTTGGACTACTACATTAAAAGTGAGATAGATGTCACTATTGAGTTTATGATAGATATAGTTCCATCTCCAAAGCATTGTACTAAGTTACTCTTATAGAGCTATTGGGGAATCATTTATAACAACTATTAGATAAAGTAAACATCATATATATTATTTTTCTATGAACCGTACTGATCTTCTTCAGAAAAGAAATGAATTGTTGAGATTTATTGATGCCTATATAATTCATGAGAAATCACACTGAGCAATAAGTATTCTTTGACTTGAATGAAAGACCTATTTGATTGTATATATACAATTATGATCTCATTAAAAATTGATTTAAAGTCAGAATATAATCAGTTGAGGATTATAAGGAAAATAATTAAAGGACATTCGAATGATATGTGACATTAAGTATATTGTTAGAGATAATTGTGGATATCATAAAGATGATGTTTAGATCACTATCCATTTAAACTACAATTGTAGTTACAAACAACACCCTAACATGAACAGTAATTAGAGAAACATCAAGAGTATGTTTAAATACATGAATTTGACAATAGTGTATATGAATTGAGGAAGTTAACTTTTTGTACAACCATATTTTAAAAGGATAGTGATGTAGTGGACTTAGAAAAAGAAAAAGTAAAGAAAGTTAGCCACTATATCATTTTTAATATCTTTTAAACAATGGAGCTTTTGGTGAATTTCAAAGAATGCATTAGATAAAGACTTGGGATATGTACAAATGTAGTACAAAAAGAGTGATTATGTATGTTATATCATTATTGAGTGTTTTGAGGTTAGAAATCCTAGTCTAAAATAGTATTTGATAGTTGGGACATTTGTGTTAAAGATTTAAAGGTGTTATTGATATAAGATGTGGGATAATGTGTAGTTATTAACAATTCATGAGTGGTACTAGTCAAAATAGGTATATACTTAAACAAATGGGAATTAGTTATCGAGATATGAGATATAAAGGTGACTTATAAAATACTAACATGGCTTAAAAATAAGCAGATTTCCTTCAACATCCTTGGAGGAGAAAGATTAGGGATTAAATCCACTTTGACTTTGTCTACTTCTATGCCATTGTGTGATATAATGTGGCCTAAAACAATGCCATTTTGTACCATAAAATAACATTTTTCCTAATTTAGCACTAAATTCTTCTCCTAACACTTAGCAAGGACTAATTTCAAATGGTTAAGGCATTCATCAATGAAGAAACAAACACTAAGAAATCATACATAAACACTTCTAGAAATCTCTCTACCATATATGAGAATATGCTCAACATACACCTTTGAAAAGTAGCTAGAGCATTATAAAGTCCAAAAGGTATGCGACGGTATGCAAAGGCCCCAAAAGTGCAAGTGAAGGTAGTCTTCTCTTGGTCCTCAGGGGGTCTAGTAATTTGGTTACAGACAAAGAAACTATCAAGAAAGTAGTAATATCTATGTCTGGCTAATAGGTCAAGCATTTGGTCTATGAAGGGAAGAGAAAAATAGCCTTTCCTCATGACTGATTTTAGTTTGCAGTAATCTATACAAACTCTCCACCTGGTGGCCATGCAAGTAGGGACTAACTCTTTATCCTCATTTTCGATTACCATGACTCCGGACTTCTCAGGGACAACTTGAACTGGGTTGACCAACATCTAAGAGTTTAAGTACTTGATCTCTCACCACTACCTTCATGTTCGTGTTTAATCTCTGTGACACCTTGGGTTTTTAAACACTATTTCACATTTATTTTCAAAAGATGATGCCTCTAATTTTTAAAAATCCAAAACAGTGGAAAACATATTCTTTGAAGTTTATTTCTAAAAAGCTCGGATGTCATTTTTACTCTCATCCAATACATAAATATATTTATGTTTATAAAATAGAACTTCATTTATTAAAAACAACACCCATCTAGTGGTTCACTTACACAACCCCTATAAATATTATATTAAATGTCCAAAGACCACATTCCAAACAACTAACTACACAATACAATATTTGCAATAAGAATGCAAACCTAACAATAGAATGGTTGGTAGTATCCCTGTATCATATCCATCTTCTCTTGTATATTTGTATTTGAGATATTGTAAACAATCAAACATTTACAATATCTCAGCAAGCTTTGCTTGGTAGGGGATTTAAGATGTACATGAAAATTAAAAGCTGATTTATAATCCAATAATTCATTATTAATTCACATGTCCATACTCATCATTTTTCATGTAAATGGAGTTATCCAATTGCCATGAACCATACTCTATATAACCAGTCTATCCTATACTTTACCCATGAGAAAGATTTTATAGAAGTATTCCCTCAATTCATATACATACATACATATATATATAATTATACCATACATACTAAAATCGTTAAAAGTCATACAAAATTTTGAATGTCGTCAATAACGACATTATAATATCCATTCCCAGACTATACTGGGTCCAACATCCATACCCCTCATCATAAGGATCCATAACCCTCTAGCCCCTATTGTCAATGCCTAGTATGAGCTCATGTGATAAGGCCTCCATGTCTGGATGTAAAATAAGCATAATAATAACAAGCAATTGGCCTGGTCATAAAAATTTTAGTAATAATATCAACATCCTCACTTAATAGGTCATTGTGCACCAAGGATGTACATATAAATATGAATACACAAATCAACAAGTACCCATGTACCAAGAGTATACTTTCAGGAGATTACAGATAATATACATTCATATCATGTTGTTCAGCTAATGTTTGCACAAATTCAAGTATGAGATCAATGCATTATTCAAATTAACTCATTATACATCACAAATATGTAAAGCATGTTAATCTACCACTTAGTCTGTATAATGAACAATTTAACTCTATCAAGATTACATTATTGAGTAAGATTATATTTAGAATACACATCTTGTAATTTAGAGCATGCATTCTTAAAATTATACCTACCTAGTGATGAATGCTCAGTCTCCTCAAGACCGTATTCCTTATTATCTATGTAATAGGGTGTATCTGTCAAATTACATGCATAAAAGAGCATCATTTCCTATCTTTTAGTAATACCTTTTATTTATCTTATTATTGATAGTCATGACATTAGATGATCTTACATCTGATCCTTCCCAATCAAGTTTATAGTCCTTTATGGTTTGACTGACTATTTGATTCTAACCGTTGATTATCAATTTATAGTGGATCTAAGTTGCCAAAAACAGAGGGAGAAAGATGAAGTTGGAGAGGGAAAGAAGGAAAGAATGAAAGAGAAAGGAGAACGGAAAGGGGGGAAAGGGAAGGAAAAAGGAGGAAAACCGGTGCCAAAGGAGAGAGAAAGAGAATGAAAGGGAAGGAGGAGAAAAGGCCAAGAGGAGGAAGGAGAAGAGGAAAATGAGGGCGAGAGGGAGATGACCCTGGAGGATCTACGTAGGATTTTTCCTACATAGTGTTTTTAGTTTATTTTATCTTTTTTATTACTTTTATTATTTTATTAAAAGTTGGTTTTATCATGATTTCACTGTAATCATTACAAATCTAGTAATTGATGACTATGACCCACTTAACTTTATTGTGGAGCCTATATAATTGTGAATTTATCATTTTTTCCTTATAATTAAGAATTAAATTCCCAAAAATTGAGAAAAATATGGATTTTTCATTCAAACTCTGATTTTAGTATTCTTAATGATGTTGGACTCAATATTTTGAGTAAAATCCAAATATTCATGATTTGTCACCCAATTCCATTTCTATAAAGAGTTAATTTCTTAGAATCTCAATTTCCAGTTCCATGTTCCACATTTTCAATTTATTCATTTAATCATTTAGATAAATTCATAAGATTTTGGGGTTGTTACTTCCTTTCCCTCTTATTAAAAATTTTGTCCTTGAAATTTACTATCAAACTTCATCCTTACTTTCACATATGGCTTCTTCCACTGAAGAATATTATCACAATTTTATAATTAAAATAATAATATTTTTGGTTTATAACTCGTATTGTCTTTCCCCATGTTTAAATTCAACTGGCCTCTAGTATATGTTTTCTTACCATAGAGACTTGAAACACTTCTACCAATGGTGATGGTAATATCAATTGATAGGTTATCATACCAATCCTTTCTACGATCATTAAAAAGCAATAAATCTATGACTAAAATTTTCCTTTCATTCCAACTTCATACTCCCTTGGCTTGGAGGGATTTCTTTGATCCACATACTCTCCAACTACGACTGAAACATTTTATTTTCTCTATCTATCTAACTTATTTTATGACTTTGAGCAGTTAATATTCACTTCTTGATCAATTTAACCTTTGCTACATACTATTTAACAAATTCTCGCATCATTAACAATCATATTTTTAATCTCACTACAATAAGCCGGTAATCAACACGGTTACGCCTAAAATGCTTGATAAAGTGTCATACTTATACTTGCATGAACATTGTAGTTATGCATGAATTCAATTAATAGAGAAAGTCCATTCCAATTTCCTTTTCCATCTAATACATATGCTCTTTAGCATGTCTTCCAAGGTCTAAATAGTTATTGTTTTATTGATCTTCTATCTAAGGGTGAAATGTCTTATTTCTCAAAAGATCGAGGATTGAAATTTTTTTTTCTCACTATGCTTCATGATCAGATTTGTCTTGAAATTTTCCTCAAATATAGAAATCAACTTACACTCTGATATTTGAAATTAGTTTTCCTTGGATTAGGATATAATTCTTCCAAAAATCAATCCACCATTAGTTTATCTGAACCAATCCTCGTATTCTATCATGATAAGATTTCCTTACTATAAACTCAAGAATTCCTTCTCCTTTATTAATTATATGTGGAGAAGAAAATACTTATTATTTCCTTGAATTCTTTTCAAGTAGTATTTTCTCTACAAATTCATTTGATCAATTGTTTTTAAATGTTATTTCTAATTTCAAGGTATATGGTAGCTCTAACCTTCACCTCTACAAGAGTCTATAATTCTTCAAAGTTTTCTCCTCTTCAATTTATCATTACTCAACTGTTTCTATTTCACTTTTTCTCATACCAACCGAGACTACATTCTATACTTTCTCCATTATCTTTTCCAATTTATTATCTGCCCCTTTCAAACTTCTTGAGCTTACACTCGGTATATGTAAAAATACATACCTATGTTGAGGCATTCTACCTCTGAACAGTTATACAGTGCATAGTTTTTAATTAAACCTGAGCCGGAGCATTTGCATCACTACAACTTATGGTATTTGGGTACATTATAGATAAATGGATGTTCACTTACTTAACTATTTCTACTACTTGATTCCCTTGTTCATTGTTCTTGACCTGGGAAACTGTAATTCCTTAAGCCATCCTCTTAGTTATTTCCTAAGTGGAATCTACTCATAGTTTACTATTCCTATATGAGTTATCTACTCATTCTATCCTAATATTTAACTAATTCTAACCTAATCCAACTTCAACTCACTATATCCTAACTTATATTTGGATTGTCATCTTTTTGTTGGACATATAGGCTGGAAGTGACTAGATGAACAGCTCTAATACCAACCGTGACACCTCGTGCTTTTAAAACATATTTCACATTTGTTTTCAAAAGATGGTGCCTCCAATTTTTAAAAATACCAAACAACGGAAAATGTTTTCTTTGAAGTTTATTTCTGAAAAGACCCGGATGTCACTTTTACTCTCATCCTATACATATATATATATATATATATAGTTTGTTTATAAAATAGAACTTCATTTATTAAAAACAGGACCTATCTGGTGGTTCACTTATACAACCCCTATGAATATTATATTAAATGTCCAAAGACCACAATCCAAAATACCTAACTACACAGTACAATATTTGCAGTAAGAATGCATACTTGACAATAGTATGGTTGTTGGTATCCCCGTATCGTATCCATCTTCTCCTGTCCATCTATATCTGAGATATTGTAAACATTCAAACATTTACAATATCATAGCAAGCTCTGCTTGGTAGATGATTTAAGAAGTACATGAAAATTAAAAGATGATTTATAAGCTAATAATTCATTGTTAATTCACATGCCCATACTCATCCTTTTTCATTTAAATGAAGTCATCCAATTACCATGAATCATACTCTGTATTACCAGTCTACCCTATACTTTACCCATGGGAAAACTTTTTTAGAAGTATTCCCTCAATAATTCATATATATACATAAATATACTATACATACCAAAATCGTTAAAAGTCATACAAAATTATGAACGTCGTCAATAATGATATTATAATATCCATTCCTTGACTATACTAGGTCCAACATCGATACCCCTCACCATAGGGGTCCATAACCCTCCAGCCTCTATTGGTATATCAACATATAATATCCATACCCCTCAATATACGGGGTCCATAACCATCCAACCTCTGCTGGAAAAATAATAATATCATATCACATGTCAGCAATGAGCCCATATTACGCATCTCATCATGCCACATCACATGAGGCATCTCATCATGCCATCACATCAACACCATAGTGCATTGCAGTCTTAATCCATAACAAAGTGCATGAATGACTGCATAGGGAATCCATTGATACCATGGCGGAATATAATGTGTCACTATTCATATGGGGAGACAAGACCTTCACAGTAGGGCATTCCCATAATTGCCCTACCCGACTTTTAGCCTCTCTATGGGCATGATATCATACATATATCATCAGTTTCGGGTGACTAGATGGCCAACCCTCATACTTCCCTCACATAGCATCCCCAAGCCTATGCCTATAAAAAAACAAATCTCTCAGGCCTCCATGCCTGAATATAAAATAAGCATAATAATAATAGGCAATTTGCTTGGTCATAAAATTTTTCATAATAATATCAACATCCTCACTTAATAGGTGGTCGTGCACCAAGGATGTACATATAAATCTGAGTTCACAAATCAACAAGTAATGAAATTGGTACCCATGTACCAAGAATATACATTTAGGAGATTATAGATAATATACATTCATATTGTGTTGTTCAGCTAATGTTTACACAAATTCAAGTATGAGATCAATGCATTATTCAAATTAAATCATTATACGTCACAAATATGCAAAGCGTGTTAACCTGCCACTTAGTCTATATAATGAACAATTTAACTCTAGCGAGATTATATTTAGAAGACACATCTTATAATTTAGAGCTTGCATTCTTAAAATTCCACCTACCTAGTGATGAATGCTCTATCTCCTCAAGACCGCCTTACTTATTGTTAGTGTAATACGGTGTATATGTCAAATTACATGCATAAAAGTGGGTTATTTCCTTATCTTTTAATAATACCTTTTATTTATCTTATTGTTGATAGTCATGATGTTAGATAATCTTACATCTGATCCTTCCTGATTAGGTTTATAGTCCTTTATGGTTTGACTGATTATTTGATTATGACTGTTGATCATCAATTTATAATCTCGATCAATTGATATATGTTATATTTGATTATTCATTCCTCTATATACTCTTGATTTGTAAATTTGACTGTTAAATCAGCTTTCACCAGTTAGATTTTGGATTTCTGACCATTGTCTATGTCAATTCTAATCTTATTCCAATGTTTAAGGTAGATCTAACAGTTTAATTGTTCAATCTATAACTTATTTAGGCATAATCACTAATTTTCAGTACCTCACATGATTTGATTATTCATTTACAGTTTATGTAAAGATCTGATGGTCAAATCTAACTTTGATCTATTAGATCAACCATTTTGATCTAAATCAATGTCTTAAATCACAATTTCTAATGTATTTGTGTGATCAAATCATACAATTAATCTTAACATTATGAGGTCTCAACATCTTTTATCTTATAGATCTATGCAATTTGTACAGTTTCTGTGTCATGATCCTTTAAAAATGTTGGCTGATCCTAAATTTTCTTACATTATTAGGTCTGCATCATCAAGAATAATCCAACGGACCTTTTTGATGTTAAATCAAACTTATATCTCTTTAAATGAAGGATTTTGTGTATCAAATTAATTAAACAATCACAATTAGCCTGATTTAAATAACACAGAAACCACTAGTCACCAAGGCACACCACACTGGAATGCACATTCAAAAATGCACGAGTGCATATTAAGGACCATGACGCACACGCGGCATCTCAGTTCCTAGGATGCGTTGATGTCCTGATCGAACTGCGATAGCCCCGCATGCGTTGCGCATGCGCAGATGTGTGCTGGGATCATGCAACTCAAGACGCGTTCCAGGTTGCGTCTTGGGTGTAGATCGGATCAACTGAGATTAGACAGTCCAATCTAGACCGTTTGATCATCTCTGTCTCCTATCAATGCCTATGATCTCCCAAAGTTTGCTGTTTTTAATATTTTTAGTGTTTTGGGATCCCACTATCTCATCGAAAGGCTCAAATCTTCCATCTAGGCTATCCATGAGATGGTTCCCCAATAGATCCATCAAATCAATTTTCATAGACGGATTGCCCCCCAATGAGAGTAGATCCATTCTAGATCTAGGTTAATCTTGTCGGAAAAAGAGAAAGGGAGAGAGGGGAAGAGGGTTACTTGGATTTGTTGGTAAGGAGGTAGATCCAGTGTCTATAGTGGGTGTAGATGTTTTCTGTGCCCATTGATGGTTCTAGGTTGCTAGAAATGGAGGGAAAAAGAGGAAGCTAGAGAGGGAAAGAAAGAAAGAGAAAGAGGAGAAGGAAAAGGGAGGAAAAGGAAGGGAAAAGGAGGAGCACTAGTGCCTGGCCAATACTAGAGGAGAAAAAGGGGGAGACGGTCAAGCGCCCATCGGGTTGGAGGCAACGCATCCGGGGATGCACATGTCTTCCATTCTAACACCATGCATCAGCAGCTACACCCTGTAGATGAGAAAGAGGACAGAGAAGGAAGAGATAGAAAGGGGAGGAGGAGAAAAGGGAAAGATGAGGAACGAGAAGAAGAAAACAAGGAGAGGGAGATGACCTTGGGGGAGCTATATAGCATTTTTCCTACGCAATGTTTTTAGTTTATTTTAATTTTTTTTATTACTTTTATTATTTTATTAAAAGTTAGTTTTATCATGATTTCATTGTAATAATTACAAATCTAGTAGTTGATGACTATTACCTACTTAACTTTATTGTGGAGCCTATATAATTGTGAATTTACCATTTTTGCCTTAAAATTAAGAATTAAATTCCCTAAAATTGAAAAATATATGGATTTTTCATCTAAACTCTTATTTCAGTGTTTTTATTGTCATTGGAGATTATTTTTCAAGGACAATCCAAATATTCATGTTTCATCTCCTAATTCCATTTCTATAAAGAGTTAATTTCTTGGAATCTCAATTTTCAGTTCCATGTTTCACATTTTCAATTTATTCATTTAAGAATTCAAATAAATTCATAAAAATTTGCAATTGTTACATCCTTCCCCTACTATAAAAATTTCGTCCTCAAAATTTACTATTAAACATAACACCAACAACTCATGATGAGTTGTTCTCATTTCATCCTTACTTTCACATATGGCTTCTTCCACTAAAGAATATTGTCACAATATTTTAATTAAAATAATAATATTTTTGGTTTATAACTCATATTGTCTTTCCCAAGTAAAATCATGTTTAAATTCAGCTGGCCTCCAATATATGCTTTCTTAACATAGAAACTTGAAATACTTCAGCTAGTGGTGATGGTAATATCAATTGGAAGGCCAACATGCCAATCCTTACTGCGATCATCAAAAAATGATAAATCTATGACTAAATTTTTCCTTTCATTCCAACTTTATACTCCCTTAGCTTGGAGGAATTTCTTAGATCCACATAATCTCCAACTCCAACTCCAACTCAGACATTCTATTCTCTCTATCCATCTAACTTATTTTATAACTTTGAGCAGCTAACATACACTTCTTGATCAATTTAATCTCACAACAACAAGTCGGTAATCAACATGACTACACATATGATGCTTGATAAAGTGTCAGACTTATACTTGCATGAACATTGTAGTTATACATGAATTCAACTAATAGAGAAAGTACATTCCAATTTCCTTTTCCATCTAATACATATGCTCTTTAGCATGTCTTCCAAGGTATAAATAGTTCTTTTTTATTGGTCTTCTACCTAAAGATGAAACATTATTCTTAATCTATATGGTGTACTTAATGCTCTTTGTATACTCTTCCGACATTTGGAAATAATTATACCATTTTTGTTCAAAATAATGACTGATGATATTCTGTGAAGACTTACAATTTCCTTCCCATAGAATTTGGCTAAATTATCAATTAATTGACTCTATCTAATTGGAAAGGAATATGCTGACTATGTCTATCCATGTGCTGTCATGCAAATCATATCATGATTATTATGTATCTGAATTAAATCCACCATGAAGTCCATAGTGATACAGTCCCATTTCCATTCAGTGTGTACCAATTCTGAAGATCTTTTATATACTACTTTCACTTGTTAGCAATTGCAAGTATTTAGTCACCAATGTACCTATAGTTCTTTTCATTATTTCCTACCAGAGGTTTTTCTTTAGATCCTAGTACATCCTTTTACCTTTAGAGGAATAGAAAATATCAACCTATGGGCCTACAAGCCTCTTTTGTAACCGAATACTTTCATCTTGACTTTTGTCAAAATTGCTCTTTTTGTACAATCCCCAAGTCATTGCATCAATTTCTCGATTTCTTAATATCTGATCCATAAAACTAATGTAATGACGACATTTACAATTACAATACTCAACTTCATAATGCATTAACAGCTACGTTCACCTTCCCAAAATAAAATTTGATTGTATGCTATCAATTTCTCGATTTCTTAATATCTGATCCATAAAACTAATGTAATGACGACATTTACAATTACAATACTCAACTTCATAATGCATTAACAGCTACGTTCACCTTCCCAAAATAAAATTTGATTGTATGCTTTACCGTACTTTATCCATCTTGGTTGTTGTAATGACTTAAATTTTTTAAGATATTCTTGTCAAATAATAATAACACTCTTTCAATCACAATACATCATAGTGTTTGTAATTTAAGAAATTTTTATATCCTATTTATTTTGGAAAATAAATATATTGAATGGGTGGATAAATGTTCTATTTTATTTAAGATACGTAAAGAGATAATTTGCTAAAAATATCTTCATAACTAGATTCTACTCGTGAAATGGAATCCAATACCTCAAAGAACATTGAGAAAGGAGTTTGTATGAAAAAGTTATGAGCGTTGGAAGATGAAGAATCGAAAAAATGTAGGGGGTTGTTTTGATAATGACACCCCCATCATCATCCCCTTTGTCACCGGCACGTCATCATGTCTGCGCCACCCCTTCTCCGGTCATCCCTTGTGGCGCTGGGAAAAACTGCAGCACCGCCACGAGATGGCACCTCCTTCACAGGCTATAAAGAACCCTCTCCTCTCTCTCCCCGATCATCACCTTCCCCTTCTTTGGCAAAAACCCCTCCTTCCACTCTAGTTTCCCCTGATTCTCTGTGTTTTCAAGCGACACGGGGTTTCTTCAAAAAACAAAAACCCAACCGGAAAACCCAATGGCCCTGAGTTCCCTTTCCTCTTTCTTCTTTTTCCCAGCCACCACTGTTTCCTCTACATTCTCTAGCGTCTAGGGTTCCGTTGGCACAGAGAAGATAGCACCACCAGAGACCCAGAACCACCATTTGTCAAGCTCAAATCAAGTAACCATCTTCCCTCTTTGCTTTGTTTCTCGTTTTTTCGATAAAGATGAGCTCAGATCCATACCAGATCTACTCTCACCCACCAAACATCGCTGGTGAAAACAGATCCGTTGGATCTAATTTGGAACATAAGCAAGGACAGGTGGGATGGTTGATTTGAGCCGTCCAATGAGTCAGTGGGACCCCGAAAACCTAGAAAACCTAAGACAGTGGAAAAACTAAGGCACCCTGGATGTTGATCAGGGACCAAAATGATTGGACGGTCCAGATCGGATCACCTCATCTGACCGACTTGATTAAGTACCTAGGACACATGCGTAATGCACATCTGGAGCACGCACTCTGGTGCATCCTTTGGGCGGGTGCAAGCATACGGGTGAGGTCTCAGTTCAACTGGGACGCACACGCGTCTTGGGAACTGTGACATGCAAACCCTGTTTGGTCACGTTCTGTATCCAAAGATCTAATCTAGATCGTTTATTTAATCTGAAACACTAAAAATACAAGTAAGAAGGCAATATAACTCTGATCGACAATCCAAAAAGACTCTTGCGTTCGCCTTGACAACATGGATCTAATTATACAATAAAATTTAGGAACATAGGACTATTTGATGTGACCATAGCCTAAAAACCATAGAAATCTCATAGATCTACAAGATTAAAGATGATCAGATCTCATAAATTGATCCATTGGATGCATTAGGAGATCAATTTTCAAGATCAACTCTAAATTACATAGATCAATCTTTGAATTATAGATTTGATAGTTCAAATCAAGTACAAAACCGATCTAAGCGTCAAGATAGGTGATCTGACCATTCAATTATAAGATATTGATGACATAAAAGTTATTGAAGGTAATCTAACCATTAAACATTGGAGCTATAAGGGAGATCTAGCTTGGAGACACACAAATTAGAGATCTATAATCTAAAGGATAGATCTAGCCATTGATTTATAAATCTTATTGATGATATATAAAGAATAGGAAATAATACTTGGATTTTTATTTTCAAATAATATCCAGGACCTCACAAAGGTGATCTAGGACCTGAATTGAAGAGAAGCACACTCCAAGAGACATCAAGGCAGATAGTCTAATGCTACTAAGTTTTCAAATGCATTCCAAAATCTAAATGATTTACTTGACTCTATTACCATGTTTATTATGCTTTTTGAGATATGATATTCTTATAATGAGCATACTGATTGTCCTCATGATTTATAATCTTGAATATGATTGGTTGCATATTTCATGGACAATTTTTATATATGCACTGCATGCATATCTTCAAACTAGTTGAATAAATTGCATGATTTATGATAATTGAGATTTGAACTATATGTATATATATATATGTTTCGGGCTAATGAGCCTGGTGGGCACTATGCTAAGAAGTTGTTTGTGTACGAGGTTGGCCTCCCAACCTCTAACCACTAAAAGTGGTAGGTATCATTGTCCAAAGCGACATTGTCCCTTCCTCGACTGCTGTGGTAAACAAAGACGACCACTGGAGGTGTTCGTGACACCCTTTTCAAGGGCAAATCCATAGTCATCATGAAGGCTTTGGTGGGCTAATCTCTAAATACTGAAGGCACACAATTCCAGAATACATTCTAATCGTGAGCATATGATTTCGGTTTTGATATCGATATGCATATAACAGTGAAATGGTCGTAGACGAGTACTCGTGACCTATCGACTTGATATATTCGCCAACCCATCGACTTGATGTGTTCGTCGAGATATACGCATGCATGATATCTATCATATGGTTAAAATTCTATCATTTGAATTGATCGATTACTACTTTAAGATTTTTAGTAATTATTACTATCATACGAATTATTAATTTTGAGCAGTTGGCTTGATGTGTTCACCGAAAATTCTACTACATAAATTGATTTACTGCCAGTGTTTTTCGTAATGTTAATGGATTCTTTAAAATTTCCATGGTTTAGAAATGTGTAAATGAGTTTTATAATTTATGCATAAATACCCATGGTTACACAAAACGGAATTACATGATATTATTACTTTTCTTGAAATTACGCCTCTTGCATGCCATATTTTCAAATTAGTATCCGATCACCTAATGAGTATGATGAATACTCAACCAAATCCATTATGTTTCAGATCAGACAAAGTACAATTAGAATGAGCTTCAAAGAGTGTTAGTCCTATAGTCAAGTGAATGAAGATAAGGCTAAGTGAGAATATAATTGTACCAGATTTCATATTGAATGATCCTTTTAGTATTTGATGTAAAATAGGTTGTAAGTAATTATTTGTAACTTAGGCTGTGATTAACAATCTTGGGAATGGTAATTATTCATTTTTATTTTGTCCAAAAGTTGCCATGGCATGATTCATTATCTATTCATTGAGATTAATTAATGACACTCAGGGTTTTCGTGAAAAAGTTTCAAATAAAAGAAAATTTATGCCACATTTATTTTTTAAAATTGTCTTAGAAATAGAGATCGATCTTGCAAGTAAAAACTTGTTATTTTAAAATTTGCATTATAAAAACCCAAGTCGTCATAGTTGTCTCCTATGCGACTTGCACAAAAATATACTTAAGGATCCAATGATCAGTGATGACATTTCAATTCTTCCATCATGTAGGTAACATTGCCAACTCTTCAAAGTAAATAGTACCACTATAAGTTCTAGATCATGATCATAAGTAATAACTCTATCACACTACCTTAATACTATTTCCAAACATTTGTCCAAATTATTATAGTAATTTTCTCATAAACCTCTACTTCCTAATAAAAAAATCAATCTAGTGTCATAGTCAATCTTCTTCTTTAATTCATATATTCTCAGTTAAACTTCCAAGTGAGTTGTACATCTTAACCCAATGTAATCAAAGGTAGAGGTCCCTTGTGCTCAAGCTATCTATTGTGACACTTGAAATGTTAGTTGTAGGGGGTGAGGAAAACAACCACTCACAATAGGAAGAAAAACTAGTACAAGCTAACATGCCCAAGATAGGGTATACAATAGCATATGTATAGGTATACACATCTCCACATATATGTGTGTGTGTGTGTGTGTGTGTGTGTGTGTGCTCGCACGCGCGCGTACATAATTTTTAAAAATGACAAATCACAACATGTAAAATAAAGATTCACGAAGAACAATTGGTGATATCAAATCATGTGCAATGTCTAGAAGAATTTGATGAGTTAGTCAAATCAGTGCACTCAAAACAGCTAAAGCCGAACTAAGGTGCATAGCCCTCATCTGCAACGCACAAATCCATGCTCACATCATCATGAAAAATTGATCACTCCATATCACAGTGGCATACAGTCCTACCACTAGGGATGTATCAGTGGCATATAGTCCTACCATGAGGGACAAGGTCTAAACTCTCGAGAAATGACTAGCATGCCCAACCTATTGACATCACATAGACACATGCTCATACAACCCTACCGTCACCCACTTGCGGCTACTATAGCCTCTACATTGGCTCATGGATACTCTCACCGGATCTCATGGGAGCTACCCGGCTACTACTCAGAGCACTTCCCCATGAAAAGCTACTCCTATTGCCCGCAGTCTTCATCACAAGGCTGGTATTAATCTCATCTCAGAGATCAGCGGTCAATTACACTTCCTAACATAGGATCTCTAGGACTTCTGCACACTCACATAGTACACCTGTCGAGCAATTTGGGACTAAGGACATTCTAGGAGTGACCACCCAAAACCTCGATGAAAATCCATAACTCAAAGCTCATAAAATCCATAGCTCACAACTCATGAAAATCTATAACTCATGGATCACCGCTACATGTGGTGGTTGGCAAGGATCAATGAAAACAATGTCTTTAGGCCCTCGACCAAATCTATAAATCCATCGGTCCAAATCATAGGAAAAACTCAAATCATGATATGATGATGTGTCATGCACTTGCATCCTGTTCTAATGGTATTAGATGCTTTGATAATCTCATTAGTAACTTTTAATGTCTTGATGTTGTCTTCTTATTGAAGTTTAAGGACTAGATATCCATTTAACGAGAACATGTTATGAACAGAGCTTACTAATCAAGATAAAATAAAAACAACATTGGTATGAAAGATCTTAAGATGAATTGAAATAAACTTCAGAGCATACTAACTACTTGGAAATTTATAAACACGACTAAAATAAATAGACACAAGGCTCTAATACCATATATGTGACATATTAGCACCATTTATATGTGGAGAAGTCCGGGCATTGGAATAAGAAGTATATTATGTTAGTAATGCGAGAGAGCAACTCTTTGTGTAATGTACATTATGGTTCATTGGGAGGTAGTTTAGCAGGTAGTGAGGATGGGTGTGGAAGATGTTAACCTCAATAACCCATCAAATTTCTAGTGAAATAAGAGAAAGAAGGGAAAATTTACAAATGCATAAAACATCGCCTTCATGTGAGTTTGTTAGTGAAAGAATATAAAACACTTGGCAAGCATTTATGGTCAATTAGCAACCAGTTGGAAGTGCTTTTTGGTGATGGCATGAAGAAAGAGTAAAAAAAGAAAGAGGAGCTGATTAGTTTACTAGGGAGCTCCACATTGGATAATGCAATGGTCATTGCGATGGTAATGATAAAATTGATGCATATGGTACAACGGAAGCAACAATGCAATACAGAAGAGATAAGCTTGAATTCACAACTCTTAGTTCATATCTTTTAACTCTCTTTTTAAATTCATCAATAAGCCGAAGAACTGAATATAAATTGACATACAAGCACAAATTTTATTTTAAATAAGCAGTTTTGCAGTAGAACCCCAAGTCAGTTCATATTTGATAAATCAATTTGAGCTACATTGAATGTCATAGAAGTTTTCAATTTAAAATCTTGGTGTAGTGAACGCTATCAGATAGACATTGCATCTATCAACCTCATCAAAGGGCTGTCAACAGTCTTCTCCTCATGCCTCACTTTTCTTAAAAGAACAAGTTTCTCCAAGTCAAAATTGTTTCCCAACAACCTTATTTTCCTCCACTTTGCATGGTTAGAAGAGAAGGATATTTCCCTTTTTTCTTGCATGTTCGCCACTTTTATTTGCCAAGGGTGTAACTCTTAAGACAAAATCTGATTCGCTAGAGAAATAGACAAACATCTAAGTTGTGTTTTACACAATGTGTTATTTTCATATGGAGCATTTACCTGAACAAAATGGTTGCTCCAATTCACCATCATGCACATATAGCCCAGTTCAAACTTCTTTTGAATATCTGACCAGATGTATACATCAAGCACATATAGCCCAGTTCAAACTTCTTTTGAATATCTGACCAGATGTATACATCAAGGTAACGAACCTCACTCTGCATGAGAAAGTTGCAAATTCCCTCCATAATTCTCCCTAAAACAGGCCTACAAAAATAAGAAAAGATACGCAAATGTGACAACCATCAACGCTAAATTGGAAACTTGATGAAGAGCAGATACTGAAAACAGCAAAGATAATGCTCCCTGTAGATGACAAATGTAAATGCACTGTAAGGTCGGTGTTTCACATACTCGAGGATGGTGTATCTTCTATGGAATTCATGATAATGAATAAGAGTGGATGTTAGAAAACAAAATAAATTCTAAATGCTACTTAAAGATTATACTTCAGATTGCTAAGGTACCAATCAGTAACTTACCATAATAATAAGGAATGTTTATAGTAAATGTAAAGGTATGAGCATGCTAATTCAGAACTTGGTTGATAATGCATTGCAAATAAAAGCTCCACGAGGATGAATTGGAATCACACTCTTCTTTACTTTCTAGAGAAACTTGCAATTTCTCGCGTTTGTCCACCAAGTTGATGTTGTAATACCAGAATTCCTTCTTGTTTAAGCCAAGAATAGAAATACAAATATTTCTGTCGTCTTTTACTATTATTCTTCTTATTGAAAATTCATGCCTACACTGACCACAGCTCGTATAAGATTTCTTCTCAGTCTAATTAACTTATCCATAGAGACGTTCCATTTTTCAGTGACTAATAGCACAAATGTTCCATGAATAGCCAAAAGAATGCAGACCATCAGTGTCAATTTTCTACTCTAACTGTTTTGATGAACAGGACCACAAATTTTCATACACCTGCACAAATCACATTTTGAAGTACTTTAAGAAACTAGAACTGGTAAATAGATTTAGCATATGACTGTATTTTTATTATTAGGCACCAGAGAATGAATGCAGTTGAGAAGGCTTGAGCTATTTGTAATTAACTACACTAGATGCATCCTAAGAAGTTGCAGAAGTTCATTGTGTACAACCTAACCAAATAGCAATTGCGTAAACTTCATTTGCCATAGAGAAACATCTCAAAATCACATCTCTCATAAACTTTTAGGTGTCAAATAAAAGAAGATACGTGCCTCTTCTAGATGACATATTACTTTCCTAACATAAAAAGACAATAACAAACTATCTTTTGACTTACAACATGTAACACTAAAGAATAATCAAGCATTTGCTGCTTGCAATACCTAACTTTCCTCATAGAAACGTCAGATAAACTACCAGCTGAGGCTTTGCTTTCAGTCCAAAATTCTGATGTTTATCAGTTACTTCAACATGTGAAAGGCGACAATCAAATTCAATCACTTCATCTTTCATGAATCAAGATTCAGAAAAAACTGGACAGCAGATGCTAATTTAATACATTTTCCATTGAATCGGCCAGAAGTGTTATTTTTAATTGCATTTTCTCTTTAAGAAATAATAGGAACACAAATATCTACTTATATGTACTTGCCATATCTGAAATGCAATGATTTGCAGAATAGATTAATCCAACAAAAGAAAGTGGGAGAACAGAACAAAGGGAAGGGAAAATTTCCAAGAGAGAGGGAGTAGGGGTTTCAGTTGGCTTATCCTATACCCAAGTCAAAATTTCAATCCGGGGGTTGATCTACCTCTAACAAAGATGAATATCACATAAATGCCCTTTGATTTACGCAAAGATACAACCTGAAACAAGGCCCTTACTTCAACATTAGTTGTAATTTTACTCAGAAATTCTAAACCACTAAAGTTCTGCATGTCATGAACCATCACCTGGTGCCAATCTTCACCAAATGGTCTTGTTAACAACTCATTGAAATTTACTTCTAGGCGTCACTAGGTTGCGTTGAAATGAAGTGCAATGGATTGTGGGTAATGTATGAGTCTCAATCTTAAGGATTCATGCTTAGAAAATAGGATCCCTTCAATTCACATACCTTAAGATCTCTGCACCATCCAAATATGAAACTATTGGTCACGGATGTGCAATTTCCTAGGCCTACTACACAGATAACATCCAAGCCTAGTAAGAGAAAGTACCATACTTTCCAATTAGTTGGAACAAATAAGAGTTTATGCTAGTTTAGCAAACAATTACATACCATTCAGAAGGACAAGCAGATTTTTCTTGTAAGATACAAAGAATCTAAGATACCTTTTCTTGTCCTTTACCACTTCAATTCCAAATAACTATTAATGGTTTCCAGAAACTCTTATTGCCAAATTCTTGGCGAAGCAGTTCTCCAACCTCTCAATTGGTGGTTGAGCCACTGTTCTTACTATATCTAATGTCAAAATTAAGAGCTGTAAATAACTCACAGGCAACTCTCACTTAACTGTTCTTGAACTTTTGGGAGCCTTAATCTTTCAAAAACATATACTTCACATCTGGCCTATGTAGTCACAGGCACGACTAGTTGCTAGACACAAAAAGGCGCAAGGGAGAAAAGTTGCAGTGCGACTAGGCATGACTAGTCAATCAACTTAGCGCACCTTGCAACCTTTGCACCCTCGATGCCAAGTGCCAAATCGATCTCAAATCGTTGATCATTGATTTTGCTACATCAAAGATGGGAATAGGTAAGATGAAAGCAAGAGGGGAAAGGGAAATGCAGATGTTTCTAGAAAACTCACCATTTTTGTGCATCGATCGTTTGTTTCCTAAAATGACACAGATCATCAAATTTTCTTAGGGCTTTGGTTTTTACTCGTGCCCCGAAGAGAATGATTGACTTGAATTGACAATCCGAGCTGTCGTCTTTTCCGACAAACCTACAACCTTTTCTTTTCCTTCTCGCCAGCATACTACGGCTTTCCCTAGCAAGCTGGCCTCTTCCCTGTCTTTCTTCCTCCTCTCTCGATCTCTCTCCCCTTCTTCTTCTTCTTCTCTCTCTCTCTCTTTTTGTTTCCTTCGTTAGATCTAACTCGGGTTAGTTTTGTTTTCAAGAAAGGGGATGCCATTATCAATTCTGGCCCCTCCCTTTATAAGAAATAATCTAACTTATATTATATATTATACACATATATTATGGTTTTTTAATTTGCACCTTGTCACCTAGTCACGTGATTAGGCACGCCTAGTCCCTCTAAGCGCAAGTTGCACCCCTTGCCCCAAAGTGCGCCTTGTGCTTGCAACTACATAGCATCTGGCTATTAGCTCCAATTTCAAAGATGAATGATCTTTGACACTTCCTATACTCACTTTGATTATAGAATCATTTATAAGATGTTTTCATATATTTTGTTTCTCTAGAATTTATGGCGGACATGCTGAAGATCACAACTCAATTTTGGAAGATTTCATGTTCTGAAAACCTAAACAATTCCTAAACCCCAAAGAACGCTGCTTCTGAAATGATTCCTAAACCTAAACAAAGTGAAAGCCTACATCATGTCTTATTTGAATGAAGTTACCAAACCTAAATGAAACAGCTACCCTGCAAGTTAATTGCCTAAGATCAAATACAAACTTCTTCATAATTTCTATGACCTTCCTACCTCTATTGTCAAGTCAAAACCTGTGGTGAAATCTTCTACATGCATGCCAATGATTTTTTAGATTCCCTCAATAGATGAATACCCCTTTTCTTCTTTTACAACCAAAGACTGATAGATGATTACCAGGTTCAAGATGTAAGCATGTTATGGGATTTCCTTTAGACCATTTCAAGAGTTGGATTTGCCGCGATATCCAAGTCATTACTAAACCTAAATGACTCACCATGTCATAAGGAGAGATATTACCATACATAAGACAAGAAAAAGAAAAGGGTGTGCTCTGTTCTAGAGCAAGAACCATCGTTCAGATAAGTTAGTGCTTTCCCACATGGGCCACAAGGTTTGAATTAACCTTTCTGACTACCACCTCTACTTGGTGAAGTTCAGCAATAAAGTCATCTCAATTTGTCAAGGCTGGGACACGTGCTTGTCCTAATATAGACATCTTGAAAGCAAAGATATATGCCCAAGAGAGCAAGAACATCCTTTAAATGCATTATCAGCTCATATTTGAGAGTGTTCAATAATCTTTTTTGTTCTATCATGTAGTGAGATAATTCTAGAGGCTATTAGTCCCTATGACTATATTGTAATGTCCCCTTATCAATTTTGGAGGTTTGTATTATTAGAATGGAGATAATCCTTGCAATTTTACCATCAAAGAGGAAGCTGACCCCGAAGAAGGTCTAGTCTCAATAGGAAGATATAACACAGAACTACGGGATAGTACACTATTGCCAGCCAGCCATTTACAGAACGATAATTCAACCCTAGCAATAAATTAACAACCTGAAACTCTTCCATTGTTTTTGTTGAACATGCACATGATTACTAGAGGTTGGTAGTTTAAATCCTTGCACATAGAACTAGAGGTACTGGGAAAAAAATTAGTGAATCTTTTGGCTAAAGGCTGAAAATTAAATATTTCTGTAAGAAATGATAACTATGAGAGTATTTTCTTGAGAGTACATTTCTCATACTCCTAAATTTCCTCATTGCTATCTTGACAGGGGAACCTCTATGTTTTCATGTTGTTCACAACTATCATCTTTTTATCAATTATAATAACCAATAGGAGATTAACTACAAGAATTTGGCACCACGTGCTTGAGCTTACCCTCTGTCCCAAGTAATACCTTTACAGATTGAACCTAGAATAGGTAGCCCATAGCATTCAATTTGATTGATCTAAAAAATGTAAGAACTTTCTAAATGTTAGTGAAAAAGTTGGGACTTCTTCAAAAATTTTCAAATTATTGGGAGAATTTTGTGACTAGGGTTCCAACTACATCATTCAATTTATCCATGGCAAAAAAATAGAATTACCAAAAGAAAATCACTACCATCGGATAGTTAACTCCTAAGTCGACTAGAATGGTTTTCCCATTTAGATTGGTTCAGATAGATTCAGAAATCTACATATTTTCCCAATAAAACAGTTATGTTCTATATATTTCTCATCTTTTAGAAGCAACGCCACCACTAGCATCAATTTTGTAAAAACATAGCTCACCAATAGGGCAAAGAAAACCCGAGGAAAACGTTTAATATATGTAGCTCAAAGGGTAACCCATCAGCACATCTGACAAAGCTTAATCCCAACACAACAGCACACACAAAACAACACCTAACCTGATCAAAGATCCCTTCCCCTTTCTAAATTTTTTCTAAAAACTGGCCTAAATGGCAGCATAGCACCAACAAGCCCAACTGCAAAGGTTGCTGCACTAGCTTGAATCAAAAGAAGAAGGATCAGATTCTTACATAAAATGACAGAGAAAATTAAGCTCTAGATAGAAGGAAAAAAAAAGAACAAAGAGTAAGAAAGAACAGGGAACAACAGTGGAGGACTGGAGGTTCACTTAAGCTATAACATGTTAAATTTGGGTTAAGAGTATTGAAGAATTGAAAGAAGAATAACATAATAGAAGAATGAGGAAGGAGAGGGCATGAAAGATATCACATGTAGCATCCTCTTACACAATATTCTATTTATATGAAGAATTGTCATTCATGACGGGCCTCATCACTTAATGGCTTATAACAGGAGAATAAGTTAAAAGTAATTTAAGGGAGTCACAATGAAAAACTTTCACCAAAATAAAGAAAACAATTTAAAAAGATTAATCTTGAATATAAAGTAATTCATAGCTTTGGCTTTGTATCTTTTACTATTGTTGAAGGTGAAAAATAGTGTCTCATGCTATCAAGTTTCATTCACCAAGGACAATTACATTAGGACGACAAATATCTTGATCCTATACATCAAAATGATTGGCTCCATTGTAACAACAAAATGAATCTCAGAAGAATAGCATGTCAAATCTTTTAAAGAACATTACTATATAAAGTTAAAGAAAATAACCACAAATTGCAAGATCATATAAATAAATGGTGAAAACCCAATATACTATTAAGTATGGACACATGCCCATGACCATGCATGCTCGTGCACTTGGAAGGTTCTCTTAATATCTTTCATTATTGTCAAGACAACGGCCTACTTATTCACAAAGAACCTTTATTCTATTTAACATTGTAGTGCAGCATTATTATTCATAAAAGGCCAGCATGAGATACAACATGACATCTATAACAGCCAAACATTTCATATTTTCAAACTTCATCTACAACCAAAAAGGCCAAAACATCATGGAGTTACAAGTCAAACATATTTTATAATTATTCTATTGCTGACAAGTGAGCTTGATGTCCTGGGGTCATATAATTATAGTAATAATAGAAAACTTTTTACAAAGGACAAAACCTAGAGAAACTGCATGTTAATAATACTATGAGAAGTAAACATGTAATTTGAACAATGAATGATATGAAATGTGATTTACCTGAAGAGTAGGAAATACTATGTCATAGGCTTGTCTAAGAAACTCTGATTTCATTCTAAACCTACCAAAAGCATCAATATTATCAGTTCTCTGTTTAAACTGAGACTCATAAAAGCAGTAAGCAGGAGGAAAGTACAGAGGAGCACTGTCCATAGTCTGAGGAACACGAAGATTATATTGGAAATTCAAAAGAGTCCACCTAAAACCAGATAATACTAGATTCACCACATGATACAACCTCTAAAGAAAACATAACTATCACAACCATCTGCCGCCTATCAACCACAGTTTCCTCAATCAGACAAGATCAAACTCTTTATAGGTAACTATCGCAACCATATGCAGTAAGTGAACCCACACAAAACTAGTTCAGTTTTGAACTAAGCACCTTCATAAACAATCACAACCACATGCAGTCAGCCAACACATAAAACCAGTTTAATCTGGAACAGCAGCACATTCATACCACTGAAACAACCAATCATTAACTCATAACAAGTATGAGCTTCCACAACAAATCATCATGTAATATCCTAAATTTTGCACAATTTTACGTACTCGATAAAATTCAGAACTTACTCAGGGTTCAAAAATATACTTTTTCAAGATCTAAACAATCAGACCATGAGACCTCCATCAATGGATAAAGCTCAAGGAGAGCTATCCAACGATTGTGAGGTACCAAAAATCCAACAGTGGACACTAAAATTATGGACAAAAAAGGGCTTTCCATTGATAAAGGCACCCATTATTATATTTAAGTGGAAAGAAACATGTGTGTGGGACCCACATGTAATAGCTGACCAATCAATGTTCATATACAACAAATCTACTGAATTATATGTTTTCTAAAGGAATAGGGAACTATGTAGTCACAAGCACAAGGCGCACCTAGGCGCATGAGGTGCAATGCACTTGGAAGGACTAGGTGTGCCTAGTAGCACGACTAGTTCCCTAGGAGCAAAATTAATTAAGTAGAAATTACAGAAAAAAAAGGTAAAAGACCATGAAAGATATTAAGAGACATGTTCTTCATGAAATGGAGCTTCATTCTTAGCATTAGAATGGAAACCAGTGGAGATTTGTTTCAAAAACAAATAGGAAAATAAGTAATAGTACTTTATTTCACAATTCTCAGAAGAAATTAAAAAAGAAAAAAAAAAAAAAAGTAAAAAGAAACATGAAAGATATTAAAAGAATGAAATGGAATTGTTGGTTTTAACATTAGAATCGAAATCTATAGTGATCCATTACAAAAATAAAAGGAAAAATAAAATATCGTAGAGTATTTCATGTTTTTCAGTAGAAAAAGCATGAAAGAGATTAAAAGAATGAAATGAAGTTGTTGTTTTTAGCATTAGAATGAAAATCTAAGGAGATCTCAAACAATAGAAAATAAAAAAATCATAATATATTTCACCTTTTTGGTAAAAAATAAAAGAAATTTTTAAAAAAAAGTACATAAAACATTAAATATATGAAAATAAATGGAAAGAATGAAATTGAGTTTTCGTTGTTAGAATTAGAATGTAAATGGGTGAGATTTCAAACAAGAAACAAGTATCAAACAACAAAAAAGAAAAAACGGTACTATTTTTACCCTTTTTTAGATTAAAAAAAAAGATAATAACAAAAACTGAAGATAATCCTTAGTTTCTTACCTTCAATCACTTGAACTAGGCTTCAATAGGCAATGGAAGATGAAGAATGTGAAAATGTCACAAGAATACTTGAAAGGGATGGAAAAGAACTCTAGGAAGAAAAGGAAGAGAAGAAATGAAAAATAAGGGTTTTATATCACTTACCAGCCTAGAATCGGGCACAAAAGTTGCCTAGTCTCACCATGACTTTTCCCCATTGTGACTACCCATAATCGAGTCACACATGGTTTGCCTTTTTGCACTGCGCGACTATTCAAGCTTGTGACTACATAGATAAGGAAAGCCAGGAGAAGAAAACATCCAAGTAGATTGAATGAGTAGTAAGATATACCAGGATTCCTAAAACTTAGGAGGAGATTCCCATCTTCTGCAATAGCAGCCCAATTAAATATACCCGCCTAAATATAGCTTTTGCAGTGAGCATGGTAAGTCAATTTATGCACTTACCAGGTCCAAAACACTTCGAGGCAGTGTACAGAATCCCGAGGTACTTAAAGGGATCACCAAGGAAGGGCCTGATGTTTGAAAAGCATGGTCATCTACAAATTAAAGTAAATACAGATGCAGATGGGCCGGGGTATAACTGATAGAAGGTCAACCTCTGACTACTGTACTTTTGTTAGAGGAAACCTTGTTACTTGGCCTAGTAAAAAGCAAAATGTAGAGGAACTTATAGTCTTTAGTCCCTCTTTAATAAAGGCATACTGTGACAACAAAGGAGCAATCTCAATAGCACATAACCCTGTTCTTTATGAAAGGACCAAGCATGTTGTGGCAGACAAGCACTTCATCAAGGAGAAAATAGAGAACGGCAAGATTCAAATGACCAATTTACCAACTGATGAACAGATTACAAATGTTCTTACAAAGGAATTGTCCAAGAAACAATTTGAAAAATTGACTGGCAAGCTAACTATGGAAGATGTCTTCAAACCAGCTTTTAGGGGGAGTGTTAGAAAGTAGAATACTCAGCTGAGATGTCTTGCTGATCTCTAGGGATTATCTAGCTATATTTTATAAGTAAATATAGTCTAGTCAACTTTATAAATAAGGAAACTTAGCTTTATGGTAAATATAGGTTAGTCAACTTTGTAAATAGGAAACTTAGCTATATGGTTATTTTGTTCCTTTTTAGTACCTTGTATAGACTATAAGTAGTGTACATATACATCAAAATATCATATCATCATTTTCTCAAAAACAATTCTTTTCTAATTCTTTATTGTTTAGACGAAAATATACATGATTTCTCATTGTTATATGAATTAAATAAATGGTTAAAATTTAGTACGATGCGCATGGATCTATTACTATTTTATTTGTGATAATACCTCATAGATCTATGAACTAGATCTAACATGTATGCATATGTAATTACTATGCCTTTGTGTTACTAATATTGAATTGATTGATTAGATTTACGATTTTATCTTGAGATGATTGGCATGAAATGCCGAGTATATGAATTTTGATAGGCTAAAGGCCTAATGGAAACTACGCAAGGAGATAGTGCGGGTTTGGTCTCCAAGCCTCCGACCACCCAGGAATGGGATGCTATCCAACACCTTTTTTAGACTGGTGGTAGACCCCACAATAGGTGACTCATGAAACCCTTTCGAGACTGTTCGCAGGCCTCACGATGATTTAGCCGAAGTCTTTCTAGGATATTGGAATGCACAAGAAGTAGCAATCTAGTATTTGAGCATAGCGTGTCCCATGAGATTTTTATCTTGCCTATTTGGTTTTTGAGGTGTTGGGATTTTGGTTTTGAGTTACAGTTAAAGTTTTTAATGATTGATGGATGAGTACTCATACTGCTAACTAGCAGGAATACTTGCCAAGGTACCAAAGTACACAGGATTCTTTATTGGTTGGTCATACCAACGATGTAGTTTCTTTATCAAATAATCTCTAAGACTTTTGCTGATTTTATTTCTTGGAAATATAATTGTCTCTTAATATATTTGGATGATATGATCATAGATTTTGGATGCATGAGATATGAACTGCATGGAACAACTCAGGAGAGAGAGTTATGATTTTTTACTACATTCATAAATCAATTTTCAAGCATATGCATGTTGGGCATAGTTTTTGAGATTTGTGGTTCAGGTTTATCTACTGCGTATAGTGTACTCAATCTACGATATTAATGCAAATCTTTGGACAGATTAAAAGCAAGTAGTAGATGACCGGATTTCACACCTTAGCACAAGGTGTTAATTCACTTAGATAGAAGAACTCTTATTATGACTATTCATGTTTTTCGAGCATATGTTGCCGAACATTTATAGAAGTCTATGGGACTCTAGTACTATGGTTATGACTAAGTCATCTTGGGTAAATGTTTAATTTATGATTTATTTGAGAAAAATAAATGTTTTTGAAAAGGAAGAGCTCATATTTTCTTTTTGGTAAGGCGATTTAAACCCCCCCCCAAAAAAAAATTGGCATTAAGTATTACAAAAAGAGGTTTTAAAAGAAGGTGATCCATCCCGCCTTTGGAAAATTTGATAAAATGGTGCTTTAAAAAATCCAGGTCGCTTGACAACAACAATCCAATAAAATAACCATCTAGAAGTGTTATTTTTCCTTGTTTTAACAAAGTTGTCACCAAATGATCTGATTAAATCACTAGCAAATCAAAGATTTTACCAGCAATCATCTTATTGGTGAAGAAAAACATTCATTTCATCCAGGGTTGGATGACTATATATGCTTCGTCATCTTTCCTATCAGTCCTTGAAACCAAAGACATCGAAACTGTTCTTCTTCACTAAATTCCTTGGTACAAACAACAGTTGCAGCAAAAGGCTGCTGAGATACCTCAAAGGCCTTAACCGAGTATCAAACCAGAAAAGTCTTTTTAATAAAGGAATAGGGAAAGAAAGGAGGAAAAAGGGAAAACAAAGGAGGAGAGAGATTGACCAACAGGATCAGAAGTGCTCTAAGACCATATCAGTGCAGAAAACGGAAAGAAGAACAGAAAGTAAGCAAGGAGAAATGACAGTGGGAGAGAGGAGAAGGAGAAAGTCATGCTTTTGATATTAATGACTTCTCTCTTGTTCTATACAAACAATAAAGGGCAAAGAACAAAATTTCCCTTAACTGAAAGTGAAGGAAAAAACAATACAAATGGCAATAAAAGGACAAGAAATCAATGTACTAGCCATTCTAATGGTAAATGCATGCTTATACGCACAATTGAACATATGTATGTATGTATGTATGTGTGCACGTATTTATGGATGTATGTGTATATATATGTTAGAGAGAGGCTCAAGTGTTGAAGAAAGAAATGGCAATTTTTCTACACTAGTAGGGTGCAGCAGGACACTAATCATGACCTTTATCCCATTCCAAGTGCTACATGAATTACTAGATTCTGAATAAACATCAATTATTCTTGCAATACCTATACACAAAAAGCACAAAGTTACATTTTATCTACCAGAAATATGAAATGACAGGGTTTACTCTAGATCTGTGGGTCAATGATTTATAAACTTTCACTGACAAAAAAAGCAATCTGTGACATTTTTGATAGAAAATTAACCACATTTCAAAACTGTTTACATCTCTCCTTTTATTTCCAGAACAGTAACTGCTTACATTCCAAAAGTAATTCTTAGTGTTCTTTAAAAGCAAATTGACAACTGTCTACTGCAAAAAACAGAAAATTGATAATTAAATTACTGTTCTTTAAAAGCAATAAAATTCTGGAAAAAGAATATCTCAAGGATTAAGGTAGTCGAACAGTAATATTTATGAACGAAAACTACAAAAAACAGCAAAGCATGTTGAAATACCTTTTCAGAAGACGAAAGCAAATGTAGAGCTCTTCAATGTCTGATTCTATCTTAAGTTCAATATATTGCTTCAAAAGCTCACACAAGCTAGAAAGAGCATCATCCCAATCCTCAGTATGTAAACCTAGTGAAAATGCAAAAGTTGGAGCAACACACTGCAGAATGGAAGAAAGAAGACCATCTGACCCAGATTTGTAATAGAATTGCCCAAGAATGTTCAATGCTGCCCAGTTGCTGTCTGTGAACTTCTCAACCCATCTTGGGGGATTACCCATCCAGAGGTTGCAGCTTGGAACAAAATCAGATCCTCCCTTAAAGCACCTATCGTTGTCCCTCCTTACACTGTCATGAGAATATTCCCTTGCACAAACTAGCATAGCCTCGTCAGTGTGTTCTGATGTTCTGTGTGGAGGAAGTAACTTAATTACATCCGCCTTCAATGCTTCAGGTAACTCTTGAAGAACAGAGATGTCTATTTGACTCAAGGATGCAGGCATCAAATGAACTAGATGTCGAGTGGCAGCGGTAGTATGCAAGTCTACAGATCTGGAGCAAGAAATAGACACTTTTGGAATTCCAATAGCAGCAGTCTTCATAACCTGAGAAGATATTCAATCTCAATCAGTACATAAGGATAATAACAATGATGGATGTGTATTAACAGGGAAAACTAGACAGCATCATTTTTTGCTGGATCAGAAGAATGACATTGTAACTTCTCTTAGCCAGCATTAGAACCAAAGGATCCATCTGCTTCTAGTTCTCAGAACTGATACATTAATACCAAAATATGGAGTTCAGAAACCAACACGAATACCATCATAAAGTTAGAAGCTAACACGAATAATATTATTCGTAGCTATTGTCTGACAGCAATATCTTAAGAAACAAAAGTCTTATCGAAATAGACTTCGTATTGCAGATGATTTCAAGTTCTGCAATGGAAACTAGAAAACTACCTGCCCATAAAGAGATGTTTATGAATATTTTATACCTGAGTCATGCTAATTAATTAAAGCCTATTAGTTTGTAGTATTTTGACATATCTGTTAAAGTAGAGCCAAGAGAGAGAGATAGAGAGAAACCCTTAGAATGGGTGAATGTGTGTTGGTGATTTTGCACCTCACACATAACACATATATATACTAAACAAGGATAGTTACATGCTCCTAACTATACAATGTGGGACTAAAACTAAAACAAAACTAAGGCTCAGGCTAAGTAAAGCTATACAATACTATGCTATATTCAACACTCCCTCAAGCTGGAGCATATAAGTCATATGCACCAAGCTTGTTACAAATGTATTTAATTCGAGGTCTTCTAAGAGATTTTGTGAAGATGTCTGCTAGTTGATCATTTGAATTGACGAAGCTAATAGCAATACATCCCAACAAGATCTTTTCTCTAATAAAATGACAATCCACTTCTATGTGTTTGGTTCTTTCATGGAAAATGGGATTAGATGCAATATGTAAGGCTGCTTGATTATCACATATTAGCTTCATACTTCTATCCTCTCCGAATTTCATTTCCTGGAGTAGTTGTTTCAGCCAAATAAGTTCACATATTGCCATAGCCATGGCTCGATGCTCAGCTTCTGCACTTGATCTGGCAACTACATTTTGTTTCTTGCTTTTCCAAGATACTAAGTTACCTCCAACAAAAACACAATATCCTGATGTAGAACGCCTGTCTAAAGGAGAACCAGCCCAGTCAACATCTGTGTACCTAACAATTTGAGTGTCACCTTTATCTTCATATAACACACCTTGACCTGGTGCTACTTTAATATATCGAAGAATGCGAACCACGGCATCTCAATGACTATCAATTGGTGACTGTAGGAATTGACTGACTACACTGACAACAAAAGAAATATCTGGTCGAGTAATGGTGAGATAATTCAGTTTACCCACAAGTCACCGATATCTTCCAAAGTCTGCTAGAGGCTCCTCCTATCCTCGTACAAGCTTAACATTCGGGTCCATGGGTGTGTCCACGGGCTTACAATCTAACATACTAGTCTCTTCCAAGATGTCTAAAGCACATTTTCTTTGTGAAATAGTAATACATGTACTAGACTCAGCTACCTCAATTCCCAGAAAATATTTCAGTTTTCCCAGTTCTTTAGTCTGAAAGTGATGGAAGAGATGTTTAAGTCTCTGAATGCCATCCTGATCACTGCCTGTGATGATAATGTCATCCGCATAGACCACTAGATAGATACACTGACCCAAAGAGTTGTGCTAATAGAAAACAGAATGATCTGCTTCACTCCAAAGCATTCCAAATTCCTAAATAACAAAGCTAAATCGTCCAAACCATGCTCGAGGAGATTGTTTTAAACCTTATAGAGAACAACGTAATTTGCACACTAAACCATACTCCCCCTGAGCAACAAAGCCAGGCGGTTGCTCCATATAAACTTCTTCTGTTAGATCACCATGAAGGAAAGCATTTTTAATATCCAACTGGTAAAGAGGCCAATGCCGCATAGCAGCCATGGAGAGGAATAATCGAACAGAGGCAACCTTAGCAACTAGGGAAAAGGTGTCACCATAGTCAAGACCATAAATCTGAGTATAGCCCTTAGCAACTAGGCAGGCTTTAAGTTGATCAACTTGTCCATCAGGACCCATCTTAACAATATATATCCAACGGCAACCCACTATAGTTTTACTAGGTGCCAAAGGAACCAAGTCCCAAGTACCATTCGTATGCAAAGCATTCATTTCATCGACCATGGCCTGTCTCCACCTAGGATGTGAAAGAGCCCCACTAATGCTTTTGGGAGCAGAAATAGAGGACAAGGAGGAAACAAATGTATAATAGGGTGAAGATAATCGATGGTAACTCAAAAAATTATAGAGAGGACGAGGATTACGAGTAGATCGATCACCTTTTCAAAGAGCAATAAGCAAGCTGTCAACTAAATGTGGGGCCGAAGTAAGCAAAGCTGGTGGGACAGGGAGATTGTCATTAGGGATTTCAGTGGAACCTACAACAGCTTCAAGAGGAGGACGGCGATGATAAACTTGAAGAGGACGAGAGACATCATCTGCAAGCATGGAAATATAGGGAAGAGGTAAAATTTCAAAAATGGAGAGTGGCACAATAGTGGATGAGAAGAATGGTGACTACTCAAAAAAAGTTACATCTGCTGAGAGAAGATATCGATTAGTGTCAGGAGAATAACAACGATACCCCTTTTGAAGCCTGGAATATCCCAAAAAGATGCATTTTGTGGCCTTGGTAGAAAGCTTATCTTGCCCAGGTGCAAGGTTGTGTACAAAACAGTACATCCAAAAACACGAGGAAGAAGATAAAGAGGTTGTGTGGGGAAGAGAATGAAATAGGGAATCTATGTAGTCACAAGGCGCATGAAGGCGCATGGCATGCGACTCAACTTACCCCAGGCGCAGTGACTTAAGTCGCACCTGGATGCAACTTGCGCCTTGCGCCTAATGCACCCCCTTTTTTTTTCATTCTTCTTTTCCCCCACTCAAATACTTCCTTTGTAAACCTTTGATCTTCCATCCAACTCGAAGTAATTGAGGTAAGAATCGTAAGATTGTAACTTCATTACTTTCATTGTTTTGTTTTTTTGTTTTTCTATAAAAAAAAAGTAAAACCAATATCGTTTTTTCATTTTTTTTGCATTATGCTTCTTTTTTCTTTGAAAACTCAACATATGTATACTCTAAAGGTAAAAATGAAAACTCCATTTCATTCTTACCATCTGTTTTCATTGATTTAGTGTAATATGCAGTAAATTTCTAGTTTTCTGGAATTTTTTACCCGAAAATGAAAAATACATCAATAATCCGTATTTTTTTCATTTTTTTTAAGCAAATATGCATATCCTCACTATCATAATGCTAAAAACAATTGACCCATGAGCTTAATTGACTTCTTTTTTTACTGTCTTTTTTTTTTTTTTTTTTTTAACAGAAACCAATAAAAAACAGTAAGGGTTTTTTATTTTTTCCATCTTTGTAACAAATGTGTAAGTGTCATCATAGGATGATACTAGGAATGCTAAAAACAACTTATCAATACAATGTTTTGATGTTTTTTCTCACTTTTTTTTTTGTTAGTATTTTTTTTTATTTTGTACTGTTAATTATTTTATTTCGTTGTTTTTTTTTTTTTTTTTCCATTTGTTTGCAGGTTTTATCTTTTAAATCTCTGATTGCTTGATATGATTCCACTTTCCATTCCACTCTAAAGTCTCCAATAGTTTCCTGTATTCCTATTGATACATCAAGTCTACAATATGTCATCATCAAAGGGCTCCTGCAATGCTTCTTCTAGATTAATGAACCTGGGGTGGGAATATGCAGAGGCACGAGATCCAAATGATAAAAATTTGGTATGGTGCAAGCTATGTGGGAATAGATATAGTGGAGGAATTTTTAGATTAAAGCAGCATTTGATAGGTAGGCATAGGAATGCCAAGAAATGCTATCTAGTCACTCTTGAAATATCTAAAAAAAAATTAGATTATATGAATGAAACAAAGAATAAGAAAGAGACTAGAGAGAGAATAACAAGGGAGATGGAACAGCCAGAAAATTTGTTTGGCTTGAATGATGATGATGAGGAGGAGGATGTGCAGGAGATTGATAGCACCAGGCCTGCTGGTATTTCTATTGGGGGGATAAGAAGCGTAAGATTCCCGCACAACAAACAAAAGGGCCTATTGATTATCTCTTTGCTCCCAACCCTGAGGCCCAGAGTAAGGGTAAGGGAAAGGCACCCATGCAGCAGCAGACGACAATGAATCGAGCATACAAGAAAGAGTTTAGAACAAGAGCATGCAATTATATCGCCTCTTGGTTCTATGAACATAGCATTGCATTCAATGCTGCTCGTAGTCGTTCATTTCAAACCATGCTAGAGGCAGTTGCGCAACATAGTCTAGGTATATATCTTATATTTTTTATAATAAATAGTTATATATTTGTTTAGCCTTTTACCTAATCTTATATCGTATAATCTTATGTGACTAAGGTTTCAAGGCACCCTCGTATCACGAGTTGAGGGTGAATTTTCTTTAGAAGCAAGTAAAGGAGACAAAAGAATACATAGATCAATGTAGAGGTAATTGGATTAGGTATGTGTTCAGTGTCCTTTTTTGCAACCTTGTATATATTACTTTTAAGTCTTAAGGTGACACTGATACTAACAACAAGAGTGCTTCATGGTATTATTCCTTTATAGGTATGGGTACTCCATCATGTCAGATTGGTGGACTGATAGCAAGGGTCGCACCTTGTCAACTTTTTGGTGAACTGTCCAACTGGGACAGTATTTTTGAAATCTATTGATGGGTCTGCACATGTCAAAAGTGCAAGCCTAATACTTGACATGTTGATGGAGGTGATTGATGAAGTTGGAGAGAACAATGTGGTTCAGGTAATAGTTGTTAAGTATTTTAAATTGCTTACAAGCATATACTGTAAGTTCATCTTATATAATTTGACCTTTTTTGTATTTTAGGTCATAACTGACAATGCTTCCAACTACGTTGCTGCGGGAAGGGAGTTGATGGTGAGGAGGCCGCATTTATATTGGATCCCCTGTGCAGCTCACTACATTGATTTGATGTTGGAGGACAGGAAAATTATCAATTGTGAAGAAAACTGTGGCAGAAGCTAGGGCGTTGACAGTTTTTATATATAGCCACACACGTCCTTCATCTTATGAGGAGGTTTACAAAAAAAAAGGGATTTGGTCAGGCCTGCAGTGATGCGCTTTGCCACCAACTTCTTAAGCCTAGAGAGCATCCACAATTTCAAGACATAGCTAAGGGCAATATTCCACTGTTCAGAGTGGATGAACAGTAAATGGCCAAAAAGGCTTGAGGGTAGAAGAGCTGAAAAGATTGTATCACGCACTAGCTTCTGGAACCACATCCTATTATGTTTGAAGATTATGGCTCCACTCATAGAGGTGTTGAGAGTGGTGGATAGTGAGGAGAAGCCAGCGATGGGATACATCTTTGAGGCTATAGTCAGGGCCAAAGCCAAGATTCAAGCCAATTTAGCAGGGGATGAGCACCAAGCCACTCATGTTTGGGGGATTATCAGCAGTAGATGGAGTTCTCAGCTTCACCAACCTTTGCATGCAGCGGGATATTACCTCAACCCGTCCATCTATTATGACCATGACATTGAAATTGAGCGTAATGGTGATATCAAGAATGGTCTAATGCATGCCATTAGTAGGTTATATGATGGAGATGAGGCTGACATGGTGATAGATCAGATATCTCTTTATAGACATGCTAGAGGCTTCTTTGGCAATGACCTGGCAATACACAAAAGAAAAACCCTAGCCCTTTGTAAGTATTTTATGTTATCCTATGTTTTAAGTTTTATTTTTATTTTTAACTTTAATTTTTTTCCAAAATGTAGGTGAGTGGTGGATTACCTTTGGGGCTGAAGTCCCACAGTTTCAAATATTCGCCATTAAGGTCCTCTCCCAGATATGCAGTGCATCTC
This sequence comes from Warburgia ugandensis, assembly GCA_035236585.1. Classification (NCBI taxonomy): domain Eukaryota; kingdom Viridiplantae; phylum Streptophyta; class Magnoliopsida; order Canellales; family Canellaceae; genus Warburgia; species Warburgia ugandensis. The sequence continues at coordinate 40,464,698 of CP141133.1, forward strand.
CTTGCGAGCGCAACTGGAGTGTCTTGGAGAATGTAAGCTACTTAGATATTAAAATGTAGTACAGTACTAGTTATTAGTTATTAGTAATTTAGTATAGCATTCATTGTATTCTAAATTTATATTTACTTCTTTTTTTTCAGATCCACACTAAGAAGAGGAATAGGCTGCATGGTAAGAAATTAAACGATCTAGTATTCGTTCAATACAATCAGCGCCTTCGTCATCGACATGAGGATTGTTTGAAAATGCATATGTATACAGATCCTATTCTGTTAAGAGAGGTCGACGAAAGTGATGAATGGATTGTTCCAGAAGATGCTGGAGATGATATGGTGCATCAAGGTGATGACCTCACCTAGTTAGATGTTGAGCTTGCCGAAGAATCAAGTGAACATGATGCTCCATCTACTAGGCAATACTAGAGGCGAGGGAGGGGGCAGAGGGGGAGCCACATTTCTTAATCTCAAGCTCATGCTCATCAAGAACCAGGTGAGGATATTGGAGAAGAGCAGGGCGATGAGGAGACTGGGGAGGAGGAGGATGTCAACATCTCTCAGGGAGATGATTCTGATGATGGTCTTGATCTTCCTAATGAGGAAAAAGAGGTGCAAGAAAATAGCTATTAAGTCTTAATAGTTAACTTCACATTTGCTTTACTTTATTTACAAAACTATTGTTTGATTGTTTATTGTTCCTGGATTTACAGGAAGATGGCAATGATGATGAGCATGAGACCACAGCATGACAACAGATTGAGGGAGTAATCCCTCCCTGGCTGCTAGTGCTACTCCCTATTATTTCATTGTTTATTGTATTTGTATGTTTCTCAAGACTCAACTTACTTCTATGTATACAAGTATATGATTGATTGTTTGATTTAACCTTTAGCTCCTTACTCCTTAGTCCTTAGGTTGTTAGCTTGTTATTGTATTGTTGACAAGTATTTATTCATATCTTTATATTTCTATGCTTTTTAAATTTTTTGGATTTTTTTTTACAATTTTTTAGATTTATTCTGATTTTTTTCCTTTTTTAAATATTTAAAATTCTTATTTTTGCTCCTTGATGCCTAGGCACGCGACTAGGCGCTCCTAGTCCCTCTGGGCGCAAGACACACCCCTTGTGCCTGGGTGCGCCTTGCGCCTGTGACTACATAGTAGGGAATTTGATCATGCAACACAGAAGAAGGCATACGATTAATTAAGTAGCAAGCAGTGAGAACAGCATCCCCCCAGAAACGAAAAAGAACATGACTGTGTAGAAGTAAAGTGCGGGCTGTCACTATGAGATGACGATTTTTGCGTTCAGCTACTCTATTTTGTTGAGGAGTGTGGGCACACAATGACTGGTGGAAGGAAAAGGTGCAGAAAAATAATCTCGTGCAGTGTCACTAGGTAAAACACGAATAGCAACATTAAATTGAGTTTGAATTTCAGCACAAAATTTCTTAAAAATTGAGAATAATTCAGATCAATTCTTCATAAGGAATAACCAAGTACATCGAGAATAATCATCAATAAAAGTTACAAGGTACTGAAAACCCAAACTAGAAATAGTACTAGGACCCCAAACATCAGTGTGGACAAGTTCAAAGAGGGACATAGCCTGATTATTGAGACGCTTTGGAAACAAAACACGAGTATGTTTTCCAAGCTGACAAGACTCATACTCAAGAGACGACAAAGTAGAAAAATGGAGGACCATATTTTGAAGTTTTGAGAGACTAGGATGGCTCAAACGATTGTGAATAAGAGCAGGAGAATCAATAGAGATGCAAGCGGTAGGAGTTGCAACTTATGTGAGATGGTAAAGACCATGAGACTCACGCCCTGTACCAATCGTCTTCCCCGTACCCTGGTCCTGCAAGATTACAGTTTTATCAGAAAAAGTGAGAGAGCAATTAAGGTTGCGAGTCATTTTACTGATGAAAATAAGATTAAATAGGCACTCAGGTACATAAAGTATAGAGGTGAGAGGAAAAGTAGGAAGGGGATGAGCCAAACCAATTCCTTTAGCTACAGTTTTGGAACCGTTAGCTAGAGTGATAGTAGGTAAAGTAGAAGAACAAGTAAGAGAGGAGAAAAGGTGTTTGTTGCCAAATATGTGATCAGAAGCTCCAGAGTCTAGGATCCACGAGCCAATAGAAGAAGACTGAGTAAAGCAAACACTAGGATTACCAGTCTGAGAGACGGAAGCAACGGAAGATGAATTGGCTGCCTGATACTGGAGGTACGCATCATAGTCACTGCCAATCAGGGTAATATTCTAAGATGTGGAGCCCTCAGATGTGTCGGGTAACTGGGTGTCAGATGACTTGACGATGTTAGCAGTGCGAGGTCGCCTGTGTAGTTGGTAACACGAATCCTGAGTCTGTCCAATCTTATTATAGTATGTGCACTAAGGACGTTGTCCTCAGTTACGACCACCACCACAGCCACCTCTAGTGTTTGCCTGAGAAGCCAAAACTGAGGAATCAGAAGGGCCATCAAAAGTAACTGCCTGAGTAGAGAAGATACACAACAAGCGGGCAAATACTTCATCCAATGAGGGCATCGAAGGGCTAACCAGAATTTGATCTCTGAAGGATTCAAGGTTAGGGCGGAGCCCAATGAGAGTCAACACCATGAAAAACTTATCGGTCTGTGTTTTTTGGGCTTCTACACCATCAGTAGGAGGCATTAGAGACAAGAACTCCTTAAGGGACGCAATCTTTCCTATGTAAGTCGAAAGATTCATGTCCTATTGTCTAACATGAACAATGTCAGAAACAACTTTGTAAAAACATTGAATATCATTCATGTAGAAGTCCTTGGCCTGGGTCCAAAATTTGAAACATGTTTTATAGGCGCGAAGATAATGTAAAATTTTGAGATCCACGGATTGCCATAATAGGATGCATAATTGTGCATCAATCTTTTTCCATTGCACTTTATCTTCCTCTTTCTTGACCAAATGGTCTTCATAATCTTGACCCATAAACCATAATTCCCCAGAGGCAGACCATGACAGATAATTTTCACTACCAATCAATTTCTCTGACGTAATAACAGGAGATCCAGAAATTACAGAAGTGAAAATACCATTTTTAGAAGCCATGATTACTTATCTGGGTGGTTTGCAGCGAAGATCGGCAGCAACAACAATCTAGTGGCATTAGCGGCGATCTAGGAACGCCAGAGATGACAGAGGGGTGACTAGTAAAGAAGCACAGTCGCCAAAGGAATTGGCGGAAGGGATACATGGCCGAACCAAAAAGAAAAAAAAGAGAAGGTAGATAATCAAGGTTTCTCTTATGGCTATGATACCATGTTAGAGCCAAGAGAGAGAGAGAGAGAGAGAGATAGAGAGAAACCCTTAGAATGGGTGAATTACTAAATAGAGAGAAACCCTTAGAATGGCTATGATACTAAATAGTTACATGCTCCTAACTGTACAATGTGGGACTAAAAATAAAACAAAACTAAGACTAGGGTTAAGTAAAGCTATACAATACTATGCTATATTCAACAATATCAAATACATGATAGAAGTAAAACTGAGGACATAAAGATGCTGGAAATATATTAGTTCTACATTTGGATTGTGCAGTCATATGCTGTTAATTGCTATCTTCAGTTTTCCTTATTTTGAATAACAAAAGAATATAATCTAAGCAAGCTATGCCTTGCTAAAGCCTTGACTTGTTTTTTTACGTTGAACCACATCAGTCCTTATTATATTAAAAGCCTGCTAGCATAAATATGTTTACTTTCACTTATATAACATAAGGGATCGTAAGAGGGCACTACCAACTCACTGTTTTTTACCATTTTCTTCTTCTTCATCTTCCATCTTTCTTCTCCATTTCTTACTAATGAACATGGGATCAGAGAAACAAAGCATGCTCTTGATTCCTTCCCCTTCTTGTTTCCTTATTCATTCCTTTCACTCTCCTTTCCAGCTTTCCTTTCTTCCTTCTTGTAAGAAGCCAATGGTTTTTTTTCAATCTCCTCCATCTCTTTCAATTCCCACTAGAAAGTGTAGTAGAATCATGCTGGGAACATCTTTTGAAGTAGGAGATGATTCATAAGGGCGGGTTTCAAGAAAAAATATCTTAATGTTTTTTATGGTGCTGAATCTGGAACCTATGCTGCTGACGTGTTGTCTCTGAGTGTTATGCTGGTGGATCTGGTTGTCCCGAGGGATAGAATACTGATTGCTCTTGATTTTTGGGTTGTATCATGGTTTGTCTTTGGGCTATATCCCTGCAGCTTCTAGTGAAGATATTCTGCACAAACTTCTCATAAAAAGGGGAGGAAGAAGGGTTGCTATTTTTCCCAACTAAGACCATTAGTGTATCACTGCAGTCTTTATTGTGAAAGTCGTTTCTATGTACCTGGTAAGGACTAGTGTATTTGTCCATGTCATTACTATATACTCAAAGCTGGTGTGATTTTCACCATGTTTCCTGCTAGCATAGTGTGCTGTTGAGTCTAGTGGAATAGTGAGCAGCAAGGCTCCTTTTGCTGTTTATTGGTTGTGTGGTTCGCCCTTCCAAGTGTGGTGTTGGGAACCTGATCTTGCTGTTGTAATAGCTACTGAAGTAGTGGGCAGCAGTTCTGTTGGTGTTGATTGGTTGTGTTGTTCAACCTTTGTGAAGTGTTAGGCAGTGAAGTATTGTGAAAAATATTAGTGACTTGTGTTGTTTCTCTTGATTAGATTGTTTTATGGCTTCTTCCCAAAATGGTATAAGTCCTGTGCAAGAGCCTAGACAAATTACAACCGTGAGGCTCAATGAGTATCCAATTATCAATTATGGGCTCGCTCTGTTAGATTTTCACACAGTTCTCAAGGCAAGTTAAAAGTACATATGATATGATTCTCCCAATGAAAAGACTCCCAGATATGATGAATGGGAAAAGAATAACTACCTAGTGATGCAAGCAAGCTTCTTTACTTGACTGTGACTAGACCTGATTTCCTTTTACTTGGAGGGAGCCAGTTTATGTAGAATCATATGGGGTGCCATTGGGATGCAGTGTGTCAGATCCAACATTATTTAAAGAAGGCCCCTGCTAAAGGACTTGTTTATCGACTAGGCAATAATCTCAACATAATCAAATACTCTGACAAAGATTGAGTTAGATCCAAAAATGACCGCAAATCAGATACTGAATATTGCACTTTTATTGGTGGTACACTTGGAGGAGTAAGAAGTAAACAGTTATAGCAAGGTCTAGTGCTGAAGCAGAATATAGGGACCTACATCACACTGCACACGAGCCTATGTGGGCGAAAACCCTCGTGCAAGAGTTTGGATTTGTCTACCAGCATCCTATGGAGATGCACTGCAAAAATCAATCAAGTTGCGATTTAGATTATTAGTAATCTCATGTTTCATGAAAGGAAGAACCATATTGAAGTTGATTCTCAATTTATCAAAGATGCGGCCGTGTGAATTAATTATCTTGCAACCGGTCCCGAGCCCATATAAAGGAGGGCTGAGTCAGATTGCCAGCCGGCATAAATCTTTTAGCAAATCCTATGTCATGAATCTAAAGACTCAGACATTCCCTCAGGCTAGGGCATTTCCCTCAAGCAAATGCACTACTAAGGTATTCCCCAGTAATCAACGTGCAGCGTCGGATTCCTGGTGTAGTAGAAAATGGGAAAGGGCTGATAGAGTGTTCCCTTTGAAGCGATGCAATACATCAGAACCCAAGTATATTGGGAAGTAGGCAAGGGTTTCTGTGACGGTCTAGATGTGTGCAACTAAAGATACCAGCTCAACAAAATATGATTCATACTACCACATAGAATATAGGCACACTAACATGTAAGCGCATGGAGTTAGTAGATACGATGAAATGTAGGAGAGTCAACATATCTCTGTCCAAAAAACCAAGTGGAATGGGGCTAAAACTAGAGAAATCAATAAGCTCTAGAATGTAGGAAAGGACAATAATAGAAATGACTTAAAGAGAGTGGTCAATAAAGAATTAAATGATAAAATTGTAGACTTTAGAAGAACCAATGATAGAATTCTACTAATAAAACTTGTTTGAAGAGAGAAGATTATAAATGTTATAAGCGCATACGCCCCACAGGTAGGGTTAGAAAACAAAATCAAGATACAGTTCTGGGGGGATATGGAGGGAGTAATGCAATAAGTTCTCAACACAAAGTGGATATATAAAGGAGCAGACTTAAATGATGAATAGAAAAGAAAGGATATGATGGGGAACATGGAGGGTATGGTGCTGAAGAATGATATGAGATGGGGAATGCTATCATATAACCTAGCTCTAGCAAACATATACTTTAAGAAGAGGGATGAACACTTACTAACCTTTAAAAGTGGATCATAGAAAAGCCAAATAGAGTTTTTCTACTTGTAAATACTGAAAGATTAATGTGTAAGGATTGTAAGGTGATACTCGATGAGAGTTTAACCACACAAAATAAGTTAATGGTTACGTATATTTACACTAAGAGATGAAATACAGGAATTAACTTAATAAGTATCCAAAAACTAAGTGGTGGAACTTAAAAGGAGAAAAGATAACATCATTCACAAACAAGTTGATGTTAGAAGGAAAGTGAAACAATGAAACAGAAGTAAATACCATATGGACTAATATGGCCGAGTCCATTAAGAAAGTGAAAATTTAGAAGATATTCTAGGAGTATCTAAAGGTAAAAGGCAACTAGTAAAGGAAATTTGGTGGCAATGTGTAAAAAAGTCATTAAAGAGAAACGGGTGTGTTTTAAAGTATGGCAGATAATTAAACTGACGAATACTTTGAGCAATACAAGAATGCTAAAAAGGTTGCTAAGAGCATAGTAAACGATGCTAAACTCAAGGCATATGATGATCTCTATAACAGACTAGGGTCAAGAAAAGGTGAGAAAGATGTGTTCAAAATTGCAAAAATAAGAGAGCAAAAATGTAAAACTTAAGACCACGTTAAATGCATTAAAAGTGACGAACAAAGGGCACTAGTCAAATATGACAAGATTAAATAAAGGTGGGAGGGTCACTTTCAAGAATTGCTAAATGATAATTGTTGTAAGAATATAAAGATTGAGAGATCCATAAACCCAAATAATGTTGGACTATATAGATATGACTGTAGGATCAGGATACCTGAGGTGAAGAGGCCTTGAAAAAAGATGAAATCGGGAAAGGCTCTAAGGCACAATTGTATACCAATAGAGGTTTGGAAGTATATGCAAAATTCATGTTAAGGATTTGTCTAAAGATTTTATGCTAGCTGGCAACTTCATGTAACCCTCCCCTATCTGGGATAGGGACCAGTTGCAAAATCATAGAACTACACAGGCAGAGTCAACATCTCCAGAGCATCGGATCCCAAGTGTGGTGAAAAATAGGCAAGAGTTGCTAAGGCGTTCTCCCAGAAGCGACACGCTACATCAGATCTTAGGTGTAGTGAAAAATGGGCAAGGGCTGCTAGAGCGTCCCCTCGGAAGTGACGCACTGCATCAGAACCCAAGTGCAATGAAAAGTGGACATGGGTTCATGCCATCGAGGTCGAGAAAGGCGATAGTAAATAGGATATCTCTAGAGCATAAGATTTGTATCGCCACATGGAATATAGGGACATTGACAGGTAAGAGTTTAGAGTCAGTAGACGCGATGAAATGTAGGAGAGTCAACATTGCTTGTATACAAGAAACCAAGTAGAAAGGGGTTAAAGCTAGAGAAATAGATAGGTATAAATTATGGTATGTAGGAAAGGATAATAACAGAAATGGAGTAGAAATAATAGTGGATAAGGAATTAAAGGATAAAGTTGTGGACGTTAAAAGAATCAGTCATAGAATTATAATAATTAAACTTGTTCTAGGAGAGCAGATTATAAATGTTATAAGTGCATACGCACCACAAGTAGGGTTACAAGATATAATCAAGAGACAGTTTTGGAAAGATATGGAGGGACTCATGCAAGAAATTCCCAACACTGAGGGGATATTTATAAGAGCGGACTTAAATGGCCATGTAGGAAAAGAAAAGGAAGGATATAATAGAATACACAAAGGGTATGATATAGGTGAACAAAATGAGATGGGGGAGAATATCCTCGATTTTGCTTTGTCAAATAACCTGGCCATTGCAAATACACTCTTTAAGAAGATGGATGAACACTTAATAACATTTAAAAGTGGACTTCATAAAAGCCAAATAGACTTTTTTTTACTTAGGAATAATAAACGATCTATGTGTAAGGATTGTAAGGTGATACCTGATGAGAGTTTAACCTCACAACATGGGTTAATGGTTATGGATATCTATATCAAAAGATAAAAGAAAGGAAATGAACTTAATAGGTATCCAAAAATTAAGTGCTAGAACTTAAAAGGAGAGAAAATAACCTCATTCACAAATAAGTTGATGGTAGGAGGAAATTGGAACTATAAAATAGAAGTAAATACCATGTGGATCAATATTGCTGAGTCCATTAAGAAAGTGGCAAAAGATGTCTTAAGAGTATCTAAAGGTAAAAGGCAATTAGTAAAGGAAACATGGTGGTGGAGTGAAACAGTGCAAGAAGTTATTAAAGAAAAACGGATGTGTTTTAAACGATGGCAGAACACTAGAAATAATGAAAACTATGAACAATATAAGAATGCTAAAAAGGTTACTAAGAGAATAGTAAGTGAGGCTAAACATAAAGCATATAATGAGCTTTATAATAGACTAGAAACAAGAGAAGGTGAGAAAGATGTGTTTAAACCTGCAAAAGTAAGAGAACAGAAGGGTAAGGACTTAGATCATGTTAGGTGCATTAGAAGCGATGATCAAAGGGTATTAGTCAAAGATGCTGAGATCAAATAAAGGTGGGAAACATACTTTCAAAAATTGTTAAATGACAATGGCTTTGAGAATATAAGGATTGAAAATACTATAAATCTAAATAACATTGGATATTATAAATATGAACGTAGGATTAGAATACCTGAAGTGAAAGAGGCCTTGAAAACGATGAAATCAGGAAAGGCCATGGGCCCAATGGCATACCAATAGAGGTTTGGAAGCATATGGGAGATATTGGGGTAGTTTGGTCGAGCAAGTTGTTTAACAAGATTATAAAATCAAAGAAAATGCCTGATGAGTGGAGGAAAAGCTCTATTGTACCAATTTATAAGAATAAAGGAGACATACAGAGCTACACTAATTACCGAGGGATCAAACTTATGAGGCATACTATGAAACTTTTTGAGAGAGTGATTGAGAACAGGCTACGACATGAAACAAGTGTATCGGAGAATCAATTTGGTTTGATGCCTAGGAGGTCTACCATGAAAGCTATTTTCTTACAAAAACAATTAGTAGAGAAATATAGAGAGAGGATGAAAGACCTCCACATGGTCTTTATTGACTTAGAGAAAGCTTATGATAGAGTCCCTAAAAAGTTAATATAGAGGATGTTGGGCGATAAAGGGGTTTCACAGGGGTATATAGACATAATTAAAGATATGTATGAGGGAGCGGTAACAAATGTTAAAACCACTAGTAGCGAGATTGGTGATTTTCCTGTCACTGTAGGATTGCACCAAGGATCGGCATTGAGCCCATACCTTTTCACATTGGTTTTGGGTAAGTTAACGAAACATTTGCATGAAGAGATTCCCTGTGCATGCTATTTGCAAATGATACAGTCTTACTTGATGAAACAAAGGAGGGTGTAAACATAAAGATAGAGTTATGAAGAGAGGCATTAGAATCTAAAGGATTTAAAATTAGCCGAACGAAGACAGAATATATGGAATGCAATTTTAGCAAGGAGAGGAGTAGGAGTGGAACACCAGTCAAGATTGACAACCAAGAAGTCCACGGAAAAGACCACTTTTGGTACTTAAGATCAATGATTCATGAGAGTGGAGAGATTGAGAGGGAGGTTACCTAGAGAATCTAAGCGGGTTGGAACAAATGGAGATGTGCATCTTGAGTTTTGTGTGATCGGGGGGTGCCACTCAAACTAAAAGGAAAATTCTATAGGATGGCCATAAGGCTGGGCATGCTCTATGGATTAGAGTGTTGGGCAGTTAAGGAACATCATGCTCATATGATGAGCGTCATAGAAAAGAGGATGTTGAGATGGATGAGTAGTAAGACAAGAAAGGATAAAATTAGAAATGAAAATATTAGAGGAAATTTACGGGTAGCACCAATAGGTAACAAGATGAGGGAGATTAGACTTAGATGGTTTGGACATGTTCAAAGGAAACCAATAATGGCACTGGTTAGGAGTGAGGCAATACAAGTAGAAGGTTCTAAAAGGACGGGGGGAAGGCCCAAAAGAATGTGGATAGAAGTGGTGAAGAAAGATTTAAAAACTTTGGGACTAAATGAAGCCATGGTACTTAATAGAGAGGAATGGAGGAATAAGATTCATGTGGCCGACCCCTAATTGGGAAAAGGTCTTGATGATGACACAGGCAGAGAAGCACGAGGAACATTATGGATTATCAGTCATACAAGTACTTGGTACTGAAGATTTGGCAGCTAAAAGGATGCAAGCATTCAATTTCAGCATTTCTCATCATACTTAGATTTTAAGTGCACTCTTAAGAAACATGAAGACTTTAGAAGAGAAATGGAGCTAAGGAGCGGTTGGATTTAATTGAACCAGATTTAGAATCAAGTAATATGACACATTTATAATACCAGGGCCAAGAATAGAAACAAGGGTGCTGGGCCTAACCAAACACAATGTACCTGATTCCAACCAAGTTGCAGACAACATAAGAACTACTACTAAAAAAAGGACAATTTCCACTCCAAAGAAACAAGAGATAAAAATAAAATGTGGCATAAATGGGCTGACCTTACTTTCAGTTGGAACAGCATCCATATGAATTGGAGAAGAGCAAAGAGGTTCTTTGCCTTTATTTCCCTGCCCTGATGCAATTCAAAACGTCATCGATTTGTACCAGGCACTACCTCTGAACAACATCACACCAACTTGTATGCACATTAACAAATGCTACCTTCAGTTTCATGAGGAGATATGGCACGACCAGATGTACTTGCTCCACTCACATTGTCTTTACTTTCTGCCATGATCTGCATCAACCTCCCATTATACATTTCATTTATTTCAGATATAATTTCTGAAGGAAGACTCTCTATAACTCCCATATCAAGATGGCATATTGGTGGCAGTGTTGAATCCTGATTCAAAGTAGCATCAGCACTGGATTGATCAACGTGCAAGATAGAAGCTGTTGGGACAGAAAGTTGACCAAGATTACCATCAAAATGCACCATTTCACTGTCAATCTTTGACACACACAGTCCATCAAGCAATAATGCCTCTAGGAAAGAAAATTTTCAGTAACTCTGTAGCAGATGACACCAGATAAAAGATATACACACACACACACACACATATATATATATATATTAAAATGATTCATTTTGGATCCAATGCTAAAGAAGCAGAGCATCAAAATCTTGGCTGAGCATATATGACTGGCCAGGTCAGGTAAAATTTTTGTAGGACTAGGTTCAAAAAGTTGAAATGGCTTGACAGCATCAAACCAACAAGGACCCGACCTAGCCATTTTGAGTCTCCATTTTACCCACAGAAAACATATATTGGTCATAAGCAAAAGAAAGAAGATAGTGTGTGCATTTTTCACTTATTTCTTGATACCAAAAATGTAGGTTTGAGGAAATAACACTTTGTGCTCAGCCCAATCTGAAATAGAGAACCAAAAAGGACAGGAGATAGGTGACACTAGCAAAAACTAGGTCGTTTGTTCTCTACTATTCTCCATGTTACCTGATACACCACAAATGGATATCTAGTCAGAGGAAAAGCAACAAAACCTCTTTGGGTGTAACAAAGCTAAAATCACATACATTAGACAACATTTATTATAACAGAGGCTATCTATCTTCAGCTTTCCTCGTCTCTATGCATGTTAGATTGTACTACATATGTTTTGGCTAGATATGAAAAACATGACCCTTTTATGTAAGAGTTCAAATCCATTTATATTTCTCCTCGAGGTTTCTATCTTTATCCTATTTTTATTTTCTCCTCATGTACATGCATCGTACCTGATATCCATGAGTATTAAGGGAATCTGTACATGTAATGTATAAAAGGCTAGTTCCTTAATTTACTTGTGTTCAATATATATACATCAATACACCCATCTCATCATCTGCGAGATGAATTATATTCTAATATGGCATTAGTGCCTTAGGGTTCTCCTCCTAGTATCCTCTATTAAATGATTCCCTTTCTTCCTCCCTTTCCCCTTCATCTGCTTCTACCCTATCAAGATCATCATGTCTATCAATACTTGAGGCCAGCCTTCCAACAGCAACTCACCATCGTCTTCACAATTTCTGTCGCAATGGAGTCCTGCTTTCTCTTATCCTACCACCAATACAACCCACTATCTACAAACCAAACTTAATGGAAAAAGCTATTCATCTGGAAATCTCAGTTTATGCCCATTCTTAGATCAAAAGGACTCCTCAGTATCATAGATGGATCAGTTAAAGCTCCTACTTGGACAATTTCTGTTAATGAAAATGAGATTCCAACCCCAAATATTTGGTCTGGGTGGAGAAGGATCAGTCCTTTGCATATTTGATCATTGCATCTCTTTCTGATGAGATCAATTCCTAAGTTGTTGGTGTCACCACATGCAAGGCACTATGGGTACTCTCAACGATGTTTTTGGTGCTCCATATCCTGCTAGACAACTGAATCCAAGTATGTAACTTCAAAACCACAAGAAAGTGTTGTCACAGCACTATCTATCAACAGTGCTCCCCTTTCATTTTCAGACATGCACAGCACTGAAGTCATAAAATTCAGTTAGCCAAAAAATTGGCTGCTGCAGCAGCAACTGTACCATCTGCAAATCTCTCTCATTGCCATCTTTGCAAAGGCTGTGGAAATAAAAAAAACATTTCAAGCTCCTTCACCTGGAAATCACAACAGTCCAACAAACTTCTCTCCAATGCTGCCTCAGAAACATTATCACTGTCAGTGGTGCACAAAGGACAGCAGCACAGCTGATCATTGCAGAGATACTTTAAAGTTAAAAGCAAGTGCATCTGCTGCCAATTTATAAGAACAAAGGAGACATACCATGATCGAAGGATCAAACTAATGAGCCATACCATGAAGCTTTTTGAAGAAGTGACTGAAAAAAGGCTACAACATGAGACGAGTATGTTAGAGAACCAATTTGGTTTTTTGCTTAGAAGGTCTACTAAGGAAGCTATTTTCCTGAATAGACAATTGATAGGGAAATACAGGGAGATGAGGAAGGACCTCCACGTGGTCTTTATTGACTTAAAAAAGAAGCTTATGATAGGGTCCTCAAAGATTTAAAATGATGGGTGTTGGGTAAGAAAAGGGTTTCGCTAAGGTAGATAGACATAATTAAGGATATGTATGAGGGAGCAGTAACAAATGTTAGGACCACTAGAGGAGAAACCGGTTATTTTTCCATCGCTATAGGATTAAGGTTCAGCATTAAGCCCGTACCTTTTCATGTTGGTTATAGATGAGTTAACAAAGCATCTGCATGAGGAGATTCCATGCTGCATGTTATATGTAAATGATAAAGTTCTGATTGATAAGACAAGAGAGGGCATAGACACAAAACTAGAGTTATGGTGAGATGCATTAGAATCTAAAGGATTTAAAATTAGCCAAACTAAGACAAAGTATATGGAATGCAATTTTAGCAAGGAGAGGAGTGGGAGTATAGCACCGATAAAGATTGATAGCAAAGAAGTCCCCGAAAAAGACCACTTTCAATACTTACAACCAATAATTCATGAGAGCAAAGAGATTGAGAGGAGTTACCAATGTTATTTAGATTTATAATATTTTCAATCCCTATATTCTTCGAGCCATTGTCATTTAAAAAATTTTGAAAGTACGTTTCCCACCTCTCTTTGATCTCATCATCTTTGACTAATACCCTTTTATCATCACTTTTAATGCACCTAACATGATCTAAGTCCTTACCCTTCTATTCTCTTACTTTTGCAAGTTTAAACACATCTTTCTCGCCTTCTCTTGTTCCTAGTCTAATATAGAGCTCATCATATGTCTTAAGTTTAGCCTCATTATTCTCTGAGCAGCCTTTTTAGCATTCTTATATTGTTCATAGTTTTCATTATTTCTAGTTTTCTGCCATGTTTTAAAACACATCCGTTTTTCTTTAATAACTTTTTGCACTGTTTCACTCCACCACCATGTTTCCTTTACTAATTGCCTTTTACCTTTAGATACTCCTAAGACATCTTTTGCCACTTTCTTAATGGACTCGGCAATATTAATCCACATGGTGTTTACTTCTGTTTCATAGTTCCAGTTTCCTTCTACCATCAACTTATTTGTAAATGAGATTATTTTCCCTCCTTTTAAGTTCCACCATTAGTTTTTTTATACCTATTAAGTTCATTTCCTTTCTTCCATCTTTTGATATAGATATCCATAACTATTAACCTATGTTGTGAGGTTAAACTTTTACCGAGTATCACTTTACAATCCTTACACATTGATCGTTTAGTATTCCCAAGTAGAAAAAAGTCTATTTAGCTTTTATGAAGTCTACTTTTAAAGGTTATTAAGTGTTCATCCCTCTTCTTAAAGAGTGTATTTGCAATGGTCAGGTTATATGACAAAGCAAAATCAAGATAGTTTCTCACATCTCATTTCGTTCACCTATACCATACCTTCCATGTCTTCTATCATATCCTTCCTTTCCTATATGGCCATTTAAGTCTACTCTTAGAAATATTCCCTCAGTGTTGGAAATTTCTTACATGACTCCCTCCATATCTTCCCAAAACTGTCTCTTGATTATATCTTCTAAACCTACTTATGGTGCGTATGCACTTATAACATTTATGATCTGCTCTCCTATAACAAGTTTTATTATTATAGTTCTATAACTGATTCTTTTAACGTCTACAACTTTTTCCTTTAATTCTTTATCCACTATTATTCCTACTCCATTTCTGTTATTATCCTTTCCTGTATACAATAATTTATACCTATCGATTTCTCTAGCTTTAGCCCCTTTCCACTTAGTTTCTTGCATACAAGCGATATTGACTCTCCTGCATTTCATTGTGTCTACTAACTCCAAACTCCTATCTGTCAATGTCCCTATATTCCATGTAGTGATACGAATCTTATACTCTTGAGATATTGTATTTACCACCACCCTTCTCTATCTCCATGGCAAGAACCCATGTCCACTTTTCACAGCACCTAGGTTCTGATGCAGGGCGTCTCCGAGGGGACTCTCCAGTAGCCCTTGTCCATTTTTCACTACACCTAAGATCTGATGTAGCGCGTCACTTCTAGGGGAATGCCCTAGCAACCCTTGTCCATTGTTCACCGCACCCAGGATCCAATGTAGTGCATCGCTTATGGAGAACGCCCTACCTTGAGGGAATGTCATTTTTCGATTTATGCCATGTTAGGGTTGCCATAGTTTTGAGAAGTTGGAGATGATTTTCATTTCTTCCTTACAAATTAATATGCAAATGCATATTGATTTACAAGTAGGAAAGAAATAACAAAATCATCTTCAACTTCTCCCTTACTGGCTGGCACCTAACGCAAGGGTTGCTATACTTATAAGATGCTAGAGATGATTTTCATTTCTTCCTTGCAAACTAATATATAAATGCATATTCATTTGCACAAAGGAAAGAAATAACAAAATCATCTTCAACTTCTCCCTCGCCAGCTGGCACCTTATGCAAGACCCTCCTCCTTTTTCATCCGAGCTTGGGACCGACATCCAAGACTTGCTAACAGATGAAATCATCCAACTGAGTGTCAACCCATTTTCAAGTCCTGTTTTGCATGTAAAAAAAATAAAAGATGGGAGTTGGCAAATGTGCTTCGATTACCACACACTAAATTAGGCTACTGTACCAGATAAGTTTCCAATTCCAGCCGTTGATGAATTGTTGGATGATATGGGCAGGGCTACAATTTTTTCAAACCTGGACCTAAAATCAAGGTACCACCAAATCAGAGTTCGTGAACAAGATACTTAGAAAATAGCTTTCCAAATGCACGAAGGACTCTACAAATTCAAGGTAATGTCATTCAGTTTAACCAATACTCCTTCAACTTTCCAAGCGCTTATGAACTCTGTTTTCTGCATTCATCTACACAAATTTATTTTGGTCATCTTTAATGATATATTAGTTGGAAATAACATTTCAAATTTCGGATGACAATAAGCTGGTGCTAAATTGCAAGAAATGCTCTTTCGGACAGCCCCAACTCGCCTATTTAGGCCATATTATCTCTTCTCAAGGGGTAGCTGCAGACCCATCAAAAATTGAACATATGTTACGATGGCCCATTCCTCGAAGTATCAAGGACTTACAAGGCTTACTCAGGTTAACCGGCTATTACAGTAGGTTTGTGAAGGGATGTGGAATAATTGCTAATCCTCTCACTCAATTACTTAAAAAAGATTATTTTCAATGGAATGATCAAGCCACCTAAAAACATCCATGACTACTATTCTAGTTCTCGCGTTACAAGATTTTACAAAAACTTTTGACCTTGAAACTGATGCATCGAGCACAGCAATTGGCGCCATTATGATGTAGGAAGGCCGACCGATAGCATTCCTCAATCAAGGTTTGTCAGCACAAGCACAGCTCAAGTCAGTATATGAGAGGGAACTCATGGAAATTGTTTTTGTTGTACAAAATTGGAGGCACTACTTAACGGGGAGACATTTCATCATCCAGATAGATCAAAAGAGCCTAAAAGTCCTAATGCAACAACGTTTACTAGAAGAAAACCAGCAAAAATGGGTGACGAAACTGATCGGCTATGATTTTGAAATACAATATAAACCTGGTAATGAAAACCAAGTAGCTGATGCACTATCCCGCACCTTCGCTTTTGCAATTCCTCAGAATCTCTATTAAAAAGTCCGTGGGCTGGGATGAGTTAGATCAAGAAGTTCAGTAAGATCCGACACTGTGCACTCTTATACATGACTTAATGATTGACCCCAGCAGCCACCCGGGCTACCAGCTGAAGCATGATTGCCTCACCTACAAGGGCTGACTGGTTCTGCCTAGGAATTCGAAGTTGATTCCCAAACTCTTACATGAGTTTCACTCCACTCCAAGTGGAGGTCATTCAGGTTTTTTTCGAACTTACATGTGGATTTCTGCGTTACTTTTTTGGGAAGGGTTGCCTAAGGATGTCAAAACATTTGACACAGCTTGTGTTACTTGCCAGCAAAACAAATATTCAGCATTGTCTCCAACAGATTTGTTGCAACCACTCCAATTCCCCAAC
This sequence comes from Warburgia ugandensis, assembly GCA_035236585.1. Lineage (NCBI taxonomy): Eukaryota > Viridiplantae > Streptophyta > Magnoliopsida > Canellales > Canellaceae > Warburgia > Warburgia ugandensis. The sequence goes on from CP141133.1 coordinate 40,482,034, forward strand.
AAGTTTGGGAGGACATTTCCATGGACTTTATTGGCGGGCTTCAAAAAGCTCACAGCTTTGATACTGTTTTGATAGTGGTTGATAGGCTTACAAAGTTCTCTCACTTCATTCCACTATGCCATCCTTTGTCAGCTAAGGCTATAGCCCTACTGTTCATCAAGGAGATTGTACCTCTTCATGGTTTCCCTCATTCAATTGTCTCCGATCGATATAGGATTTTCATCAGCAACTTTTGGACCAAACTGTTTAAACAAGTTGGAACCGTCTTAAAGATGAGTTCTACATACCATCCTCAAACTGATGGCCAGACGGAGGTGATAAACAGGTGCTTGGAAACTTACTTACGTTGCTTCATTATGGGCAAACCCAAATCTTGGCCTTAGTGGATACGTGGACCCTGCATAGGCGGGAGCTTCGTGCACCGGGGCTGCCCTTTAGTGGATACGTGGGCTGAATACTGGTTTAACACAACCTTCCAAGGCGCAGCAGGAATGACACCCTTTAGAGCACTCTATGGCAGAGACCCCTTGTTTTACTCCGTTTCACAGAAGAACCCTCCATTGTCGAAGATATTAACCTCCTTATCCAAAACGGGAATTCAGTACTACAAGAGCTCAAGGACAATCTATGCAAAGCACAATCATGAATGAAAAAATACGCCGATTCCAAGCTACGTGAGCTGATATTACAACCAGGTGAACTAGTTTTCCTCAAGGTTCAACCACACCGCTGGATATCCTTAGCCCAAAAACTCAATTAGAAACTCAATCCCCGGTTTTACGGTCCTTATAAAATACTTGAACAGAGTGGTCCTGCTGAGTACCACTTGCAATTACCTCCCTCTACTAAAATTCACCCTGTTTTTCATGTATCCCAACTCAAATGTGCGGCTCACACATCCGCTCCCTATCAAGATATCCCTCCCTTTCTTACCTATGAACTGGAACTTCAGGTGGAACTAGAAACAGTGAGACAAGTATGTAGATCAGTCAATGGGACTTTAGAAGTTTTGATTAAATGGCAACATTTACTGGATTTTGAAAATACTTGAGAGGAAGCGGCTGTCATCACTTCTCAGTTCCCAGACTTTCATCTTGAGGACAAGGTGAAACAATTAGGGGAGGCTTCTTCATATATTATGTTGCTGACCTGTTGATACTGTTACTAGTGTGTTTCTTTTTCTCGGATATACCTTGTATGTAACTGTATCAATACACATGGCAGGTTCTGATTAGCTTGCCCAGCAGGCAGGCAGTTAGAAAGTTACAGAGGAAATTGTAATAAAATCAAGAAGAGAGCAAGGAGAGAGTGGTGTGTTTTTCGGATAGTGACTGGAGGCTGCAAGCTGTGTGAATGTTCTTCCCTCTTTCTTTTCTCTTCTTCTCCTCTTAAGTTTTCTCTGTGTAAACTGTTCTCGAGTCCTACTTAAGGAAATACATCATGTTTTTTTGTTTCAGATCCACTTGTCCTGTTCAACCTACTCTAATTCAAGAAATTGCACCATATTCCCTGCAACACTCAAATCTTCACATTCCTCATCCTCCTAATCCTCTTAATTCTAGCATTCATGCCCCAAATATCTCTCCTTAGATTCCAATAACTCCCACTTTTCAAATTCAAATTCAAATCCAGTTGACTCTGCCCAAAACTCCTTCAATTCTAGCAGTCAAAGTCCCAATCTCTCTCCTTCTGTTCCATCAAATTCTCGGGATTCCAATTCCGCCTCAACTTTCCAAGAATCGGAATTTCAATTTAATTCCTCTCAAATTACTAAAGAGCCTGTTTTAGCTACTGTTGATGAAGCCAAATTCAGCTTGCACTCATCAGATGCAACCTCATCATGAGATCAAATAACAAAGGGGCTCAAACCATGCATCCATTAATTCTCAAATATCTTCAAGCAGCACTCCTTGAATGTGAACCTACCAGTTTTATAGAAGCTTGGAAGATCCCTATGTCTCGAGCTGCAAACCTTAAAGAATTGAATGCATTGCTTAAGCATGGAATGAGACTCCCTGTGTCTCGAATTGCAAACCTGAAAGAATTGAATTCATGGCTCAAGCATGGAATGAGAGTTTAGATCCTCTAGTAGCAAATCAAAATATAATTGGAAGAAAATGTAGTCAAAATAGAATGAGACTCCCTGTGTCTCAAATTGCAAACCTTAAAGAATTGAATGCATTGCTCAAGCATGGAATGAGAGTTTAGATCCGCTAGTAGCAAATCAAAATATAAATGGAAGAAAATGTAGTCAAAATAGAATCTTTCTGTTGGCTTTCCCAATTCATTCGTGAATAAGAATTCAAGGGCGTGAAGCGAGCACTTCTAGCTGCTTCGCTTGCTTCTTATTATGGCGGATACCTTTTAAATATAAAGGCAACATGATGGAACTGTGGAGAAATAAAAAGCCAAGCTTGTAGCAAAAGGCTGCAATAAAAAAAAACCCAGAGTATAGTATATAGATACGTTCAGACCAATGGGACCACAATACGAATAGTTCTATTGATTACTTACTCAAAAAGATGGAAAATGTGTCATCGTCATCATCAAGACCTTATCCCAATTTGGGGTCGGTATGGAAAATGCATCAACTTAATGTAAAATAATGCATTTTACATTGAAAGCTAAGGAAGATGTCTATATGTTCAACCACAAGGTTTTCTTGATGAAGCCCACCCTCATTTTGCTAGTAAATTGAAAAGGGGCAGCCCCGGTGCACGAAGCTCCCGCCTATGCGGGGTCCAGGGAAGGGGCGGACCACAAGGGCCTAAAGTACATAGCCTTACCTTGCATTTTGCAAGAGGCTGTTTCCACGCCTTGAACCCGTGACCTCAAGGTCACACGACAACAACTTTTACCGTTGGGCCAAGCCTCCCCTTCTGCTAGTAAATTGAACAAGTTGCTAAAAGGGCAGCCCTGGTGCACAAAGCTCCTGCCTATGCGGGGTCCAGGGAAGGGGCGGGCCACAATGGCCTAAAGTAGGCAGCCTTATCTTGCATTTTTGCAAGAGGCTGATTACATGCCTTGAACCCGTGACCTCAAGGTCACATGACAACAACTTTTACCGTTGCGCCAAGGCTCCCCTTCAAATTGAACAAGTTGCTCTACTGGTTAAAACAATCACCCCGTGCCTAATTTTCCAAGCTTAGCAACAAGCTCATCCATCTAGGTCTTGTTGGTTCAAAAATTGACAGCTCCTTAGTAGTATATAGTAGAAGTGGTGTTATCATGTATGTTCTCACTACATCGACGACATAATACTCACAAACAACACCCCAGCCACTGTTGATAAGCTTCTTCAATGCCTTAAACAGAACTTTGACATAAAAAATCTAGGTACTTTGAACTATTTTCTAGGTTTTGAAGTTATATAACTTCCTCAAGGCCTGTTGCTTTCTCAGCACAATATGTTCTTGATTTGTTACCTCAAGCAAATGTGTTAAGCACTAAATCCATCACAATGCTTGTCTTCTTCGCTCCAACTGTCCAAGTTTGCCGCCACTCCATATCTGATCCTCGGAACTACTGAAGCATTATAGGAGCACACCAATGTCAATTTTACGAGACCAGACATATAGGTATCTTAAACACTCCACATGTCATGGGCACTAGGCTTCGGCTCATTTACACTATTCTGGCAGGATACCCCGAAGATTGTCACTCCACTAGTGGTTTTGTGTTCTATCTTGGCAAGAACCTTACTTCTTGGTCATGCCTAGCAAATGCCACTGCTCATGATGTTTGGGCTGAATCCTTGCTAAGGGAAATGGGAATTCGTCAAACAGCTCCTTCATTGCTCTGGTGCGATAGCAACTCCACTTTCATTCTCGCACAAAATGCATTTTGAAGTGGATTTTCATTTTGTGTCAAGTCAAGTATCAAAATGCCTCTTCAAGTTGGGTTTACCATGTTGCAGATATCTTCACCAAACCTCTGACCTCTCCATATCTTGAGTTCTTAAGAAACGAGTTTGATGTCTGCCCAGGATCTTCAACTTGAGGGGGCATATCAAGGGAATCACTAGATGTAATATTTAAAGGGTAGTTCTGTGATTTACATGTGTAACTCATTATGCAGACATCAATACACGCCTCTTATCATTTGCAAGAGTTACTTATAGTCTAATAGTTAGTGAGTTATGCAGGTAGCAAGTAATCATAATTCATGCTTTCTGTCAATTTTTCTACTTCATTTCCAGCTGCTTCTAACCTTCTCTTCAATGTAAGATTCATAGGTACTCTATTGCTGTTTCTAAGTTTCTGTGCGTGGTCAATTTATGTGATGGTGTTATTCCAGTTAATTTCTGCAGCGAATGGCTTATTCCCTGTATCTTTCAGACTTTATGCAGTTACTGTCTTGAAAGATAGAACTTGACAAAGACTCGCTTCAGTCAAACCAGACTAGGGGAATTATTGAAACACTTGAAATCAAATTCTATCTGAACTGAAGCAATAATGAAAGACCAAATTCTATTTGTAAACCAACAGCAGGATATCAATATATATTTCATCAAGAGATAATTCGCATTTACCTCCACCTACACTCCCTTTAGCTGGACAGACAGCTTGACATGCTTCTCTGGTATTTTCTGAGGCAGACAGGAGCCATGTCCTTAGTGCATTTTTCTCATGGCCTTGTAAAGAGAAAATAATGTCAAACTTCTGGAGTATAGTGCACACAAGGTGGTTTGAGAACAAAATAAATTGGAAGCAATAAAACATAACAGCATTGAGGCATGACCAAAAGAAACAAACTGCACAGGTTTGCATCTTAGATTAGTACCATTGAAGGAGCTTTAATGACAAGATCTTACATTGAGAAGATGGAACATTTTCTAACATCCCAAATTCGCAGGAAGAGACAGACTAAGTGACAAAAAGAAGTAATGATTCCAGCAATATGCATAGGTAATGCAAGTATACGCACTCAAAGACACATGAGGAAGAGAGTAATTTCACAGCACCTTTTTTACCCATATCGGAGTTCTCCAGTCTTGAAACTTGCAAACCAATACCACGCACTTCCTTGACATCTATCAGAGAAAAATCTAAGTGCTGATGTGTTCAACTGAGTTGAAAACAAAAAATACCTTCCAAAGGTACAATAAAGATGGAAGAGACACATAAAAAAGGTTATATAAATGCAGAAAGACAACAATAAGCATGAACCTCAAAGTTGATAGGATTTCACAAATGACTGTAACAGACATTTTCTGAACAAGAAACCTACAATTGTTTCTATCATGAAGACAAGATTGCTTACATAGATATACTCAACAGGGGTATTCACCCATTACGCTATGACTTTGCTAGAGCACAACTTATGTAATCTCAGAACTCGATCTTATGCTTGACATAAAGAGATATATATCAACATGGTCTTCCACATAATCCTTCAGAAGTCCACGAAGTAGACAACCAAACATTAAGAAGTTTTCACAATATAGTAAACTCCAATCTATTAGGACTTTTGACTTTCTTATGTAGCTGATATGAAGCAGTCTGTACATCTGAAGGATGTTGCCCATTGGTTGAAGACACTGATGACATCAGCTAGATTGGCACTTGCCTCCACATATGCCTCTGATCTCATGTCTAGTTAAAGAGAGGAAAAGGGGGGAAGAAGAAAATTAAGAAAAAGAAAAGGCGAAGAGGAAATAGAATGAGAGAGAGCAGACTGGTGTAAGAGAGTAGTACCACAAGGCTCTCATAGGTAAAAACAGAGCAAAGATATTGAATCTCGTAGTGCCCTACCAAAATCATTGGAGATTGGTAAATCACATGAGAGCCATTCTTGCTGCTAATTCCGAATCATCTCAGAACACAGTTTCTTTTGCGCAAGTTATGATTGCAAGCAAAGATACACGTTCTCCCTTGGTTGTGGTACTACGATGTAAGAAATATGAACATGATGCACCCAATTGTAAGAAGAGGAATATCAACCCATACGAGAAACATCATCAAGTGAGTGCTTTCCTCAAGCAGAGTTGATGAAATAATAAAAAAAGTGCCACCCCAATTTCTCTAAGCCATGAAAGCCCTTATGATTCTCCCACCTGGACTAGTATAGGACAGCAAGTTCCCTAGGATATCCACCAGCAAATACTGATCCAGCACCTCCATTGCATTGGTGGCCGGAAGTGAAAACAGAATATAAAACAGCCAACAAACTTCTAGATTTCTGCCCCGCTGGTGAAAAGGCTTGACAACAGTAATATCTCAATATTTCAGTTTTTTTTTTTCTCTCTCTCACTCTCACTCTCTCCTTTCAATAATGGAAACTGTTGGCAAAGCCTGTTTTGTTCATATGATTAAGAGTATGAAAATCTGAGTAGTAATAGTATTTTCAGTTGAACTAACAGAAGTAAGGTGAATTCAGTATTTTGTTGTTTATAGTCTCCCAATTTATAGAAGAATACAAGGGTTCACTATACAGGACAAGATCAAATAAAATCAAATTATAAAAGGTAAGTGAATCAGCTATGATTTGAAGCAATTAATTGTAGATCTGAGAGGGATTTAAGGAGATACGATATTATCTCAATAATCCCAAATTAGAAATCCTCCAAATATGGTAACTGTAGATACCATAAGCTGGTACTAATATCTAATAGTATCTTAGCTTTCCAAATCTCCCCCTCAAGTTGGCGAGTAGATATCAATCATTTTCAACTTATCAATGATAGTCTCATAGAAGCTGCAATAAACTCCTTTAGTGAGGTGATAAGTAGTCAATTTTATATAGGAAGTACACAATAACAGTACATGTCTCATAGATCATAGGGCATTACTCTAGCAATTATTCAAAATTCATGACACATGAATTTCTGAACCGATGTCCAAAATTTTGATATTTTACAAGTGCAGAAGCTAATCTAGAGTATGTACATGATCTATCATAATTTTCTAGATAGTAAATAGTGTTTTTAATCTTTTGTAGGTGTCAAAAGAATGATCCACCGGTCCAAATCTCTTTAGATGACAACCAATGATCCAGATCAACCCAGAGAGCCCAGACCTATTTCTCATCATTTCAAAGTTCAAGGGTTAGGATCATTCCAAAGCAAACAGATGGATCCCAAAAACAATTGGTAGAATTCAAGATGACTAAAAATGGACCAATGCAAAATCCATGCAAAAGGTAGTAGAATTCTACCACCTTTGCAAGTGATTTCAAGCCATGCAAGCCGCCTAACCCACATCAGCCATGAAATAATGGCTAAAAGAAGTCAAGCCATAAAGCCAAGAAGCAAGCCACTAAAGCAACCAAGTCAGAAACCATAAAGAGGAGCCACTTAAGCCATCTACGCCATTTGCACAAGGGACCGCACATTTTGAAGTACAACACGGTTGTGCTAACTTGCAAAAATCGCATTCTAAAGAGGAAAAATAGGAAGAAAAGGGATGGTTATCAACTAGGAAAGCTGCATGCATATGTGGAACAATCAAAAAGGACTCTCTCTCCTCTTTCTTTCTCCACCACACATCGTGGAAAACTTAGAAAGTAGAAACGTGCACAAAGTTGGTGCAGTTTCCACATCCTAATCTCTCTCTCTGGGGAAAGGGCAGACCACAAGGGTCAATGGTAAACGGGGGGAGTTTGTTTTTCCTACGCAATTTACTTAGAGGTTTTCTACACAAGTTTCTTAGGAGTTCTTTCTATGCAATCTAACTTTGGAGAGTTAGCTTTGTACACAATTTCATTTGGAGGTGCTCTACGCAAATTTCACTTGGAGTTTCACGCAACCTTTCTTCTCTTCTTGCAAGTCATTTTTCCTGTGGTTCATGCACACATAACTTGGGTTCTCTTCTATATTCTTTTGCTTCGTATTGTGTTCAAATTCTCTTTCATCCAAAGGCCATCAATCTCTCGTAGTGACAGCCAAGAGAAAGTGGTCATTGGATCATCTTATTATAAGCATTCAAATCAAGGTTGGTGGTTCATAACTTTTCTTTATTTGCTAGCCTTATTATTTTGTAGTTATCATCATGCATCATCTTCTTTTTAGCCCTTTAGGATTTGTTTCCCATCTTTCCTTCATTATTTCTCTAGTTCTCTCTTTTGGTTCACATGCATGCCCATCTATGGATAGTGTTAGATCTGGAAGCTTGATGTAAAGTAGTTTATTTTCATGCTATTGTATGTTGCACACACTTCTTATAAGGTTTACATGCAATAAACAAGTTTAGTTTCATGCGCACTCTTCTTGTTCATGGGCTATCATGCGTGCTTTGTTTACACTTGTTACTCATGTTTAATTAGATGTTTAGTTTTCATTGATGTTCATTGATCATGTTAGTTGCATCTCCAAATCAAATTTTACCGTACCGCATTCAAAACCCATATAGGCATATCACCCTACCATCTAGTCTATGGAAAGGCCTGTTATCTCCTAGTTGAGCTCAACCATAAAGCATATTGGGCCATTAAAAAACTCAATTTAACTTAGATAGTGCTGGGACGCACAGAAAAATCAAACTCAATGAGTTGGACGAACTTAGGAAAGATGTATATGAGACTAGTAGGATACAAGGACCGAATCAAGGCTCATCATGATAAGCACAACTTGCTTAAGTCCTTCACACCAAGACAAAAGGTCCTCTTGTATAACTCTAGGTTGCATCTCTTTCCCAGCAAGCTTTGCTCTCGATAGACTAGACCCTACATAGTCCGTAGTCTTTATCCTCACGAAGCCATCAAGATTGAAAAGGATAGGAAGATTTTCAAAGTGAATGATCAAAGGTTAAAACCTTTTGTCGAATTAGTCAACCTTGAAGTGCAGGGTATTATGCTAGAGGATCCTATTTATCAGGACCCACCACTGCATGTTCCATAACATCTGCATTCATCATGAGTCTAACATGCATTCATCACTATACTAAAATTGTACGTCTAGCTGAAAACATTAAACTTCGCGCTCAATGGGAGAAAACCCAAAGTTTTCAATCTAATTTTTCTATATTACCTAGTCACCATATAGGACTCCTACATTTCAAAACATTAGGGACAATGTTAGTTCAGGTTGGGGGTGCAGATATGCATAAGAATTCTAAGTTTTCCTTGTCTTTTATTAGCTAAAAAAATTCTAGTTTTTTTAAGTTTTCAAGGGAAAGTTCCTTTACTGTGATGAGAATCGGATTTTCTGAATCACAGTATTTCTCTTACTTTAACTTATTAATAGACATCAATTTTGAAAGATCCCAGTATCTTTGTTTTGGTTGCCAAGAATGACAAATGGGAGTATTAACTTTCCTAAACATTTATTGAAGCTGACATGCTTTTAAAAAACCTAAAAATGATACAGGCATCCTTGTTTTATCCCAAAAACATAAAGCCTACCTAATATACCACTAGTTAGACCCAATTAAATATCCATTACCTATCATTTAAAAATGAGTAGAGATGGTACAAAAAAGTTCAAAAAAAAAAAGAAAGAAAGAAAGAAAGAAAAAAATGACAAATTTCTAAAAAGTGAAAAACATCAAAGTATTTACATAGAAAAAGCCTTCATTCAAAGAAATACAAAGAAAATCAAAAAAAGAATTATCTGAGAAGAAAAGAAAAGTTGTGAATAAAGAAAGAAGGGAAAAATAGAAAGATATTCACTTAAGTGCACTCAAAAGAGAAGTTATCCAACATTCATTGAACACCTTTACTTAGATTTGAAACCTCTAAATCCCTTTACCCTTTTTTCCTGAATGGGTCCTAAACCTAAATTTCATCCCATCTAAAGTCTCGTTGATCTTAGGTTAGAAAATAGTCTTAATAAGGATATCATATTAAGAAATTAAGGTGAACTAACCCTTCTAGTCCTGATAATGGCATCCATTCTTAAGGATCATAGTTCTTTGTATCATCTATAAGCATAAGCTTATGTGAACCATTAGTGTTGTTGGATCCAGTAACAAAGTGAGAGGATTTTGATTAACCCTTTACTTTGAGATCTTCATTTCTAAGTGAATATTAGTAAGAAATTGGGGTAAAGGCAAATTTCCAACAGAGTATAAGCATTTCTGTTTAGAAATCCAAACTTATGTAGCATGTACACACATTGCACTCCTAGATATAACTGTAATAAAATGACTTTGGCACGTGGGTGACTTGTAGAATTTTGCATTCATCTTATTAAGTTGTTAAAGCTAGTAAAGTACCAATGGAGGAGAATTCTTTGAGAGAAAGTAAGGAACTTAGCCTTATTGAATTTTGTGGTTATATTCTCTACAAATCCTCACGAAGCCTAACTTATCCATTAAGGGAAACTTAAGGTTTTAAGGGCTTGTTGCATATGCTAAATCCAATTGTAAGAACCTACAAAATTGACAATCATTTGTCTTTTCATGATTTTTGCATATTTTTATTGGGACTAGCAAAATGCTAGTTTGGGGGTGTGATAAGTAATCAATTTTGTAAAAAAAGTACCCAATTAGCAATACATGTGTTATAGATTATAGTACACTATTCTAGAAATTTTTTAAAATTCATGACACATGCATTTCTCAACTAATAGTCCAAAAAGTTGATATTTTGCAGGTGCATAAGCTAATCCAAAGTATCTATATGATCTATCATAATTTTCTTGATAGTAAATAGTGTTTTTAATCTTTTGTAAGTGTTAAAAGAATAATCCAACGGCCCAAATCACTTTAGATGATACCCGATGATTCAGATCAACCCAAAGAGACGAGACTCATTTCTCATCATTTGAAAGTTCAAGTAAAGGTCAGGATCAGTAAAGAGCAAGTAGATGAGTCCCAAAAACATTTGGTTGAATTCAAGGTGACTGAAAATGGGCCAAAGCAAAATACATGCAAAAGATGGTAGAATTCTATCACCTTTGCATGTGATTTCAAGCAATGCAAGCCGCCTAACCCACATCAACCACGAAATAATGGCTAGGAGAAATCAAGCCATGCAAGCCATAAAGTCAGGACACAAGCCACTGAATCCACTAAGTCAAAAGCCATAAAGAGAAGCCACTTAAGCCATCTAAGCAATTTGCACAAAGGACCACACATTTTGAAGTAAAACACGGTTTTGCCAACTTGCAAAAACTGTGTTGAAAGAGGAAAAATAGTAAGAAAAGGGAAGGTTGTCTAGGAAAGCTGCATGCAAATGTGGACCAATCAGAGAGGAGACCTAAATCTTTACACTTTCCTTTCTTCCCACCCCACCCCTCCCCCCCACCCCACACACCCATCATGGAAAACTTACAAAGTAGAAACACGCACAAAGTTGGTTCAGTTTCCATGTCCTAATCTACTTATCTCATCTAACCATCTTTGCTAATCCTCATCCCCTCTTTCCTTCTCCCTTGGGGTAGAAATTAGCAAGAGAATATATATATATATATATATATATATAAAGGGCAGCCCTGGTGCACCAAGCTCCGGCCTATGCAGGGAAGGGGCGGACCACAAGGGCCTATAGTACGCAACCTTACCTTGCATTTTTGCAAGAGGCTGTTTCCACGCCTTGAACCCGTGACCTCAAGGTCACACAACGACAACTTTTACCATTGCGCCAAGGCTCCCCTTCATAAATATATGTGTGTGTGTGTGGTGAAAATAGTAGACAAGGGGAGTTTTTTTTTTTCCCTACGCAATTTACTTAGAGGTTTTCTATGCAAGTTTCTTAGGAGTTCTTTCTATGCAATCTTACTTTGGAGATTTAGCTTTGTAGGAAATTTTATTTGGAGTTCTATGCAAATTTCGCCTGGAGTTCCACGCAAACTTGCTTCTCTTCTTGCAAGTCTTATTTCCTTTGGTTCAGGCACACGTAACTTGGGTTCTCTTCTATATTCTTTTGCTTCGTATTGTTTTCGACTTTTCTTCATCCAAAGGCCATCAATCTCTTTCAACGACAGCCAAGAGAAAGTGGTCATAGGATCATCTTATTCCAAGCATTCATATCAAGGTTAGTGGTTCCTTGCTTTTCTTTATTTGCAAGCCTTACATCTCTGCTTGTCCTTGCGTTCCCCATAAGCAACGTGCTGCATCGAATCTTGGGAGCAACAAAAAATGGGCAAGGGTTGCTAGGGCATTCCCCTAAAAGCAATGTGCTACATAGGACCCTAAGTGTAGTGGAAAATGGGGGAAGGACTGCTAGAGCCTCCCCTTGGAAGCGACGTGCTACATCAAAACCCAAGTGCAATGAAAAGTGGGCATGGGTTCATGCCTTGGAGGCCGAGAAGTGCGCAGGTAAATAGGCTATCTCAAGAGCATAAGATTTGTATCGCCACATGGAATATAGGGACATTGATAGGTAAGTCTAGTGTTAGTACCTTGTATAGAATATTAATGTACATGTATATCATAATAATATATCATCGTTTTCCCAAAAACAATTCTTTTCTAATTCCTTATTGTTTAGATGGTGTCGAAGCTCTAATTAGACTCCTTGTTTTTTATTTTCTTCAGCCTTTATTGCTGAATATAGTACTCTATTTGTCCTCTATTTTAAATACCTAAAACAGGATATTTTTTCTAGGTATTTCACATCCCTGTGAACCTAGTAGAGCAAAAACATTAACTAAAACCTTAGTTTCTCACAGTGCACAAATCCGAGTCTACTGAAAACTGTGGCCTCTACTCTGACTCACACTCTGTTCAGATAACCACTATACACCTTAACGAAGACAATTTCCTACATTGATCTCAATCAGTGAGTAGTATATTCGAGGGAGAGGAAAGATTGGGTACCTGACTAGTGATTCAAAGGATCCATTTATACCACTTGGGATGCAGAATATTCCATGGTTATAGCCTGGCTTGCTAATTCCATGGATGAAGACATCGCCTTTAACTATATGTGCTACCCAACTACCAAAGAACTCTGGGATAATATTCACCAGATGTATTCTAATCTTGGCAATCAATCCCAAGTGTATGAACTGCAACTACAGCTTGGGGAAATTCGACAAGGGGGCGACAACGTCACCAAATACTTCAATACTTTGACAAGGTTGTGGCAAGATTTGGATATTTTCAATGAATATGAGTGGAAATCTCTAGCTGATTGTAAGCATCAAAAGAAGATAGTGGAAAATGATCACATCTACAAATTTCTCGTTGGCCTGAATGTAGAATTTGATGAAATAAGGGGAAGGATCATTAGTCGTGGTCCTCTTCCATCACTTGGAGAGGTATTTGCTGAAGTTTGAAGAGAGGAAAGTCGTCGCAATGTTATGCTAGGAAAAAGGGGGACTGGGGCACCAATTGAAAATTCTGCCCTAGTCGCTGCTAATGCAAATACAAGCCAAACTTCCAATAGCTAGAACAGAGCAAAGGACATGCCTCAGATTGGTGTGATTTTTGCAACAAGCCCAGCCATACACGTGAGACATGCTGGAACATTCATGGCAAACCTTCCAATTGGAAGAGCAACAAACTTGAAGACCGATCTGCTTGTGCAGATGAGCTTATGTTGGTACTTTTAGTAAAGAGCAGATGGATCATCTTCTTAAGAAGCTGAAATCCAATCCAGAATCTGGTATTCCCAATGTTTCTCTGGCTCAAACAAGTAGCAACTCTAGCACTTTCACTTGTCATTCTAGTCCTACATCTTTGATCATTGATTCAGGTGCTTCTGATCATATGACAAATCTGTCCCATGTATTTCATTCTTATTTAACATATTCTGGTGATAAAAAAAAGTCAAAATTGCATATGAAATTTTTTCATCTAACACAAGAAAAGGTTCTAGCAAATTTTTTGACAAAATCACCCGAAAATCTATCCAACATGTCCCTAATCCTGCCTGCAATCTCTTATCTATGAGTCAAGTCTCCAAAGATTCCAATTGTAGTGCTATGTTTTCTTATTCACTCTATGTTTTTCAGGACCTGAGCACAAGGATGATGATTGGCAATGCTAGAATGATGGTGGTCTCTACTATTTTGATGAGAACCTCTTCCATGATAAACAAGCTTAGTTTTTTAGTACTAATGTTAGTTCTCTCTTTGTCCGTGAACAAATAATGATTTAACATCATAGACTAGGATATCCTAGTTTTTCTTATTTGAGATATTTGCATCCTGATCTATTTAAAAACATGGATTGTTCATCTTTTCAATGTGAAAGTTGTCATTTTTCAAAGAGTCATCGTACTACTTACAGTTCAAAACCATATTGTGCCTCAAAACCTTTTTACTTGATTCATAATGATGTTTGGGGTCCTTCAAAAATCACCACATCTTCTGGGAAAAAATGGTTTGTAACTTTCATAGATGATCACACTCAGCTATGTTGTATATACTTGATGAATAATAAATCTGAAGTTGAAATTTTTTTCAATATAGTTGAAAACCAATTTCAAACAAAAATAAAAATACTTCATTCCAATAATGAAACTGAGTATTTCAATCAAGTTTTAGGAAAAATTTTCAAGGAAAAAGGAATTGAACATCAATCTACTTCTAGTGGTACTCCTTAACAAAATGGTATTTCCGAGAGAAAAAATCAACACTTACTTGAAGTTGCACGTGCTATTATGTTCTCAATGCATGTTCCAAAATATTTATGAGGAGATGCAACTTTGACAGAATTTTATTTGATAAATAAAATACCTAGTCGTATTTTAAAATATATTACACCTTAGAATGATTCAAAACTTTTTTCTTTGAATGTCGACTTTTCACTGACTTACCCTTGAAAATTTTTGGGTGCACTATGTTTGTACTCATCCATGGTAGGCTTCGATCCAAACTTGATCCTAGGGCAAAAAAATGTGTGTTCATTGGTTATGCTCCCAATAAAAGGGAATATAAGTCTCATAATCCTAAAGGGGGGCAGCCCCGGTTCATGAAGCTCCCATATTTGCTGGCTCGGGAGAAGGGGCAGACCACAAGGGTCAATAGTATGCAGCCTTACCTTGCATTTTGCAAGAGATTGTTTCCACGCCTTGAACCCGTGACCTCAAGTTCACACGACAACAACTCTACTGTTGCGCCAAGACTCCCCTTCTAGTATTAAAATCCTAAAACCAAAAAAAAAAAAAAAAAACTTTGTAAGTATGGATGTATTATTTGTGGAAAGTCAGCCTTACTTTGGTCAAAACTGTCTTCAAAGAAAGACAGAAAATAAGAAAGCTCAGTTTTGGGAAACAACTATTCCTCTGTCTACTACCTTCTTTCCTATACCTGTCTTGATCCTTCCACCTCTAGTAGTCACAATAAGGAAGAAAGAAGAAATACTATCCTACCATTGCCAAACTTAGATGATTCACAAACAGGATGAGAAATACTAAGACAGGGTCACCATAATCCTACTTTAGATCTCCGTATTTACACTGGAGGGGGTGCTCATAGAAAAAATAAAGACATGCCCACAACTCTAGCATGAAACCAATCACTATCGCCGAGCGATGATTCATCTAGAACTTTAGGCAAATCTAATCCTTCTTTGTCAAATTCCACTCCTATTGTTTTTGATCTTGATGTACCTATAGTACTTAGAAAGGGAGTCCAAACCTGCACAGAACATCCTATTGTTAAATATGTGTCTTACCATAAGCTTTCTAAGTCTCATAAAGCTTTTATTTCAATATCTCCCACTGTTTATCCCAAGAACCATTCAGGAAGCCTTAGATAACCTGAATTGGAAATTAGCAATTTTGGAAGAGATGAATGCTCTGAAAAAAATGGGACTTGAGAGATAGTTAACTTATCGAGGGGAAAGAAAATGGTAGGATGCAAAAGGGTGTTTATAGTTAAATGTAGAGCTGGTGGAAGTATAGAAAGGTACAAGGCGTATTTAGTGGCAAAAGGTTTTACACAAACATGTGGAATTGATTACCAAGAGACTTTTGCTCTAGTCGCAAAGATTAATTCAATCCATGTCTTACTATTAGCCGTTAGTCTTGACTGGCCCTTACACAAGCTATATGTAAAAAATGCATTCTTAAATAGGCATTTGGAATAGGAAGTCTTTATGAGCCTAACACCAGGGTTTGAAGAACATCTTGGTAAAGGAAAAGTGTGTAGACTAAGAAAATCTCTGTATGGCCTCAAACAATCTCCAACAGCATGGTTTGGGCCATTTGAAAAAGCTGTTAAGGCACACTGATATACATAAAGTCAAGCAGATCACATAATGTTTTATAAGCACTCAATAGAAGGAAAGATTACTATTTTAATTGTTTATATTGATGATATATTATTACAAGTGACGATCATGTTAAGCTAAAGAGACTCAAGAGAATTCTTGTTGATAACTTTGAGATCAAGGACTTAGGAGTCTTAAAGTATTTTCTTAGAATGGAGTTTGCCAAGTCTAAAAAGGGCATCTTCGTGTCTCAACAAAAACATGTGGTGGATCTTCTTGATGAGATGGGTCTACTTAGTTGCAAGGCAGCAAAGACACCAATCGAAGATTAATTTGAAGCTTCAATCTGCTAAACCCGAAGATGTGAAGAATAGGGAACAATTTCAGAGGATGGTTGGTAGACTAATTCATCCATTGCATACCTGCCCAAATATAGCTTTTGCAATGAGAATGGTAAGTCAATTTATGCACTCACACGGTCCAAAACACTTTTGAGGCAGTGTACAAAATCCTAAGGTACTTAAAAGGGATCACCATGGAAGGGCATGATATTTGAAAAGCATGGTCACCTACAAATTGAAGTATATATAGATGCAAAGTGGGCTGGGAGTATAACTGATAGAAGGTCAGCCTCTAGCTAATGTACTTTTGTTGAGCGAAACCTTGTTACTTGACATAGTAAAAAGTAAAATGTGGTGGCAAGAAGCAATGCTAAAACCAAATTTAGATCAGTTGCCCATGGAATTTGTGAGGTTTTGTGGATTAAGAGGATCTTACAGGAACTTAAAGTCGCAAGTCCCTCTTCGATAAAGGCATATTGTGATAACAAAGCAGGAATCTAAATAGCACATGACCCTACTCTTCATGACAAGACCAAGCATGTTGAGGTGGATAAGCACTTCATCAAGGAGAAAATAGAGAACGGGCAGATTCAGATGACCTATACACCAACCAATGAATAGATTGCAAATGTTCTTACAAAGGGATTATCCAAGAAACAATTTGAGAAATTGAATGGCAAGCTGACGATAGACGATGTCTTCAAATCAGCTTGAGGGGGAGTATTGGAAAGGAGAATATTCAGCTAAGATGTCTCGCTGATCTCTAGGGGTTGTATTCAGCTGAGATGTCTCGCTAATCTCTAGGGGTTGTATTCAGCTGAGATGTCTTGCTGATCTCTAAGGATTGTCTAGCTGTATTTTATATGTAAATATACGCTAGTTAATTTTGTAAATAAGGAAACTTAGCTGTATGGTTATTTTATTCCTTTTTACTACATTGTATAGACTATAAGTAATGTCATGTATATCATAATAATATATCATCGTTTTCTCAAAAACAATTCTTTTTTAATTCCTTATTGTTTAGAGCACATGCCAAGAAGGCAATAGAAAAAGCAGGAAAAAGAAGAGCAAGGACATGCACAGACTCATGCAGACACCACGCACCCACCCATGCAAATACAAATTAATTGCAAGCATGAAAACTTAAAACTGTTATAAACTGTGCAAAATAATGAATTTCAAGTATCCTAATAACTTTTCATCCAAAGACATAAACAAAATAGTTTAGTATATTGTATAAAAACTGCAACAATTTTCGAGGAATCCATATCTACATAATTAAGGTTTTACCAATGCAAAAGGAACCAAAAAGCTGCTTGGTTATCCTTTTAAGTACATCCACGTCATCTGTAGCAGTAGGAACCTAAAAAGTCAATAATGATAAACTATTACGGCACATCAAAAATAGTTTACCAAGATGATATGCAAGTACACAAGCAAAATAGAGCCACTATGACTTCAATGAGTACCGTTATGGAATGACTAAGGTTTTCACAGTCCCCACATCCCATATACTTTTGGGGCATCTCTGCACCCTTTCTTCTCTTCTTTACCTGAAAAGTCAAATCAAAGATACTAGAATAATTATTACTTAGTTCTAAAAACATGAACCATCAGAATCAGCCTGCCCACGCGATAGCAAAAATATCTGACATAGAAAACACCAATAGAGCAGTGTACACTCCTATTTGGCTAACTAAAGGATTAGTTAGAAAGATAAAACCAACTTTTTGTAATATGTTAATGAAGGAATGCTAATTGGATGCTCCATATGAGAGCTTCCACAAACCACTTTTGCTGGATCCCACCTTTGCATGATATGTCTCATTCAAGTTATTTCTGCAAGCCTGTTTATTAGGCTAAAAGGCATATGGATAGGGTGACCCTAGCATCAAGAAATTTAGACCATTGTTTATCAAAGCTTCTAACCCATCCATTTCAGATTTCAACCTTCAAACTCTAGAATCATCCAATTTACATGCTTTTTAACCTATTAGACATCCAAAAGTAGAGCAATCAAATTAAGTTGGATCTTGTAAAGGTTGCCTCCTGCAGAAGCTCTGGACATGAAGGTATTTGGGTGTCAACACGGTCCAAAATAAGCCTATAGTTATCAAACTGTATTAAAGTAGGGATGACAAGGAGTAAGAGAAAACAATGATGCTGTTGTGAAAAAAGTCATATACAGCTTCAGACATCACTCCTTTAAACTAGCCAAACAAATTAAACACCATCAATAAGTAGAATACATTCTAAATACATTCTCTTTGACTCACCATTTTTCTTATTTAACCATCAAACTCTTTACATCTTCTGTCTCTTAATTTCAATCTGACTTTTGAAATAGAATGTTGATGCCAACAACTATGCGGGTTAAGTACACTTCTAGTGAACAATTACTTTATTA
Organism: Warburgia ugandensis; assembly: GCA_035236585.1. Taxonomy (NCBI): domain Eukaryota; kingdom Viridiplantae; phylum Streptophyta; class Magnoliopsida; order Canellales; family Canellaceae; genus Warburgia; species Warburgia ugandensis. The sequence continues at coordinate 40,500,825 of CP141133.1, forward strand.
CTGACTTAAACTTTTGAAATTTTTAACTTCTTTTCTTTCAGTGTTCCTACAGAATCTACTGAAGAAATTACTCTATATAGCATCATATCGGTATGTTCACCTGCTAGAGAGCAAAAAAGTGCCGGTGTCATGTTAACAACAACAGCATATATTTGCAATGTGACATGTCAAAGAGACAGGTAAATATCAAGTGCATTGGCCACATCCACTACATCATCAATTTTATCCACCTGTATTAGCTGATAGCATTCAGGACAGCCAAAGATGCAATTACAAACCCTTGCAGTTAGAACTAGGGCCTACTGTTTAGGTGATCCAAAGCATTCAACAGTTGAACCTGATTTTAGATAAGTCAGACCACAGAATTTTCTTGAATTAAATTGTCCTCATTCTCCTATTGATTAACAAAGTTGTGAAGTTTATAATCCCTTCATCTAACACCACAAGATAGTAAGCGATTAGTACCATTTAATGGAGAAGATTTTTGGGCCATGGCCTATCTAAATAAGGGGACAGAAGATGAAAGGTTTGTGTCACCAAGATGGTGCACCATATACTTTTAGCTCAATAGTATAAGTCCTTGGATCTCATAGTGCATCAAACTCAAATAACATTCACTTTGACTGTTCAGTAATATTTAACAATTAATTAGAAAATGAAATTAAATAGAACAGTGCCATTAGAACATCTAACAAACATGTTCAGTGTCCAAGTGGCAACAGTCATGAAGAGTGCTTATGGCACTTATGGAAAGTCATTTTCATAAGTGGCCATTGCAATAAGCATCATGGTAACAATCAAATACAGGTATCTGAGAAGGGATATCAAAGAGGCAAAGAAGTGTGTTTCCTCTTAACGGCTCTTTCTGTCTTCTAACACACCTCTCCTAGCACCCATGGGAATCCCACTCTCTCTCTCTCTCTCTCTCTCTCTCTCTCTCTCTCTCTCTCTCTCTCTAATACATTTACATTTACCCACACTCTCTCTCATATGCTGCAGAGTGTTCTATTCCTGATTTCAGCATCTACTAATGGGTATTGGATTCCCACTGTGTTGATGTGAAATGGTTGTCAATTCCCATATTGAAATACAACTCCCTGTCTGTCCCACTTTACCGTTTTTTATCTGTTTATTCTACGTTCCCATTTGAGCATATGTTCTTTTCTAATACAATACGTGGTTCATGAGATTTTGGTGGAAGATGCCATATAACACAGGTTCACTGCAATGCCTTCTAACTAGGTTTATGTGTGATGTTTTCAGAAATATAGGGGCAGCAGTAAAGGTTCTATTTCTCCTCATAGCTAGATCTTTCAGTTGAAGGGTTATCTTCCCTTCACCTTCCCTGTTCTTGAACTATGTAATTAGATAGAGTCACAGGGGTTTCAGGCGCCAATGCCTAGGTGCTGCGCCTTGGTGCACCTAGAGCCTATGCTCAAGCACACATCCAATGCCTAGGCACAGGTGGCGAGTTGTTAAAGCCCCAAACTTCAATTTTATTCATTTTATTCATCTTCCAACCGAATGGGAGCCTTGGCACAACAATAAAAGTTGTCGTCATGTGACCTTGAGGTCACGGGTTTAAGGTGTGGAATCAGCCTCCTGCAAAAATGCAAGGTAAGGCTACCTACTTTAGGTCATTGTGGCCCACCCCTTCCCCGGACCCGGCATAGGTGGGAGCTTCATGCACCGAGGCTGCCCTTATTTTAATCTTCCAACCCTATTTTCTCTTCTCTTGAGAGCTTCTACCGTGGAAACAACCATTCCTCTTCAAGCTTTTACAGATATAAGCGAAGAAAAGGTATGGTTTCATGAATCTTCCACCTAAAACCCTATTTTTCTGTAAAAAACATAAAAATCAGTACCTTTTTTTATTTTTGGCTTGCTTTCTTTTATAAATCTTGATGGTTTCTCATTCTATAGTTAGAAACAAACATTCCATTTGATTTTCTTGTTTGTTTACTATAGATTTAACTTCTTTTTAGGGTTTTTTGAATTTTTCTCTTTTTTTTAAAAAAAAGTTACAGAATTTTGAAACAACCCTGGTTTTTTACATTTATTCCTTGAAACAGAATTTCATTCACATATATAGCTTCCATTCATATAAATTAGCATGTTTGAGTAATATTTTCTTACTTTGTTGGGATTTTTTGAATTTTTATATTCTTAATATTTACTTTTGCGCCTCATGATTCAAGCATGCACCTAGGCGCACCTAGGCCCTCTAGGCTCCAGGGAACCACTTGCGCCTAGTTATGCCTTGCACCTAGTTGCACCTTGCAACTCTAACTACATAGTTCTTGAATAGTATTTCATAACTGCCTGATTTTAGATTTTCATAGAATCTTCTTCTATTTTTCTAACCAATTTGTGAGTTGATAGTTTAAAAGAAGGTGATTTGAAATTCTAGGACTAATGCCTCAAAAATCTTCTCAGTAGGACATAATATTGAACCTCTAGTATACATCAGTTTTGATGGCTCATTGTCTGATATGCTTGATAGAGGACTTTGGATTGTCACAAATAATTTTGACATTGACTGTCATGTAGATAGATGGATGCTTCTGTTTTTTTACATAATGACATGAAGATGTTGTTTTACATGCTTTCTCTATTTTCTATCATGTTTAGACAATGGTTCTATAATGATGTAATCCATAAGGGTGTTCATTTGCTTCGATCGGGATGTGCTTGGATCAACTCAATCAAGTATGAATAAACTTAACCATTCAAGTGTGGAATAACTGGTGATCTTCCTTGTAAATCTTACATGCTGTTCATTTCATAGTAACTTTATCTTTCAGTTTAGATTTGCATGTATGGAAAGAGTTTAGATAAATGCCCTGCTCTTATCTAACTTTCAATTTCCTTAGAAAATCATAGCCATGCCCATAGAGTATTAGCAAGTTTTTTTAATGAACGTTGGACAAATAACAGCAAGGGGAAAGATCCCCGGTATGGAAGATATATTTAAATTGTTGGATGATGATCTGCTGCATCCTTAGATTCCTAACTAAATCAGATCCAATGTACATATAGATGCCACATTCTAATGATAAGGCACATTGGACCAAAGAAGAGATAGACCTCCATATAGACTATATGCTGGAGAAGGTCAGGAAAGGCAGCTTCCATTCTTGAAACTTCAGCTTAGAAGAAGATTAATAAGAAGTTTGTAAGAAGGGATGCAAAACAGTACGGATCTGTACGGGCCTTATCAATTCAGCAACATGATGGGGAGGCTGAAACAAAAGCATAGTCTCTAAAAGGATTCTCGACACTGCTGGATTTTGATGGTTCCCTATTATGCACATTGATACAGCAGACAAGGATTAGGCATGTGATCATTACATTCAAGTAACTGAACGAATCAATTTTGGTTCCATATCCATTAAAAACTTCCCTCAACTAGTCTAACTCACCCGTCCAGGAGAACAACTCCGCAAAAATATTAGGACTGAAGGGTGTTCACAATGGGACAATCTAGGGAAATCTTTGGCAACAACATCGCCACTTAGGAGTAAGCATTTGCACATAAACAAGATATTCCAACCTCTGAGCCAATTGAGGCCGAAACTGAACTTGAATCTCAAGCCTCCACAGATCTTGCATCAAACAACTTTGGAGGTTTCAACTTTCCAACCAATGAGAGACTTTAAAAGGAAGGATACAAGTCCTTCAGCATCATATGACAGCAGAGAAAATGAGGTCGGAAGAAATCAGGAAGCACAGAAAGCAGTCTGAGAGCTAACAAAATCTAGACTTGCAGCCACCTCGAATGGAGAGATTCGAACCATCACTAATCCTTTCTCCATAGAAGTGGACATGAAGATGCTGCAGAAGATGGAGAATTGCAATAATCTGCATGGATAAAGACAAGCAACAAGATGGTGGATGTGAATTGGAGGATGATATTCATCAGCATCTCATGGCTAACAGGAAATGGATGCTGGAAGAATCGACAGCGGACATTGATACCCCACAAATGTAGAGCGACTAATCCAGCTATGCTGTTTGATGGATGAATGCTTACATTGGTTTAGAAGACTTTCATCTTGAGTATTGTTGTTGTGTGTTTCAAGTTGGTAAATGCTTATCAAACTCTTTAGGTTGATGTTGTTTAACTTTATATTTTATTGTGTTTTAAGTTGACTTTGATGTTAAAGATGGATATCTATGGTTGTTAATGATAAATACTTTTAAGTTGATGCTTTAGTGTAATGAATCTCTATCAGAATGGTGATATGATAACATCAGAATGGCTGCAGCTGTAATAGATCTACAAGGTATGGGATATGATGAGGTTAATGAAATAACAGATTCATTTTTGTAATGATAATACAAAATACATACTACACATATGATGTCCTTGCCAAATTGGATCTTTAACTGGAATGGCATGAGTTCCTGAAAATATTTACAGCCATCTAGACAAATGTTATGATATATGGAGAATGGAAAAGCATGTATTCAGAAACCTCTGTCGCACTTTAAAGAGAAAAGAGTTATGAGGTCCCAAGATAGGGATAAATTGGGCCCAACAAACTTTTAAAAACTTTGCAAAACTATAACATAGTGCTCAAATAGCAACAGTAACTTTAAAAAACAGAAAGTGGCACACAAGGACTAGACACAGGTTTTTATTAGGGCTGCCAATGGATCAGTACAGTTCAGATACCATTATTCCATATCGATTATAATGATTTTCGTAGATTTAGATACATATTAGGATAGTAGTTCGGATAATTATATGCATTCCACACCCAGTCCATTCAGTTCAGTTTGGATAGAGGATTACTTGTGCCGTTCAGTTTTGCTATTTCTTTTGAGGGGTGGGAGACTCCAACTAATTCCCAAGTACAACAATTCTAGTGAAAAGCCAAAAGCCATTCAAGTACAAACATACTAAGGAATGAACATATAATGCAATAGTAAGCAATCTAGAAATAGATAAAGATATGGATGCATCATCCATACCTTGTATTACACCTCATACAGCTAGTCACATCTCCTTCCAATTACACATTTGAAACACAAAAGAGGACCAAGTATTAAGTACTTAGCTAACTCTGAAGCTTCATTGAGTAAAATTGAACAATAAGCAGCAGGAGCAGAATTTCCTGCTTGAAAATCACTGCCATTTTCTCTTATTAGCCCACTAAAATGGTCATCATGAACCAGCACACCTGCTGAATTTCCTGCTTGAAATCATGGCCATTTGCCCTTATTAGCCACTTAAGTGGCCACCATGAACCAGCACAAAGCAGTTTGGTTCATCACCTAATTTTAACTAAATTGTTTAACTAAATATTAACATTCAGATTTAGTAGGGAAAGACTTTGCATTATACATTTATGAACACATAATTTAAGATGACAGAGCAGCTTCGTACTGAATGAGCTCAAGAAACCAAACACATCGATTTGCAGAACTGAGACCTCATCTCTTCACTCTCCTCTAGGCCTTATTTTACTTTGAGGATCAATTATTCAGTTGAAAACCAGAGCCACTGACACAAGAAATCACCGGGAAGGTCTCCTACAATCAATGTTGACCAATTGCGCAATGGAAAACCAAAGCCAAAAACCAAGATATTACCATACAAATGTGTTGATGATGAAGGTGGAGTTGCAGTTGGGAATAGGGGTGTCAAGTTGATTCTCTCAGCTTATTATGTTTCCCATAAATAAGTAATGGCATGTTAGACGTTTAGCTTAAATACAAAGGACCCATAAATAAATGAGGTTATATTAGACATTTAGCTTATGTATAGTGGGCAAGCAAAAACTGCTCTATTTGACATTTCCCCTAAATTTTTAAAACCCCCAAACCCGAAGCTAAAGTTATGAATTTTCAATTCCATAAAAACCCATATGCAATACATTTTTTTCTTGAATAAAAGCTAAGATTAAGAGATAAATGGAAGGACTAAATAGTAAATGCACCCTCCCAATCAAAAGGGAGGGAATTTAGCCAAAAAGAAAACAGATATTGGAGGCTTTGTGAAGGTTTTCTCTCTGTAGAAGACCTAACATTGGAGACGGAAGGAATGAAGAACTAAAGAAAAATTTGTTGGAAAGTTGAGAAGATGGAGGATTACTTTATACATAGTACAACCTCTAGCAGGCTAGCAGTTGCTGATTTGAAGAAAGAAGATATTTGAGGTTTTTTTTCTCCATTTTGTTTCTCTATAGAACAGTGGCAGATGAAAAAAATGATTAACCAAAGAGAAGGTAGCTGAAAAAGGAGAAGATGGACGGGTTTTTTATCTATAATAAAACCCCTAGCAGGCTAGCAGTTGCATACTTGAAGAAAATAGATATTTGGAGGCTTTTTCTTGGTTATCTTTCTACATAGAGCCCTAATCGCCTACAAAACGAAGAAAAATGAAAAATCAATCATATCATATGTTCTTGCGTTAGGTCTCTACCAAACTTTGTGATCTCCATTTTCTACTCTCTCTGCACCAATCATCTTCAAGTGGATCAGATGCTAGAATTACATAATAGGATCGAGAAGGACCAAGAACCTGATCAGAACCAAATAGTTTCACCCTGGTCCTTAAAGTTGGAAACAAACTTCGATTTGGTCCAAAACCCCTAGTGAAAATAGAATGGTCAGGTTCCAATTCTGGGAGGAACCAGACATTTGACATCCCCAATCGGAAATCTCGAGATGGATGTGGACAATGATGGTCGCTTATTAGGTTTCGTCTTTTGTCTTTGAAAATGGACAGTAGGTCGTAGATTTTGGATATATATGTGTGTTTTTGGGGGGGTGGGGGGGAGGAGTCGCAAATCCTAAAATCTTAGTAGGTAAAATTTCCACATTTTATAATATAAACATTTGCTATATAAGATAACTGACTTGTCCCTCATTAATATTATAGTTTAGTAAATATTTTAGGGGTAATTAGTCCTAACATACATTAGGACTAATAATCCACGGATAGTAACACTCATACAGTATCCATTTCAAAATAATGAGGATATTTAAAATCAATTCCATATCCGTTCACAGATAGCATATTGCATTCCATATCCTATCCATTCAGTTCAGTTAGCAGATAATCTGTTCTGATTGGCAGCTCTAATTTTTATAATGGTTAAGCCAGTCAATCATGACACCTACTTCCACTGTCCCAAAATATTCCCTACTTATGAGTTCCACTAACCAGCTGACAAGGTGCTGCCACCCAAACAAAGATCTAACTACTTACAGCAACTCAGCCTTCTTACAAACACTTGGAAAAGTATCCAAGAACAAGAGAGCTATGCCCCTCTCTCAAATACTAAAGATGTGAAGAAGAAATACAGTTAAATAGAGCTATATCGCTTTCCTCAAATACAGTTAAATAGATTCTCAAGCCACAAAAACAGCTACAAGATATTTGTTGTTGCCTGCAACTTACACAACTTCTCAAAATTTGAGGCGGAAGCAGATGGAGATGTTAGGGTTGAAGTATATGCTAAAAATGTTGTAGACAAGGTTGTGAATGCTCCACAGGCACAATAGACTATCACAAAAAAAAGGAATTCAGTCACACATGCACGTGCACCATACCAAGGCTTGCCCATTGGTTAATTCATATCAACCTACTACCGTATGTTTTTTGTCTAGTGTTGTTTGTAATCTATGTAGTTAAAGGCGCGCCTAGGCGCTAGTCGACAGTTAAGCGCCTGGGAGGGGGCTAGGCGCAGAGTAAATGAGCGCGCTCACCTAGGCTAGCGCTTGGGTGCGCCTGGGCGCCACTTTCAAGTGCACCTCCGACTCCAAGCACAGACGACTTAACCCGGTAACTTATAAAACTCTTCTTTCTTTTTTTTCGTTTTTCACCTTCCAACCCTAATTTCAATCTTCCAACCTCCTGAGAAGGTGAAAACAACCATTCCTCTTCGATCTTTCATAGATCTAAGCAGAAAAAGGTATGGATTTATGAATTTTACAATGTGTATACAGTTTCTGTAAAAAAACGTAAAAACCAGTACCGTTTTTTCAAATTTTTTGTTTTTTTGGTTAACTAAGAAAACATTCCATATGAGTTTTATACTTCTTTGCTCTAGATTTGAGTTTGTTTTTAGGTTTTTTACTGTTTCTCCAAAAAAATCAGTTACGAAAATAAGAAAAAGTCGTCGTTTTTTGTATTTCTTCATTGAAACGCATTTCTATCCACATATATAGCTTTCCCATGCTTGTGTCTTCTTGTGTGATAATTTTTTCATCTTTTTTTTGTAATTTAGGGTTATTTTTCCGAAAAAAAAGTTATGAAAATTAGGAAAAATTGTTCTTTTTTATATTTATTAGTTAATACCTATTCTTATCCACATATATAGCTTACTCATGCTTGTATCTTCATGTATGATGTACTTTTCATGCTTTTTTTGTATTGTAGTGTTATTTTGTTCAATTTTTCCGAAAATAAAACTTACGAAAATTAGAAAAAAAATTGTTTTATTTATATTTATTAGTTAATACCTATTCTTATATACATATATAGCTTTCCCATGCTTGTGTCTTCATGTATGCTGTATTTTTCATGCTTTTTAAGAATTTATTAATGATTTTTAGCTAATTTTTAGCCTTTTTAGCTAATTTTTAGCTAATTTTTAATTATGAAAAATATAATTTTGGCCTTAGACTCCAGCCGCGCGCCTAGGCGCCCCAGGCTCCAGGCACACCCCTTTGAGCCTCGGTGCGCCTCGCGCCTTTAACTACATAGTTTGTAATTGCACTTATTAATGTAATTTCCGGCATAACAGCTTGTAAGTTAACTATGGAACTCTAAGTATGTAGAAGCTATTTCAATAAATGATTGTTTGTATTTTGATTTGTACTCATTCTCATCATGCATATGCACAGGTTCATAGCTTTTACAAATATTTTTTATAAACCATGTCATATGTACAGATGCAGAACATGACAATAATTGAGGAAAATGACTATTGAATGATCTAAACGAGGATATTATCAAACATTTTGCATCAAGAGAAGCAACACATGCATTATTGTATGCCTACAAGGTTTTGCATTTGGGATTTGATAAAACCCTCCAATAAACATGCTTCTCCTTACTAGAAGGAATTGCATAGCTGTTGACAACCGATGCACAAGGGAACATAGTGAGCACCCAAGTCTGGGGTCCCCAACTAGGATTAAAAGAAGCAAGTGCCATCCCCATGGTACCCAAAATTGCTATTTATGCTACCACCATAGACTACAAGACACAAAACTCCAACCACACTCGAAGCAAATTTCCAAATGTTTTGAATACAAGAGATACTAGCTATTGATCAATTATGACTCTAGAAGAAAAGAAATAAAAGTACCTTCAATGTAATAGTTCGACCCTGCATTGCACATCCCTGCAACCGCAATGAAACTTCCTTGCAAAGCTTTACAAGAAAATCTCGAGTCTGGAGAAGGGGAATAAGAAATATGATTACCAGGTCAAGTGTTAGATCCAAGAAAGAGAAACTACTAAATCACATATGGAAAATAAAACACTCACATCCTTTGGATCATAGAACCTTACTCCCCAATTAATTTCAGCACCAATAGACTTGGTCGCCTATGAAACAGATCATGTGTCCATTAAGTGGATGAGAAGGCTACATGATACGTGGATCACAAACTAAGAAAACAAATGACCATTGGCACTGGTAGAACAAGTACGCAGATAAGAAGTTCCAACACAATACAAATTAAGAAATGAATCAATAATAGAAGAGTTAAAATATAATTAACCATTACTTGATGCTTCAATAAGCAGTAAACATCCCCAAAATCCAGACTGTTCCATTCGAGGTCCATTTAAAAGGTTTTGCAGGCTACATTGGAAACCATGGCATAAACAAAGAGAAAACAAGTACTCATGACAGAACAGTAGTTCTCTTGTTGTAACAGAAGAAAAATAGTTAAAGAGAGAAGATAATGATGCCTGACACATGAGACCAAGAAACATGAAATTTGCCTCAATTAATCACATAAACCATATTTTACGGATTTGTTAAAGTTGAGGTGGTTCCCGTTACATGTAGATAAAGGAACACACACACACTTTCAGAAGAAGATTTATTATGCTTCTCTCTTGGCAGTATAAAATATAATCATTGTGAGTATGCTTCTCTCTTGGGCATACATTTTCAAAAGCTAATGATGTATTAGTTTAAGTCAATCTGATTAGATGTATATAATAATTAAAAGTACATGCAAAGTTCTCATTACTTATAAATCGAAATAGCTCATGATCATGTATAGACACTTCCAACTCCTAAACTCTAAGGTATAATTACTTTTTCCCAATAACTTGTTGCTGGAAATAAATTGCAAAATTCCATTTAAAAGTTTATACTTCTACAAGCAGAAGCTTCACTAATAAATAATGACCCAGATAACATTCAATCCTTTACAAATGACATGGACCCATGAAAAAGCAAAAAACAGATGCATGAACATCCAATGCAAAAAAAAGATTAACAAAGTTATGTAACCATTCTTAACAAGATTAATCTAAGCTGCGCCCTGATATCATCCTTGGACTCAAAAAGTGAAATTTTTGCATTAAAGAAAAACAATCAAATCCTCTGCCAAACCTGAACCACTTCAACTGCTCGATGATCAATCCCTCTACTATAATTCCACAACATATCTCCAGTCTTTGTGCCAAAGTCCTTTTGAAGAGATTCCTGGTAATAAAGATGCAGTGAGTAGCCACCATTAGTTTTTGAATCAAGAATAACCAGAAACTGGGAAGATCAAGAATATCAAAAAGCAACAAGTTTCCATCACGGCTGTATTTCATTTCTTTTTCTTTTTTTTCCTCTGCAGTAATCTTAGCAATATTACATAAAGAAATGGAAAATATTGCTTTACAGATATGCTAAATGCTCATGCCCTTCAGATATTGTGGTGACAAGAAGTTCCCGCCCTGACAAAAAAGATACTAGCTCGAGCCCTTCTAAAGCCTAACTGTAAAAATATAATCTACTTTCACTAACTTGCTCCGTCAATTTTTGAAACTATTACTATAGGAAATTTCATATCATACAAAAAGAAAATAATCAGCCTCTAGCTTAATATAATGTGACATTAGGTATCTCCATCTATGAAACGTGACAAGACCTAAAAATCAGAACTATTACCATCAAATCGTCATGAAAGTGTAAGGATTCTCCTTATCCGAAACACTATCAGACATCAACTGCAGTCAGAACCTTCCCAAGTTTGACTAATTAAAGCCTCAAATCTCTCAATCAAAGAGCAAGGACCTTTGGACATTTAAAAATCTGTACCATTATATAAAGGGAGAAAGCAGACAGCTGAATGAGCTGTACGCCTCCTGATGATTCAGCTGTCTTCTGACACGAAATTGACCATTTTTAACCTTATATTTTTAGAAATTCTGGGCCATAAGGAATTAATTATTTTTCATATTCCATCTTTCTTTGACTTAAAAGGGAAAATACATTAGTATATCTGCCTACAAAAGCTGAAAGTAGACAGCTGAATCAGATTCTTATACTGAATTTACTGTTTTACCACTGCTTTTTTAGAAATTCCAAACTATAAGGTATAAAATAATTTGTCCTCATTTAGACTTTAATACAACATCAGCATTCCTTTTACTCTTGTCCCTCCTACCATGCCCGGCTTGCTGTCTTTTTCCATCATATGATGAAACTATCCTAAAAAAGGTTTCCTTTATATCCCCTGACTAAACCTTTTCCCTGTGAATGCCATTATCCCTCAACTAAACCTTTTCCCTATGAATGCTCCTATTCCTTGACTTACCATTTTTCCTTTAAATCACTTGATTGGCTAATTGTTTCCCTTGTCATTGATGCTTAGAAGAATATCTGTTATATGCTACATAGCTGCCACATGCTGCATGAGCAGGTATAAGCAGGCAAATATAGGAAGTAGGGCCCCACTTCCTCAATGATCCAAACATTATATATTGTGAGCATGGTATGGATCTGTACACCAAAATAACAGACCATTGATAATCCTAGGCTCTTATTGCTGGCCTTCAAAATGACAACTTTGAAAAACCAAAAGCAATAGCTTACATTCATCAATCAGAAGCAATACCCACCAGAAGCTTATTATAATCATCAAATAGTGATAGATTTCATATTATATTTTCAAAGAGCGTGAATCATATAACTAGGAGAAAGCACAACCTCAGATCCCACACCAAAACACTTGTAGCTTCATCCTCATCATTAAATTTGTAGACTATCAATACTGCTAGATTGTTTTGGTTCCATTTGGTTCCCAAGATAAGAGACCAACAAAATGAATGGTTTCACATTTTGCTGGCCGATATATAGGGGCTTTGATTATTCAAACAAGACAAAATTGAAAGGTAGTACATCAGGGTTGTGAGTAGCTCTCAATTTAACAGCTCCGATTGTGTCCATCTTGCACCATGTGGACCGAAAAAGTGTATATCATAAGGGTCAATCAACTCCATTCGACTTCACAGAATTCTCACTCCTCTCTTTGCTGTTACTTGATTGTCCTGAAGCTTATACTATAGTTGGCAGCTAGAGGTGGAGACCCAAAAAATATGTTTTCTGTTTGATTTTTTTGTTCAAATCAAGAATCACACATGCACACGCACACCAGGCCCATCTACGAGCAGATGCACAAGAAAAAAAAATGCGCAAACACACAAGCATGCCTCAATAGTTCTTCAAAACAAGGATGGTTTATAATGGATTTTTACTTCGAACAGGTCCAGCTAACTGATGAGATGTTTCTCTTGTTTGAAACATGCCAGATATTTTTCTTAAGTTAGGCTTTGTCCTATATAGGTTGTCTCCTGTTTTTTGCTAAACAAGAAGTCCACCTTCTCCTTCTTCCGTCTCTCTTTAAATCCTTTTAGTTGACCACCATAGAATATGCCAAATTCAACAAGCCTCTTATTTTATCTATGTATACATTTAACATAGCTTATGTCCAGAAAAGGAAGAAGGAAATCCAGAACTGACGTGTCAGTAAAGAAACTAAAAAACTTCACTTCTTTTACCTCAGGTTTACCTAAACTGAAAAAGAAATACTTTATCGTACAAATTCCAAAGCCAAAACTTGAGAACACCATAACCTCCTCTTACCTAGATTGAATCACCTAAAGCCCTCAAATCTAGAGCTGTCAAGTTTGTCCCACCACCCACACAAAGTAAACCAGGTCATGGGTCACCAATTCCTGATCCGTGAAAATTGACCCATTACTTCGCCAACCCATTTAATTTGCAGATGGTTTGGCGGGTTGACCCACGTGAATCAAGTTGACTCAACTCATATAAAAAACAATAATAATGACAAAACTTGAGCCCTAGACATCTAGAAGTATGCTAAATTGGAAAGCTAAGGTACTGTTAGATATCAGTACCAGCTTTTGATATCTTTAGTTACCTTATTTGAAGGATTTCTAATTCGGGATTATTGACATCATATCTCCTTAAATCCCTCTCAGAGCCACAATTAATTGTTGCCTCAAATCACAGATGTAGATAACAGCTAACTCACCTTGTATAATTTGATTTTATTTTATCTTATCTCGTACAGTCGACCCTTGTACTCCACTATAAATTTAGAGACTGTAAACAACAAAATAAAGAATTTCACCTTGCTTCAGTTAGTTCAACTTGGTATCAGAGCCTCTATCCTGCGCTTGGCACCCTAACCCTCGAAACTATCGTTTACCAAGCAACAACACCAACCAGTACCCTAAACCCTCAAAAGATTCCAAGATGGATGACAGGAAAATTCCCTCAATTGTAGTGCCCCACACCTTGACCATCATCAACATTCTACCAACCTTCCTATGGTGTTCGAAAAATTAAGCCCATATAACTACATTAGTTAGGCTCAATCAGTCAAACTCACCACCAGAGGAAAAGAAAAGTTTGGTTATCTTGATGGCTCAAAGAGAAGACCTGAAGGAGATGCTGCAGCTGTGGAGAAATGAGAAAAAGAAAATCTTGGCTAATTCAGACCATGCAACCAAGCATTGGGAAGAACTACTTATCCATAGAAGGTGCAAATGAGATTTGGGAAGCAATAAAGGAGTCCTACTTGAAGGTGGGAAGTGATGGATAGATGTATGAGACAGAAAACCAAAACAAAGACACCAAACAAGGTGACTCGGATGTGGCACCTTAAGAAGACTCTGGTTCGAGTTAGACTACTACCAAAGCCTTGAATTAGGTGTTGTCCAAGTCCCTACTTAGGTTACTCAAATGATGGAGAAAGGATGAACATATAAATTCTTGGCTGGGCTAAAACTAGAGTTTGATGCTGTCTACTCATTGGCCATAGGAAAAAGCCCCTTTCTCACTTTAAGTGAGGCCTTTTCCATGATGAAGAGGGAAGAGAGCAGAAGAAAAGCCACAGTAGGAAGAGAAAACTAGAAATGGCCATGGCCGCCAGAAAAGAATGGAAGAAGAACACCAAAGCAAAGGGAAACATCCCAAGGATGACCTATGGTGTACCCATTGCAATAAGGCAAGACATGACATCTCAACTTGTTGGGTACCCCACAAAAAGAAATGCAGAGGCAAAAAGGGAGGCCCAGCACATGTAGCAGCCACAGAAACAGAGGAGGGGCTAGGATTTTCAGCAAAATAGATGGAAGAACACAAAAGGTTTCTAAAGGAGGAGAAACCCAAGAGCAGTGCCACTGCTGCTGCTACTGGTAAATTCTTCTCTGCATGTCCCTTAGTTTCAAGATCTAAAACTTAGATTCTTGATTTTGGGGTTTCTGACACATGACTGAAGATATTAGGTTCTTTTTCACCTATAATCCTTGTCGTGGAAACAAACAGATAGAGATAGCTGATGGCAGGTACTCAAGCATGGCAAGAATGGGGCTGATATGCATCTTAGATAAACTGTCACTTAAATCTATCTTGCATGTCCCAAACCTTGCAGTTAATTTGATTTTTTGTCCATAAATTGGGTAGGAAATCTATTTAGTGTGTTTCTCTTCTACTGAAAATTTCTTGCAGGATCCAATCTCAACGAAGTGGAGTGATCTTGTTAGGGAATTGGGAGGAGTTTACCGACTAGAATCGAGATCTAGATGAAATAATGCAACCGGATATTACAACTATAGAGTAGATCCAATTGATGAAGTCTACCTGTGGCATATGAGATTTGGCCACCCATCATTTCAAGTACTTTTTCACATGTTTCCTAGTTTGTCTAGAAAAGTTAGGAACTCTTAGATTAGTGACACTTGCGAAATAGCTAAACATCAACAAATGTACTACTCTTCAAGTGATAATAAAACATCTATTCTTTTCTCTATTATCTAATCAAATGTTTGGGGATCATGTCATGTGACAAGTACATTTGGCCATAAATGGTTTGTTACATTCATTGATGAAAGCACAAGACACACTTGAGCATACCTCCAAACCTTTATTGCCTTTGTCAACATGATTGAAAGCCTATTTTCCACAAAAATCCAAATGTTACAAAGTGATCAAGGGGGAGAGTACATCGGTTTTGACCTCAAAAAAAATTTCAAAGGCAAAGGGATCACTCACCGAATGTCTTGTGCCTGTACTTCACCCGAAAATGGTTTGGATGAAAGGAAAAATAGGCATCTGTTAGAAATCACTCGTGGCGTACTGTTTATGCATAATATTCCTCACCATTTTTGGGAAGATGCAGTATTGACCACAGCTCATTTAATTAACAACCTTCCTAGCAGAATGTTACACTATAAATCTCCACGTAACCTGCTAAAATAGAACTTTCCTTCAATCAAATTCGCATTTGATTTACCTCTCCAAGTCTTTTGGTTGTGTTTCCTTTGTGCATAATCTATCAATTCATAGGGGTAAGCTTGATGCTAGGGCTATTAGGTGTATATTTCTTGGATACTCTGCTGTTCACAAGGGTTATAAGTGTTAATCCCCTCAAACCAGAAATGTTTACAGCAGGGATCTCACCTTCCATGAGAACATCACTTTCTTTCCTCATGCTGGTAGTCAAGGGGAGACTTCGAGTGCCAACCATCTCTGGCAGCCACAGCTAGACATTCAACAACTAAGGATGCCATATACCTACCTTCAACTCACTGATCTACACCAGAACAGGCTAGAACCAGCAGCTGCCAGACCTTGAAATACACAACTAGACAACCCAAACCAAGAAGCAGCACCTTGGATCACCACTTACACGTGTATCACAGAAAAAAGTCAGCTACTGAAGCACCTATCAGAGATTTACAAGACCACTCTAACCAAGGAAATATACATGGAGCTGCCTCATAGATTGAAAAATAAAACAAACTTACAGAAGGTGTGTCACTTGAAAAAAGGCTTTATATGGCTTAAAACAGTCACCTAGAGCATGGTTTGGGAGATTTGCAAGGTTTCTGCAGAAAAGTGGCTACCGCCAAAGCCAAGGAGACCATACACTATTTATCAAACATAGTGTAGAAGGAAAAATGATTATACTAATCGTGTCTGTTGATGATATTGTAGTCACAGGAGATGATTCTAATGGATTGCTAAACTAAAGAAGAAGATGGCTGTCGAATTTCAGATCAATGACTTGGGAGTCTTGAAATACTTCTTAAGCATTGAGGTAGCAAGGTCTAAGAAAGGTATATTTATATCTCAACAAAAATACATACTTGTTTTATTCAAGGAGACAAGGCTACTGGGAGGCAAACCAATGCACACTCCTATAGAAGCAAACCTTAAACTCGGACTATGCCAAGATGATAACGTGGTAGATAGAGGAAGGTACAGAGACAAGGGGGTAAATTGATTTATTTATCCCACACTAGGGCAGATATTGCATTTGTCATTGGCTTGGTAAGCCAATTCTTACAATGTCCAAGAAAAGACATGTAAAAGCAGTTCCCAAGATATTTCGATACATAAAGTCCTGCCCAAGGAAAGGGATCTTTTACTCCAAACAAGACCCCATATGGATGTAGAAGCTTATACATATTCAGATTGGGCGGGATCTATTAGTAGCCACAGGTCTACAACCGGTTATTATATATTTCTTGGGAAAATTTTGATCACTTGGAAAAGCAAGAAGCAAAAGGTGATAGCACGGTCCAGTCCAGAGGCAGAATTTAGAGCATTGGTGATTGATATCTGTGCATTACTATGAATAAAGATTATATTGCAAGATCTAAAGATTAAGTTAATGGACCGATGAAGCTCTACTGAGATAACAAAGCCATCTCTATCGCTCACAATCCTAACATATTGAAGTGGATTGACATTTCATCAAGGAAAATATACTTTGGAGAAATTTGCACACTGTATGTGCCAAACAAGAAGCAATTAAATGACATCCTGTAATATCCTTAAATTTTAAGATAAAATAGGAAATTATTAAATAAATTAAAATAAAAAATTTATGGATGAAATTTTTTCCTGAAAACATAAGAATTAGAAAGTTCTCGTCGATACGAATCCAACGCCACCAAGAACGCGAAAAACGGAGCTCAAACGAGGGAGTTATGAGCCGTCAAAGTTGGAAGGGCAATTTGGTCATTTGGTAGAGACGTATTAGACAGGGATCCAAATTGATACTAGCACCCCCGTCTTCCACACGTCTCTACCAGTGCCGGAAAAATCGCCGGAGAGACGTGGAAAGAGGCGTGTGGGGAAGAGTTTCTCTTCCCCAAGACTCTAAAACCCTATATCTATGCTCCTCTAGGAGCCAAAATGCTCCACTTTGAGCGTTTTCCATGAATGCTACGCAAAACCCTAGCCCTGCAAAAATCTGAAGTTTCCGGCGAGTGGAGCCAGGCAACACGAGCAAACCCGACCAGCACAAGGTAAGCCTCAAATCCGTGTTTTTACGTATTTATTAATTAGAAAATTAATTAGGAAAGTATTTAAAAATTAGGAAAAAAATCAGATTTTTGGGGGCTTTGTGCACGCTACTGTTGGAGCGTGATTTCACGGATCAAACCTTATCCGTTTGAAAATCGCACCGTCCAACTAGTGCACAAGAGACCCCAGAGCATACCCTTTAAATTTGGGAGTGATCCAACGGTGGAATTCTCCAGAAAACTCAAAAACCAGCACCTAGGGATGTTTTTAGGAACTTGAGAAAAATCGTTTAAAAACCATGATTTTTGGCAAAATCAGTGCAAAAGGAGGGCATAAATGGATTCTAGAGAGAATTCTGAAGAAAATGGCGCAAAAATCACGCAAAACGGAGCTCTGTAGCTCCGCCGGAGGCGACCGGAATCCGGTCGTCTTCTCCGCCGTCGTCAACGGCATCGGCGCCTGGCGCTGACGCCAAGACGCACTCAGGACGACATCACATGACGTCGTCGCCGCGCGCGGCGCAGCGCCGCGCGCGTGCGGAGAGTGCGCTGGTTGGCTGTCGTGGTGGGACCGGGACGCGGCGCGTCCTGGCGACCGTGACGCACGGGCGCCGTGGTGCCGAAGACGCACGGCGCGCGTCCCGTACGACGTCTGCGTCGGCGTGCGTCTTCGTGCGCCCGTGTACGTCGGTGTAAACCGGCGGAAAAGGGTGCCGCCGGTTTAAACCACCTTATGGTGGTCCGGCAGGCCCCATTTTAGTGTAGTTTTCACTAAAACTTGATTTTTGGGAGCTAGAGAGGTCCAAATCAAGATCCGGAAGAGGCGTTGTGACCGTATTGACGACGCGGACCTAGTTTTAACTTAAAAACTTAGAAATGACCACTTTTTATTTAGAAAAAATTTTAAATAGTGATGTGACATGTACAGGTGCACTTGAATATACCAATTAAAGGGAGTTATTAGCAAGCTAGTGATCTCACACTGAGGTAGGTGACAACAACTAATGTTTTGCCTTGATTTTAAACCATGTTTAAACATAGCATCATGTGTGATTGTGTTTTAAATTGCGATTTTTATTTACCATGGATTTCATGCGACATTGCGTACAGGATGGTTATTCCAAATTGAATTCTTTTACTGAATAAACTTATTTAAAATGCTTTTACAAGCATGATGTTAATTAGTTATGCTTAATTAGAGATTTATTTCTTATTATATATATAGAAAATGCATGGATTTACATGGAAATGAGTATAGAGGCTTAGTAAATTTGGTCCTTTTATAGGTTAACCCCAGGATGAGGGGCATGTCTTGGGGATTTCAAGCTATAAGTGCTCTTGAGTTTTAGCATATACATATGATTTCCGTGTTTTATATTTGATGACGGGTGCTCTCCGCCGGTGGGCGCCATGCTAGGAGGGATAAGGCCACCCACCTTCCGAGATTATGATGTGATGAGTTTGTGATATGATAGACACACCTGCCCATAGATGGCATTCGGTAGGGGTTTGGTAACATGGATAGTCCACACTACCGGTCTGAGCCTTTCCATGGGGACAAACGCTAAGTCTCCCGTTATGGTGTCGACGGAGAGCGGCGGTGGTTGATACCCATGGAGGGTTGCCACTGCAGCATGATGGCCCATATTCTTGTTATGTGTGCATGCATGATGAGCATGGTTATGGATGGTATGCCTGGGTGTAACGACACTCAGAGGTTGACTATGTGTACTCCTGATCAGGGATGTTAGTGCGATGTGGTGGGACCCATTACCTTAGGGTGCCCTTATTCTTGTTGTATGCTCCATTTTATTGATTCATGTCATGTTTTAACTCAGTGAACTTCATGTTTTAGCATTTGGAATAAATTGGCATTTATTTGAACATGGCATTATGATATCACTATTTCCATAAATGTTAGACTTTTCATCAATCTCGTTTCATTATTTCTTTCATTTATTACATTAATTGTCTATGTACCTACACAAGCGATAGCTTCTTTGAGGCATTGCTTTGTTTTGCAATGCCTTAGATCTCGAGCGCGACACCGGGAAAGGAAAAGCGGTTGATAAACCTTGAGAGCCGCTAAAGACCATTTTTCTATAGTGTTAGGCGGTGATGTGAGTCAATAAACAAGATTATCATTTGGATTTTTTTGTGGACTGCATACTTTATATTTGGATGTGATTTAGATGTTTGGACATATGTTGGACATTTATATGGGATGTTATGATGGATAGACCCTGGGCCATATTATTATTGTCTTTTGGACGTTTATTTGATTTAAAATAAAGGCGCCTATTTATTTGACGTTGATTTATACGCGGATTATTTATTTATGTTTAAATTACATGTACGTCATTTTGAGAAAGGAAAATTAACACCCGGAGTTTTAAGATAGGTTTAGAAAAATGTTAAATAAATCTTTTCTCATGGGATCCCAAATGCTCTTAATTAAATTGCCATTATTATAAATAAAATAAATAAATAAATAAATAAATAAATTTGTCTTAAAAAATCCGGGGTGTTACACATCCACACTAAAGGAATTGATAACAGCTCCTATGAGACTATCATTGACAAGTTGGGAATGAATGATCTACACACCAACTTGAGGGGGAGAATTGAAAAGCTAAGATACTATTAAATATCAGTACCAGCTTATGATATCTTTAGTCACCATATTTGGAGGATTTCTAATTCCGGATTATTGAGATAATATAATATCTCCTTAAATCCCTCTCAAATCACCAATTAATGGCCTCAAATCACAGCTATAGATAACAGCTGACTCACTTACCTTGTATAATTTGATTTTATTCAATCTTATCTTATATAGTCAACCCTTGCATTCCTCTATAAATTGAGAGACTATAAACAATGAAATCAAGAATTTCACCTTACTTCCGTTAGTTCAACTTGCTATCATCCAACAACCAGCTAAGCTAGGTTACACTTGTGCTTGTTAAGTGAAGATGTTGTTTCTTTCGAGCATGTGTTGGCACACTAGCAAAGAAGTCAACCCTCCATTTTGTGATGGAGGGTAACTTCTCTTAAAAGAGTTAAGCCATTCATTTTGTTCGGTTTACAAAAATTAGGGGACCCACAAAACATAGATGCATTTAGATTATTTCAACTTGCTGGTTTTAATCTTTGCCCAAAAAAAAAAAAAAGAAGGAAATTAGCAGCTATGATTTCAAGTGCACATAGAATAGGTTAAAAGTATCCAATGATCTTGAAATTTGGAATTCAGCTTATCAAAACCATTCCAAACAAGATGAATGGTTTAGATCCTCCAAAAGAAGTCACCCTCCATCACATAATGAAGGGTTGATTTCTTTGCACACCTTAATGCACCGAATCTTACTAGAACACTTTATATATAGCCCAACTAGCCTCTTTCAAGTTGAGTCAAGTCTTCTAGATTTTTAAATTATGGCAGTTGTATTATTATATACCTAACATAAAATTCTAAAATCTTGATTTCTTCACACATCTCAATTCTCCAACTCTTATGAAGACTCCTTATATATAAACCAACACGCCTCACTTTCAAGTCAAGTCTTCTAGTTTTTAAATTATGGCAGTGGTATTATTATATACCTAACATAAAATTCTAAAACTTATTAAACTGAAGAAGATTGGCAAGTCCAGAGAGATACTTGCATGACCAATTCAAAAGATCTAAACTATTCCTAGATCATGGTGATCATGTTTTATAGATCTAAGCCATTTGTCATGTTTAGAATGGCTCAGATAGGTTAAAATCAAATTTTATGACCATTGAATTCTTGTAGCATACATATCTTTGGGTTAGAAATAGAAAGGGAACCTTGGCATAATGGTAGAGTTGCTGTCACGTGACCTTGAGGTCATGAGTTCAAGGTGTGGAAACAATTTCATGCAAAAATGTAAGGTAAGGCCGCATACTATAGACCCTTTGTGGTCCACCCATTCCCATGACCCACATAAGCAGAAGCTCCGTGCATCATGCTGCCCGGTTTAGAAATCAAGACCATTCACTTATATGCAAATTTTCTAAGATACAAAACAAGTGGCAAGGATTGTTCAAATGTGATGATTTCATGTGGGTTACCTAATTTCTATACTCTACGATGAACGGTTCGGATCTTCTAGAAAAATGATCTAGGGGCAGCATATACTCTTTAGACTTTTTTATTTCTTTGGTTTATATATAAAACTTTCATCCAATATCACACAAATCAAGGATAGTCTTGCTGGTTAAGGTGTTCTTATGCTATTTTTAAGCTCATGGCCTGTTTGAACCAAATCAAATAGATTTCCTTCTTCCCTCTGCCAATCTAAACTCAAATGAAAACTCATGCAAGAATTCAGATCTAGAGAAGTAATGCCATCTCAGTGATCCTTCTTTGATTGGTCATTGATTTTCTCTATGCAGATTTGAAATGCCACTCTTGTGAAAATCCTGATGCCCTCACCTTGCAATTGCAAAAGCTAACAATGAAAACCGGAAAAGAAAAAAGAAACTGGCCCCTTATCAAGATTTTGAAGCAGGGCAGCAGCACCTTGTTTCATAATCATGTGCGCCATTCATCAATATCCTACAGCACCTATCCCTATGTTAGACAGTTCCATGGCATCAGACAATGAATTGTCCACAATTGTCAGGTGGCCTTCTTCTAGTTATTAGTTTGCTGCTGATGTTCTTGCCTGGTTAAGCATCAAACTAGACAAAAGGATCAGAAGGCATGGTAGCTTGCAAGGTTGTACACTCTATAACACTATATATGTCCATCAGCAGTATGTGACCAAACTCTAAAGTTTAAACAGTGAACAAGTCAACTGCTTCCAGTTTCTGCCAATAAGTAATAGCACATATTGCTTACACCAAAACAGCTTACTTCAACACATAACAACCTATCCTAGAATAGGAAACTAAACTCCTGAAGAAATGATCCCTTCCCATTCAACATGGAGCATATCTTGAAGGTACTCTACTGCCATAGGCTGCACACAAACTGCCCAGGCCTCGAATCTATCTTCACGATTAAAATCTTGTATTCTGACAACATTTAAGACAGAAAACTGCACTCAAAATTTCAAAAATTACCAACAAACCAAAGTAACTTGGTCGTTTCCATTTAAAAATAAAGATTGACACTAAAGTCTTGTGACACAAGGAGCTAGTATATTCCACAATGAAAGACAACTTCGGGTCTATACCAAGATTGTTAATCACAGACTATCTTCAACATGCCAAACACACTCCTAGACCATGGCCCAGCAGGAAACCTACCCAATTGACAAGTTACAAGATAACACGATTCTCAAACCAAAAATGCAAGAAAAATAACCCAAAGAAAGAAGCAACACAAAGAGGCTCTATCCCTTGTATGTTCAAAAGAGGCTTTAAGTTTCAGCTGGCACAAAGAGGTACACTTGGCCCAGCTTTCTGGTAATCTTAGGAGTTCAAAACCTGAAGAATGGCGACAAATATTTTCATGGAACTGATATTAAACATCATTCTACCGTGAAAATAAGCAGTTAAGGTTGTATAACATCTGCAAATTTCCATTTGGGAAAAGAAATACCGGTCACTTGAGGATACAACAACTATTTAATGTGCTAGATCATGATTTCAGTTTCCTCCCAGAAATGCTGCAGATTATAAAAAAATATTATTAATAAATATTCCATAGAAATGACTGCAATTTAGCCCTGGGATTGGTTTTGCTAGTAATTATACCTCAAAACAAGTTAAACCAGATGAAGCAGTACCAAAACCACAAAGCATTCTAATTTAGCTTCATTAATTTCTCAATAAAGTCTTCAGGTCTAATGATTTACTTAACAAAGAAAGAAATCTTCAAATCTGTAATATTATAATAACAAAAGCCTCTTTCGACCTTTAGTAATTCTCAAGAGTAAGCCTTCCAATCAAGAAGATTAACTGGAAGAAAAATGCATCATCAATTTACATGTCAATTTTGTTCTTATTCAATTGTAGTATAAATATGCATGGAAACATCTATTTCTCTGATTAACAAATAAAGATCATTTTCAATTGATATACTTCCTTCACTGAAACTTCGCCGATGCAATCCCATGCCCAGATGAAAAAGGAGGCTCTTATGTCAGGTACGAACCGACAAGGAAGAAGTTGAAGATGATTTTGATCTATGTAGTTAAAGGTGCGCCTAGGCGCAAGTCGACAGGTAAGCGCCTGGGAGAGTGCCAAGCGTAGAGGAAATGAGGCATAGTCGCCTAGGAGTGCGCATGAGTGCGCCTAGGCGCCCTTTCAGGCACGCCCCTGACTCCATGTGCAGACCACTTACCCGGTAACGTATAAACCTCGTTTTTTTTTTTCGTTTTTCACCTTCCAATCCTAATTTCAATCTTCCAACCTACTGAGAAGGTGAAAACGACCATTCCTCTTCGATCTTTCACAGATCTAAGGAAAAAAAAGGTATGGATTTACGAATTTTAGCATTTGTATACAGTTTCTGTAAAAAACATAAAAACCAATACCGTTTTTTCAAATTTTTTGTTTTTTGTTAACTATTTTCCATAGATCTTGATGGGTTTTAGTTCTATATGTATAAGAAAACATTCCATTTGAGTTTTATATTTCTTTGCTCTAGATTTGAGTTTGTTTTTAGGTTTTTTACTGTTTTTCCGAAAAAATCAGTTACGAAAATTAAAAAAAGTCTTCGTTTTTTCATATTTCTTCATTGAAACTTATTTCTATCCACATATATAGCTTTCCCATGCTTGTGTCTTCATGTGTGATAATTTTTTCATCTTTTTCTTGTAATTTAGGGTTATTTTTTTGAAAAAAAAAAAAGTTTCAAAAATTAGGAAAAAATTGTTTTTTTTTATATTTATTAGTTAATACCTATTCTTATCCACATATATAGCTTACCCATGCTTGCATCTTCATGTATGATGTACTTTTCATGGTAGACCTTGCTTTTTAGGAATTTATTAATGATTTTTAACTAATTTTTAGCATTTTTAGCTAATTTTTAATTATGAAAAATATAATTTTGCGCCTTAGGCTCGCCCCAGGCTCCAAGCGCACCCCTTTACACCTCGATGCTCCTCGCGCCTCTAACTACATAGATTTTGATTTTGTAATTTTTTTCCTACTTGCAAATGAATATGCATTTGTATATTAGTTTATAAGTAAGAAGAGTAAATAATGAAAATCATCTCTAGCTTCTTTAAAGTATGGCAACCCTAACATAACATGAATCGAAAACTGAAATTGCCTCATGCTAGGGCATCCCCCATAAGCGACACGCTACATCGGATCCCAGATGTAGTAAAAAATGGGAAAGGGGTAATAGGGCATTCCCTCAAAAGCGATGCGTTGCAACAAAACCCAAGTGCAGTGAAAAGTGGGCATGGGTTCATGCCATAGAGGTCGAGAAGTGCACGGGTAAATAGGCTATTTCAATAGCATAAGATTTGTATTGCCACATAGAATATAAGGACATTGACAAGTAAGAGTCTGGAGTTAATAGATACGATGAAACATAGGAAAGTCAACATCGCTTGTATCTAAGAAACCAAGTGGAAAGGGGCTAAAACTAGAGAAATCGATGGGTATAAACTCTAGTATGTAGGAAAGGATAATAACAAAAATGGTGTAGGAATAATAGTAGATAAAGAATTAAAGAATAAAGTTGTGGACATTAAAAGAATCCGTGATAAAATTATAATAATAAAACTTGTTCTAGAAGAGCAGATCATAAATGTTATGAGTGCATGCACACCACAAGTAAGGTTAGAAGATATAATCAAGAGACAATTTTGGGTAGATATGGAGGGAGTCATGCAAGAAATTGCCAACACTAACGAGATAGTTATAGGAGCAAACTTGAATGGCCATGTAGGAAAAGAAAAAGAAGGATATGATAAGATACATGGAGGGTATGGTACAGGAGAACGAAATGAGATCGGGAAAAATTATCCTCCATTTTGCTTTAGCATATAACCTAGCCATTGGCGCAACGGTAAAAGTTGTCGCCATGTGACCTTCAGGTCATGGGTTCAAGGCGTGGAATCAACCTCTTGCAAAATGCAAGGTAAGGATGCCTACTATAGGCCCTTATGGCCCCGCCCTTTCCCCGAACCATGCATAGGCGGGAGCTTCGTGCACCAGGGCTACCCCTTATATAACCTAGCCATTGCAAAATACATTCTTTAAGAAGAGGGATGAACACTTAATAACATTTAAAAGTGGACTCCATAAAAGCCAATAGACTTTTTTCTACTTAGGAATATAGAAAGATCAATGTATAAGGATTGTAAGGTGATATCCGATGAGCGTTTAACCTTACAACATAGGTTAATAGTTATGAATGTCTATATTAAAAGATGGAAGAAGGAAAATGAACTTAATAAGTATCCAAAAACTAAGTGGTGGAACTTAAAAGGAGAGAAAATAACCTCATTCACAAATGAGTTGGTGGTAGAAGGAAACTCGAACTATGAAACAAAAATAATCACCATGTGGACTAATATGGCTAAGTCCATTAAGATTGTGGCAAAAAGATGTCTTAGGAGTATCTAAAGGTAAAAGATAGTTAGTAAAGGAAACATGGTGGTGCATTGAAACAATGAAAAAAGTTATTAAAGAAAAACGAATGTGTTTTAAAGCATAGTAGAAGATTAAAAATAATGAAAACTATGAACAGTATAAGAATGCTAAAAAGGTTGCTAGGAGAATAGTAAGGCTACACTTAGGGCATATAATGACCTCTATAATAGACTAGGATCAAAAGAATGTGAGAAAGATGTGTTTAAACTTGCAAAAATAAGAGAATAGAAGGGTAAGAACTTAGTCTATGTTAGGTGCATTAGAAGTGATGATCAAAGGGTATTAGTTAAAGATGACGAAGTCAAACGAAGGTGGGAAACTTGCTTTCAAAAATTGTTAAATTTAAATAACATTGGACATTATAAATATGAATGTAGGATACCTGAAGTGAAAGAGGCCTTGAAAAGGATGAAATCATGAAAGGCTATGGGGCCCGATGGTATACCAATAGAGGTTTGGA
Source organism: Warburgia ugandensis (assembly GCA_035236585.1). NCBI lineage: Eukaryota > Viridiplantae > Streptophyta > Magnoliopsida > Canellales > Canellaceae > Warburgia > Warburgia ugandensis. The sequence continues at coordinate 40,527,690 of CP141133.1, forward strand.
AGCATACGGGAGATACTAGAGATACTGGAGTAGTTTGGTCGACCAAGTTGTTTAACAAGATTATAAAATCAAAGAAAATGCTGGATGAATGGAGGAAAAGCTCTATTGTATCAATTTATAAAAATAAAAAAGACATACAAAGCTACACTAATTATCGAGGGATCAAACTTATGAGCCACATTATGAAACTTTTTGCAAGAGTGATTGAAAAGAGGCTACAATATGAGACAAGTGTATCAGAGAACCAGTTTGATTTCATGCTTGGGAGATCTACCATGGAAACTATTTTCTTAATAAGACAATTGATGAAGAAAATAAGGAGAGGAAAGACCTCCACATTATTGACTTAGAGAAAGCTTATGATAGAGTCCCTAGACAGTTAATATAGAGTCTGTTGGGTGACAAAGGGGTTTCACAAGGATATATAGACATAATTAAAGATATGTATGAGGTCAGACCGGTGATTTTCCTATCTCTATAGGATTACACCAAGGATTGGCATTGAGCCCATACCTTTTCACGTTGGTTATGGATGAGTTAACAAAATATCTAAATGAGGAGATTCCATGGTGCATGCTATTTGCAGATGATATAGTCTTAATTGATGAGACAATGGAGGGCGCAAACACAAGACTAGAGTTATAGAGAGAAGCATTAGAATCTAAAGGATTTAAAATCAGCCAAACTAAGACAGAATATATGAAATGCAATTTTAGCAAGGAGAGTAGAAGTGGAACACTAGTTAAGATTGATAACCAAGAAGTCCCCGTAAAAGACCACTTTCGGTACTTAAGATCAATGACTCATGAGAGTAGAGAGATTAAGAGAGAGATTACCCAGAGAATCCGAGCAGGTTGGAACAAATGGAGATGTGCATCTGGAGTTTTGTGTGACTGGCAAGTGCCACTCAAACTAAAAGGAAAAGTCTATAAGATGACCATAAGGATGGCCATGCTCTAGAGATCAAAGTGTTGGGCAATTAAAGAACATCATGTTCATAGGATGAGCATCGCGGAAATGAGGATGTTGAGATGGATGAGTAGCAAGAAAAGAAAGGATAGAATTAGGAATGAAAACATTGGAGGAAACTTTGGGGTAGCACAAATAGGTAACAAGATGAGGGAGATTAAATTTAGATAGTTTGAATATATCCAAAGGAGACCCAAAATGGTACTAGTTAGAAGGAGTGAGGCAAAGCAAGTAGAAGGTTCTAAAAGGGCAAGGGGAAGGCCCAAAAGAACATGGATAGAAGTAGTGAGAAAAGATTTAAAAACTTTGGGACTAAATAAAGCCATGGTACTTAATAGAGGGGAATGGAGAACAAGATTCATGCGGCCGACCCCTAACTGGTACAAGGTCTTGATGATGATGATGATACTTCCTTCACTAAAAACTCTAGTGAACTTTAATGAAAAGACAGACCATAGATAGAATAAGTAAAGAAGAAAGTTACCAATAATTAGAAGACAAATCCTAAGAACTACATGTTCAATAAGAAATGTATTACTTTTGCAGTTCACTGAACACATTAATCATATGTTTAATAGTAAAATACAGAAAAGTGTGTAGAAAAAGAGAAACAATTTATGCATCCTACACCATGGTGTAGCAAAAAATGTAGTTTCAGAGTGATGTCATTTCTACAATGGGAATCGTGTCCCATGTGTTTCTAAAAGAACATATGTCAATTGATGCTCTAAGGCAATTCAGTTGAAGCAAATATTCATAGTAGAGAGGATGTCAGGAAAGAACCTTTGAAATCTCACGGAGCTGGCCACAAGTCTGAATGTTTTGGTTTTTCAACTTCTCTGATAATACATACCCAATCCCCGGAAGAAACTTGATCAGAAGATTGTTTAAATAATCATACACCTGGTGCAATCAATACAAGAGCAGTGAGAGTGATATTATTAGGCCCATTATTCCAGAACATGCAAATACAAAATTAGTAAGCAAAGTCATTCACATAACAATGACAACAGTTTATAACTGTAAAGAGTCAAGACTAAGATAATAGTTTAACATCAAGAGTAGATATTATAGTGACATATAAGAAATCCTGTCCAGTACCAACATGTCAAAGCAAACCAACTGCACCAATGGGAAGCATGTTATCTGGAACTCTGACGAGGTGGTGGTTAATATGGACCATCAACTGATCAATGTTGGGTTATCTGGACCCCAGTTGAGACATCTCCAAGGGTTGTCAGAACTTTGGCTAAGATGTCACCAAGGGCATCATCTGAATCTCCTTCAGACATTACTGGGAAGGACCTTCGACCAGGCAGCGATACATGGACCTTCATCTGATAAATGGAGACGACTTGTCTGATTGTGTTTGAATGCACAAACCAGATTTATCGAGTCTCGGTGAACCCAATTTCTTTAAGAGTTTTCAGATTGATATTGTCTCATATGAATAGAGCTACAGATCGAACTGCTTATTGTGACTTTTGTTCCAGTGTTCGGATGCATTGTATTGATTAATACTGCTTTCTCCAAGTGCTTATAATGCTTTTCATTCAAGTGTTTCTAAATGCATTGTATTGATTCTTACTGTTTTACAAGCATGTTTTTATTGGAAGTGAATGGACTCTTTTGAACCGAATTTCTTTAAGAGTTTTCAGATTGATATTGTCTCATATGAATAGAGCTACAGCTCTAACTGCTTATTGTGATTTTGTTTCAGTGTTTGGATGCATTGTATTGATTAATACTGCTTTCTCCAAGTGCTTATAATGCTCTTGATTCAAGTGTTTCTAAATGCATTGTATTGATTCTTACTGTTTTCCAAGCATGTTTTTATTGGAAGTGAATGGACTATTTTGAAACATGATTAGTTTACTTGCTGAGCTGTAAGCTCACTGTCATATTCATGAAATATTTCAAAGTGAAGAGTTGGTTGGAGGAAGGAAACGTTCTGCACAAAGAAGAGTGTTGTGAAGAAGTCCATGTTTGAAGCAGTTGGGCTCTTGGCCAGAGATAGGAGCTTCCATTGCTTTTAAGCCACTTTTGTACCTAAGGTACACTAAGTAATTGGAGTTGTTCTTTAGTTCAATGCAAGACTCATTTATAGAGCTTCTAGGTGAACCTTTAAGAGTTATGATCTGTAAAGTTTTGTACACACCTTTAAGAGTTATGATCTGTGAAGTTCCATAAAATGAGAAAAAATGTTTAAGTTCTAATGGAATCTGTCCCGCTTCTAATCCCATTAAAGAACCTGGGTTTACAGGAAGGACAATGATGGTAAACAAGTCAAATTTAGCAAGGGTTGGGTTTGTCTGCTTCCTAGGGTAGATAGTTGTAGCATGAGTCTTGATAATCTCACCAGCAGTTCATAACAGATGTTTTCTTGGGTGATAGTTTATTGAAGTGTTGGCATCTAGCAAACCTAGTGCTGCTCTAAATGGAATGCAGTAGAGCTTTGGGGGGCATTACCGAGATCCTGCAGCATCAAGTTGAAAATAATTGCAATGGGTCAGATTGACATTGTCCCTTATGAATTGAATTACAGCTCTAAATGTTCATTACGCTCTTTATTTCAATGTTTGAATGCATTTTATTGATTCATATTGTTTCTCCAAGTGCTCATACCAGCCTTCATTTAAGTGTTTATGAATGTGTTGTACTAACTCTTACTGTTTCCTTAGTCATGATTTATTGTAAGTGAAAGAACTCTCTCGAATCATGATTATTTACTTGGTAAGCTGTGAGCTACAGCTCACCGTTATATTCATAAAATATTTAAGAGGGCAGAGTTGTTTGGAATAGGGAAAGCTTTTGCAGAAAGAAGAGTGGTGTGGAGAAATCCTTGATTGAAGCAGCTGGGCTGTTGATCAGAAATAGGAGCTTTTGTTGTTCTTCAGCCACTTTTGGACCCAAGGTTATCCCCAATTAAACATGTTTAATGGCTGAATCAAGGGGCATACTTGTGAACTCACTGTACCACTAAAATGAGCATCAGTATTTCATCAAGAAATCGCATTTTCCCCAATATTCTCCCAATTGAAACCCTAGAACTCATAGTTGAATGAAGAAGATGACCCAGAATCCCTTTTAGTTGTAACTTTTTGCAGAAAAATGTCTAATGGGTCTTTTATCATGCCAAAATGACCAAGTTGCATGGTTTTATGGTTAATTTGGTAAGTTTTAGGGCAGATTCATCATCCTTTTGTCTTTGCAACTGTAGCATCACAAACACCAAAGAAGATTACCCAGAAACTCTTCCATCTTTGTTTTTTTGCCCAAAAAATGTTCAATGGAAATCATGCAGAAACCGCCAAAATTGACATTTTTTTGCATGATTTGCTAAGAATTTAGAAGATATTTCAACAAATTTCTATCATCCTTGTTTTTGATTAATTTTTGGATTTTGTCTATATTTTAAAATTTTATTATTATTTTTCTTTGTACTGGTCAATACTGATCCCGTAATGACCATACCACAGATATATACTGGTTTGAACCCCAGACCAATATGATGGTCTGTGCAGGATTGACAATTATGGTATACAGTTACAGTAGCTAAAGCTAATCAAACCTGGACAAGCATAAGCATTTGTAGAAACTAAAGCCAATAAATGGTCCACTTTTCTACTATTGTTCCACGTGAACAGTAAACAAGCCACTGTTCACATAAACACTAATTGGGTTATCTTTCTTGGAAGTTTAAGTGACTTTACAAGTTACAAAAGTGGACTTCCTTTCTAGAAACTTTCCTATTTAAGTAGCATAAAAAGTTTTCCATTCAAGTAGGAAAATCCTTTAGGAGTTCCTCTTTAGGTTGGACTTCATGTTATGAAAGTTTTCTACTTTGAATTGAGAGTCGATAGTAGTTTCTCATTTTAGTGAAGAAGTTTCTATTTCTAATAAATTGGTAGTCTAGTCAGATCTTACTTGGGAATCAATTTTCTAGTTCGTTTCTAATTAGAAGACTTGAGAATGACAATTTTCCTGGTTGATCCAAACTCTCCAAAACATAAGTTTGAACTCTCCGCCATAGTGATCCAAAAAACTTATTGCTGCTACAACTAGGATGAAATTGATCAATTGGAGTCAAGGAGTATCATACTAGAATGTATGCCATAACAACATACTAAGAAAAATAAAGAGAGGTTGCAGATCAAAGAAAAGCTGCCAATTGAAGAACAACCAGTCCCTTTGAAGAAAACCAATTGTTTAGCAAGTTTGAAGGATATGGAAGTTCTTCATGGACGACATGTTCAAGGGAAGAAGTGCTATAAATCTCCTAATCGTATTACAGAACTCAAGGATGACTTCTTCTCAAGTGGAAGCGTATGCTGCAGGAGCATCTTCACCAGTAAAAATTATCAAAGTTTACCAGAAAAGAAAGAAGAACCACTGTTTTCACGTGTCAATGTTCATGTGAACAGTAAACATGTCACCATTCACATGAACAGTGACTGGGTTATCTTTCTTGAAAGTTTAAGTGACTTAACAAGTTAAGAAAGTGGATTTCCTTTCTCAAAACTTTCCTATTTCAGTAGTAGAAAGGGTTTCCTTTTAAGTTGAAAAATATTTTAGGACTTCCTATTTAGGTTGCACTTCGCATTATAAAAGTTTTCTACTTTAAATTGCTAAGTAGAAAAAAGTCTATTTGGCTTTTATATGGTCCACTTTTAAAAGATAATAAGTGTCATCCCTCTTCTTAAAGTATGTGTTTGTTATAGCTAGCTTATATGCCAAAGCAAAATAGAGGATAGCTTCCCTCATCTCATTTCTTTCTCCAATACCATACCCTCCACGTACCCTATCATATCCTCCATTTTCTTTTCCTACATGACCATTTAAGTCTACTCCTATAAATGTCCCTCTGTGTTCGAAATTTCTTGGATGACTTCTTCCATATCTTCCCATTACTGTCTCTTGATTCTATCTTCTAACCCTACTTGTGGAGCTTATGCACTTATAATATATATGATTTTCTCCCCTAGAAAAAGTTTTTTTGGTACAGTTCTCTCCTAGGCTATGGTGCATACTGTGAAGCATTTCAAGGACACCACATGTCGTGGCTTTTTGTTCAGGAATATGAGTATCTGATAGCTGATAGGTTTATGGAGCTGATAAGAGAAGCTCTTTTTCTGACATATGAAAAGTTGAGAAACAAGTGTAGCATTCAGATCAAGCATTGAAGTTTTAGCACTGTATTTTCCTTGATGGAAATTCTTCTTCTTGGAAAGTCAACAAATAAAACATGGTGGATAGATCAAGTGTTGAGGCTGCATATCCTGGTACGGCACATAACTTGTTAAGATAAGTTAGTTCAAGTATTTATAGTCTGACATTGGTTTCCAATTCATGTCCTTCATGAAAGTCAGAAAGGATTTTATTTGTTGTAATAAAGTTGGGAATGTTGAAGGGGAGCCTTGGCGCAATGGTAGAGTTATTGTCATGTGACCTAGAGGTCACAGGTTTGAGGCGTGTAAACAGCCTCTTGCAGAAATGCAAGATGAGGCTGCGTACTATAGACCCTTTGTGGTATGTCCCTTCACCGGGTCCTGCATACGCAGGAGCTACATGCACCAAGCTGCCTTTTTTGGGGGCATTAAAATATATGCTCCAGCTCGAGGGTATTAAAAATGGTTATAAGCATGCGGCATCTTGGTCTTGTTATTTTTACTCAAAGTTTTGGGGAACATGACCAAAACAGATTGGTGATGATCCCCTTTCTCCCTCCTCTTGTGATTCTTCTTGTTCTGCTGACATGTTGCGCATAGCAATCTCCAAGCACCAATGTTACACCACTAAGAGAGAGTTAACCAATTGAAAATGATTAATGATCATTGCTGAAACATACAGTACTACCCATGAGTTGAATCACACGGATCTACAACCGTACGTGTCAAAATTTTGTAGAAACCAACAACAAGAAGAAATAAACAAGATCACAACTAGAATAGGCAGGTGAATTTGGGAAAAGGTAAAAACTAGAGATTCAATGTACAGTCTCATTTATAAAGTATAAAGAATTTGACACATTCAAAAATTATTGAGCAACTGTTCTCATCAACCTAAACAAGAATAGTTCCACCATGCAAAAAAAATATAATAAATCAAAAATAGCTATCTATGACTATGTAGTTAAAGGCGCGAGGCGCACCGAGGCGCAAAGGGATGTGCCTGGAGCCTGGGGCGCCTAGGCATGCACCTGGAGCCTGAGGCGCAAAATTATATTTTTCATAATTAAAAATTAGCTAAAAATACAAAAAAAGCATGAAAATACAGCATACATGAAGACACAAGCATGGGAAAGCTATATATGTGTATAAGAATAGATATTAAATAATAAATAAAAATAAAACAAATTTTTTCTTATTTTCGTAAGTTTTATTTTCGGAAAAATTGAACAAAATAACAATACAATACAAAAAAAGCATGAAAAGTACATCATACATGAAGATACAAGCATGAGTAAGCTATATATGTGGATAAGAATAGGTATTAACTAATAAATATAAAAAAGAACAATTTTTTCCTAATTTTCGTAACTTTTTTTTTCGGAAAAATTAAAAAAATAACCCTAAATTACAAAAAAAAATGAAAAAACTATCACACATGAAGACACAAGCATGGGAAAGCTATATATATGTGGATAGAAATACGTTTCAATGAAGAAATACGAAAAAATGAAGACTTTTTTTATTTCCGTAACTGATTTTTTTGGAAAAACAGTAAAAAACCTAAAAACAAACTCAAATCTAGAGCAAAGAAGTATAAAACTCAAATGAAATGTTTTCTTATACATATAGAACTAAAACCCATCAAGATCTATGGAAAATAGTTAACAAAAAACAAAAAATTTGAAAAAATGGCATTGGTTTTTACCTTTTTTACAAAAACTATATACAAATGATAAAATTCATAAATCCATACCTTTTTTTGCTTAGATCTGTGAAAGATCAAAGAGGAATGGTCATTTTCACCTTCTCAATAGGTTGGAAGATTGAAATTAGGCTTGGAAGGTGAAAAACGAAAAAAAAAAAAAAAAAAAAAACGAGGTTTATACGTTACTGGGTAAGTGGTCTGCGCCTGGAGTTGGGGGCGCGCCTAGGCAACCGTGCCTCATTTCCACTGCGCCTGGCACTCTCCCAAGCACTTACCTGTCGCCTTGCACCTAGACGCGCCTTTAACTACATAGATCTATGAGAAAACATTTGTTTGACAAAATGCAAAATGATACCTTCTCGAAAGGGATAAAAAATTGACCATTTGGTTTCGCATTTGTGGTGGCCAGGCGAGCCATCAGCAGACTTCCAGCAATCCCAGCACTGGCAGTGCATCTTGTAGTCTTGAATATCTCCTGTCTGATTGTTGATGCTAAATTCTCAGGATTGTCATCTTCCAAGTCTGTGACATCTAAGAAAGCTTCATCACAGCTTATTGCCTGCATTTAACAGCACTTACCGCTTACTCAAAAACCACAAAGCAAGAAAGAATGCAACAGAAAACTAAATGAAAACAGATTGGCAGGTAAAACCTGAACTTTGCTGCAGTACTTGTGCAGTATGTCATAAAACTGGTCAGCAACCTGCAATTTATTGAGCATCAAGGAAATAGATATGAAAAAAATCAAAGAAGGAGAGAGGGATGTATCAATCTATGAACATAAAGGGAAGATGTATCTGCAAATAATATGGCCAATGTTTTTGAAACCAATGAAGTTCTGGGGTTGGACATCAAATGATTGTCGTACCTCCTCATATGCCTTGAAGTTATAAGGAAATATGACAAGGTGAGGACAAAGAGCCTTGGCATCTCTAACAAACATCCCAGCCCTGATACCTAAGACAGTACAAAAAAGTATTGCCGCTCAAATTCACAACCATCTCAGTCATTTAAATCAAATGTATCTTGGCACAAGATTGAACCATAATCTCGTGCTGGATAGTTTGCAGAGGATATTTCAGCTGTTCCTTTGGGATTGTTGGAATGGCATACTCCTACAGGCTTATCAATTAAGTCAGGATAGCTCCTGAGGATCACGGATACAAAGAAACAGTCCTGGAACAAGAAAGTGTTATCTTAATAGTTCAAGCACAAAGATAAAATAAAAATATATATTTAAAGCTAGGAGACGTTGGGAGTACAATTATGGGACTTTGTAAATCAGGTACCATGTCAATATGAATAACAGTTCTCTCAGTAACAGCATTATCATTAGCATTCCTGCATTTAACTCCATGCGACAAGTGGGAAAAACGCTTGCGGTACCGGCCCCTCCATGTTCCTATAAAATGCAGTCTTGAGCTCTACAAAACCCAAAGCTCTGTATTAATGTTAAAGCACAATCAAAATTAGGAACAAGACTTCATAACTCAAAGCTACATAAACAAATTCTCAAACAGAGAAACTGGTAGAGAAATAATGATAGACTAACCAGTTAAGAGGACCAAACAGCTGATCAAAAGAAACATAAGTGAAAAAAGAAAATCAGCAGACTTTTTAGCGGTGTACATAAGAAAGGCTTTACATGTAGGGTATTTTGGTCAATGGAAGCAAACTAATACATTTTTCGTATCTTCATAGGACCAAAACTGTAACTGAAGATATAGGTACCACATCAGGGGCCAATCAAACTATGTTTTTAACCCTCTTCCATTCTCCTCCCCTCCTCCAACCTCCCAACCCACCCAAACCAAAGCATCCCTAACCCCCTTCCTCTATTTGCTATCTCCTTTATCCACTTCCTTCTTCCCAATGATGAGGTTTGCACCAATTACCTTCGTAGAACCTAAGGACAACCAAAGTTTATCAAACCAGAACTCCATTTCAACTTAATCCTATTATTTCAAGCCAAAATCAACCTTAGTTTTAATTTTTAACATCCCCAATGATTTTGGCCAAAGTGGACCCCACATAAATCCTTTCAAAGATTAACACCCTGGCCTCTTGAATGGTTCAAAACAAAGAAACATATCCAACTTTCCAAACTATCTCTCAAACACAAGTTAAATATCCCAATCTTTCAAAAAATAGGCTCAAGTTCATACCTTTTGTTTTCTGAAGGTTGTGGTCATGATTTTGGTTGCCAATGGAAATTCATGACCAATTGACCACAAATGCACTTGTGGAACAGCTTCTCACAGCCACTACAATCTCTTCCCAGTCTTTACCACTATGCCATTTAGCATTTGCGTTGGGGTTCTTGGCACAAGTCCATATAATACCCCTTTGCAACACTTGATATGGATCTTTTGCATCTTTTGCCTCATCTTACACATCCCTTGCACCTTTTGGCATCTTTGTCACTCCCCTTGCAACATTCCTTATATATGGAAGTAGATATATTGAGGAGACCAACTCGGATATAAGTTGATGACTCTAACCCCTTATATATGGAGAAAGCACCTACACTACTACTTCTTAAGGGGCTGGTTTCTATTTTTCTTATAAGTCTAGCATTTATCAAGGAAAGATCAAAGAGAAATGAAGAAGGAAAAGGTGTGAATAAGAGTTGGATAACTGGAAATAGAAGATGGAGATGAACTGAAGGTGATTCTTCAGCTAGAATTCAGTAGTTTCAGCTAGTGATCAATTAGGGAACTAGCTTAAAACTGGAAAAAACAAAAAAAAAAAGGGAAGAAGAAGCTCTTTACTCCAAGTGGAAGAAGATTCCAAGATCTAACTCCAGCAAGAAGAATTTCATTCATTGCATGATCCTCACATTCCAGTTCCACCTTTTATAGCTGATTTTACAAAGTTCTCACTTGTCTTCTTACTAACTAACTACCTGACTTCTAACTAGCTAACTGTCACACAACAACTTTCTAACCGAACAACAGATGTACTACCTCTTTTGAGACTCTTAACAGTAACTAACCAGTTAGTTACTGTCTTACATCATTTTGCTGGCTGGCATAACTAACCGTCAGCTGTCATAACTACTTACTTTCTCATCTTAACTGCTCAGTCAATGAAATACCGACATGAGCTCTGAGCACTGGCTCTTCATAGATTGAAGATGCATTTGCACTCATTAGTGTCAACTAGCTCCACTTATATTCAGTTGTGCTAGTGTTGCACTTCTTCTTAGCACCAGCTGTTCTAACTTACTGTCTGAGCTCCCTTTATCGACTTGAACCTTATCGTATCTTGCCCCTGCCAAGACAACATTCTCCTCAAGCTTAAGATGTCGAAACTTCCTACAGGACTATCCTCCCAAGAGCTATCTTCTACTTGTAGACCTTTCCAATGAACCAACACGAGTCTGTGACTACCCATTTTCCTGGATGGTTCTAGAGCCCAGTAAAGCCAAAGGTGAGAGGAGGAGTGCAGTTGTGCTACTCTTGCACTTCTTCTTAGCACTAGCTGTTCTAACTTACTGTCTGAGCTCCCTTTATCAGCTTGAACCTTATTGTATCTTGCCCCTGCCAAGACAACCTTCTCCTCAAGGTTAAGATGTCGAAACTTCCTACAGGACTATCCTCCCAAGAGCTATCTTCTACTTGTAGACCTTTCCATTGAACCAACACTTGAGTCTGTGACTGCCCATTCACCTGGATGGTTCTAGATCCCAGTAAAGCCAAAGGTGAGAGGAGAGGTGCAGTGTCTGTTTCAGGATCAGGTAGAGAAGTATATTGACCATCAGAAGGTGTGCCCATGAACTTCTTGAGAAGTGAGACATGAAAGACAGGGTGAAAGTGGCAGCACTCTGTTAGCTGCAATTTGTAGGCTACAGGGCCAATCCTTTCACCTTATAGGGCCAAATATTTTATACTAGTTTGAAGTTGAGTCCCAAAGCCGAAGATTGCTGGGTCTATGGATGGAGCTTAACTCGTACCCAATCATCCTCCTCATAGTGCAGTTCCTTTCTACGTTCATCTGCCTGTTGTTTCATGGACAGTTGAGATTTCAACAAATTATGCTTAAGCTTACTCAAAAGCTCATCTCTTGATTATGATTCTTGTTCAACTGCCACAACTGTTATCGATCCTGGAATGTTACTGACAATAGTAGGGGGTGGAACACAAAAAACAGCTTGATATGGTGTCATGGCTGTGAAAGTATTAAAAGAAATCTTGTACCAGAATTCAGCCCAAGGTAACAGGGATAGCCAAGCTTTAGGATTATCCTCTACAAAACAACTCAAGTATTGTTGAAGCCACCTAACCAAGACCTCAGCCTGGCCATCAATTTGAGGATGATTAGCTGTGCTATACTTCCATTGAGTCCCATTGAGAGTGAAGTAGTGAACAGTTCTTTCCAAAAAATGCTGAGAAAAACATAGTCCATTTTTGAGATAACGGCTCAAGGAAATCTATCATGTTTGATTACCATATCAATGAGAAGCTTAGCAACTGAGGAGGTAATTCAGGATGGTTGTAAGGCTCCAAAATGAGCTGCTTTGGTCAATCTATCCACAACTACTAGTAGGATTGTGCAGCCATGAGAACTAGGTAAATAGAAAGGGCAGCCCCAATGCTCAAAGCTCCCGCCTATGCGGGGTCCGGGGAAGGGGCGGACCACAAGGGCCTATAGTAGGCGGCCTTATCTTGCATTTTGCAAGAGGCTGATTCCACGCCTTGAACCCATAACCTCAAGGTCACATGATGACAACTTTTACCATTGCGCCAAGGCTCCCCTTCCATGAGAACTAGGTAAATGAGCAATAAAATTCCATGGTAAGGTCTTGACAAACGTGTGATGGTATAGGAACAGATTGTAAAAGACCAGGGGTTTTAGCTGTAGAGGATTTAACTTGCTGATAGACCACACAATGAGTAGTATATCTTCCCCCATATATGACCAATAGAAGTTGGCTGCAGTTCCTTTGAATGTCTTGAGTACCCCTAATCATCCTCCTAATGAAGAAGCAGGAAATGCTATAACACCTTAGCTCTAAGTGGAGAACTCAATGCAAGTCTCAGCTTGTTTCTACAAAAGAAGAGGCCATCCATGCTGGCAAGATGAATGTCAGTCACTGTGCCTGCCTTCAGTTGCTGGTGAGACTGTAAAAGTTCACTGTTGGAAGCATTCTCTGCCTTATTATTGTCCAATATTCTGAAGTTGACGGTTGAAAGGCCCATAAAACTCTCAGCCATTCCAGCCAGAAAACTGACCTGAGCACTGTCACCATCATCCTGTGCACTAATTCTGGAAAGTGCATATGCTGCATTGCTGTGCTTGCCAGGTCTATATACTATAGTGTAATCAAATCCCAAAAGCTTGCTAAGGTAATGTTGTTGGTCAGGTGTTTGGATAACTTGAGGGAGTAAATTCTTCAGGTTTCTATGACTAGTTTTGATCAAAGGCTTCCTTCCTAACAGGCAATGCCTCCACTTGAGGATGCTTGAGCGATGGCATAGACTTCCCTGAAATAGGCTGAAGCATGACACACCCTTGGAGCTAATTTCTTGCTGAAGCATTCAATGGGATGACCTAACTAGCTGAAAACAACTCCAATGCCAATGTTAGAAGCATCATGATGGGGACCATCATCTCACTTCAATTTTTTATGTTATGTTATGTTATAGTTCAATTTTAAACTCCGCCAATGCCGGTCCCAAACCCGGATGAAAAAGGAGGGTCTTGCGTCAGGTGCCAGTAGGCAAGGGAGAGGTTGAAGATGATTTTGTTATTTCATTCTTACAAATGAATATGCATTTGTATATTAATTTGTGAGGAAGAAATGAAAATCATCTCTAGCTTCTTAAAACTATGGCAAACCTAACATGGCATGAATTGAAAATTGACATTCCCTCGAGCTAGGGCATTCCCCATAAGACATGCTGCTTCGGATCCCCGGTGCGGTGAAAAATAGGAAAGGGTTGCTAGGGCGTTCTCCCAGAAGCAACGCGCTACATCGGATCTCGGGTGTAGTAAAAAATGGGCAAGAGCTGCTAGAGCGTCTCCTCGGAAGCGACGCGCTGCATCAGAACCCAAGTGCAGTGAAAAGTGGACATAGGTTCATGCCATGGAGGCTGAGAAAGGCGATAGTAAATAAGATATCTCCAGAGCATAAGATTTGTATCGCCACATGGAATATAGGGACATTGACGGGTAAGAGTTTGAAGTTAGTATACGCGATGAAACGTAGGAGAGTCAACATCGCTTATATCCAAGAAACCAAGTAGAAATGGGCTAAAGCTAGAGAAATAGATGGGTATAAATTATGGTATGTAGAAAAGGATAATAACAGAAATGGCGTACAAATAATAGTGGATAAGGAATTAAAGGATAAAGTTGTAGACGTTAAAAGAATCAGTGATAGAATTATAATAATAAAACTTGTTCTAGGAGAGCAGATTATAAATGTTATAAGTGCATATGCACCACATGTAGGCTTACAAGATATAATCAAGAGACAGTTTTGAGAAGATATGGAGGGAGTCATGCAAGAAATTTCCGACACTAAGGGGATATTTATAGGAGCAGACTTAAATGGCCATGGAGGAAAAGAAAAGGAAGGATATGATAGAATACATAGAGGGTATGGTATAGGTCAACGAAATGAGATGGGGGAGAATATCCTTGATTTTGCTTTGTCATATCACCTGGCCATTGCAAATACACTCTTTAAGAAAAGAGATGAACACTTAATAACCTTTAAAAGTGGACTTCATAAAAGCCAAATAGACTTTTTTCTACTTAGGAATAATAAATGATCTATGTGTAAAGATTGTAAGGTGATACCCGGTGAGAGTTTAACCCACAATATAGGTTAATGGTTATAGATATCCATATCAAAAGATGGAAGAAAAGAAATAAACTTAATAGGTATCCAAAAATTAAGTGGTGGAACTTAAAAGGAGAAAAAATAACCTCATTCACAAATAAGTTGATGGTAGAAGGAAATTGAAACCATGAAACAAAAGTAAATACCATGTGGATTAATATATCTGATTCCATTAAGAAAGTGGCAAAAGATGTCTTAGAAGTATCTAAAGGTAAAAGGCAATTAGAGGAAACATGGTAGTAGAGTGAAACACTGCAAAAAGTTATTAAAGAAAAACGGATGTGTTTTAAAGCATGGCAGAAGACTAGAAATAATGAAAACTACGAACAATATAAGAATGCCCAAAAGGTTGCTAAGAGAATAGTAAGTGAGGCTAAACTTAAAGCATATGATGAGCTCTATAATAGACTAGGAATAAGAGAATGTGAGGAAGATGTATTTAAACTTACAAAAGTAAGAGAGCATAAGGGTAAGGACTTAGATCATGTTAGGTGCATTAGAAGCGATGATCAAAAGGTATTAGTCAAAGATGATGAGATCAAACAAAGGTGGGAAACATACTTTCAAAAATTATTAAATGACAATGGCTCTGAGAATATAGGAATTGAAAATACTATAAATCTAAATAACATTGGATATTATAAATATGAACGTAGGATTAGAATACTTGAAGTAAAAGAGGCCTTAAAAAAGATGAAATCAAGAAAGGCCATGAGGCCCGATGGTATACCAATAGAGGTTTGGAAGCATATGGGAGATATTGGGGTAGTTTGGTTGACCAAGTTGTTTAACAAGATTATAAAATTAAAGAAAATGCCTACTGAGTGAAGGAAAAGCTCTATTGTACCAATTTATAAGAATAAAGGAGACATACAGAGCTGCACTAATTATCGAGGGATCAAACTCATGAACCACACTATGAAACTTTTTGAAAGAGTGATTGAGAAGAGGCTACGACATGAAACCAGTGTATCGAAGAATCAATTTGGTTTCATGCCTGGGAGGTCTACCATGGAAGCTATTTTCTTACTAAAATAATTAGTAGAAAAATATATGGAGAGGAGGAAAGACCTCCACATGGTCTTTATCAACTTAGAGAAAGCTTATGATAGAGTCCCTAGAGGGTTAATATGGAGGGTGTTGGGTGATAAAGGGGTTTCACAGGGGCATATAGACATAATTAAAGAAATGTATGAGGGAACAGTAACAAATGTTAAGACCACTAATGGCGAGACTGGTGATTTTCCTGTTACTGTAAGATTGCACCAAGGATCGGCATTAAGCCCATACCTTTTCACATTAGTTATGGATGAGCTAATAAACATCTGCACAAGGAGATTCCCTGGTGCATGCTATTTGCAGATGATATAGTCTTACTTGAAGAGACAAGGAATGCAATTTTAGGAAGGAGAGGAGTGGAACACCAATCAAGATTGATAACCAAGAAGTCCCCGTAAAAGATCACTTTCGATACTTAGGATCAATGATTCATGAGAGTAGAGAGATTGAGAGGGAGGTTACCTAGAGAATCCAAACGAATTGGAACAAATGGAGATATGCATCTGGAATTTTGTGTGATCAGCATGTGCCACTCAAACTAAAAGAAAAATTCTATAAGATGGCCATAAGGCCGCCATGCTCTATGGATCAAAGTGTTTGGCAGTTAAAGAACATCATGCTCATAAGATGAGCATCGCAGAAATGAGGATGTTAAGATGGATGAGTGGTAAGATAAGAAATGATTGAATTAAAAATAAAAATATTAGAGAAAATTTAGGGGTGGTACCAATAGGTAACAAGATGAGGCGATTAGACTTAGATGGTTTGGACATGCTCAAAGGAGACCAACAATGACACCAGTTAGAAGGAGTGAGGGAATACAAGTAGAAGGTCCTAAAAGGGCAAGGGGAAGGCCCAAAAGAACGTGGATAGAAGTGGTGAGGAAAGATTTAAAAACTTTGGGACTAAATGAAGCCATGGTACTTAATAGAGAGGAATGGAGGAATAAGATTCATGTGGCCGACCCCTAATTAGGATAAGGTCTTGATGATAATGATGATGTTATAGTTCAATTTTACTTTGGATATTTACCACTAGGGGTATTAGGTTTCTTAGTGTGTTGTGACTTAGCCAGTGCCACATGTCCCATGACATGATCTAATCATGGACTTCATGCTTGGACTACCCAAGACTATCAGAAAGCACAAATCCATATTTGTTGTTGTAGACCGTTTTTCTAAAATGGCCCACTCCATTCCTTGCTCTAAGACTGCTAACATGTCTAGGATCACCAATATTTCTTTTAAGTCAATAGTCCGATTACATGTGTTACCAAAGTCCATAGTGTCTGATAAGGATGTCAAGTTTGTCGGCTATTTTTGGAAGACACTATAGCCTATGTAGTTAGAAGTGCGAGGCGAACCTAGGTGCAAGGGGGGGTGCGCCTAGAGCCTAGGGCACCTAGGTGCAAGCTTGAAGCACGAGGAGCAAAATTACATATTTAATAATTAAAAAATAGCCAAAAATGCTAAAAATCATATAAAATTCCTAAAAAATCTTTAAAAAAGTATAAAAGTTATATATGTGGATAGAAATATGTTTTAACTATTAAATTAAAAAAACAATAACTTTTTTCCAATCTCTGTAACTGTTATTTTCGGAAACAAATAACCCTAAAATACAAAAAAAGCAAAAAAAAACATCACATATGAAGACACAAGCATGGGAAAGCTATATATGTGGATAGAAATATGTTTTAACTAATAAATATTAAAAAAATTCAATTTTTGTAACTGTTATTTTCAAAAAAATTGACAAAAATAACCCTAAAATACAAAAACAAGCATGAAAAAAAATCACACATGAAGACACAAGCTTGGGAAACCTATATATGTGGATAGAAATATGTTTTAACTAAGAAATATAAATAATATTAAAAAAAATTCCAATTTCTATAACTGTTATTTTTGGAAAAATTTAAAGAAATAACCCTAAAATACAAAAAAAGCATGAAAAAAACATCACACATGAAGATACAAGCATGGGAAAGCTATATATGTGCATAGAAATACGTTTCAATGAAGAAATACAAAAAACTGAAAACATTTTTAAATTTCCATAACTGATATTTTAAAAAAAACACGAAAAAAACCTAAAAATAAACTCAAATCTAGAGCAAAGAAGCATAAAACTCAAATGCAATGTTTGTTTATACATATAGAATAAGAACCCATCAAGATTTATGAAAAAAAGTAAACAAAAAACAAAAAAATTGAAAATCCGGTATTGTTTTTTACGTTTTTTAACAAAAATTGTAAAAACATGGTAAAATTCATGAATCCATACCTTTTGTTACTTAGATCTGTGAAAGATTGAAGAGGAATGGTTGTTTTCACCTTCTCAACTCTTAGGAATGGTGAAAATAGGGTTAGAAGATGAAAAAAGAAAACAAAAAAAAATTGAGGTTTATATCTTATCAGGTTTATCGACTGTGCCTGAAAGGAGGCACCATGGCGGGTGCCTAGGCGCTTGCGCCTCCACTCCTCTGCGGCTTGCACCCTCCCAGGCGCACAACTTCCGCCTTGCGCCTAGGTGCACCTTTAACTATATAGACTATGGCACATGATAGGTACTAGGCTTCAATTCTCCTTTGCTTACCACTCACAGATGGATGGTCAAACAGAAATTGTGAATCAAACCCTAAGAAATTTGTTGATGTGTTTAGTGAGAGAGCACATTACGAGTTAGGACACCGTTTTCCTAGTTGTTTTAGTTAGAAAACAGAGTGGATGAAGTTTTTTTCTTTGTTAATAAAAACCATGTGTACCCATTTGACCAAACCAAAAGGGACTTTTTCTTGATAATTTGAAAATAATTTAGTAAAAAAATGAGGAGCAGTTTTTGCTCTCCAACATCACATAACCTATCATTTCATTGTGCACAACATCATGAAGTCTACATTCACTGGTTGTTTACCACAGTCCCAAATGAGAACAAGGACAACAGATAAATGTGTTCTCAATGTCACAGAAGGAGCATAACCAATCTTCAGTCACATGGTCAAAACCTCAGATTCAGGACTGATGCATAGTAACTCATCAGCACACTTCCTACCAAATCAGTCAGTAGAGATACAAGATATATCTTACCTAACCCACAAAAGTCCTTATAACAGATGTGACCAGCTGAGCCGGTCAAAGCTAATAACAGTATCTCCATATTACCAATATTGAAAGAGTACTGCTAGCTCCAAGGTAACATGCATAATGGCATGGAGACAATATTTACACACCGCCCAATAGAACACACATTTATCTTTTCCAGAAAGTAGAAGTATTCTGCTTGGAAATTCAACCATTCTACTCTACAACTAAACTGAATGTTGACAAAGACTTCAGATAAGAAACAGTTGAAAGCAATCCAAAAAAAGAAAAAAAAAATATTACCTTGAAATAGTTCTCAACAAAATCAGCATGCCCTATATTTGAATGGCTCCCCTGAATTCTCGAGATCAGTGGTTCATTGTCATCCCTGTTGTCAACGCGGCTGCTGCTAACTGTAGCAGATTGCCTATCAGGACTGTGTTGAAGTGCCTCCCTGACAACATCCTCAACTTCCACAGCAGCCACACTCGGTTCACCAATTCTCATTTTTCTAGCACTTTCATGCCCAACACAACCAGATTCCTCACCACAATGGCTTTCACTTTTCAATAACGATATGTCATCCACTTCCAGTAACATTGTATCCTTCGATGCATCAGCCACTGACAATAAGCGTTCTGTGTCAAGTTTTTCATGGAAGTGCACAGGTGTTTTAGCATGCTCCGACTTTAAGTTCCTTCTAAGAGAAAAGAAGGATGACAACTTTTGCTGGCAACGATTTTCGTTCACAAGCTTGTCGGGTTGGTAGGGAGACCCTGCAAACGGAATTCCATAACTAACTGCCCATGACTCTGCATGCAAGACACATACAAACGCAAACCAAAAATCTTACAATTCAAAACTCTATTAGCAGCAATAGAATCCATCACCCAATCTGGTTTCACAACAGGAAGCCCGCCGCTGAAGGACCTGTTCAACAATATCAAACTCAAAATCAATTGATCACAACAAGTTAAAGCATAAACCGCACTCAAAATGCATTTCGATTACGCACCCAAATGAATAACAATGATAGACAAAGAACCTAAAAACTGAAACGAGAAAAGTAAATCAAAAGTTGGATCTAGAGTTGGTCTTTAGATATTAGAACCTCAAATTCCGAAGTTTACTATCAGGCAAATTGCTGCAAATGATGTGAGTCACTCGATGCCGAGAAAAGTAATTCTCGAAACGTCCCCCATACTTCAGCATATAACCCCGAAGCTCCTAAAAGTCAAAAATATTATGTGCACAATTCAATAAAACAAAGACCGATTAATTTTTGACGCAGAACAAAACCTGACTGGAAGGAATTGTAAACCCGTCAACGAAGATAGAAACCCCATGGAAGAGACTATCGCCTGAGTTTGAAGAATTGGAAGCATCAGCGTCGAACTGATTACGAAGTTTCCGATTCTTCTCCGCCATGTAACTGCAACAAGTGGTTTGAGTTTGAATTGTAGAATAAGAATGAATAGAAGAATAAGAATTAGAGGAGAAGAAGTTGGAACCTAGAGAAATCGGCAAGAGGGACTTTTCGAGAGGATGATTTGGAGGAAGAGGGGGAGTTGGTGCCCCAAGCCATTCCGAGCATTTTTTTATGATGATCTTTTTTCTTCTTGGGTTTTTGGTGGGAAGACGAGTTGGAGTTGTTGAAATCCTTGGCTCTTTTTCTCCCTTGTAAGTTTTCGGAACGGTGAGAGCAATCTAAGCTCATAGTTGCCGCGGGAGGGAGCTTCTGTGGGGAGGGGAGAGAAACGTGCTGAAGCTTTATCTTGGACTTTAGCTTACTAGCAACTTCGCCCCCGCAATACACAGGTTGATATAGAGAGAAAAAATTGCATGACGAAAATTTGACAATCATCTTCTCCGTCTCAATAACATGTCTTTTTTTAGAAAATCGAACATATCTTTTGCCTCTTAAAAATATGAAAACTTAAAGGGTAGTCCTAGTGCACGAAGCTCCCGCCTATGCGGGGTTTGGAGAAGGGACAGACCACAAGGGCTTATAGTATGTAGCCTTACCTTGCATTTTGTAAGAGGCTAATTCCATGCCTTGAACTCGTGACCTCAAAGTCACATGGCAACAAAAATAATAAAAAAAATTAAAAAAACATAAATATAGATTGACGAATGCAAGAAAATTATTTTTTTTTTAAAAGTAGATAAAGAAAAATAAAATAGAGGTGTTTTTATTATTAAAATCATACTTATTAGTGCATAATTTTGCAATAAAAGGTGTTATTCTTAAATAATAAATAAAGTATCCTAATGCACTGAAGTGAATATCTTTTCTTTCTTTTCTCACAACTTTTCTTTTTTTCTAATAATTCTTTTTTACTTTCTTTGTATTTCTTTAAATAAAGGCTTTTTCTATGTGAATACTTCGATGTTTTTCACTTCCTAAACTTTCGATATTTTTGAACTTTTTCTACTATCTCTACTCAGTTTTTTGAATGATAGGTAATGTATATTTAACTAGATTTTAGGGTTAAGGTAAATATGGTTTTAAAAGAAAAGGCTTGTCAAGAGGCTCAAATGGTCTAACTAGTGGTATAATATGCTTTGTATGCTTTGTCTCTGGCTAAAATAAGGATGGCCTATATTATTTCCTTGGTTTCTTAAAGCCTAACAAATTTAATAAATATTTAAGAAAGTCAATATTCCTGATAAGTGTTTAATTTTGCATAAAACCCACCTAATTAGTGCCCATGTGTAACAACTTATAGCATTAAATTAGTATTTTTAGACCAAAATTCTTAACACATGCATGTTTGATCTAAGGAAGAAAACGTTTGATATTTTATCAGTCCAAAGGATAATCCAAGGTAAGTATGTAATTAATTATGTTTTTCTTAGATTTAATTATGATTTTTTCACTTTTTATAGAAAGTAAGATGTTGATCTAATAGTCAAGATCGATTGGGATGAAATTGAAGATCAAGATCAAAAGATCGATTCAAAGCCTCAAATTTAGTACTTTAACATAAGCCAAAGGCCAAGATCATATTAAGGACTAATAATGGATGTGATTAAAAGAGCTAAAGATGGCCAAAGTTGGTCTATAAATGTAACAGCCCGAGGACCCACACCCTACAACGATATTGTCCGTGCCGGAGTGCCCATACACCCCGCACGGTTTTGTTCTTCCCCAGTTGCCCAGGGAAAAGGCCTCGTTGCAAGGAAAGTCCTCATCACTCTTATCAAGAGCCCAGTAACTTTCCCCCTAGCGATGTGGGACTAACTCTCAGTCTTTCACCTTGCCTAGAAGCCTGCCAGCCCTCTTGGCCCGCCCTCATCGGCCAAGGCTTCACAACCTCTCCCCCTTAGGGGACACGCGTCCCCGCGTGTCTTACCACACACGAGCGCCCACGTGCGGCTAGCCACCCACACCGGGTCGGGGTCTGGCTCTGATACCACTTGTAACAGCCCGAGGGCCCACACCCTGCAACGATATTGTCCGTGCCGGAGTGCCCATACACCCCGCACGGTTTTGTTCTTCCCCAGTTGCCCAGGGAAAAGGCCTCGTTGCAAGGAAAGTCCTCATCACTCTTATCAAGAGCCCAGTAACTTTCCCCCTAGCGATGTGGGACTAACTCTCAGTCTTTCACCTTGCCTAGAAGCCTGCCAGCCCTCTTGGCCCTCCCTCATCGGCCAAGGCTTCACAATAAAGTAAGTCATGCATTCTCACCACCTTTACATAGAAGCCACCTTAACCATATAAGCCACGAAAGAAGGTGGCAAGCTAAGGAATTCAAGCCAAACCATACAAGCCACTCAAGCCAAGGGTTGAAGCCAAGAAAACAAGCTAAGGAAGCTTCTAAGCCAACCATGAGCTTAGCCAATGAAGCCTTCAAAGTTAGCCATCAGCATTATTTAAGTCAAAATTAAGTTTTTAATTCACCAATATGCTTTATGCTCATGTTCAACTTGGAGATGATAGGCATTTCCATAGACAGACAGTAAGATGACATACTTATAGGGGTTTTGAATGCAATACAATAAGCCCATAATGCATCACTAAGTCTATGCGACCAATCTTTCCTACTAGGATTAACTGTCTTTTTTAAAATTGGCTTGATTTCCCTATTGGATACTTCCACTTGTCCCCTAGTTTAAGGATGGTATGTGATGAAAATTCTATGGGTGATACCTTATTTCTTCATTGAGTTTTCAAACACTCTATTAGAAAAGCATTTTCCCCCATCACTAATAATGGCCCGTGAAGTACCAAAGGGTGCATAAATATTTTCCTTCAAAATATGGACTTCCACATTGTGGTCATTGGTCTTACATGCTATGGCTTCCACCTATTTGAACACATAGTCCACTCCCACATGGATGTAAAAGTGACAAAGGAATTGGGAAAAGGTCCCATAAAGTCAATGCCCCAAACATCAAAAGGCTCAATAATTATAATGGTGTTGAAGAGCATCATATCTCTTTTAGCTATACTTCCTAATTATTGACATTTGGCACATGATATGGAATAAACATTAGAATATCTAAAAATGGTAAGCCAGTAGAAACTGCATTGTAAAATTTTTGCAGCCATCTTCTTTATCCTTAGTGGCCACCACATGCAGGTCATGGCAAAAGGAGATGATTTATTGATGCTCACTATCTGGCATGCATCTCCTAGTAACTTAATCAAAACAATACTTGAATAGGTACAAATTGTCCCATGAAAAGTGTTTGACCTTGATAAGAAATCGATTCTATTTTGACTAGTAATTAGGCATTTGATATGTGATATATAATTGACAATATCAATATACCAAGGTAACTAGGAAATTTGAAGAAGTTATTCATCTAGGAAAGATTCTAGTCTAAGCACAGATTCACTAGAAGACTCTACAATCAACCTAGACAAATGGTCTACTAAACAACATTTTTGAAACCTTTCTTATCCCAAATCTCTATATCAAACTTCTAGAGCAATAAAATCCATTGAATTAGTCTTAGTTTTGTATCCTTTTTGGACAGAAGGTATTTGCTTTAGATCCTAACAAATAAGATCTAAATTTGTCCAAGGCAAACACGATAGCCAACAACACTTTCTCTGTAGTAGACTAATTGAGTTAGGCATCATTAAGGGTCTTACTAAATATAATATAGCACATGGGAGAGTTGATCAATACGCTGCCCCAACATAACATTGATTGCATAGTTTGAAGCATCATATGTTATCTCAAATGGTGCACTCCAATCCAGCGATCGAATGATAGGCGAAAAAGTGAGTTTCAGCCTTTAGGCGGTCAAATGCTTTCATACAGTTCTAATCAAAGTAAAAACTTGCCTCATTCATAGGTAAATTACGTAGGGACTTTTAAATTTGCTAAAATCTTTGATAAATCATCTATAAAATTCAGCATGGCCTGAAAATGAGAGGATTTCCTTCACCATCCTAGGAGGGGGAAGATTAGAAATATGATTTGCTTTGGCTTTATCAATCTCTATGCCATTGTATGATATTATGCATCCTAAAATGATGCCATTTTGTACCATAAAATGCCACTTTGTGAGGGGGAATTTGGTAAAAAGGAAGACGGTGATCATGTGGGCCAAAGCTTCATTGAATTAATTAGGATTTCCTTACTTTCTAAATTAGTTTTTTTTTAGAGGACTTGTAGTGAGGCCAAGTTGTAATTTTATTTCAAAATGGGTTGTAGTAATACCCACACTTTTAATTATCCAACTCACATAAAAATCCCCACTGCAAGTATCTAACCCTCTCTTTATTTTTTTAGTGTAGTTGCATTTAATGTAAATTGCATTTTGATTGGTTATATAATTCATAAGCATAATTTTTATTAGTACTACAACATGATAGAGGTTTGGTATGCTCATTACATTTAGATTTAGAGCATAACATATAAGTAAGCATTAGTTTAATTTCCTAGTATTGTATTGCACATTTATTGCTTTCTTTATCATTTTATGGTGGATGATCAAATTTGTAAGTAAGGGCCACACAAGAATACTCATAAGATAAGGACTAGATTTCATCACCAGGCCATTGGCCCATCCAGGTAATCAAACCAATTCCTTTTATGCTCGTGATCCCAACCTTTTAAATCTTAATTTAAAATCAAGTTGCAAGAGACTTAGGGTATCGAGCTTGTGGAACCCCTTTTGAAAGAGTAGATCTATAACCCACTGGATCTTGAGCATCATAGCTATTATGGGTATGCAAAATCTAAGTTATTTTCTCATGCCTTTTATTGATGTTTGTTGAGGTTTAAATGCTTCTTTTCATGAGAATTGTATTAACTATTTTGAGCAAGACTTAACTAGTAAGCAATAGTTGAGCTTAGATAAAAGGAGGAGCTGATATATTTAGGTTTAAAAGCTACCACACTACATATTAACGAAGATCATCAAATAGCTCATTAGTGTACCATTAGGATTGATTGCACATCATTTAGTATTAGGAATATCATTTAGTTAGGTTGCATCATATAGATAGGATTTCACCTTAGTGCATACATGGTCATCGATCTTAGAGTATGGATTTAGCACCATTTGATCCTGAGATTTGGACCCCCTAACTGTAGTTGAGCCCAAGGCCATAAGAGATTTTCTATGTGGCACTTCAATTGGATAGTCTCTGACGCACAGCATTGCCACCTACCAATGTAGACCATTTTGAGCTTAAAATTGAAGTCATCTAGTTACTCCCAACATATTGTAATCTAGATAGAGAGGATCCATATCTACATATTATGGAATTCCTTAATATTTGTGTTGCATTTAGGTTTTAAAAATTTTCAAATGTTTCTATTATAGTTACGTTGTTTCCCTTCTCATTGAAAGATTAGGCCAAATCATGATTGAATTCTTTAAAGGTTGGTTCTATCACCACATGGAACCAGTTGTCTAGAAATTTTTTGAACAAATATTTCCCCATACATAAGACCAATGGCCTTCATAAGGAGATCATAAACTTTTGATAAAGAGAAGATGAACAATATTATGAGGGCTGGGAATGGCGGAATGAATTACAACAAAAGTGTCCCCATTATGGTTTTGAAAAATGACGGCAAATTCAATACTTATATGAGACACTGACACTTCAAAATGGATGGATGGTAGATGCAGCTAGTGGAGGGGCCCTCATGATGAACAAGTGAGAAGAGGCATGGGAATTGTTTGAGACTCTAGCTGAAATTCCCAGTAATGGGACTATTCAAAATGACAAGATCGAAATTTTTAGCTTCAAAAGAGAAGAGGCTTTTATGAAATAGGAGTGACCTCAGATATGTCATACAAGCTCGACTCCTTGGCTAAACAAATAGACAAGGTGGAAAGTATGTTCTAGAGAATTAATGCCTTCATGGTTGGAAGTGCCTCCCATAAACCTTCATTGGATTGTTCTACTTGTTCTAGCACAACACACTTAATGTCAACTTGTCCAGCTAATCATGTGTGCCATGAATACCTTTTAGAACAAGTGAATACTCTGAATGCATATCACAATCTTAGCAATAATCCTTATTTTGAGACCTATAATTTAGGATGGGCTAGGCATCCTAACTTTTTATGGTTTGATAAGTGTTCAATTTTGGATCAAAAGTACCCAATTATTAGCCCATATGTCATTACATATAGTGTTATTTCTAAGGTTTTAAAAAAATTTTATAACACATTCCTTTCTGACCTAATAATTCAAAAGTTTACTATATTGTAGGTTTAAAAGCTAATCTAGAAT
The DNA here is from genome assembly GCA_035236585.1 of Warburgia ugandensis. NCBI lineage: Eukaryota > Viridiplantae > Streptophyta > Magnoliopsida > Canellales > Canellaceae > Warburgia > Warburgia ugandensis. Next base: position 40,554,238 of record CP141133.1, read on the forward strand.
AATTATGTGAATGGTTATAAATTTTTTAGGATTTAATTAGGATTTTTTTTATATCTTTTGTAGGTGTTAAGAAGGTGATCCAGAGGCCAAGATTAATCAAGATGAGAATTGAATATCAAGATCAAACTAAAGCATAAATGGCATCAATCCAAAGTATGACCAAGGTTCGAGACCATCCTAGGGAAACAAAAGAAGCATCAAAGGTGATTAAAATGGTCCATGCAAAAAGTCATACATTTCCACCACCTTTGCATGAGAATTGGAGCCATATATGAGGTTTCCTAGGCCAACTAGAAAACCTAAGGATCCTAAGCTACTCAAGCCTTGAAGCCACTTATACCCTGAAGGAATGAGCCATCAAGATATGGATGAATGACACATGGAGCCACACTATTGGTGCTCCAATTCAAGCTACTATCCTATGTTAAAACTATGATTTTCAAGGGATTCTGAGAGATAATTGTAAAAGGAAAGATGATCATGCATTGGTAGACCCATCAAGAGAGAAAATCCCACTTTCCATTCTTTTTTCCCTATCTAGCTTTGAGTTCTCCAAATTTACCTTGGAGAGGGAGCCACTTTCCTTGAAGGAGACCCTCCCCCCTGTTTGGAGGCTTATTAAGGTAGTTTCCTAAGCTAGAAAACCCTAGATCTATCTTCATTCAACACATCTTAAAACAATACATCTTTTTCCAATTTTCCTACCATTCCCACTTACCATTTATCTCTCTTTTTTAACATTCAAAAGACACCTAATTAAGGGGTGGAACTCCATGCCACCTTCCTAAAATGGTGGAGCCTTCCCCCATTCTAAACTTAACAACCAACCTAGGTCATCCTTGTACTCCAATTGAGGTTTGTAGTATACTTTCATTGCTTTAGATTCTTTGCCTTAGTTTTTCATTGTTTTCTTCTCTAGTTTTATATGCATTTTTACACCTTGCATTCCTTTTGTTCTTTATTCCCTTCTCTCTTTTTTTCTTGCTCATTCATCAAAGATCCAACTTTAATCTTCTCTAATAGTGATAGCCAAAAGAAGAAATATCTTAGATAATTGATTTTCCTCTTTGGATTTCACAATTTATACCTTAGATCCATCATAGTTCTAGGCACACTTTTCCTTACTTTAGTTCATCCATTCATCCATATTTTCTCTTGGAATCTCTTTTAGGTTTTACTTACGTGTCATTGTGATTTAGATTGAGAGCATCAAATTGTGTTTTTCTCTTACTTAGATCGAGTTTTATCCCTTAGCATCATGCAGAATTTCCAGATTCAATTACATGTAATAGGCTCACTATTTTGGATGCATTTTGACAATGGTTCAATAAAATTCCTTGCTGTTTCTATTATTGAATGTTTTTATTATCAAAGTACTTTAGATCTAGGTTGTTATCTTGCATAAAAATTACTTGTTCAGTTGCTTTGTATGCTTGATTTAAGTTAATTTCTTAAATACTTGAAATTTGGAAAATTTTCTCTTTACTCATTATGCTTTGTCCAACCATCTAAACACCTCAATTGCTTGAATCCTTAGGAACCCATTTAGATTTCTAGGTTGTTTATTAAGTTCATTGGTTAGCTTGCATGATAGATTGTTTTAAATCATCAACTAAGGTCATTTTTTAAACTTATGAGCCATGCTCAGAATCTATGGATCAAGCGCGTAGTACTAGGTTACTTTACTCTTTGATCCTTGGTTAATTTAGTTGCTTAATCTTGTTTTTAGTAATTGATATGTAGTTTTTGTGCATCTTAGTTTAGGTTTAGAAAGTTTCATTTTTAGTAAGTTTTAGATTAAGAAAGAGTTAAATTAGGAAATTTTCCTTTTTAATAGGTTTCCTTAAGTTCTTGTTTCCTAGATTCATTTGTGTTAGTTTTGCATTAGTTTCCTTTTCTTGAACGCATATTAGTTATGTTAGTTTCTAATTCCATTGCAAAGCTTTAATTTTAGAAAGTTTCTTTTAATTATCGTTCTAGTTTCATGCATGTTTCTTTTCTTTTGTCATTTACTTTCTCAAGTTAAATTCAAATCTACTCAAGCTCTCTCTGGATGAAGTTAAGTGATTTAAATAAGATCCATTCAACATAAAAATTTGGGAGATTCCTCGTGGGAATGACCTCACTAGTGTACATTTACTACACTTAATTAGTTTGCTTGTGAGAAATATTAAATCTACACCAAGGTTTTGGTGCTGTTACTGGGGAATCACAATGGATTTGTGGTTCTATCTTTATCTTGATTGTTTATCTTTAATCATAGTTTTAGGTTGCATTGGATTAGGATTTTTGCATTGCATTTGCATATTTGGTTAATTCTTCCTAAATTGATACATCGTACTTGTTTGTGTAAGGAGAATTTGATAAAAGAGTGACGGCGATTCTATGGGCCAAAGCTTTGCCAACTTTTATTACTTTCCTAGATTAGGGTATTTCCTTTTTGAGTGAACTTGTAGTGAGGCTCCATTGTAACTTACACTTTATTTTAATTTTAAAAGATTTGTATTAATATAGGACAAGTGTGGGGTATGAAGGCCCGCCCTTGATCTTCATCAGGAGCACCACTATAAGTTTTCCTCACCTTATTTTACTTTTCTAGTGTAGTTGCAATTAGTTCAACTTTGCATTTTGTTGGTTGTGTAATTCATGTAGTTTAGGGCCATTCATTATAATTGTTGCATTAGTTGTGCACCTAACTCTTGGTTGGATAACATATAGGAAGTGTTATTTATTTTCTCTGTATTGCATTGCACATTTACTGCTTCATGGTAGATCGAACACATTGATAGTAAGGGCCCTGTAGGAACCCTCATAAGATGAGGACTGTATTTCATCACCAGATCCTTAGCCCACCTAGGTAATTAAATTGATCCTTGTATGCTTGGAATCTTAGATGTTAATCTTAAGTTAAAATCAAATAGCAAGAGACCTAGGGTTTTGAGCTCATAGAACCCTTTTTGAAAGAGGTGATCTATTGTTACTCTAGTGGATCTTGAACTTTGTGGTTATAGTGGGTATCCAAAATCCAAGTGATTGTACTCATCACTAGATCCTTAGCCCACCTAGGTAATTAAATTGATCCTTGTATGCTTGCAATCTTAGATGTTAATCTTAAGTTAAAATCAAATAGCAAGAGACCTAGGGTTTTGAGCTCATAGGACCCTTTTTGAAAGAGGTGATCTATTGTTACTCTAGTGGATCTTGAACTTTGTGGTTATAGTGGGTATCCAAAATCCAAGTGATTGTACTACGCCTTTTGTTGACAGTTGTTGAGGTCTCCTTCCATCAAAATTGTATTAACCACCTTGTGTAGGACCTAATTGGTAAGCAATAGTCAGGTTTAGATTAAAGGAGGAGCTCTCTAGCTCTAGTTTAAGAGCTACAACCTTACAGATTGAGAAAGATAATCAAACCAAGCTCACTATCATTAGGGATTGTTTGTTTGCATATCACATAGAGTTAGGAGTCAAGATTTAGGTTGCATCAATTAGATAGAATTTTACATTAGCGCACGCGTGGTCATCGATCATATAAAATCGAATTTGTACCATTAGATGTTGAGATTGAATGAACTCATAGGCAAGTTGTGAGAAATCAAATCCTTAACCCCATGATAGACCCACTAGCTAAAGTTGAATATAAGGCTATTAGAGATTTTTATGCCCCACTGCAAGTATATACTCCATCATGCATCACTTTACCACCCACCAATGCAAACCACTTTGAACTTAAACCTAGAGTCAAATAGTTACTCCCAACATTCTATGGTAGTAAGAGAGAGGATCCGTACCTACATATTAAGTAATTCCTTGATATTTGCACTACATTCAAATTCTAAAAATGTTTTGAATGATTCTATTAGACTTAGGCTATTTTCCTTCTCATTGAAAGATAAGGCTGAATCATGGTTGAATTCTTTAGAGGTCGCCATGGGACTAGTTGTCTAAAATGTTTCTGAATTAAATTATTCTTTGTCCATAAGACTAATTCTTTTCATAGGGAGATCATTAATTTTTTGTAAAAAGATGATGAGCAATATTATGAATGCTGGGAAAGGTTGAATGAATTGCTGCATAAGTGCACAAGAGTGAGCAATTTTCTTTTTCATTGGCTATCTTCTTCTTTTACTTTGTCACTTAACTTTATATATCCTTTTTGAACTTTTTCTTCTTTTTAACCTTGATGTGCATCTCGTGAATTATATTCTTCATACTTTTTCTCAAGATGTTCTTCAATCTTTTCTGCATATTTCCAATACAAATGGGTAATGGATATATATTGGGGTTCAATACAGGTAAAGGTTGTTTGGCTAACAAAGAAAAGGTTAATATTTTAAGGCTCAATGGGTTAACTATCAACAATAATATAGGAAAGGCTAACGGCTCTAGGTTTTACCAAGGATGGTCTTTATCATTTCCTAGGTTTAATATGACTTAAAAATAATCATAAACATAAGAGATATATGGTATAGTCTTTTATGATTTCTCAATAGTTGACTAAGGTGAAGAATAATGATACCAACTAAGAATTGATGTTCCCTGAAGAAAATTTTGAATTTATGTATAACCCTCAGAAAAGAAAGAATGGTTCAAAACTCATTTGGCTTATAAGTCTCCCTAGATCTTCTTCAGGATCTCTAAGTTATATTTTCTCTTCAACTTAACCTATATATAGCTTTTTTATGCAATTAATTCCCAGTTTAATTCTCATGACACCCTTTGGGAAAAGGATAAAATAGTGAACTAACTGTATACAACTCTATTAATAAGTTAAAGTTAAATGGATGGCTTAATATGTAGAAAACCTGAATTCTCTTCTTAATATCTTAAAGTTAAATGAATAGCTGAATATGCTGAAAACCTAAATTGTCATCTTTATAAATGTCTTAATTTTTTTTTCAAAAAATACAAGAAAAGTTAGAAATATCATGTATATCTACACCCCCAACCTAAACTAAACATTGTCCTCAATGTTTTGAAACATAGGAATCTTAAATGATGAAAGGGTAGTTCAAAATAAAAATACTTTCTAAATAAATCCTGGGTTGCCTCCTAATGAGTGCTAAGTTTAACGTCTTCAGCTAGACATGGCCTATAACTAATCTAACTATCTAAACCTAGACCTAGCTAGTTTAATTAATTCTTCTAATCCTAACCCTAAGAGTGAAATGGCAAGATTTCTCATGCCACTTCACGATCTCGCGGTAGTCTATATACAAATTCTCCTCGTTTAAATTGTAGGTAGTGATATCATATAACAAAGTAGACCACCAAGATTTTAAACTTAGTGGAATCACATTGATGATCCTCCATCTTCAAAATATCATGGTAGTTAATATATTTCCTCCACCTTGTATTTTGAGATGGTGGTAATACAATGACATCTTAAATTACCATGGAATTAAAGTTTGTTGGACTATATGAAGATGAATTGTCCTTATTTTTACCAATTTTAGGGATAACATTGACCATTGTACTCAGTTTATCTTTGTCCTCCATTTTCCTTACATTGTCTTGAAATTGGGGTAAGATGACTTTGCCCTTCCCTAAAAGTTTGTTCTTATATTACTAGTGGCCAGAACATGATATTGCTTAAACCCTAACTATCTTCTAAGGTGCACCATAGAGTTGATTGATGTAGGGCAAGTATATCAATGGACTCTCTTTCTTCTTGTTCTTACGGCACAAGAAAGGTTTTAATTAGGCTTATATTACTTTCTAATATTTGTTCAAATAAGTTTAGTAGGTCCCAATTAGGTATATTTTCTACATTGCAATGCTCAATTAGTATTCCAGGCTCTATAGGGAGTTCTACCCTTGCTTGCAATTGAGAAATGTTCATTAATGATATAGTAACCAACAACTCATTTACCTCCACAATGGATGTGTCTTCATCAAAGTAATAAAAATAAGTAGGACATGATTTTAGAGGATCTAGGTTAGATGTTTCTATGACTTTATTCTTTTCATCAATGCAAGTTTCTTCATCATAATCGTAACAAGGAACAATAAATGGCTCGAGTAGATCTAAGTGGAAGGCTTCTATCGATGGTTGTGGACTTTGTGACTCAGAATGATCATAAGAGACTTTCATCCTACAATCAGTAATAAATGACTCTTCATTATCCCTAAAACAATGTTTCTGTCAATATTTTCCCATATTGGTTTCATTTCCTCTTCCCATTCCTCCCTCTCTTATTTCATTTCCTCATTCACCTTTTCAATGGTAGCCATGCTTTGTTCTATTCTCTCACAAATTTGCTGCATATTCTCTTGTAATGGTAGTTTTTCGAGCTATAGAGGAAACAACCCGTAGGGTTGGTATTGTTGTGGCATTGGGGTGCTAAAAAGTGGCTGAGCAGGTTGAACCCCAATGGTTGTCCTTGGCAATTTGAATAATCATGGTAGTATTGACTAGGGTGGGACCATTGTTGTTCTTCTTGATATTGGTAATCAAGAGAGCATGGTTGTTCATGATGCATAGCCTATCCATTTTGATAGTTTGTACCAAGATAGTAGTCATTACAAGGATATGTGAATAGAGTGGTTATAGTCATTGGCTCCTGATAATATTCACTGTATATGGAGCTTGGTGGCCATAAAGGAATGGGACATTCTGGTTTAGAATAGGGATGGTGATTGCTGTACTGAGGTTGTCGAACATCTTACCTAAAAGCGATTATTTAAGCAATTGACTTTTCATAGTATCTATCTTATCCATCTATGTATCTAATCTATGAAATCTATCCCCGTCTTAATAAGCCTTTGTTCTTAACTTTGCATACAACAAAACAAGTCATTATATGCAACAAATGACTTTATTATTATTATTTTTATTTTTAATGAAAAACCTTAGCTATATGTTGCAACCTTATTATTAGTACTAAGCTAAATGATGCACAATCAAATTATAGTATTCACTAATTGAATAGTGTCTTGATTATCTTTTCATACTGCATAGGTGGTAGCTTCTTATACCTAAATTCAGACAACTCCTTTTATACAGATTTAACTACTGCTTACTAGTTGGGTTCTGCTCTAAAGTGGTTAATATAATCTTCATGTCAGGAGGCATTTAGACCTCATCAATAGGTGTGGAAAAATCACTTGGATTTTAAGACACCCATTATAACCACAATGCTTAGAAGCCACTAGAGTGACAATAGTTCATGTCCTTTTAAAAGGGTCTTATGAGCTTGACACCCTAAGTCTCTTTCTACTTGATTTTAAATTAATATTCAAGGGTTGGGATCACGAGATACAAGGATGTTGATTGGTACTTAGGTGGGATAAGGAGCTAGTGATGAAATCCAGTCCTTATGTTATGAGGCTTCCTATGGGGCCCTTACTAGTATCAAGTTCAATTCCACCATATAGCTATAAACATGCAATGCTAAACAAAAATCAAACTAATGGTTACCTATATGCTACTTAACAAAGGGCTAGGCACCTTAACAGATGAGACATTATAACCATGCAGCCTATGCTTTAGTTATAGCTGAGCTCAGGCTAACCTCTGTTAAATAGGCACTTGAACTATTGCAACAATCCTAAGTATTATGCAACAGTTATAAATACATGACCCTAATCTATATGAATTATACTACCATCACAAATGCAAAATTTTATTAAGTGCACTTTATCCTAAACTTTAAAATTTGGGTGAGAATTGCTCACAATGTGGGATCTGATGATGATCAAGTGTGGGCCACCATACTCCACACTTGCCTTATATTATTACAATCCATTTAAAAAATAAAATACAATTAAAAATACAATTAGCCTTAGTATAATTTCACTCAAATCATAATATAGGCAAGCAGTGAAAACCTAATCTATGTTGATGAAGCCATGGTCCACAGGATGGTCGTAGCTCCTTTGCCAATTTTTGTCACACAAAAATCAAACAAATTGGTCAATACGAGGAAAATAACAAATAAATGCAAAAATAAAAGAATGCACCCTAAACCTAGACTAGAGGTAAATAATCTAAGGTATAGTCTCACTACACAAACCATTGCAACTCTTGACAACGACACTAAAAACTTGTTGTGATTTTTAGTTTAAACTTACATAGACATGAATCAGTTGTAGTAATTCACGCGAGGAGGTCAATTCCATGAGGAATAAAAAAAAGAGGTGATATTATTGGTCCCTACTTTAAATTATTTAACCTAGCCAATGATCATCAGATTTTTAACCTAAACTAATGATGGAAACTAAATATATGAAAATGAAAATTATGCTAAAACTTAAAACGTGCTAAACTTTGCAACTTTCCTAAAATGCCCTTTGTAAAAATAAACTTTACTATATGACAACTTCCTAAATTTATGACTTTCTAAAATTAAAACTTTTTAAAAACTAAGATTGGAAAGAATTGAAACTATCTTAACGTGCAACTAAACCTAAACCACGAAGAACTAATCTTAACATGAACTAAACAAATCATGCAAAATAAAGATAACATGGTGTATATGGAGTATGAAATTTATGCATGAACATAATGGTGGAGAGAATGTGTATATGCAACATGGAAAGTATAAATGAACTAAAGTGCAAACTAGGTTAGTATGGAATGCATGAAACTATCTTAACTAAAGCATGAAACTCTAATCAAAGCAAGCAACATTCCAAAGAATCACACTTCAAGACCAAGCACATGACCCATGGGGTTGTGTGCATGGAATCATGGTGTGTTTCATAGATGCAAAACTAATCTAAGAGATGCACCTAATCTAAAGTGAATGATGTATGGACTTGAATATTCAAAAATTAACTAAACATCCATAAAAAATAAGATTTAAACCATATAAAACATTCATGGAAAGTAAAATTTAATCATAAACCAAACATCAATCTCCTTACATGGATTTTAGGTACAAGTGTGGTGTGCATCATCCAAGGAGTGTGTGGTGCATTCAACGATCAAAATACATTCAAAGAAACTGCTTCTATCTTCTTCTATGTAATCCAATATTCCAATCCTAAGCAAGCATGCATGTATTTCAAGAGAGATATAAGGAAAACGAGGGGCAGGGGGCAGAGATGAGAAGGGAGGAAAATGATAAGAAAGAAAATTATGAAGATTCAAGGAGCAAGGAACTTGATTCAAGATCAACACTCCCTTGGCTGTCACTACACTAGAATTGTGGTCCTTGAATACAAGGATCTAAGACTTCAAATAAAAGCAATTCAACAAGGTAAACAAGGAACAATCAAATAAGCAACAAGCAAAGAACAAAGTGATGAAGAACTAACTTGGAATTTAACATTCAAGACTCAATGGACACATTCAAGAGGGAGGTGTGGAATGGCTTGGGAAAGATGGCAGCCACCCTATGAGAAAATCCTCGAATGCAAAGAGGTAAGAGGAGAAGTGAAATAAGAGGACGCCTCCTCACTTTGGAGGAGGCATTCTTTGCTTCCTTCAAAAGTTTGATTTCTATTTTTGGCCCTATTTTATACTTTGTGTCCTGATTTTCCTAGGGTGGCTTCAAGTAAAGGTAGGGTGGGGGTGAAAAATAAAGGGATTGAATGGCCAGGATGGAGGCTTCCTAGGGTTTTCTTAAGGAGATCAAGTGGGCTGCTTTTGAGGGAGTTAAGGTTGGAGATGCCACTTTTTTAGGAAGTGGCATCTCCCCCATTCAATAATTGTGGAATCCCTTGAAATATGGAAACTAGGTTGGGTGGGATGAGGTAGGAAAGGGTTGAGAAGGTGGGACAAAAGAAATGGGTTGGAAAAGATAGGAAAGAGACGTGAGATGGAAAGAAGTAATTGGCGAGGTGGTTTCTTAGGAAGTGGGGATTGGTTGGATAGGATTTTAGGAAGTTGGAGAGGTCTTAGAAAGGTAGGACTCTTGAATGGAAAGTGAAATTCGTGGTGCATCTTAGTGGTGAGGTGGAAAGTGAGAAAAAAAGTGGGAAAAACATGAAAAAGCATACAAAATGGAGGGGTTTCTTCTTATTGGTCCACATGATTCCTTATCTTAGTGAATTTTTTCTCAATTATCTTCAAAATATTTTCATAAAATTCCATGGATAATTCTTTAGATTCTCCTCCAATCATGGCCTTCAATGTAGCATTGCTAATGTGGCTTGATGGCTAAGTTCAAGAACTCCATTGGCTTGGCTTCATGTCTGGCTTAGATGGCTTTCTTGGCTTAGATTGATGTCTCAAATCATTGGCTTTAGTGGTTGGCTTAGCTCCTTAGCTTGTCACCTCATTCATGGCTTGAATATGGCTAAGCAGCTTAAGTGAAACCCATGTAAAGGTTGTGGACTTTGCATGGCTTGTGCATGGGCCCACATTGGCCTTTTAAATGCACCCATTTTTTGTCCTAAATATCATCTTTATACTCGATCTCATGTTGGATTGATGGTTTTTAGGCTTGGACTTGATCTTTTAGTTTTTTCGTAATTGATCTCAATTGTCGGATCATCATCTCACTTCTTACAAAAATGTTAAAAACTCTAATTAAATCCTAGAAAAATATGATTAATCACATGCTTACCCTGTATAAGCCTCTAAACCTACAAAATATTGAATTTTTGTTTTATTAGGTAAAAAATGCATGTGTTACAAATTTTGGTCCAAGACCGTATTTTACCCCTATAAGTTTTAATAAATGGGTAACTAATTGAGTTATTTTTACCCAAAATTAGACACTTATCATATATTGAAAAACTTTCCCATATGATATATTATTCTAGTAAGACAATCAATGATGCCCAACTCAATTATTCAACTACAAAAAAAGAATTGTTGGTAGTTGTTTTTGCATTGGATAAGTGTATATCTTACTTGTTAAGATCTAAGGTCATAGTATACTAAGATCATGTGATGCAAAACCTCAACCGATCCGATGAATTCTATTGCTACAAGAATTTGATCTAAAAATTTGGGACAAGAAAGGGTCTGAGAATGGTGTACCTGACCACTTATTTGGGCTAGTTGTGGAGTCTACTAGTGAAAATGTGCCTATAACAGAGACATTTCTTGATGAAAAATTGTTACACATTTCCCAATTACCTTGGTATGTTGATATAGTTAATTATCTTGTCACTAGACAAATTCCTAGTCATTGGTTTAAACAATATAGAAGAAGGTTCATTAATAAGGTTAGACACTTTACTTGGGATGACTCGTACTTGTTTAAGTAGTATCCTAATCAAGTTATTAGGAGATATGTGCTAGATATTGTGCAACATAAGATCATTGCCTTTTGTCATGACCATGCTTGTGGGGGCCATTATAGTTTTGGAAAAGAAGTTGCAAGGATTTTGCAATGTGGTTTTTATTAGCACAACATTTTTAGGGATTCACATGCTTACTGCTTTGCATGTGCTAAACGTCAACAGTTAGGTAGCATAGGAAAAAGGAATATGATTCCCTTGAACACTATTTTAATAATTGAGCCATTTGATGTGTGGGACATTGATTTTATGAGATCTTTTGCTAACTCTTTTGGTTATTTGTGCATACTTATGGGGGTGGATTGTGTCAAAATGGGTCGAAGCCATTCCATGTAAAACTAATGACCACAAGGTGGTGATCAAGTTCTTAAAAGAAAATATATTTGTGCATTTTGGTATACCTAGGCCATAATTAGTGATATGGTAAACACTTTTCCAACATAGTGTTTGAGAATTTAATAAGGAAATATGGTGTTACTCATAAAATTGCTATCCCTTATCATCCTTAGAGTAGTGAACATGTAGAAGTGTCTAATAGAGAAATAAGGCATATTTTAGAGGAGACAATTAATCCAAATAGGAATGACTAGTCTTTGAGGCTTAGTGACAATTTATGGGCATATTATATAGCATTTAAACTTCTTAATGGCATGTCACCTTACCTCATGGTATATGGAAAGGCTTGCCACCTACTTGTAGAACTTGAATATAGAGCATATTGGGCAATCAATAGGCTTAATTATGGCTTAAATACTACTGGAAACTATAGAAAACTCCAACTTAATGGGTTGGAAGAACTTAGGAAGGATGCATATGATTTAGAAAAGAAATATAAAGACCACATGAAAAGCCATCATGATAAATACATTTTAAGAAGTCCTTTACCCCAAGATAGAAGGTCCTCTTGAATAATTCTAGATTGCATTTATTTTTAGAAAAACTTAGATTTTGATGGATTGGACCCTACATAGTATGTATTATATCCTTACAAGGTTGTTGAGATAGAAAAGGAGGGATAGATCTCCAAAGTGAATGGACATAGGTTGAAACCTTCCTAAAGTTGATATACCCTGAAGTGGAAGAAGCATTACTTGAGGAACTAGTGTATTAGGACTCACTTTAGCATATCCCATGACACCTTCATCCATCATCAATGTTAATTCTTCATTATTATTGTATTATACATCTGGCTAAAGATGTTAAGCTTAACGCTCATTGGGAGGCAACCCAGGGTTTTTAGAGTCTCATTATTCTGCATTACTCATTTATCTTATAAGAATCCCATGTTTTCAAAACATTGAGGACAATGTTTAGTTCAGGTTGGAGGGTGTAGACATATATGAGATTTTTGTATACTTAAAAAAATGAATTTTTTTAATATTTTTTTTGTTTTTAAAATTTTTTGATGGTCAAGTTCCTTTACTAAGATGAGAGTTTGATTTTTAGAAGCTTAGTATTTCTCCAATTTTAACTTCTTAATAAAAATTCATATGGTTAGTTCTACATTTTATTCATGTACTGAAGTATTTTATGAAAGTTAAATATCTGAATACACTTACATGCAGTGCATAAGTATAAATTGATAGATGGTTATAATGAGATAGAAAGTGCAAAACGTTATAAAACAATATAGGGCATCCCATACATAACAATTTTTAAATTCACGCCTCTTTCTAAGAGTAGAAGTGCAAATCTTCAAAGCGTGGTGCTTCTTTCTTTAAGGGTTCCATGCCTCCCTCCATCCCATCCTTTCTGAGCTTTTTCCTCTAAGTTTCTATATCACTTCCAAGTTAGTTACCTAGCACTTTTCTTTCCTTTCTCTTTTTATTTCATGTGCATAGTTCCTAGGTTATTTTCTTTCCAGTTTTTGCTTTCACTTGTCCTCTTGTTCCCCTTAATGAAGGGCTATCCATCTCTTATAGTGACAGCCAAGAGGTAATAGCCTTTGAGTCATCTTTTTCCCTTCTAATTGCTTGCTTGTTTATTGCTTGTTCATTTAAGTTGCCATCCATCTTTGTTCTTCTTTTGGATTTGTTCCTATCCATCTTTCACTCTCTTTCTTTGCTTTTCCATTGTTCTCATGCATGCTATTGATGAGTGGATATTGAAGATTATAGTTGAGTTTATAATGAATGTTGCACTCACTTTTGTAATGGATTATATGTAATGAAATAAAGTTTGATTCATGCAAAAATCATGTAATCTTCATTTGTTTCATGCAAAATCTTCATACCATGTCCCATTAGAAATATTTCTAATTCTTATTTCTTTAGTTGCATGCTTGTTTCATTGATAATGCTTAGTTCATTAGTTACACCTTTAGTTTAGGTTTAGTTATTTTCTAATTTTAGTTTTATAAAGTTTCATTTTTTTAATAGAAAGTTTCCTTAATTTTAGTTTCTAATTTCATGCTTATTTCCAATTCCATGTATTTAAATTATGAGATTAATCAGAAACCAATCTTTTTGGCTAGGATAAGTAATTTAAACAAGTTCTAGTTCCATACAAATCTATGAGATTCCTCATGGAATTGACCTCACTTGTGTACATTTACTACTTTGATTCTGCGTTTGTTAGTATATTTAAAGCTATACCATGTTTTGGCACTAGAGCGTGGTTTTTCAATTGAAGGCACATGAATAGACTTGGATGGGGTAAGAGGGTCCATTTGATGTCCCCATTTATAGGTATCCATGATTGGTGCAACATCTAAGAGATTATTCACTTCATCTATGAATCTATTTTATATTTAAATTGAGATTAAAATGTACAAGATAGGCCTCAAGTGCATCTATGGTAGAGAAGGGTGGAAAAACATTTGGAATTAGACCTTCAATCATGTTAACTATGAAGGAGTCATCAAGGTCTAGATGCTATCGATCGGTATTAGACACATTAAGTTTCACTTTCATGTTGTTGAAGGAAAGTTTGATCACATCATTATGATAGTTTATGATGGCATTGGATGTTTCCAAGAATGGATGCCCAAGAATAACTAGTATCTGACTACCAAGGTTTGATATAGGTTGTATATAGGACAACGAAATCAACAGGGAAATAATATTGGTCCACTTGTATCAGGACATCTTCAACCATACCACATGGAATTTTAACTGATCTGTTTGCAAGCTATAACATGGTGTTGATTGGCTTTAATTCATAGAGTCCTAGTTGCATGTAAAATGAGTACGATAACAGGTTCCCACTAACCACTAAATCTAATAGTTCTCTATCATTGATGTGGTCTCCAATAACACATGATATAGTAGGACAACTTGGATCTATGAATTTCAGTGGGGTATTGTGTTGAAGCAAAGAGCTCATATGCTTGGTGAGGAAGGCTTTCTTTTACACATTTAACTTGCACTTTTGTGTGTAGAGCTCTTTGTAGAACTTGGCATAGGTAGGGATATCCTTGATTACATTAAGCAATGTAATATTGATTTGTACATGTTTGAATACATCCATTATCTCATAAAAGTTGGTCCCTTTCTTTGTCTTGTTTAGAAGCTAAGGGAATGAGGCAACCACTCCTAAGGGTAATTATGGATTCAGTTTGCTCATGTGGTTTTTTTGAATTTGAGTTGGCACCTATTTCAAATTGTCCTTTAGCATTTGGGGTTGGCTGAATGGGAAATTTTCCCTTATCTCTATCATTGAGGGTAGTAGACAACTAACTGATTTGAATATTTAGTTTAGCAATAGCTTGGGAATTGACATTGGAGTTCTATCGACTCTCATTCTAGAGATGGGTTATGGCTCATCTAGTGTCATCATGGTGATTAAAGTCTTCTCTATAAAAAACTTCATGGTTTCCTCAAATGTTGGTTTCTTGTTGCTGAGGGAACTGTTGAAAACCAAGATGTTGCTGTGGAATTAAAGCTCTAGGGAAATTTGGAGCAGGGGGTTTCATTGATGGACCTCCTTGATGACTATTCTACGACCATGAGAAATTAGGATGCTTAGCCCATCCTGGATTATAAGTTTCAGAGTAAGGGTTGTTCTTAGGCTTGCAATATACATTCATAGCATTCATTTGTTCAAAATGATATTTAGGTACACATTATTTGATGGACAAGTTGACGATAAGTGTGCCAGGTAGGAACATATAGAGTAAACCTCTTGTGGAGGTTTCATGGATGAACTTCCAGCCATGAAGGCATCAATTCTTTGGAACATCGTATCAAACTTATCCATTTGTTGAGGCAAGGAGTCTAGTTTATGGGACACATATGAGGTTACTCTTATTTCATAGAGGCCTCCTTTCTTTTGAATAATCCCATTGTTAGGAATTTTCAGCTAAGGTTTGAAAGAATTCTTAGGCCTTTATCTCATTTTTAGTCATGAGGGCCCCTCCACTACTAGCATCTGCCATTCTTCTATTTTGAGGTGTAAGTGCTTCATAAAAGTACTAAACTTGCTACCACTTCTCAAATCCATGGTAGATATTTTTGTAGCAATTCATTCCATCGTTCCCAACACTCATAGTATTGTTCATCTTTTCGCTGTTGGAAATTTATGATTTCCCTACAAAGGGCATTGGTTTTGTGTATAGGGAAAAACTTATTTAGAAACTTATTTGCTAATTGGTTCCATGTGGCAATGGAAATGACCTCTAATGAATTCAACCAAGATTTGGCCTTATCTTTTAAGAAGAATGGAAACAATTGAACTCTAATGGAATAATCTAAAAATTTTCAAAATTTGAATGTGGCACATATATTTAGGAGTTCCTTGATGTGAAGGTATGGATCCTCTCTTTCTAGACTAATATAGGATGGGAGCAACTGAATGACTCTTGGTTTTAGCTTCAAATAGTTTGCATTGTTATGTGTTAGTGTTGTGCATGAGGGAGTGTTTAATTGCAATGGTACATAAATGCCTTTTATGTCCTTGGCTTCAACTGTTGTTGGGTTTACCATGTGGTTATGTATTTGTTCTCTTAGCCCTAATATGATGGTACATTCAATCTCATAATCAAATGGTGCTAATTCCGTGTTCTAAGATCGACGACCATCCATGCACTATGATGTAATCCTAACTAAATGTGTCTCCTAATTCTAAATGATGCACAATCAATCCCTAATGGTCAACTAGAGAGCTGTTTTATTATTCTTTACAAATCTATATGGAATATCTTTTAGACTAAATCTAGACAGCTCCTCCTTTTATCTAAGCTTAGCTATTGCTTGCCAGTTAGGTCCTACTTAAAGTGGTTAGTATAATTCTCATGTAAGGAGGTTTTTAGATCTCAACAAACATCAATGAAAGGCATGGAAAAATTACTTGGATTTTGCATACCCATTTTAACCACAATGCTCGAAAGCCATTGGAGTGACAATAGATAAAACCCTTCAAAAAGGTCTTAACAAGCTCGAAATGGTAAATCTCTTACTACTTAATTTTAAATTAAAATTTACACGTTCGAATTGCGAGCATACAAGGATCGATTTGATTACCTAAGTGGGGCAAGGTTTGGTGATAAAATACTATCAATGTGACAATCCATCATAAAGCAATAAAGTGCAGTACAATGTAAGAAAAATAAACTAATGCCTACATATATGCTATTTAATAAAGGGTTCACACCTTAACAATAGGGGCACTATAATTAGACAGTATATGCCTTGGTTATAGCCGAGCTTAGGCTAATCCTTGTTAGATAAGTGCAATTCTGATGCAATGGTCCTAAAAATTATGCAACAACTTAATGTACATGAGTTATACTATGTGAATTACACTACCAAATAACAATGTAAATTATACTAAATGTAATTACATTAGAAAAATAAAGATAAGGTTAGATACTTATAGTGGGTTCTTGAATTGAGTTGGATCATTCAAGTGTGTGTGTGGTTCACACTTGGCCTGTATTATTACTCCCCATTTAAAAAATAAAAATTACACTTGGCCTCACTACAAACCCTCTAAAAAAAAATAAAAACTCTAATCTAAAAAAATAGAAAATCCTAATTACTCCGATGAAGCTTTGGCCCATTGGATCAGTGCTGCTCCTTTTGCTAAATTAACCTTACACAAAATAAGGAAGATGTGTAAATTTTTGAGGAATTAATGCAAAAAGCCTAAATTAATGCAACTTAAAACTACGACTAGAGGTAATCAATCTAAACTAGAGTCCAATCACAAATTTGTAGCAATTTCTCATTAATGACGCTAAACACCTAGTGCTTCCTCAATATTACTCACAAGTGCACAAATCAGAGTAGTATGATGTACACGAGTATGGTTGATCCCATGAGGGATCTCATAGATTTGTATGCAATTGGAACTTATTTAGGCTACTTATCCTAGCCAAAATAAATTGGCATTGATTAATCTAGGAATTTAAATAACATGGAATTGGAAATGTGCATGAAATCATAACTTAAATTAAAGGAAACTTTCTAAAACTAAGATTTTCTAAAACTAAGATTGACAACTTCTAAGCTTGAAATTAAAACTATCTATACCTAAAATGCATTTAAGACAAGCAACTAATTCAAAACTAGAAACAAGAATGACTTACAAACTAAATATAGATTGAACTTCCTAAACTAGAACTTAGAAACTTTCTAAAAAGTAAGATCTAATCTAAGGATGCAACTAAACTAAAGCAATGAATACAGCTAAATCTAAACATGTCCTAAACATGATCAAATTAAACTAACATGTTTGAAATCTAATCGAACATACAACTAACTTGATAAAAAATTAAGATCTAAAAGGTCATCCAATAACACGATCAACTAAGATTAACAAAGCATGCATGATAGAGTGTAAAGACTTAGAAAAGTGTGCATGGAACATACTTTGTTATTTGAATGGAATTCCTCGCATGACTGGTGTGCATAAATCCAATCCATGAGAATAAAATAATTTAATTTCAATCTTCAACTATCCAACTACAACTCCTTAATGGTATGCGTGTGAATCAATGGTGAGAATCAAAGAGAGAGTGAAGAAAAGATGGGGACCAAAATCAAAATATCTAAAGGAGATGATGCACTATGTAAACTAGAAAAGAACATGCAACTAAACAAGGCAAGCTACTAAAGAGATCAAAGATGATTCAAAGGCTTCTCTCTCTTGGCTGTAATTACAAGAGATGGATGGCCTTTGATTGAGGATAATAAGTGCACAAATAGAAGCAAAGTAGTGAGGAAAAACACCAATGTATACTACACATGAACCAATGGAAGAAAATCATGCAAAAATAAGAAAGGAGATGGGAGGAAATAAGTTTCAATGGTGCATGGAGAAATTGCCTTGCCAGATGTGTGGAGATCAGCCTCGCAACAATAAGCAAAGAGGTGTGGGACTCCCCTTGAAGATGGCATGAAGAACTGGTATGAAAGCGGCGTTGAAACTTAGTATGAAAAAGGTGTGGAAGGTTAGAATGGAGAGAAGCATGGTAACCTCCTATGTAAGATGCGTATAAACGAGAAAAGAAAAGAAAACACTCCCTTCTCCACTATGATTATCACATATTTATGGATGGATCCTTTGCTAATTTGTAGTCTAAGGAAGAGGGGAAGGAAGGGATACGAATGAAGAAGAATGAAATATTATAAGGATGGGATGGAGGATTAGGAAGATGGGTTAGAAGTAGGACTCTAAGAAGGTGGGAATTAGAAGAGGAAGATTACACAAAATTGTGTGTGTGATTCTCCTTCTAAGTAGATTGCAATGGAGGATGAGATGGAGAGAGAAGGATAATGAGAGACAGAGGGAAAGTTGGAGTGAAAGGGAGGGAGAGAAAAAGGGTAGGTTTAAAGAATGAGGGCTCTTCTCCTATTGGTTCACCTTGTGTGCCACTTACCCTTGTTAATAGAGTCCAGGTTTCTTCCTATATTTTCTCTTTAAATCCTATTTCTTTTAAGTGGGAATTTGGTGTAAATTCTCAAAAGGTGTGGACCCTATGTGACTTGGCTTAAATGGCTTCCTTGGTGGCTTCATTGGCTACTCATCCTCCTATCGAACAACAAGAAAAAGATAAAGGAAGCACTTATTCTTTCATTTTTGACTGAAAAAATACAAATTTCTCTAATCTGAAACTTGCAAATCTTTATCTTGTAGTACAAGAAAAAGAATGAAAAAGATGAAACGCATACCACAAAAGCATAAGTGATCATTATCTCTCAAAGTAAGGAAGGCCATCATAGTCACTTCAATACATATGACTAGGAACTTCGCCTCCTTAGATGAAGCATAGAGCTTGCCGAGCAGCTATTGGGCCCTCCCTTATTCATTTGCTTGGTGTTGGTGAGGGTGTGCACCACTCTCTAGTCCCAAGTTTCTCCCTTCCTTGGGTGCCCTCTATGCCTATAGTTGTTCCTTCTTTCTTATTCCAATGTCTTTACTTCTTTTGTTACTAAGGAGTAATGCAAACAAAGCCTGATAGAGAAAGATCTCTTGTTCTTATTATAAGATCATCATTTGATCTGCATATTTTCGTAAAAAGAATAATCTTCTCCTTTGATCATAATAAAAAATGGAAAGTATTGAATTGGAACACAAAAACATGACTGATTTGGTCCTAGTTACTCTTCAGGCTTGTTCAAGCGGGAGAATAGACTCAACTCACTGGCCAGACCTCAAGTGTGGTTCCCCTTCGCCTTGATGCTTACTTCAATGGCCTCTTTCCCTTCCTGGTGTGGTCGATGGAGTGTCTTCTTCTCTTCTTCTTAGGATTAATGGATGTGGCTAAGTGCTTGTGCTATTAGTGGCGTAGTAAGGGTCGTGGAATATTCTCTTCTTTTCCTACTGTATGTTCCTGGAAAGCATGCTGTTGGAGTAGTTAGTAGATATATATGTTGCAACCCCGAGGATGCTGCCTTTGCATTATTGTCACGTTAAAGGTAGTCTTTCTAGCTAAGGGAGTGCTGCTACGTGGTTTTCAAAAACATCAAAGTAGAGCACGAGATGCTCACCCTTGTCCATATTTTAGGGGGATGGTACCCTATGGAGTTAGGAAAGAGAAAGGTAGCCCAAGCTACAGATTCAAATATCTAACTCCCAGATAAAAGGGAAGGAGTCGTATTGAGAAGTTGTTTAGTCGATCATCCCATTAATTTGATAGGCGGCCATGGGTTGGCATGTGGGATCGAGAAGTGTTTTGTTTGAAAGAGGAACAAACCCCTGTAACTAATTGCTTGCTTTAACCAGGCTGCCATGAGCGTAGCGAATGGAATAAGGGAGGGGAAGGGGCTGTGAGTGACTGGATGAATGGCTCTGATACCAATTGTGATGACTCGGGCTTTTGTAACACATTTTGTAATACATTTTTCAAAGGTGGGGCCCTTAATGGTAAAAAATTTTTGTAAACCATGCAGCGGATTTTTTCTTTTCTTTTAAATTCATTTGTAACAAAACCCAAGCCTCACCTCAATGTACATAATACACATAGACATTTTGTATAAAATAAAATTTTATTGAATACTAGGAATCATCCAGTAGTTCACTTTTACACAGCCCCTGTATTACAATTACAATCTATTATCCAAATACAATCCAAATTACAAAGTACATAACCAGATTACACAATCTTCAAGGGAAATACCCTGATCAGTCTTGCAACTTCTGAGTCTTCAAGCTTTACTTCCTTAAGTCTTTTTCCCTGTATTTGAGATATTGTAAACATTCAAACATTTACAATATCTCATCAAGCTATGCTTGGTAGGGGATATAAAAATATACTACTTCACTAATATAAGAATACATACCTCAGTCATTATTCTATCATGGTTATCTACTCATGGATTCTCTCAACATAGAGTATATACATTATTTATATAGTATAGGATAAATCCATTAAAATAGTGAAAATGTTCAAAATTTGTTCCTTCCCCTGTGGTGGCCTTCCCATGGCTGTCACAGTGGTGGCCTTCCCATGATTGCCCCACTCGACGTTTAGCCTCTCTTTGGGTATGGTATCTATCATATAAATTTCAGCAAGCGGGTGGCCAAACTCTCATAACTTCTCTAGCATAGCATCCCCAGTCCTAGGGCTATGCAAAACAAAATCATGAGCCACCATGCTTGTATGTAAAATACATTGTACATATCGGACGATGTGTCTGTTTAACTATGGCTGAAATATTTTCTATGCCCTATTCTTAGGGTTTCCTTAGTCCACACATCTCATTAATTTCTCATCATTTTATTAGATCAGTTGAATTGGATCATGGGATTGGATCATTTGATTGGATCATTATTATTCTAAGGTACCAAGTATACTTATATCATGAAGGTCTATAATTCTAGACAGAAGATCATGTATGTATACACATGAATCTTTAATACATTCTTGTACATCCACCTACCTCAAAGTGGTATCATGGTCTTGATTCATACATCTGTCAAAGCATACGTACAAAGTTATTCCTTTATACAAGTATTCTTTCTTCATGTATTCTTATAAGGGATGCCCTAATTTTCCATGAATCATGTTTGATCAAGGGTTTGGATTCTCTATCTAGTTTTTTCTACACATACATACATACATACATACATACATACATACATACATACATACATACATACATACATACATACATACATACATACATACATACATACATACATACATATAATAAAATATGACATTAGGATTTTTATTGTTCTTGATCATTTAAGATCCTATGGATCTTATTTGATCATCCTTATCTTACTTACAATTTTTATTAGCATTAGATAATTTACCAACCTTTTATGATCTTATTATTATTATTATTATTATTATTATTCAACTAGTTAATGTTATACTGGTTAAAGATAGCTTATTTCATCTTAAGTCTAGACAGCTCCTCTTATATCCAATTGGCTAAGGCTTACTAGCTAAATGGTTGAACACAAAGTGGTTACTTCAATCCTCATGTAAGGAGGTGTTTAGACCTCACAAATGTCAATGGAGGGTAGGGGAAGAGCGAGGCTCTATTAGAGAACCCCCTTAATCACCATGTTCAGCATTCACTAGAGTGACCTTAACTCAACCTTTCATAAGGTTCCTATGAGCATTTTAACCCTAAGTACTCTTTCTAATTGATTTTAATTAAATCCATGAACATTTAAAATATCATTCATGGAGTTTCGTTATTCCTCTAATTTGGGCAAAGAAAATGATATTGCTTATATTATCCTACTAACTATAGCCCTTACTGTCATTAAGTCCATGTCATTCATTCCATGTAAATGTCCTTCAACTCAAATTTTCATTTAATTATATTTTCAATGTAATTTTCATAACATAAGCATTAAAGCATAAATAAATAAATCTAACAATTAAATCTACTAAGCACTTTTATGGATTTTACTACTTTTAAGGTTAGCTCTCTTAAGATCTGCCAATTCAATTACATCCAACCCATTTATTTAAGTTAGTATATTATTTGATCATCATCCAAAATGATTTGAATGGTCTAATCATCCCAAATCTTGTAGATCAAGGATGTTAGTGCCCTTATCTACATAAATTCAGAACATTTAATGCATTAAACTTATGATTTTATAGGTTAGTAGGTTCTCCTCATCAAGAGGAAGCCAACCCAACTTTTCGATCCCAATTTGGAGTTAAATTGATATCAGAATTTGGATTTTAAGATTTTAGCCCATTTTAAGGGCTAATATTTGATCTTACTGTTTTTGTTTAATTACTTGTGATCATGGTCCTTAAGGTTTTGGGACCTCTTGAATCCTTCCATCGATTTAGATTTCCATTTTATAGTCATTTAGATCATGATCCAATACTGTTGGCACTGATTTTAGTAATTATCACAAATAAATACAATTAAAAACATAAATCTTATGAGTTTAGTAACTTATACAAGTGATAAGGAATCCATAGAAACTTTCAGATCTAAAATTGGATTTTGATTTTAGATTTGTAGAAATAAATAAATAAATACATCTTACAATTAAAACTACTAAGCAAAAAAACACAATTATGATACATTCAATAATTCAAATGAAAATTTAACATGCCATAATTGTTCATCATGATCCAATGGTCATAGTTGATTTCGATTCATTTTTCATCCCTTTTAGGGTTTAGATCTTGATCTTTCATTTTTATTTAGATCTATTATATTTTATTAATGTGATTTTATCACTAGATCATTGATGCATCTCATCAAATGATCTAATCCTTCTTGATCCAACTGATCAAGAAGATCTTAAGTCATTTTATCTAATTTAAGGGCATAGATCTTAATCTATCCCAAATTACCATCATCAAGTCCATCAATCCATATGATATTAACTTTATATCATCATCCAAAAGCATCCACATTGTCCAATCATCCTTGATCAAATTGATCAAGGAGATTACCATGCATTTTTATGGATTTTACTACTTTTAAGGCTAGATCTCTTAAGATCTACCAATTCAATTGCATCCAACCCATTTATTTAAGTTAGTATATTATTAGATCATAATCCAAAATGATTTAAATGGTCTAATCATCCCAGATCTTGTAGATCAAGGATGTTAGTACCCTTATCTACATAAATTCAGAATGTTTAATGAATTAAACTTATGATTTTATTGATTTAGTAGGTTCTTCTCATCAAGAGGAAACCAACCCAACTTTATGATCTTTATTTAGATTTTAAGATATTAGCTTGTTTTAAGGACTGATATTTGATGTTACTGTTTTTGTTTAATTACTTGATCTAGAGATTTAGAAATTTTATTGTGATCATGCTCTTTATGGTTTTGGGACTTCATGAATCCTTCCATCATTTCATATTTCCATTTTAAAGTCATCTGGATCATGATCCAATATTGTTGGCACAGATTTTAGTAATTATCACAAATAAATACAATTAAAAACATAAATATTATGAGTTTAGTAACTTATACAAGTGACAAGGAATCTATAGAAACTTTTAGATCTAAAATTAGAGCTAAATTGACCTCTTAATTGTAGAAATAAGCTCTGAGTTTAAAATTTGGACAACCCAGATCTAATCTGGGCTTATGGGTGTGGGACGACTAGTGGCCCACACTTGTTACTGCCGATTATAGGTGGTCTGACAGGGGTGACCAGCTATGGGTCAGATGGTCTAGATTTGGATGGTCAGATCACCCATCGCCGGATCTCCTCCATCCTTGACAGTCAACATCCAAGATTTCATCTCTTGGGGTTTTTGGTCCCTAAGAATCCATCCAACGACTCAGAATTTGTATCTAAGTGGGAAAATGATGAGATCTCAACCCTCCATGCTTGATCCATTGTTTCCGACAAATCAACGGTTGGGGAAGATCAAGCATGGCTGAAAATTTAGAAAAACATGTCAGAATGAAAATAAAGGGTGAGGGCAACCTACCTAGTCGGGTTCGGAGAAGAAAGCTTCATCGGAGAGAGATATTTCACTAAAAAAATATAAGAAACCCTAGACGCCAAAAAAGTATATAGATGTAGATTCCTCTGCCGTCGTTGCTGGAGATGGAGTGAGACCTTGGGGCTTTTGTATATCACCACTCATTGAAGAGACTTAACGGTTCTAGATTAACTTTTAATGACTAGATTGGCCAAAATAACCAATATTGATTTCCAGAGATCGTACCCAGTACTCTGCTTGTTTTCGTTTTGAGTTTCCTGGTGATCCAGGAGGCAGATCATCCAAATTTCTTAGGGCTTTTGTAGATTTCCTTAGTTTGAACAGATCCAATTGTGGAGATCTGATTCTAATGGATGGAATTGGACAACTAATTCAAATAGGATTTTTTAGGTGAAAACCTTGGTTCATCAGGGATGACCCTTCCCGATAATAGACATGAATTGTCTATCGGGTGCGTCTATGGACACTCTCCTAGGGAAAGAGAGAGAAAGAAGGAAAGAAGAAAATTTTGGAGAAGATTGGGAGGATTTTGGAGCTGGGATTTTAGGGCATGGTAGGGGACCTTGTGAAGAACATTAGAAATTTTTTTGGAAATTTTATGGGCTATTTATAGGGATTTTTGAATTTTCCATGATTATATGTAATATTTATGTTTCATTTCTTTTTAGTATTAAATTGTCATTGGATTCCCACTACCACCTCCTACTCCACTAGCAGGTGATAGTGGTTTGACTCATGATTAAATGTTTTCTGGCCGGTGGATCCATTTGTGGGGCCCATGGAGGTGTGAATAGATTAGTTTGCCCTTATGTGGAGAAAAATTCATTTTATTCTTCCAAACTCGGAATTGAGCGTACTTAGTGGTGTTGGAATTGTATTTCTGAGTATATTCTACATATTATTGTCTTAGGTCTCGGTTATGAGTAAAATTACTATTTTACCCTTTTTATTCATAAAAATAGAGAAAAATATGGATTTTTCATTTGGACTAAGAATTTGTTGTACTTAAAGTAATTCTGATTGGTTTGTCAAGTATGTTTTCAATTATTCATATCTTATACCTTGATTCTACTTCTATGAGAAGTGCATTTTTAATAACCCTAATAATCCAGCCTAATTTTTCTTAAAATTTTTAATTTAATTATTTATTCAATCTCCTTACAAAAGTTAGGGGTGTTACATGTACAAATTTTCATTAAGAAAAGAGGAATGGATATTGACTAAATCCTCCTTAATTATTCAAACTTTAATGTCATCTTACGGATGGATTGATATATTACATTAAGCAACAGATGATTACCACAAGATTATTTTACTTATGCTAGAAGAAGTAAAGATCATTTTTTTGAAGAGATAAGTTTTAAAGAAGCACGTGTCACTTATTTTGAAACAACTATATATAATGCACAAAGAAATCGATAAGATAAATTGTCAAAGAATGGTAAACGCATCCTATGTGTAATGTTAGTAGTCTAAGAAAGTTTATATGCAATTTCTAAATATCTATTTGGACTACTGCATTAAAGTGAGATAGATGTCGCTATTGAGCTTATGATGGATACAATTCTATCTCCAAAGCATTATACTAAGTTATTCTTATCGAATTGTTGTAAAATCAATTGTAACAACTACTAGATAAAGTAAACATATCATTTTTTTTTTGCTAAACTATATTGGTCTTCTTCATTAGAGAAAGAATGAATTATTGAGATTTATTAATGACTATAGAAATCATTAGAAATCATAGTGAACAATAAGTATTATCTAATTCAAATGAAAGACCATTCATTTGTACATATGCAATTATGATCTAATAAAAAATTGACTAAATTTCAGAGTATAATTAGTTTAAGATTACAAAGGAGAATATTTGAAGGACATTTGAATAAAATGAGATATCATGTTGTTAGAGACAATTGTGGCTACCATAGATATGATATTTAGACCACTATCCAATTGAACTACAGTCGTAATTACAGACTACATCCTGATATGAAAAATGAATAGAGAACCATCAATAGTATGTTAAAATACATGAATTTGACAATAGTATATATGAATTGAGGAAGTCAACTTTTTGTACCACCTTAATTTGAAGAAAAAGAGTAGTGCCGTGGTGGACTTAGAAAAAGAAAGAATAAAGAACACTAGCCACTATACCATTTCTTATCTTACTTTCAAATAGTGGAGGATTTGGAGAGTTTTAGGGAATACACTAGATAAAGACTTGAATTGTGTACAGATGCAGTACAAAAAGAGTGATCACATATGTTATTTCATTATCGAGAGTTTTGAAGTTAAAAATCCTACTTTAACTTATAAATTGATAGTTGGGGCATTTGCCTTAAAGATTTAAAGGTATTATTAATATAAGATGTGGGACAACATGGATTTATTAACAATTTATGAATGTTATTAGTCAAAATAGATATATAGTTAAAAAAGTGAGAATTAGTTATCTAGGTATGCAATGTTAATGAATGTGAAAACAGATGGTGCCTATGAAGGTTGTTATATTTTTTGAAAATCAAGAGACTTTGTTTTTTGATTGACTAAAAGTATTATCATGAGAGTAGTATAATTCTTAGAGAAAAGAACTACAATGTAAGATTATATAGTGTGTATTTTAGTGGAGAAATTTAGACAATTTGTTAAAACTATGGAGTTTAGTTTATACGAGGATATGGTATGTACTTGTATAAATTTAATTATGGAATTTTTTGAATTTTTAAGCTTTCATCTAAAATCAACTATTTGACTTTATGTTAGAAATTTTGATGAAAAAGAGAGAAATTGAGGTAGATAAAAGAATAGAAAATGATCTTATATTATTAATATATTAAGAATGTAATATGAAAAATAAGGAGGATTATACCTAATCAATCATGAATAGTAAAGAGATTGTGATAGCCAATAATTGTTGACGAAGAATGAAGTCAGTTGTATTAATGTTTGGGAAATGACAATTGTAGTGTTGGATATAAAAACCTAAAGACATTACTTATTATGGGAAGAAATAATAGAAAAATGATAATTTATTAACAAGTAAAGGTAGAGTATAAGAGTGCACAGTGAAAGCAACTTTTATTGTTTGAAGCTGATATAAAAGCTACATTAATAAAGGGGATAAAAGTTCAAAAATTGAAGCTAAGAATCATATGAATTTTAAGGAGTTAGGAGAGCTTAAATTTAAGATGATGCTTCCATAATTGTTTGAAAGAAAGCATGAAAACAATTTCAAGAATGAAGACCATTTCAAGTCAAGATTTTACTATTCTAATTTTCAAGCATGTGACATGCTCAAAATCATCTCACATATATTCCATATACTTCACAAATTTACCTAATTCTTTAAATCTCTTATACTCTCAACTATCCATGGCTCCAAATTATCCTTTCTAATGGAAATCTTAGAGTTTACATTTGATTTAGTCAATAGATACCAAGTATGGATCATGTATGAAAATAGTCCAAAAGCAAACGATGTAAACTCTTTAAAGTTCTAGGATAAAAATGGCCATATTGGACATAGAGAACTTCTTATGAAAGTGATAATATTTTGAGTTTCATGATTGATCAAAACAAATAAAAAATATTCTTACTTGATACATTAAACCATAGGATAGAAACCAAAGCCAATTAATTTGCACATGAAAGAAAAATAGTAGTAGAATCTTAAACTCTATGAATATGCTTTTTTTTTTTTTTTTTTTTTTTACATTTTAAAAACTTTCATGTAAAAACACCAATTTCAAAGCTTCCTTTTGAGAAATTCTTTCCATTAAGCTTTATTACATCCAAACATAGATGATATCGCAAAAACCCCTCTTTAGAAAACTAAGAAATCCCTTTTTAAAGACGGGTCCAAAACATTGCACAAAACTTTCCAAAAACATAACTAAAAGCATCCCAATAAAACTTAAGTAAAACTTGTCTTTAACAACTTGGTTTTCCACACCTAATGACTATTAGAATTGGGCATATTATGGTACTTTAACTTTAACTTATGACTAAAAATTAGAGTCCAATAGCACTCAAAATCATCAAGTTTGTTAAGCTTCAAATGTATATAGCAATGAGCAGTATTACACATTGAAAATTTTGCCTTCAACTCAAGGCTGTTTTAGCTTTGGGCATGAAATCTTTTTGTAACACCCCGGATTTTTTTGACATTTTTTTTTCCTTTTATAATAATGGAATTTTAAATAAGAGCATTTGGGATCCCATGAGAAAAAGATTTATTTAACATTTTACTAAAACCTATCTTAAAAACTCTGGGTGTTAGTTTTCCTTTCTCAAAATAGCATACATGTAAATTAAATAATCCGCGTATAAATCAACGTCAATTAAATCGATGCCTTTATTTTAAATCAAATAAATGTCCAAAACACAATAATGATATGGCCCAGGGTCTATCCATCATACCATCCCATATAAATGTCCAACATATGTCCAAACATCCAAATCACATCCAAATATAAAGTATGCAGTCCATAATAAAATCCAAATGATAATCCTGTTTAATGACTCACATCACTGTCTAATACTATAGAAAAATGGTCTTCAGCAGCTCTCACGGCTTCACAACAGCCTTGCCTTTCCAGTTATCGTGCTCGAGATCTAAGGCATTGCAAAACAAAGCAATGCCTAGGCAAGCTATCGCTTGTGTAGGTACATAGACAATTAATGTAATAAATGAAAGAAATAATGAACAACTCTGATGAAAAGTCTAACATTTATGAAAATAATGATATCATAATGCCATGTTCAAATAAATGCCAATTTATTCCATATGCTAAAACATGCAATTCACGGAGTTAAAGCATGACATGAATCAATAAAATGGAGCATACAACAAGAATAAGGGCACCCTAAGGTAATGGGTCCCACCACATCGCACTAACATCCCTGATCAGGAGTACACTTAGTCAACCTCTGAGTGTCGTCACACCCAGGCATACCATCCATAACCATGCTCATCATACATGCACACATAATAAGAATATGGGCCATCATGCTACAGTGGCAACCCTCCATGGGTATCAACCACCGCCGCTCTCCGTCGACACCATAACGGGAGACTTAGCATCTGTCCCCATGGAAAGGCTCAGACCGGTAGTGTGGACTATTCATGTTACCAAACCCCTACCGAATTCCATCTATAGGCAGGTGTCTATCATATCACAAAATCATCACATCATATTCTCGGAAGGTGGGTGGCCGGCCCTATTCTTCCTAGCATGACGCCCACCGGGCGAGAGCACCCGTCATCAAATATAAAACACGAAAATCATAGGTATATGCTAAAACTCAAGAGCACTTATAGCTTGCAATCCCCAAGACATGCCCCTCATCCTGGGGTTAGCTTATAAAAGGACCAACTAATAAGCCTCTATTCTCATTTTCATGTAAATCCATGCATTTTCTTTACATATAATAAGAAATAAGTCTCTAATTAAGTATAACTAATTAACATCATGCTTGTAAAATCATTTGAAATAAGTTTATTCAGTAAAAGATTTCAATTTGGAATAACCATCTTGTACTCAATGTCGCATGAAATCCACGGTAAATAATAATTGCAATTTAAAATACAATCACACATGATGCTATGTTTAAACATGGTTTAAAAATCAAGGCAAAACATTAGTTTTCGTCACCTACCTTAGTGTGAGACCACTAGCTTGCTAATAACTCCCTTTAACTGGTATATTCAAGTGCACCTGTACATGTCACATCACTATTTTAATATTTTTCTAAAGAAAAAGTTGTCATTTCTAAATTTTTCAGTTAAAACTAGGTCCGCGTCGTCAATACGGTCACAACGCCTCTTTCGGATCGTGATTTGGACCTCTCTAGCTCCCAGAAATCAAGTTTTTGTGAAAACTACCCGCAAATGGGCCTGCCGGACCACCATAAGGTGGTTTATACCAGCGACACCCTTTTCTGCTAGTTTACATCGGCTTATACCAGCGCCACGAAGACGCACCAACACACAGACGCCGCACGGGACACGTGCCGTGCGTCTTCGGCACCGTGACGCATGCGCGCGCGGGTCCCGGCCCCACCGCGACCGCCAAGTGGAACCTTCGTGCAAGCGCACGGCGCCGCGCACGCGGGCGACGACGACGTCATGTGACGTCGTCCCTCGTGCGTCCCCGAGTGCGTCCTGCTGTCAGCGCCAGGGCGCGGACGTCGTTGATGACGCCGGCGGAGCTACAGAGCTCCGTTTTGCGTCATTTTCTTCAGAATTTTCTCTAGAATCCATTTATGCCCTCCTTTTGCACTGATTTTTCCAAAAACCATGGTTTTTAAATGATTTTTCCCAAGTTCCTAAAATCATCCCTAGGTACTGGTTTCTGCTTTTTCTGGAGAATCCACTGTTGGATCACTCCCAAATTTAAAGGGTTTGCTCTTGGGTCTCTTGTGCACTAGTTGGATGGTGCGATTTCCAAACGGATGAGGTTTGTTCCATGAAATCACGCTCCAACAATAGCGTGCACACAGGTTCCCAGGAAATCTGATTTTTCCTAATTTTTTTCATGCTTTTCTAATTAGTTTTCCTATTTAATAAATACAAAAAAATAGAGTTTAAGGCTTACCTTGTGCCTGGCTGGGTTTGCTCGTGTTGCCGGGGTTCCACTCGCCGAAAAAGTGCAATCTTTCTAAGCTAGGGTTCTGAGTAAAAACTCAGAGGAAACGCTCAAAGTGGAGCATTTTGGCTCCTGGGGAAGAATAGATATAGGGATTAGAGTCCTAGGGGAAGAGAACCTCTTCCCCACACGTCTCTCCGGCGATTTCGCCGGACTGGTAGAGACATGTGGAAGACAGGGGTGCCGTTATCAATTTGGACCCCTGTGTAACACATCTCTGTAAAAAGACCAAAATGCCTTTACAACTTCGATGGCTCATAACTCCCTCGTTTGAGCTCCGTTTTTAGCGTTCTTGGTGGCGTTGGACTCGTATCAACGAGCACTTTCTAATTATTATGTTTTCAAGAAAAATTTCCATCTATAAATTTTTATTTTTATTTATTTAAAAATTTCCTATTTTATCCTAAAAATTAAGGATATTACATACTTCCCCCCTTATAAAAATTTCTTCCTCAAAATTTAGCTACATACCTCTATGTAAATAACTCTGGATGGATCTTTCGCATCTCCTCCTCAGTCTCCCAGGTGGCCTCCTGTAGTGAATGATGCTGCCAAAGGACTTTGACCAAGGCAATGATCTTATTCCTTAACTCCTTGACTCTTGTATCTAAGACGCGCACTGGTCTCTCCTCAAACGTCATGTCAGACTGTAGCTCTCTTGGGATCTGCTCCAATACGTGTGAGGGATCTGGCACGTATTTCCTCAGCATAGACACGTGAAAGACGTCATGTACATTTGCTAGCTGTGGTGGTAAGGCTAGCTGATATGCCACAGCCCCAACTCTGCATAAGATCTCGAAAGGTCCAATATACCTGGGGCTAAGCTTCCCTTTATTTCCAAACCTCAACACCCCTTTCATGGGAGAAACCTTCAAGAATACATGCTCACCCTCAGAGAACTCTAAGTCCTTTGCCTCTTGTCTGCATAACTTTTCTGTCGACTGTGAGCTGTCAGTAACCTCTTCCGAATGAGTTGGACTTTTTCTGCACATTCTTCCACTAACTCAGATTTCACAATGCACCTTTCTCCTACATCACTCCAACATAAAGGTGACCGACAAGGTCTGCCATAAAGTGCCTCATATGGAGTCATGCCAATACTAGCATGATGACTATTATTATAAGCAAATTCCACCAAAGGTAAATGATCTTCCCAGCTACCCTTCCAATCCATAACACAGGCTCGTAGCATATCCTCAATAGTCTGGATGGTCCTCTTGCTCTATCCGTCTGTCTGAGGATGGAATGCTGTGCTGAATTTCAGTCTCGACCCTAATGCCTCTTGCACGCTCTTCCAGTATTTTGAGGTAAATCGCGTATCTCGATCCAATATAATTGTCAAGGGAATGCCATGTAGACTGACGATCTCCTTAACATATAATTTTGCTAAGCTATCCACGGTCTGATTTTGTCTAATAGGAAGGAAATGAGCGGACTTGGTCAACCTGTCCACAACGACCCATATCATGTCGTGGCCGCTAGCGGTCCTCGGAAGACCCAGAACGAAGTCCATGGTAATATAGTCCCACTTCCACTCAGGAAGGTCCAGCGTTTGAAGTAGTCCTGATGGACGCTGATGCTCAGCCTTGACCTGCTGACAGGTCAAACATCGTGCAACACACTCACCAACATCCTTCTTCATACCATTCCACCAGAAATGCCTCTTGAGATCCTGATACATATTCGTACCCCCAGGATGAATTGTATAAGGGGACTGATGTGCTTCTTGAAGTAACTCGTGCTTCAATTCGTCATCTACTGGTACTACCAACCTTCCCTTAAATCTGACTCCTCCATTTGATCCCCTCGAAAAATCTGTCTTATCTGTCAGATCCTGTGTTTCTTTATCTTTGCTCTGTGCCTCTAAGATCCTGTCAAAGAACTTAGACCGAGTCATCAAATTGGCAATCATCACACCCGCCTTCCTACTTAGGGCATCTGCAACGACGTTAGCCTTCCCAGGATGGTACTGTATGGTGAAGTCGAAGTCCTTGAGATACTCCATCCATCTGCGCTGCCTCATATTCAATTCACTCTGAGTAAAGAAGTACTTGAGGCTCTTATGATCAGTGAATACCTCAAATCTCTCACCATAAAGATAATGTCTCCAGGACTTCAACGCAAATACCACGGCTGCTAATTCCAGGTCATGTGTTGGGTAATTTACCTCATGTGTCTTCAGCTGTCTAGACGCATAGGCAATTACCTTCCCATGTTGCATCAACACTGCTCCTAATCCCTTGCCAGAGGCGTCACAATAAACTACATAACCGCCTGCACCAGATGGTAAGGTCAATACCGAAGCAGTAGTAAGTCTCCTCTTGAGCACTTGGAAGCTCTCCTCGCAAGCCTCGGTCCATACAAATTGAGTGTCTTTCCTGGTCAGGGTGGTCAATGGTAATGCGATCTTAGAGAATCCCTCTATGAAGCGACGATAATACCCTGCCAAACCGAGAAAACTACGTATCTCAGTCACTGTCTTGGGCCTCTCCCAGTGTAGTACTGCCTCTACCTTTGTTGAATCCACGGCCACTCCATCTTTAGATATGACGTGGCCTAAGAAATGCACCTGGTCTAGCCAAAAATCACACTTACTGAACTTGGCATACAACTGATGTCGACGAAGTGTGTCCAATACCGTGTGGAGATGCTCCCTATGTGTATCATGACTAGGCGAATAAATCAAGATGTCATCCACGAATACAATCACGAACTTATCCAAATAAGCTCGAAAGACACGGTTCATTAGATCCATGAACACTGCAGGTGCGTTCGTCAATCCAAACGGCATCACTAGGAACTCATAATGACCATAACGACTCCTAAAGGCAGTCTTCGAGATATCCTCTTCTCTAACCCTCAGCTGATGATACCCTGACCTCAGATCTATCTTGGAGAACACTTGTGCCGATTGGAGCTGATCAAATAAATCATCTATGCATGGCAAAGGGTATCAGTTCTTTATAGTAACACCATTCAACAACCGATAATCAATGCA
This sequence comes from Warburgia ugandensis, assembly GCA_035236585.1. Lineage (NCBI taxonomy): Eukaryota > Viridiplantae > Streptophyta > Magnoliopsida > Canellales > Canellaceae > Warburgia > Warburgia ugandensis. Next base: position 40,588,425 of record CP141133.1, read on the forward strand.
TAGTCTCAGTGATCCATCCTTTTTCTTCACGAAAAGGACTGGTGCTCCCCATGGTGATCCACTCAGCCTGATGAAGCCCTTATCCAGTAACTCTTGCAATTGTACCTAAAGTTCTCTCAACTCTGCTGGAGCCATCCTGTATGGTGCCTTAGAGATAGGCGATGTACCCGGCACCAAGTCAATGGTGAAGTCAATCTCCCTACTTGGCGGCAATCCTGGTAATTCCTCAGGAAATACATCAGCAAAATCACGGACAACATCAATCTCGTCAAGCTGTGGCTGCTCCTTTTCCTCAACAGTCACATATGCGAGGAATGCGTTACACCCTCGTGCATAAAATCGTGCCGCCTTCATAGCAGAAATGATGCATGTACCTGCCTGATCTTTCCTACCCTGGAACACTATTTCTGGTTGCCCAGGTATAAGAAAAGTGACTCGCTTCTTTCGGTAGTCTACCATAGCCCCATAGTTGGCTAACCAATCCATCCCAAGAATAACATCGTAGTCTACCATGTCTAGTAAGATGAAGTCTGTGTCCATACGCCTGATATCTCTACAGGTATATCTCTAAGATATTTTGTAGTCTCTACTGTCTCTCCCACAGGTGTCATAATATATAATCCAAATGCTAGTTTGTGTCCACATACATCAAGGCAAGATGCAAAAATACATGATATAAAAGAATGTGTAGACCCTGTGTCAAAAAGAACTTTGGCATGTCTATCCGAGACTAGAAGAGTACCTTCTATGACCTGGTGTGATGCCTGGGCCTGTCCTGACGTGATGGCAAATACTCGTCCCTGGTTACGTGGCCCGTTAGCTGCCTCTGCTCCCATCTCGGTCTGCCTCTCTCTCTGTCCCTTTGGACAGTCCTTAATGAAATGACCAACGTCTCCATAGTTGAAACACTTGTATGGCTGTCTCTGGTAAGGTGTATAGGGCTGTCTCTGTGGTTGGGGCTGCCTCTGCTGCTGTGGTCGGTTGAATCTATTACACCCTCACCCAGGGTGCCAACCCTTGCACCTATCACATCTCTTCCTCTCAGTGTCTCTCTTAAATTTGGCCTGTGGTGGATGACCTGATGCCCCATGTGTCTGCATAGCACCAAACAGCCGCTTGCCCTTAAAGGGCTGGAACGCACTCCCTCTAGTCCTGAGAGAGTTCTTCTCATGCATGGATGCCATATCAGCAGCATCTCGCACTGAAGTGGGTCGCGAAGAAATCACTCGATCTCTCAGCCAAGGAGTCAACCCATCCACAAATCTGTCAGTTGCCTCTGTGTCTGAGGCTAGTGCGTGAGGTGCAAATCTCCTTAGTCGTGTAAATCGGTTCAGGTACTGTTGAACCGTCATATCTCTCTGCTCTAGGGTGGTAAACTCCTTCTTCATGGACTGCAATGCATGAGGTGGAAAATACTGAGTGTCGAAAGCCTGTTTAAAGGCTGCCCATGTCATCGTCTCGGTCGAATTTGGTCGGGTGAGTGTGAAAGTCTGCCACTAAAAGCCGGCCTCACCTTTCAGTAGGTAGGAGGCTACTCTAACTTGATCATCTGCTGAGATCTTCATAACGTCGAATGTCCTCTCCGCCTCGAATAACCATCGCTCGGCCTCCTCTGTGTTACCATCGCCATAAAAGGGTTTCACCATTTTTGAAACCTCTCTAGTAATTTGTCAGTCTTCTTAGAGTCACTTGTAGCATCGCCCTCCGTGGCTCTAGGTACTGGTGGTTCCTGCACTGGTTGTGAGGACTGAACTGATGAAACCACTGGCGCCACTTGAGGTGGTGGAATAGGTCTAGGGTTTGCAGCGTCAACAGCTGTCCTAACCTGCTGCTGGATAAGTGGTACGAGTCCTGACATTAATCGATTCAATAACTCGGCATCTCGGTCCCCTTGATTAGAGGACTCAGCAGGTGGAGCCACGGGTGTAGCAAGGGTAGACCTTGTCTTTCTTCGAGGAGCCATCTGTCCAAAGTTTTAAATGTCACTAAGTGTAAGTTCCTCTCTCATAGTTCCTCTCTCTACAACTATTATGGACTGTTACTCACATATAAATGGACATTTACAAGGATTATGATGGACTAGACTGGGCTCTGATACCAACTTTATAACACCCTGGATTTTTTTGACATTTTTTTTCCTTTTATAATAATGGAATTTTAAATAAGAGCATTTGGGATCCCATGAGAAAAAGCTTTATTTAACATTTTACTAAAACCTATCTTAAAAACTCTGGGTGTTAGTTTTCCTTTCTCAAAATAGCATACATGTAAATTAAATAATCCGCGTATAAATCAACGTCAAATAAATCGGTGCCTTTATTTTAAATCAAATAAATGTCCAAAACACAATAATGATATGGCCCAGGGTCTATCCATCATACCATCCCATATAAATGTCCAACATATGTCCAAACATCCAAATCACATCCAAATATAAAGTATGCAGTCCATAATAAAATCCAAATGATAATCCTGTTTAATGACTCACATCACTGTCTAATACTATAGAAAAATGGTCTTCAGCAGCTCTCATGGCTTCTCAACAGCCTTGCCTTTCCTATTATCGCGCTCGAGATCTAAGGCATTGCAAAACAAAGCAATGCCTCAGCAAGCTATCGCTTGTGTAGGTACATAGACAATTAATGTAATAAATGAAAGAAATAATGAACAACTCTGATGAAAAGTCTAACATTTATGAAAATAATGATATCATAATGCCATGTTCAAATAAATGACAATTTATTCCATATGCTAAAACATGAAATTCACGGAGTTAAAACATGACATGAATCAATAAAATGGAGCATACAACAAGAATAAGGGCACCCTAAGGTAATGGGTCCCACCACATCGCACTAACATCCCTGATCAGGAGTACACGTAGTCAACCTCTGAGTGTCGTCACACGCAGGCATACCATCCATAACCATGCTCATCATACATGCACACATAATAAGAATATGGGCCATCATGCTACAGTGCAACCCTCCATGGGTATCAACCACCGCCGCTCTCCGTCGACACCATAACGGGAGACTTAGCGTCTGTCCCCATGGAAAGGCTCAGACCGGTAGTGTGGACTATTCATGTTACCAAACCCCTACCGAATGCCATCTATGGGCAGGTGTCTATCATATCACAAAATCATCACATCATATTCTCGGAAGGTGGGTGGCCGGCCCTATCCTTCCTAGCATGACGCCCATCGGGCGAGAGCACCCGTCATCAAATATAAAACACGAAAATCATAGGTATATGCTAAAACTCAAGAGCACTTATAGCTTGCAATCCCCAAGACATGCCCCTCATCCTCGGGTTAGGCTATAAAAGGACCAGCTAATAAGCCTCTATTCTCATTTTCATGTAAATCCATGCATTTTCTTTACATATAATAAGAAATAAGTCTCTAATTAAGCATAACTAATTAACATCATGCTTGTAAAAGCATTTGAAATAAGTTTATTGAGTAAAAGATTTCAATTTGGAATAACCATCCTGTACTCAATGTCCCATGAAATCCACGGTAAATAATAATTGCAATTTAAAACACAATCACACATGATGCTATGTTTAAACATGGTTTAAAAATCAAGGCAAAACATTAGTTGTCGTCACCTACCTCAGTGTGAGACCACTAGCTTGTTAATAACTCCCTTTAACTGGTATATTCAAGTGTACCTGTACATGTCACATCACTATTTTAATATTTTTCTAAAGAAAAAGTTGTCATATCTAAATTTTTAAGTTAAAACTAGGTCCGTGTCGTCAATATGGTCAGAACGCCTCTTTCGGATCATGATTTGGACATCTCTAGCTCCCAGAAATCAAGTTTTTGTGAAAACTACCCTCAAATGGGGCCTACCGGACCACCATAAGGTGGTTTATACTGGCGACACCCTTTTCTTCCGGTTTACACCGACATATACTGGCGCCACGAAGACGCACCAACACGTAGACGCCGCACGGGACGCGTGCTGTGCGTCTTCGGCACCGTGACGAACACGCGCGTGGGTCCTGGCCCCACCGCGACCGCCAAGTGGCGCCTTACCGCACGCGCGCGGCACCGCGACGATGACGTCATGTGACGTCGTCCCTCGTGCGTCCCCTCGTGCGTCCTGGCGTCAGCGCCAGGGCGCCGACGTCGTTGACGACGCTGGAGAAGATGATCGGATTCCGGTCGCCTCCGGCGGAGCTACGGAGCTCCGTTTTGCGTGATTTTTGTGCCATTTTCTTTAGAATTTTCTCTAGAATCCATTTATACCCTCCTTTTGCACTGATTTTTCCAAAAACCATGGTTTTTAAATGATTTTTTCCAAGTTCCTAAAATCATCCCTAGGTACTGGTTTTTGCTTTTTATGGACAAATCCACCGTTGGATCACTCCCAAATTTAAAGGGTTTGCTCTTGGGTCTCTTGTGCACTAGTTGGATGGTGTGATTTCCAAACAAACAAGGGTTGATCCATGAAATCACACTCCAACAGTAGCGTGCACACGGGTTCCTAGGAAATCTGATTTTTCCTAATTTTTTTCATGCTTTTCTAATTAGTTTAAGGCTTACCTTGCGCCTAGCTGGGTTTGCTCGTGTTGCCGGGGTTCCACTTGCCGAAAAAGTGCAATCTTTCTAGGCTAGGGTTCTGAGTAAAAACTTAGAGGAAATGCTCAAAGTGGAGCGTTTTGGCTCCTGGGGAAGAATAGATATAGGGATTAGAGTCCTAGGGAAAGAGAAACACTTCCCCACACGTCTCTTTTCACGTCTCTCCGGCGATTTCTCCGGATTGGTAGAGACGTGTGGAAGACAGGGGTGCCGTTATCAATTTGGACCCCTGTGTAACATGTCTCTGTCAAAAGACCAAAATGCCCTTACAACTTCGACAGCTCATAACTCCCTCGTTTGAGCTCCGTTTTTTGCGTTCTTGGTGGCGTTGGACTCTTATCGATGAGCACTTTCTAATTCTTATGTTTTCAGGAAAAATTTCCATCTATAAATTTTTATTTTTATTTATTTAAAAATTCCTATTTTATCCTAAAAATTAAGGATATTACACTTTTACTAACAATTCTTATGACTTAAAAGACATGTATTAAGATAGATTTCCATATATTATCCCAACAAAATCACGTCCAAAATGCAATGCATAACAATGGTTAAAATAGTGAACATGCTTATCTTAAATCAAGGTGCAAAACATATCCAAAACTTAACCAAAATGTAATGAAAACCAGCAGTTTTCTAATCTATTTTCATCCAAAAATCTCAAGCATGAAAATAAAAATATAATGGGAAATTTTCCTTTGAAAAATTGATGAAATGAGTGGTGGCATGTAATACCCTTACTTTTTTTATTTCATTTTATGTAATTGATTGAATTGAAATGAGAAACATAGAATTGAAATTCAAAGATTTTGACTTGGTAACGGTAACTAATGAAAAACATAGATTTTCCCTTTGAAACATCAATATTCATAATCTACATGGAAAAATGATTCCAATGACACTAAGTATGTTGAAATTAAAATTCGAACGAAAAATTCTGGATTTTTCTAGCAAAGGATATTTTTTAGATTCACAAGTGGGCCATATTTATAGAAATCTATTTTGGATAGTCAATAGACCTTAGATTTCTATCATGAAAAGCATTAATTGCATTACGAATGAAAACTATGATGTCTCAGATGTGGAAAACATCATATTTAAGTATTTTAATTAGTAATGAAAGGAGGGGTCCATTTTGATAATGGTACCTCCTCTTCTAATTGAAAATTAAAATAGACCCATTGTTGATTTGTTACCTGATGTAGAGAGAGAGGGAGAAGGGAAGAAAAAGGAGAAGAAGAAAAAAAGAAGGAAGTGAAAGAAGGAGAAGAGAAGGAGAGAGAGAGAGAGAGAGAGAGAGAGAGAGAGAGAGAGAGAGAGAGAGACTCATTGGTGACGCCAATAACAACATCGTAGAGCTTTTGGATAAACACAAATATAGTACACAGTAGAGATGATGATGGTCTGGATCAATGATCTAAGCCATTTATCTTCTATAGAGAAATCTGATGGAAAGTGAGTATCTAACGACTTCCACTGGCCATCACTACAGAATAGGGAAATCGAGTCATTCCTCTGGTTTAACTAGTTAAGTCCCACTATCAATTTCACGCTGCTTTCTCTGTTTTATGTTTTTATTCTAGTTTTTTTGATTGGCAATCCATCCATGAAAGGATCTGACAAGCACAGGTTGGAACAATGGTAAAGATGACACATAAGAGATCTAAGCCATTGAGTGTTTTTGTGGGACCATAAAACCTAAAATCCCATTGGTTCAAACAAGACCAAATGATCCTAGTTAGGGATCTGGAGAGGGGGTGAATGGACGTTCATGATTGAATTGTTCACCATCTCACTAGGTTTCAGCACCGAACATGCACTAGGTAAACACACTTAGGAGACGTGTGTGTCAGAGGACTAATGCACATGTGAGCACGCATGCGGAGTCCACAGAACGCATGTGTTGGATGTGCATCCTGGTGATCGTGACACTCGAGGGTGTGTCTAGACAATGCGTCATGCATGCATTGTGTCCCCATGACCAAACTGATCCTTTTAAAGAATCCTTGATTCATCTAATAGATTCACAAACCCATTTAACAAAACCAATCTGCCTATCAGATCCATTTGTACTGAAATTTAATTTAGTAAATCTAAACCATCTAAATCAATATGAAACATAAAAAATTCAATCTAGAACAATTGAAGGCAATTGATAATCTGAATGGTTGATCTTTAAACAACGTCCAGGATTTGATGATATGGCTACAATAAAGAGATATACTGATGATCATTAATAAGAAAAGGCAAAATCATTGCAATGAATTATGATCAATGTCCAAATAAACTGAAAGATGAGAGTTATGGAAAATAAAAATAACATTGTACTGTACATGTGTAGTGACAGATAGGCCTTATTGATACAGACTAAGTGTATTACATATTTTGAAGAGTTGGTACTTTATATTCGAGGTAGGTTGAATCTAAGATGTAAATATTATAAAATTGCATGATCTTTTGACTTATCATGATGTGATTTGATAATAGCATGAGATTTGAATTGACTGAATTATTTATAAAATGCAATGATTATATGGTACATGTAGTATTTTTGACGTGATTTATGAAATGAAAAGGTTATAATATTGTATATGATAAATTGTTATATTATGGTTATTATTCCGTGGATTGAAAATGCATGAAATTTTCATAAAAAACATGATTTGAGAATATAGTGTACGTTTTATCTTTACATGATTTAATTTGAAAGTCGAAAGGGTTTGATTTTTGTACAGGGTACCACTTATATATATGATATAGTATTTTAGTGGATATACAGTGGATAGGCACTTAGCTTGGTGATTTTATATTATATGCAAACTGTATTAGTAGCATGATTTGAGTTAAACTACATATTTTACATCCACAGTATTTGTTAAAATGATTTATAAGATTGATTGAGCAGCATTTAGTGTATATGAATATCCATACTCTTTACACATGTTTTGTCCCAAATTTGTTTTATTATTTTATATGGATGTGATGAAGCATCACGCTATAGATGTTACTAGGAGATGCCCTTGATCAGAAGGCATCACACCATAAATGTGATACAGTAGTGGCACCCTGGGCCATTCTGATGAGGCATCTCGTTATGGATGTGATAGGGAGATGCTCTTGGCTGGAAGGCAACCCACCATAGTCGTGGTAAGGTGATGGTACCCTAGTCCATATGGAATCACTGCACCATGGTTGTGATAGGAAGGTGAGACCTTAGGCTGGCAAGCACTGCTCCATGGATGTGATAGGGTGGTGATACCTTGGGCCATTGGTGAGGAACTGTATGTATGATAAGGTAAGGAACCCTAGGCCATTGTGGCATGATGATGACTAGATTTTGATGGTGTGATTATTCATGATTATTTTGTGGACTTGGTGATGGTTGGATGTATGTGGACTTGTGATGACTAGATATGTGAACCCAATAGTGCTTAGATGTATGTGTCCCTATATAGTTGTGGAATGACCTCCAATGATTATATATTCCCATTTTGTGAGTTTGATGTTATTTAACTCGTATTGCTATTCATTCGATTTACTCACATTCTGGTTGTGATTTATACATTGCATTTCATCTCTAGATCTATTTGTGATATTTACATCTATTTAGAATATTTATTCAAGATTTTGATTGTGATTTAAATATGATATCTATAGGAAATAAACTGAGTTAAATGTTTCACTTTATTTAAAATAGTAAACGAAGGAATCTGTGAGGGAACTTAGTACCATTAGATTCTACTTGAAAAATGGAATCCAACGCCTCAAAAATCACAAAAAATGGAGTCGTATGAAGAAGTTACAACCGTTTAAAGATAAGGGTATTTCTGGAATTAAAATAGAAAACATTCAAAAGGAAAAAGGACAAAAAACGCAGGGGGCCATTTTGATAACGGCACCCCCTGTCGTCTTCAACCTCTAGACCCCTCTAGAAACCCATTTTTCCCTATTTCTCTAGAATACACCAGGGGAAATGGCGGTACCGCCATTGAGGGGCACCGCCTTTCACTCCTCTATAAAGACCCCATCTCCCCCCTCTTCAAAATTGCATTTTTTCAAGCCGTTTGAGACTAGGGTTTCCGGCAAAATCGGAAACCCATCTCAACCCATCTCTCTGCATTTTTCTGGCAACGGTCAGGCCCTAGTTAGGCCGGCCATTCCATTCCCGTCTCCCCATTTCCCCTCTCTTCTCTGTACCGATCTGGGCATTAGGGTTTTTCCCCTTCTTCACGATTTTCGGCGAGTAGGAGCTTCAGGGTGAAGAATAGGTGCACCCATCGGCGACGGGTACTCTCCCAGACCACCCAGGTAAGCCCCCCACCCCTTCCTATTTAGTTTTGCTTCTTCCCTGCCCAGATCCACGCTAGATCTGGGTGTTTTCCGGTTGGGGAGACGCTGTGGAAACCGGAGAAGACAGGTTTCCTCTGAAACCCGTCCAAAAACTAGTTGTCACGGGACGCACCCCGTGATGCACACGAGTGACGCATCCCCTGGGGGCCAGCATCGCGCGCACGCAAGCGTGCGGCAGGCTTTTGACTCGTCCAAGATGAGCGGGGCGTCCTGGGCACCAAGACGCCGCCCGCCTGCGTCGAAGACGCATTTGCAGGACGTTGACTAGGACGCGTGCTGAAGCGTGCTACTTGGGCATGCATGAGCACGTGTGTACACTGTCCCAGGTGCGGCCTTCAGGTACGAGCGCGACATGGGGCACGGGTCCTTACTCGACCAGGGTGCATGGGGTGCCCTGGGAGCTGAGACGCGCCATGCTACAAGGTGCGTCCGTGCGATGATGTGCGTCATAACGCGTCACTTGAGCATGCATATGTGCGTGCAAAATGCGGTCCCTAGCACTGCCTTTGGGTGCACACGCACATAAGGCAGTCGCGGTTCAACCAGGATACACGGGTATCCTGGGAACTGGGGCACACGGACCTACTGAAACTTTAAAGTTAGGATTAGAGGATAAATTACAGAGTTTAACTATGGGAAAGTAGATCCACACCATAGGATCTAGCCTGACAATAAATTAGGCATGGACCATAGACCCTAAAAGGTAGATCTAGTGATCTAATGCCTAAATAGATTGAAATTAATAAGAACTCCTTATATCCATTCATACCCAGGAGTTTATAAATGAGACCCCCGGACGGGTTGAAGTGATAAAGGACGTGACTCCAGGAGACTTTGAGGTAGGTGCTCTATCACTACTAGACTTTTTAAAAGAGCCATGATTGTTTTGAGAATGCATGTTTTAAGTATATGACTTGTTTAGCATGACTTAATTCAGCATACATATGATAAATGCTTTATGCATAGATATATTTTGCAAATAATTGCATATACATTATGCATAGATATGTTTTGCAAACAATTGCATACATTGTATGATTTGTGAGCATTGAGTTTTTGAAAGATTTCATGTCCTTGAGGGTTACCAAAAGATGTTGGAGTGCCCAAAAGACGCTGGGTAGGCAGTTGAGAGGGACCCAAAGAGGGCAGGTTTTGAAAATGGGGTTTTCGCTTGTTTGATCTAATATGATTTGGGCTAATAAGCTCGTGGGTGCTATGCCGAGAGGTTTGGCTTGGCCTCCAGCCTCTACCACTATTAGGTGGATGGGTACCATGCCCAAAAAGGGTAAGGTCCCTACGTCGACTGCATGTGGTACAGGGGGCTACCACTGGTGTCACGGCACTGGGTGGACGTGTCATATGCCCCGTGGAGGCTATGTTTGAGTGTCCTCAGGTACCCGGGGACCACACGGCGGCGAGGTCGTGGGCATAGTTGGACGCTATGGTTTGAGGATTTACTTGCATTACATATGGCATGACATGAGGTTGGTTGACCATACCAGATATCCATTAGTTGGATTTAGTGGAGCATCTTATGCATATCATTATGTTTATGATATATGATACTTTCGACTTGGATTATGCTATTCTTTAAGTCATCAGTATTCCGATTTGACAGTGGTTTTTAATATCGATATTGAACATGATTGTTCGAACATGCACATGTTTTTAAGAGCATATGATTTTAAACATAGCATGCATTGCAAAACTAGTAGTGATAGAATCCTACTGTGTATAGTATATACTCACCCTATCCTTAACATTTTTTAGGATAGTTCCACTTACAAATAGAAGACACCTCAGGAGATATTAGTGCTACGAGCAAGTGAATAAACAAAGGAGACAATTATACATGTAAGTAAACTCTCAACCCTTTGGACATGTATTTGTATTTACAATTGGGCTATGTGTTGTGACTGGATAGACCTGGGGAAAAACATTTATGATTTCTGAAGTTTAAAAAAAAAAAAACTACTTTGGTTGTTGTGAAAGCAAATGACACTCGGGGTTTTCAAAATGAGTTTAAAACCAAAGATTTTCTGCTGCATTGCATTTGTTTTTCAAATTGGGATCCCACCTTAGGAATTTAGATCTTGCATTTAAAAAATGCATGGGAAAACCCGGGTCCTCACAGTTGGTATCAGAGCCCAGGTTTTATCCTTTCACAGCTAGTCTAGCATGTCCAGGGGTCATATACAATAGAGAAAATCAAGAAGAAGTAGTATAAATAGGAGTAGTAGAGATGACTACTTCTATTTGAGGATTACAATATTAATGCACAAGGCAGTTCACCATAAATAAATAGGTGAAACACAGCTTGGTTTAACAAATAATTAGGCAGAGGATAGTGCAACCCTTATCCAAGATCTAGTCTAAGACGACTTAAGGACTAAGGATTGTTGTATGGTGCAAATATGAAAAGTCATATATGGATCATATTATGATGAGAATGATGAATGAGGATGTTAGTGAACTTGTTAGTAGATAGTTTTGACCTGCACTAAAGTAATCTCATCAAAGGCGAGAAAATTGAAGAACCTAGGTGGCTATCTTACCATCATAAAGAATATCACAATATGAGTACACCATCACAAGGATATGATATAAGTATGATAGGGGATGTCAAAGACAGACTTTGAGAAGAATTTTGATGATAATCTAAGAGGGATGAGAATACAAGATGATACCAGGAGATAACTGTGACTCGTACTAGATCACAAAGGCATGGATCCTGTAGGACTTAGCTCAATTTTGGATACCTTAATTGGAGTCTTATGAAGAGTAAAGTGGTATCGAATAATAATTGCCTGAGTATTATGGAGAAAATCAGAAGATGTATACACGTGATATATTATGTAAACATAACACGAATATGATAGGGAAATGAATTCGACCGAGTTATCAAAGGATCTTGACGATAATATTGAGGATGATAGATCTATGATAATAGATTGATCCTAACATGAACTTGTAAGAGAAGTATAGCATGACCAAAATGTCAATGCCATTATTAAGACATTGTATTGAGACTATAGGCAATTGAGGATTTCAATAATCTTAAGACAGTTTAGAATTTTTGAGAAGCATTCAGTTTATCATATCTATTAAGTAAAGGAGTAGATGCAGTATCGATTATATGCAACAAAGCACATGAAGACATTGATCTAGGTAGACAAAAATGAGGTTTGAAGAAAAGAAAGAAAGAGATAGAGATGTAACTACCAGTATTCAATGAATATTGAATATTCAAAAGAAGAAGATCATGACTTTATGGAGATACATACAATTCTATCATCTTGAATCCTATAGGAAGGTAGATCAAACAAATGTAAAGAAATGATGATAGATGAGTTGGTGATCTTAGTTCTAAAAGAGTATAAAAGAGAGAAAGCATATGGGGTTTAAGACTTTGAGTAGAGTATCGAATTTCAGGAGATTATGTGACAAGAAATTTTCAAAGAAGAATGGCGCCCAACCAGAAGTTAAACTTCTACAAATGGTTTCCTTAATTTAGGAAAGTTTCTAATTTAGTAGTTTCCTTAAGTTTCATTGCGTAGTTTGGATCTTTCTAAAGTACTGTACTTTCCTTTAGTTAGTGATGTTAGTTTTGTAGATTTTCATTTTCATTATTTATTTTTAATTTAGGCAAGTTTCCTTTTTAGTTTTAGTTTCAAATTCTATAAATGTTTCCAATTTGAGTACTTTGATCTCCTATTTCAATCCAAACACTTCTGTTTTGGATGAAGCTAAATAATTTGAATAAGATCCAATCCATTGCAAATATGTGAGATTCCTAGTCGGATCGACTTGAGCTCATGAGAATACTACAACTAATTTGTGCACTTGTGAGTTAACTTTAAAGTCACAACAAGTTTTTGGTGCTATTGCTGGGGAATCACAACAGATTTGTGGTTACATTCTTGTTTGGATTGTTTATCTTTTGTTGTAGTCTTAGGTTGCACAAGATTAGGTTTTTTGCATTGCATTTGCATATCCTACTAATTCCTTATAAATTGACATATCTTTCTTGTTTTGTTCAAGGGAAAATTGGTAAGTGGAGCTTCTTCAACTATATAGGATTTCCTTGCTTTCCTAGAATAGGACTTTTTCTTTTTTTGAGTGAAACTTGCAGTGAGGTCCATTGTGACTTGCAATTTCAATTTAAAATTTTAATGGGTTGTATTAAAACAAAGCAAGTGTGTGATATGGACACCCAACACTTTGAGTTAAAGTAGGGAGTCATCCAATTACTTGCCACCTTTTATGGTCAAGATTGAGTAAACCCTTACCTATACATCAAGGAGTTCCTTAATATTTGTGCCACATTTAGATTCCAAAATTTTTTAGATGATGCTATTAGGCTTAGGATATTCCCATTCTCACTCAAGGATAAAGCTAAGTCATGGCTCAATTCCTTGGACGTAGGTTCCATTAATACATGGGACCAATTGTCTAGGAAGTTTTTCAACAAATTTCCCCCATTCACAAAAAATATGCCCTTCCTCATGAAATTATCAATTTCCAACCAAAGAAAGATGAACAATATTATGAATGTTGGGAGTTGAGGAATGAACTACTGCAGAAATTCCCTCATCATGGGTATGAGAAATGGCAGTAGGCATTTATGCCTCAAAATAGACAAATGGTAGATGTAATAAGTGAAAGGGTAATCATGTTAAAAGATGAGAGTGAGGCCTAAGAGTTCTTTCAAACATTGGTAGATAATTCTTAGCCATGGGATTACTCCAATAGAAGAGAGAGAATCAACTAGTGTCCAAAGAAAGGGGTTCCATATGATATAGGAGCACATGTAGATCTATTCCAAAAACTCGACTCTATACTAGAGAGAATGGACAAGTATATTGGGAGAGTGGACAAGCTTAAAAATATGTTTCAATCCTTTATTGTTGCCACATCTCTTATACCCCTACAAGAGGATTGCATGTTTATTCTAGCCCAACACACATCCCCATGTCTTGTCCCTCGAATAGAGTGATTAATGACTATCTTGTTTAACAAGTGAATGCATATTGCAATCCTAGCAACAAACCATATTCTAAGAACTACAACCCCAGATGGCCTAGAAATCCAAAATTTTCTAGGTCAAAGAATAACTATTAGGGGGAACATCTATTAGTGCCCCTACCCAAAACTTTCCTCCTAGAGTTATAGTTCCTTGCAACCACCTGACTTCCAACAACCTCAGTAGCCAAAGAAACCATTTTTAGAGAAAAAGATTCAAATCATGTTTGAAAAACAAAGTGAAGACACAAAATGGTCTCTGAACCAATTGCAGAATATTAATTCTCAAGCCATAGCTAAGCTAGAGATGCAAGCTAGCCAATTGTCAACTAAACTACATAATAGAGGATATAGTCAGTTCCCTAATGAACCCATCCCTAACCTTAAGGGCCGATTTGAGATAAGTCAAGTTCTCAAAACTTTCATGAGCATGCAAAATCCATAACCAAGTCATCAGATCTATAAGAAGGTAGGGTAGGCTAAGGAAAATAGGGAGGAAAAGGAGGCAATCAAAACACAAGACAGTGAAAAAATAGAAAACCCTTATAGAACCTATAGTGGAGGCACCTTATGTGCCTAAGGCCTCATTTCCTCAGTTACTAAACAAGGCTAGAAAGGGAACAAACTTCAACAAGTTAATGGATCTATTTAAACATGTCCAAATTAATATTCCATTACTCAATGCAATAAAAGATGTCCCAGCCTATGCCAAGTTCTTGAAAGAGTTCTGCATTAGAAAATGGAAGCTAAATGTCAAGAAAAAGGTTTTCCTCATCAAGCAAGTGAGCTCTTTAATATAGCACAAGACCTCATTGAAGATTAGAGACTCAGGGTGTCCTACCATTTCCTGCATTATTGGAGACCATGTCATAGATAGGGCACTACTTGACCAAGGGGCTAGTGTTAATTTGTTGCCATACTCTGTCTATGAGCAACTAAGACTTGGTGAGTTAAAACCAACCATTGCCACTACAATTAGTTGATAGATCGGTCAAGGTACCCAGTGGTTTGGTTGAAGATATATTGATACAAGTGGACTAGTTTCATTACCCTGTTGATTTCATTATACTAGACACCTAGCCTATATCTGATCCCAGTTGTCAAATTCCGGTCATACTTGGATGTCCATTTCTGGTGATGTCCAATGCCATCATTAACTATAGGAATGGTGTAATGAAATTGTCATTTAGCAACATGAAAGTTAAGCTAAATGTCTTTGACACTGATCAACAACATTTATACCTCGACGATTCTTGTGATGTGAATTTGATTGAGAGTCTAATTCATGACATTCATCCACCATCTTCCATCTTTGACCAACTAGAGGCTTGTCTTGTTCATTTTAATGGAGATTTTGATTTAAATAAGTCCATTGAGGATGTAAACAATCTTCTAGAGGCTTCTCCAATTATGGATACTTCTAAGTGGGGCCCTTATGTGGAGCTACTCCCTCCTTTAGAGTTTGTTCCCATACCCTTTATAGAGCAACCACTTTCTCTGGTATTAAAACCCTTACTTGACAATCTCAATTATTCGCACCTAGGCCTAGATGAAACCTTACCTGTGATAATAGTATCAGACTTAGACAAGGAACATGAAGGAAAACTTATTACTGTTCTTAAGGGACTAATATAGTTCTAGGGTGGACCATAGCAGACATAAAAGGGATTAGTAAAGCTGTGTGCATGCATAGGATACATCTGAAAGAAAATGCTAAACCTTCTAAGGAGACTTTGTGACACCCCAGGTTTTAACAACAATAAAATAACAATTTATAAAATGAGTCATGATCCCTGCTTTAAAAACTTGGATTTTTAAAGTGGTCAAAAACAAAACTTGAATAAAAGCATTTATTTCAAAGTCCTTGGAGTCATACAACCACAAAACCATGAATTTAACAGTGAAATGAAATCCCATTTCTACTGAAAATCTAGTAGAGTCTCCTCTATATCTTGGACCATTGCACATAACACGTGTAATATAAAATCACCTGATAAACACAATAAAAGACATGACACATGGGAGACTCAGTTTTCATGCCCATCCATCCGAATCAAATACTATTTTCAATAAAAATGTGTATTCCAATAGTGGATAAGAAAATCAAGTCATGACAAAATACCCAGGGTTTGTCCATATAGCCATCACTTCCAACATGAATTCATGTCCTCACATCCAGGTCACATGGAAAATATAATAGCGTACAGTCCATAAACAATAACCAAAGTGAGGTTTGAACAAACTTTGTTATCGCTGAATGTCTTCAACACTCCACTAAAAACTATCATCACTTTTGTCTGCTCTATCAGCGCATCAACCTGTAGCAACTCTCTGTATCTGAGCATTGCAAACAAAGAAATGATTTAGTAAGTTATGCTTGTGTAGGTGATCACATTCAATAAGAAAATACAATGAAATTATGTGGTGTGAAATATTAATGTCATGGCAAATCTCATAAGATAAAACATGTACAAGCACATCAATCATCAAACATCCATAATGAATAACACATGAAAATCATAAGTCTGAATAAATCAATATCAAATCTAACTATCATGACATGCAAGGCATGAGCAAAACATGAATATGCATTCATCAAAAGAAATAAGAATCCGTGTCCAAATCATAGTATGAATGCATGTCACGATAAACTAGGCATTATGCAAAAATGTGCCCTAAGAGTGTCTCAACTACACTCGTATCAATGGGAATGAGTACTCATTCCAACCCTGGGTCCCTCATTGTAGCTCGCATGCCAAGTAGCTCATTAGCCTGTAGGTCTCGGCAATGTGGGACTAACTCTCAGTACCTCTCGCTTTCACCCTTTCACCCATTACGGGGCACTTAGGCACTCATGATAAGACGCGTTCCAATTCTGTTTTCATCCTTTCCCCCACACAAGGCTCTCAGTCAACTCAGGCCACTCATGGGAAGATGCATTCCAATCCTGTTTTTACCCTTTCACCCACACGGCGCACTCAGGCAACTAGGGCCACTCACGGGAAGATGCATTCCAATCCTGTTTTCACTCTTTCACCCCCACGAGGCACTCAAGCAACTTAAGCTACTCATGGGAAGACGCGTTCCATAACAACCTCAATTATTCCAATCTACAAGGCATAAAAACTCCCATGTGTAACAATCTCAATAAGATCCAGTCAAAGACATGGTAGTGCACCATTAGTCATATTAAAATATATAGCTAAATCATATAGATCAAGATGTTATAATGTCAACCATGTATAATAAAGGAATTTTCATGAAAACATGATAATGCATAAAAATCATGCTTTGAAGTTCCTAAATAATATGTCATGATCCATGAAATCATGAAAATCACTAAATACAATCACCTACCTCCCAGTTCAGTGGGACCCATCTCTCGCGCGGTCCACCACAATTCCATCATCTGGATACATATCATGCCTAGTCATACTTAGAATCCACTCTATCTAACATGGATTCTTAATTACACGACATTACACTTTCATATTCATTACATTGCATTCAAGATAGTCCAAAGATTCCTAGCCCTGGAATCTAAAGGCTGGGCCCACTCATAATCATTTGGTCCTTAATTATATCCATGCATATTTTAGAGCTATTAGGCTCAGATCATATCAATTTCAGGCAATTTATCATTTAAATCAATTAATCAGTATTATTATGTGAATTTCATGCTCAATCGCATCCAATCATAGTCAAACCAATCCATCAAGCGATTAAGATAATAATCTTACATTAAACAAGTCAATCTGAATACCTTAAACAAGTCAATCTGAAATGGTCCTTAAGCTTCTAGATGTTGGCTTCATATACCCCATCTCTGACAGCACTTAGGTCAGCCATATTTAGGTTGTACATGAGAAATCTGAGGTCACAGTAGTAAAAAATGAGGAAAATGAGTTAGTACCCACACGCATGACCACCGGGTGGAGAGTCTACATTGATTACAAAAAATTGGATGCAGTCATGTGGAAAGACTACTTTCCTCTACATTTTATCAACCAAATGCTAAAGAGGTTGGATGTACATAGTTATTATTGCTTTCTAGGTGGATACTACAATTACAACCAAATACTTATAGTACATGAGGATCAAGAGAAGGCCACCTTCACTTGTCCTTTTGGAGCCTTTGCTTTTCGACATATGCCTTTTGGGCTTTGCAATGCTCATGCTAGGTGTATGTTGAGTTTCTTTTTTGATATGGTAGAAAGGTTTCTTGAGGTGTTCATGGATGACTTATCAGTATTTGGTTCATCTTTTGATGAGTGTGTGCAAAGCCCATATCATATCACACAATGGGATAGAGGTATATAAGTCTAAAGTGAATTTAATAGCTAACCTTCCTCTACTAAGGATGGTGAAACAAATCTGCTCCTTTTTTAGGACATGGTAGCTTTTACATAAGATTCATCAAAGACTTTAGCAAAATTACCAAGCCCCTTTATAATTTACTTACAAGGGAAGCTACCTTTGACTTTGATGAGAACTATAAGTAAGATTTGAGCAACTCAAGGCCAAGTTGAGCTATGCACCCATTATTCGTCCACTTGATTGGAGCGCGCCATTCAATATTATTTGTGATGCACCAGATTATGCTATTGGAGTTGTTTTGTGGCAATGCATCGATAAATTTCTCCATGTGATATACTATACTAGTAAAACACTAAATGACATACAACTCAAATATTCAACCATTAAGAAAGTGTTGTTAGTTATAATGTTTGTTCTGGATAAGTTTAGATCTTACTTGTTAGGGTTTAAAGTTAGAGTGTTCTCAGATCACACAGATTTAAAGTACCTCCTTTCTAAAAAGGATGCAAACATACATTGATCCTTTGGATACTTTTGCTACAAGATTTTGACTTAGAAATTTGGGACAAGAAAGGTTCCATAAATGTCGTAGTAGACCACTTATCTTGATTGGTGGTGGAGCACGCTAGCAGTAATGTGCCTATAACTAAATCCTTTCTAGACAAATAGTTATTAGGCATTTCCTAGTTATCTTGGTATGGTGATATTGTGAATTATCTTGTTACCGGACAAATGTGAAATCATTACCCCAAACAAGGCAAGAAAAGATTTTTGACCAATACTTTACTTGGGACTATCTGTACTTGTTTAAGTACTGTCCCGATCAGGTGATATGGACATGTGTACCAGATAGTGAGCACAACAAGATCATCTCCTTCTGTCATGATCATGCATGTGGGGGCTATTTTAGCTTGAGAAAGATAGCTGCAAAATTTTTGCAATGTGGTTTTTATTGGTCCACCATATTTAAGGGTACACATGCTTACTGCACAGTATATGTAAAGTGTCAACAGTTAGGAAGCATAGGAAGGAGACACATGATGCCCTTAAACTAATCCTTGTCATAGAACCATTTAATGTTTGGGACATAGATTGCATGGGGCCCTTTTCTTATTCTTTTGGGAATCTTTACATCCTAGTGGGAGTGGACTATGTGATCATGTGGGTGGAGGCTATACCATGCAAAACCAATGACCCCAGGGTAGTGATATGATTCTTAAAGGAAAATATTTTTGCATGGTTTGGTACTCCAATAGCCATAATAAGTGATGGGGGAAAACACTTATGTAATAAAGTGTTTGAGAATCTAATGAAAAAGTATGGTGTCAACCATAGGATAGCTACCCATACCCTCCTCAGACTAGTGGCCACGTAGAAGTCTCGAATAGGAAGATTAAGTGTATTCTAGAAAAGACAGTCAATCCAAGTAGGAAAGACTGGTCTATGCAAGTTGTGTGCTTATCATATAGCCTATATAACTCCAATACCTCCTAGTCTATGGAAAGGCCTATCATTTACCAATAGAATTAGAACACAAGGCATATTGGGCCACCAAGAAGCTCAATTTCGACTTAGATCCTAATGTGACCCACCAAAAACTCCAACTCAATGAGTTGGAAGAATTGAGAAAAGATGCATATGACTCTGCTTGTGTATACGAAACCGAATGAAGGTTACCCATGATAGACAAATTTTAAGGAAGTCCTTCACACCTAAGCAAAAGGTCTTATTGTATTATTCATGATTACATCTCTTTCCAGGAAAACTAAGATTTTGACAGACTGGACCTTACATTCTACACACAGTATATCCTCATGGGGACATTGAGATTGAGAAGGATGGTGAGATCCAAAAAGTAAATGGTCAGAGGTTAAAAGCTTTCCTACAACTTCCTAAGCCAAAAATTGAAGATGCACCTCATTATCATCACTCACCTTAGACTTTTCTAGGAACACTTGTAGATCATTATCCTTGCACTCATCATTACATTGGGCTGAAGACGTAAAACTTAGCACTACCTGGGAGCCGACCCAACTATTTTTCAAAAACTAGTTTTCTACATATTTCCATTTTTCATATAGTGTCCTATGTTTTCAAACATTGGGGAAAATGTTTCATTTAGGTTGTGGGGTGTAGAGCATTGTGACGACCCGGGTTTTCCCATGCATTTTTAAATGCAATATCTAATTCCTAAGGTGGGATGCATCCCTATTTGAAAAACCATTTTTAGAAAACCATGCAATGCAGCGGAAAATCTTTAGTTTTAAACTCGTTTTGAAAACCCCGAGTGTCATTTGCTTTCACAACAACCAAAGTAATTTTTGAAAAACTTTAGAAACCATAAATGTTTTTCCCCAAGTCTTTCTAGTCACAGCACATAGCCCAACTATAAATTAATACAAATACATGTCCAAAGGGTAGAGAGTTTACTCGCATGTATAGTTGTCTCCTTTGTTTATTCACTTGCTCGTAGTACTAATATCTCCTGAGGCATCTCCTATTTGTAAGCGAAACTATCCTGAAAAATGTTAAGGATAGGGTGAGTATATACTATACTCAGTAGGAGTCTATCACTACTAGGTTTGCAATGCATGCTATGTTTAAAATCATGTGCTCTTAAAAACATATGCATGTTCGAACAATCATGTTCAATATCGATATTAAAAACCACTGTCAAACCGGAATACTGATGACTTAAAGAATAGTATAATCCAAGTCGAAAGTATCATATATCATAAACATAATGATATGCATAAGATACTCCATTGAATCCAACTCATGGATATCTGGTATCGTTGACCAACCTCATGTCATGCCATATGCAATGCAAATAAATCCTCAAACCATAGGGTCCAACTATGCCCACGACCTCGCCGCGTGTGGTCCCCGGGTACTTGAGGACACTCGGTCAAAGCCTCAATGGGGCCTATGACACGTCGACCCAGTGTCGTGACACCAGTGGTAGCCCCCTGTACCACATGCAGTCGACGTAGGGACGTTGCCCTTTTTGGGCGTGGTACCCATCCACCTAATAGTAGTAAAGGCTGGAGGCTAACCCAAACCTCTCAGCATAGCGCCCACGAGCTTATTAGCCCAAATCATATCAAATCAAACAAGCAAAAATCTCTTTTTCAAAACTGTCCTCTTTGGGTCCCTCACAACTGCCTTGCCCTCACAACTGTCTACCCAGCATCTTTTGGTAACCCTCAAGGACATGCAATCTTTCAATAGCTCAATGCTTCACAAATCATACAATGTATGCAATTGTTTGCAAAACACATCTATGCATAATGTATATGCAATTATTTGTAAAACATATCATGCATAAAGCATTTATCATATGTATGCTGAATTAAGTCATGCTGAACAAGTCATATACTTAAAACATGCATTCAAAACAATCATGGCTCTATTTAAAAGTCTAGTAGTGATAGAGCACCTACCTTAAAGTCTCCTAGAGTCTTGTCCTTTAGCACTCAACTCGTCCCCGGGTCTCATTTATAAACTCCTGGGTATGAATGGATACAAGGAGTCCTTATTAATTTTAATCTATTAGACTGCTAAATCTGCTATTTAGTGTCAATGGTCCTTGCCTAATTCATTGCCAGGCTAGATCCTATGATATGGATCTACTTTCCAATAGTTAAGCTCTGTAGTTTATCCTTTAATCCTAATTTTTAAAGTCTCATTGGATCCGCATGTCCCAGTTCTCAGGACACTTGTGCATCCTGGTTGGACCGCGACCGCCTCACATGTGTGTGTGCCTAAAGGCCGTGCCAGAGACCACGTTTTGATCATACACATGCATGCTCAAGTGACGCGCTATGACGTTCATCATCACACGGACGCACCTTGTAGCATGGCGCGTCTCAGCTCCCAGGGTACCCCGTGCATCCTGGTCGAGCTAAGACCCGTGCCCCATGTCACACACATACCCGAAGGACGCACCTGGAACAATGTTCACACGTGCACAAGCATGCCAAGCGACGCGCTATGACGCGCATCCTAGATGACCTCGTGCGAACACACCTTGGTGTTAGTCGAAATGTGCCTTGGCTCCCGGGCCGCCCATGCATCCCGGTCGAGCTTGGACTGTGCTTGGGATGCACCGAGGCCATGCCCATACATAGTCACGTGCCCTTGTACACAGTGGTGTGCCTGGGACATTGTGTTCATGCACAGCCGGCTAGAACCAGCCTTGGGGCATTTTTTGGCCAGAAAATGGCTATAAATGCTAGATCCAGTATGGATCTAGCCTGAAAGGAGGAAAAAAAATGAAAAAGGAAAGGAGAATGGCTTACCTGGGTAGCCTGGGGAGTGCCCTTCGCCGGTGATGGAACCCTCATTCCTGGTTCTGAACATCCTTTGTCGCCGGAATTTCATGAAGAGGAAACCCCATGCCAAGATCGGAAAGGGAAGAGAGGGGGAAATGGGAACGGGATGGCTGGCTTGACTTGGGGCTGGCCATTGCCGAAAAATGCAGAGAGTCGGGTTTCCGATTTTGTCGAAAACCCCAGTCTCAAATGGCTAGAAAAATGCCAGAAAACTGGTGTTTTTTGGAGAGGGGAGATGGGGTTTTTATAGAGGGGAGAAGGCGGTGCCCCTCAATGGCGGTGCCGCCCTTTCCCCTGGGATTTTCTAGAGAAATCGGGATTTAGGGTTTTCTAGAGGGTTCTTGAGGTTGAAGACGACAGGGGGTGCCGTTATGAAAATGCTCCCTGCGTTTTTCGTCCCTTTGTCTTTTTAAACGTTTTTCTGTTTAATTTCCATAAATACCCCTATCTTTAAATGGCTGTAACTTCTTCATACGAACTCCGTTTTGGGTGATTTTTGAGGCGTTGGATTTTATTTTTCGAGTAGAATCTAATGGTACCAAGTTTCCTCACAAATTCATTCATTTACTATTTTAAATAAAGTGAAACATTTAACTCAGTTTATTTCCTATAGAATGTTCAATTTTCATTAAAAATAGTGTAAATTGCTCGGGCATTACATGCATAAAGGTTTTGGTTTTTTTGAATTTTCTTAATTAAAAAAGTAGTTTTTTGAGGTATAGTTCCCTTACTGGGATGAGAACTAGATTTTTGGAATTTGGTAATTCTAGTATTTTCACCTCTTAATAGGAGTGTATATAACTAGTTTTGCATATTCTCATGTGCTGGAGCATTTTAAGAAGGTTATTTCTCAAAAAATATTTCCACACAACACATAGCCAAGAGTAATATAAAGGTATGATTTAGAGACCATGTGGAAAATCAGTGAAGACTATAGCCTAATGAGCCTTAGAGACTATCTTCTTTTAAGAGAGTTATAAGCAACTCTACAATTTTTTCAGCATGCATATTTTAGTATAATCCTATTATCCTTGTTTTAGTTAGCTATCAAGAACAAATAGGAGTAGTAGTTTTCTTTCCAAAAATTTTATTGAATTTGATAGGCTTTAGGAAGCTTAAAGAATGATATAGGACATCTTTGGTTAGCCCGAAGACATAAAACCTACCCAATACAGTATATAACTAGTTAACTCCTTGAGCATATTATTAAGCCTTTTTTTCCTTAACCCAAATTACCTTAAACTAGAATAAGCTAGAAAATAAAAAAAAACCATTACCCACTTTCAAAATGAGTAGAGCTAGTAGAAAATTTTCAAAAAGGAAAATTTTAAAGAAGTGAATTGAAACATTAGGAGTCTTTCTCTTAAAGCAGTTGAAAGAAAAAGAAAAGCCAAAAGAAACATATATTAGAAAAAGATGACAAGTAATGAAAGAAAAGATATGAGTACAAAAAAAGAATTCACTTCATTATAGTCAAGGATCAATTGTCCAATAATAAAAAATAAAACCTCTACTCAATTTTAAACCTTTGAAATCCTTACCCTTTTTTTCACAACCTTACCTAAGCCTATGTTTCGTCCTAGTTAAAGATCTGTGATGACCTGGGTTTTTGTAACATGATTTGTAAAGTATTTTGAAAGGCAGGGCCCTTAAGAGTGTAAAATTTTTTCGCAAAACAAATTAGCGAAAATTCTTTTCTTGAGAACTTGTTTTGAAAACCCAAGTCACCACTTCATACATAACATGAGTACAATTTGTGTACAAAATAAAATTCCATTGAAGGAATATACTTTTATTAAATTCCAGGATCCATCCAGTGGTTCACAGTATAGCCAAATCTATTACAGTACTTGTCCAAATTACATAATGCAAAACTCAAGCTCACCATGCAATAAAACTCTCAACAAAGAAAAATACATGTCTTCAAGGGTATACCTTGAAGATTATTCTCTTCAAGTCTTCTATCGTCTTCAGCTCCTAATTCTCCTTCCCTGTATCTGAGATATTGCAACAAGTACAATATCACAGCAAGCAATGCTTGGTAGGGGATTCAAGAAACATAAAATTGACAATGTAATTCCAATACTTCATAATCCCATTATCCTTAAACATACTCTTTACTTTGTAAGTTATGTATATCTAATTAAGTCCAAAGTACTCCATTCTTATTTGTGTCATGAAACTCTACTTTCTCATTAGATTACATTTTTGATGTTTTATGCTCTTTATCTCATAACAAGGAGATCTACTAATAACATTTAACCATAAATGAATTATAAATTCAAAGCATAAAACTACATAATTTAACACTTAATGGTAATGAGACAGGGTACTTAAAATTACTCTAATATGATTTCCAACTAATATACCTTAAGAACTCAATTTAAACTAACATGGACTTAAGGTATAATCTCATACTATAGTATAAACTTATATGAAATTCTACTATGGCCCTAAGTTAGAATGGCGTGAAATCATACTAAAGTGCCCCTAAGATAATTAAATCTAGCACCTTATGATAACAATGAAATCACATATCATGCTAAAGTCTAAAAGCTATACAAGCATGCTTTATAACATAATCATATTTAAAATGCTATTACATAAAATGAAACTAATTACATTAACATTTTTAGAAACCTTTACTTATGATCCAACCATTAGATCTTAGATCTTTTCCTTTGATTAAGGGTATTAGTTATATTTAGGGGATCATATCGATCCATTTTTGTCATAATCCATCCATGATTTCTTGGATTTCATTATATCAACATTCATTTTATCCATCCCAAGGATCTAATCACACTTGATCTCATTGATCAAGTGGGTCCCTTTGTATTTTTAGGGTTTTTCTACCATAATGGGTAGATACCTTAATATATCTCATATATGTCCAAATAAACCATATGTATTACTTTATTTCAATAGGATATCATTAGTAAAACATATTTTTAAGATCTGATCATCTCAGATCTTGAAGATCTAGGTAATTGGAAACTTGTTTCTTTAATACAGAAAGTTTTTACTTAATATTATGTCCATTTTATCATTTCATTAGAAAATAGAGGTTTCAAGCTTTTCATAGCTTCTTTCCGATCTCAATTTGGAGTTCAGATGACTCCGAAATGTGATATGGAAGTTCACAGTCCTTCCTAGGGCCTAGATTTGATATGGGCCCAAGGAACGACGGCCTAGATTTTTTGGGTGGTAAACCAAGCTGGGCGGAACATGTTCGGTTCATCGGGTACATCCGCTGTGATGAAATTCGGAAGTGCCCTCAAGGGGCGTCCATGGACGTGCGCGGGACGTCGTCCGTCCGATTGGGAGATCGGACAGTCCGTTTTGAACCATCCAATCAATCCCTTCTCAATTGAGGCACCAAACCTTCTCAAATCATTGTGAAATTTCTACCCTAAGGGTTTTGGACCCTTTTGGATCTATTGGAGTAGTCAAAATTTTCATCTGAGCACTCTATAATCCTGAATTAAGGGTTCTGTTATTACTTTATTTTTACCTTTTTTATCATCAAAATAAATTACAGTAAACTAAAAATTACATAAACTAGTATTAAAAATCTATAGAAAGTATTTCCACCTACCTGATTGGAGAAAAAACCTTGGTTATATGCCCAATTTAAAAGAATACCTTGTTGATGAAGATATGGCCTAAGATCCACCTTTCTTGCAAATTCTCGTTGTTTGAATTGCTGGCTCTTGAAATTGCTTTGGGGGTTTTGTAGAATAGATATGGTGGGAAGTTTTGGATGATGAAATTGATGAAATGAGATCTGGAGCAGAGTGCCTAATTGATTTTAGGTCTCTTTTTCCAATCTAAAAAGAAAAAGAAATTGAAATGAGAGATATCTCTTGGAAATTTTGGGTTTTTGGGGAGTGATCTAGGTCTAATTTTTCAGGGAGAGTGAATAAAATTTTGTGGGGATTTTATGAACATTTTTGAGGTTGTATTTATAGGCATTTTGGTCCTTTTTTCATGATTATAATATTTAATTTTTTATTATTAAATGGCAAGAAGGTCTCCGATGCTCCATTATTTCTTCCCCATGCTCCATTTTTCTTCCCCAAGACTAGCTGGTGTTTGTTGACCCATGATTTCAAGTGGGTTGCTCATAAGATTCGTTTTTGGGTCCCTTGTGGGCCCCACATGGTGTAAAAAGATCGTTTTGCCATTTATGTATAAAATTTTGGGTTTTATTCCCATGATCTCGGATTTGAGTGTACTTAGTGGCATTGGATTCGTATATCTTAGTACATTCTAAATTTTGATGTCTCATATTTTGATTTTTGGGAGATTTTGAATTTTGGGTAAAATTACTATTTTACCCTTTTGTCCAAGAAATGAAGAAACTTAAGGATTTTTCATCTGAATTCAGAATTTGTCATGCTTACAATCATTTTGAAGGGTTTGCTAAGTTAAATTTCAATTTTACATGTCTTATTATTTGATTACACTTTTATAAAAACTATATTCTAAATAACCCTAATATTTCAGCCCAAAATATCTGAAACTCAAACTTTATTGATTTTCTCAATCAATTACAAAAATTGAGGTTATTACAAGACCTATGGATCTTCAATGGAACATAGCCTTAAAGAGGATATTAAAAGAAGGAATTAAGATAAAAGACCCTCGATATTCTTGGTAATAACATCCACTCTTAAGGATCACTTTTCCTTGTCTCATTAGCAATTTAAAAATTTATGTGAACCATTCGCTTGCTGAATTCGATATGTATCTGGGAGCTTCATTTTTGAGAGTACACCTAAGAGGATTTGAGGTCAAAACATATTTCCAATGGAATTTGAGCATATCTAATTAGAAGTTATGACTTATATGGCTATACACATACATGCACCCTGAGAAATAATTGGAACACGATGCCTTTAATGTGTGTATAATTTTTAGAATTGTCAATCCTCTCCATTAAGTGTTGAAAAACTAGTAGGGTGTTAATGAATGAGGATTTTCAAAGGTACAATAGGGGACTCAACCTTATGGAATTTTATGGGTATATTCACTGCAAACCCTCACAAGGCATAACTCGTCCACTAGGAGCAACCTAGGGTTTAAGGGCTCGTTGCATATGCTAAATGTAATCATGTTAAATTAGGGTTTTGGCCAAAATTTATAACACATGTATTTCTGACCTAAGAATTAAAAATGTGATATTTGTAGGTTAAGAGGCTAATCTAGAGTAAGTGTGTGAATGATCATAATTTTTTAGGATTTAATTATGGGTTTTCTTTGTTTATAGGTGTTGAGAAGGTAATCTAAAGGTCAAGCTTGATCGAGATAATTGAGGCCATTCATGTGGTTTCTTAGAGAAATTAGAAAACCTAAACATGCCAAAGCCTATACGTCATCAATCCAAGATGCGATGAAGGTTTAAGATCATCTTAGGGCAAGCAAGAAGGCAATTGGAAGAGCTAAACGTGAATGGGCTCATGAAGCAAGCCATGCATTTCCACTACCTTTGCATGGGAGCATTCAAGCCACCTTAGCCATATAAGCCATGAGAGAAGGTAAGAAGCTAAGGAATTCAAGACTAGCCATTCTAGACATTAAAGCTTAGAGTGTGAGCCATGAAGCCAAGCCAAATGAGTCCTCAAAGTGAGCCACAGAAGCCAACTAAGCCAAATGCCACATGGTGTCATACAATTGGAGGAGAATCAAGCAATGGCCCACTTTCTAAATTTGGATTTTCAAGGCTTAATTAGCATGCTTGAAAGAATTTTGTAAAAAGTAAGATGATTACCCAATGAATGATCCATAAGGAGAGAAACCCTACTTTCCAACTTCATCTCCCACTCTTTCTGCACTTTTTCCTAGGGTTACAAGTCAAAGGAGGGAGGTACATCATTATGAAAAAAAACACCCCCGACTTTTCTATTTGGTGATCAAGGGTTTCCTAAATACAAAACCCTAGATCTACTTTATTCCAAAGAAATTTGAATCCCTAAATCCTTACACATCTTTCCTAAACACCATTCCTTACCACTTCTATAACTTTCCATCCATAAAACATCATCAAATTTGGAAGGAAAGAGCTCCACTTTCTTTCCACGAAAAAAAACACCAGCTTGTTAAAAATTAGAAACCAACCATCATGTCTCTCTTATTTCATATTTCCACTCCTCTTTCTTACATCATCTTGCTAATTCATCTCCCATATAACCTTTTTCATTCAATACCCTAAACCAAGGGCCACTTTCCCCATGTTTTTACCCCTTCCTAAGTTAGGAAACCGCTCATCTGTATATAGCTCCATGTCACGTACGAATTTTGTGAGGCTGAGTGACACAAACTTGAATTTTAGCTTTCCTTTGGTGCTTAAGTTGTAACTGGATTTTGGAACTTTGTTCACACTTTTCTTCTTTTGGTTTTTTAATTATTCTCTTGGTTATTTTCTCTCCAATTCCAGGTTAGTAATTTACTTTCATAGCTTACTTTCATAGCTATTTCATGTTGTTTTTACCTCTTTGAATTCTACTCCTAATTCCACCATTGTTCCCATTCTTTCTTACTTCCAAATCTCTAGTTTTCCTTACTTATTCCTTCAGGAGCTAGGCTAACTTCCCTCTGGTAGTGACATCCAAGAGAGGAGATAGCTTAGAGCTTTGAATTTTCACTTAGTTCCACACTTTTTCTCATTGATTTTTGATAGTTTTTTCTTAGTTAGTTCCAAACTTAACACTTGTTTCTCTTAAATTCCATCATGGATCTTTATATTGTAGTTTGTTGTTGTTTAGAATCACTTTTGCAAGCACGAATAGTGCACACTTAACATATGTTGTAGACAGCTTTATGCATCTCATTTTTATGTAATTTGAACATGATGCAATAAAATTCTTTAGGAATGTTTGTTATGGATTAATTATTTCATAAATTTTATTGATATCTTAGTTGTTTCCTTGCATAAAAGTTCTTGTTTTAGTATCCTTTTAATGTAAGATTTGTTGATTGTTCTTAAGTACTGAAATCTAGAAATTGATTTCCCTTAACTTTATGCTTTAATTCCAACAATCTAAACATTGTTTTTTCTTGAATCTTTAGGTACCCATTTAGATTTTATTATTGTTTATTAGATTATATTGTTATTTTTCATCTTAGTTTACTATAAAATCATGAAAAATAGTAATCTTTTGGTCCATAGAACCATGCGCATAGTCCATAGACCATGCACATGGTACTAGACCACGTGCCTATTTGATTTTTGGATAAGTTTGTCACATGATCTTGTTTAAAAAGTTGTTAATCAGTTATTTACATATTGTTTTAGGTTTATAATATTTCCTATTTTCATTTTAAAAACTTTCCTTTTTAGTAGGTTTTAGGTTAGGTAAGTTTTAATTTAGAAAAGTTTCTAATTTAATAGTTTCCTTTAGTTTCATTACTTAGTTTTAGTCTTTCTAAAGTGATGTAGTTTTCTTTAGTTAAGTGCATGTTAGTAAGGTAAGTTTTCATTTTCATTATTTAGTTTTTATTTACACAAGTTTCTTTTGTAGTTTTAGTTTCTAATTTCATACGTGTTTCTAATTTGGGTACTTTAATCTACTAACTCATTCAAAACCCTTCTCTTTTGGCTGAATCAAAATAATTTAAATAAGATCCAATCCATTGTAAATCTATGAGATTCCTCATGGGATCAACCTTGCTTGTGTGAGAATACTATAACTGATTTGTGCACTTTCGAGTTAACTTTAAATCAGAACATTTTTAAAATTTAAAATTAGGTTAAATTATAAAATAAATGGAAAGTTGAAGGATGACACTCGAGGTTTTGAATTGAATTTTAAAGAAAATATTTTTGGATGTTTGGTTTCTAAACTATTTTTCAAACTTTGGGCTCCACTTTTTGAAAAGATTTACAAAAAAGTATTATAAAAACCTAGGTTGTCACATGGAAAAATACACAATACAGTAATATACAACTATAGAAAACTCTCTAAATAGTGTATACTTCTCATGCCATAACTAGTCTATTTTAATGCTAACATGGAGAAACAAATGACTGATGTATCAAGCACTTGATAAGTTAAAATATCATCCAATGAATCATGGAAAGTGACCACCATAACAAGGTGTTTTAAATGCCACACGATAAGGTAGTTACTACCTTAGTGGTGCGCAAGATTTCAAAGCTCAAAATTAAGAGAAATAAACACATGAAAACTTATTCAAAACCAACTCTTTCAAACTAGTAATAACTAGCCTTAAACATGTCACATCCATGTCCTAAAATTAGGTTAAAGATGAAATAATTTTTTAATCATCTCAAATTCAGTGAAATGGGAAAAACAAGGTGGGATTGAGTAGGTGGGCCCCACATGAGTTCAACCATAAATCGAATGTAGTTTTGGGTAAATTTTGAATCCTTAGAACTTATTAAATTTTATATCTTATTAAGGATTAAATGGCTTGGAATTTCGTTTTAGATTCATATCAAATTTTAGGGAATTCTACTTTAAAATGGAAAGTTTACCATAAATTAGTAATTATGAAAGAAATTCAAAAATAAATTAAAAACATGAAATTTGATAATGAGAGGTCGATTTTTGGATTGTGCTCAATGAGAGCTTTCCATCAATACTAAGAATGTGTGAAATAGAGACTAGCACCCAGAATTCAAAATTTTCACAAATGCAAAGAGGTTGTTGAAATTGATTATGTAACCCCCTTTAGTTAACTGTTAGTGACACAGTGAGTCACGGGGAAGCGAGTCAACATGCAAGAGCCAAACTCACTAAGTGGACTTAGCTCCTCCACGTGTCAATGATGAAGAAACAGGGAAAAAGTCACCACCCAATAGCCTTTTCCCCTGCCATTTCTCCTCCTCCCTCACCCAACTGACCAAAAATTTCTTTCTTAGCTAATCGTCTCCTCCAAAAAGATCCAACAATGGCATCTCCTCCCTCCTCCTAGACCAATGCACAGTAACTCCCTCATCTTGGCATCAGACAGTCCCTCCCATTCCTCTTTTTCCCCCACCAATCATCACTCTCTTCGATCACCTCCCCTTTGGTCACCCTTGTCTGATTGAGCCTCAACCCATCATCTCCCTCGCATCTTCATGTCTTTTCTCTGTAAGCCACCTCATTGACAATGTGGAGCAGACGACTTGCTGTATCGGATGAGACAAATTGATGAACAACAAACATTAGGGGAACTTGTCATAGGTAGGCCATCAACTCCCCTCCTCTTCCTCTCATTCCTTCTATTTTTCCTTTCATTTTTTTGCTTCATTTCCCTCTATCCATTTCTATTTTTTTTATGACCTATGATGGTGAAAATCCCTTGAACTCAGAGAGCATAGTAGAGGGAATGGTGTTGGATCAATAATCCAAATTGTTCATCTTATTCTTTAGGTGATTCTAAGTAAAATCCCTTTGGTTTCATGATGATCAACCAAGAAATGATGATGGAATTTGAGAAAAATAGAGATGTCAGCAACTTTAAAAATCATAAAAAAATTAGCCAAAAACATCAAATTTAGTGGAAATTGAGGGAAAACATAAAAAAAACTAAAATTCAAGTCATTGCAAGCATTCTAATGTAAAAAGTTTTAAAGAAAGGTACTATGTGTGTTGCTGGTGACGACTAGAATCTGGTCACCTTCTCCAGTGACAGTGAACTTTTCTGGTGAACCCTTAAAAATTGGAAAAAACATAATTTTTGTGATCTGGATAAATTACACCTGATCTTTTCATTCGTGAAGAGAGATCATTAATCATGAAAATCAATTAATCCTTAAATTTTTGATCAAAAACTTGATAGTGCTTCGGAAAAAATAGGGAGCTTAGCATCCGCTAGTTAAGAATATGATTAAAAGGTAGATCTGTGAAAAATATGACTTTAGTAACACATCAGTAATGAATTGTGATAGAAATGATAGATCAATTATGGACTAGTTAATTGAAGATCCAATATGATTGTCCAAAACTCAGTCAATGATGATCGAAGGTTAGAATCATTGAATTGCTAAATAATTTACCTTAAATGATGTCAATTGAAACTTCTAAAGGTACGTGCTCTATCTGAACCATCGATTTATGACCAATGGTGCTGATCTAAGTATGAGTTACCAATTGGTGTCTTGATCATAAATCAAGATATAAGAGTTTATATCAATGAATTGTATGTAGAATCTTAAAGTAATTATATTAATTTACTTAGAATTATGAAATTCACTTCAAACTGGTATTTTGAATTCATGTTTTGAATACGATCTGAATGACATTAGTAATTGAATTGTGAATTATACGGTGGGTGTAGGTAAGGACCCTAAGCCCTTCTTTATGCTTAAATTCTTGTTAATATATTCATTTTGTAATTAACACTATGGATGAGTAGAATACATATTGATTATCATATTGACTGAATGGAGAATATGAATTCCAATTACCATTGAAATCATCATGTGATATTTTCATTAATCATGCTTAACTATTATGATAATGTTAATTATAATAAAATGTGTCAATCCCAAGATAGTAAGCCTTAAGGATCGCCTGGTAGACTATGATGATGCCTTTCAAGATGGTGAACCCTGAGGGAAAGGCTACCTGGTTGATTACAACTAATGTCAAGCTACCTAAGATGGTAAACCCCGAGGAATGGATTATTGGTTATTGAACCTCCCAAGATGGTAAAACCTGAGGGAAAGGGCTGCTTGGTTCTCTGGAATCACGGTGGAGTCGTCCAAAATGGTAATCCCTGAGGGATGAGCTGTTATGTATTGAGCCTCCCAAGATGATAAACCTTGAAGGAAAGGGCTGTCTAGTCTTTTGGGATCACTGGAGAGCTGCTCACTATGGTAAGCCCTGAGGGATGAGGTGGTGGCTTGAGTCTCCCATAATGGAAACCCCTTAGGGAAAGGGTTGTCTGGTTGATTGCCAATATGGTGGAACCACCCAAAATGGTAAATCTTAAGGAAATTGGACATTGGAGCGGCCCAAGATTGTAAACCTTGAGGGAAAGGGCTACCTAGTTCTTTGGAATCATGGTAGAGCTACCCAAGATGGTAAATCCTGAGGGTCTAGTTACCTTCTGTATGATACTCATAGTGGGCCGCCCAAGATAGTAAACCTTGAGGGAGATGACTACTTGATCAGTGTGATGATGACATCTTGCTATTATTGCTAAGAAAGTAAGCAAATGAAATATATTCCTATACAGTTTTATTTGAATTCTATGCTTATGGTTTTGCAGTTTGAATTTGGAATAAAGTTCATAACTTTGTTACTTATTTGTTGAAATGGAAATGAATGTCCTGTGCTTGGACATGAATGAGTAGCTGATATTGCATGGGTTTATTTGCATTCTCTGATTTGTCCTATGGTTGGACATGAATTGGGAGTTGATATTGCATGGGTTTATTTGCATGCTTTGATTTGTCTTGTGGTTGGGCATGAATGGGGAGTGGATATTGCACGGCTTTATTTGCATTGTATGATTATGGCTTTACAGTTTGAATTTGGAATAAACTATATATCTATTCTGATACTAGAATGTTATATCTAATAATACTTGCTAGGGTTGGATATGAATGTGCAATTGAACTAAGCTCAACAAGAATGGTAGGACATGCATAGGTTTAGTTCATTTTCATTATTGGGCTTCGCAACTCACCTTATTATTTTTTTAGGTATCAGTCAAGTTGACAAGGGGAAGGCTCTTGATGCAAATGAATGAAGCTTGACTAAGTGATGATGTCACATTTTGTACTGTATATGTATGTTGGTAATGAGTATGAGCTATGTTCTATTATTAGATGAGTAGCCCTATGCATCTATTTTTAACATTATGTATATTTTATGTTAATGATGTGTGTATTGAATTTAGTTAAAACTTCTAATTGCAAGTAGAGGTCTTAGTAATTTATTGTGATAAATTGTGTGGAGACTGAGTCTCCTATAGACATTTTAGAATTATTATACAGTCTATTAGGTGAGTTTCATTTCATGCATTAAATGCATAAGTTTGAAAAATAGGGGAGACTGCCAAAATTTTGGTAGAATTAAGCAGTTGAAAAGTTCTATTATCTAAACCATGACTTGCATAGGACAAGAGCATTTAGCTCTCTCAATACTTCCACTGCAATATATGAAAAAAAAAGGTCACATAGGCTTCAATCGAGCCAATAGTTATTGTTTGAATGCGTTAAATAGTAGCCTTGGGGATTGGGGTTGCAACAAAACATGAGTGGAATAATCAATCAAATCATGAGAATACATGAGAATACATCTATGCAAAAATTGTTGAAAATCCAACCGTACATATTCACATAAAACATGGATTGAAAATTAGTCCATAACATGTAATCTCCATGTCAAACTCAAGTAGAAATCTATTATTTTCTTAAACCAACATGTTTAACTTTTGAAAAACTTTGCAGAGAGAGTTTCAAGTACCTTGCCTAGAGTGATTCTCCTCCCTTTCTCTTTTCCACTTTTCTTCTTTCTTCCTTCCTACTTGCTCCCACATTTTCTTCTTCTTTTCCTTCCTTGGTTTCATGGTTTTCTCCTCTAGTTTTCCACCAAGTGCCTAGCAGTCAATTGTGGCATTATGCAAGGTTCAATCCATTAGGAGAATATGATTAAAAAATTAAGCCCCAAGTTATTCTAAACCTAAACTAAAGCATGAAACATCCAAAATTATCAAATTGGGCAAGAAAAATGTGGATTGCATTAAGAAAAGTTAACTTTAAAACTAAATGCTAAGATTAAAGATTACTTAGGCTAAACTTACAATTACCACTTATTTGTTTTCTTACAACTCAAGAATTAAGTTGAAACTAAGACTACTTTCTCAGATGATGACTTCTTTGACAACCTAATTTAGAATGCATGGAAACATGGAATAAGGAAATATGCATATGGATCTAAACAACTAGAATGCATGAGTGAAACATAAAAGGTGCATAGACTTAAACTAATGCATGGAATCTAAGAAAGAATTAACAATTGAACAAGAAACCTTCTTATTAGACATACCTCAAAATCATGCTCATGAACCATGAGATATTTGCATGGATCATGAGAGTGAACTAATGGAAAATTAAGTCTATAATGGTATGCTTTGAAGAGTGAATGAAATATGTCTAGATCTAAGTATGAACATGGAATTAAACCTATAAACATAAACAACATTCAAGACATTTAAACATCACCCAAATATAAGGTAACAATCCACTTTTATTCATAGGAAAAAGTTCATACAAGTGTGGTGCACACCACTCATGGGGTGTGCACACCATTCAATGGGTTTAAACCACCTAAAAGAAATACTTTAGCATATAATCATAATTCCCAAAATGACATATGTAAATTCAAGGAAACATCTAAAGGAAAGAAAGCGAAAGAAATAAAGGAAAACATGAAATTCTAAGGCTCTAAGGTATCCTACTCCCTAGATCTAAGGCTAAAAACAAATGCAAATAAGCATTGAAAATTAAGCAACAAGCTTAGGAAAACAAGCTCGGAATCAAAGAAAAAATGAAGGGAATGAAACTAAGACAAGCACTCAAGGAAAAATAAGAGAAGAACAAACCTTACTTCAAGGACATATCAAGTATGAAAGATTGATCATAAACCCAAAGGAAGAGGCATGAAATGCTAGAGGAAGATGGCAAGCTCCAAGGATGATTACATTGAAGGAGTAAGGAGGGGGGAGCCCCTCCACCATGGTCCAAATTGGTGGAAGCCCTCATGGGTGCTATTTATAGAGCTTTTTCACTTCTTAAAAGGTAACCTAAGGGAAAAAGAATGGATGGGTAGGATGGGGTGTTGTGGTTTTTTAGGGTAATCAAAAGGAGGGAACATGGTGGGAAAAGAGGTAGGAAATATTTGAATTTTTCTCCCATGAATGGAGAATCCTATGGGAGAAATGATGTGGTAGGTGGGATGGGAGAGAAAAGAGGCAGACAAATAATGATGGAAAGAGAGAAAAATGATGGATCATAATTCTTCCTCTAATTATGTCAATTTATGTCAGTCCATGGGCATGACTTATTTGACTTAAGCTTTTGATTCTCCTTAAATCATGGCTTTCCATAAAGCTTGGCTCAAATGGACTAATGGCTTGCTTTGAGGGCTCATTTGGCTTGGCTTGATGGTTCACCCTTTGGCTTTGATGGCTTGGCTAGGCTTCGTGGCTCTCTTAGCTTATTACCTTCTTCATGGCTTACATGGCTTCAGTGAATCCCATACAAAGGTGGTGGACTTTGCATGGTTTATGCATGGGCCCACTTTAGCCACTAATGACTTCTTCAATGCTTCACTTGAGGTGATCTTGATCCTTGATCTCACTTTGGATGATGATATTTAGGCTTTGACACGATCTTTTGATCCTGATCATTAGTGTTCATCTAGATCGATCTCAACCGTCGGATCATCATCTCTCTTCCTACAAAAAGTGAAAACTCTAATTAAATCCTATAAAAATATAATTAATCACATAATTACCTTGTATTAGCTTTTGAACCTAAAAATTATCAAATATTTGATTTGTTAGGTCAGAAATGCATGTGTTATAATTTTTTGCCAAAAACGCTAATTTAACACTATAAGTTATAACACTTGGGCAAGTAATTAAGTGATTTTTATACAAAATTGGATACTTATCCCACACCCCAACTAGTATTTTGCCAATCTAGAGAAAAACATCTGAAAAATCATTGAAAATAGAATGGTTGTCATTTTAGTAGCATATGGAACAAGCTCTTAAACTCGTAGGTTATCCCTATCGTACGAGTTATGCCTTGTGAGGGTTTGCAATAAATATACCCACAAAATTGTCAAAAATTATTTATTCATCTAAGAAAATTTTCACCTATTCACCTAATATTAAATACTTAACTTTAGCCTACTAATGAAGATGAATAAAAAGGCTCAAAATCCTACCCTTATGCTAAAGATATCCCATTATGTAATTGAACTTCGCAAGGTAAGTATGTGTTATAGCTAATATATAATTATAATTTTTGAGTAAAATATAACTTAAATTATCATCCAAATATATGCTTTGACTTCAATTCTCAAAGGATATACTTGTCACTTAGAAAGGTGTACTCTCATTAATATATGAGTAGAATGTTGTTCATCAAGTCCAAAAGTCTCATATATTTCATGTAGAAGAACTATAACTTAGAAAGAACAGTAATGGTCTCACAAAAGGATACCAACTTGTAATAATGTTACACTCTACCCAACTCCCTAGTCATTTATAACCATATTCAAGCCATATTTCTTTTAAGATGAAGTTAGGACTTCTACTAGGATGAAATGTAGCCTTAGGTAAAGGTTATCAAAAGAATGGATATAAAGGTAAATAAAGGTTGTCTGAAAAAAGTGTAAATGTTTTCTATCGAGGTATTCACAA
Organism: Warburgia ugandensis; assembly: GCA_035236585.1. NCBI lineage: Eukaryota > Viridiplantae > Streptophyta > Magnoliopsida > Canellales > Canellaceae > Warburgia > Warburgia ugandensis. Next base: position 40,626,438 of record CP141133.1, read on the forward strand.
CTCTTTCATTTTTCCTAACAAGCATAAAGATTCTTATTTTTCATTTACTATTTTTTTTCCCCTTGACTTTGTATATAGCCATTTTGAACCATTTCTTGTTTTTCACCTTTTTTATGTTCATCTCTTGAATTGTATTGTTCATACTTTTTCTCAAGATGTTCTATAATCTACTCTATATATTTCCAAATAATTGGCCAATGAATACATATTAGGGTTTTAATATAGGTAAAGGCTGTTTGGCTAATAAAGAAAAGGCTCAAGGGGCTAACTAGTATAAAATAATATAGGGAAGGCTAAAGGCTCTGGGTTTCACCAAGGATGGTCCCTATCATTTTTTAGGTTTCATATGAGTTAAAGATGATCATAAACATAAGAGATGTATGGTATAGTCTTTTGTATAACCCTCAGAAAAGGAATAATGGCTCAAGACTCACTTGAAAATGCCATGTTCATTTACTATTCTGGAGCATGATCTATATGCCTGTTAACTAAATTTTTCATAGTATAATTTCATGTCTTGTATCTAGGCTTAAAAGGAATGGAATGGAGATTGAAATCTTATAGGAAAAGGTCATGAAAATGACATCATTTTGAGGAGTGAAAATGGTGCCATTCTTGATCCAAAATTTAGTTGTAGTGCTTACTATTTTGGAACATAACTTATATATGTCACTTGGGATTCTATTATGATGTATCCTTGAGTCTTGAATGTTTCTAGAGATGATGGAAAATTGGGTCTGAAAACCCAATGGAATGAAGCATAAAAATGGTGCATTCCTAGGCCTGATTTTGACACAAGATTTGGGCCAATTTCATGCCTTATTTCTAATGATGAAAATGAATGTTTTTCTTTGCCTTTAGGCCCTCTAAATAGTGGTCATTTTATGAACTGCTTGTAGAAAATGATGCTTGTTTTTTAGTGATTTGGGTGGTCTACGGTGAAGGAAAATCATGAGAATTTCCTTGGATTCTTCATGCCTTAACCATATTCTATAATTCAAATAAGAAATTCCTCAAAATTTCTATCTAAATCCTATCAAATTCTCTATCTCTTGAAGCATAACACTAAGAAAGTTCTGTAGGAAAAGCTTAAACTATTGTTAAATGCTTGAAACTTATGCTCTTCGAGACCCATATTAATACTATTATGCTAAGAGAATAAGTAGAGAATATTAGCTAAACTACAGAGGATTAAATGGTGAGGATAAGTCCAAAGTGTTTGTTTAGTTCATGGGGGAGATTTGTACACCACAATTGGCTATGGGAGTGTGCTACAATCACCATGTATGTGATCAGTGTGCATCACTACTGTGGTTTGTCTTGGAGGGTGAATTTCCATGGAAATAATGACTTATAGTATGGTTGAGCCCAAAGAGCGTGGCCTCTTAGATGTTAACAAAACATCTCACTCACCCTTTCATTGATTTCACTTGGACTTAGACTATTAGGAATGCACTAAGCGTGAAAGTGAACTTAGTTACCTTGTTGGTTAGGAGAACATTGATGATTGATTTTCCACCAAAGTTCACTCATTGAAAATGTAATCAAAAGATCATATGGTGTGGTTGAAAAAGAGGAGAAGATGACCTTATCTTAAGGCCCAAAAGAGTGTAGGTCATTGTCATTAAATGGCACACATACCCTAAGGGTTGCACATGTTGGAACATTAGACATAAACTAGTACCCAGTGAAAGACATGTTGGGAACTTATGAAAGTGATGTATGGAAGGTGGATGGTATACCTAATAGAAAATGTACATGGCTATGGAAAGAAAATCCTAGTGACATCTAGGTAGTAGCTTTCAGTAAGATGGATATGGTTGAACACATAGAAGTCTTTGAAAGAACTATAAACTTAATCATGCTTGATTTCTAGCATAATGTGGTAATTATCAACTATGATTGATTTGTAATTTTTTATGTCATGCTCAGCTTGAAATGTTGTATTTAGAACACTATGGAAATACTCATGCTATGCATTAGTATTCATTGGTTGTAATGTGAATAATCATGATCCATATGATAGTAAATCATTGATTTATGTTATCGTGGTTGGTTAAAATATTATTCCACATGATCTTGAATTGAATATATCATTGAATGGTTAAGTATACTTACCTTCAATTGCTTAATGAATGCATGCTCATGATAATCTAGCACATTGGCTAGTGGTTATAGATCCATGATTTGAGAACTCATTTAAGACCATGTTTCATGGAAGTTATGACAATGATTCTAGAAATCCTTCATGATTTTGAAATGAATGCATATGCAAGCTTTTGAAATGAATGCACAAGTTTCTTTTTGAATAGGAACACATGTAAGGGTGTTCCCGTTTGTTGGTAAATGATTTGGTAAGGGTAAAGTGGGCATGCATTATTCTTAATGGCATAGATGTGTGAACACCTTCTTTTAACCAATGAAAAGGTTTTCGAAATGGATCTCATGTGATGTAGATGACATGGATGTGAGAGTGTCATATCTTTTATTTTGTTTTGATTTAATTGGGAACAATTGATTAGGAAATTACAAGTCCTTAGCTCACAGGCATATTGATCTATATAGAAATATTACATAGAATAGCCCTAGATTTAGCAATTTTAACCTTGTAATTAACTTAAATATCATTAATTAAGATTTATTTCATATTTTAGAGGATTAGGTACAACTAAGAAAACTGCAATTTTGTTAAGTGTTCAAATTTAGCATTCAATTAGATTATCTAACCAATCAAATTTGCAATCTTTAGCTTGATTTTGAATTTAGCTCCAATTGACTATCCAATCATTAATTTATCAAAATTAATGGTTAGATGATCATTAGAGCTTGTCAGATGCTTAATGAATAGTTTAGATGACTCTAATTTGGTCTTTTACCTTTTTCCTCATTGGCATAGACTTCTTAACATTGCACCACACTGACAACCTAGACCCCTTCCCTGCTTCTCCTTCAATGACCCATCTCCTTTGTTCTTCCACTGCCTCGGCCGGCACCGGTCTCTGTCCAGCACTGCACGGCAAAAGCCAAGCTCTTCCTCTCCCGGTCAACGCTCCTGCACCACTACCCCATTCTGATTTCCACTTGACGCAACTCTGGCATCATCCTTTGTTCGTAACCAGCACTAGTTTCTGCATCAATTTTCACCATCATCGCCTACTCTAGTCACTGGCTTCCTCTTCTCCATCACCGATGCTCTTTGTCGCCTTAGCCTAAATTTCCCGTCCCATTGTCGGCCCAGAGAATTGAAATTGGACCTGGGTTTCATCTTTCCTCCTCTTCCATTCTCCCCCTCCTCCAGCTTCCCTCTTCTCCATTAGGTTTCCTATTTTCATTTAATTCTATATATTTTTAGAAATTCCATTTTTCTCTTCTCATATCTAATTTAATTCCATCTCAGTCCCCATTCTAATTGTCTCTATGTCCATGTTCCCATTCTAGTTTTGTTTTATCTTCATTCCGTTATCCAAGAATTGCACAATATAAACCAGATTAATTAAGGCTTAACGTAATCAACGAGTTAGCCTTAACCAATAAGATATCTCAATTTCTCCTTTGTTTCACTTTATATCTTTAATTAATTTTCAAAAATCATTCTTACGACATCCTTGAGCTTAATTAACATCTTTGATCTTTGATCATTAATCTGAAATCCAAAAATCAATCTAAGCCATCCAAAACCCAAAATCACCAATTAGTCCAAATCTTTAAGAGTTTGAGGAATTTGACTAATCCAACCGATGGATCTTTAATCAAGGACACTTTGAAGATATTGATGAAGGCTAATCTACTACAAGAACACTATATTTGAAGACATTGACAGTGATTAAGCTAAAAAGTAGATTTTTCTTGTTATTTGGTTTACTTTCTTCTTCTTTTTAACTGAAAATTCTATAATTTTTAGTAGTTGAATAGATCCAAACTATGATTCCAATTCCAATTATTTTTGTTATTTTTAAAAATTTTATCAATTAAATTTTATTTAAGCTGCCACTTTTTAAGTTGAGTTCTCGTAGGATCGACACATACTTACATAAACTACACTACAATAGCTTGTGCACTTGTGATAAAGCAAATCAACATGTTTTTTGCACCATTTTTGTGGGCCCACAACGGAGTTTTCATCAAATTTAATTAAAAAATTCAAAAAATAGAAAAATAAAAAATCTTACAAATTGCATACTTTTAGTATTTTAGGCATTTTTAGGAGCATTTTTTAATTTTTTAGTGCATAATCACTCTGTTTCTTGAATTTGGTACTTATTTCTATTTTTCTTTTTCAGGAAATTTGAAAGTGGAGGAAATTTGCAAGTAGATCTTCATCAAATAAATAGAACTTTTTCTGCTTTGCTAGAATAAGATTTTCTTTTTCTTTTGAGTGAATCTTGTAGTAGGATCATTATAACTTGCAATTTTTAATTCCAATTTTAAAAGGGTTGTATAAAACAAGGCAAGTGTGGGATAAGATGGCCCACACTTGTTCTTCATTAGAAACCCCACTGTAAGTTCATTTTATTTCTTAGATTAGGGTTTGCATTTAGAATAATTTTGCATTATTTGGTTGTATAATTGCATATAAAAAACATATTTGATAATTGTTGCATTTTTAGGGTTTTGCATTAGTTTATTGTTTTCAATTGCATTCTCAAGGCACGTTTATCGCTTTAAGGTGGTTTATATGTTGATTGAACTGCCATAGAGTGTGAAAATTAATTATGAAGGGCACATGGCCCCATAAGATCAATGGGTCGATTTCATCACCACTTCTTGACCCACCTAAGATAATCGCCACAAGCATGCAACCCTACCTTTCAAATTAATTTAAAATTACTTAGAAGAGACCTATAGGGCTATCACATGCTCGTAGGACCCTCTTACTAAGACGCGACTATTGTCACCCTAGTGGCTTCTGAGCATTGTGGTTATAGTGGGTATCTTAAAATCCAAGTGATTTTTTCGTGCCTTCTATTGACATTTATTGAGGTCTAAAAGCCTCCTTATATGAGGATTGTATTAACCACCTTAGTGCAGAACTTAACTGGTAAGCAGTAGTCAAATCTTAAAGAGACAAGGAGCACTAGATTAGGCTAATCTAAAAGCATTATCCCTATTTGATTATTCCCTTTGTTTGTGCATCATTCTAGAAGTTATGCATCATTTAGGTTAGTTTTCCCAACCCCCGCACCCCCCTCCCCCCAAAAAAAAACTCACAAAAACACAAAAGAAAAAAAAAGAGAGAGAAAGATTTCATTGTATGCACTTTTGGAGATGCGACAAAACTGGAAGGTTAGTTAAGTATGACCAAAAAGACATTCACCTAGATTAGGCCACATCAATGAATGATCAACGATCAAGGGGTAATTCACCCTATGGTAGTCAAGGGCCTCCACTCATCATGAATGAGGACCTACCACCCGTAATGGACGATGAATATCAACCTCCACCAAGGAGGAATAATCATAAATCAAATGGAGTTTGGAGAAGAAACAACAATAGGGAGTGGGACCAACAGAGTGAACATGGGGATAATAATGAGGGTTATCAAAACTTTCGTGGCAGAACTTTAAAAGACTACCTTTAGCCTGCACGCACCAGCACTCCATTTTGTATCATTCTTCCTCAGAATGCTGGTGCTTTAGAATGAAAAATGGAAGTAATCCAATTACTTCCCAAATTCCATGGTTTAGATAGTTTGAGAGTGACACCTCAGTTTTTTAAAATAATTTTTTTGCATTTATTTTCAAAGGGTGGCATGCCAAAACTTTAAAATCCAAAACAACGAAAAATGTTTTCTTTGAAATTCATTTTTCAAAAGCCCAAATGTCACTTACATGTTCATAATATACATAGATAGATATGTTATCTATAAAATATATATACATTTTTATGAAAACAGGACCCATCTAGTGGTTCACTTACAGAGCCCCTGTAACTATTACATTAAATGTCCAAAGTCCACAATCCAAATAACTAGCTAAACAATACAAAAATTTTAAGAAAATTTATACATGAGTACAAAAGTATGGTTGCTGGATTTCTCCTATTATGTCCATGTTCTCCTGTCTATCTGTACCTGAGATATTTTAAACATTAAAGCATTTACAATATATTAGTAAGCTATGCTTGGTAGGGGATTTAAGAAGCATATGAAATTTAATTATGAATTAATAATTTCACAATAAATAGAATATCCATTTCCACAACATTCATTTTGAATGAAATTTAAAGCATGATTCATACTTCAATAATCATTGATAATCCAAATATCCATAATTATCATTTTTCACTTGAATGAGATAATCCAATTCCATGAACCATACTTTGTATAGTGAATCTACCCTTTAATATTCTCACATAAAAACTTTTATAAAAATATACCCTCACTCATTCATATAGATAAGTATAACATACATATTGAAATTGTTAAATGTCACACAAAATTATAAAGGTAATTAATCGTAATATCATAATATCTATTACTAGACTATACTAGGTCTCATAGCCATACCCCTTATAATCCTCCAGCCTCTGCTGGTATATCAGCATATAATAGTCATACCCCTCACTATACGGGGTCTATAACCATCCGGCCTTTGCTGGTAAATCAATAATCATAATATCACATATCGGTGATGAGCTCATACCAGGCATATCATCATGCCACATCACATAAGGTATCTCATCATGCCATCACATTAGCACCATAGTGCACAAAATACAAGGACTACTATTCATCGCATCACAACCCTTAATCAATAACACGAGATGGATAGTTGCATTATAATCTACTGATACCACGGCGGAAACATACACTATCCTGTCTCTATGGGGAGACAAGTTGTCACAGTGGCAGCCTTCCCATAATTGGCCCACCTAACATTTTGCCTCGCTATGGGCATGGTATCCATATCACATCATTTTCAGAGGGTGGATGGCCAATCCTCATCCCCTCCTAGCATAGCATTCCTAGTCCTATGATTGTTGAAAACAAAACTCTCAGGCCTCCATGCCTGGATGTAAAATAATCATAATAACAGGTGGTTGGCCTAATCATATACATATATAAAAATTTCATAAAAATAACCACATCCTCACTTCATAGGTGATTATCCACCAAGGATGTAAATTACAAATATGAAATCACATAGTAGAGATAATGAAATGGTACGTACCCCTTGTACCATAAATGTCATTTCACAAACAGATAGATGATATCTTGTAACGTCAAATAATGATTTTCATACAATGATCATATAAATATCATGAATTACAAGTATGGCCTCAATATATCATTCTAATTAATTTGTTTCCATCATTAACAATTAAAGCATTATCCATTTTTGCATACATTCTATATAATGAACAATTTAAATGTCATGATGTTCATAATATGGCATAAGACCATGTTTAAAATATGAATCTTATAGTTTAAAGGTATGCATTCTTAAATTTTCACCTACCTCGTTTGACGAGTTCTTCAATTCCACTAGCTTTAATTGTCCGCTTTTCACAATTGACCATGCATGCTTAAATCTATACAACATTTTAATACAATCTCATACATACATATATTTATATTTAATTATGATATAATAGTTTGATCATCCCATTGATGAATGATCCAGATCTAAAAGTGCAATCCAATAGGTTATGATGGTCTGACTTAGCTTTTTTATGGTCTGATCCTTATGTTTCTTAGTAATGTATGATCGGATAGCTGAGATAATTCGATCAATTTCCATTCAACTTTCAAATCATAAAATTTTGACTTATCTTATCAATTCCAAGATAGGAGGTTTACTGGTAGCATCTGATCATTGATCAAATGTCTTTAGATAGTATTTTACATAGGAACAAATTGGACGGTTGAGATTATCTGATCTATCTCTATCCAATTATCTGTGGTGTCAGATCATCGATCAAACATCAAGAAGTCACAGTTTACACATTGATAGATTTGATGGCTCAGATTGTCCGATCAGTTTTAGCCTAGATCAACTATCTCAGTCAAATTTGACCTATATCTAGCATAGATTTGCCTATTTCTAAGCTTAGATTAACAAATCAATGGCTGGATCAGCTGTGGATTATGGTTCAGAGGTCGGATCACCCCTGCCCAAGCTCTGATCGAATAATCAGAACCTCAGACAGGTTGATCAATGCGCTTAACAGTCCTGTCCTTCAATTTGGTATAGGATCAACCGTTCGATCCAGTCTTTAGGGTTGTATCACTCACTTTACAGCTAAAAACCCTAAATTTTCTACTCTACAAACAAATTGAATGCTAAAAGGGAGAAATCGTGTAAGGACTCACCTCTGTGGACATCCTAAATCTCTAATCCTCGCCAGAGAAGATGAGATTTGGTGATGGAATCAAGGGATTTTTGTTCCTTGGATCGTGGAGGGCTGATTGGAATACCGGATTCCGCATCGGATCTGCCATTGTTGTTGGCAAACTCGTTTTCACCAGCTATTTTAAATGACCCCTTCACAGTGTGATCTGGGTTTTCCCATCGTGCAGCTTCCCCATTTCTCCTTTCCTTCTCCCCTCTCTTCTCCTCTCCCTCTCCCTCTCCTTCTTCTTCTTCTTCTCTCTTTCTTCTTTCCCAGCATTAGGTTTCCTTGTCTATGTCATGCTCGGGAATAGACATTACGTCTGTTCCTTTAATTTTAGTGCGGTGCCAGTATCAATTCTTTTCCCTCCTTTAATAATGTTGTTTTTTACCATTTTGAATATCATGATTGCAGTCAAAAGTGACTGCTTCTCGTGATGGTTTTCTTGATGCTCCTTTACTGTCAAACCTCTATTTTTATGGGTAAATGGGGCCTACATGGTGAAATTACAAAAATACCCATCATGAGAAAAATCACAACTTATTCGTTCAAGCTTCGATTTTAGTAAACTTAGCATCGTTGAATTTGTATTGATGCGTACAATCCAAATTTGAATAGTTTCAAATCCAAATTCTAGGTTTCCAAAAGAGTCATCTTCATAAAATTTAATTTCCTCATAATTAAATTCTTAATTTTATTTTTATTAAAATATAGTATAATCCATGAAAAATGGCCCAAATTTTAGGGTTGTTACAAAGAATCCTTACTTACACCTTAAAGAATTTGATTAGGTGTGTAGTACTCAAAGAATACAAAATGTAGGTCTTGACACTGTCGGGCTTAAACTTTTTTCCTTTCTCTTTAAAGGAAAAAGCTAAAATGTGGTTTAATGCACTATCAACAGGTTCCATAAAAACCTGGAATGAAATGACTAGGGAATTCTGGAAATAGTTTTTCCCTATGTATAAAAATTATATTTTGCTGTAAGATAATGAACTTTATCTAGAAGGATAAAGAGTCATTCTATCAATGCTGGGAAAGGTTCAAAGATCTACTACTCACTTGCCCACATCATGGCTATCAACTATGGCACATCATCATCTTCTTTTATGAAGGACTTAATTCTAACATGTGCCAGTTCGTAGAGATGATGTGCAATGATAACTTTCTCAAAAAACAACCAGATGAGGTGGATGAGTATTTGGAATGACTAGCTGAAAGTGCATAGACTTGGGCTGACTCGGAAAGGATAGAACATATAGATAGACCTAAGCCCAATACCACCCATGCTAGGGGAGGCATGTACACGATGTCTAAAAAAGATGAATTCAATGCAAGAGTAACATCCCAAGCTAGAAAAGTAGAAGCCATAGAAATGGGAAAGAAAAATTAGAATAAAGAAGAGCAAGTGTGTAGCATTTTTGAAAGTACCACCCATCTTACTTAGGAATGTCCTACTATTCTAGCATTCCAAGGGGTACTTCATGATCAGGCTAATGCACTTAACATGTATAAAAGACCTTTCTCCCCATATTCAGAGACTTATAACCCCAAATGGAGAAACCATCCTAACTTCAATTGGGAAAATGGACCTACTGCCAATGTCTCACAATCAGGATCATATCAACCCCATCAACAAAACCAAGGACTTCTTACCCTACCATACCAAACTCATCAACCACCTTCTTTTGGACTTTATTTGCCCCACCCAATAGGCATGTAGAGGATAATAACAATCAACTTGTTCAAAACTAGGAGAGGAAAATTTCTCAATTAGAAGCACAATTAAAACAAAAAAAAAACATTCTATGAATGAAATAAAGAATGTGATGAGTCAATGGATGCAAAGTGTGGAAAAAGGAAAGTTTTTAGCTCAATCACAAGCAAACCCTAATGGAGTTCATGCAGTTAGCACTAATGCATCTGATGAAACATCCAGCTCTACCATGGAACAGACTAATGCTATCACCATTCTTAGCAGTAGAAAAAGAATTGAGAAAGATGAGCCCCAAGAGACTAAGTAGGTAAAAAAATCTATGAAATTTAAAGAAAACTCTAAACAGAAGGACCCTGTTTCACTTGTTGACCATGTCCAATCCCTGCTCCATTTTCGTAAAGGTAGTGTCAAGCTCCAAAGTCTACCTCTAATGATGAGATTTTAGAAATCTTTAAGTAAGTCAAGATTAGCATACCGATCTTAGATGCAATAAAACAAATCCCATCATATGCCAAATTCTTAAAAGACTTATGCACAATAAAAGGAAAGCTAAATGTTCAAAAGAAGTCATTTTTGACTAAACAAGTTAGTTCTATTCTTCAACGTCATACACCACCAAAATACAAAGATCTTAGTTGCCCAACTCTTACTTGCATTATTGGCATCCACAAGATCAACCAAGCTCTTCTTGATCTTGGATCTAATATGACCCTATTACTGTACTCAATATATGAACAGTTAGGTCTGGGTGAATTGAAACCTACATCTACTATATTATAGTTAGCTATTCGTTCTATGAAAATATGAAAAGGGATAATAGAGGATGTGTTAGTCTCGATAGAAATTTTTTGTTTCCTTATAGATTTTCTAGTCCTGAACACAACTAGTGGTGAGTGAGAAGAATGAAATACCAATCATCCTAGGATGATCATTTTTGGCTACATCCAATGCCTTAACCAACTGTAGAAATGGTGTCATGAAATTATCCTTCAGTGATATGACATTAGAGCTAAACATCTTTAATATTTGTAAGCAACCTGGTGAAGCCACTGATGACTTTCACAGTGTCAATATGATCAATTATGTTGTCAAGATTAGTTTCAATCATCTTCCTTGTCAGACCCACTTAAGGCCTTTTTAGCCCATTTTAATGAGTTTAATGAGGATGCATTAATAGAGGAAGTTAATGCCCTTCTTGATTCTGTTCCTATTATGGATACAGAAAAATGGAAACCTTAGTTCAAGGACCTTCCATAGTGGGAGTCCACTCCCCTTCCATCATCAGTAAAACCTCCTAAGCTTGAATTGAAATCTCTACCATCAGATTTAAAATATGCCTATTTAGTAGAAAAATAGACTTTTCCTGTAATAATTTCCTCCCAATTAGAAACATCTTAGGAGGAAAAGTTAATAAACAATTTAAAAGAACACAAAGGTGCTATAGGATGGACCATAGCTGATAAAAGGGCATTAAAGCTTTAATCTACACCCATAGGATATATCTAGAGGATGAAGCTAAACCAAGTCACCAAATGCAAAGAAGGTTAAAACCTAATATGAAAGATGTGGTTAGAGTTGAAGTCCTAAAGTTGATTGATGTGAGAATCATCTATCCCATAAGTGATAGCAAATGGGTAAGTCCTACTCAGGTGGTTCTAAAGAATTTTGAAGTGATAGTAATAACTAACGCTAATAATGAATTGTTCCCCATTAGAGTTACCGCTGGGTGGCATATGTGTATCAATTATAGAAAGTTGAACGCTATCACAAGGAAGGACCATTTTCCTTTACCCTTTGTTGATCAAATGTTAGAAAATGTTGCAAAACTTCAATACTATTATTTCCTAGATGGTTATTCAAGGTTTAACCAAATAGAAATTGCACTCAAGGATAAGGAAAAGACCACATTTACATGTCCTTTTGGAACTTTTGCTTACAAAAAAATGTCATTTGGATTATGTAATGCTCCTACCATATTTCAAAGTTGCATGTTGAGTATCTTCAGTGATATGGTAGAGAGAATTTTAGAGGTCTTCATGGATGAATTTTTTGTTTTTGGCTATTCATTTGAAACATGTCTTGAAAATCTAAGAAAAGTCTTAACTTGTTGTAAAGAAAAGAACCTAGTGCTTAATTGGGAAAAATGTCATTTCATGGTTCCTAAGGGAATTGTCTCAAGCTACATTGTGTCATCCAAAGGTATAAAGGTAGATAGAGCCAAAGTTGACCTAATTACCAATCTACCCATTCTAAAATCATTTAGAGATATCCGCTCTTTCCTAGGTCACATAGGATTCTATAGGAGGTTCATATCAGTTACACTTGGAGTGACTGGTTGCTTGGAGAATGAGTTGAAGCAGGAAAGTAAATTGTTTTGTAAACTAGAAACCAAGTTGGGTTGGATGTGTGTTGCATTAAGGAGATTGCATGGAGGGTAAGTGTTGTAACCCCATGACTGTAGTTTAATGTAATCAAACATAGTAATTGGCTCAAGTGAAGCCTAAATGCCCTTTTTCTAACATCACAGTAGAAGTATTGAGAGAGCTAGATGCTCTTGTCATGTGCAAGTCACAGTTTAGATAATAGAAATTTAACTGCTTAATTCTACCAAAATTTTGGTAGAGTCTCCTCTATTTTTCAGACACACATTTAACACAAACAATGAGATTCACCTGAAAAATAATAATATGAGCTTGACCGGTACCTGAAAAATAATAATATGAGCTGCAAAGCTCAGTAAGGAAAAAGAACAAAACCTGTGCATATCCTATCATTCTTGTTGAGCTTAACTCAACTCCATTTTCATATCCAACTATGGAACATTCATCTCCATTTTTAACTGATAATCAACAAAGAAAATAGCACGTATTATCAGATATAACATATTGGTATTAGAGAAAAAATATAGTTTATTCCCAATTTAAACTACAAAGGAATAATCATAGCATGTAAATAAACCCATGCAATATCATCTCCCCATTCATGTCCAACCATAGAACATTAATTTCCATTTCAACAGATAAGTAATGAAGTCATGAACATGTAATATTACATATAACATGGGCATCTAAACAAAATTACAATTTATTCCAAATTCAAATTGTAGGACCTCAGATAAAACTGTACAGGAATGTATTTCATTTGATTATTTCCTATGTAATAATAAACAAGTGTGACATCATCACACTGATCAAGTAGTTAATTCCCTCAAGGTTTACCATTGGGCACTATGAGTATCATACATAAGGCAACCACACCCTCAGGATTTACTATGTTGGGCAGCTCCACCATGATTCCATAAAATCAGGTAGCCCTTCCTCTCAGGGTTTACTATCTTGGGGGGCTCCAATGTTAAGTTCCCATAGGATTTGCCATCTTGGGTGGCACCACCATAGTCATAATCAACCAAGCAACCCATTTCATTAGGGTTTACCATCTTAGGAGAATCAATGTCTGACAACTCATCCCTCGGGATTTACCATCTTGGGCAGCTCCACCATGATCCCAAAAGACCTGGCAGCCATTCACTCAGGGTTTACCATCTTGGAAGCCTCAATACCTGATATCTCATCCCTCAAGGTTTACCATCTTGGGTGGCTAACCATTTTATCACATTTAACATCATCATAATAGTTAAGCATGGTTAATCCAAATATCACTTGACAACTTCAACAAGTAATTGGAATTCATTCATATTATCCATTCAAACAATATAATGATCTATATGTTCTACATATCTATGGTGTTAATTGCAAAGTGAACAAATTGAGAAGAATTTAAGGATAAAGAAGGGTTTAGGGTCCTTACCTAAGTTCTAAGTATAACTCACAACTCAACTACCAATGCCATCCAAATCATATTCAAAACTTGTGTTGAGAATACAAGTTCTAAGTAAATTTTAGCATTATATACAAATTATTACAATTACTTCAAGATCTCTAGCGTAATGTCACTGATTTAACTAATATTTAGATTGATGATTGGGATACCATTTGATAGCTATCTACTTAGATCAGCACCATTGGCCTCCAATTGATGGTCTAAATCAATGTGCGTACCTTCAAAGGTTTCAGTTCCTGTCATTAAAGGTAAGTTATTCAACAATTCGATAATTTTAGCCATAACCATGGTCTTATCGATTGAGTTTTGAATAGTCAGATCGGACCTTGCATTAACTAGTCTATAATTGATCTGCCATTTTTTTGGAATTAATTACTGACAAATAATTAGAGTCATAAATTACAAGGATCTACCTTTCAGTTATGTTTTTAACGGTCAAATTTGATGATCGAGGTTTCCCCTACTCACTAGCAATTTTTCGATCAAAAATTCAATAGTTAGACAGTCTTTGATAGAAGGTCTATTGTCATGAATGAAAAGATTAGGCATGCATTATTCAAATCCCAAAGATTTACATTTTTAGGATCTTGCCAGAAAAATTTGCCACCATAAAAAAAGGTGACTGGATTCCAGTCATCACTGACTACATACACAATACAAAAGCTACCCTAAATTGCTTAGATTTGTTCAAAATTTCATGAATTAAAGTTTTATTTAGTTTTTCTCTACAAATTTTACCGAAATAATTTTATCATGGTTTGTAAAATTACCCTAACTACTATTTTTCTGCTATTCTTGTGTCGTTAATAGATGGATCTTTGTGAAACCAAAGGGCTTTCACTTATAATCACCTGAGGAATAAGGTGAACAATTTGAATTATCAATCAAATGCCATTCCATTGACTATGTTTGAAAAATAATGACAGTTATAGTAGTAATGGTCTTGAGAGGAGATGGGAGGGAAAGGAGGGGGAAGGAAAAGATGAAAGAGAGAGAGGAGGAGTAGATGGCCTAGTTGTGTCTATTTCGTTTAATGCTTATCATCCACTAGTTAGTCTCACATGGTCAGTTGGTTGTTCATTCCATCCTTGCTTGCATAGTGAGTTGCAAAGCAGAAATGAGATGGAGAGAGATGGTGGGGATGACCTAAGGAAGATGTCATCGTCAGGTCTTGTCGGAGAATAAGATAGGGTGAGTTTTTCTTTCTGCCTGGTTAGGAGGGGGAGCAGGAGAAAATGGAAGGGGGAAAAGTCGTCAGCTAATGGCTTTTTACATGTTTGACTCCCACGCGTTAACTCGCTTCCCAACTCACAGTGTCAAAACAGTCAACATAGGGCGTGCCATTATCAATTTCAACCCCCTTTTTCATTTGTAAAACTTTTGAATTTTTGGGTCCTGGTCTCTGTTTCATGCATTCTTAGTATCTTTAGAATGCTCTCATCGAGCACAATCCAATAATCGACCTTTCATCATCAAGTTTCTATATTTTTAATTTACTTTATAATTACTTGATTTATAATAAAAATTTCATTTTAAAGCAAAATTCCTTGAAATTTACGATGAATCTAGAATGAAATTTCAAGTCATTTAATTCTTAGAAAGACAAATAATTTAATTAGTTCTAAGGATTCAAAATTTACTAAAAACTATGTTTGATTTACAACTGAATTCATGTAGGGCCCACTTGTTCAATCTTCCCTTGGTTGTCCTGTTTCATCAAATTTGAGAAAATTAACAAGTTAATTCATTTTTAACCTAATTTTTGGATGTTGCCATATGACTTTTATAAGTGGTATCACTATTCCATGCAAAACCTAATCCCTTTGATCAACCACCTGTATTGATTTCTCCTCATATGAAACATCCTCTTGGATGAGTAGATCTATTCAGTTAAGACCATGAGAAGGGTTTGGCTCATATTTCTGCAGTATTGACGTGTGAAAAGCGTCATGAATCTATGATAACTGTGGAGGCAAGGCCAAATGATAAGCAACTTGCCCAACCCATTCTAGAATCTTGAATGGTCCTATAAATTGAGATAGCTTCTCGCTCTTGCCAAAACGTGTCACTCCTAGTCTTGGCCAAGCTTTTAGGAATATGTTATCTCCTACCTCAAACTCCAATGGTCACCCCCTTCAATCAGTATTGCCCTTGGTTCTATTCTGAGCTGTCAACAACTGTTGTCTAATTCGCTTCACCTTTTCTGTAGTCTCTTTGACTAACTCAGGGTCTAATAATGTTGTCTCACCAACCTCTTCCCAAGAAACTAGTGATCGGTATGGTCTACCATACAATACCTCAAATGGCACCATCCCAATATTGGATTAAAAACTATTATTGTATGAGAATTCCACCAATGGTAGATGTTCAGCCCACTTCTCTTGAAAGTCCAATGCACAAGCTCTCAACATATCTTTGAGCACTTGAATCACTCTCTCATAGTACCCATCTGTCTGAGGATGCAATGCAGAGCTAAAAGTCAACCTTTTACCTATTGTTTCCTGTAAGCCCTTCTAAAATTGGAAAGTAAACCTCGAATCTCTACCTAACACAATGGATACAGGAACCCCATGCAACATTATAATCTCATGTATGTATAGTCAACTCAATGCCTCAAGTGAATCATAACCTTCACTGGATGGAAGTGGGTTGACATGGTCAATCTATCAACAATCACCCATATGCTATTCTAAGCTTGCCTAGTAAGTGGAAGACCTAACATAAAATTCATAGTAATATGCTCCCACTTACATTCTGGCACTGGTAAAGGCTATAGTAATCCTGTGGGTTTTTGATGTTCTGCTTTAATTTGTTGACATGTCAAACATCAAGTAACAAACTTAGCAATGTCCTTCTTCATGCCTTTCTACCAAAAGTGTCTCCTAAGGTCATGATACATCTTTGTGCTACCAGGATGTATCAAAAAGTTAGACTAGTGTGCCTCACTCAACCATTCTCTCTTGACCTCATCAACTAGTGGTACCCAAAGTCTACTCAAATATCGTAACCCACCATAAGAGTCCATGGTCCAATGCTTGATACTCTCATCATATTCTAGTTGGGCTCTAATACTCTTAACCTCATCATCATCTATTTGAGCATGCAAAACTTTTTGTAGTAAAGAAAGCTTGGCAATCATTTGACATAAAAATGCACAACTTTTAGATGAGCTAATGTGCAAGCCATACTCGATCAATGACTCACGTTCCTTCCATTTGAAACCTCAAAGTCGTAACATCAAACTTCCATACTTTCCACTTGGTGCATTTGCACCAACGTTTGCTTTTCCTGGGTGGTACTGAAGTGTGGAATCAAATTTCTCTAAGTATTCAACGCATCTAATCTGAGTAAAGATGTATGAGACTTCAAACCTTTCACCACACAAATAATGATTCCAAAGCAACATTGTAAACACCACTACTACCAGCTCTAAGTCATGAGTAGGGTATTTGTTCTCATTTGGATTCAACTGACAAGAACCGTATCCCACTATTCCTTCCTGCATTAGAACACATCCTAGTCCTAAGTGTGAAGCATCACAATGCATAGCATAACCCACACCTCACTCAGGAATGATAAGTACAGGTGCCAAAATCAATCATCTCTTTAGCTCTTGAAATGTCTACTCACATGAATGCTATGAAGCATGAAAAGTCCTTCAAAAACCTCCTATAATAACCTGCCAACCCAAGGAAACTCCTGATCTCGGTTATGTTCTTTGGCCTTTTCCATTTCAGCACTACTTCAATCTTTGACAGGTCAACTAAAATCCCATCACTAGAAACTACATACGTAAGGAAATTTACCTTTGTTGCTTAAAACTCACACTTGCTAAGTTTTGCATATAGCTGATGATCCCTCAACAACTGCAATGCAATAGACAAATGTTGTTCATGCTCTTCCTTAGACCTTGAGTATATTAACATGCTTCCACAAAGACGACAACAAATTGATTCAAATGAGGAGGAATATTTGATTCATCAGGCTCATAAACACTGTTAAAGTATTTCTCAACCCACAAGGCATCATTGCAAACTTGAAATCACCATATCGAGTCTTGAATGTCATCTTAGGGATATCTTCATCCCTTACTTGTAGTTGATGGTAACCATATCGCAAGTCAACAGTGGAAAAACATGTAAATCCCCTCAACTGATCAAATAGATCATCAATCCTCTAAAATGGGTATTTATTCTTAATTGTCACCCTATTTAATTAGTGGCAGTCAATACATAGCATTAGTGTGCCATCTTTCTTCCTTAGAAACAACACTGGTGCTCCCCATGGTGAAGTGCTAAGGCAAATGAAACCCTTATCTTGCAACTCCTCCAATTATACCCTTAGCTACTGTAATTCAGCAATTTCCATTCAATGTGAAGCAATTGAAATTAGAGAAACACAAGGATAAAGCTCATTAACAAAGTTGACTTCCCTCCTTGGAGGTAACCCTAATAATTCTTAAGGAAAACATCTAAAACTTTCCTTACTATTGACATGGATTTAATATTAGCATCAACATCATCACATCCCATCATGCTCGCCATCCACCCACTATAGACTTTTTGGCATTTGTAGCCAACATGGACTTGTGGGCAACCATGATCCTCTGTGGTGGAGAAATAAAAATGAACTCCAGTATGTAAGACAAAACTAACCCTCTTTCAACTACAATCAACAATAGCGCGATACTCGAATAAGAAATCCATGCCCATGATTACATCATAAGGAGTAATATCCATCACTACCAAATCAAGCATCACCTTATTACTGACCATGTTAATATCACATCCTTGACAAACTTTGTTGGAGGTAATACTCATCCCTATTAGCAATTCAGCTTGCAATGTTGAGTTTAGTGGTTTGGTATCCAAGCTTAAGTCACAAACAGTTGAAGATGAAACAAAAGAATGTGTCACATTAGAATCAAACAACACTCCGACCCAAGTATGAAATAATGAAAATAACTTCTCTAACGGTGTGGTTGGCTTGGTGTCTAACTACATTAGTGCATAAACTTTGCCCTACATCTGCTGCGCAGAAATAGGATGTACACTTTTGACTGGTGCATGTCCTTTTTGCTGGTGGCCGCCCTTGAGTACATAGCTTGCTCTACTCTATACACTACTCTGTGTTGCACTTAGCCTAGGACAATCTCTCTTGAAATGGCCTTCCTAGCCACAACCAAAACAATTCTAAGCATTTTGTGCCCAAGGAGGATATCCTTTCCTCCTCTTGTCCTTGCTATTATGCAAGTGAGATTTCCCAAACTTCTCTTCTTGAACTCTGGTGCACTCATTTAATTACCCTAATCTTACTAAATTACTTGGGTTCTATCTACTGCCTCCGTATAATCTTCCACTTTGAAGTATACTAAGCTCTGTCGAATAGAAGGACTTAGGGCTTGAATGAAGCAATAAGCCTTATCTCTAGAAGTGGGGATCATTAATGGTGCATAACATGACAACTAGTCAAACCTGGCATCATACTATCCCATAGTCATGTCATGCTGTGTGACTTTGCCACCTTAACATCTCTCTGTGCACTAGGAAAATATTTTCCCAGATAGGCCTCCTTGAAAAGTTCCCAAGTCCATTCCTCTTTAGCTCTAACACCCTTTGTTGCTCACTGCCAATTGATAGCCTTACCTATGAACTAAAAAGTGGTCACCCTTACATTCAAATCTTCATTGATTTTTAGTGCCTCAAAGATCATATGGATCTGCTCTAACCATTCCACTGCCTGAGTGGGATCTAACATCCCATCGAACTTGGGTGCTCCAAACTTCTTAAACTCTCGTAGGGCAAGCATTTCCCTTCTTACTCCCTCATCAGGAGCTTAAGGGACTGACGCAATTAGGGGTCAAACTTTTGCTCCCCTGTTAATGGCTTCGGTGATTGCCTGGGTCATCTGTCATATAGCATCTTGAACTTGATCACATGGACGCAACTCTAACCCTCCAAAACTCAACCCATCAATTCTAGTCTCAACCATGACTGTGACTTTCAAAAATATCAAACAATAAGAGTTAGTCAAGTATCAAACAAGCTGACAATAAACAACAATCAATGAAGTATTTTAGAATACACCAAGTATATACATTTTCTTTATCAAGGGCAATTACAAAGCAAGTTCTTCCCAAGTGACCTACCTAGCTCTAATACCAAGCTATCATGATGCTGAACCTCGAGGCTACAATTTAACATAATCAAACATAGTAATTAGCTCAAGCAAAGCCTACGTGGGTCTTTTTTATATCATATTGGAAGTATTGAGAGAGCTAGCTGATTTGGTCCTATGCAAGTCACAATTTAGATAATAGAATTTTAACTCCTTAATTCTACCAAAATGTTGGCAGTCACCTCAATTTTTTAGACTTACGCATTTAATGTATGCAGTGCAATTCCCTTGATAAATAGTATAATAGTTCTAAAATCTCTATAGGAGACTCAGTCCCAACACAATTCACCAAAGTAAATTACAAAAACTCCTGCTTGCTCGCCTGAAGTTTTACATGAATCCCATACACATAACATCAACATAAAAATGTACAGAATGTTAGAAATATATACATAGGTCACTCATTAGATCATATAATATAGCTTCTGTTCAATGCCATCCATACATATACAACACAAAATATGATAATATCAGCTACTCAGGTTTTAACCACTTCCATCAAGAGCCTTCCCTTTGTTAGCTTGACTGGTACCTAAACTAATAATAATATGAGCTGCTAAGCCTAGTAAGGAAAAAGAACTAAACCCATGCATAGCCTACCATTCTTATTGAGCTTAGCTCAACTCCATATTCATATCCAAACATGGAACATTAATTTTCATATTTAATCGATAATCAACAAAGTAAGTAGCATGTATAATCAGATATAACATATTGGTATTACAACAAAAATATAATTTATTCCAAATTCAAATTATAAGGAATTAATAGCATGCAAATAAACCAATGCAATATCAACTACCCATTCATGTCCAACCACAAGACATTCATTTCCATTTCAACAGATAAGTAATGAAGTCATGAACGTGTAATATTACATATAACATATGGGCATCTAACCAAAATTACAATTTATTACAAATTCAAACTGTAGGACCATAAGCATAGCATTCAGATAAAATTGTATAGGAATGCATTTCATTTTATTATTTCCTCAGGAATAATAAATAAGTTTGGCATCATCACACTGATCAAGTAGTCATTTCCCTCAATATCTACCATCTTGGGTAGCCCACCATGAGTATCATATAGAAGGCAACCAGACCCTTAGGATTTACCATCTCAGGTGGATCCACCATGATTCTAAGGAATGAGGCAGCCCTTTCCCTTAGGGTTTACCATCTTGAATGGCTCCAATGTCAAGTTCCCTTAGGATTTACCATGTTGAGTGGCACTGCCATAAACGTAATCAACCAGGTAGGCCATTCCCTCAGGGTTTACCATCTTGGGGAAATCAATGTCTGACTACTCATACCTCAAAATTTTCCATCTTAGGTGGCTTCACCATGACCCCAATAGACCAAGCAGCCCTTTTCCTCAGGGTTTACCATTTTGGGTGGCTTAATACTTGTTAGCTCATCCCTCATGGTTTACCATCTGTGGCAGCTAACCATTTTATCACAATTAACATCATCATAACAATTAAGCATGGTTAATTAGAATGTCACTTGACAATGTCAACAAGTAATTGTAATTCATATTATCCATTCAATCAATATAATAATCTATATATATTCTACACATGCAAAGTGTTAATTACAAAGTGAATAGATTAACAAGAATTTAAGGATAAAGAAGGATTTAGGGTCCTTACTCGAGTTCTAAGTACAACTCACAACTCAATTACCAACACCATCCAAATCGTATTCAAAACCAATGTTGAGAATACAAGTTGCATGTAAATTTCAGCAATCTATGCAAATTACTACAATTACATCAAAATCTATAGTCATAATACTATTGATTTAACCTTTAAAATCTAGATTGACGATTAGGACACCAATTGATCACTATCTACTTAGTTCAGTACCATTGGCCTCTAATTGATGGTCTAGATTGATGCACGTACCCCTAGAGGTTTAAGTTCCCATTATTAAAGGTAAGTTATTCAACATTTCAACGATTTTAACCATAACCATGGTTTGATCAACTTTCCTAAACATAAATCAACACCTACAAAGTTTTGGATGATCGGATCGAACCTTGCATTAGCTAGTCCATAATTCTTCTATCATTTTTGTTGAAATTAATTACTGACATATAATTAGAGTAGTAAATTACAAGGATCTACCTTTTGATCATGTTTTTAATGGTTAGATTTGATGATCAAGGTTTTACATATGCACTACCATGTTTTCAATCACAAATTTAACATTTAGTTAATCTTTGATTGAAGATCCATTGTCATTAATGAAAAGATCAGGAATGAATTATTCAAACCCCAAAAATTTACGTTTTTAGGATCTCACCCAAAAAAAGTTGTTGTTGTCAAAGAAGGTGACTAGATTCTAGTCATCGTCGGCTATGTACACAATACAAAAGCTACACCAAATTGCATAGATTTGTTCAAAATTTCATGAGTTAAAGTTTTATCTAGTTCTTCTATACAAATTCTATCAGAATCATCGATTTTTGGTAGGATTTTATCAAGGTTGTAAAATTACCATAAATACTATTTTTCTCTTATTTCGACATCGTTACTTAATGAATCCTAGTGAAACCAAAGGGGTTTCACTTATAATCGCCTGAGGAATAAGATGAACAATTTGGATTATTGATCCAACATTATTCCATTGATTGTGTTTTTTCAACAGTTGGTTCCACTATTTCTATCACCGAAAAATAGTGACAGTAATAGTAGTAACAGTCTTGGGAGGAGTTGGGAGGGAAAGGATGAGGAAGGAAAAGAATGAAAGAGAGAGAAGAGGAGTGGATGGCCTACCTCTGTTGGTTTTGTTTGATGCATATCATCCACCAATCAATCTTGCATGGTCTGGCTTGTTGTTCATTCCACCCTTGCCGGAATGGTGAGTTGTCGAGCAAAAACAAGAGGGAAAGAGATGGCAGGGGATGACTTGAGGAGGAAGATGATGTTGTTAGGTCTTGATAGAGAAAAGGAGAGGCTGGGTTTTTCTTTTCAGTCGGTTGGTGGGGGAAGAGTTACAATGAATTGGGGGGGGCACTAAGTCCACATAGTGAGTCTGAATCCCATGTGTTGACTCACTTCCCAACTCATTGTGTTAGAATAGGCAACACAGGGGGCACCGTTATCAATTTGGACTCCCTTTTTTATTTGTAAAGCCTTTGAATTCTTAGTGTCATTGGAAAGCTCTCATCGAACACATACAATTTGATAAGTTTTGAGATTCAAAATTTACCTAAAACTCCATTTGATATATGATTGAACTCACACCGGGCCCACTTGCTCAATCCTGCCTTGGTTGTCTTGTTTTATTGAATTTTAGAAAATTAACAAGTTAATTCATTTTTAACCTTATTTTTGGACACATGTGTGATAGTAAGAAAGTTTGAAGAATGGTTTTCTCTGTAGGAAACCAACTATGGAAGGAGTGCTGCATAGTAGAAAGTGGGAATATAATGGGTTATAGAAGTTGAGTGTAAGGAAGAGTGAACGTAGTTAGGAAATGGTTTCCTAGTTAGGAAATTGATATATGAAAAATTTGGGTTGAAGGAGCTATTTGAGAAGAAGGAAATTTCCTACGAGAAAACTTCCAAAAGTGTAGGAAAGAATGGGGGCTTGTCTTTATATAGAGCATGTTGGAAGCACGTTAGAGATCCTTGGTTGCTCCTCTGTTGGGGGCAGAGCAAGATGTTTCTCTCTTAGGCTGGTCTTTCTACACATCTCTAGATGTTGTGGCTACTACTTAAAAGTGGAGAGATGTAGGTTAAGACAAAACACGTGATTGCTAGTGTAGGCGCTTCTTATTTTTATGTTATTATGCAATAGCTAGTTGATGATTTTTAAGCAGCAGGACACTTCTCTCATGGATAGTAGAAGTTGCCACTTACATCTGATAGAGAAGGCTCTTAGGTGAACATCTAGTTTGGTAGGTTGTGTTGCAAGTAGTGAAGGATATTAGTTAAGCATCTAGTTTTCCAAGAGGAGACAAGACAAAGAACATGTTCTTGCTTTAAATTACTAGTTTTGGGGGAAAATTTTCTATTAACATTTTTTACTAGTTGTTGGGGTAGATCAATGGGTTGCAAATTTCTAGAAAGAGACATCCTTATCTTAGAGTTATTGGTTTCCTTTTTCTTTGTCATTTTCCTTATTTTGTCATGTCTATTTTGACTCTATTTTTTTTGCTACCTTGGTTTTTTTCTTTGCTGGTATTACTGGGATCTAAGCATCTATTTTTGGGTTGTGTTAAATCTTGTTATTGGTTTTCTAGTTGGCTATTGCATGTTTATTTAATTCCAATCAAGAATTGTTGCTGGTGGCTATTAGATGTCTTTTCTTCTCCCCATGTTTCTTATGGTTTTCTTGTTGTTATTGGTTTTGGGTAGGAATAGCATGAGAAGTGCCTAATTCTTGTTATCTAGATACCACTATCTACTCTTATGATTGGTTTGTCTGGTGGGATATTTAGTTGGGAAGGCAGTGACTCATTTCTTTAACTCGTTATTTGTTGGGTTTTGGTTCTTGCTTGGTCTAATTCTTATATTGTTATTGGATAGCTACTACTATGGTTTGGATGGTATTACATGGAAGTTTGACTTAGAATTGGAGTGGAAATCTTAGAAGATTCGTTTGATGCGTGGCACATCAAATGGATGCTAGATTTCTAATCCAAGGAAGTAGTTCTAAGATTTTTCTTTTTCTTTCATGCTATGTATTGAATGAAGAATGGAATTTAATAAAAGTTTCTTTTCTAGATTTTTATTTTTATTTTGACTTTGACTTTATTTACTATTTTACTTCATGTTTTATGTGATGAATTCATGACATAAATTCTAGATTGTTAGAAATAGTTTTCATTCATGTTTTAGCATAAGTTCAGAGTTAGGTTGCTTTGTTATTTAGCTAGAACTAAGTGTGACACTTTTAGCTATTCTAGGAGTTAGCTTGCTTTATTATTTCATATAGATTTCATGCTTAGAATAGTAACTATATTAGGTTAGTTTTCTTTTGCCTATGGTTAGAGTGATCCAATCCTTTAATTAGAAACCCACTTATGTATTTTATAATGTTTTAATTATTCTTAGAAAGTTGATTTTGAAATTAATCCAATTTGGAAAAGATATATTTATCTTTAGTATAATTCTTTGATTTTGCATCATTAGTTTTCATAGTAGTCACTTGGAAAGTGAATCCTAGATCTATTATAGTTTGGTTTTACAAAGAATATTCTATCTACTTTTTAAAGTTAATAATTTCTAAACTAAATTTTCAAAGAAACCATTTTTTGAGAAAGCAATTGTAGTTTCAATTCAATTCTTGGGTTATAAAAGGAAATAATAAGGGTGAAACTAATTTTATATAGGGGATCTTTAATCCTCGTAATTCAATTTTAGTTAAAAATATATTTTCATCACATCCATTGATTGGATAATGATCACATTCTTTAATTTTTACATTTTTTTGAGACTACTTTATTTTTTGCACTATATTCTCCCTGTGGATTTGACTTTGCATAATACTATAATTGATTAATTGTGCACTCAAAGGAAAACTACAAACAATATATGTTGTACTATGTTTTGGGGCTTTTATAGGTTGTATTATCTATATTTTGGCCTCAAAAGATCCAAATGTAGGAACTTAGAGATAACCACTGCATGTGATATTTGGTAGAGATGAGGGAAACTAATGATCAATATGGATCATGAAAAAGTTGAAAAAGGTGGCCCTAACATCCACTTTCAAGAGCTTATGATGCTACCATGATGGGAATGGTTGCATCATAGCCTTCCAAGAGAGATAGAGGAAGCATTTGAATCTTCTTGTGAGTTCACATAAGGTGGCTAAAATTTGAAGTGGGATCCATTCAATTTAAATAACCCAAAACTATGGGTGTCAATGGTCTAGTTTGGTTCTGTTGTAGTCCGTTTTGATTTCACTAGGACTAGAACCAAACCAAACTAGAGTTCACTTCCAACTTTAAAGACCAGAAATAGATCAAACTATTTAGTTCTAGTCAAGTCTTCATCTTATTGCTTAATTCTAGTATATAAGCCATATGAAGATAGATGTTGATTGAGATTAGAATAATTGATTGTTCTACATTGGATTTGTTTTTCATTTCAAAGACATTTGAGGCTACAAAATTCCATACAAGGGAGCAAATGAGCTTATGATTATGAAAGGAAGTTTTGCTAAATTGACTTTAGGAAGGGTTTATTAAAGATGAACAGCAAAAAAATAAAAGTGTTCCATCACAAGTTTCAACCTAGCATAGAAGATGGAAAGCAACAACAACAAGTGGGGGAAAACATAAATAACAATTCTTCAATTTATTTGATCAAAACACCAATTAATTGAAGACAATGGTATCTTCAATTTATTAGATTCTCAATCTATTTTTTGGACAAGGGCTTGTTTCAATTTGGTGATTTCCCCTTATTCTTCTTGCAAGGTGCTTATCTTTGGATCCTTTCCTATTTTCTTGAATGTCATATGGTCCCCATTTGTCCCACCCCCTTGGGTGTTTGTTGGACAAGTTTGGAGTTGTATGATTCAAGTCCTCCTTCTTAATAAATCTCTACCAACATTCACTTATAAAAGGGAAAAAATGTAGTATAACCCAACAGATAAATAGTTTAAATTATTGTAGATGTACAACCTACTTATAGTAACAAAAAGATTGTTTTTGCAAATTGAAACAAACAATTGAAGGTCCTTTGAAATGAGGGTTGTATAAATTTGATATAGTTCTTTTTGAAAAACTCCTATTCTAAATGCTTGGATAATTAATATATGTATGGAACTACTTGTTGTAGATTATATGCACATTAAATCAACTAATATGCAAAGAAGCAAATTTGGGTAGAGTATTATTTTCCACTTCTTGTACACTTATATACTTAATGGTGCATGCCAAGAATCTTATTTCTTCATGACATCACATAATCGGTGTCAAAATTATCACAAAAATGTACTTTTTGGGTAAGTTACTCATATCTTTTAATTGAAAGGTTTCAATGGAATTAATTAAATCAGCTCATTTTTTTTGGTTTCACTTGGTAAAAATTTATTGTAGGAAGTGTATATCAAAAGTTCATTGGTAGTGGATGAGCAATGTTGATAAGTTTTGAGTGTGCCACATGTCTTTTGTTGGATATTGTAAATAATCATCAAAAGTGATATTGTGAGGTCATGTTTTGGTTTATTTGTAAGAGAGAAAGCCACTAATGTACTCTTGTTTATCTTAATGAAGACTTCTCCCCAAAAAGAGGTGTTAAGAGATCGGATGTTTACTTATAGTTAGTAAGATAAATAGTTTAACCACGTAAAAAGTGAAAAACATAATTAGAAACTAAGCTAATGAAACATGCTTAAAATGTAAGTCTTGATGAGTTTTTTTTAAAACATGTTCTTAGCACATGTTTTCTTGTGGTAGCACTTGAAAAGCTAAATTGAGTAAAAGAGTACAAACACTTGGAAAGCTAAATGTTAAAAAAGAAGAAGAAGAAAGAAAATGAATGGATGAACAAATAAAAGAAAATTTGTGACTTCACCATTAGTAAACTTTACACATAGAGAACTCTTCCCATTTTTTTCTTTAGAACTTTAATAGACCAAAAATATCTATAGTTGAAAAGAAACACAATAGATAGTACTATATTTCCTAATTGCTAGGTGCTTGAAAAGGTTTCCTTCAAGATATGCCATCTACTTTATATTAAAGCGACATACATTTTCTCCCAACTCTATATTACTTTTCCTTTGTTTACATCAAAATTTGCATTGGGTATGATAGATATAAATAATCACACGGAGGAAACATGAGGCTCAATTTCTTCTATTGGAAAGGGATTTTTGTATTTCACCATATATTTTAAGTGAGGTGAGTACCTATCATGCCCCAAAATGCAGAATATTTATTTTAGGGTTGCAAGCAAGGTAGATGCTTAGTGTAGTTGATCGTAAGATTAAAAATACAATCCATATAATATCAACCTTCCAAGAAACTTTTTATTTATTTAAAGCTTACAAGGTTCTACAAATGCCAAACCACACTTCATAAAATCTAGAAATGACTTATTACAAAAACTCTCAAAATAATGATATAATCGCTCTATTGTAGATTCAATATAACTTTGATGAAACAAGGTAAACAACGAACACTCAAGGTCTTTGAAGCCTTCAATGAGTCCTCAATCCACCAGTCTTCCCTTTAGAATTCTCCTACTTCCCTATCAACTTCCCTAATCTAAAATATTTTAACAATATCTCATTGAACTTATATTTAGTAAGTATACTAATACTAGTCACATGACCTAAATTTATCATTTTAGAAAATGTATAAAATTATCATGGATTATAACAATTCACTATTTTCACCAAATAGGAGTTTGTATAATTGCAACCTATATGCAATTCCTCTACTTAAAACCATGTGATAGGTTTCTGACACGCAAAACATTACTTTGATGCACATGAGAGAATATAATTTCAAAAACATTTTCTATAAACAATTCACATAAATTTGATCTAAATCTAGTTTGTATCAATAGTCCAATTCAAACCAATAAATCTAGTTCATGTATTCAAACACAATCACAGAATCAGTGATCCTTGCTGAAGTACATCTCAGTTGGGTCAATTACCCTATTGACTAGATGGGGTTTAGACACCACCCTGCAGAGGTCAAATCAATCTTCTAAGATTCTATATTGTAGAGTCCACTTACCTAGCACCGATGAACGCAATCTAATTATATTTAAACCCAAAATCAACCAAATCTGGTTGAAGTATGTCTCAACCAAGGCCCTCATTGGAGTATGTCTCAAACGAGTCATGAACTGTGGCTACTATTGATCAAACAAAATCCAAATCAATATATGCACTAACATCTTACATGGAGCTAGAAAACCTCTCATGAATTCGCACTACACTCCAAAAGTGGGATCTAAAACAAGGACTTTACGTTTGATTAGATTTCACTAAAAAATTGATGAAATGTATTGATATTTCAAAAATGTGTTTTTTCTTTTAATTCTTTTAATGCTTAATGGAAACCATTTGAGTAGAAAACATATATCTTGTATAAAAATTCATCTTTCAGATCAATCCAAGCTTCAAAACTATGCTTTCATCTTTTAAATCAATCCAAGCTCCAACAATATGCTTCTCTTCTTTATGAAATACAAAATTTCATTAATGGGTCTTAATTATATGATTCTTTTCAAACTCATCAGTTTGCTTAATTTAAGAACTTGAAAATTTTCTAAAGCTCTATAACAGGGTGACTACTAATTTAAACTTGATTAAAATTAGAATGCACACATTTTAAAACTACTTAGAATACATTATTGGATCAAAACCATATACTTACATATTGAAATCAAAATAGTATCATCTATAGAACTAGAAGAAAACTATGTAAACTAGATCAAAACTATGCATTTTTGTGACATTTATATATTTGGTCAAAACAGAGTAATCTATCAATTATACTTGGGTTCAAAATCATCTAATCTATAAATTATACTTTGATATTAAAAACCATGTGCTAATAGTTAAGATTAAGACTTTAGATCATCGTATTATCCCATAGTCATCTAGCTAGATCCAAAACATATAGTTTATTTATGTAGATTAAAAAGTACAAGTCATCCTACTAAATCCAAAACATGTGATTTATTTACATAGATCAAAACATATAATTCATTTAATTAAACCCAAAACTGTGTATTAAAAATTTATAATACTAGCACTAAACATACAACATGTAATCATATTAGCATATGAAATCAAGACCGTACAATATAGATTAAAATAGGCATGCAACCTATAATAACATTTATGTAAGAATTAAGATCATGTTTTATAGAATTAAAAATGTGTGTGTAAAGTTATATATAGACATGCATATCCAAATCATGTCATTATATTTTAAAAAATGGACATTAGAGATGCAATCTAGTATTGCATTTATACATAGATCAAGATCATACGTTATGGAATTATGATTTAATTCTAAACATGCAATTTGTAGTTATATATGTATACGAACCAAAATCATTACAGACCATACATATAGATAGATATGAGGACCATATGACACTACTACACTAAAGAATTTTAAAGACGAATAAAAACATATACCAAGGATGGCTCTAAAATCGTATTCTATCTAGCCATCTTCAAAAATCAGTTGAAAAAGAAGACAATTCTGAATTGTCTTTAAAAGTACAACATTAAAATAACTGTCTTTAAATGTTTGAGCATTTAAATTTAAATTTGTGCACATTTAAAGACAATTTCCTAAACCGTCTTTGAAAGCTTGTCAAAAGATATATATTTTTCTTGCTATATACAACAATGTTAACTTGCTATTGTAATCTTCCAGTACATTTAATGAACTACTATTATTATCATCTTTATACAAGCTTCAAAGACATATAAAAAGAATATGCATTCACTTTGACATTCACTACAACATCCAAACTCAACATCCATGCACATTTATGTATAACCTAACTATATATAACCTACTATTATAATCTTCCTGCATGTTCAATGATAGTATATAATCTTCCTGCTATTACAGTCTTCCTTAATATTCAAAAGACTTAACAAAGAAAATATAACACCTACATTCACTCCACATTCAACATCCATATATACACATTCACTTCCAACATAAAAAATTCAAAGACATGTGAAAAAACTTCCAAAGGACTTACATCAACACTTTTCCATATGCATCCATTTACTTCCACACTCCAACATCCCCTAATTGAAATAAACAAACAAACACACACACACCCCTTAAGTAAATAATGAAAAATAGAAGATACACCTCATATAAATGAAGAAGTTTATTTTTGTATCAATCCATAAGAAAATTTACATTGCTTTAATAAGTACAATAAGAGTTCCAGCTAAAACACATTACATACTTGGATGATTTGTGTCCTATATCATTAAGATCAATTTTGGAGTAACTGTTGGTTCCCTAATCATGCATTAAAACAACTTGCAAGATAACATATTTAATTCAGTTAACACATTTTTCAGTTGAAATTCATTAAAAATAATAAAAAATATAAGATTATGAACAGTAAATTGTCTTACCTTTCTCAATTGTGAAACCCTAATTCCATTGCATATTAAGGTTCTTATGTATCTCAAAAAGTAGTATCCACACTCCTAATTAGATTGTTGTTTAGGGCACTACATAATAAAGAAAATAGAAAGGATTAATAAATACCATGTGTAATTGTAACTTCAATTTATATATACAGAGTAAGTAATTAGTTTTCCTTACTTGACCTTCTTCCAAGTAAGTTTTGGTGGGTCCATAGTGTTGATTAGTTCAATCCATCTTAACCATTCAATCCATCTTAACCATGAACTTCCAATTTAAAATTCAAATGCATTATATATAAAGAAAAGATTACTTATTAGTTATTAAAATATTATAATACATGAAAAGATTATAAACTTACTTATTCATAACTGCTAAGAGTAGGACACAAATGTGCGCTACATAAGAATAAAAAAGAAATGCATGTCTACTATGCACATCTGAAACCAGCAGCATCCAATGATACCTATATACATAATCATAAGATTTATGATTAAAATTTACAATCCTTATGTGTAGAACATAATTTGGCAAGATAACAAGTTAATTAAAACCTAATATTGTAGGGAACCATCAAGGACTGGACCTTCAAGCTATGGAAGAACCCTGGTAGAATATCTTCAACTTTCTCCATGGGCCATTATTCCATGGCTTTGCAAATGACACAAGGGCTAAAGAATTGGTAAACATTCTTGACCTCTAGGTGTAACATTGTATCATGCAGTAAGCTATATAAAAGAAATAATTATTACTTATCATTAATAATTATTACATAATATCAAGTACTACTATCAAAGTAGATAATTTCACACTCAATATAGGAGACAATGTGCAGGTGTTCAAGTTGATTTGATTGGCAAACACTTTCTAGGTCCTCTACCATAAGTGGTACTTCATCATCTCTAAATACTCCGTGCTCAAACCATATGGGGTTGATTACCTTATGTTTGTTAATGAATCTATAAAGGCTCCTTAAGGATAGAGGCATATTAAATGGGACTTCCAACCAATCCCTAGATGGTTGCTTTAAAGTTGTAAACATTATTAATTAATAATTGTTCATTGAATATTTTCAATTTTTTCATGAAAATTAAACATAAATACTAATATTGGTCTAATTGCTAAGATAGTTGGTGCGACTACAAAGGAGGTCAGCCTCAAAGATGCTTGCTACTACTTCTAATTAACATTGGATGCAAATAATAAGCAATTAATTGGTTCTATGAAAATGTTCTTGAAGATGGTGATATGAAAAAATATGTACCTTAGATTTTACGAGAATGACATATCACTCTAGCCAAGTGACTTGACATCCAATGGCCTCCCTAATGATAAAAAGCATTGTTCTTGGGGAGAGGGGGAAGTGAGAACAGGGCTCTAAGAACAAGTCATTCAAGAACTAGGGATATGGAAAGTAAGTAGTAAGGTTCAGCTTCTATGGGAAATAGTAAGCAGCCATCCTCTTCACAGGCTCCAGCAATAGAAGCACGTTTAGTGCATGGATGCGTCAACCGACTATGCAAAACCATAGACCCAAGCTCATAGTATGAACCAAATATGATGATGTTTTCATGAGCATCCAAGGGCAACAGGCATTGACCCACCAACAAATAAAAAATACTAGATGCATAAGAATGGATGAGGTAGGACAATCAATTGGCCAATGAAAGAGTGAACGTGTTTACTTGTATACCTCTTTGGCCAAAATTTCTCCTTTGGAGGGCACATGTTTCTCCTCCAAATCTTCTTCTCTAGGAGAATTCTAGCTAACATGTGATTGAGTGTGATGACTTGGGTTTTTTACTACATTTTTGCATGCAAAAACTTAATTATAATGCAAGATCCAACCCTAATTTTCAAATCCAAGTTACAAATGATGCAAAGGAAGAATCTTTTCCTTGAATATTTTTTTTTTTCCCAAAAACACTAAGTGATTTTTCTTATTCAAACCATGGAATTAGTAGTAGAATTGTACTCTACATTTCTACTAAAATTCTATAAAAGTTTCCCCTATTTTTTGGACATCTGCATTTTTTGCATTTGATGGAATGTACTTCATAAATCATTTTTCAAAATAAAAGCATATTTTGGAGACTTAGTCTCCTTTCACATTTATGATAAAGAGATAAGTCATGCATCTATCCCATAGTTGTCAAATCACAACCATAAGTTACACATAATACCCAGTGGCATCCAAGCCTTAGTTTTACATAACCAACAAGAATAAATGTAAATGAATATAACTTTAATTAGTTGTGCTTTTCACTTTTACTTTCTAAGTTCTATCTGGAATCCTTTAATCATCTTGTAATTACTTTGTCTCCTTGTCTTTCCTTTTAATGGAAAATGTTTAGGATAGGTTGAGTATACACTTATGCTCACTAGGTAAGCTGAATACTACAAAATTGAAACCAATGATATGAAAAATTCATGTTTTGAATATGAATTTTATGCATATCAAATCAAATAGACATCTCACATAGGCTTCATCATGAAATGCATTACAAGAATTCACATATAATTGATATTACAATTTTAAATTGAATATAGTATAAGTACAACAATCTCAAGATCATGTAAAGTAACCAAACATGAAAGTAGTATTCGATTAAACATATCATCAGCATCACAAACCAATATACATCACTATGTACAACTTTAGTTTGGTAAATTTTATACCGATTGGTCATGAGTAATCATTTAACACAATCCTAGTTCATCGTATATATAGAATAGCAACTCATCACATATAGACCTTAAATCATAACTTGAATGCTATCACTCACTCATGCTCATAACGTCAAGATAAAAAACAAATCATTGTGACACTCCTATGCTCACAATTGGATCACTACACCATGTGCAGACTGATACCCTAGCTAAACCTCACTTGCATCCCCACGGAGGCTATAATCAAATCTAGAAAGGGTATTGTGAACACCTATAATAGTGTCCACTACCAGTCCAAGTAGATACCTCCCTGCAGTGCATATCATTTACCACTTTTGTGGTTAGAGGTTAGGAGGTCAACCCTTATATCCCATTGTATAGAACTCATTAGGCTTATTAAGCTAAAAAATAATATGGTATTATCATATCCTAATTCACATCATTTCACAATCTCAAAGTTCCTTTTTAAATTCTTTGAGTTTTCAAAAAAATGAATTCATTCTTTTTAAAAATTTGACACAAATCCATGTCTAACTCAAAACACCATTTTTTGCATTCTAATCATGCATGAACAATTTCATAAACATCCTTTTCAAATAACTCATGGTTCATCATCATCCAGATCATCAAGACCTTATACCGATCAGGGGTCAGTCACATGAATCTTGTTCTTCCATTCCCCTCTATTAACTGTCATGACTTTATTTAATGCAAAAGATTCTAAATATTTTCTCACTACTTCTATCCAAAATCTTTTGGGCCTTCCCCTTGCCTTTTTAGAATCTTCAACTTAGTTATCCTTCTTCTTCTAACTAGTGCCCTTTTTGGTCTATGTTGGACATGTCCAAACCATCTAAATCTAATCTCCCTCGTCTTGTTATCTATTGGTGGTACTCCTAATTTTCCTCTAATGTTTTCATTCTAATTATATCCTTTCTTGTCTTACCACTCATCTATCTCAACATTTACATTTCAATGACACTCTTTCTATGTACATGTTCTTCCTAACTGCTCAATACTCGGATCCATAGAGCATGGATGACCTTATAGTTGTCCTATAGAAATATTTATTTTAGTTTTAGTGACACTCTCTGATCACACAAAACTCCAGAGGTGCATCTCCATTTGTTCCAACCTATTTGGATTCTCTAGGTAACCTCCCTCTCAATTTCTCCACTCTCACTAATTATCAATCCTAAGTATCAAAGTGTTCTTTAAGGGGAACTTGTTGGTTATCAATCTTTACTGGTGCTCCACTCCCACTCTTCTCCTTGCTAAAATAGCAATCCAAATACTCTGTATTAGTTTGACTAATTTTAAATCCTTTAGATTCTAATGCATCTCTCTATAACTTTAGCTTTCTATTTAAAACACCCTCCCTTGTCTCATCAATCAAAACTATATCATCTATAAATAACATACACCATGGGATCTTCTCTTGCAGATGTTTTGTTAACTCATCCATAACCAATGTGAAAAGGTACAATCTCAATGCCGATCCTTAGTGTTATCCTATAGTGATAGAAAAATCATTGGTACCTCTGCTAGTGGTCCTAATGTTAGTTACCACTCTCTCATGCATCTCCTTAATTATGTCTATATACTGTTGTGAAACCCTTTTCTTGCCTAACACCCACCATATTAACTCTTTAGGACCCTACAATAAACTTTATTGTATGTCAATAGGCCATGTAGAGGTCCTTTCTCATCTCCCTAAATTTCTCTATCAATTTTCTCAGCAGAAAAATAGCTTATATGGTAGACCTCCCAAGCAAGAAACTAAACCGATTCTCTTTTACACTTGTCTCATGCCATAGCCTCTTCTCCATCACTCTTTCAAAAAGTTTCATGGTACGGCTCATATGTTTGATCCTTTGATAATTAGTGCAAGTTTGTATGTTTCCTTTATTCTTATAAGTTTATACACTAGCGCTCCTTCTCCATTCATTTGGCATTTTCTTCAATTTTACAATCTTATTAAACAATTTTGTCAACCAAACTACCCTGTGTCTCCCATATACTCCCAAATCTTGATTAATACATAAAAATTGTATATAATAAGATGTATGACTTTTCATTTATTGAAAACATTTCTAAGTATGTATTTCAAGAATTTAGTCAAAACTCAAAGTTCACAATTCTAACATTCATCTTTAAATCATTGCATACTCTTAAAACATATCATTTTGCTTATAGAAATTATATTCATTCAATAGGAGTCATACAATCATCATACAACTACATAAAAAACATGCTGAAACAGTTTACATAACTTTGTAGTTTGAAACTCACTTTAAACTTGGTAGCATTCAGATCACTTACCTCTTCTGGAAATTATACTTTTTCTTGTCCTCTATCCATGAGTCAATCTGGCGTAGCTTAAATATTACTCGTAAGGGTACAAATGAAAGTAGTAAGGTGTGCACGAGTGAGGTCGATCCCATGAGGAATTTCATGGTTTCTATTCAATTGGATTTTTATTTAGATTTATTATCCTAGCCTAAAGAGATCAATTGTGACATAATCTAGGAATTAAAACAACTTGAAATTTTAAAAATGCATGAAATTGAACTTAAGTAAATGGAGATTTTTCAAACTAACATGTAGTCAAGATCAAAACTAGAAATATGAAATCTCAAAAATAAAACTTAGCAACTTCTTAAAACAAGATCTAACCTATAGATGCAACTAAACATAAGCATGAATAATTAAATCTACCATGACCTAAATATAATCAAAGAACAACTAAACAAAACATTCAACCAAACCAAATCAAAACAAGCATTAAAGGGAGAATGCATTGGGAACAGGGAAAGAAGAGTGCGAATAGAATCAAATCTCATTCATTGAATGTAAAAAGTTTACAAGCATGGTGCATATTATTCATAAACACACAAATAACATATGTTGACTTCCATACCAAGTTGAATACTATCTAACAAGGCCCATGCATGCGAACCAAAGAAGAGGATTGCTTTAGAGAATGAAATCAATATGGGAACTAAAACAACTAGGAAAATAAGGAAGAACCAGCAAGCAAAGTAAAGGAAATTGAGTAAGGAATTCAAAGGACAATATCTTGATCTTAAGGTGTTGTGATGACCCGGGTTTTTGAAAACATGATATGTAAAGTATTTTGAAAGGCAGGGCCCTTAAGAGTGTAAATTTTTTTTCGCAAAACAAAGCAGCGGAAATTCTTTTCTTTAGAACTTGTTTTGAAAACCCAAGTCACCACTTCATACATAACATAAGTACAATTTGTGTACAAAATAAAATTCCATTGAAGGAATATACTTTTATTAAAACTCCAGGATCCATCCAGTGGTTCACAGTACAGCCAAATCTAGTACAATACTTGTCCAAATTACATAATCCAAGCTCACCATACAATAAAACTCTCAACAAATAAAAATACATGTCTTCAAGGGTATACCTTGAAGATTATTTTCTTCAAGTCTTTTATAGTCTTCAACTCCTAACTCTCCTTCCCTGAATCTGAGATATTGCAACAAATACAATATCTCAGCAAGCAATGCTTGGTAGGGGATTTAAGAAACATAATAATTGACAATGTAATTCCAATACTTCATAATCTCATTATCCTTAAACATATTCTGTACTTTGTAAGTTATGTATATCTATATACATACATACCCTTCATGGGTAAACCAGTTAAATTCGTGAAAATAGTCAAATATCACTCCCAACTAAGCTGATCAATACTCTTCATTTTGAGAATTTAGTATTACAACTAATCTCATACTGGGAATTTCCCTTCTTGGGAAACATTGGTAATATACAATTACCTAGCATTTCATAATGCTATAACATAAGGCATTTCACTATGCCTATTCCCATATGCATCATAGTGCAAAATAATCAGAAAGGTTGCTATGTCATAGCCTCGATCCGTACTAGCGCGCTCGGATAATCGCCTGTTCACCACCGATACCACGGTGAAAAATATTATGTCACTGCCCGTATGGGGGGACAAGACTTTCACAGTGGTGGCCTTCCCATAATTGCCACCACCTGACTTTTAGCCTCTCATTGGGCAAGGTATCATCATATCATCAAATTTCAAGGAGCGGGTGGCCAAACCCTCATAACTCCTCTAGCAATAGCATCCCCTAGGCTTATGCCTATTAAAACAAACTCACAAGCCTCCAAGCTTGTATGTAAAATAGATTTCATATATATCAGACCATATGTCTGTTTACTTAGGGCTGAAATATTTTCTAGTTCCCTATTCACTTATAGTTTAGTCCTTAATCATCTTATAGGTGTTTGGTTGGATCATAAGGTTTTCAAGAGATTTACTACAAGTATTATCATTACTCTTGTCAACATAAGATCATGAGTACAATCATGAATATCTCATGTAAATGCATTCATCAAATCCTTCTACCTTTAAGGATTGATCTCTTTTCCCCAATCTTTCATGATCCTGACTGATGTATGTAATCTGTACATCCATACATATTGTCAATATATAAATTATGAACAATCCTATTGATCACTAGATCTGATGTTTACAATGATCTTTAGATCATTCATATCTAAGTATTTTTCTATCTCTAAGTCTTTGTATGTTCATCTCCTTGATCTTGATCTTTCATAGGTCCTTTGATTGACAATCAACACATGTTGATAAAGATCAAGGTCCTAGATCTTCTATCATCTAGTTCTTTTTTTATCTAAGTTCAGTTCTTGGATCATCCCTATGGAGGATGATCTTGGTTTTCTTCCTTGAATCACCTTTGATCAAGGGTTTGGATTATCTAATCTAATGAACTATAACAAGTATACTACTAAACATACATACTAAGTACAATATAGTGTTCTTATTCTTATTGTTCTTGATCATCCAGGATCTAATGGATCTTATTTGATCGTCCTTATCTTACTTACTGTTTTTATTAGGGTTATGTAATTTACTAACCTTTTATGCTCTTATTATTATTATTCAACCAGTTAGTGTCTTACTTGGTTGAAGATAATTTATTTCTTCCTATCACTAGATAACTCCTCCTTATTTTAGGATGACCAGTACTTACTAGTTAAAGTCTGCTCAAAAAGTGGTTAATACAACCCTCATGTAAGGAGGAGTTTAGACCTCTCTTACGTCAATGGGAGGTGAGGGAAAAGCACTTGGCTCTTGTATACCCCCTATAACCACAATGTTCAGAGTCCACTGGAGTGGTACTAGCTCAACCTTTGACAAGGTTCCTATGAGCTCTTTACCTTAAGTCCCTTCTCTAATTGATTTTAATTAATTTCCATGGATATGCACGATGTCATCCATGGATGTTCATTATTTTCCTACTTTGGGCCAAGGAAATGATAAATCATTCCTTATATTGTCCTACTAACTATAGCCCTTATTAAGTTAAAATCATTCATTCATCTTAGTTGTCCATGAATTTCTATATTTCATTAGTTTACATTTTTGGTGATTTATGCTCCTTGTATCTTAAGAATTGAATAAAATTTGACAATAAGTAAATCATCAACTTGAAAGCATAAATCAAATATAAGTTTAACAACTATATATTAACATTCTTCCTATGGATGTAACTTAAGCTAGTGAAATAAAACTAACATGATCCTAAGTTATGAAACACATCTTCTATCATAATGAAATCATGTTTAAATCCTAATTTACACTAACATGATCCTAAGATAATCAAATCTACTAACAAATTACTCATTTAGGGCATATCATACTAAAATTTAAAGATTACACTATCATGCTTTCTAACTTAGAACATAAATCATATTTACACTTCTATATCCAATAAAAGACAATTGAAACTTAAAACATAAATCACATTTACACTTCTATATCCAATAAAAGACAATTAAAATAATTTTATTAAGATTATTATAAACCTTTAAATATGATCAAACCATTAGATCTTAGGTGTTTTCCTTTAGATTAAGGGTTTTAATTACCTTTAGGGCTTTTAATCCATTAAGATCCAAAAATCATATCCACTTGATTTTGTCACATTTCCTCCATGATCTAACTGGATTCCATCATAATATCATCCCTTTAATCCATCCCAAGGATCTGATCATACTTGATCTCATTGATCAAGTGGGTCCCTTTGTATTTTTTTATTTTTATTTTAGGGTTTTTCTACCATTAAGGGTAGATCCCCTATTTTATCCAAGATCTGTCCAAATTAACCATAGATATTAATTTATTACATTATTATATCATCGATAAAATAAATTTCCAAG
The DNA here is from genome assembly GCA_035236585.1 of Warburgia ugandensis. Taxonomy (NCBI): domain Eukaryota; kingdom Viridiplantae; phylum Streptophyta; class Magnoliopsida; order Canellales; family Canellaceae; genus Warburgia; species Warburgia ugandensis. The sequence continues at coordinate 40,666,536 of CP141133.1, forward strand.
ATCTAATCACCTCAGATTTTGAATATCTTAGAAATTGGACACTTATTTCCAAAATACAGAAATAAATTTTAGAAATATTATGACTTCATTAGAAACTAGAAATTACAAGCTTTCCATATCTTCTTTCTGATCTCAATTTGGAGTTCATATGACTCCACAATCTTAAATTGAAGTTTTCAGCCGTTCCTAGGGTCTAGATTTGATCTAGGCCCACCAGAATTAATCTCTCTCAATTGAGGGTCCAAAACTACTCAGATCTTTCTAAAACTTCTACCCTAGGGGTTTTGGACCATTATGGATTGATTGATGGAGTCAGATTTTTCATCTGAGCACTCCATCATCATGAATTAAGGGTTCTGTTGTTTACTTTATTTTTACCTTTTTATTACCAAAATTAATTACAGTAAAATAAAAATTACATAAAACAATACTAAACATATATGAAAAGGATTTCCACTTACTTGATTGGAGAGAAAACCTCATTTATATGCCCAATTTAAAAAAATACCTTGTTGATGAAGATATAGCATAAAATCCACCTTTCTTGCAAATACCATTGTTTGAACCGTTGGATCTTGAAATTTCTTTGGGATTTTGTAGAATAGATATGTTGGGAAGTTTTGGACGGTGGAATTGATCAAATTAGATCTGGAACAGAGTGCCTAATTGATTTTAGGTCTCTTGTTCCAATCTAAAAAGAAAAACAAGTTGAAAAGATATCTAACTCTTGAAAATTTTGGGTTTTTGGGGAGGGATCTAGATCTAAATTTTCAAGGATATTGAAGAGAATTTCTTGGGGATTTTATGAGTATTTTTGGGCTTGTATTTATAGGCACTTTGGGTCTTTTTCCATGATTATAATATGTTATTTTTTTAATATAAAATGGCATGAAAGTCTTCAATGCTCCCATGCCTAATTTTTCCTCCCCATGACTAGCTGATCTTTGTTGACCCATGTTTCACATGGGATTCTGATCAAATTGGTTGTTGGGGACGTGGTGGTCCCCATGTGGGCCCCACATGGTGTAAAAAGGTCCGTTTTGCCCTTTATGCATAAAATTTTTGGGTTTTATTCCCATGATCTCGGATTTGAGTGTACTTAGTGGCATTGGATTCATATTTGTCAGTGCATTCTAAATTTTGATGTTTCATATTTTGATTTTTGGGTAAAATTACTATTTTACCCCTTTTGTTAAAAAAAAATGAAAAACTTCAGGATTTCTCATCCGAATTCGAAATTTGTCGTGCTTACAGTCATTTTGAAGGGTTTGCTAAGTTTAATTTCAATTTTACATATATTATTATTTGATTATACTTTTATAAAAAGTATATTTTAAATAACCCTAATATTTCAGCCCGAAATATCTGAAACTCAAACTTTATTGATTTTTCTCAATCAATTTACAAAAATTGGGGTTATTATAGGTGTAACTGCTCACTTTTTTAATTCTTTTGGGACTAATTGTATTGTGTTAGAATTGATTATGAAACCTCAAAATTTGAGTGGTACTTGAAAAAATGATTCCAACGACACTATGAACATCGAAATCAGAGTTAGAATGAAGAAGTTATGACACTTAAAATATGAAGAGAATTTCAATAAAAATAATATTGAAAAAAAAGAGGAGAAGAAATGCATAAAACAAGGGGCCAGATTTGATACTGGCACCCACCACTTAAATGAACAAGAAACAGATGTTGGGTCTATTCTTCCCAAACCCAACAGACAAATAAAAAAACCTAACAAGAGGAAAAATAGGGGAGAAGAAGAGAAGGGAAGAAGAAAAGAGGAGAGAGGGAAGAGAAGGATTGGAGAAAGGAGAGAAGAGAGAGGGAGTCAGGATTTGCATGCTGGAAAATCCACCCACTCCAGAGAAGAGGGACGTTGGGGTTTTTGGGTGTCAAAATTTGCAGGTGCTGCCGAAGAAGACTACTGCTTGGATCATCGATCTGAGCCGACCAATCTTCTCAACGCATGAGCACGAACCAAAGCCCTAAGGTTTTGGTGTGATCCATGCTTTGTGGGACTTCGAATTGAAGGGGAGATCATTGTACGACAAGATTTGGAGGGTTTCACAACTGATCAGAGTCAATCCAACTCATTCTAAAGGGGGAAAAGCATGGTGACTCACGCAGGAGAGGTGTGACTAATCGGGAGCATGTATGTGAATTGAATAAATTATTCACGTCAGTGAACCTAAAGATCTCCATTTGAGGTAGGTGGAATTAAGATTTGCTGAGACTTTAAATACGTATGAATATATATGAATTTTGATCACTAAAACAAGTCTCTTTCGGTTATGCGATGAATGAGATGTGTATGCAAAAATTGAATCACGAATTAAACTGCTCATGTATAAGTTATGTTATTATCATGAATCATGTGAGAAAAATATAAGACTGATACCAGGTAATGTGATATGACTTGTAAGAGTTGAAGACTGATACTAGGTGATGTGAAACGACTTGTAAGAGTTGAATATTGGTATTAGGTAATGTGAAATGACTCATAAGAGTTAAAGACTAATACCGGGTGATGTGAAATGACTTGTAAGAGTTGAAGGCTGATACCAGGTGATGTGAAGCAACTCGTAAGAGTTGAAGATTGGTATCAGGTAATGTGAAATGGCTCGTAAGAGTTTAAAACTGATACCAGGTGATGTGAAACAACTCATAAGAGTTGAAGACTGATACTAGGTGACATGAAATGACTTGTAAGAGTTGAAGACTGATATCAGGTAATGTGAAATGACTCATAAAGAGTTGAAGATTGGTATCAGGTAATAAAGACTGGTATTAGGAAATGTAAATGACTTGTGAGTTTAACATGTAATTACATACTTTGTATTTCAAGGAATGTGTTCTAATACTGATGCATCGATATTTCTTTACTAATAGCATGAATTCATGATTTTGATAAATGTTTGAATTATTTTAGGTTAAATAATAAATGAATTGTAGTTTGCATGATTCAACATAAAAAAATTGATTTATATAGAAAAATCATGATTTTGTTTATGAAAAATTGTATCTTATTCCACCTACACAAGCGCAAGCTTGTTGAGATATTATACTTGTTTACAATATCTCAGAGCAGAGGATTCCCAAGCAGTAGGAGCCATTTACTGATAGGAGTGCACCTATGGCAGCTTTTGATAAGGAAAGGTACGACTTGGTTTGTGTTAGAAGTTGTTGTACTAGAAAAGAGAGAGACTATATTGTATTCTGATTATGAGAGTTTTTTATAACTTATGTAACTGGGTTGTGAGTGGAAGGTCTAGGGATCTATTTTGTTTAAGTATATTGTCTTTATTATGTTAGATGTATGAAAAGGAGTTAGAGTCTCGAATTATGTTTTAAAAATGGAAATGAATGTTTATCAAGTACTTTGTAATGATATGCATTAAATGTCATATGTTCAAAAAATAGAGGAAACACTACCAAATATTTGGTAGAAATGTAGAGCTCATTTAATTGAGAATCCTTTTTTAGAAAAGAAAAAAAATGATGCTCGAGGTTTTTAAGAATAAATTTAAAAGAAAAAGATTCTTTAGTTGTTATTTGATAAAAAAAAATGGTTTTCTATAGAGATTGATCTAGCTATATAAATGTCTTTTATATTTAAAAAGTGTTATAAAAACTCAGGTCGTCACATAAGGTTACCATCTCTTAGCTATCACAATAAGAGATTGATAGCCTTTGGTCAAGGAAACTACAATCGTCATATAAGGTTACCATCTCTTGGCTATCACAATAAGAGATTGATAGCCTTTGGTCAAGGAAACTCCAGCAAAAAACTACAAGCAATGCATAATGGAAGACAGCCAAGGAAAGAGGTGCATAAAATAACAAAGCAAAACTGCCAAAAGGAATGAGACTTACATGGAAAATAAGATGAAAAAGGGTGTGGAAAACCTAAGGAAGAATGCATGGTGAAGAACCCAAAGATGGTTGATACATTGATATGCAAGAAAGATGGGGCATGGTGAGCTTCAATGGATGATGGCATGGAGGACTATGGCTGGGACATGGAGAACTAGTCCATGGATGGGTCGTGGTGCTCTGTCTCCTCTTCCATGATATATATATATATATATATATATATATATATATATATATAGACACACACACACACACACACAAGCAATTCCCTCGCTAATTGTAATCCTAAGGAAGAAGGAAAGAGGGGATAAGAATGGGGAAGAATGAGATAAGATAAGGATAGGGATGAAAGATTAGGAAGGTGGGGAAGTAGGACTCTAGGAAGGTGGAACTTAGAAGGGAAGATCCAAGGAAATTGCATGGAAGCTCTTTCCTTAGTGTTCCACAATGGAAGGTGATAGACAAAGGGAAAGAGACTGAGAGAAAGAGGAAAAGTTGGGGGGAAAGATAGGGAGAGAGAAAATGAAAGTCTAAGGGTGAGGTCTCTTCTCCTATTGGTCTACCTTGTATGCATATCTTCTTTGTTGATAGAGTCCAAGTTCTCTTTTATTTTTGCTCTTCAATATCATGTTTTCTTCAAGTGGGAGAATCACGTTTTCTTCCTCAAAACGTGTGGACCCATGTACATGGCTTGCTTTGATAGCTTCTAGTTTGGTGGCTTCATGGCTTGCTTCTTTGACTTCATGGCTTGATTTCACCTAGCATAGCTTAGGTGGCTAGTATGGCTTCAAATCTCATGCAAAGGTGGTAGAATTGCATGTATTTTGCATGGGCCCATTCTAATCACCTTTGATTCATCCAATTGGTTTCTTGAACTCATCAGCTTGCCTTGGAAAAATCTTGACCCTTCCTTGAACTTTGGCATTGATTGTAATACATGTAATTTCACAATTATGATTAATAAACCTATGTATTTACAAAAAAATAGGATAACATTTTTCTTGAACTCATCAACTTGCCTTGGAAAAATCTTGACCCTTCCTTGAACTTTGGCATTGATTGTAATACATGTAATTTCACAATTATGATTAATAAACCTATGCATTTACAAAAAAATAGGATAACATTTTTTTTTATTTACTAAGCGTATGTTTAAGGGTAAAAGAGGAGAATGGAATGACTATGTTGAGAAATTAAGTTAGTTTAATCCCTTGGAATTTATTGTTAAGTTGGTTTGGATGTTTAGAAGCAAAGTTTCCAAGGAAAAACAGTAATTTGAGAATTTCAATAAATAACATTAAGCTAATTTCCAAAGAAAGATCGAAAATTTAAAATATAAATTAAGCTTAAATTTGGGAATTAGTAGGCCATTTGTGAAAGGGAAGTCCAAGCTTAAGCCTAACAAAAATCACATAAATAAATTCCAACTAATTAAGTAGGAATGAGAAACTAATTATAATATTGGTCAGGGTGTAATTGCAAAATTTACTCTGGCCAGAATATAATTGAGGAAAGTGTGCAAATTATAGGGTTTTAATTGAACCCATACAAGTGGGTCACCTACCATGATGGGATCTGAGCCGACCACGTGGGGACACAGGCCAAAGGCAGCTACCTCCCCCTTAAGGCCACCTGTCCAGCCCTTATACACATTTACCTAAGTTTAAAATGAAGGAAAATTTAGGTGGCTGGAATGAATTCCAGCACGTGTAGTGAGGAAGAAGACCAGCAAGAGGCAAAGCAAACGGAGATCGGGGAAGACTGGGGGGAAGTTGGCTGGGAAGGAAGACAAGGTGGTGGAGAGCCGGGAAGTTGAAGGAAGAAGACGGGTTTTGATTGAGAGGAGTGTTGGAGAGAAGGAGCTCTGCCTGAGTTGAGCTCCACTCAAGGAAGAACAGGTACCCAAAGCCAGGAAAATTTAGTTGGAATGTAGCCGTTCAACGCTTTACCAGGTAGGGGACTTATAAATAGGAAGGATTACTAATACTAGCATGGTTTAGCTCAAGTAAAAAGGTGTTGCTTTCCTCTGAGATATGTAAGAGAACTTTGTTTTTGCCATTGCTGGAACATGCGTTCAATTGCTGATAGATTTCATTCTCTTTGTTGCTGGATGTTGATTATAACTTGAAATATATACATTCTGTATATCAGCAGCCTGTAGTTACAATGTGTGACTCTAAATGCATCATTTTTTACTGGAAATGTTGAGCTTGTAACTACCTCTAGCATACTTTGTTTTAGGACTGCATGCAGCTTGAAACACGGGACCATTTATATGCTTGAACACCCTTGAAATCCATCCTCTTTGGAAAAAACCTTTCTGGGTTATCTTGGTTGTAGATTAAACTTCGGATTGGTATTGAAAAACTTAAGGCTTTAGGTGTTTTAATTGAACTCTTAAGTGCTGCAAACTAAAACAGGGACTGGGCGCACCCTGCTTCCCTTTATGCAATTGCATGGACGTAGCACCCAAATCCCAACCTAAACTTGTTGCTTTAGATGCAAATTCGATAGAAATCAAACCTAGGCTTGATTTGATGGAATTTCTAGCAGTTTTATGAGATTTTGAAGTGCACAGACCTTACTATTGTGCGCACCATTTTCCTATATACAGTTGTAGGAAAATGGCATTCAAAAACGTGCTTAAATCCTGATGGAAATGAATTAAGCGAGGGAAAATAAAATATGGGTCTTTTAGATCATTAAGTCAACTATCAAATAGCACTAAGTTTTACTGAAAACTCATTCCAGATTTTATGGTTGGGGGAGCCAAATAGGGAGGAACGACCTAGTTTCCTGCGCAGAGTAGCAGGAAACTGGTGTCATTTCTCCACCTGTTTACACCCCAAATGGTAAGCATTGATGCTTAATTTGAAATATGAAGTAGAAGTTCTTATAAACTTCCAAGATTTCTAACTTAGAAGTGGAATTACAACCTCCGCGAGGTGAAAAAATTAGTAAAATTTACTTCCTGGTTCAGTTATGCAGGAAGCAATGTCTTAATGTTTTCACTTGAAATTGATGGAAAAGAAGTGGAATTTGAATGAACCAGTAGGTTTGGGAAAGGTAAGAAAAACTTCATTTTTCCAAGCTTTAAAGATGTTTGAAATTGATTAACCAGTTGCACCTAGCTACTGGTTTTGGGTCGGGTGATTAAGATGACCGGAATTCTCGAGTTCTATGTAATTCCAATCCTAGAATTTTAAGCGAAAAATTTAAAGATGACTGAAATTCTCAAGTTCCAGAGAATTCGAGTCCTCAGAATTTCATGTGTAAAAATTGCATTGTAAGGAATTCTAAAAATTTTAGAACTCCAATCAAAGGAAAATCTTTAAAATTTAAACTTTTTCAAGTTAGGAATGTGAATACCACTAATGACCTTAGTTACTAATGATATAAAGAAAGTAAAACAAACTTTTAAATTGAACAAAATGAGAGACAAGAAGTAATTTGTTAGAGGAATTCCATAATTCCATAATAAAGAAAAGATATGGAAATCATTACTTTTTTAATTGTCATGAAAACCTATTGATTGTCGTGTAAGAAGGTCAAATTATAGCAATGGGTTAATAGTAGAGTAACAAAATAATTCACTTTACTAGACTTGGATGGCAGTGCATAACACTCCATCACCTACATGATTTGTGGCTTATGGTATTTGAACTAATGGGTTCAAGGATTTGGCCAAGAGTCAGAGGCATTATTTTCATCGACACTAGGTAAACCACTACTAGTGGGATGGTAAGCCATGAGATTTGGACTCTTTTGTGATCCACGAGTTTTGATTTTATTACTGTTTAGGCAGCACACTCTATGAGTGATCATAAGTCCTTATGGATGTGAATTTATAAATAATTAGGCAGACACTCTATGAGCAGTTGTATGCCTTGATGGTTATGGATTATATCCATGGTTTTGGCAGGCACTCTACTAGTGGCCAGAAGTCCTGATGGATATGGTTTTATTGATACTTAGGCAAGCACTCCATGAATAGCTGTAAGTCCTTGTGGATATGGATTTCATTACTGTTTTGGGCAATCACTCTTGAAGTGTCCTTAGTCTTAGATCACTCGACATGTGCTCTACGAGTACCATAAGATCCAAAGGCTCACCTGCCATGGACAACAGTAAGACCTTGAAGCAGGCATGCTACATGCAATTGTAAGTCCTGAGACCATATGCTAGGAGGTGCAGTTCACCACTGACCTCTAAGATGAGATTGATACCAACCCTGCAATGGAGAGGGTGGGTAGTAGGAGTACCTTCTCATGGGCAAGTGCTCTATGTGGTAGCTGAATAGCCCCCATGAGGTTCAAAGAGTTATGGTTTGTGCAAGTATCCATGAGCAGATGTAGAGATCGTGGTAGTTGCCATTGGGTGACTGTAGGGCCCTACAAACATAGGTATCTATGTGTTATTAGCATGCTAGGCATGCCAGTCATTCTCAAGAGTTCAGACTAATGGTCTTGGTGGTAGCATGATATGCCATTAATGGTCCCGGTGGTAGGATGTGTGACGACTTGGGTTTTTATAACACATTTTGTAATACATTTTTCAAAGGCAGGGCCCTTAGTAGTAAAAAAATTTCACAAAACAAAGTAGCAAAAATTCTTTTCTTTAGAAGTTGTTTTGAAAAACCCTAGTCATCATCACTTCATACATAACATAAGTAGAATTTTGTACAAGATCAAATTCCATTGAAGGAATATACTTTTATTAAATTTCAGAATCCATCTAGTGGTTTACAGTACAACCCAATTCATTATAATACTTGTCCAAATTACATAATTCAAAACTCAAAGCTCACCATACAATAAAATTCTCATAACAATACAATACTCTCAAACAAAACAAAATACGTGTCTTCAAGGGGTATACTTTGATGATTATTCTTCCATGTCTTCTCAATCTTGAGCTCCTAACTACCCTTCTCTATATCTGAGATATTGTAACTCAACAAGCTATGTTTGGTAGGGGATTCAAGAAACATAATAATTTGACCGTCTAATCCTAATACGTCATAATTCCATCATTTATAAACATACTTATGGATCAAACTCTTTACTTTGTCATATATGTACATCCTTATATATACATACTGTATATGGATAAATCCATCAAATTCATGAAAATAGTCAAATATCATTCCCAAACTAAGTTGATTAACTCTTTCCACTCTAAGGAATCAGTATTTTAGCCAGTCCTATACTAGGAATTTTCCTTCTTGGGAAATACTGGTATTTCATCTGACCAAAACATAAGGCATTTTACTATGCCTATCTCATATGCATCATAGTGCAAAATAATCAAGGACTACCATGCTACGATCTGATCCGTACTAGCATGCTTGGATAACTGCCTTGCTCACCACTGGTACCATGGTGGAAAATATTGTGTCACTGCTCATATGGGGAGATAGGGCTTTCATAGTGGTGGCCTTCCCATAATTGCCCCACCTGACTTTTAGCCTCTCATAGGTCACGGTATCATCATATCATCAAATTTTGGGAAGCGGGTGGGCAAACCCTCATAACTCCCCCAGCATAGCATCCCTATGCTTATGCTTGTTTAAAAAAAAAACCACAAGCCTCCATGCTTGTATATAAAATATTTCTCATACTTATCAGACGATCTATCTATTTATATAGGACTGGAATATCTTCTAGTTCCCTATTCACTTAGAGTTTTCCCCCCCTCAATTCTAACTTAATCATTTCATATGTGTTTTGGTTGGATCATAAGGATTTACAAGTATTTTACATTACACTTGTCAACATTTTTAAACATAAGATCATGTATTCAACATGTATTTCTCATGTAGATGCATTCATAAAATCCTCCTACCTTCAAGTAGCGATCCATCTCTTTAGATCTCCCATGATTCTGACTGACATATGAAATCTGTAAATCCATACATATTGTCAATATTTATTCAATTTGAATAATCTTATATATTTTTATCATATCTAATTCCTTGTCTAATCTTGTCCTTTGATCTAAAGGATCTAGATCTTTTGTCCTATCCTGATCTATCTTCCTTAGATAGTGTTTATCCTATTGATCAATAGATATGACTATTAGAATGATCTTCTAATCTTTCAGATCTATTTAAGTCCTTGTGTATTTCTTTCTTTGATTACGATCTTTAATAGATCCTTTGATCAATAATCTATACTTGTTAATAAAGATCAAGGGCTTAGATCTTCTATCATCCAGTTCTTCTTTGATCTAAGTTCAGTTGTTTGATCATCCTTAAGGAGGATGATCCTGGTTCTCTTCCTTGAATCATATTTGATCAAGGGTTTGGATTTTTTATCTAGATTTGTCTACAACATACACACATAGATACACAATAAAATATAACATTAGAATTCTTATTGTCCTTGATCATTCAAGATCCCATAGATCTTGTTTGATCATCCTTATCTTTCTTACCATTTGTATTAAGATTAGATAATTTACTAACCTTTCATGATCTTATTATTATTATTCAACCAGCTAATGTTTTACTAGTTGAAGATAGCTTATTTCATCCGAAGTTTAGATAGCTCCTCTTATTTCCAATAGACTAAGGCTTACTAGCTGAATGGCTGTTCACAAAATGGTTACTTCAATCCTCATGTAAGAAGGCATTTAAACCTTATAAACATCAACGGAAGGTAGGGGAAGAGAGAGGCTCTATTAGAAAACCTCCTTAATCAACATGTTCAACATTCACTAGAGTGACCTTAGCTCAACCTTTCATAAGGTTCTTATGAGCTTGCATACCCTAATTTATCTCTACTTAATTATTATTATGTTCCATGAATATTATGTCATTCATGGAGGTTTATTATTCACATACTTTAGGCCAATGAAATGGTAAACCATTCCTTATATTTCCCTACTAACTATAGGCCTTAGTAATATTAAATCAAAGTCAAGTCATTCCTTTCTCTTATGTGTTCATGGCACTCTAATTTTCAATTAGATTGCATTTTTGGTGATTTATGCTCATTATATCACAACAACTACTTAACAATTAAATCTACTAATAAAATTTGATAACAAATAAGTTATAAACTTTAAAGCATAAATCCAATATCAATTTAACAAGCCTTTATCCTAATGTGCTTCCTATGAATGTAACTTAACCTAATGGAATAAAACTATAATTAAAATAACATGATTCTAAATTACAATTCCATTATTAACCTAATGGAAATCAAATTAAACTGACATGGCCCTAATCCATACTCATTAAGAACCCAAGAAATTTTAAGGTAAATCATGCAGTAATTACACTAACATGACCCTACGATAATTAAATCTATCAACCTAATAACAAACTAATAACATTTAGAGCATTTATACTATAGTAAATAATTAACTAGCATGGATCCTATTATTCATGCCATAAATCAACTACACAATTAAATTAACTAACAAATTAAGATTATTAGAAACTTTTAATCATGATCCAACCATCCAGTTTTAGGTTAATCCTTTAGATCAATGATTTTTAATTACATTTAGGGTTTTTACTTCATTAAGGTCCAAAAATCATATCCACTTGTTTTTGTCACATTTAATCCATGATCACATTGGGTTTCATCATAATCCCATTCATACAACCCATCCATAGGGTTTGATCATGCTTAATATTACAGATCAAGTGGGTCCCTTTGTATTTTAGGGTATTTCTACCATAAAGGGTAGATTCCTCAATTTTTCTTAGACCTGTCATAATAAATTATAGATCTCACTTTATTTCAACATTATTTCATCATTAAATTAGATCCCCAAGATTTAATTGTCTCAAATCTTGAAGATCATAAAAATTGGAAGCTTATTTCTTCAAAACAGAAAGTTTCTTGAAGATTTTTATAAATTTTATGATTTCAAAAGAAAATAGACTTCACAATATTTCCATAGCCTTTTTTTGATCTTGATTTGGAGTTCAGATGACTCTGAAATTGGAGAAATAAGTTCACAGTTGTTCCATGGGTCTAGATTTGATTTGGGCCTAGCTGAACGATCAGCTCAGATCGGTCAGGCAGAGCAAGCTAAGCTCTTATCACCGGACTAGGCGGTAACACGCTGCTCGGGATCGCTTCGCTCGGTGCGACATTCCGCTTGGGACGTCGTCGCATGTATAGACACTCCTGCAAGGCGCGTTTCTGCACTGTGCCCCACTATAGCGTTCCGGGAACCCAATCTTATAAGGTAGATCAGATAGTCCATTTTGGTCCATCCAATCAAATCCCCTTCAATCTAAGGCCCAAAAAATGATGAACTTTTCTAAAACTTCTATCCTAGGGATTTTGGACCCTTCTAGATCGATTGGATGGCTCAAATTTTCCACTTGAGCCCTCATGATACATAAATGAAGGCTTTTTTTTAACTATAATTGATTTTCATAATTTTTTACAAAAATAAAATTTATATAACAACATAAAATTAATATGGGAGGACTATCCACCTACCTATTTGGAGAAAAACTTATGTCTTGAAGCCCAATTTAGATAAATACCCCGTTGAAGATAACCTCGCCCAATAACTGCTTATTTCGTGATTTTTCGTTGATTGCACCATTGGATCGAGTTTTGTAGATAAGAGGAGATTTGATTTGGAACAGAGTTCTTAATTGAATTTAGGTCTCTTGTTCCAATCTAGAGAGAGGAGAGAGAAAATGAAAGAAGGGGGATTTTTGGGCAATTTGGGAATGGATTTCGATCTGGTTTTTTAGGGGAAGAATGATAATTTCATAAGTATTTTAATGAACATTTTGGGTGGGGGGGTATTTATAGATGTTTTTAATTTTTTCATCATTACTTATAATAATTATGTTTCAATTCTTTTGAATATTAAATTAACATTGGATTCTCCACTACCACCTCCTTCTCAACTATTAGTTGGTAGTGGTTTAACTTGAAATTGAGCATACTTAGTGGCGTTGGAATCAATTTTTTGATTACATTCTAAATATTGATGTCTTAGATCTCAGTTATGGGTAAAATTACCATTTTATACTTATTCATAAAAATGATGAAAATTAGGAATTTTTCATTTTAAATCGAAATTGAATGTACTTAGTGTCATTTTAATAGGTTTTTTTTAGTACATTCATAATTTCTAAGTTTTAAATCATGTTTTAATCTCTATAAAAAGAGATTTTCCAATATCCTAATATTCCAACCCAAAATTTCTAAAAATTCAAACTATTGATTTTCTAAATAAAGTTATACAAATTGGGGTTATTACTGGATGATATGCTACTAATGCCCCCAGTGGTAGGACGATATGCCACTAATGGTCCTATGGTAGGATGATATTCCACTAATGGTCTCGGTGGTAGGACGATATGCCATTGATGGTCTCGATGGTAGGATGATATGTCACTAATGGTCCTATTGGTAGGATGATATGCCACTAATGGTCCTTAGTGGTAGGATGATATTCCTTTGTGATGGGGAGCAATCAGTTTTCCATGATGATGTAGGCATGGATTTGTGCATTAGCACCTTGGTTCGACATTATTTGTTTTGAGCACATTGATTTGACAGATTTTTCATTTACTTTGAACCTTATGGATGATTTGAAATCATCTATCCTTGAGGATCTTTATCACATATGTGTTGATCACGCTTTTCAAAGATTTATTGGCATATGTATATATGGATAGACATACACTTATGATATTGCATGCTTTATTTTAGGCATTCCAACTTGTATTAGTTTTTCTTCCTACTGTGAGCTGTTGTATTTGCTCACCCCCTACAACCAACTTTTCAAGTGATACACCAAGTAGTTCAAGAGTGAGAGATACAGGGAATGCGAAAGTACCTGGATTTGCTTAGATGTGAGGAGATTCTGACTTAATTGTAGTTTCCTTTTTATGGAATCCATGTATAGGATTATATTTTGGGATATTGTATAAACTTAAATTCTGTCGACACATTGGATGACTATAATATGAGTACAGTAATTTTTCGTATGGCATGTGTGGCTTTACTTGTGATAGTATTGATGATCCTGTGGCATGTATCTCTAACTGTTTATAGGTTAGAAGATTATTATTTTACATATATGTGAAGGTTTTACCATAGCTCTCAAAAAGAAGTTGATGAATTACAAAATTACATATATATATATATATTATCACTCTGATAAATTTTTCTAAACAAGGAAATTTTTTCTACTTTCCAACTTAAAATTAATAAAAGGCTTGAAAAAAATGTGGGATGTTACATTGATGTAAAATGGGTTCTTGCCATCTGAGTTGATCTAGATCCTTGATTGTCATCTAAAGTGATCTTGGCCATTGGATCATCCTTTCGATACCTACAAAATATAAAAAAAAAGAACTTAATTAATACCTATAAAATTATGATAAATTAGATACTTACTCTAGATTAGCTTTTGAACCTACAAAATATAAAATTTTTGAATCATTAGCTTAGAAATTCATGTGTCATGAATTTTAGAAAATTTCTACAATAATGCCCTATAATATATAACATGTGAGCTATTAATTGGGTATTTTTATACAAAATTAAATACTTATCATAATTAACTTGCACATCAATCTATACGATGTGTAATTTTGATATTTTTAACATCAATTTTAACTTTCATACCATTTTCAATCCATAACTTGAATTTTAACTTAGTTTATGATCTAACAATATGGATCATCTCAAAATCAAGGAATTGTTAGATTTACTACCTATTAATGATGAATGTTAGAATTTCACATTGCTAACCATTTAGGTTGCTAATTTGAATTTTCTATTGATTCGAGTAGTTACAAGTTGTTATGTATTTAGATAAGCAACTTTACAATATTTAATCTATGTTTTTGTTACTGTACAAGATTAATTACCTAATCATTTCATCATCTAATGGTTAGATTAGTATTTTAGGGTCATGAACATATGATCAAAGTGATACAATTTTCTGTTTAGACTTCTTGTCCACAAATCAAAGTTTTAGACTTATAATTTAGAGCATAATCAAATCATAGAAAGGTCTAATTAGACAATTTAGTTCATGATCAATCAATTCCAAGTGATCAGATTTGTTATCTAGGGTTAAAACTAAATGATCAGAACACTAGCAACATTGTTGGAGCTCTACTCATTGACTGATGAATGTGCATGGTGACAAATAAACGGTCCTCATTCAAAAGGATTCTAGAATCTTAATTCTATTCTATTCAATTTTCAAAGAAAATATAGGGCTTTTAATCCAAATTACATGAGGATTAATCTAAATGATAGAGGGGGAGTTTAGCATGTTGATGACTAGTTCATATATGACAATTGCTCGGTAACTAGTGATCGATTCTTTTTCTGTTATATAGGTAGGGTTGGGCTCATTCTAAATTTTAGTTTTCTTACATGTCTTTGATTGAAACCACTAGTGATCGAAGAATTCTCATAAGGTTTTTACTAAATGAAGGTCTAGGAAGGCAATGTTTGGTCATCAATTTAACATTGCCCCATCCCTATTCTTGCATTAACCATCAATTACTAGTGGAAATCCCTCTGATTAAACTTAAATCTATAAGATTAATTGCCATAAGAATTAAATTTATAGTGAATAAAGGTGTTTTTCTTATTGTATTTCGCTTAATTGATTTTTTGTTAGAAAGTGGTTGGATAGCCGCCAAATTTACTATTCCTCTAATAACAAATGGTCTTATCTCCAAATTGCTAAAGGGTGCTCTGTCGTCTTACCTCTATGAACTCTTTGAAGGTGTTAGATCTTGGATCAAAGATTGTCTTCCTACCTAACCCAACTTAATCGATGGATCTCCCTGTGACAGGTCACAATTCACTAGAATTTCAAATCTAAAACCACGATTTGGGGAAAGAAATGGGAAGATTACAAGTTGTAGGAGCTTACCTTTTCATTATTAGCTTGCCGACAATGCGACAGTAGCTCAGATTGTCAATTAAGAGTGGACAAAGAGAGACCAAGTTGGGAAAGAAGAGAATAGTATAGGATTTTTTATCCTCTCACCTAGAGCAACACGATGGTGGTGTTGGATCTCCAAACCCTCATTGTCTTTTTCCATTATGTCACAAACCTGTTTGCTTTAGCATTTACAATTGTTGGATTTCACCCATGTTTGGTGTATACGACGATGCGGTGCTCTCTCTCTCTCTCTCTCTCTCTCTCTCTCTCTCTCTCTCTCTCTCTCTCTCTCTCTCTCTCTCTCTCTCTCTCTCTCTCTCTCTCCCCCTCCCTTCTCTCTTCTTCGCCTTCTTCTTCATCTTCCTCTTCTCTTCTTCTTGTCAACTCTCTCACTTTCCTTAAGTCTAGTAAGAAATTGATTTCAATATGTTTTTGTTTTTTAAAAGGGGGGCCGATATCAAAGCCACCCCTCCTTTATATTTACTTTAATTCTTATGTTTTTAAAGTTATTAATTCTAATAATGTCATTTTCTCAATTTAGTCATCATCATACACTATTAGAATGAGTTTAATCAAGCTTCATTTCATGAACCACCAGTGGGACCAACTTGGTGAAACTTTTGAACTCAAATTTTGACATTCTTAATGTCATTGGAATCCTTTTTCCGAGTAGAATCCAAAAATTGAGGTTCCAACCCTCAACTTATTGTTTATAATTTTCTTAATTTTTAAAATTTTATTCCATTTCATAAATAATTGTAAATTACATAAAAATGGAGTTTAAAATTTGAGGTATTACACTGAGGTATTAGGGTTGGAGGAGGTAGCTTTGAAACTCTCACACTTCCACTCCCTAAATAAATCTAGCTTTAACCCATCACACAACTCGCTTTGAAGTTGTGCTTTAAAAATTCTAGTAGGCCTCATCATTAGCTGCATGCACTTCTTTAAGAAAGAATGTGGAAGGAACAACACCATGCCTTTGGCCCTATACTAGGCCAGGGTGCTCCTCATTGTTGAAAGCCCTATACAAGATCGAGTGTTGATTAGATGTGCTTTCTTAGATAAGCTTTTCCTGCATAATTTAATTATGATAACATGATCAATTTCATTAATTAATCTTTTATATATTCAAGAAATACAAAGGGTAGATATATGAAATCACTTACCATTTGAGAAGCAACTTGTGCAATAGCTTCATTTTTTAAGGTTTGGGCATTAAAACCTACCAAATGTGCCATTTTTCAGAGGATGGCATGGTTAATGAGTCCCATAGTCCGAGCTGTCTTTTTCTGTTAAGTGAGACACAAAGTTAGGTAATCAAACATTTATAACTATGATATCATTAAAAAAATAAACTCTTATAGATACTTATTGTTTCTTCAGCCATGCATAGGTCAACCTAGCTAGGTGGTGTTGCAGATGATTGAGCTCACAAATATTTCTCTCACTTTTTGCCTACACAATTAGTGCATACATAATTATGAGTGCACAAATAGATGTTATAATTAATACAATCAAACAATGGTCTAGCACATACCTCAAATTCAGGAGACAAGCGACTCTACAAATTTATTCCATACATCTTGGACAATGATGTTGGAAAATGTCAAGGACTCTGTGCAGCCTTGATGGACTGTTTATATTTGAAACTGTGTGTTGTGAACTAGGTAGTTCTTCCATTTTCTCCATTGTTTACAAGCTCCTTGCAAAGAACACTTCTTCTTGTCATGAGGTACTTAGCTACAAAGTAGAAATAAGCATGTTACTCTATTTGAAAATAATAAGATAAGGTCATACTATTAAATGATACATAACATTTACTTATATACCTTCACCATTTCCCATGTTGAATCATTGATTGTTGGTTACACATGTCTTTAATCATCAATCATAATAGGCATTATGCTCCTTATTGTGGAGCAAAGGTAACTGATATAGGATGTTGCATTGCCACCTATCTCTAGCCCCTTATTCTTGAACTAGATAGCTTCTTTTATTTCCTTTGACTTTGTCTTTGTAACCTTTTCCATCATTCTTCATCCTTTGCCTTTCTCTTATAAGGTTTTCTCATATAGGATTATTACTCATTTTCTTGAAGTTCTTCACGTTTCATTTTGGTGGCATAAGGAAAAACATTTCATTTATAACAAATGCATCATAAATCACCTATGCATTCAATATAACTAATGAACTTTAAATGCAAGCTAACAGATGCCCAAATTTGATGCTTTAAATGCAAACTAACATGCAAGATATCTAATGAACTTAATAAACAATGTAAAAGGCTAAATGGGTTGCTTAGGATTCAAACAACTAAGATGTTTTGATGGCTAGAAACAAAGAATAAAGATTAAGGGGAAAAGTTTTCAGATTTTAAGTACTAGGAACTTCAAATCAAATCAAGCATAATAAGCAACTAAAACAATAACATTTATGCAAGATAACAACCTAGATATAAAGTCCTTTGATGAAAAAAAACATTCAATAATATAAAGTCCTTTGATGATAGAAAACTTCAATTATAAGAATCCTCAAAGGATGTTATTGAATTAATGCCACATTACATCAAAATTCTGCCCATAAAATAAGTGTATAAATTTAAAATTTGTGTAAGAAACTAACCTAATAAAAACAACAACAAAACAAAACCTCAATATAAATATTCCAATCTGAAGTATGATGACATACAAAGAAAACCTAAAAAGAAATTTAAGAGAAACGAAGGCTAATAGGATGATCTACAGCAAGGAAAGTGCACCTAAATTAAGGTGAATCTAAGGTAGAAAATATGAAAAACTAACTTTAAGCTATCTCTTCTCTTGACTGTTACTACTAGAGAAGAGTTAACTTAGATCTTGATTGAATAAGCAAAGAGACTAGAGAATTGAATCAATAAACAAAGAACTTAAGGGGTGGAACTATGCGTATGGAATTTAAGAACAAAATAAGAGCAATTTAGGACAGCAAAACTAATGCAAAGAAAGCAAACTATTGACCTGAATTGGAGAACAATTAATAAGAACATAATTTGAAATCCAAAGGAAGAAAATAACCAAGGAAGGCCAAAGTCCAGCTCCAAAGAACACCAAAGAAAGAGTGCAATATTTCAAGGTTCTCACCCAACCTCTACTTGGTAGAAAATGTGGAAACCATGGGGGACTTTATAGATGGCTGGGTTTCTAACATAGGAAAGGCTGAATCAAAGAGGAAATGAGTTCTAGATCTAGGCTTTTGAATGAGGAATGTTAGGTAGAGATTGAAGGAGGAAATTTAGGTGGAAGATGATGTAAGCAAGGATGATAAAAGAGATGACATGGCTGGTTGCTAAGTTAAGAAAGGTGGAGGAGCTGTCTTTTTCTTAGAATAGTAAGTGGTTCTCCTTCCCTTCAAATTGTAGGGTGATTGGCTAGAATGGAGAGAATAATAGAGAGGAAAATAAGGTGGAAAAGTTAGGAAAACCCTAGGGTTTGATGTGCTTTAAATGGAGATAGATCGAAGGGCTTCCTAATTAGGAAACCAACAAAATTGACAACTAAGCAAAGGGGAGGCATCACCTTCTAGGAAGGTGGCTCCCTCCTTAAATAAAAAATGTAGAACCATAGGGTGTGACATAGAAAAAGGTTAGGAAATGGGTTAGGAAAGTAGGGTTTTCTCTCTTGATGGGTCCCTCAATGCATAATCATCTTACCTTTTACAAATATCTTTCAAAATCCCTTGAAAATCACATTTTTAACATAGGATAGTTGCTTGAATTGGAGGTCCAATCGCGAGGCTCCATATGGAATTTATTTATGTCTTGATCGTTTATTCCTTGGTGGCTTATGTGGCTTCTATACATGGCTTTAAGGCTTGAGTAGCTTAGCTTTCTCAGGTTTCCTAGTGAACTAAGAAACTTCATGTATCCCTCCAATTCTCATGCAAAGTCGTGGAAATGCAAGACTTTTTGCATGGATCATTTTAATCACATTTGATTTTTTCCAATTGCCTTCAGGAACTCCATCCCCTAAGCCCCTAATAGGGACCCTTGCACCCCCAATGAGCTAACTGCATAGATCAACCCACTAAAAACTCTGCGAAGTGAAATATAGGTTGTAGGGTCATCTTCTCACTTCCTAGAAAAAAATGTAATTTAATCCTAAAAGATTATGATAATTCACATATTTACTTTAGATTAGCTTCTGAACCTACAAAATATCAAAATTTTGGATTATTAGGTTAGAAATAAGTGTGTTATAAATTTTTTTAAAAATCCTAGAAATAACAATATATTTTACACAGGCTATAACTAGGTACATTTTACATAAAGTTGAATACTTATCATTCTTCATGTTTCATTTTTCCTGCATAGGTAAAACATTTCAATTAGTGGTAAATAAGTAGCAAAACATACAACTAGCTTCTCAATCTTTTAAATAGTGATAAAGCCATTGCAAATGAGTTGCAATCAATTAGTAAATTAGTAACACATCAATAGCAAAACAATAGCAACTATAGATTGATAATTTTTTTACACGCATCAGTTGGTACAACATCAACTTTTCAATTTTCTTAACACATTTGGATTTATGTTCTTATAGCAATTAGTAGAGATAGTACACCTCAGAACTGTCGATGTGTTAGACATCAACTCTGTATGAACAATACTCTCAACATGAATATTACTCCATATTATCAAGAAGATTTTTTTTTTTATATTACAAGAGAAAGATTGGCTCCACAAACTAATGTAAGACTTTAGTTCTCATGTAAAATAAATTGACTCTTAATATTCATGACATACCAAAATACAAAAATGATTGCACTATATTAACAAGTAAGAATGATGATATAGAAATCGGGAAACTATGGTTTGCATACAAGAATAGCTAGAAGTCTACAACACTTGCACATAAAAAATAATATATAATAAAACCATGAATGTCAACTTTGTGATCATATTAAGTGGTTCTAATGAACATAGATAGACAACATTTTAATGATTACTCTATTTTTCACCTAATACCTCTTTCCAAATTGATTCTTGAACTTCTTCTAAACATATGATTCAAGAAGGTTCGTGATTGTTACTGATATATGAATAGCCAATCCACCAAGAAATTATAGCCAATATTGAGAAAATATTCTCATTAAAGCCTACATTCAAGTCCTAAAACAAGATGTTCTGAGCAAACCAACCAATATGGGATTGCACGTGGTAGATAGATAGACTGACTAGAGAGTGAGTGAGAGAGAGAGACAGAGGTAGTTGACCTAGTCACTAGTCAAAGTCAATGTTGATCGGGCTTTTGAGGGTGTGTACAAACCGAGAGAGAGCAGAGAGGCATCCATGAGAGAGAGAGAAAGGGGGAGAACACTAGGATAATAAGAGGACAGGGAGGCTAGGGGCAGCCTTATAACAAAAATTTCTTAATGATTTTTAATGTTTTTCTAATAAATTGACCTTAAAAATGGCATTTTTAAAATTGATTCCATTAAATTAGCTTTAAAAATGATAGTTTTAAAGTCAATTCCATTAAACCAACTTTTGAAACTTAAATTTTAAAAACAAAAAACCTCATTCATCATTTCATCTTGAATCAACTTTAATTTTAACTAGTTTTATTAAAATTTATTTAATGTACTTGCATTATATATAACTATAGATATGTGTGCATATATATAAAATAATAATAAAACAACACATTAACATTTTTTGGATAATTTCTTTAATTATATAATCTAATTATTTACATTTTAATCCTCATTTTAAGTTGTTTTGAACCCAAGGACCCTTCACACTAGTATCATGCACATACTTCTCATTCTCACTGATTACATCGACTCATGGCATTATTTTAGTACCACAAGGGTAATATATTGTAGCCTAAGTTTTCTTCATTATAAAAGTCCCTCGAGAAGATGATAAAATAGTTGATCATTGCTTATCACATTTGTCTTCAATATAAAATACTTGTTTTGCTTGAGATGCCAAAATAAACTAATCATTTTTATAACCAATCTTATTGGGATTAACTAATATCAATCTAAAGGCATCAATTTTGATGTTATCTTTGTTGTGTTCCTCCCAATTGTACTTCAACACAACCAATGTTCTACAAGTATAATCCAATACCTATATCTTTTATATAACCCTGTAATAAGTATCATTCATTATGTGAATTTTACATTTAAACACAAGTTCATGGTTCTATTGGAGTATAAAAATGTTAAATACAATCTGATCCCATAGAGACTCTTAAATTGGATTCTAATTAAAGTCTAAGTTACCTTACTCTACCTAAGCTAATAAGGAGAGAAAGTAATTAATTCTACTACACTAAAGCAGCTAAATTAAAATAGCAAAAAAAAGTAAGTAAACTAAATTAAAAGGAACTAACTAAAGAATTAAAAATTACTTTCATTAATGAACTTTGATTACAAAGGAAATTAACACATGAAAGAAAGGAAAAGAAAATAACAAAGCAAATAAAGAAACTTCCTTTGAAGTGTCTGTTATAGGATTCTTTAGTTGTGTCACCCAACTAGGATCTTTAAATGTTGCTTCTTTTTCTATGCTTGAACATTCACTTTATAGCTCTCATGTTGTGTCACTCAACAAGTGTCTATACACTTCTACCCAATCCAAGGTATACTACCTTACAACCAAGATTTCTCATCATTATTGTGATGTGCGACAAACCCAAAATAAATCTCAAATAACTTTAGGAAGGAAAGAATCCTTGCCTGCCATGGGAAAAGGCAGAAGGTGTTCTTCCTTTCCCTTTTATTCCCAAAATCCAAAAGAAGAGAACATAGAATGCAAAGGAAAAGTTGTGCATGAAAATGAAATGGAGGAAGGAGGGAGGAATGTGTGGAATGAGCAACGAAAGTGCAGTGTGCATGGAAAGGAAAAAGGGAAGAGTGTGTAGATCTAAGATGAGAGAAGATGTGTGAAATATAATGCTGGAAGGAAGAGGTGCATGGAAAACTAGAATGGAAGGGTATGTGTGGAAGATAATGGAAGGTGGAGAGTATGTGTGTAAAGGAAAGGAAATGGTGGATGGTCCTATGCATGCATGTGAGAGACATGCATGAGAGGGACATGCATGGGAGAGATGTTCATGCAAGGGAGAGATGTTCATTCAAGGACAAGATGGAAGAAAGGATTAATGCATGCAAGGTTCAAAGGTGGACGTTGTGGAAGATAGATGGAAGCCAAGGTAGAGGCATGCAAAAGGAGAAGAATGAAAATGGGAATATGAGATAAAAATGGGATAGAAGAAGGGAGACGAATGTAGTTTGAAAAAATGTACCTTTTCTCTAGTGAGATTAACATGTAGATCACTGGGAGAGAGGTGAGAGTCATCTCTCTCCCTTTGTTTCTCTAAAATCTAACTTTAGGTTATAGGGATAGTAAGAGATCCTATTAGCCTTCTCCTTCACCTCTATAGGTGAAAGCCCTAAGGAATGAGATACTAAGATCATAAGTGTGTAATGATAGGGAATGGTCGAGATTAAGTGAAGGATAAAGGGATTAGATGGAAAGTAAGAGGAGGTGGGCATGTGATTCAAAGAGAAGAAGTGTTTGGACATTGAATGAAAGGAGATATGGTTAAGTGGAAAGAGAAAAGATGGGGAAGGAAAGAGGATAAGTGAGATGGAAAAAAATAAAAAGGAAGGGGACAAAATCAAGGAAGTGATGTGGGTAATGGAAAGGAGTATGGGAGAAGGCATGTAATTTTGTGAAATTTGTGGAAGTTAAGAAAATCTATCAGAAAGGTGGACCATTGGATGGGAATGGATGGAGGAGATCTTTCTTTCCTTAGGGTTTTGGTTTGACTTCTCAACAAGGGAATGGTGGATAAGGTTTTTAGCTTTTCTCTTCTTCATTCCTAGCCCTGGGATTATTTTTACCTTAGCTTGAGTGGATGAGATTCTGTTGAAGATTTCTTATCCAAAAAGATCTTCTTTAAGGGCTCTTTTTCTTTCCACCATTGGATTGGAATGCCTTAGAATAGATGGCCTAGATTCCTTTGAAATTTCTTTATCCACTCTAGTTTTCTAATTAATTTTCTTCCATTACACCATTATTTTCTACACCCAATGAACTTCAAGTAGAGTGGGACAATTTTCTACATCAGGTGGATGTTTTATTCCTTAAAAATAGGTGGGAAACCCACCAAAAAAATCTCTAATAATAGGACTTTAGTCTGGTCTTCATTGCAGTTTATCTCCTCATTGGTCAGTCCTTATTTGATTAAATTCCCATTGGTTGCATATACTATGCATAAATAAGGATAGACCTTGGCCCTCAATGCTTTAAAAGTAAGGATGCTTTCCAAACCATATATTTCTCGTAAATTGTCTCTCTCTTCACTTCCTTTATTTTCTCCACCTATCTTTTTTATTTTGCTCATGTGAAAACATGGAATTAAGGTGAAAATACCACCTGGATGGAAAAGTCACCCACTCCCTTAAATGGTCCCCTCTTTTGTTGAGTAAGAGAGAGAGTGTAATGAATGTACTCATGTAGGCCCCAATCTTCTCATTTGTTTTATTCGAAAAGGCATTGATTGTATGTGATTCCAATGTATGTGATTTAAGCTTCCCTTAGAAGCTTCCCAAAGTGGTAGATAGCTTGTATGCATACATGAAATGTTCTACAACCTTACTTTTGATACAAACACCCATTATAGCATGGATAAGGTCAGTGTTCCACGTAGAGTTTTTGTTAGCTCTAACTTGATAATGACATCCAATTTTTAGTTTGAACACCTAAACTTCATATTTAACATGAGTGGGCTCATTATATAGCTTGACTCTAGTCTTACTCTTTTCACGTTTTTTATTATAAAAAATGCACTTTTCTCTCTAGAAGTCCATGTTCTCATTACAAATGAAGAGATATAAAGAAAAATATTATTGTCAATTTTTGCACATATTAAAATAAAGAAAAAATGTGAAAGCAATTAGAGAGAAAGAGAGCATCAACTTACTCAGTTATGGCTAGGCCTCAATAATGTTGTTTCACAAGGCATAAAGGTGGGCGTGGTCTCTATCTTTGTGTTCAACATATGATGATGACCACTCTTGATAAATACTTTGTGTAGAAGTCCACCAGTTCTTTTACAATGTAACATTTAGTAATACACACCTATAGCTGATTTTGATTTCATACATATCTTTTTAAAACTTTTTTTGTACTACTTAAACGAGTACATCCATCACAAGTAAATGGGCCCATAGAATCTTACATCATCAGTGAGGTGCATTGTTAAGTGTACCATGATATCAAAGAAGGATGGTGAGAAGATTGTCTCAAGCTCACATAAATTGTCACTAGATGGTCTAGGATTTCTTATAATTTTGAAATATCAACTACCTTCTTACACAAAGCATTGAAGAAGTAGAAGAATTTTGTAATAAATCCTCTAACTTTATCCAGTAGCATGGAAAGTATTGCATCAGTGCATAACTATCTTGTGATTTCATCCCTAATAGTTTTATCTCTTCAATGAAGACAATATTATTAAAGTTTGAAGAGTAGTCATTTGGAACATTAAGCTCCAATAGGGTTTTACACATTATTCTTCTCTTCTCTCTATCAGGCGTATAATTTGCTTTGGGCAAGTATGTTCCTCTGTTATCCCTATCTTCCTATTTTTGCTCTTCAAAATGCATTTTCTTCATTAGACTTTCCTTTTCTTTCTCCTTCTAATTCCTTCCACTCACCTTCCTAGTTTTCTACTTTTCTTTCCCACTTTCCCAGAGATCTACTAATTCCCTTATCCAATCTTATCTCTTTCCCATTCCTAACTCTCTTTCCTATCTTCTTAGGATAGAATCTTATCAAATCTCATCACTTAGGAATGAGGAGATCACTTATAGATGGAACACCATCTTCACCATCTCATAAAAAAGGAGTTCCATGCCTCCCTCCTTCTTAGCTATTCCAAGCCTTTTCTACTAAAGTTTTATGCAATTTCCAAGGTGGTTTTCCATGTTACTTTTAATTACTTATTGCTTGCTTTGATTCCTTATTTCATGAGCTTAGTTGTTGCTTGTTTTCTTTGTTGTTTGATTTTATTTTTATCTTTATATCCTTGCATTTTGTAATAACCCCAATTTTTATGAATATATTAGAATTATTGAAAGTGAGAAATTGAAATTTTGAAAATGAAACTAGAAATTGAAGTTCCGAGAAAATCCATTTTTGTAGAAATGGAATTAGGTGTTAAGGCATGAATCTTTGGAATGTACTTGAAAATTCAAGTCCAACGACTGTAAGTACTCTAAATTTTTAGTTTGGATGAAAAACTCACATTTTTCTCAATTTTTGGAATTAAAAGGACAAAATGGTAATTTCACTTTTTATTGTAGCCCACAAAGTTAAGGATTGAAGTTAGCAATGACGGAATGGCATGCATTAGCTAACACTCAACTGGTAGTGGAATTTCCACTCCCCATTTAAATAATTTTTGGTGAAATTTATAATAAAATATTAAAAATTTCCAAAATTTGCCTATAAATAGGCAAAAAATTATCATTAAATCTACATGAAATCCCCCATCTTCCCCTCTAATCCCAGTCTCTACCTCCTCTTTCTCCCTCTTTTCCCCCATTTTCTCCTCTTTCTCTCTCCTCTCACTTTCACCAAGAGCATGTCCTAAGACACACTCGGCAACCAGATCCCTGTCTAGAGTCGAGGCATGTCTAGAGACATGTTGTCTCTAATGGAACTAGAGTGGAAACCCTAGCACTGTAAATCAATTATACATCTAATTTTGGCACTCTATGGAATAATCTAATCCGTTAAATAGTTCCATATCAATGTGACCTTCATTTACCCTATGACTATTGAAGGATCCACCCAACTCTCTCTTTCCAGCAAATGTTATCAGCTCTGGCAACGCCTAACTCTATCATCCTATCCTAAAGTCCCCTCTTCCATTTTCTTTTTCCAGCACGATAAGGACCCAGCACAACCAGATGGACATGCTAGAACACATAGATAGGCCCTTGGTACTGTTCATCGGCTTATTTCCATTGGATTTCTCATCTTGATCTTTCCATTTTATCCAAAAAAAAGGTATGAATCATATCCCCTTTCAAATTAAGCCAAAAGCCCCATGATTACCAGCCATTTCATTGGTTGATTTGGTTCATCAGTGACTGAATCACTTGTGAACCAAAACTCAGTGACCTAAGTTAGGAACACAGGTAAATTAGCCTTAATTAGATTATCTAAACCATTAGATCTATTCAAAACACCTCAAAACCCTTAAATATGAAGTTACAGCCAAATTTCTAAACCTAGTTAAGGAAGATCCAAAGATGGTCAATATGATGGTCTAGATCGAACCGTCTCAATGGAATTCTGGTGGTTCGTTCCCATGACGTAGTAGCGTGACGCACATGGAGACACTCCATGCCGGTGCATCCCACACCCGCTACACATATGGAGCAGTCACTAAGAAAATACAAAGCACACAATGTCTCGGTGATGGTGATGCCACTGCCGCTCTTTCTTGCATCCTCATCATCTAGAGTAAATCTAGACCATTGACATTTAGCCTAAAAACTTAGAAATGCAATTTTGAGCTCAATTTAACTCCAAATTAAGATAAAAAAGAACCATTGGATTCCTCTGGATGAGTAGAATCTACTGAACATATAAAAACTATGATTTAAGTAATATTTATTTTTATCATTAGCTAAATTCATTACTAATCTCCTTGATCAGTTAGATCAAGGATGATTAGACCTTATGGATGAGATGTATTAATGATTAAATGATGGAATAACATGAAATTAAGGTCAAATGATATAGATATGTGAGAAATTGAGATTTAGACCCTTAATGTTATCAAAATCATAGATCTAAAGATCTGATCATTGGATCATGATGGAAATTTGTAATATGCTTAATTATTATCTAAATTGTTAAATTGTAGTTAAATTGTCTTTAATTTAATAATAAATTTACTTTTTAAATTAATTTTATGATTAAATGATCATGTTAAGTAAATATTAGAAAATTACTTAAAAATCATCAAAAATGAAATTATTTGATTAATCAAAATCTAGATTTACTTTCATGAACACATACAACATATGGATGACATGAAATGAATTATACCAAGGGCTATAGTAATTAATGTAAGATAAGGAATGGAATTAATCACCATATCCTTAGCCCATTTAGGAAAATAATAAACATCATGAATGACATGATCAATGTTCATGGACATATGTTAAAATCTAGTAGAAAAGGGACTTAGGGTAAAAGAGCTCATAGGAACCTTGTAGAAGATAAGATCTAGTGCCACTCTAGTGCACTGCAAACATTGTGGGGGGTATACAAGATCCAAGTGATCTTCCCTCACCTCCCTTTGATGTTTGTTGAGGTCTAAACACCTCGTTACATGAGGATTGTATTAGCTACTTTTTGAGCAAACTTTAACTGGCAAGCATTAGTCAAATATGAAATAAGGAGGAGTAGTCTAGAATTGGGAAGAAATAAATCATTTTCAACCAGTAAAACACTAACTAGTTGAGTAATAATGCCCCCAGTGGTAGGACGATATGCCACTAATGGTCCTATGGTAGGATGATATTCCACTAATGGTCTCGGTGGTAGGACGATATGCCATTGATGGTCTCGATGGTAGGATGATATGTCACTAATGGTCCTATTGGTAGGATGATATGCCACTAATGGTCCTTAGTGGTAGGATGATATTCCTTTGTGATGGGGAGCAATCAGTTTTCCATGATGATGTAGGCATGGATTTGTGCATTAGCACCTTGGTTCGACATTATTTGTTTTGAGCACATTGATTTGACAGATTTTTCATTTACTTTGAACCTTATGGATGATTTGAAATCATCTATCCTTGAGGATCTTTATCACATATGTGTTGATCACGCTTTTCAAAGATTTATTGGCATATGTATATATGGATAGACATACACTTATGATATTGCATGCTTTATTTTAGGCATTCCAACTTGTATTAGTTTTTCTTCCTACTGTGAGCTGTTGTATTTGCTCACCCCCTACAACCAACTTTTCAAGTGATACACCAAGTAGTTCAAGAGTGAGAGATACAGGGAATGCGAAAGTACCTGGATTTGCTTAGATGTGAGGAGATTCTGACTTAATTGTAGTTTCCTTTTTATGGAATCCATGTATAGGATTATATTTTGGGATATTGTATAAACTTAAATTCTGTCGACACATTGGATGACTATAATATGAGTACAGTAATTTTTCGTATGGCATGTGTGGCTTTACTTGTGATAGTATTGATGATCCTGTGGCATGTATCTCTAACTGTTTATAGGTTAGAAGATTATTATTTTACATATATGTGAAGGTTTTACCATAGCTCTCAAAAAGAAGTTGATGAATTACAAAATTACATATATATATATATTATCACTCTGATAAATTTTTCTAAACAAGGAAATTTTTTCTACTTTCCAACTTAAAATTAATAAAAGGCTTGAAAAAAATGTGGGATGTTACATTGATGTAAAATGGGTTCTTGCCATCTGAGTTGATCTAGATCCTTGATTGTCATCTAAAGTGATCTTGGCCATTGGATCATCCTTTCGATACCTACAAAATATAAAAAAAAAGAACTTAATTAATACCTATAAAATTATGATAAATTAGATACTTACTCTAGATTAGCTTTTGAACCTACAAAATATAAAATTTTTGAATCATTAGCTTAGAAATTCATGTGTCATGAATTTTAGAAAATTTCTACAATAATGCCCTATAATATATAACATGTGAGCTATTAATTGGGTATTTTTATACAAAATAAAATACTTATCATAATTAACTTGCACATCAATCTATACAGTGTGTAATTTTGATATTTTTAACATCAATTTTAACTTTCATACCATTTTCAATCCATAACTTGAATTTTAACTTAGTTTATGATCTAACAATATGGATCATCTCAAAATCAAGGAATTGTTAGATTTACTACCTATTAATGATGAATGTTAGAATTTCACATTGCTAACCATTTAGGTTGCTAATTTGAATTTTCTATTGATTCGAGTAGTTACAAGTTGTTATGTATTTAGATAAGCAACTTTACAATATTTAATCTATGTTTTTGTTACTGTACAAGATTAATTACCTAATCATTTCATCATCTAATGGTTAGATTAGTATTTTAGGGTCATGAACATATGATCAAAGTGATACAATTTTCTGTTTAGACTTCTTGTCCACAAATCAAAGTTTTAGACTTATAATTTAGAGCATAATCAAATCATAGAAAGGTCTAATTAGACAATTTAGTTCATGATCAATCAATTCCAAGTGATCAGATTTGTTATCTAGGGTTAAAACTAAATGATCAGAACACTAGCAACATTGTTGGAGCTCTACTCATTGACTGATGAATGTGCATGGTGACAAATAAACGGTCCTCATTCAAAAGGATTCTAGAATCTTAATTCTATTCTATTCAATTTTCAAAGAAAATATAGGGCTTTTAATCCAAATTACATGAGGATTAATCTAAATGATAGAGGGGGAGTTTAGCATGTTGATGACTAGTTCATATATGACAATTGCTCGGTAACTAGTGATCGATTCTTTTTCGGTTATATAGGTAGGGTTGGGCTCATTCTAAATTTTAGTTTTCTTACATGTCTTTGATTGAAACCACTAGTGATCGAAGAATTCTCATAAGGTTTTTACTAAATGAAGGTCTAGGAAGGCAATGTTTGGTCATCAATTTAACATTGCCCCATCCCTATTCTTGCATTAACCATCAATTACTAGTGGAAATCCCTCTGATTAAACTTAAATCTATAAGATTAATTGCCATAAGAATTAAATTTATAGTGAATAAAGGTGTTTTTCTTATTGTATTTCGCTTAATTGATTTTTTGTTAGAAAGTGGTTGGATAGCCGCCAAATTTACTATTCCTCTAATAACAAATGGTCTTATCTCCAAATTGCTAAAGGGTGCTCTGTCGTCTTACCTCTATGAACTCTTTGAAGGTGTTAGATCTTGGATCAAAGATTGTCTTCCTACCTAACCCAACTTAATCGATGGATCTCCCTGTGACAGTCACAATTCACTAGAATTTCAAATCTAAAACCACGATTTGGGGAAAGAAATGGGAAGATTACAAGTTGTAGGAGCTTACCTTTTCATTATTAGCTTGCCGACAATGCGACAAAGAGCTCAGATTGTCAATTAAGAGTGGACAAAGAGAGACCAAGTTGGGAAAGAAGAGAATAGTATAGGATTTTTTATCCTCTCACCTAGAGCAACACGATGGTGGTGTTGGATCTCCAAACCCTCATTGTCTTTTTCCATTATGTCACAAACCTGTTTGCTTTAGCATTTACAATTGTTGGATTTCACCCATGTTTGGTGTATACGACGATGCGGTGCTCTCTCTCTCTCTCTCTCTCTCTCTCTCTCTCTCTCTCTCTCTCTCTCTCTCTCTCTCTCTCTCTCTCTCTCTCTCTCTCTCCCCTCCCTTCTCTCTTCTTCGCCTTCTTCTTCATCTTCCTCTTCTCTTCTTCTTGTCAACTCTCTCACTTTCCTTAAGTCTAGTAAGAAATTGATTTCAATATGTTTTTGTTTTTTAAAAGGGGGGCCGATATCAAAGCCACCCCTCCTTTATATTTACTTTAATTCTTATGTTTTTAAAGTTATTAATTCTAATAATGTCATTTTCTCAATTTAGTCATCATCATACACTATTAGAATGAGTTTAATCAAGCTTCATTTCATGAACCACCAGTGGGACCAACTTGGTGAAACTTTTGAACTCAAATTTTGACATTCTTAATGTCATTGGAATCCTTTTTCCGAGTAGAATCCAAAAATTGAGGTTCCAACCCTCAACTTATTGTTTATAATTTTCTTAATTTTTAAAATTTTATTCCATTTCATAAATAATTGTAAATTACATAAAAATGGAGTTTAAAATTTGAGGTATTACACTGAGGTATTAGGGTTGGAGGAGGTAGCTTTGAAACTCTCACACTTCCACTCCCTAAATAAATCTAGCTTTAACCCATCACACAACTCGCTTTGAAGTTGTGCTTTAAAAATTCTAGTAGGCCTCATCATTAGCTGCATGCACTTCTTTAAGAAAGAATGTGGAAGGAACAACACCATGCCTTTGGCCCTATACTAGGCCAGGGTGCTCCTCATTGTTGAAAGCCCTATACAAGATCGAGTGTTGATTAGATGTGCTTTCTTAGATAAGCTTTTCCTGCATAATTTAATTATGATAACATGATCAATTTCATTAATTAATCTTTTATATATTCAAGAAATACAAAGGGTAGATATATGAAATCACTTACCATTTGAGAAGCAACTTGTGCAATAGCTTCATTTTTTAAGGTTTGGGCATTAAAACCTACCAAATGTGCCATTTTTCAGAGGATGGCATGGTTAATGAGTCCCATAGTCCGAGCTGTCTTTTTTTGTTAAGTGAGACACAAAGTTAGGTAATCAAACATTTATAACTATGATATCATTAAAAAAATAAACTCTTATAGATACTTATTGTTTCTTCAGCCATGCATAGGTCAACCTAGCTAGGTGGTGTTGCAGATGATTGAGCTCACAAATATTTCTCTCACTTTTTGCCTACACAATTAGTGCATACATAATTATGAGTGCACAAATAGATGTTATAATTAATACAATCAAACAATGGTCTAGCACATACCTCAAATTCAGGAGACAAGCGACTCTACAAATTTATTCCATACATCTTGGACAATGATGTTGGAAAATGTCAAGGACTCTGTGCAGCCTTGATGGACTGTTTATATTTGAAACTGTGTGTTGTGAACTAGGTAGTTCTTCCATTTTCTCCATTGTTTACAAGCTCCTTGCAAAGAACACTTCTTCTTGTCATGAGGTACTTAGCTACAAAGTAGAAATAAGCATGTTACTCTATTTGAAAATAATAAGATAAGGTCATACTATTAAATGATACATAACATTTACTTATATACCTTCACCATTTCCCATGTTGAATCATTGATTGTTGGTTACACATGTCTTTAATCATCAATCATAATAGGCATTATGCTCCTTATTGTGGAGCAAAGGTAACTGATATAGGATGTTGCATTGCCACCTATCTCTAGCCCCTTATTCTTGAACTAGATAGCTTCTTTTATTTCCTTTGACTTTGTCTTTGTAACCTTTTCCATCATTCTTCATCCTTTGCCTTTCTCTTATAAGGTTTTCTCATATAGGATTATTACTCATTTTCTTGAAGTTCTTCACGTTTCATTTTGGTGGCATAAGGAAAAACATTTCATTTATAACAAATGCATCATAAATCACCTATGCATTCAATATAACTAATGAACTTTAAATGCAAGCTAACAGATGCCCAAATTTGATGCTTTAAATGCAAACTAACATGCAAGATATCTAATGAACTTAATAAACAATGTAAAAGGCTAAATGGGTTGCTTAGGATTCAAACAACTAAGATGTTTTGATGGCTAGAAACAAAGAATAAAGATTAAGGGGAAAAGTTTTCAGATTTTAAGTACTAGGAACTTCAAATCAAATCAAGCATAATAAGCAACTAAAACAATAACATTTATGCAAGATAACAACCTAGATATAAAGTCCTTTGATGAAAAAAAACATTCAATAATATAAAGTCCTTTGATGATAGAAAACTTCAATTATAAGAATCCTCAAAGGATGTTATTGAATTAATGCCACATTACATCAAAATTCTGCCCATAAAATAAGTGTATAAATTTAAAATTTGTGTAAGAAACTAACCTAATAAAAACAACAACAAAACAAAACCTCAATATAAATATTCCAATCTGAAGTATGATGACATACAAAGAAAACCTAAAAAGAAATTTAAGAGAAACGAAGGCTAATAGGATGATCTACAGCAAGGAAAGTGCACCTAAATTAAGGTGAATCTAAGGTAGAAAATATGAAAAACTAACTTTAAGCTATCTCTTCTCTTGACTGTTACTACTAGAGAAGAGTTAACTTAGATCTTGATTGAATAAGCAAAGAGACTAGAGAATTGAATCAATAAACAAAGAACTTAAGGGGTGGAACTATGCGTATGGAATTTAAGAACAAAATAAGAGCAATTTAGGACAGCAAAACTAATGCAAAGAAAGCAAACTATTGACCTGAATTGGAGAACAATTAATAAGAACATAATTTGAAATCCAAAGGAAGAAAATAACCAAGGAAGGCCAAAGTCCAGCTCCAAAGAACACCAAAGAAAGAGTGCAATATTTCAAGGTTCTCACCCAACCTCTACTTGGTAGAAAATGTGGAAACCATGGGGGACTTTATAGATGGCTGGGTTTCTAACATAGGAAAGGCTGAATCAAAGAGGAAATGAGTTCTAGATCTAGGCTTTTGAATGAGGAATGTTAGGTAGAGATTGAAGGAGGAAATTTAGGTGGAAGATGATGTAAGCAAGGATGATAAAAGAGATGACATGGCTGGTTGCTAAGTTAAGAAAGGTGGAGGAGCTGTCTTTTTCTTAGAATAGTAAGTGGTTCTCCTTCCCTTCAAATTGTAGGGTGATTGGCTAGAATGGAGAGAATAATAGAGAGGAAAATAAGGTGGAAAAGTTAGGAAAACCCTAGGGTTTGATGTGCTTTAAATGGAGATAGATCGAAGGGCTTCCTAATTAGGAAACCAACAAAATTGACAACTAAGCAAAGGGGGAGGCATCACCTTCTAGGAAGGTGGCTCCCTCCTTAAATAAAAAAATGTAGAACCATAGGGTGTGACATAGAAAAAGGTTAGGAAATGGGTTAGGAAAGTAGGGTTTTCTCTCTTGATGGGTCCCTCAATGCATAATCATCTTACCTTTTACAAATATCTTTCAAAATCCCTTGAAAATCACATTTTTAACATAGGATAGTTGCTTGAATTGGAGGTCCAATCGCGAGGCTCCATATGGAATTTATTTATGTCTTGATCGTTTATTCCTTGGTGGCTTATGTGGCTTCTATACATGGCTTTAAGGCTTGAGTAGCTTAGCTTTCTCAGGTTTCCTAGTGAACTAAGAAACTTCATGTATCCCTCCAATTCTCATGCAAAGTCGTGGAAATGCAAGACTTTTTGCATGGATCATTTTAATCACATTTGATTTTTTCCAATTGCCTTCAGGAACTCCATCCCCTAAGCCCCTAATAGGGACCCTTGCACCCCCAATGAGCTAACTGCATAGATCAACCCACTAAAAACTCTGCGAAGTGAAATATAGGTTGTAGGGTCATCTTCTCACTTCCTAGAAAAAAATGTAATTTAATCCTAAAAGATTATGATAATTCACATATTTACTTTAGATTAGCTTCTGAACCTACAAAATATCAAAATTTTGGATTATTAGGTTAGAAATAAGTGTGTTATAAATTTTTTTAAAAATCCTAGAAATAACAATATATTTTACACAGGCTATAACTAGGTACATTTTACATAAAGTTGAATACTTATCATTCTTCATGTTTCATTTTTCCTGCATAGGTAAAACATTTCAATTAGTGGTAAATAAGTAGCAAAACATACAACTAGCTTCTCAATCTTTTAAATAGTGATAAAGCCATTGCAAATGAGTTGCAATCAATTAGTAAATTAGTAACACATCAATAGCAAAACAATAGCAACTATAGATTGATAATTTTTTTACACGCATCAGTTGGTACAACATCAACTTTTCAATTTTCTTAACACATTTGGATTTATGTTCTTATAGCAATTAGTAGAGATAGTACACCTCAGGAACTGTCGATGTGTTAGACATCAACTCTGTATGAACAATACTCTCAACATGAATATTACTCCATATTATCAAGAAGATTTTTTTTTTTTATATTACAAGAGAAAGATTGGCTCCACAAACTAATGTAAGACTTTAGTTCTCATGTAAAATAAATTGACTCTTAATATTCATGACATACCAAAATACAAAAATGATTGCACTATATTAACAAGTAGGAATGATGATATAGAAATCAGGGGAAACTATGGTTTGCATACAAGAATAGCTAGAAGTCTACAACACTTGCACATAAAAAATAATATATAATAAAACCATGAATGTCAACTTTGTGATCATATTAAGTGGTTCTAATGAACATAGATAGACAACATTTTAATGATTACTCTATTTTTCACCTAATACCTCTTTCCAAATTGATTCTTGAACTTCTTCTAAACATATGATTCAAGAAGGTTCGTGATTGTTACTGATATATGAATAGCCAATCCACCAAGAAATTATAGCCAATATTGAGAAAATATTCTCATTAAAGCCTACATTCAAGTCCTAAAACAAGATGTTCTGAGCAAACCAACCAATATGGGATTGCACGTGGTAGATAGATAGACAGCTAGAGAGTGAGTGAGAGAGAGAGACAGAGGTAGTTGACCTAGTCACTAGTCAAAGTCAATGTTGATCGGGCTTTTTGAGGGTGTGTACAAACCAGAGAGAGCAGAGAGGCATCCATGAGAGAGAGAGAAAGGGGGAGAACACTAGGATAATAAGAGGACAGGGAGGCTAGGGGCAGCCTTATAACAAAAATTTCTTAATGATTTTTAATGTTTTTTCTAATAAATTGACCTTAAAAATGGCATTTTTAAAATTGATTCCATTAAATTAGCTTTAAAAATGATAGTTTTAAAGTCAATTCCATTAAACCAACTTTTAAAACTTAAATTTTAAAAACAAAAAACCTCATTCATCATTTCATCTTGAATCAACTTTAATTTTAACTAGTTTTATTAAAATTTATTTAATGTACTTGCATTATATATAACTATAGATATGTGTGCATATATATAAAATAATAATAAAACAACACATTAACATTTTTTGGATAATTGCTTTAATTATATAATCTAATTATTTACATTTTAATCCTCATTTTAAGTTGTTTTGAACCCAAGGACCCTTCACACTAGTATCATGCACATACTTCTCATTCTCACTGATTACATCGACTCATGGCATTATTTTAGTACCACAAGGGTAATATATTGTAGCCTAAGTTTTCTTCATTATAAAAGTCCCTCGAGAAGATGATAAAATAGTTGATCATTGCTTATCACATTTGTCTTCAATATAAAATACTTGTTTTGCTTGAGATGCCAAAATAAACTAATCATTTTTATAACCAATCTTATTGGGATTAACTAATATCAATCTAAAGGCATCAATTTTGATGTTATCTTTGTTGTGTTCCTCCCAATTGTACTTCAACACAACCAATGTTCTACAAGTATAATCCAATACCTATATCTTTTATATAACCCTGTAATAAGTATCATTCATTATGTGAATTTTACATTTAAACACAAGTTCATGGTTCTATTGGAGTATAAAAATGTTAAATACAATCTGATCCCATAGAGACTCTTAAATTGGATTCTAATTAAAGTCTAAGTTACCTTACTCTACCTAAGCTAATAAGGAGAGAAAGTAATTAATTCTACTACACTAAAGCAGCTAAATTAAAATAGCAAAAAAAGTAAGTAAACTAAATTAAAAGGAACTAACTAAAGAATTAAAAATTACTTTCATTAATGAACTTTGATTACAAAGGAAATTAACACATGAAAGAAAGGAAAAGAAAATAACAAAGCAAATAAAGAAACTTCCTTTGAAGTGTCTGTTATAGGATTCTTTAGTTGTGTCACCCAACTAGGATCTTTAAATGTTGCTTCTTTTTCTATGCTTGAACATTCACTTTATAGCTCTCATGTTGTGTCACTCAACAAGTGTCTATACACTTCTACCCAATCCAAGGTATACTACCTTACAACCAAGATTTCTCATCATTATTGTGATGTGCGACAAACCCAAAATAAATCTCAAATAACTTTAGGAAGGAAAGAATCCTTGCCTGCCATGGGAAAAGGCAGAAGGTGTTCTTCCTTTCCCTTTTATTCCCAAAATCCAAAAGAAGAGAACATAGAATGCAAAGGAAAAGTTGTGCATGAAAATGAAATGGAGGAAGGAGGGAGGAATGTGTGGAATGAGCAACGAAAGTGCAGTGTGCATGGAAAGGAAAAAGGGAAGAGTGTGTAGATCTAAGATGAGAGAAGATGTGTGAAATATAATGCTGGAAGGAAGAGGTGCATGGAAAACTAGAATGGAAGGGTATGTGTGGAAGATAATGGAAGGTGGAGAGTATGTGTGTAAAGGAAAGGAAATGGTGGATGGTCCTATGCATGCATGTGAGAGACATGCATGAGAGGGACATGCATGGGAGAGATGTTCATGCAAGGGAGAGATGTTCATTCAAGGACAAGATGGAAGAAAGGATTAATGCATGCAAGGTTCAAAGGTGGACGTTGTGGAAGATAGATGGAAGCCAAGGTAGAGGCATGCAAAAGGAGAAGAATGAAAATGGGAATATGAGATAAAAATGGGATAGAAGAAGGGAGACGAATGTAGTTTGAAAAAATGTACCTTTTCTCTAGTGAGATTAACATGTAGATCACTGGGAGAGAGGTGAGAGTCATCTCTCTCCCTTTGTTTCTCTAAAATCTAACTTTAGGTTATAGGGATAGTAAGAGATCCTATTAGCCTTCTCCTTCACCTCTATAGGTGAAAGCCCTAAGGAATGAGATACTAAGATCATAAGTGTGTAATGATAGGGAATGGTCGAGATTAAGTGAAGGATAAAGGGATTAGATGGAAAGTAAGAGGAGGTGGGCATGTGATTCAAAGAGAAGAAGTGTTTGGACATTGAATGAAAGGAGATATGGTTAAGTGGAAAGAGAAAAGATGGGGAAGGAAAGAGGATAAGTGAGATGGAAAAAAATAAAAAGGAAGGGGACAAAATCAAGGAAGTGATGTGGGTAATGGAAAGGAGTATGGGAGAAGGCATGTAATTTTGTGAAATTTGTGGAAGTTAAGAAAATCTATCAGAAAGGTGGACCATTGGATGGGAATGGATGGAGGAGATCTTTCTTTCCTTAGGGTTTTGGTTTGACTTCTCAACAAGGGAATGGTGGATAAGGTTTTTAGCTTTTCTCTTCTTCATTCCTAGCCCTGGGATTATTTTTACCTTAGCTTGAGTGGATGAGATTCTGTTGAAGATTTCTTATCCAAAAAGATCTTCTTTAAGGGCTCTTTTTCTTTCCACCATTGGATTGGAATGCCTTAGAATAGATGGCCTAGATTCCTTTGAAATTTCTTTATCCACTCTAGTTTTCTAATTAATTTTCTTCCATTACACCATTATTTTCTACACCCAATGAACTTCAAGTAGAGTGGGACAATTTTCTACATCAGGTGGATGTTTTATTCCTTAAAAATAGGTGGGAAACCCACCAAAAAAATCTCTAATAATAGGACTTTAGTCTGGTCTTCATTGCAGTTTATCTCCTCATTGGTTAGTCCTTATTTGATTAAATTCCCATTGGTTGCATATACTATGCATAAATAAGGATAGACCTTGGCCCTCAATGCTTTAAAAGTAAGGATGCTTTCCAAACCATATATTTCTCGTAAATTGTCTCTCTCTTCACTTCCTTTATTTTCTCCACCTATCTTTTTTATTTTGCTCATGTGAAAACATGGAATTAAGGTGAAAATACCACCTGGATGGAAAAGTCACCCACTCCCTTAAATGGTCCCCTCTTTTGTTGAGTAAGAGAGAGAGTGTAATGAATGTACTCATGTAGGCCCCAATCTTCTCATTTGTTTTATTCGAAAAGGCATTGATTGTATGTGATTCCAATGTATGTGATTTAAGCTTCCCTTAGAAGCTTCCCAAAGTGGTAGATAGCTTGTATGCATACATGAAATGTTCTACAACCTTACTTTTGATACAAACACCCATTATAGCATGGATAAGGTCGGTGTTCCACGTAGAGTTTTTGTTAGCTCTAACTTGATAATGACATCCAATTTTTAGTTTGAACACCTAAACTTCATATTTAACATGAGTGGGCTCATTATATAGCTTGACTCTAGTCTTACTCTTTTCACGTTTTTTATTATAAAAAATGCACTTTTCTCTCTAGAAGTCCATGTTCTCATTACAAATGAAGAGATATAAAGAAAAATATTATTGTCAATTTTTGCACATATTAAAATAAAGAAAAAATGTGAAAGCAATTAGAGAGAAAGAGAGCATCAACTTACTCAGTTATGGCTAGGCCTCAATAATGTTGTTTCACAAGGCATAAAGGTGGGCGTGGTCTCTATCTTTGTGTTCAACATATGATGATGACCACTCTTGATAAATACTTTGTGTAGAAGTCCACCAGTTCTTTTACAATGTAACATTTAGTAATACACACCTATAGCTGATTTTGATTTCATACATATCTTTTTAAAACTTTTTTTGTACTACTTAAACGAGTACATCCATCACAAGTAAATGGGCCCATAGAATCTTACATCATCAGTGAGGTGCATTGTTAAGTGTACCATGATATCAAAGAAGGATGGTGAGAAGATTGTCTCAAGCTCACATAAATTGTCACTAGATGGTCTAGGATTTCTTATAATTTTGAAATATCAACTACCTTCTTACACAAAGCATTGAAGAAGTAGAAGAATTTTGTAATAAATCCTCTAACTTTATCCAGTAGCATGGAAAGTATTGCATCAGTGCATAACTATCTTGTGATTTCATCCCTAATAGTTTTATCTCTTCAATGAAGACAATATTATTAAAGTTTGAAGAGTAGTCATTTGGAACATTAAGCTCCAATAGGGTTTTACACATTATTCTTCTCTTCTCTCTATCAGGCGTATAATTTGCTTTGGGCAAGTATGTTCCTCTGTTATCCCTATCTTCCTATTTTTGCTCTTCAAAATGCATTTTCTTCATTAGACTTTCCTTTTCTTTCTCCTTCTAATTCCTTCCACTCACCTTCCTAGTTTTCTACTTTTCTTTCCCACTTTCCCAGAGATCTACTAATTCCCTTATCCAATCTTATCTCTTTCCCATTCCTAACTCTCTTTCCTATCTTCTTAGGATAGAATCTTATCAAATCTCATCACTTAGGAATGAGGAGATCACTTATAGATGGAACACCATCTTCACCATCTCATAAAAAAGGAGTTCCATGCCTCCCTCCTTCTTAGCTATTCCAAGCCTTTTCTACTAAAGTTTTATGCAATTTCCAAGGTGGTTTTCCATGTTACTTTTAATTACTTATTGCTTGCTTTGATTCCTTATTTCATGAGCTTAGTTGTTGCTTGTTTTCTTTGTTGTTTGATTTTATTTTTATCTTTATATCCTTGCATTTTGTAATAACCCCAATTTTTATGAATATATTAGAATTATTGAAAGTGAGAAATTGAAATTTTGAAAATGAAACTAGAAATTGAAGTTCCGAGAAAATCCATTTTTGTAGAAATGGAATTAGGTGTTAAGGCATGAATCTTTGGAATGTACTTGAAAATTCAAGTCCAACGACTGTAAGTACTCTAAATTTTTAGTTTGGATGAAAAACTCACATTTTTCTCAATTTTTGGAATTAAAAGGACAAAATGGTAATTTCACTTTTTATTGTAGCCCACAAAGTTAAGGATTGAAGTTAGCAATGACGGAATGGCATGCATTAGCTAACACTCAACTGGTAGTGGAATTTCCACTCCCCATTTAAATAATTTTTGGTGAAATTTATAATAAAATATTAAAAATTTCCAAAATTTGCCTATAAATAGGCAAAAAATTATCATTAAATCTACATGAAATCCCCCATCTTCCCCTCTAATCCCAGTCTCTACCTCCTCTTTCTCCCTCTTTTCCCCCATTTTCTCCTCTTTCTCTCTCCTCTCACTTTCACCAAGAGCATGTCCTAAGACACACTCGGCAACCAGATCCCTGTCTAGAGTCGAGGCATGTCTAGAGACATGTTGTCTCTAATGGAACTAGAGTGGAAACCCTAGCACTGTAAATCAATTATACATCTAATTTTGGCACTCTATGGAATAATCTAATCCGTTAAATAGTTCCATATCAATGTGACCTTCATTTACCCTATGACTATTGAAGGATCCACCCAACTCTCTCTTTCCAGCAAATGTTATCAGCTCTGGCAACGCCTAACTCTATCATCCTATCCTAAAGTCCCCTCTTCCATTTTCTTTTTCCAAAGACGATAAGGACCCAAAGACAACCAGATGGACATGCTAGAACACATAGATAGGCCCTTGGTACTGTTCATCGGCTTATTTCCATTGGATTTCTCATCTTGATCTTTCCATTTTATCCAAAAAAAAGGTATGAATCATATCCCCTTTCAAATTAAGCCAAAAGCCCCATGATTACCAGCCATTTCATTGGTTGATTTGGTTCATCAAGGATCGAATCACTTGTGAACCAAAACTCAGTGACCTAAGTTAGGAACACAGGTAAATTAGCCTTAATTAGATTATCTAAACCATTAGATCTATTCAAAACACCTCAAAACCCTTAAATATGAAGTTACAGCCAAATTTCTAAACCTAGTTAAGGAAGATCCAAAGATGGTCGATATGATGGTCTAGATCGAACCGTCTCAATGGAATTCTGGTGGTTCGTTCCCATGACGTAGTAGCGTGACGCACATGGAGACACTCCTTGCCGGTGCATCCCACACCCGCTACACATATGGAGCAGTCACTAAGAAAATACAAAGCACACAATGTCTCGGTGATGGTGATGCCACTGCCGCTCTTTCTTGCATCCTCATCATCTAGAGTAAATCTAGACCATTGACATTTAGCCTAAAAACTTAGAAATGCAATTTTGAGCTCAATTTAACTCCAAATTAAGATAAAAAAGAACCATTGGATTCCTCTGGATGAGTAGAATCTACTGAACATATAAAAACTATGATTTAAGTAATATTTATTTTTATCATTAGCTAAATTCATTACTAATCTCCTTGATCAGTTAGATCAAGGATGATTAGACCTTATGGATGAGATGTATTAATGATTAAATGATGGAATAACATGAAATTAAGGTCAAATGATATAGATATGTGAG
This sequence comes from Warburgia ugandensis, assembly GCA_035236585.1. Classification (NCBI taxonomy): domain Eukaryota; kingdom Viridiplantae; phylum Streptophyta; class Magnoliopsida; order Canellales; family Canellaceae; genus Warburgia; species Warburgia ugandensis. Next base: position 40,709,326 of record CP141133.1, read on the forward strand.
AAATTGAGATTTAGACCCTTAATGTTATCAAAATCATAGATCTAAAGATCTGATCATTGGATCATGATGGAAATTTGTAATATGCTTAATTATTATCTAAATTGTTAAATTGTAGTTAAATTGTCTTTGATTTAATAATAAATTTACTTTTTAAATTAATTTTATGATTAAATGATCATGTTAAGTAAATATTAGAAAATTACTTAAAAATCATCAAAAATGAAATTATTTGATTAATCAAAATCTAGATTTACTTTCATGAACACATACAACATATGGATGACATGAAATGAATTATACCAAGGGCTATAGTAATTAGTGTAAGATAAGGAATGGAATTAATCACCATATCCTTAGCCCATTTAGGAAAATAATAAACATCATGAATGACATGATCAATGTTCATGGACATATGTTAAAATCTAGTAGAAAAGGGACTTAGGGTAAAAGAGCTCATAGGAACCTTGTAGAAGATAAGATCTAGTGCCACTCTAGTGCACTGCAAACATTGTGGGGGGTATACAAGATCCAAGTGATCTTCCCTCACCTTCCTTTGATGTTTGTTGAGGTCTAAACACCTCGTTACATGAGGATTGTATTAGCTACTTTTTGAGCAAACTTTAACTGGCAAGCATTAGTCAAATATGAAATAAGGAGGAGTAGTCTAGAATTGGGAAGAAATAAATCATTTTCAACCAGTAAAACACTAACTAGTTGAGTAATAATAATAAAAACATAAAAGGTTAAGAATTTATAAAATAAAACTAAACTTTAAATAAGATAATTATGATCAAATAAGATCAATTATGAGATCTTGAATGATCAAGAATTATAAAAGAAAGAATTATAAATTTAGATTAAATTGTTGAATTAGGATATAGATTTCAGATTAATAGGTTAGATGATCTAAACCGTTGATCAATAAGATTCAAGGAAAAGATATCCAGATCATCCTCTTTCGGGATGATCAAAAGATCAAATAGAAAGTACATATGGAATTGATAGATAACATTATACATATGATTTGAAAGATATATATGTTGATCAAGATTGTGGCAGATCTTAAGGAATGGAATTACCACATTTGATGTAGGTGGAACCTTAAGAATGCATTTCATTAATTTGTAAGATCTATGTGAAAAACATGATCTTATGTAAAGTGATGATATTATTTATCAAGGAGAATGTTCATAAATTGGTAGGATTTAATTATTAAATGTTTAGTAATTTAATTAGAATCATGCTTAGAATTATGTGATTACTATTTGATAAGTATGTGTTAGAATTATATTGTCTAATTAGGTTAAATACATGATTAGTACTTGGGTACCATTTATATGAATGGTTATCCCTATACTTAGATATGAAATTACATCCTTGCTATATGAATACCAAATTAAAGAAAATGGGTATCATTTACAATAAATTTGTATCCCTAAACTTAGATGAGAATATAAAATTAATGAACATGGGTATCATTTACATTAGATGTTTATCCTAAAACTTAATATGTGAAGATTAAATTAATGGACATCGTATCATTTACACTAAATGATTATCCCTAAACTTAATATGTGAAGATCAAATTAATGGACATGGGTGTGATTTATATGAATATCCCAAAACTTAGATGTGAAATTAAAGCCTCGGTATATGTATACCCAAATAGGAGGATGGTGAGGTTAATTTTTATAAACAAACAAATCGCTGCTAGTATTACTCTTAATTTTCATATGGGCATGGAGGCCTGTGGATTTTGTTTTTGACAAGCATAGGCCTAGGGATACTATGCTAGGAGAGTTGAAGGGTTTGGCCACCCACTTTCCGAAACTAATGATGTTATGGATATCATGTCTTAAGTGAGGCTAAAAGTGGGGGGGGGGCACAATTATGGGAAGGCCACCACTATGAAAGTCCTATCTCCCCATGTGGTTCCACTATGGTATTAGTGGAGTACTTTGGCAGTTATCCAAGTGCACTATTATGGGTTGAATTGCAGCATAGTAGTCCTTTATGTATTTTTGCATTATAATGCATGGCCTGATGAGATGCCTTCTAATATGAGATAATGAAATGCTTGATAAATGCTCATTATTGAGATTTCCCATGAAGGGATATTTTCCAGTAGAGGCTGGATGATTATTCAACCTAGTATAGTCTGGCTATGAAATTGTGGTATTGATATTGAAGATATTAACTATTTTTTGTGGTTTTAACATGATATGATTATGAGTTGTTGGAGAATATTCATAGAATATTGTACATAAGAAATTACATGATAGAGTTATCATACATACTATGGTTCATGGAAATTGAATTACTTGATTCATATGGAATATGATGGATATGAATATTGGATTTATGAAAGATTTATTGAATTATATATTATGTTGTAAATTCCATATTCTTCTTAAATCCCCTACCAAGCATAGCTTGTTGAGGTATTGTAAATGTTTAAATGTTTACAATATCTTAGATACAGATAGAAAGGAGTGGATGGATATGATAGGGGAATACAATAATCACTATTGATCTAGGTTATGTACGATTATGGAAAGTTTGTATTGAAATTGGATTTGTGTACTTTGGACATCTGTTGTAATAAAGGCACTCTGTATGTGAACCACTAGATTGATCCTATTTTTTATAAATGAATTTCTATTGATTAATTCAATAGAAATATATGTTATATACAAAATATGTATACATGTAAGAGTGTGAAAGTGACATTCGAGTTTTTTAGAAATGAATTTCAATGAAAATGTTTTCGCTATTTGAATTCTTAAAATTTTTACAAATCAGGCTTTCTATCTTTTGAAAATAAATATGAAAAAGTGTTTGAAAAACCCAAGTCATCACACATTCAAAGGCCACCAATCCTTATAGTGACAACACATGGAGAGAGAGAGAGAGAGAGAGAGAGAGAGAGAGAGAGAGAGAGAGAGAGAGAGAGAGAGAGAGAGAGAGAGAGAGAGAGAGAGAGAGAGTAGCCTTTGGATGAAGTTATTGATTCCTTTAAGTTCTTTAATTCCTTGCTTTTCCATTACTTATCATTCCTTGCTTATCTTTTGATTCCACTCCATCTATATTTCACTCTTTTTCTCTTTGATGCTCTCTTGGTCTCACACGCATGCTACTTTGTATACTTATTGAATAGTGAGTCTTGGATTGGGTTTTGGGTTATTTTCATGTTCTTGACCATGGCACAATTTTCTTTCTAAATGTGTGACATGCGCACCCTTCATGTATGATTTCCAATTCAATAAATCCATTTGGCTTATGCACACTTTCCATATCTTCATGTGCACTCTTTTGGGTTAGTTTTGCATGCTTATTTGATTTGTTTAGATCATGTTTAGGCTCCTTAACTCATTGCTAAGTTTAGTTACATGTTAGTATAGCTTTAGAAATTTTCTAAGTTACCTTTTTTTGGAAAGTTTCCTAATTTGTAGTTTCTAATTCCATGCATGTTTTTGTTTCCTTATTATATACATTCTTAGTTTAATCCAATACAATCTTTCTTTGGCTAGGATGAATAATTTAAACAAGATCCAATTCCTTAAAAAAATTGTAAGATTCCTCATGGTATCGACCTCACTCACGTATAATTATGTTGATTCATGCACTTGTGAGGTCGATCCCATGAGGAATCTCATGGATTTCTTAAGAAATTGGATATGGTTTAAATTATCTATCTTAGCCAAAGAAAGATTGTATTTGATTAAACTAAGAATGTAAATAACATGGAAATGGAAACTGTAATGACCCCAATTTTTGTAATATTAAAAGCCCATAAAAAGTTCAGTTTTAAAGATAAGGGCATTTTGGTCATTTCACTAGTCGCCTTGACTATACCCAGGAATTTGATTCTAAAAGTGGTTCCATTAGATGCGTCTCAGAAAAAGGAATCCAACAAGACCAAAATCACCCAAAACGGAGTTAAAATGAGCAAGATATGGCCCTTTGAAGTTCAGGGGCAAAACTGTAAATATCACAAAAACGTCTTAACCTGAAAAACACAGGTGCCCGTTTTGATACGGGCACCCCATTGTCTTCAAGCTCCTAGAGGCTTCTGAAACGGCGGTGTTTCAAGGAGAAACCACCGCCATTCTGGAGGTTTCCCCACCGCCATTCAAAGGCGGTTAGAACCCCTCCAGAACCCTCTTTAAAAGCTCTATAAATAGAGCTCTTGGGTGCCTCTAATGGCAGCCCAAAACCTTGGAGAAAATCCATCGTGGAGCAGTGACCAAGAGGAGAAAACGTGGAGAGAAAACCACCCACGAAGTAGGTATACTCAAAAACTCTCCAAACCCATCTCACCCATAGTCTTAGGCTCAATTCCCCTAAGTTTTTGCATGAAAAACCATGCAAAACGGAGCCTGGGAGCGCCACCAAGGACCCTGGGACGTCCCCAGGGTTGCACTGGTTCGACAGGGTCAAACCAAGGTGACCTGAGGACGACCCTGGTCACTAACAGGCGGGACGATCCAATAGGAACGTCCCACGTCGGCGCAGGTCGACGCCTGTTTGAAAAACCAAACGGGCGCGTCCAGGGATGCGCCCGCTAAAGGGACAAACGGGCGGAGATTCACACGAGTCTACAAACGCGCCCGCTGAGGGGCGCATCACAGACGCACAGCGCACTAGCGTGCGTCATTTTTTTAGTTACTTAAGGAAGCTGGGCGCACGTCGCAGACGCGCAGCGCCCTAACATTCCTCCTTTTCGTCTTTAAGAACTCTATGTACATACAATACTAAAACGCTTATAACTTGAGATCTAGAGCTCCGATTGAGGCGCCGTAAAAGGTGTTGTGTCCGTATCGATGACTCGGACACATACAAATCATAAAATCCCTGATCAAGGCCCAATCGGAGTAGGGCATGACCCTTAGAATAGGATGGTGGCGCGTGACCACTAGAACTTTGGAAAACTGAGGATACCAAGGTCCAATTAGGACCTTAGGACACCCATAGGCATAGGGATGGACCCCTAATGCCTAAGTAATAAGACCTAACTGCTCTAAACCCATAAAAGATAGGTTAAACTAACATTGAGTCCCCAAACGAGTGCATACATTGCATGATTTAAGTACTTGTAAAGATTGCATGTCCTTGAGGGTTGCCAAAAGACGCTGGAGTGCCAAGGGCCAAGCAGTTGTGAGGGACCCAAAGAGGACAAGTTTTAACAAGAGGTTTTTGCTTGTCTGTATGATAAGTGTAGCCTTAGCCGATGAGGACGGGCTAATGAGGGTGGGCCGATGAGGGCAGGTCGATGAGGGCGGGCCAATGAGGGCGGGCCAAAGAGAGCTGACAGGCTTCTAGGCTGTCAGGATTCTAGGCAAGGTTATGACTTTGAATGCGAGACTAGCATTGCATGCATGTTTTGCAACCGATTTCATAAATTGCATGATTTACGACGAATACGTGTCATATGCCTCGTGGAGGTATATGATCCTGTGTCCCTAAGTACCTGGGGACCACACGGCGGTGAGGTCGTGGGCATAGTGGGACCCTATGGTTTCGTGGATTTATGTGCATTGTATATGGCATGATATAAGGTTGGTCGACCATACCATGATAGATATCCATGAGTTGGATTCCATGAAGCATCTGATGCATATCATGATGTTATGACATATTTTTATGATTATGATGTATGATACTTTCGACTTGGATTATGATATTTCTTTAAGTCGTTAGTATTTCAGTTTGACAGTGGCTTTTAATATCGATATTGAACGTGATTATTCATACAACATGCATATGTTTTTATGAGCACATGATTTTAAAGATTGCATGCATTATAAAACTAATAGTGATAGACTCCTACTGAGTATATTATATACTCACCCAATCCTTAACATTTTTCAGACATCAGTGAGTACTCAAGGACAAGATACGTCCGTATATATCATGGTTCAGGACAGCTTCACTCCCAAAAAGAAGACATCTATGTTAGTGCTATGAGCAAGTAAATCCAAAAGGAAACAAATACACAAGTAAGTAGACTCTCAACTCTTTGGATATGTGTTTGTACTTAGTTACAGATGGGCTGTGCATTGTGACTGGAAAGACTTGGGGAAAAACATTTATGATTTCTGAAGTTTTTCAAAAACTACCTTAGTTGTTGTGAAAGCAAATGACACTCGGGGTTTTCAAAAAATGAGTTTAAAACTAAAGGTTTTCTGCTGCATTGCATGGTTTTTATAAAATGGTTTTCAAATAGGGATGCATCCTGCCTTAGGAAATTAGACATTGCATTTAAAAATGCATGAGAAAACCCTGGAACATATGAAGAATTAAAAATTACAACTAAGGAAACTTTGTAAAAACAAAAATTTCTAAAAAATTTAACTTAGAAACTTTTTAAAGCTAAACTAATGGCCAAAGGATAAAAAAGGGAAAGGAAAATAGGGAAGTAAGGAGCAAGAATAGTAAGGGATGAAGAAGAAGGAAAGGAAGGGAGACCACAAGAGAGAGAGAGAGAGAGAGAGAGAGAGAGAGAGAGAGAGAGAGAGAGAGAGAGAGAGAGAGAGAGAGAGAGAGAGAGAGAGAGAGAGCAATCTTTGAAAACTCATGATGGCCAGCCATTAACGCCAATCGGAGGTGATTGTGCATATGTCTTTCCACCTGCCTGAGATTGAGTGAGCAAGAGAAAATGGTAGCTTAGAATGATTATATGAGTTGACCATCTTGATCATCAGGATGAGACAACCATGACCCACAAGCCCCATCTTCAATCTGATCATGTCTTGTTAGAAAAATGGTGGAGACCACTAGAGAAGATGACCATGGAAAGGGTGATTGACGGTGAGATTGGAAGATCCAATTCGTTCATCATCTCCACCTTGATGAAATGATCCAAAGCCCTCACTCCAGTCACTAACCCAACCTCATCTCATTGAACAATTCATTTGAGAGTTGTAGACACTGACGAATGGGGTGACTATGGACAGCAAAACGGAGGATTAGTTTTGAAAATTTGAACCATTCATTGTTCCTCTTCACAAGGGGAGTAAAAGCCTTAAAAAACAGTGAAGGTATGATCAAATGTCAACAAAAAAATCGAAGGAGGAAGGTGATGCATGTAGGTTGGTTTAACTGAAAAGACAAAGGGACAAATTGGATGATCTAAACCATCTAATATGTTTATCATGTTCCAATTAGTAAAACCACTAAGCTAATTTGCATATCAATAAAGGCTAGATCAATGATCCAGAATAGCGGTGAGTGCACAAACAAGATTGAGCCAGAGCAAGGCCATTTTTTTGCAATCAGTCATCCAAAATAATGTCTAAACTTAGAATTGTAAGCATAATGGTAAGATAAATAAATTTGATTATGGATTCACCAGTTCTTTTTTTATTTATTTGATATGATGCATGTTAGATATAGGAAAATTAGAAGATCTGAACCCACGATCTTCAATCTAGTTGTATAAACACCTAATTTTGACTAATAAATTTACATAGATCATATAGAGATTGTTTGGTCTACGGCTAGATTTGATCAGACAATCTTAGTGGTAGATCTAATCACTATAGATTATACAACAAAATAGTAGATTCAGATTAAATTGAGTATGACACCTCTATATTATAGCTATCAATCATCAATCAGAGCTTTGGATTATTAGTTAGAGCTTTAACCATTGATTTGTAAGTAAAAAAAATATGATCTAATCATTAATTGTTAGATCAAAGGTTGGGTAATCTAACTATAGAATGGAAAACATATTAGGGAATTATTTGAACTATTGAGTTAAAAGCGCAATCTAATGGAAGATGTACAATTACATACTATTAGCTAAGATTGTTGTATGATCGATAAGTTTTATTAAGAATATATTTTCTTACACAATGTGTAGATTAACATGCAGCTGAATTGGATGATTGGAGATTGGGTCATATTAAGCTCAAGGAAAAGCTAGTGGAATTGATGAACTCATAACATGAGGTAGTTCTTTTTAACATTGTCAAATTACATATATATTTGGATTATGACTAAACTATTGGTCTAGACAAATTAACATGTATCTGATCAGGTGCATGTTATAGATATATTCTAATAAATAGATAAATGGTATGGTTACAAATTTAAAATGCGTTGCCTTCATGGATGAAATGACTTATGTATTTCTTCTCTTGATTATGATATTAGATGATTGCTTTAGTTTGTGGATCTTATTTGAGATATGTAAATTACAATGATAAGGGAAAGAGTTTCCATTTATATTAGAAGTATGAATGATGATTTATCAAGTGAATCAAAATGTACAAGTCTAAAAAATAGAGGAGACTCTATCGAATTTTTTGTAGAAATGAATGGTTCATTTCACCGTAGGACCATTGGTTTAAAATTACTAACACCCACATTTCATATATGCATTTCATAGATTTGATATCTCATTTCAATTTTAATTCATGATTTATACTTGCAGGTAGCTGAAGAGGGCAGCCAATGCGGGTAGGTGTAAGTGGCACTGAAAGGTTTTTAGGTGCTCACGATATTGTTGTGATTAGGTTGAGAATATTGTGAGATATTTTTAGATGCTTGATTTGATTTGAGATTTGGTTGTTGGCATCTATTTGCCTATGGTGAGCCAATATGCTCATATATGTTTTTAGCATGAATTTGCTTATGATGGCCTGATATGCCCAGGTTTGTATTTGGCATGGATTTTCCATTGGTGAGTTGTTATGCTCTAATTTTGATCTGACATGGATTTGTCTATTATTGAATCAAAAAGTAATTCAGTTGTCTTATCATTTTATTGCTAGTTTATGCATATTGATGGTATGGATTATCCTTCACAACGATATCTTATGATTTTACTTGTATTGATGTTGTACATGGATAGATTAAATCCTAGATAGGATTTCTATTATGCTAATTGCTTTACATATGCTTATAACATGCTCTAAGTAGATTATGAACTATTAGATTTTGACATAATTTGATGTAGATATGTCTACATCATAAGTTGATATATGATGAGATGACTTGATATGAATTTGTCTATATTATGAGTTGATATAATATAATGATATGATATGTATGTGATATGAATATAATTGCATGGTTAAGACTATATGAGTGTATTTATTCCTTTGAATAAATGGCCTGGGTATCCAATTTGCACTTGGCTTTATTTAAATTACCAAATTGATGTTCATAATACCTACCAACATTGTAATTTGTTTACAATTTCTTTGGTTTGAAGAAATTGACTTGAAGGAAGCAATTGCTCGAGGTAGATGGAACCTTGGATGAGGTCAACAAAAATGTGAGCCTGTACTAACAATGTACGCATGTGACTTTGATTTGATCTTTCTAGACATGTGTGCACATGTAGGAAAATGTTAAATAAAAACTCATTGCATTTTAAAATCTTTGAAATGTATTTTTTTTTATTGGTAGACATGACACTTGAGTTTTGTGAAAAAATTATTTTGAAAATATCTTTCGCTGTTTGCACTTTAAGAATAAAGAAAAAGTGTTATAAAAACCCGGAGTGTCACAGTTAGTCCATTTGAAAGAAGTGTCCTTTGTAAGTAGATGACAAAATGGTCTAGATATCATACTAAAATCTTTAACAAATCTCCTATAATTGATTTAGGGACAGGCAAATTAGTGATGAGATCTATTTTCCTCTATCTACCTCTATACCTTTTGATGAAACAATGTGGCCAAGTATAATTCTCTTGGGAAATATAACATAACACTTCTCCTAATCCTCAGCAATGGTACTAAAAGCTTGTTTGTAGTTTCATCCTGCAAGTGCCCAGTTAATCAATGCAGTGAGAAAAATTAAGTACTAAATTAATCTTAATTAATGAACCTAAGATAATGCGAGAATTACATAATTTTTTTTTATGATGAAGTGATAATAAGATCAAGTGAATGAGATGAGATTGAATTAAACCAAGAAAGATTAACTAAGATTAAAGGCTAAGATTAAGAAGTGACCCTAGCGTATGATTTGACAAGCCCATTTATAATTCATAATACAGCTTTGAAAAGTTGATTTAAAAGTTAATATTCAATTTGAAAAAATATGAATTATCATTAGAATAAGCTTTCAATTCTATGTCATTATCTTTCATATTGGATAACTAGAATCAAACCCTTGTCTATTATAGTCAAATTTTACATATAATGCTTAGGATTAGATGATATACTTGGTTTTTAAAATTTAATAATAACAATTAAATTTTCAAATAATCTTTTTTTTTTCTTTAATTCTTTGTTTTCATTTATTTCTTGAGTTATAACAACAACAACAACAACAATAATAATAAGTAGTGGATCCTAATTTTAGCCTAGATGATCTTTAATCATAACCTTTAATCTTACTTGCTCTTTCTTCCCTCAATTCTATCTTATCTCTTCTACTTGATCTTATAATCACTTCACCTTGAATTTTTTTAAGTGTAATTCTTGTGTTATCTTGCATTCATTAATTTAGATTAAGTTGGTACTAAAATTTTCACACGATATCTTTCCTATGGTTTACCCTGTAGAATGCTACACTTATTAATTGTGCACATGTAGCATTAAATTATGAATAATACTTAAAAAGATGCTACATGTTGAATGCAAGTCATAACTATTGGAAGTTACACTATGATTTGATGAAGAAAATGTCCAATTTAAATCTCCATCATAAGTTTCAGATATAAAAAGTCCCAATTCAATTCTAATTCAATGCTAGGTTTGAAAACATTCTAAACATTATACTCAATTATACAAAGATATGAAAATGTCTAGATCTAAATTTGAACCTATTCAATTCAGATATGAAAACGTTTGGCCATAAATCACAACTATTCAATTTAGATCTTAAAATATTTTGACATAAATTACACTCATTCAATTTACATATGAAAATGTTTAGATTTAAATTACACCCATTCAATTTAAAATTTGAAAAGTTAGATCTAATTTAATCCAAAACTCAAAAGCATCTTAAATTTTGGATCTAAAACATCCAAATGCATTGAAAGTCAGATATGGATGTTCACCTATTAGTTTCCTTATAAACTCACCCTCATATTGAACTTCTCTATTTCCTCTCCTATGTCTTTGTCAAAAAATCCAAGAACATCTCATTCTACTCCCTCTTCCTCCCATAGAATGGATAACATCTTTCTATCTTTCTCACCCAATCTCTTCTAAACATCCTATTGCCCGGGTTTAAAAAAAATGGGGGACTAAAATGTGTCATGGCCTTTAGATTTAAGAGAAGTGTTTAGGAGCAAGTTTTAATAGTTAGATTTGAAGGGAAGGATCACAACCAACTTAAGGAATAGCAATCAACTCCAAGAAGGTACAGTTCTAAGTAAGTCTGCTTATACTATTTATGTTTTAAGTTTAGATCTAGTAAGAAGTAACATATATAGTATGTTCAAAAATTCCTTTGATCCATGTATAATTCTACTATTCTACATCAAGAATAGCAAATTGTTGGAATACAACTAATTAAGTAACCATCAATTCAATTTGTATCCACATGATATAGATCACACTATTAAAATTAGAACTTTTAAAGATAGAAAAAAGGAGACGATTTTCAACTAATTATCTTTGTAAAAATAATCAAAGACAATGATTAAAATGTCTTTAGAAATCATACTTGAGAATACATTTCTCCAAGAACCGTCTTAAAAAGTTTCATGGGAAGAACTTTTGTTTTGGGAAGAAAATAAGAAGGCAATTTGGCAAAACTATCTTTAAAAATTTAAGTAGATGGTTAGTAATATTCATCTTTTATAATTTTACTTAAGAAGATGATTATGGATAACCATCTTTAAAAGCCATACTTATAAAGATGGTTTACCCTAACCATCTTTAAAAATCCTACTTATATAGATGGTTTATGTTAATTGTCTTAAAAAATTTGCTTATAAAACATAACATCCTACGACTATCTTCTTATCTTGTCTTCATGTAGTAGCATGTCATAGTACTTATGTACACAACCTGAAGCCCATCTAGGTGCATTTTAGCTCTTGTTAGCATCACTTAAAACACCACAATCTAATTGGAACTACATATGATTTTGTCTTCAAACTACATTATCTTGGTTGATATCGATTAAAGTGGGTAAGTCTTTTTGTTTGTCATGCTTTTAATATATTTGTATGGTTAAGGTTATAATTTTTCTTTCTTAAATTCTCCTTTCTTACGTATGGATCTTTCATGTTTGTGTCAATCTATGTATTAATTGGAAATCTCCATATGCATGCATAAAATTTAGTTTTTTGCAATGTTTAATTTATTTGCACCCTTAGTGTTTGGTGAAATGGCTAATTAAGTTCATTAATCTTTTCATATCTAAAATTTCTTTGCACACTTCTGACCTTCAAAATATTGAAAAAATGGACAAATATACTTGGAGAACCATGAAAAGATCATCAAAAGAATACGAGGATGGGGCTAAAAAGTTCATTGAGTTTGCACTTGGGGTAGGGTGGATTTTCAATCCATGTGTTGTCTATGCTCTAGATGTAAAAACTTGAAAAAGTTAACTATAGCAAGTTGAGAGAACATCTTTGCTTCAATGGAGTGGTTGAAAGCTGTTATCCCTAGATCTAGCACGAAACATCCTCATGGGCCCTCTACAAGGGAAAAAAGATGTGAATGTGAAGAAACTATAGTATGTGCAGTAGATAGTATAGTTGCCCTGATGTTTTGACATGCATATGATGACTTCTAGGATGACCTTGAACAATTTCACACTACATTGGAGGAAGTGGATGAGCCAGTATACCTTGGTTGTATAGATTATAGCAAGTTGTCTACCATGGTAGAATTTTACAACATGAAATTGAGATTTGTTTTTTTAGTTCAAGTTTTTATAAAAGTCTTTAAAGTGGTGGGTAAAAGGCTACCAAAGGAGAATAAACTGGCAAGAACCACATGGGACGCAAAGAAAACCATTGCTACGCTAGAGTTAAAGTCTGATTAGATACATGCCTACCCCAATGAATGCATCTTGTATATGAAGGAGTACAAGGATAAAACTACATGCCCAAGTTGTGGACATTTAAGATGAAAGTTGAAGAAGAATTCAATTGACCAAGGGAAAGGCATGCCTACAAAGGTCCTATGGTATTTTCCCCCTATTCCAAGTTTTAAAAGAACATTTTGTATTATGAAAATAACAAAAAACTAGTTTGGCATGCTTAGGAGAGAGTAGCTTATAGCTATGTATGCATTCAGCTAATAACCCAATGTGGAAGCTCATAGACTTCTTGTGGTATAATTTTGGAGAAGAACTCATAAATCTATTACTTGAAATATCTGCAAATGGGATTAATCCTCATGGTTCTATGAGTAGAAGGTGCTATTGTTGGCTTATTATAATAGTTTGTTGCAACCTCCCAGCATTATTATGCATGAAGGGAAGTTCATGATGTTAACTATATCAATATCAGGTCCCAAGCAACTAATGAATAACATTGATGTTCTTAGCTCTATTGATCAAAGATCTTAAGACATTGCGAGATGTAGGGGTTGAAGTGTACGATGCATACAAGAAAGAGTTGTTCACCCTGAAGGCCATATTATTGTGGACAATAAGCGACTTTTCTACGTACAATAATTTGGATGGGGTGCAATGCGAAGAGATACATGCTTGTCCAATCTTTTGTGACCAAATGTGTGCCATACGACTTAAACATAGTAGAAAAATGGAATTCCCTAGTCACAAAAAATGGTTGCATAGTAACCATCCATACCATTTTAAGAAGGGAGAATTTAAAGGTAGGATAGAGACACGACCATCTCAAAATATGTTAGCAGAATAACAAGTATTAGAACATGTTGAAAACCTTAATATCTTTTGGGGGAAGAAGAATGCAACTAAATGCACAAATGACAACAACTCAAAAAGTTGTTGGAAGAAGAAGTAAATTTTTTTTGAACGTGTCTACTACAAATATCTATATGTGCATCATGTGCTTGATGTCATGCACATTGAGAAGAATGTGTAAGTATTCAATTTTGCATAAAAATATCCAACAAGAAAGCAATTGGAAGACTTAAAGGTGACTAAAATGGGCCCAGTTCAAAAACCATGCAAGTCCACCACCTTTGCATGAGAATTGGGGCCATGCATGTCAGCCACTTAAGCCATATAAAGAAAGCTAAGGCAGCCAAGCCATTCAAGCCTTAAACTCAAGGGACATAGCCACTCAAGTTATCAAGCAAGGGGCCATCTAAGTAAGCCACCAAGCCACTTAAGCCAATGCCACATGAAGTAACACAATTTGATGAAGAATTCAAGCAATTATCAATGCTAAAAAAGTGAATTTTTAAGTGATAATTACTAGGGATTTTGTGGAGAATATAACATGGTAAGATATGCATGTATAGGTGGACCAATCAAGAGAGAGACCATTTTTTTCCTTCCCCATCCTTCTTGTTATTTTCCTCCCTCTTTCCACTCTCTTTTCATCCCTCCACATGAAGCACCTCAATGGAAAGTGTTCAATGCCAAGTCCCTTAAAAAGTGGAACCCCCCCTCCCTTGGTTATCCCTAGGAATTCCATCTCATCCCACATTCTAATTCCATCTCATAACTTCTATTCTTATCTCCTTTTCTAAGCCTATCTTATCCAAGTCTTTCCCTAAGTAACCCACATCTAAACCAATCTCATGAAGCCCTCAATTCCAAGTCAAATCCCAAAAAGCAAAATCATGATTTTTACCTCCTTTGGGTGACAACAGATTCCACTTTCTAAATTCGTCTCTTTCCACCTTCCACCCACTTTCATGGAGTCCTACCTATAATTTCATTCTTATCTTTGTAGGAGAAGAATTCATCTCTAAATAACAACTATCATCCCATCACTCACATCAGGAATTCCATGCCCCATCTTAGGCTAGTCTTCCAGGCCTCTTCCTTTGGAGCAGCCTTAGAGTTTCCAAGTTTTCTTTCATGTTTGTAGCAGCCATCTACACCTCCTCTTCCCTTTAGTTTCCTCTCAGTCTAGTTGGTGCTCTTAGTTCTTGCTTATTTCTTATTTTAATACTTTATTTTGCTTCTTAGCTCCATTCATTTTTTTTTTCCTTGCTTTGGTTCCTTGTTCTCCTTACATGTTTGCTTCTATTTTTGAATTTTAGATCCTTGTATCCAAGGGCCACTAATCTTTTGTAGTGATAGGTAAGAGATAGTCCCCTTGGAATTAAGTTCCTAGTTCCTTAAAGTCTTTTGAATCATTGCTTTTCCATTGTGTCTCTTTCCATACCCATCTTTGAGTTTGTTACCTCTCTTTTTCCTTTTCTTTTTTCTCTCTTCTATTCTATTTTGGATCACATGCATGCTACTTATGGAATAGTGAATATTGGATTGGAATTTGTGTTAATATTATGTCTTTGAAGATGAGAACCATCCTTGTATAAATTTCACTTTAATAAAGTATCATGTTTCATGCACAATTTTCGATGCTCAATTCGCATACTTTAATTTCTTTAATTCTTATGGTTGATGCATATGTTCCATGCCCATTCATTAATTGAATCATGTGCACTATGTTTATCTCCATGCCTTCGTTTAATTTGAGTTGTATGCAAACCAATGTATAGCATAGATTTCACCTTTAAGTTTCATGCTCATCTTTTACAGGTTCATACATCTTAATTGATTGATTTCTTAGGAACCCATTTGGCTTTTGGTTAACTTACTTAATGCTTTGATTGTGCATGTTAGTCTCTTACCAATATCATGAACCATGCGCACAACTCCATGGATTGTGCGCATGGTGATTGAGTTCGATTTCCATGATTAATTGCTTGCTTTGTAGTTTAACTCTAGTTGAGATTATTTTGTTTAGTTGTTTTGCATCTTAGTTTAGCTTTAAGAATTCCTTTTGTTTAGTATTAGAAAGTTTCATTTGTAGAAATTTTCTAAGATTAGCTTATTTTATTTTTAACATTTTCTTAGTTAGTTTCTTATTTCATGCATGTTTCCAATTCTTTGTTATCTCCATTCATAGTTTAATCAAATCAATCTCCCTTTGGCTAAAGATAAGTTATTTAAATAATATCTAATTGATTAAAAATACATGATATTCCTCATGGGATCAACTTCACTCGCTTACATCTACTAGAATTGATTCATATGCTTAAGAGTAATTTTAAAGCTACACCATGTTTTGGAATTGTTGCCACAGAATCACAAAAGATTTGTGGTTGGATTGTTTAGATTTTTTTTCTCTAATTGTAGTTTTAGGTTACATTAGAGTAGGGTTTTTGCATCATTCTTGCATGTTTTATAATCCTCACAAAGTGACATATTTCTTTGTTTTGTGCAAGGGGAATTTATCAAAAGGAGTAGTGACTATCCTGTGGGCAAAAGCTTCATCATATTAGATAGGATTTCTTCGGTTTCCTATATTACAATTTCTTTATTTTTGAGAGAGGCCCCATTTT
The DNA here is from genome assembly GCA_035236585.1 of Warburgia ugandensis. Lineage (NCBI taxonomy): Eukaryota > Viridiplantae > Streptophyta > Magnoliopsida > Canellales > Canellaceae > Warburgia > Warburgia ugandensis. The sequence goes on from CP141133.1 coordinate 40,725,763, forward strand.
AATTTGCAACTATTTATTTCATTTTAAATGGGTTGTCATAATACAGCACAAATGTGGGATATGGTGGCCCACAATTGATCTTCATCAAAAACCCCACTACAAGCTTCTCTCTCTCTCTCTCTCTTAGAGTAGTTTACTTCTTTTATGGTGGTAAAATTCATATATTTTAAATTCATTCATTATAATTTGTTGCATCTTATTTGGGGTTGTTGCATTATATTGCACCTATTTAACAAGGGCTAACCTATCCTTGATTAGAACTAAAACATAGGCTGACTAATTATAGTGTTTTATATAGTAAGGGTGACTTTTTGTTAGATAGAATATAAGTAGGCATTAGTTGTAACACCCCTAACTTTATTAAGGAGATTGAATAAATAATCAAATTGAAAATTTCAAGGAAAATTAGGCTGGAATACTAGGGTTACTAAAAATGCACTTCTCATAGAAGTAAAATCAAGATATAAGACATGTTTAATTGAAAACATACTCAACGAACCTTTCATAATGACTGTAAGCACAACAAATTATGAGTTTGGATGAAAAATCCTTATTTTTTCTCTATTTTTAAGAATAAAAGGGTAAAATAATAAATTTACTAATAACTAAGACCTAAGACATCAAAATTTGGAATGTACTCAGAAATACGAATCCAACACCACAAAGTATGCTCAATTCTGAATCTGGGGAATAAAATAAATTTTTCTTCATAAAATGGCAAAATGATCTTTTCACACCTCTGTGGGGCCCACAATGTGACGACCCGGGTTTTTGAAACACATTTTATAATATATTTTTCAAAGGCAAGGGCGTCCCCTCAGTAAATTTTTTTTTTTTTAAAACAAAGCAGCGGAAATTCTTTTATTTTAAAACTTGTTTTGAAAACCCAAGTCACCACTTCATACATAACATAAGTACAATTTGTGTATAAAATAAAATTCCATTGAAGGAATATGATTTTATTAAACTTCCAGGATCCATCCAGTGGTTCACAGTACACAACCCATTGTATCCTTACAATACTTGTCCAAATACACAATTCAAATTACAAAGTTCTAAATACAATACATGCTCTCAATACAATGTTTCAAGGGATATACCCTTATTACTTATTCTTCAATAATTCTTCAAGTCTTGAGCTCCTAAGTCTCCTTCTCTATAGCTGAGATATTGTAAACATTTGAACATTTACAATATCTCAGCAAGCTATGCTTGGTAGGGGATAAGAATGTAGGTTATTGATAGTAAAATCTCAATATTCAACTATCCCATAATTCATTCTATCATAAACACATTCACAGACCACTATTATTTATATGAACATCTCATTTCCTTATCATTTGTGTTCACCTTTATACATACATAGTATATAAGAACAAATCCGTTAAAATTGTAAAAATAATCAATAATCATTTCCATACAAAACTGATCAACTCCTTTCATTAGAGGAGATTTGTATCTCAGCCAGTTACTATACTAGGATTGTCCCTTCTTGGGAAAAATATTGGTAATTTACAATTACCTAGCATTTCATCATGCCATCCCTTAAGGCATTTCACTATGCCAATTTCATATGCATCATAATGCAAAATAATCAAGGACTACTATGCTTGCAGTCTGATCTGTACAACGTGCCTGGATAATTGTTCAATAATCCACTTATACCATTCTCAATGGAAATTACAATATCCATGTCCATATGGGAGGACCATGGCTGTCATAGTGGTGGCCTTCCCATAATTGCCCCACCCGACTTTTAGCCTTTCTTAAGCTTGGTATTCAATATCATCAAGTTTTAGAGAGTGGGTGGCCAAACCTTCTTAACTCTCCTAGCATAGCATCCCCAGGCCTATGCCTGTTTAAAACAAAACCACAAGCCTCCAAGCTTGTATGTAAAATAATACTTATATATATCAGACTATCTATTTGTTTATCTAGGGCTAGAATATTTTATACTTTCCTATTCACTTAGGGTTGTTCTCAATTCTCAACTTAACCATTTAATACTTATTTTCCTCATCATTTTGTTGGATCATATTTCAATTTGAGGTATTTATCTTAATATATTGGTATCATACATGTCAATACTTCAAAACATAAGATCATGTATTAGACATGTATCTTCATGTAAAGGCATTCTTAATAATCCACCTACCTCAATAAGGTTTTCTTACTCGTTGAAGTCTTCCATAGTCTCGATCAACATATATCTGTCAAATCAAATGTATAATGTCATTTTTCTAATCAAGGGTACATACTACATGGTCTTTTGATCATCCTTATGTAGGATGATCTGAATCTTTCTTCCTTGAATATCAGATATCAATGGGTTTAATATCATCTATACAAATACTATCTATATCATACATAACAATCTAATTTACATTGATGTTTCTTTTTCCTTATTATTTTTTATCATACAAGATCTCATCTTGTTTGATCATCCTTATCTTACTTACTATTTTCATTAGGGTTAGATAATTTGCTATCTTTTTATGTTCTTATTATTATTCAACCAGTTAGTGTCTTACTTGATTGAAGATAATTTATTTCTTCCTATTACTAGACAACTTCTCCTTATTTCAAGATGACTGGTACTTACCAGTTAAAGTCTGCTTAAAAAGTGGTTAATACAACCCTCATGTAAGGAGGTGTTTAGACCTCTCTTACGTCAAGGGGAGGTGAGGGAAAAGCACTTGGCTCTTGTATACTCCCTATAACTAGAATGTTCAGAGTCCACTGGAGTGGTACTTGCTCAACCTTTGACAATGTTCCTATGAGCTCTTTACCTTAAGTCCCTTCTCTAATTGATTTTAATTAATTTCCATGGATATGCATAATGTCATCCATGGATGTTCATTATTTTCCTACTTTGGGTTAAGGAATTGGTAAACCATTCCTTATATTGTCCTACTAACTATAGCCCTTATTAAGTCAAAATCATTCATTCATCTTAGTTGTCCATGAATCTCTATATTTCATTAGTTTACATTTTTGGTGATTTATGCTCCTTATATCTTAACAACTACTTAACAATTGAATAAAATTTGACAATAAGTAAATCATAAACTTGAAAGCATAAATCAAATATAAGTTTAACAACTATATACTAACATTCTTCCTATGAATGTAACTTAACCTAGTGAAATAAAACTATACATAAACTAACATGATCCTAAGTTATGAAATACATAAAATTGTACTTTTATCTTAATGGAATCATGTTTAAATCTCTAATTTACACTACCATGGCCCTAAGATAATCAAATATACTAACAAACTAATCATTTAGGACATATCATACTAAAATTTAAAGATTACACTATTATGCTTTCTAACTTAGAACATAAATCACATTTACACCTTTATGTCCAATAAAAGACAATTAAAACTTAGAACATAAATCACATTTACACTTCTATATCCAATAACAGACAATTAAAGTAATTATATTAAGATTATTATAAGCCTTTAAATATGATCCAACCATTAGATCTTAGGTGTTTTCCTTTAGATCAAGGGTTTTAATTACCTTTAAGGCTTTTAATCCATTAAGATCCAAAAATCATATCCACTTGATTTTGTCACATTTCATCCATGATCTAACCTGATTTCATCATAATATCATCCATTTAATCCATCCCAAGGATCTGATCATACTTGATCTCATTGATCAAGTGGGTCCCTTTGTATTTTTTTATTTTTATTTTAGGGTTTTTATAGCATAAAGGGCAGATCCCCTAATTTATCCAAGATCTGTCCAAATTAACCATAGAAAATACTTTATTACATTATTATATCATCATTAAAATAAATTTCTAAGATCTGATCACCTCAGATCTTGAAGATCTTAGAAATTGGACACTTATTTCCAAAATACAGAATAATTCAGGAATAAATTTTAGACATATTATGACTTCATTAGAAACTAGACATTACAAGATTTCCATTGCTTCTTTTTTATCTCAATTTGGAGTTTATATGACTCCACAATCTTAAATTGAATTTTACAGCCGTTCCTAGGGTCCAGATTTGATCTGGGCCCAGTAGAACTAATCTCTCTCAATTGAGGGTCCAAACCTTGTTAGATTTTCTTAAAAGTTGTACCCTAGAGGTTTTGGACCCTTATGGATCGATTGAAAAGCTCAGATTTTCCATCTGAGCTCTCTATCACCATGAATTGAAGGATCTGGTATTTACTTTAATTTTACAAATTTTCATTCAAATTAAATTACAGAAAAATAAAAATTTCACTAAACCATAATAAATATGTATAGGAAGTAGTTCCACCTACCTGATTGGAGAAAAAACATATATTTGATGCCCAATTTGAGAGAATTACCGGTTGATGATACTATAGCCCGATTGTCCCCCTTTTTGTGATTTCTGTTGTTGGAACCGCTGGATCTTGAAATTGATTTGGGACTTTTGTATATAATATAATATAGGAGGTTATGGATGGTGGAATTTATCAGATTCTTGCTGAAACGGAGTGCCTAATTGAATTTAGGTCTCTTGTTCCACTTAGAAAGAGGAGAGAGAAATAAGAAAAATAGAGATTGGGGAGGGATGAATGAGAATTTGGAGCTGAAACTCCAGGGAATATTTGGAAATTTCGTGGTTAAGATTGTGAAAATTTTTGGAAAATTTTGGGACATATTTATAGCCAAATTTGAATTTTTTATTATTTCTTTTGATAAGATATTTTATTACTTTAGAATTTTTAATTACAAATGCATTCTCCACTCTCCACTACAATCTCCACTACATTCTCTACTACCAGCAATAATACACTAAGCAATTATTGTTTCTTCTAGAACGTTGGCCCACTTTGTGGGCCCCACTTTTATGTAAAAAGACATTTTTGCCCTTTGAACTCCAAAATTGGAGAATAATAGGCAATATTTGTCCGAACTCGGAATCGAACGTACTTAGTGGCGTTGGAATCATATTTTTAAGTATTTTATGAATATTGAGGTCTTATTTCTTGGATATGGAATATGGGTAAAATTACCATTTTACCCCTAAATGGAGAAAATTAAGGAATTTTCATTTTAACTCAGAATTGACGTACTTAATGTTGTTTCGATCAGTTTTTCAAGTACATCCATAATTTCTATATTTTAATTCATTATATAATCTCCATGGAAAGAGAATTTTCAATAACCTAATATTCCAGCCTAGAATTTCTAAAAATTCAAACTTTATTAATTTGCCTTAATAAGTTACAAAAATTCGGGGTCATTACGCACAAGGGGCCCAAAAAGGGATCCAACTGCCAAAAAATAGGTCATCATGATTCAAATCACTACCAACTATTAGTGGAGAAGGAGGTGGTGGTGGGAATCCAAAGACAATTTAATAATAAAAATAATTGAACATGATAATTGCATGTAATCATGAAAAATTCCAAAAATCCCTATAAATAGCTCATAAAATTTCCTAAAATTCTCCTACTGTTCTTCACAACGTCCCCTAGAATGCCCAAAAATCCCAACTCCAGAATCCTTCCTAATCTCCCCCAATTCCTCTTTCTTTCTCTCGTATTCTTTGTGGGCGTGTCCCCAGACGCACCCAGGCAGACAACCCCATGTCTGCATCGGGCGCGTCTAGGGACGCATCATCCCCGATGAGCTAGGGTTTCCTCCTGGGAAATCCTATTTGAATTAGCCATCCATTTACAGCTAGTAACTTTCAATCTTAACCATTGGATCTGCTCAGACTAAGTAGATCTACAAAAGCCCTAAGAAAGTTTGATGATTTACTTCCTAGATCACTGGGAAAATCAAAATGAAACCAACTCCGGTATTGGTTACCATCTCTAGCATGTTTTTCAAGTTACTTCGGCCAATCTGGCCGTTAAATGGTGATCTTGCACCTTTAAATGTATTTAGGGCATGGTGATCTACCAAAGCCACATGTTTTCTTTCCTTCTACGGCAACTGCAATGGTTAATTTCATGACTGTATGCGTTTGTCGGCGTCTAGGGTTTCTTATCTTCTTTCCTGTGAAATATCATTCTCTCCGGTGAAACTTTCTTCACCGGACCCGACTAGGTAACTCACCCTTCACTCCTCTTTCAATTCTAGTGTTTAATTTGGGGTTTTCGGCCACCTGGAGATCTCATCGGCTGTTGATCCATCGAGAATGATGGATCCAGCATGAAAGGTTGAGAGACCATCCATCCATAGCTCAGATCCAACTTCTGAGTCATTGGATGGATTCCTACGGCCTAATAACCCCAGGAGATGAAATCTGAGCCTTTGGACGACATGGAGGAGATCCAACGATGGGTGATCCAACAGTCCAGATCTGGATTGTCTCACCCATAGCTAGTCACCATTGCCTGACCACCTGTAATAGGCAGTAACAGGCGTGGGCTGTTGGTTGTCCCAGCACTCATAAGCCCATATTTCATCTGGGCTGTCCAATTTTAAACTGAAAACTTATTTTTTCAATTAAGAGGTCAATCTAGCTCTGATTTTAGATTAGAAAATTTCTATAGAATGTCACTTGTAGAAGTTACTTAAATTGTATTTACTTATGATAATTAGTAAAATCCATACCAAAAGGTAGTGAATCATGATCAAATAACTTTAAAATGAAAATCTAAACCAATAGATGGGTTTAGAATGTCTCAAAAACCTAAGGATCATGATCATAATAAAATTTCTATATCTCTAGATCAAGTAATTAAACACAAATAATAAGATCAAATTTCAGCCCTTAAAACAGGCTGAAATTTTAAAATCCCAATTCTAATCTCAATTGAACTCCAAATTGAGATAAAAAAAGATGGGATGGATTCCTATTGATGAGAAGAACCTATTGAACCAATAAAATCATAAGTTTAATTCATTAAACGTTCTGAATTTAAGTAGATAAGTGCACTAACATCCTTGATCTACAAGATTTGGGATGATCAGACCATTCAAACCATGTTGGATGACGATCTAATCATATACTAACTTAAATAAATGGGTTATATGTAATTGAATTGGCATATCTTAAGAGATCTAGCCTTAAAAGTAGTAAAATCCATAAAAATGAATGGTAATCTCTTTGATGAATTTGATCAAGGAGGATTGGACAGCATGGATGTATTTGAATGATGATATGAAGTTAATATTATATGGATTGATGAACTTGATGATGATGATTTGGGATAGATTAAGATCTATGCCCGTAAATTGGATAAAATGACTTGAGATCTTCTTGATCGGTTGGATTAAGAAGGATTAGATCATTTGATGAGAGGCATCAATGATCTAATGATGAAATTACATCAAGAAGATGTATTAGATCTAAAGGAAAATGAAAACATCAGGATCTAAACCCTGAAAGAGATGAAAAATGAATAATGACCATTGGATCATGAGGAATAGTTATGGTATGTTAGATTTTCATTTGAATTATTGAATGTTATTATTGTCATTTATTGCTTAGTAGATTTAATTGTAGATTTATTTATTTACGCTTTAATGCTTATGTTATGAAAATTACATTGAAAATATAATTAAATGAAATTAGATTTGAAGGACATTTACATAGAATAAATGACATGGACTTAATGATAGTAAGGGCTATAGTTAGTAGGATAATATAAGGAATATCATTTCTTTGGCCCAAATTAGGAGAATAATGAAACTCCATGAATGACGGTTTAATGTTCATGGATTAAATTAAAATCAATTAGAAAGGGTACTTAGGGTTGAAATGCTAATTGGAACCTTATGAAAGGTTGAGCTAAGGTCACTCTAGTGGATGATAAACATGGTGGTTAAGAGAGTTCTCTGATAGAGCCTCGCTCTTCTCCTACCTTTCGTTGACATTTGTGAAGTCTAAATACCTCCTTACATGAGGATTGAAGTAACCACTTTTTGTTCAACCATTCAGCTAGTAAGCCATAGCCAATTTGACATAAGAGGAGCTGTCTAGACTTAGGATGGAATAAACTATCCTCAATCAGTAAAACATTAACTAATTAAGTAATAATAAAAAGAACATAAAAGGTTAGTAAATTATCTAATCTTAATAAAAATTGTAAATAAGATAAGGAAGATCAAACAAGATCCAAGAGAGATCTTGAAAGATCATAATTGAAAAGAAAAGAAATATAATGTAGATTGTAGTATGAGTTTACTTATAGTGTAGATTGTGAACTTAGAAGGTTTGAAACCTTGATCATATATGATTCAAGGAAATTTTGGGCATCCCTCATAGGATAACCTAAATACATGTAGAAAGAATACTTGTATAGAGGAATAACTTTATATGTATGGTTTGACAGATGTATGAATCCTGACCATGATGGACAATATGGAGTAAATACCACTTGAGATGTATGGATCAAGACCATGATACCACTTTGAGGCAGGTGGATGTACAGGAATATAATAAGGATTCATGTGTATACATACATGATCTTCTGTTTAGAATTATAGACTTTCATGATATAAGTATACTTGGTACCTTAGCATAATAAAAATAATCCAATCACATGATCCAACTAAGTGATCCAACCCCATGATCCAATTCAACTGATCCAATCTAAGCAAATGAGGTGAAAGTAATGAGATGTGTACACTAAGGAAACCCTAAGAATAGGGCATAGAAAATATTCCAACCTTAGTTAAACAGACACATTGTCTAATATGTTCAATGTATTTTACATACAAGCATGGTAGCTTGTGATTTAGTTTTACACAGTCCTAGGAATGGGGATGGTATGCTGGGGAAATTATGAGGGTTTGGCCACCCTCTCCCTAAAACTTATATGATGGATACCATGCTTAAAGAGAGGCTAAATGTTTGGTGGGGCAATCATGGGAAGGCCGCCACTGTGACAGCCAGGGTTCCCCCCATGCAAACTTGAATTTTTTATTTTCATAATTGGTATCAGTGGATTATTATGCAGTTATCTGGGCTTGTTGTACAGATTGAGACTACGCCATAGTAGTCCTAATGTATTTTGCATTATGATGAACATATGATAGGCACAGTGAAATGCCATGGCATGATGAGATGCCACTATATGAGTTCCTAGAAAGAAAATCCCTATATGAGAATTGGCTGAATATTAATCTCCTAAGTGGAAGTATAGCCAGGGGAAAGAACAAGTTTTGAGCAATTTTCACTAATTTAACGGATTTATCTTATACTACATAAATAACGTATATACTCTATGTTGAGATAACTCATGCGTCGATAACCATGATGGAATAATGACTGAGGTATATATTCTTATATTAGTGAAGTAGTATATTTTTGTATCCCCTAACAAGCATAGCTTGCTGAGATATTATAAATGTTTCAATGTTTACAATATCTCAGATATAGAGAAGGAGAATTAGGAGCTCAAGACTTAAGAAGATTCAAAGAGAATAATCAATCAGGGTATGTCCCTTGAAGACATGTATTTTCATTTGAGAGCATTGTATTGTATTAAGAGTTTTAATGTATGGTGAGGTTTGAAATTTAGATTATGTAATTTGGACAAGTATTGTACTAATTCCAAGCTGTACTATGAACCATTAGATGGATTTTGAAATTTAATAATAGTATATTCCTTCAATGAAATTTTATCTTGTACATAAATTCTACTTATGTTATGTATGAAGTGATGACTTGGGTTTTTCAAGACAAGTTTTAAATAAAAGAATTTCCACTAATTTGTTTTGTGAATGCCTTTGAAAAATGTATTACAAAATGTGTTACTAAAACCCGGGTCGTCACAGTTGGTATCAGAGCCATTCATCCAGTCATAGTATAATACCCTTATGTCCAATATGAAGATGACAATCCAATTAGAGGATGAAAAATAGTGAGTGAATAAGAAATAAGTTATGTGATCAACTCATTAGTTAAGAATAAGTATAGAAAGAGTTGACTCATTAGTGAAGGATGAGTATAGAAAGAGTTAAACTCATTAGTTGATGATGAGTATAGAAAGAGTTAGTGTAATGAAGGAATAGTATAGTACAAGTAGATATTACTTAGTGAAAGGACTAGAAATACTACTTAGTAAGTAAGAATCCCAATAGAGGGAATAGTAAGATATAGAAATCAATTAGGAAAACATTATAATAGATAAAGATGTAATGTATGATATTCAGGTCTAACCTAAAGTCTTGAGTTAACATACATATGTAGAAATAAAGTACACCAATACTAGTATGTATATAACTATTATTAAGTGAAAGAATGGAGATTAAGAGAAAGAGGTGATTGATTGGAAAAATATGATGGAAATAGTGCAGAAGGAAAAACTTCAACCTTTATAGGAAAAGTGAAATAGAAATTTATGAGAAATAAGTGCTAAAGATGAAACCTTAGAATTATTATAAAATCCAAAAAAAAATAATAAATATATAAATAAAGGAATTCCTTGAGAGATAAGCAAGGTGTAAGAATCAAATTCCTAACCCCATGGTGGATCCACCAACTATAGTTGAGCACAAGGCCATAAGAGATTTCTGTGTGTCATTCTAGCTGAAATAATCCATCATGCATCACCTTCGAACGCACTTAATGAGAGAAAAAAGGGACAATTTCCCACTCAGCTAATTCCAAACCCTAAGGGATAGTTTGACATAGGGTCGAGTTCACAAAGACCCCATGAGCAAGCGAAGTCTATAACTACCATTATAAGCGGCCATCATGTTGATTATAAAGTAGGAAGACTAAGTAAAATCTAAATAAGAATAAACTAACTATAACACAAGTGAAAGAGAAAAGACAAAATCTCCTACTCCATCTAAACCTATAGGAGGCACTTTATGTGTCTAATGCCCCATTTCCTCAACTTTTGAACAAGGCTAAGGAAGGAACTAATTTCCCCAAGATAATGGATGTGTTTAAGCATGTATAAATCAATATTTCCCTTTCTCAATGCTACTAAAGACATTCCTGCTTATGCCAAATTTCTCAAAGAGCCCAGCACGCAAAGGCACAAGCTTAATGTGCACAAGAAAGCCTTCTAAACTGAGCAAGTGAGCTCTTTGATCCAACACCAGATCTAGGTTTTCCTACCATTTCTTATGTTATTGGAAACCATGTCATTGATATAGGATTACTAGATTTAGGGGCTAGTGTAAATTTCTTGCCATATTCTATTTATGACCTTGAGGTCACAGGTTCAAGGAAGGGAAATAGCTTCTTGCAAAAACACAAGGTATGTGACGACCCGGGTTTTCTCATGCATTTTTAAATGCAATGTCTATTTTCCTAAGGCGGGATGCATCCCTATTTGAAAACCATTTTATAAAAACCATGCAATGCAGTGGAAAACCTTTTATTTCTAAACTCATTTTTGAAAACCCCGAGTGTCATTTGCTTTCACAACAACTAAGGTAGTTTTTGAAAAACTGCAGAAATCATAATTGTTTTTCCCCAGGTCTTTCCAGTCATAATGCACAGCCCAACTGTAACTAAGTACAAACACATGTCCAAAGGGTTGAGAGTTTACTTACATGTGTATTTGTTTCCTTTTGGATTCACTTGCTCATAGCACTAACATAGATGTCCTCTTTGGGAGTGGAGTTGTCCCGAACCATGATATATATACGGGCGTATCCTGTCCTTGGGCGCTTACTGATATCTGAAAAATGTTGAGGATTGGGTGAGTATATAATATACTCAGTAGGGCCTATCACTACTAGTTTTATAAATGCATGAGATGTTTCAAAATCATATGCTCATTCAAAACATGCGTATGTTTGAATACTCGAGTTCAATATCAGTATAAGAATCCATAATCAACTGAAATTCTTATAACTTAAAAGATCACATAATCCAAAAGTGAAAGTATCATATATATGATGACATCATGATATGCAATAGATGCCTCATGGAGTCCAACTCATGGACCTCTAGTATGGTATGGTCGACCAACCTCATATCATGCTACATGAAATGCACATCAAACCATAGGGTCCACTATGCCCACGACCTCCTCGCCGTGTGGTCCTCAGGTACCTGAGGACACTTGGTCATAGCCTCCATGGGGCCTATGACACGCCGACCCAGTGTCGTGACATCAGTGGTAGCCCCCTGTACCACATGCAGTCGACGTAGGGACTTGCCTCTTTTTGGGCGTGGTACCCATCCACCTATTAGTGGTAGAGGCCGGGTGGCCAACCCAGACCCCTCGGCATAGCACCCACGGGCTTACTTGCCCAAATCACATAAGATAAGTCAAAACCTTTTGTTAAAACTTGTCCTCTTTTGGGTCCCTCACAACTGCCTGGCCCTCGGCACTCCAGCGTCTTTTGGTAACCCTCAAGGACATGCAATCTTTGCAAGTACGTAAATCATGCAATGCATGCACTTGTTTGCAACACATGTATGTGCATAATGTATATGCAGTCATTCCAAAACATGGCTATGTATAAAGCATTTAACATGCATGCTGAATTTATTCATACAAATCACATGCAAATCAAATCATATATCTAAAACATATGTTCTCAAATAACAATAGTTCTTTTAAAAGAATCTAATAGTGATAGAGCACCTACCTGACTAGGTCGCGTTAATCCTCTTGTCCTCGTACGCTCCTGAACATGGTTTGGGGACTCAAGGTTAGTTTAACCTATCTTTGATGGGTTTAGAGCAGTTGGGTCTCATTACTTAGGCATTAGGGGTCCATCCCTATGCCTATGGGTGCCCCAAGGTCCTAATTTGGCCTTAGTATTCTCAGTTTTCCAAAGTTCTAGTGGTCACGCGCCACCATCCTATTCTAAGGGTCATGCCCACCTTTTATTGGGCCTTGATCAGAGATTTTATGATTTGGATGTGTCCGCGTCGTCGATACGGACACAACGCCTTTTGCGGCGCCTCAATCGGAGCTCTAGATCTCAAGTTATAAGCATTTTAATTTTGTATGTACATAGAGTCTTAAAGACAAAAAAAGGAGGAATGCTAGGGCACTGCGTGTCTGCGACGTGCGCCCAGCATTCTCAAATAACCAAAAAATGACGCCTCGGTAGTGCGCTGCGCGTCTGCGGCGAGCGCCTCAGCAGGCGCGTCTATAGACGCGCTCTACAACTCCGCACGTCCTTCTCTTTAGCGGGCACGTCCACAGATGCGCCCGTTTGGTTTTTCAAACGGCGTCGACGTGGGACGGTCCTATTGGATCGTCCCGCCTGTTAGTGACCTGGGTCGTCCTCAGGTCACCCTGGTTCGACAGGTCTTTGTGGCTCTCCTGGAGGCCTATTCTCCATGGTTTTTCATGAAAAAACCTAGGGAAATCGTTCCTGGAACTGTGGTGGAGATGGGTTTGGGGTTTTTTTTGTGCGTACCTGCTTCATGGGGGGTTTTCTCTCCACGTTTTCCCCCCTTGCTCACTGCTTCACGACTGGCTTTCTCCAAGGCTTTTGGGCTGCCATTAGAGGCACCCAAGAGCTCTATTTATAGACCTTTTAAAGAGGGTTCTGGAGGGTTTCTAACTGCCTTTGAATGGCGGTGGGGAATCCTCTGGAATGGCGGTGGTTTCTTCTTGAAACACCGCCATTCCAGAAACCTCTAGGAGGTTGAAGACGACGGGGTGCCCGTATCAAAACGGGCACCTGTGTTTTTTCAGTTTAAGTCGATTTGTGAAATTTATAATTTTGCCCCTGAACTTCAAAGGGCCATATCTTGCTCATTTTAACTCCGTTTTGGGTGATTTTGGTCTCGTTGGATTCCTTTTTCCGAGATGCATCTAATGAAACTATTTTTAGGACCAAATTCCTGGGGTCAGTTGAGCCGACTAGTGAAATGACCAAAATGCCCTTATCTTTAAAACTGAACTTTTCATGGGATTTTAATATCTCAAAAATTGGGATCATTACAAGGTAAGGCTGTATACTATAGGCCCTTGTGGTCTGCCCCTTCCCTAAACGCCACATAGGTGGGAGATTTGTGCATCGGGGCTGCCCTTTGTATTCTATCTAAGAGAAACTAGAGCTCAGTGAGCTAAAACTAACCAATACCACTTTACAGTTAGAATATAGATCAATAAAGATTCCACATAGCATGATTGAGGATGCTCTAATATAGGTGGTCCAGTTTTACTTTCCTATAGATTTCATTATCCTCGATACCTAGCTTGTATTAGACCCCAGTAGTTAGATCCTAGTCATACATGGAGGTATATTTTTAGCAATTTCCAATGCCATCATTAGTTATAGAAATGGTGTGATGAAATTGTCCTTCAGCAATATGAAAGACAAGCTCTATGTTTTTAATGCTAATCATTAGCATCTCGACCTACATGATTCCTATGTACTCAATTTAATTGAAGGTCTAATTCAAGATGCTAAGACACCATCATCTATTCTAAACCCATTGGAGGCATGACTAGTGCACTTTAATTGTGATTTCAATATAGAGAAGTCCATTTGTAAGGTAAATAACCTTTTGGATGTCACGCCTATAATGGATACCTCTAAATGGGGACCTTTAGTGGAACCTCTTCCTCCAAATTATGTCCTAGTACCCTCAATAGAAAAACGACCCACCTTGATCCTTAAGCCATTACATGAAAATCTAAAATATTCTCACTTAGGATCAAATGAATCCATACTTATTATCATAGCTTCAGATCTAGATAAAGAACAAGAATTTAGCTATGTGTATGCATAGAATTCACCAAGAAGAAAACATTAAACCATCTAAGAAAACACAAAGGAGAGACTAAACCCTAGTATGAAGAAGGTAGTGAAACGTGAAATGCTAAAACTCCTAGATGTTGGTGTTATCTACCCTATATCTAATAGCACTTGGGTCAGTCCAGTTCAGGTTGTACCTGAGAAGTACAGAGTCATGGTAATTCAAAATCAAAATAATGAGTTAGTCCTTACTGGCATGACAACAAGGTGGAGAGTTTGTATAGATTACCAAAAACTGAACTCGATCATGAGCAAAGACCACTTTCCTCTTCCGTTTTATTGACCAAAATGCTAGAAAGGTTGAATAGTCATAATTATATTGCTTTATTGATGGTTACTTTGGCTATAACCAAATTTCTATAGCACATGAGGACTAAGAAAAGACTACCTTCACTTGCCCTTTTGGCATCTTCGTCTACTGTCGTATGCCTTTTGGATTTTGTAATGCTCCAGCTACTTTTCAAAGGTATATGTTGAGCATATTTTCTTATATGGTGGAGAGGGTTTTAGAAGTGTTTATAAATGTTTTTTTAGTGTTTAGTTCCTTAATTGATGAATGCGCACCATTTAAAACTTGTCCTTACTAGGTGTTAGGAAAGTAATTTAGTGTTGATTAGGGAAAAATGTCATTTCATGGTTCAAAATGGCTTTGTTCTAAGTCACATCATATCACATAGTGGCATAGAAATAGACAAACACAAAGTGGATTTAATCTCTAACCTTCCTCCTCTAAGGACGTTGAAGGAAAGGTACTCATTTTTTTGCCATGCTGGTTTCAATAGATGATTCATCAAGGACTAAAGTAAAATTGCTAAGCCCCTATGTAATTTACTTACAAAGGAGGAAAATTTTGACTTTGATGATGATTGTATAAGAACATTTGAGTACCTAAAGGCTGAATTAACTTTTATGCCTATTATTTGAATTCTAGATTGGAGTGCACCATTTAAAATAATGTGTGATGCTTTAAAATACGAAATTGAGGCTATGTTGGGTAGTATATTGACAAACTCCCCCATGTGATATATTATACTAGCAAGATACTCAATGATGCCCAAATCAAGTATTCCACTATAGAAAAAGAGTTGTTAGCAGTTGTATTGCCTAGATAAGTTTAGATCTTATTGGCTAGGATCTAATGTAATTGTCTATTTGGACCACAAAACATTCAAATACTTTCTTTCCAAGATGAATGCCAAACCTGGGCTGATCCAATGGATATTATTGCTATAGGAGTTTGATTTGGAAATTTGGAATAAGAAAGGTTCCAAAAATATTGTAGCTGACCACTTATCCAAGTCAATTGTGGATTTCACTAGCAAGAATGTTCCTATAATAGAAACATTTTCAGATGAATAATTGTTGCACATTTCTCAATTTCCTTGGTATGCAAATCTTATTAATTATTGTCACAAGTCAATTGCGTAATCACTGGTCTAAATACGATAGAAAATGATTTATTACCAAGGTCAAACATTTTACATGGGATGGTCTGTACTTGTTCAAGTGCTGTCCCAATAAAGTCATTAAATAGGAGATGCATACCAGATAATGAACATCATAAAATCATTTTCTTTTGTAATGACCATGCATGCAGGGAGTATTTTAGTTCTAAAAAGATAATTGAAAAGATTTTTTAGTGTAGTTTTTATTGACCCACCATTTTTAGAGATTCATGTGCTTACTACACAGCATGTTCTCGATGTCAATAGTTAGGGAGCATAGCATATGATGCCCTTAAACCCCACTCTTATCATTGAGCCTTTTGAACTTTAGGGCATTTATTTTATGAGACTTTTTCCCAACTCCTTTGTTATCTATACATCATTGTGGTAGTTGACTACATGCCCAAATGGGTGAAAGCCATACCATGCAAGATCAATGACCATAGGTGGTGGTCAAGTTTTTAATGAAAAATCTATTTACATGCTTTAGTACCCCATGGGCCATAATTAGTGATGGGAGGAAACACTTTTGTAATGGAGTATTTGAGAACATAATAAAAAAATATGGTATTACCCAAAGAATTGCTACCCCTTATCACCGTCAGACTAGTGGATAGGTAGAAGTGTCAAATAGGGAGATAATGTGAGCTTCAAAGAAGACAATCAATCCAAAAGGAGAGACTGGTCTTTAAGACTTATTGATGCTTTATGGGCCTATTGTATTGCATACAAGATCCTTATAGGCATGTCACCCTACTACTTGATCTATGGAAAGGCCTAGAACCTACTAATATAAATTGAGCATAAAGCATATTGGGCCATTAAAAAGCTCAATTTTGACCTAGATACTATTGGAACTCACAAAAAACTCCAACTCAATGAGTTGGTTGAGCTATAGAAGGATGAACGTAAGTCTACCAAGATATACAAAGGCTTCATGAAAAGTAATCATGATAGACATATTCTGCCAAAGTCCTTCACCCTAGGACAAAAGGTCCTTTTGTGGAATTCTAGGTTACATCTCTCTCCTAGAAAAATTTGATCTCAATGGATTGGATCCTACATACTATGTGCTATTTCCCTCATCAGGACGTCAAGATAGAAAAGGATGGAGAGATTTTCAAAGTCAATGGGCAAAGGTTGAAACCTTATCTAGAGTTGGTAAACCATGAAGTAGAGGAAATCTTGTTAGATGAACCAATCTACTAGGATCCACCTTAGCATGTCCCATGACACATGCATCAATCTTAAGATCTGCATTCATCATTGCACTCATCACATCATTTTATGTCTGGCTAAAGACATTAAACATAGCACTTACTAGGAGGCAACTTAGGGGTTTTTTTAGAGAGTCTCATTTTTCTACTTTACCCATTTATCATATAGAACTCCTATGTTTTTAAACATTAGGGACAATGTTTCGTTTAGATTGGGGCTATAGACATACATGAGATTTTTGAGTTTTTCTTTTATTTTGAAAAAAATTTCAAGTTTTTATGGTCAAAGTTCCTTTACTATGATAAGAAATGGATTTTCCAAAGTTTAGTATTTCTTTTACATTAACTTCTTAATAAGAATGCATATGGTTAATTTTGCATTTTATTCATGTTCTAAAGTGTTTCATGAAAGTAAAATCTTATGAGTAGACTTACACATAGTTCATAGTATAGACTAATAGATGGTTATGACTTAGAGGCCCTGTGAAAAATCAATGGAGACCTATATACCCAAGTGAGTATTAGAGACTGTCATCTTCTGATGATTATATATAATTCCATAATTTCTTTAGGCATACATAAAATTTGAAAGATTCCAATATCTTTATTCTGGTCAATTTTCAAGAATCAAAAAGGAATATTAACTTTCTTTACTGAACATTTATTGAATTTAATAGGCTTTAAGAAATATATGACATGATATAGGCCATCCTTGTTTCAAGCTAGAGACATAAAGCCTACCCCGTATATGATACTACTAGTTAGACCCTTTAAGCCTCTCGGTAAGCCTTTTCTTTTCGAAAACCCCATTTACCTTAACCCAGAAACCCCAATTAAAATATCCATTATTTATTCTCAAAAATGAGTAGAAAAGGTAGGAAAAAGGATAAAAGTCTAAGAAGTGAAGTACATACAAAGAAAAAGCCTTTCCATCAATGAAAAAGAAATAAAAAGAGAAATATCAAGAAAAGAAAAAAATAGTAATAAGAGAAAGGAAAAATAGAAAAGATATTCACTTTGGTACATTTAGAAGAAAATTTGTCAAATAGTTTCTTAAGACCTCTACTCAAATTTGAAACTTTGAATTCCTTTATTCTTTCTTTTAGAACCATTCCAAGCCTATGTTTCATCCTATCTAAAGCCTTGTTGATCTTAAGGTGGAATATAGCCTTGAAGAGGATATAAATGAGAAGGAGCTAAGGTGAAATAACCATACTTGTCTTGGTAATGGCATTCCTTCCTAAGGATTATAAATTCTTTGTCTCATTGTGCTTGTAAAATTATATGAGCTATCACTTGATCACATGATGAGAGAATTTTGTTTGACCCTTTTCTCTAAGAGCTTTAATTCTGAGTGTATATCAATGAGAATTTGAGGTCAAGACGTCTTTTCAATGGAGTATAAGCATATCTATTTAGAAGCCCAAACTTGCATAGCCTATACACACACTACACTCTGGGACATAATTGTAATAAAATGGCTTTGGTATATGGGTTACTTGTAGAAATTTTCATTCATATTTATTATGTTATTAAAGTCAGTAGAGTGCTGATGGATGAGAACTCTATGAGAGAAACTGAGGAACTTAGCCTTATTAAATATTGTGGGTACATTCTTTGCAAACCCTCATGAGGCTTAACTTGTCCATTAGAGGTAACCTACGAGTTTAAGGGATTGTTGCATTTGCTAAATGAAATCATGAGTACCTACAAAAATGCAACTATTTCGTTTTTATGATTTTTCATGTTTTGCTTAGGACTAGCAAAATGTTGGTTGGAGGGTGTGATAAGTGTTCATTTTTATATAAAAGTACCCAATTAGTATCTCATGTGTTATAAATTATAGACATTATTCTAAGGTTTTTTGGGAAATACAAAACACATGCATTTCTGAGCTAATGATTCAAAATGTTGATATTTGGTAGGTTTAAGAGCCAATCTAGAGTAAGTATGAGAGTATTCATAATATCTTAGGATTTAATTATGTTTTTAATCTTTTGTAGATCTCAAGATGATGATCCAACTACCAAGATCAATTAAGATAAGAATTGGGGATCAAGATCAAAAGAGAGAGATAGAACTTAAAATTCATCATTTTATAGCTTGATCAAGGTTCAAGATTATCTTAGGGCAAGTAAGAAAGCAATTGGAAGACTTAAAGGTAACTAAAATGGGTCCAAAGCATAAACCATGCAAGTCCACCACCTTTGCATGAGAATTTGGGAAGTGCATGCAAACCACTTAAGCTATATAAAGAAAGCTAAGAAAACCAAGCCATTCAATCCTTGAAGCCAAGGGACTTAGCCACTCAAGTGATCAAGCAAAGAGCCATCTAAGTAAGTGGTGTAGCTTTAAAATTACTCAACACCATAGGAATTAATGTAGTATTGCACACAAGAGAGGTTGATCCCAAGAGGAATCCTACAAATTTGGATGTTGGATGGATGTTCTTTAAAGTGCTTAAATTCAGCCAAAGATAAATATTGATTTGGATTGAATTAGAAAATTAAAGTGCATAAAAGAGAGACATGCATGACATTAACAACTATAATTAAAGACAACTTACCAAAACTAAAACTAAGCAATGAAATTAGAAACTAACCTAACTAGCAACCATTTAACAAAAGAAACTAATACAAAATAAGCATGAATAAAACTAAGCAACTAACCTAAGAAAACTATAAAATGGAAACTTTCCTAGACTAGAATTAACAAACTTTCTAAAATTATAACTTTCTAAAACCAAATTAGGAAACTTTCTCATACTAAACTAAAATGCAAAAAAAGTAACCAATGAGATATAACTATATTTAATAAAAATAAGAAACATGTATGCAAAATAGAAACTATAATTAAGGAGACTTCCTAAATTTAACACTTTCTAAAGGTGGAACTTTTCTAAAATCAAAAAGCAAAAAAAGACAAACTAACAAAATAACAACTTCTAAAACAAGATAAAACAGCCAAACTAACCACGAATCGAAAAGGAAAGGCCTAGTACCATGCACATGATCCATGGATTGTCTGCATGGTTCATAGGTCCAAAAATGGCTAGAAATGATGCTTTAAATGCAAACAAACACACAACCTAAGTTATGTATCTAATAAAAAATCTAAAAATCTAAATGAGTTCATTAGGACTCTAACAAATAAATTATTTTAATGACTAAAAGCAAAGCACAAAGTTAAGGAGAAAATTTTCTTGATTTCAAACACTTAAGAACATTAACCAAATCATGCATAATAAAGCAATGGAGACAAAAACTTTTATATAAGATAACAACCTAGATATAAAGTACTTTGATAGTGACAACATTCAAGAATAAGAAACCTCAATGATCTTTATTGTTTTAATGCCAAATACTGTGATGACCCGGGTTTTTCCCATGCATTTTTAAATGCAATATCTAATTCCTAAGGCGGGATGCATCCCTATTTGAAAACCAATTTTATAAAAACAATGCAATGCAGAGGAAAATCTTTAGTTTTAAACTCATTTTGAAAACCCCAAGTGTCATTTTTTTTCACAACAACCAAAGTAGTTTTTGAAAAACTTCAGAAATCATAAATATTTTTCCCAGGTCTATCCGGTCACAGCTCACAACCCAACTGTAAATAAATACAAATACATGTCCAAAGGGTAGAGTGTTTACTTACATGTATAATTATCTCTTTTGATTTACTTACTCGTAGCACTAACATTTCTTGAGGCGTCTTCTACTTGTGAATGGAGCTATCTTGAAAAATGTTAAGGATTGGGTGAGTATATACTATACTCAGTAGGAGTCTATCACTACTAGTTTTACAATGCATGCTATGTTTAAAATCATATGTTCTTTAAAACATGTGCATGTTCGAACACTCATGTTCAATATCGATATTAAAAACCGTTGTCTAATTGGAATACTGATGACTTAAAAAATCACATAATCCAAGTCGAAAGTATCATAGATATCATAACCATAATGATATGCATAAGATGCTCAACTGAATCCAACTCATGGATATATGGTATGGTCGACCAACCTCATGTCATGCCATATGCAATGCAAGTAAATCCTCAAAACATAGGGCCCACTATGCCCACGACCTCACCGCTGTGTGGTCCCGGGGTACCTAGGGACACAGGGTCATAGCCTCCACGGGGCATATGACACTTCGACCCAGTGCCGTGACACCAGTGGTAGCCCCCTGTATCACATGCAGTCGAAGCAAGGACATGCCTTTTTGGCATGGTACCCTTTCCACTTAATAGTGGTAGAGGCTGGGAAGCCACCCCAGACCTCTCAGCATAGCGCCCACGAGCTTACTAGCCCAAATCGTATACGATCAATCAAGCAAAAACCTCTTTTTCAAAACCTATCCTCTTTGGGTCCCTCACAACTGCCTACCCAGTGTCTTTTGGGCACTCAAGCATCTTTTGGTAACCCTCAAGGACATGCAATTTTTCAAAACTCAATACTCACAAATCAGGCAATTTATGCAATCATTTGCAAAACATGTCTATTCATAATGTATTTGTCATATGCATGCTGAATTCATTTATAAAATTAAGTCATGCTAAACAAGTCATATAACTCATACTTAAAACATGCATTCTAAAAACAATCATAGGCTCTTTTTAAAAGTCTAGTAGTGATAGAGAACCTACATCAAAACATCATGGGTTCTTTTAAAAAATTCTAGTAGCGATAGAGCACCTACATCAAAACATCATGGTCCTTTTAAAAAGTCTAGTAGCGATAGAGCACCTACCTGGTTTGATCACGCTAGTCCCCTTGTCCTCGTATGCTCCTAAACATGGTTTAAGGAAAAAGGTTAGCTTGGCCTATTTTTCCTTACTACTTAGGCATTAGGGGTTCATTCCCATGCCTATGGGTCTCCTAAGGTCCTAACTGGGCCTTGGTATCGTCAGATTTACAAAGGTTTAGTGGCCCTGCGCCACTGTCATAGTTTAAGGGTCGTTCCCACCTTAGATAGGGCTTTGATTAGGTATTTTATAGTTTGGGTATGTCCGCGTCGTCGATACGGACACAATGCCTTTCACGGCACCTCAATCGAAGTCCTAGAACTCAAGTTATGAGCGTTTTAGTATTCAGAATACATGGAAGGCCCACAAGGCGCGTCCACAAACGCACCGGGCCTTCTGCTCGTTTTCTCGTTTGCGGGCACATCCACGAACGCGCCTGGTTCGACCCTATCGAACCAGTATGCCCAGGCACCATCCTTGGGTCCTTTGTGGCTCCCTAGAGTCCTGTTTTGCATGGTTTTTCATGCAAAAACTTGGGGGAACTCATCCTAAGACTAAGGGGGAGATGGGTTTGGAGGGGTTTTGGGCGTACCTGGTTCGTGGCTGAGTTTTTCTCCATGTTTTCTCCTCTTGTTTGCCTCTCCACGATGGGTTTTTCCCAAGCTTTTGGGCTGCCATTGGAGGCGCCCAAGAGCTCTATTTATAGAGCTCGAAGAGGGTTCTGGAGGGGGTTCTTACCGCCATGGAATGGCGGTGGAGAAACCTCCAGAATGGCCGTGGTTTCTCTCCTGCACGCTGCCATTCTAGAACCCTCTAGGAGGTTGAAGAAAAGGGGTGCCTGTATCAAAACGGCTCCCTATGTTTCTCAGGCTAAATCCGTTTTTAATATAAATTACACTTTTGCCCTTGAACTTCAAAGGGCATAACTTGTCATTTTAACTCCGTTTTGAGTGATTTTGGTCTTGTTGGATTCCTTTTTCCGAGACACTCCTAAGGGTGCTACTCTCAAGAACAAATTTCTAGGTCCAGTTAGGGTGAATAGTAAAATGACCAAAATACCCTTATCTCCAAAAAGGGAACTTTTCATTTCCCATAGAATGTCCAATTCATTTTTGTTAAAAATAGCGTAAATTGCTCGGGCATTACATTATTACCCCCTTAAAAGAATTTCGTCCTCGAAATTCCACAAATCCTCTTCTTCAAGTTAGATGTCTTCTTGATAAGACATATTCAGGACTCCCTCGAACTAAGAAAATTCCCATACTTCTGTTGTCAACGAATCCATTATTTCATTATCCAATACTCTAATTGGGTTAATACTTGGAGTAATGTTGTCCTTAAAATGCTAATCATACTATCTTGTACCCAATCCTAGGCACGTTCTCAATTTATCCTTGTTATAATTCCTTCCACAAGGCCTTACACACACACATATATATATATATATATATCGTCAATATATCTTATCCATTTTCTTTAAGTATATATGGACCGCTTTTGCTGCGTACTCTGATACATAGTCCCATGCGTGCTAGTTTATCATTACAGGTTTCTATTTGTATTACCCATCTTTAGATGCTCATATTCCTTTTGATCATGTATAGGATAGTCTCCTTAGATGACCATACTCTCCTATTCGTATATAAATTACTTCATACGTCTTTGAGATCATATGATCTTATTCCTCCTATTTCATTTTGAATATCATAGGATAATATCTTTTTCTTCTTGTCTTTCATCTAGTGATTTCTTCATCATCCACATCTCCTTCTAATGGTTGGTTGTATGTCATTAGGTTACCTTCTTTCTATTATGTCTAACTTTGCTTCTTATCTTTTATATTTGTCCCCAAGATACTTCAATAACTAACATGGTATCATGTGCCCTTACAACCAAACCCTTGATTAACTTCGAATTTCAACTGTCTGTCGCTTTTCTACTATAACTTGTGTCCTCAACCCATATTATATTCAAAATAAAATAATTCAAGTAGCATCCTTCATCACTATTACTATCTCATATTACGATTAGGATATCCAAATTATACATCAAATTTCATAGATGTTGAAGTCATCAAATGCTTTTCTCCTTGAAGAGTTTATGCACACTCATGTCAAATATTTTATGGTTAATTCATCATCATGGTCAAATGTTCTCATCTAGAGGCCTATCTCACTATTCACATCAATTTGTCATTAGGATTTCCAACAATGTTCCTATTTATGCAAAAAGTCTCTTATTCATAACCAAGTACCCTTACTAGGTCATGGTTGAATCCTTTGTCATTATCTTCTTTATCCTTTCTTTGCTTGATGGTTTTCTTTGTAACCTTTTAGACCAAAAGTTCTATACTTGATCTAGTAAGGCTATCCTTAGGAAATTCCTTCAATTTGTTTTTCGTACTTGGTATATGCACATAACAACTAACTTTTTGTCTAAAGGCAATGTAACATCAAATCTCACCTTATATTGTGCTAGCCACCTCAACTTTTCTCCTTCCATTCCCTATATCAATATGTTGTTCAATCTTTTATTAATGCTTTACCGTCAACTATTCTGTCTTAATTATCAGGGGGTATCATCATCATAAGTAGTGGTTTTCTCAATTCCTCAAATTTTATCTTTCAAGTGCCTCCTCATACTTAGCTTGTAATAGCAGTTCTCGTTCAATAGCTACTACATCAAGTTATGCTGAAGCTATTAAATCATCAAATTTGAAAAACACTCAAGTAAGCACGGAACATTTTCGTAGACATATAGAAAGAGAATTTATTCGATTACCTGTTGATCTCTGTCCAGATGTATAGGTTATGAGCTCAACGGTCTCTCTAAAGCAATCAATGCTTATCCAAGTCAGCAGCATCTTTCAGACCCACAGTGATTTCTATGGTTTGTCATGGTATCTATTCAGGTTTAGAAAAATCTGTCTCATTGGTGGAGATCGCTCCTTATTTTTGCTTCTATCTCAATTGTTACTGTATTCATAGTACTTGTAGCTCCTCCATGATGTGGCCTAATCAACTAACCTCATACCCTCAAATGACTTAGTCTAACAAGTACCTCTTTTTTTTTTTAGGTAAAACTCATGTCCAAATACTTATAATATCCCTCTGCATATATAACTTCGACTACTAACATATTTGATTAAATAGGGTGGTATACCTTTATTTAGTCAATAGTACTCTAAAGGTAATGACTAAATAATGGTCTTAAGATATTTGCTCTTTTGAATCTATGATACCAAGACCTCAATTCGATCCTTGATGGTACCCTACTTGCTGAAGAAAGACAAATGGACAAGTTACTATCCTAACTTAATTCCTTTTTCAATATACTTTATTTACTCATGTAGTGGCAAGGTAGGAAATCACCAAATTTTCCTTTTTTTTTTTATGGACTATATCCATTGGTGTTCCTCATAAGATAATGGATTCGATAAGATTCTAATTGCAATAATTGATATAGACATCAAACCATTTGTAGAATTTAATTTCTAGTTGGTCACCATTCCTCTTCAGAAATTTTCGTGCAGCATAATGTCCCTTCATTCAATGCTCTACTCAAAGTCTTAAACCCCATATGCTTTCTCTCTTTTATACTCTTTTACAATAAAATCACCAACTAAACTAGTATTATTCCTTCAAATTTGATTGGTTTAACCTTCCCATCGGATTCAAGATGAAAAATTTATATGTATCTCCATAAAGTCATGATCTTCTTCTTTTGAATATTCAATATTTATCGAATACTTATAGTTACATCTCTATCTCTTTTTTCTTTAAAATCTTCATTTTTGTCTTCCTAGATCAATTTCTCTTATAAGTTCATGTTAGGATCAATCTATTGTTACAGATCTATCATCCTTAGTATTATCATCAAAATCTTTTTGATAACTCGGTCGAATTCATTTCCCTATCATTTTCGTGTTATGTTCCTCTTAATCACATAATATGTCGATTGTACATCTTCTGATCTCCTCCATTATACTCAGGTTGTCATTATTAGATAGCACTTCACTCTTCATCAGACTCTAATGAAGTTATAAAAAATTGAGCTAAGTCCTTCAGGATCCATACCTTTGTGATCTAGTACGAGTCACAGTTATCTCCTAATATCATCTTGCATTCTCATCCCTTTGAGATTATCATCAAAATCTTCTCAAAGTCTGTCTTTTACATCCCTTATCATACTCATATCATATCCCTTGTTATAGTGTACTCATATTCTGATATTCTTTATGATGGTAAGATAGCCATCTAGGTTCTACGATGTTCTCATCTTTGGTGAGATTGATCTATTACAGGTCAGAATTATCTATTAACAAGTTCACTAAAATCTTCATTCATCATTCTCATCATAATCTAATTCATATATAAGTTTCCCTGTTTGCACCACTGCACAACAATCCTTATTGATAAAAAAATTTAAGCCATCCAATATCTAATTATTTGCTAGACCCACCTCCTGTTTCACCATCCCTATTTGAAAACCATTTTTATAAAAACAATGCAATGCAGCGAAAAATCTTTAGTTTTAAACTCATTTTGAAAACCCCAAGTGTCATTTGCTTTCACAACAACCAAAGTAGTATTTGAAAAACTTCAGAAATCATAAATGTTTTTCCCAGGTCCATCCAGTCACAGCTCACATCCCAACTGTAAATAAATACAAATACATGTCCAAAAGATCAAGGTCCTAGATCTTTTATCATCTAGTTCTTCTTTGATCTAAGTTCAGTTCTTGGATCATCCCTATGGAGGATGATCTTGGTTTTCTTCCTTGAATCATCTTTGATCAAGGGTTTGGATTATCTAATCTAATGAACTATAACAAGTATACTAATAAACATGCATACTAAGTACAATATAGTGTTCTTATTCTTATTGTTCTTGATCATCCAAGATCTAATGGATCTTGTTTGATCATCCTTATCTTACTTACTATTTTTATTAGGCTTAAGTAATTTACTAACCTTTTATGCTCTTATTATTATTATTCAACCAGTTAATGTGCTGGTTGAAGGTAGCTTATTTAGGCCTAAATCTAGACTGCTCCTCTTATTTTCAATTGGCTAAGGCTTACTACCTGAATGGGTGAACACAAAGTGATTACTTCAATCCTCATGTAAGGATGCGTTTAGACCTCACAAACGTCAACGGAAGGTAGGGGAAGAGCGAGGCACTATTAGATAACCCCCTTAAACACTATGTTCATCATTCACTAGAATGACCATAGCTCAACCTTTCATAAGGTTCCTATAAGCATGTTTACCCTAAGTACTCTTTCTAATGGATTTTAATTAAGTCCATGAATATTTATAATGTCATTCATGGGGTTTATTATTCTTTTCCTAATTTGGGCCAAGGACTTGATAATCCTTATATTGTCCTACTAACTATAGCCCTTACTAATTAAGTCCAAAGTACTCCATTCTTATTTGTGTGATGAAACTCTACTTTCTCATTAGAATACATTTTTGATGTTTTATGCTCTTTATCTCATAACAAGTAAATCTACTAATAACATTCAACCATAAATGAATTATAAATTCAAAGCATAAAACTACATAATTTAACATTCAATGAAAATGAGGCAAGGTACTTAAATTAAATCTAGCACCTTATGATAACAATGAAACACATATCATGCTAAACTCTAAATGTTATACTAGCATGCTTTATAACATAATAATATAAAATGAAACTAATTACATTTACATTTTTAGAAACCTTTACGTATGATCCAACCATTTGATCTTAGATCTTTTCCTTTGATTAAGGATTTTAGTTGTATTTAGGGAATTTTCTCTATTAAGGTCAAAAGATCATATTGATCTATTTTTGTCATAATCCATTCATGATTTCCTTGGATTTCATCATATAAACATTTATTCTCTCCATCCCAAGGATCTGATCACACTTGATCTCATTGATCAAGTGGGTCCCTTTGTATTTTTAGGATTTTTCTACCATAATGGGTAGATCCCTTAATATAGCTTATATGTATATATATATCCAATTAAACCATAGATCTTACTTTATTTCAATAGTATATCATTATTAAAACATGTTTTTAAGATCTGATCATCTCAGATCTTAAAAATCTATGTAAGTGGAAACTTATTTCTTTAATATAGAAAGTTTTTACAGAATAACATGTCTATTTTATCATTTCATAAGAAGATAGAGGTTTCAAGCTTTCTATAGCTTCTTTCCTATCTCAATTTGGAGTTCAGATGACTCCGAAATTGAAGCTGGAAGTTCACAGTCCTTCCTAGGGCCTGGATTTGATCTGGGCCCAAGGAACGGACGGCCTAGATTAGTCGGGTGGACTGAACCAGGCAGAACGTGCACTAGTCGTCGGGCGCGTCCGCTCAGATGAATGGACGAAGCACCTGTGAGGAGCGTCCACAGATGCGGATGGGATGAGCGGAACGCCCGTCGTCCGCGCGCCCGCAAACCAGGTTGTCACTGGGTGCGTCCGCTCATGCATTTGATGGACGCGCCGTCATCTCGCTTGGGATGATTTTCCACACGCAGCGCACGCGCCATTCCGTCGGTGCATCACATGTGAGTCTTGGGCGCCGTTTGATCTAGAGATCGGACAGTCCATTCTGGACCGTCCAATCAATCCTCTTTCAATTGAGGGCCCAAAACGTCTCTGATTTTTATGAAAATTCTACCCTAAGGGTTATAGACCCTTCTGGATCGATTGATTCAGTCAGATTTTTCATCTGAGAACCCTATCATCCATAATTAAGGGTTCTATTGTTTACTTTATTTTTACCTTTTTATTACCAAAATAAATTACAGTAAAATAAAAATTACATAAAAAACAGTACTAAATATCTATGAAAAGGATTTCCACCTACCTGATTAGAGAGAAAACCTTGGTCATATGCCCAATTTAAAAAAATACCTTGTTGATGAAGATATGGCCTAAAATCCACCTTTCTTGCAAATATCCGTTGTTTGAATCGTTGGATCTTGAAATTTCTTTGGGGGTTTTGTAGAATAGATATGTTGGGATGTTTTGGACGGTGGAATTGATCAAATTAAATATGGAACAGAGTGCCTAATTGATTTTAGGTCTCTTGTTCCATTCTAAAAAGAAAAACAAGTTGAAAAGAGATCTATCTCTTGGAAATTTTGGGTTTTTGGGGAGGGATCTAGATCTAATTTTTCAGGGATGGTGAAGAGAATTTCGTGGGGATTTTATGAGGATTTTTGGGGTTGTATTTATAGGCATT
The DNA here is from genome assembly GCA_035236585.1 of Warburgia ugandensis. Taxonomy (NCBI): domain Eukaryota; kingdom Viridiplantae; phylum Streptophyta; class Magnoliopsida; order Canellales; family Canellaceae; genus Warburgia; species Warburgia ugandensis. Next base: position 40,755,075 of record CP141133.1, read on the forward strand.
TTAGGTCTTTTTTCATGATTATAATATTTTATTTTATTATTATTAAATGGCATGAAAGTCTTCCATGCTCCATTTTTTCTTTCCCATGCCTAATTTTTCTTCCCCAAGACCAGCTGATGTTTGTTGACCCATGATTCACTTGGGCTGCTGAGAAAATTGGTTGTTGGGTCCCTTGTGTGCCCCATGTGGGCCCCACATGGTGTAAAAAGACTGTTTTGCCATTTATGCATAAAATTTTGGGTTTTATTCCCATGATCTTGGATTTGAGTGTACTTAGTGGCGTTGGATTCGTATTTCTCAATACATTCTAAATTTTGATGTTTCATATTTTGATTTTTGGGATATTTTGATTTTTGGGTAAAATTACTATTTTACCCCTTTTGTCCAAGAAATGAAGAAACTTAAGGATTTCTCATCTGAATTTAGAATTTGTCATGCTTACAATCATTTTGAAGGGTTTGCTAAGTTTAATTTCAATTTTATATGTCTTATCATTTGATTGTACTTTTATAAAAAGTATATTCTAAGTAACCCTAATATTTCAACCCGAAATATCTGAAACTCAAACTTTATTGATTTTCTCAATCAATTACAAAAATTGGGGTTATGACAATCTTCCCCCCTTACAATAATTTTGTCCTCGAAATTTGTAATACAAGTCACTTAGGAGTTCTTCACAATTCTTTCATAGCCTTACACATGTGGCCTTACCACTTATGGAAGTCCCATTTCCTTTCGTTCCTTTCTTATACTACCTTCTTCTCAAAGGTTAAAATACTCATCCATGACTAACCTTAATAATGCTCTATATAATAAAGCTGGTTCTTGTTAGAATTTCCTAAAAAGTGTTAATAACTCTTATTGAGTTATCCCTTTCGTTTCAAAAACCTTCCATTTCACTTGACTGGTAATTTTTACCAATCTTTCCATACTTCACAATTTTCCATTATACCTTCTATTGCTCATCCTCATTCTTTTTCAACATATAAAGTTTTGACATAGCTTTCCTACTATGTATAGTCCTTAGACTTCCTATAATACATATTGATTATATTCAACTTCAATTTTTGTTCTTTGTAATAACCTTCCAATCTTTGGATGTAATTTTCTCTTTTCTTATTCTTCCATTATTTGGAAGTGTATACTTTATTTCTTCTCTACAGTTCATACTTCTTTACAATTTCCTTCTATTGACAACTTCTTGTCAAATTCTATCCGTGAATAATAGTTTCCTTGTAATGAATCTTTCCTCATTCCCATCCATTATTTTTGTAACACTCTTTGAGTGCCATTTTATTCATAATACTCGACTTTCGACATTTTTCCATCCAAGATAGTGTCATTTAACTCTGCATATATATTCCTAATCCTCTTTTGTTATTTCTTTCTCATATTTAGAGCAATATTTAGAACATTCTCACAATCTATGATAATATTTATCTCTTTTCCTCTTATATATATTTATATGTCATAGGCTTCAAAATTTCTAGATTTTGCATTTCCTCATGCTTCTTTCAAAGCATACCTCATAGCCTTTATCATATCATACTAACTCATTATTTGTGACATTCTTGATAATTTCAATTAAAAGAGTCCATATTGACTTTATAATCATCCCTTCTCAAATCTTTACAAACACCATAATTTATCAACTAGTCTTTAATTCTCAACAATCTATTATCAACTCATTTAGGATTTATGTAACCAATGGCAAAACTTCACTAAAAGAATGTCCTTATGCTATAAAATCAATAAGAGATATATTTCTCTAATTGTTATTGTCATTTCATATTTTGATCTCATATTCCACCTTTGTTGGGTCAAATTCCATGCTATCCTTAAAATTTATATAACCTAAACTTTGCTTTCTTTAATCACATGTACTCTTACAAGACAAGTTTTGTAAGTGTCTAACATATATCCCCTGAATGCTCTTGATTTCTTGAAATCTATTTCCATATATCATTACCACTTCATTCAATATATTTCATTCTCCTCAAATTCATGAACATTTGTTATCTAACTCATAGAACTTTAAAATTTGTTTTTGATTTTATACTTTGATGTTGCATTTCCAATTCCCAATTAATAATAAATTTGAAAATGCTCATCCTTATAGAGAAAAAGGATACTTAATTTCCTCAACATCATTTATGCATCCTTATATTGATTCCTCTTTTTTCTTTTCCTAAAAGAAATTTGTTACTTTCATAATGTAAATTGCTATAATCACTCCATATCCGTAAAAAGTTGTTCTTTCAACTCATTCATATAATTTGATGTTCTTTTCCTCAACTATTATAGATATTTTCTCATTCAATCTCATGTAAGATTGAAAATCTTCAAACTATCTTAAAATTTGTAACCACTTATTTCTCCAACAATTTGGATTCATAACTCATTCACAATCATCTTTAAACTTAAATTTAACAACCAATATTTGTTTTCATTTCTCATGTTTTATTTCACCTTTCCTCCAAAAATATATTTCCCCTTACTATATTTCTTAAATCTTTGAATATCACCAACTCCATCATGTAATTGGAAGTAATATCTCTATTCATATTTAGCTCTTCATTTGCCTTGATCAATAAGATGTACTCCTCTTCATGATAATCAATGACTATATTTTCCTAATCAATATTTCTTTGTTTTCATGTTCCATGACCATGATAATCAATGACTATATTTTTCATAATCAATATTTCTCTTTGTTTTCATGTTCCATGACCATGATAATCAATGACTATATTTTCCTAATCAATATTTCTCTTTGTTTTCATGTTCTATGACCATTTTACCATTTATACCAAAGGTACTTCTCTTTATGATAGTCCCAAAATTATTTTCAATAGCACCAAAGTTATTATATCAATAATTCTTTAATCCTTGAAAATCCTCTAATGCTGATTTCCACAATGATTTGTCATACCTTTATAATTTCTAACTTGGTGATTTCATAATTGTTGTACCATATATAGAGCTATAATTTCTTTATTAACCATATATTCTCATGGTTTAATTGTCTTTCTTAATAAGTTTGGGATCATATTTTTGTCCCTTTAACATATCTAACTCTCTTTTTCCTTTTCATTTTATTCTAATATCAAAGATCATCTCTTCATGTTCTAAAATTTTATCATTTCTCCACTAAATCCTTTGCCTCACTAATTTTGGAGAAAAATACTTGCTTAACTCCTTACTCATATTTATTTCAAACTATTTTCATTTACAAATTTTGAACTTTCTCACCTATCTCCTTAAATTTCTTTCAAGCCATATCCTCTCTATTTTAATGATTAATTTCATTTAACTAATTGTCATAATACTATACATGTAGCAATTATAATTCCTACATTTATATTTCTTTACATATTTAATGTTACTTTGAATTTTACAATATTTCTAATGTTTTCATCTTTAACACCTATTTCTCATAAATCTCCATTTCACCTTCTCTATAAGGTTGGATTTTTTTTTTTATTTTATTTTTTTCCATCTTATTTTCCAATTTATCACTTTTATTTTTTTTCTCTTTATCTCCATTTCTTCACTTAGTAATGGTTATATACATACTTCACTTAATAATGGTTATATACATACTTCACTTAATAATGGTTATATACATACTTCACTTAATAAGGTTCTTCAACACCCTTGTCATCATCTCTTCCACATTGCTCATTGTTACTCTTTCCATATCGTCTACTTGAGTATTTTGAGTTGCCTGTCTTGTGACTCTCTTTGGTGGCATCTGTTCATAATTTGTATCAATCCTCTATACAACTACTTCTATCTTAATCTAGACTTGGATTATAATCTCTCTTTTGGACATATTTGTACTATACTATGACTGGATGAATTGCTTTGATACCAACTGTGACGACCCAGGTTTTTGAAACATGATTTGTAAAGTATTTTGAAAGGCAAGGCCCTTAAGAGTGTAAATTTTTTTCGCAAAACAAAGCAGCGAAAATTCTTTTCTTTAGAACTTGTTTTGAAAACCAAAGTCACCACTTCATACATAACATAGGTAAATTTGTATACAAAATAAAATTCCAATGAAGGAATATACTTTTGTTAAACTCTAGGATCCATCCAGTGGTTCACAGTACAGCCAAATCTAGTACAATACATGTCCAAATTACATAATCCAAAACTTAAGCTCACCATACAATAAAACTCTTAACAAAGAAAAATACATGTCTTCAAGGGTATACCTTGAAGATTATACTCTTCAAGTCTTCTATAGTCTTCAGGTCCTAACTCTCCTTCCTTGGATCTGAGATATTGCAACAAGTACAATATCTCAGCAAGCAATGCTTGGTAGGGGATTCAAGAAACATAACATTGACAATGTAATTCCAATACTTCATAATCTCATTATCCTTAAACATACTCTTTACTTTGTAAGCTATGTATATCTATATACATACATACCCTTCATGGGTAAACCAGTTAAATTTGTGAAAATAGTCAAATATCATTCCCAATTAAGCTAATCAATTCTCTTCGTTTTGAGAATTTAGTATTACAGCTAATCTTATACTGGGAATTTCCCTTCTTGGGAAATATTGGTAATATACAATTACCTAGCATTTTATTTTGCTATAACATAAGGCATTTCACTATGCCTATTCTCATATGCATCATAGTGCAAAATAATCAGAAAGGTTGCTATGCTGTAGTCTGATCCATACTAACGCACTCGGATAACTGCCCTGTTCACCATTGATACCACGGTGGAAAATATTATGTCACTGCCCGTATGGGGAGGCAAGACTTTCATAGTGGTGGCCTTCCCATAATTGCCACCACCCGACTTTTAGCCTCTCATTGGGCAAGGTATCATCATATCATCAAATTTCAAGGAGCGGGTGGCCAAACCCTCATAACTCCTCTAGCAATAGCATTCCCCTAGGCTTATGCCTATTAAAAAAACTCACAAGCCTCCAAGCTTGTATGTAAAATAGATTTCATATATATCAGACCATATGTCTGTTTACTTAGGGCTGAAATATTTTCTAGGTCCCTATTCACTTATAGTTTAGTCCTTAACCATCTTATATGTATTTGGTTGGATCATAAGGTTTTCAAGAGATTTAGTACACGTATTATCATTACTCTTGTCAACATAAGATCATGAGTACAATCGTGTATATCTCATGTAAATGCATTCATCAAATCCTCCTACCTTTAAGGATTGATCTCTTTTCCCCAATCTTCTATGATCCTGACTGATGTATGTAATCTGTACATCCATACATATTGTCAATATATAAATTATGAACAATCCTATTGATCACTAGATCTGATGTTTAGAATGATCTTTAGATCATTCATATCTAAGTATTTTTCTATCTCTAAGTCTTTGTATGTCCATCTCCTTGATCTTCATCTTTCATAGATCCTTTGATTGATAATCTACACATGTTGATAAAGATCAAGGTCCTAGATCTTCTATCATTTAGTTCTTCTTTGATCTAAGTTCAATTCTTGGATCATCCCTATGGAGGATGATCTTGGTTTTCTTCCTTGAATCATCTTTGATCAAGGGTTTGGATTATCTAATCTAATGAACTATAACAAGTATACTAATAAACATGCATACTAAGTACAATATAGTGTTCTTATTCTTATTGTTCTTGATCATCCAAGATCTAATGGATTTTATTTGATCATCCTTATCTTACTTACTGTTTTTATTAGGGTTAGGTAATTTACTAACCTTTTATGCTCTTATTATTATTATTCAACCAGTTAATGTGCTGGTTGAAGGTAGCTTATTCAGTCCTAAATCTAAACTGCTCCTCTTATTTCCAATTGGCTAAGGCTTACTAGCTGAATGGGTGAACACAAAGTGGTTACTTCAATCCTCATGTAAGGATGTGTTTAGACCTCACAAACATCAACAGAAGGTAGGGGAAGAGCGAGGCTCTATTAGATAACCCCCTTAACCACTATGTTCATCATTCACTAGAATGACCATAGATCAACCTTTCATAAGGTTCCTATAAGCATGTTTACCCTAAGTACTCTTTCTAATGGATTTTAATTAAGTCCATGAATATTTATAATGTCATTCATGGGGTTTATTATTCTTTTCCTAATTTGGGCCAAGGACTTGATAATCCTTATATTGTCCTACTAACTATAGCCCTTACTAATTAAGTCCAAAGTACTCCATTCTTATTTGTGTGATGAAACTCTACTTTCTCATTAGAATACATTTTTGATGTTTTATGCTCTTTATCTCATAACAAGTAAATCTACTAATAACATTCAACCATAAATGAATTATAAATTCAAAGCATAAAACTACATAATTTAACATTCAATGAAAATGAGGCAAGGTACTTAAATTAAATCTAGCACCTTATGATAACAATGAAACACATATCATGCTAAACTCTAAATGTTATACTAGCATGCTTTATAACATAATAATATAAAATGAAACTAATTACATTTACATTTTTAGAAACCTTTACTTATGATCCAACCATTTGATCTTAAATCTTTTCCTTTGATTAAGGATTTTAGTTGTATTTAAGGAATTTTCTCTATTAAGGTCAAAAGATCATATTGATCTATTTTTGTCATAATCCATTCATGATTTCCTTGGATTTCATCATATAAACATTTATTCTTTCCATCCCAAGGATCTGATCACACTTGATCTCATTGATCAAGTGGGTCCCTTTGTATTTTTAGGATTTTTCTACCATAATGGGTAGATCCCTTAATATAGCTTATATGTATATATATATATCCAATTAAACCATAGATCTTACTTTATTTCAATAGTATATCATTATTAAAACATGTTTTTAAGATTTGATCATCTCAGATCTTTAAAATCTATGTAATTGGAAACTTATTTCTTTAATACAGAAAGTTTTTACAGAATAACATGTATATTTTATCATTTCATAAGAAAATAGAGGTTTCAAGATTTCCATAGCTTCTTTCTGATCTCAATTTGGAGTTCAAATGACTCCGGAATTGAAGCTGGAAGTTCACAGTCCTTCCTAGGGCCTGGATTTGATCTGGACCCAAGGAACGGACGGCCCAGATTAGTCAGGCGGAACGAACTAGGCGGAATGCGCGCTGATCGTCGGGCGTGTCCACTCAAATGAATGGATGAAGCGCCTGTGAGGAGCGTCCATAGACGTGGATGGGACGAGCTGAACGCCCGTCGTCCGCGCGCCCGCAAACTAGGCTGTCATTGGGCGCGTCCGCTCGTGCATTTGACGGACGCACCATTGTCTCACTTGGGACGATGCTCCATGCATAGCGCATGGGCCATTTTGTCGGTGCGTCACGTGTGCATCTTGGGCGCCGTTTGATCTGGAGATTGGACAGTCCATTCTGGACCGTCCAATCAATCCTCTTTCAATTAAGGGCCCAAAACGTCTCTGATTTTTATGAAAATTTTACCTTAGGGGTTTTGGACCCTTTTGGATCGATTGGTTTAGTCAGATTTTTCATCTGAGAACCCTATCATCCATAATTAAGGGTTCTGTTGTTTACTTTATTTTTACCTTTTTATGACCAAAATAAATTATAGTAAAATAAAAATAACATAAAATAGTACTAAATATCTATGAAAAGGATTTCCACCTACCTGATTGGAGAGAAAACCTCGGTTATATGCCCAATTTAAAAAAATACCTTGTTGATGAAGATATGGCCTAAAATCCTCCTTTCTTCCAAATATCCGTTGTTTGAACCGTTGGATCTTGAAATTTCTTTAGGGGTTTTGTAGAATAGATATGTTGGGAAGTTTTGTAAGGTGAAATTGATCAAATTAGATCTGGAACAGAGTGCCTAATTGATTTTAGGTCTCTTGTTCCAATCTAAAAAGAAAAACAAGTTGAAAAGAGATCTATCTCTTGGAAATTTTGGGTTTTTGAGGAGGGATCTAGATCTAATTTTTTAGGGAGAGTGAAGAGAATTTCATGGGGATTTTATGAGGATTTTTGCGGTTGTATTTATAGGCATTTTGGGTCTTTTTTTATGATTATAATATTTTATTTTTTATATTATTAAATGACATGAGAGTCTTCTATGCTCCATTTTTTCTTCCCCATGCCTAATTTTTCTTCTCCAAGACCAGATGATGTTTTTTGACCCATGATTCATGAGGGCTGCTGATAAAATTGGTTGTTGGGTCCCTTGTGGGCCCCACATGGTGTAAAAAGATCGTTTTGCCATTTATGCATAAAATTTTGGGTTTTATTCCCATGATCTTGGATTTGAGTGTACTTAGTGGTGTTGCATTCATATTTCTCAATACATTCTAAATTTTGAGGTCTCATATTTTCATTTTTGGGATATTTTTATTTTTGGGTAAAATTACTATTTTACCCCTTTTGTCCAAGAAGTGAAGAAACTTAAGGATTTCTCATCCGAATTCAGAATTTGTCATACTTACAATCATTTTGAAGGGTTTGCTAAGTTTAATTTTAATTTTACATGTCTTATTATTTGATTGTAATTTTATAAAAAGTATATTATAAATAACCCTAATATTTCAGCCCGAAATATCTGAAACTCAAACTTTATTGATTTTCTCAATCAATTACAAAAATTGGGGTTATTACAATACATAAACTACCCTAAGCTAAATGTCCTAATCTAAATGCTGATTCTAACTCGACATGATGTGCAATCAAATCATTGTAAGCACTAACCGAGCAGTGACTTGATTATCTTTGTTTAGTGCATAGGTGGTAGCTTCTTAGACCTAGATATAAATAGCTCCTCCTTCTATCCAGATTTGACTACTGGTTACTAGTTAGGTTATACTCAAAACTGGTTGATGCAATCCTCATGTTCGGAGGCGTTTAGACCTCAACTAATGTCAATGGAAGAAGTGGAAAAATCACTTAGATTTTAAGAGACCCACTATAACCATAGTGCTCATAAGCCACTAGAGTGACAATAGATCACATCCTTCTAAAAGGGTCCTATGAGCTCGATACCCGAAGTCTCTTTTTACTTGATTTTCAATTAATATTCAAGGGTTGGGATCGTGGCATATAAGGATGTTGATTGATTCCTAGTGGGCTAAGGAACTGGTGATGAAGTCCAGTCCTTATCTTATAAGGGTTCATGTGGGGCCCTTACTATCATTAATTCCATTCAACCATAAAGCTGTAAATATGCAATGCAATATAAAAGCAAACTAATGTAGCCTATATGCTGTCTAACCAAGGTCAGATAGGTGCTCTAATGTAACAATCCTAGGTAAAGATGTAACAATTATCAATGAATGACCCTAATCTATATGATTTATACTAATATCCAAATGCAAATTATGCTAAAAATTGAGTGAGAGATACTCACAGTGAGGGGTCCAATGAAGATCAACTGTGGGCCACCATACTCCACACTTGCCCTATATTATTACAACCCATTTAATAATAAAGAAAATGCAATTTATAATGGGCCTCACTATAAGTTTCATTCAATCCTAATCTAGAAAAGTAACAAAACATAATCTAAGATGATGAAGTCATGGCCCACATGATGGCTGCCACTCCTTTGCCAATTTCCCTACACAAAAATCAAAGAAATATAATCAATATGAGGAAATAGCAACCAATGCAAAAAGTATGCAAAACCCCCGATCTAATGCACCCTAAATCTAGACTAGAGGAAAATAATATAAAGTATGAAACACTACAAAAATTGTTGTAACACCTCACAACGGCACCAAAAACTTGTTCTTGTTTTAAATAAACTTGCATGCACAGGAATCATTTGCAATATAACACGCTAGTGAGGTTGATCCCCACAAGGAGTGAACTATTGTGATGCTAGTGGTTCCTACTTTAAACTATCTAATCTAGCCAAAATTCAAGTGATTTTTTTTAAAACTAAGAATGGAAATTAAAACATGAATTTGGAAATTTAGTAAAAATAAGGAATAGAAACTAAGCAAAAACAAGAAACATGCTAAATGGAAACTTTCCTTTTTCTAAAATTGAAACTTTCCTAAATTAAAAACTTCTAATTTTATGACTTTCCAATTTATCAAATTTCCTAAAATTAAACTTTCCTACAATGCATTTTAGAAACTTTTCTAAACTAACTTTTCTAAATATGAAATTAACAACTAATCTAAATGAAACATGCTTTAACAAACTACTTTCCTAATTATGCAAAACTAAGAAAAGTAATCAATCAAATCAACTATTTTAACAAGCATGAAAAATTTGATTACTTTCCAATTAACTAAGATGCAAACTAATGGAATCTAACTACAACCAAGCTAGAAAAATAAATGGAAGCAATTACTAAAAACAATGAAAAGATAACTACCCAATTAACATACATGTAACTATAGAATGCTATGTATGATTCATTGGATAGTAGTGGATTTAATCAACTACTTTGGCAACCTAGGTATGAAATCTATTTCTAACATTAATTAAGCTATCTAATAATGTAATTGGGCTCTTGAAAAATCAAGTAAACAAGATTGTATACTGGTGGAAATCAACATACACCATTCGTGTAAAGAAATTCCAAAGGTAATGTAATTGAAACATTCAATGACTATAACATGTAAAACATGGAATTGATCACTTATAATGCATTTAAACATTCAAGAACAAAGATAATTTACTGTTGGACACAAACATGAATTGAAAATTCCACTAATCTCATTGAATCACATCTAAAAATTCATCAACATTACAATCCATACATGTTACCCAAATCTGAAAATTCAAAGCTATTACAATGATGTTCACTTAATAAAAAACACTCCTCAATTAAAAATCAAAATCTTCTTCAATTGTTCCAACATTCACTCATGAACAAGTATGCTTGAAATCAAAGGAAAATCCTATGCAAAACTAAGGCAACAAACAATGGAACTTAAGTAACCAAAGCTGAAAATTCAAGAGGGCTAAAAGAGAAATAAGTTGCAATGAAAACTAAGGAAAAAACCTAGATTCAAGATGACTTGGCTATCACTCCAAGGGAAAACCAAACTTGAATCTTAGTTTAAAATCAAGGAAAACTAAAATAAAACAAATAAAAAGATGACATGAAAAAAAGAAATTCCAGCAATGGCTAACCAACCTTCCAAGATGAATCAAAACCCCACAAATCCTAGGTTGAACACATGGGGAAGAAGTATGAACCTTGGACATTTGTAGCAGCACCCAAAAGCATCACAAAACATCAAGAGAAAGGAGTACAAAGGTCTGGAATGAAGTAGATATCTCCTTCCTAATGGAGGTGGCGTCCTTTTACAATGGAGAAAAAAGTTCTCTTTTGATTGAGTTTTGGGCTAGTTATATATGGTTTGTCCTATTTTTCCTGGAGTAATATAGTATTAAAATGTGGTGGGGATTAAATAGAGATGATTTGAATGGTTAGGATGGATGAAATGATGGCAATCATAAAGGAAAGTGGGGAGGAGTTAACGGGCTGTCTTAAGGTGGGAGTTAGGTGGGAGATGCCACCTTTTTAGTAAGGGGCGTCTCCCCCCTTCCAAAAATTGTTGAAATTCAATTTTTTAGGAAAGTAGATGGGATATGTTAGGTCGAGAAATTTGGTTGGTTAGAAAGTTTCCTAAGTGGAAGGAGTGACAATTTTGGAAATTCATAGTGAATCTTAAGGGTAAGGTGGAAATTAAGGAAAAAGTGGGGAAAAGTGAGAAAAACTCTAAAAATTAGTTGCTCTTATCCCATTAGTGCACATGATTTATTATTTAAATATATTTTCCTTTAATTATCTTCAAAATAACTTATGGATAACTCTCTTGAATGTCCTCCAATCTTGATGGTTTAGATGGCTAACTTTGAAGGCTTCATTTGCTAGGCTCATGGCTGGCTTAGGGAGTTTCCTTGGCTTGTTTTCTTGGATTCAACCCTTGGTTTAAGTGGCTTGTATGTTTTGGATTGAATTCCTTAGCTTGCCACCTTCTTTCATGGCTTATATGGCTAAGGTGGCTTAAGTGGCTTCCATGCAAAGGTGGTGGGAATGCATGGCTTACTTTATGGACGCACTTTGGCCATATTTAGCTCATTTAATCACATCCATTACTATTCCACAAGATGATCTTGGCCTCTGGTTTATATTGAAGTGATAAATTTGAGGCTTTGACTCGATCTTTTGATCTTGATCTTCTATTTCATCCCAATCAATCTCGGCCATTGGATCAACATCTTACTTCCTACAAAAAGTGAAAATTTCTAAATAAATCCTACAAAAACATGATTAATCACATACTTACTTAGACTAGATTTTGGACATACAAAATAACAAAAATTTTCTTCATTAGGTCAAAAATGTATGTGTTATAGATTTTGGTCTAAAAACTCTAATTTACCCCTATAAGTTGTAACACATGGGTACTAATTGGGTGGTTTTTATACAAAATTAAATACTTATGACCTTGTACTTCCCTAAAAGGTTGTTATTGATCTAATGGAGGTAGGGATATTGGGAGGCTTAAACCCTTAGTGTCCTCTAATGTGCATCCTAGAGTTGTGTGATGTATGGTCAATACATTCATGGACTCTTCTTCATCTTGTTCTTCAGATATAGGTGAGGTTTCAAGTGGACCTATATTGTGATCTAGAGTTTGATCAAATAAGGTATGTAGGTCCCAATTAGGTACTTCTACACTACAAGGCACAATTTGTAGGTCTTGCCATTGAGAAGTGTTTACTAAAGGCTCAATGTCTAAATATTCATTCTCTTCACCAATGGATGTCTCATCATCATAATAAAAAAGAGGAATATTACATTACTAGAGTGGATATGTATTGGGGGATTCCAAGGATGTTTGAAAATCTTGTAAATCAAAAGGAACATATAGTATCTCTATCCTTGTAATTCTATAAAAGGTCTTCTCACTATTCTCCCTCATTTGTTTCATTTCCACATTCCATTTGTATAATGTCAGCATGCATTTGATGCATTTTCAATGATATTAGTTCCATACTTTCTCTAATTCTAGTCTCTTCTAATGATTCTTTAGACTTATATTGTAATAACCCCAATTTTTGTAAATTGATTGAGAAAAATCAATAAAGTTTGAGTTTTAGATATTTCGGGCTGAAATATTAGGGTTATTTAAAATATACTTTTTATAAAAGTATAATCAAATCATAAGACATGTAAAATTGAAATTAAAATTAGCAAACCCTTCAAAATGAGTGTAAGCACCACAAATTTCGAATTTGGATGAGAAATCCTTAAGTTTTTCATTTTTTGGACAAAAGGGGTAAAATAGTAATTTTACCCAAAAATCAAAATATTCCAAAAATCAAAATATGAAACATCAAAATTTAGAATGTACTGAGAAATACGAATCCAACGCTACTAAGTACACTCAAATCCGAGATCATGGGAATAAAACCCAAAGTTTTATGCATAAAGGGCAAAACGGACTTTTTACACCATGTGGGGCCCACATGGGGACCACCACGTCCCCAACAACCAATTTGATCAGCAGCCCATGTGAAACATGGGTCAAAAAAGATCAGCTAGTCATGGGGAAGAAAAGTTAGGCATGGGAGCATTGAAGACTTTCATGCCATTTTATATTAAAAAAATAACATATTATAATCATGGAAAAAGACCCAAAATGCCTATAAATACAACCCCAAAAATCTTCCAAAAATCCTCATAAAATCCCCACGAAATTATCTTCAATCTCCTTGAAAAATTAGATCTAGAATCCCTCTCCAAAACCCCAAAATTTCCAAGAGTTAGATCTCTTTCCAACTTGTTTTTCTTTTTAGATTAGAACAAGAGACCTAAATTCAATTAGGCACTCTGTTCTAGATCTAATTTGATCAATTTCACCGTCCAAAACATCCCAACACATCTATTCTACAAAACCCCCAAAGAAATTTCAAGATCCAACGGTTCAAACAACAGTATTTGCAAGAAAGGTGGATTTTAGGCTATATCTTCATCAACAAGGTATTTTTTTTAAATTGGGCATATAAATGAGGTTTTCTCTCCAATAAAGTAAGTGGAAATCCTTTTCATATATTTTTAGTATTGTTTTATGTAATTTTTATTTTACTGTAATTAATTTTGGTAATAAAAAGGTAAAAATAAAGTAAACAATAGAACCCTTAATTCATGATGATGGAGTGCTCAGATGAAAACTCTGACTCCACCAATCAATCCAGAATGGTCCAAAATCCCTAGGGTAGAAGTTTCAGAAAGATCTGAGTAGTTTTGGACCCTCAATTGAGAGAGATTAATTCTGTTGGGCCTAGATCAAATCTGGACCCTAGGAACGGCTGAAAACTTCAATTTAAGATTGTGGAGTCATATGAACTCCAAATTGAGATCAGAAAGAAGCTATGGAAAGCTTGTAATGTCTAGTTTCTAATGAATTCATAATATTTCTAAAATTTATTTCTGTATTTTTCTGTATTTTGGAAATAAGTGTCCAATTTCTAAGATCTTCAAGATCTGAGGTGATCAGATCTTGGAAATTTATTTTAATGATGATATAATAATGTAATAAAGTAATATCTATGGTTAATTTGGACAGATCTTGGATAAAATAAGGGATCTACCCTTTATGGTAGAAAAACCCAAAAAAAAATACAAAGGGACCCACTTGATCAATGAGATCAAGTGTGATCGAATCCTTGGGATGGAAAGAATAAATGTTTATATGATGAAATCCAAGGAAATCATGGATGGATTATGATAAAAATAGATCAATGTGATCTTTTGACCTTAAATAGAGAAAATTCTCTAAATATAACTAAAGTCCTTAATCAAAGGAAAAGATCTAAGATCAAATGGTTGGATCATAAGTAAAGGTTTCTAAAAATGTAAATATAATTAGTTTCATTTTATATTATTATGTTATAAAGCATGCTAGTATAACATTTAGAGTTTAGTATGATATGTGTTCATTCTTATCATAAGGTGCTAGATTTAATTTAAGTACCTTGCCTCATTTTCATTGAATGTTAAATTAGGTAGTTTTATGCTTTAAATTTATAATTCATTTATGGTTGAATGTTAGTAGTAGATTTACTTGTTATGAAATAAAGAGCATAAAACATCAAAAATGTATTCTAATGAGAAAGTAGAGTTTCATGACACAAATAAGAATGAAGTACTTTGGACTTAATTAGTAAGGGCTATAGTTAGTAGGACAATATAAGGATTATCAAATCCTTAGCCCAAATTAGGAAAAGAATAATAAACCCCATGAATGACATTATAAATATTCATGGACTTAATTAAAATCCATTAGAAAGAGTACTTAGGGTAAACATGCTTATAGGAACCTTATGAAAGGTTGAGCTATGATCATTCTAGTGAATGATGAACATAGTGGTTAAGGGGGTTATCTAATAGAGCCTCGCTCTTCCCCTACCTTCTATTGACGTTTGTGAGGTCTAAACGCCTCCTTACATGAGGATTGAAGTAATCACTTTGTGTTCACCCATTCAACTAGCAAGCCTTAGCCAATTGGAAATAAGAGGAGCAGTCTAGATTTAGGCTTGAATAAGCTACCTTCAACCATGCACATTAACTGGTTGAATAATAATCATAAGAGCATAAAAGGTTAGTAAATTACCTAACCCTAATAAAAACAGTAAGTAAGATAAGGATGATCAAACAAGATCTATTAAATCTTGGATGATCAAGAACAATAAGAATAAGAACACTATATTGTACTTAGTATGTATGTTTAGTGGTATACTTGTTATAGTTCATTAGATTAGATAATCCAAACCCTTGATCAAAGGTGATTCAAGGAAGAAAATCAAGATCATCCTCCACAGGGATGATCCAAGAACTAAACTTAGATCAAAGAAGAACTAGATGATAGAAGATTTAGGACCTTGATCTTTATCAACATGAGTAGATTGTCAATCAAAGGATCTATGAAAGATCAAGATCAAGGAGATGAACATACAGAGACTTAGAGATAGAAAAATACTTAGATATGAATGATCTAAAGATCATTCTAAACATCAGATCTAGTGATCAATAGGATTGTTCATAATTTATATATTGACAATATGTATGGATGTACAGATTACATACATCGGTCAAGATCATGGAAGATTGGGGAAAAGAGATCAATCCTTAAAGGTAGGAGGATTTGATGAATGCATTTACATGAGATATTCATGATTGTACTCATGATCTTATGTTGACAAGAGTAATGATAATACTTGGAGTAAATCTCTTGAAAACCTTATGATCCAACCAAACACCTATAAGATGGTTAAGGACTAAACTATAAGTGAATAGGGAACTAGAAAATATTTCAGCCCTAAGTAAACAGACGTATGGTCTGATATATATGAAATCTATTTTACATACAAGCTTGGAGGCTTGTGAGTTTGTTTTAATAGGCATGAGCCTAAGGGATGCTATTGCTAGAGGAGTTATGAGGGTTTGGCCACCCGCTCCTTGAAATTTGATGATATGATGATACCTTGCCCAATGAGAGGCTAAAAGTCGGGTGGTGGCAATTATGGGAAGGCCACCACTGTGAAAGTCTTGCCCCCCCATACGGGCAGCGACATAATATTTTCCACCATGGTATCAGTGGTGAACAGGGCAGTTATCCGAGCGCGCTAGTATGGATCAGACTGCAGCATAGCAACCTTTCTGATTATTTTGCACTATGATGCCTAGGCATGGAGCCCTTGGAGAAGAGCAGCCCACTTTCAAAAGGAAAGCATCCAATCAAGTTGAAAGAATGGTGGAAGGAAAAGGATACCCTCTCCAAGGTGAAGGCGGCGTCTTTTATTATTCTTCCAAAGGAAGATCTCCTAATCCTTTGTTTTTTATGGTCTTTGGTACTTTCTTTTTGTACTATATTTTCTAGGGTGACTAAGATAGGGGTATGGTGGGCATGAAAACAAACAAATTCAATGGCTAAGATGACGGGTTAGCTAGGGTTATAAAGAGGACAAAGTGGCTGCCTTTTTGGTTGACTTAAGATGGGGAGATGCCATTTTTTAGGAGGAGGCATCTCCCTCCAAAAATTGTTGAGGCCCTTGAAATATGGAAAGTGTAGTTGGATGGGATGAGGCAAGGGAGAGATAAGAAGATGAGAGGAAAGAAACTGATACGAAAAGATAGGAAAGAGAGGTGAGGTGTAGAAAAGTGATTAGCTAGGTAGTTTCTTAAGAGGTGGGAATTGGTTGGATGGTTGGAATGTAAGTTTAAGTAGGTGACAGAGTCTTAAAAAGGTGGGACTTTTGAATGGAAAGTGAAATTCATAGTGTATCATAGTGGTGAGGTGGAAAGTGAGAAAAAGATAAAAAAAAAATGGAGGGGTCTATTCCTATTGGACCACATGCTACCTTGTCATAGTGAACTTTTCCTCATATATCTTCAAAATATCCTCATAAATTACAAGGATAATTCTTTGGATTTTTCTCCAATCATGGCCTTCCATATAGCTTAGCTTATGTGGCCTTTATGTCTAATTTTGAGAGCTTTATTGGATTGGCTACATGGCTGGCATAGATGGCTTTATTTCCTTAGCTTTATGGCTCAAGCCCTAGGCTTTGGTAGATGACTTGGTTCCTTAGTTTGTCCTCTTGTTCTTAGCTTGAGTATGGCTAAATGGATTAAGTGAAACCCATGCAAAGGTGGTGGACTTTGTATGGCTTGTGCATAGGCCCACATTGGGCACCTTTAGCTCCTTTAATTGCATCCATTACTTGCCCTAAAGATGATCTTCATCCTTGATCTCATGTTGGATTGATGATTTTTAAGCTTGGACCTAATCTTTTGATCTTGATCTTCCATTTTCATCCTGATCGATCTCAGCCATTAGGGAACCATCTCACTTCCTTCAAAAAGTTAAAATATCTAAATAAATCTTAGAAGAATATGATTAGTCACATGCTTATCTTAGATTAGCCTTTGGACATACAAAATTTTAAAATTTTGAGTCATTGGTTCAAAATGCATGTGTTACAAATTTTGGCCAAAAACCTTAATTTACCCTTATAAGTTATAACACATGGGTGACTAATTGGGTAGTTTTTATGCAAAAATTGAATACATATTAGGCAAGTAACACCCATCCCTTCCTCTCTATCTCTCATCTTCCCCACCGCCGGTCAGTGCAACCTGACAGGCGCACCAGTCTTACTCCCTCCTCCTGATCGTTTCCCAGTAACCCTCTCGAGTTCCCTGCACCACACAACACAAGAGCCATGCCCAAGGCCCAGCCTACATCACCTCACCCTTCTGCTATCCCTCTCTTCTCCCCCACCTTCCACTTCCTCCTCTAGCCATCGCTGCTCAACTGGTGCACCAGCCCCTACATCTCCTCCCCCCTTTTCTCCCCTATTCCTTTCCTCTAGCCAGTTGGGGTAGGCTGACTCACCTTGCTAATTTGAGTACACATGGTGGGTCCTATTATCCCCTTAAAGTTTGACCCCCTATTCTACTAAAATCCAATAAAGATTTTGTAGATTCAAGACATTGGACCAATAGAAAGAGGCCATCTTAAATTTTCATCTTTTTTACTTATTTTCCTGTTTTCTATAACAACCTTAAATTTTGTGTTAATTTTTAGGTAATTATAACACATTTTAATTGTAATAAAAAATTAGAAAATAAATTGTTTGGAAACTGAATTTCAAGTGACTCCCTTGAAAACTCAAAACTTGGATTTGAAACTATAAAAAATGAAAAGCATGAATTCATACAATTCCAAAGAAACTAATTTTGTGTGAAACAAAGATTAGGGTAAATCATTTCCAAAATTTTACTAACTTAGGGGGTCCAAATTGATAAAGGCACCACCTAGTGTTGTTTGTTTTCGGTTGTAGTAGGACTTGCCATGAGGGGTGTGGGCACAACATTCAGGTGGCCTGTGCGCCACGAATTGGCCTGCTCTCCCTTCGATGGGTGGCAACCAATGAGAATGGGACAACATGGGGGGAACACTGGAGAAAGAGGAAAACTCAGGGGTCCAATCCCCTATTCGCTCGACCTCCCTCCGGCAACCCAAATCCCCTGCCCCCCCCATCTCCCCCCACACTCTTCCTTGTTCTTCCTACCACCAGCATGGTGACAGGATTGTCATAGTTGGGCGGCCAGCACAAAAGCCCCTTTCCTTTCTTTTCTCTCCCCAGTCTTTCACTGTGGCCGACACTGCCTAGTCAGTATGCGTAGCCCAACCAGAGAGGTGGTGTTGCACATGATTGATCAAATACAACTTTCTGCCTTGAGCACTCCTTGCCTACATTTGATGCAATGAAACTTAATTAAGCCCATTTGTAGGTTAGAATTAATTCCATCAAACATTGGTTTAGCACATAGCTCAACTTTAGGAGATAAACAACATCATAAAAATTCATTCCACACACCCTAGTCAATGATGGTGGAATATAGGTCAAGGACTATATAGCCTCAATGGATCATCTACAAATGGATATATGTCGTTGCTAGCAAGGATGTTCTTCTATTTTCTCCACTATCCACTAGCTCCTTACAAAAGCACACTTCTACTTATCATCAAATACATTAAAGGTAGACTATTAAGTAGAAACAAACACTTTATGCTATTTGGAAATAATAGGACAAGGTATGTATTGTATTATACAAAGTTTTTGCATACCTTCACTATCTCCCATATTCAATATTTCTTTGTCTACAACACATGTCTTCAATCCTCACACATAATAGGCACCATATGTAATAACCCCAAATTTTCTAAATTGATTGAGAAAATCAATTTAGTTTGAATTTTAAAAAATTTTGGGCTAGAATATTAGGTTGTTGGAAATTCACTTTTTATAGAGATTAAAACATAATTTAAAATTTACAAATTATAAATGCACTCAAAAACCAATCGAAATGACATAAGTACGTTTAATTCTGAGTTAAAATGAAAAATCCCTAATTTTCTTTATTTTTATGAATAAAAGGTAAAATGGTAATTTTACTCATAATCGAGAACTAAGACATCAATATTTATAAATTTCTTAGAAATACGAATTGAATGCCACTAAGTATGCTCAATTCCAAGTTAGGGACAGTAAAATGGATTTTTCTCCATAAAGGGCAAAACGGTCCTTTCACACCCCTGTGGGGCCCACAAACAAGTCCAACGGCCAGAAAACATGTAATGAGCTTTCAAACCACTACTAGCTGCTAGTGGAGAAGGAGGTAGTAGTGGAGAATCCAATGTTAATTTAATATTTAAAAGAATTGAAACATGAGAATTACAAGTAATTATTAAAAATTCAAAAACATCTATAAATGCACCTCCAAAAATATTCCTTAAAATTCCCACAAAATCATCTTTCTTAATCTGAAAACTAGATCTAGATTCCTTCCCAAAATTCCAAAATTCCAAAACTCCCAAAAATCTCCCTTCTTGCACTTTCTTTATCCTCTCTCTAGTTAGAACAAATGAGCTAAATTTAATTAGACACTCTGTTCCAAATTGAATCTCACAAATCGCACCATCCATACAATGCTAAACTACCTAATCTACAAAACCCCCAAATCAATTTGAAGAGTCAACAATGCAATCAATGAAAATCACAAAACAAGGGACTATTGGGCTATCTTATCATCAAAGGGTATTTATTTCAAATTAAGCTTCAAATCTACGTTCTTTCTCTAGTCATGTAGGTGGAACCACTTCTTATACTTATCTCATGTTGTTTTATGTAAATTTTATTTTTTTTAATTAGTTTTAGGTTAAAATTTATAAAAATAAAGTAAGGATCATAACCCTTCAATTCTGGATGATGGAGGGCCCAGATGGGAAATTTGAGTGTCCAATCGCTCCAGAAGAGTTCAAAACTACTAGGGTTTTAAGAAATTTTATAGAGCTTTGAGCCTTTGATTCAAGTGGATTGATTGGACACTCTGAAATGGATTGTCTGATCTCCCAAATCAAGTCGGGATGGCGGGACACGCTGCGAAACGCAGTACGGAGAAGCACCTTGCTGGAACGGCCACGCAATAGCACCTATCCTAGGGGGAGAGCATCACACATGCATCTCTGTGATGGGCACACATTGACCATCCACCCTACTCCCTGTGCCCAATCAATCCGGGCCATCTGTTCTGCTGGGCCCAGATCAAATCTAGACCCTAAGAATGACTGTGAACTTCATAGTTCAATTGTGGAGTCATCTAAACTCCAAATTAAGATCGGAAAGAAGCTATGAAAAACTTATAACTTCTATTTCCTTCTAAAACCATAATATTGATAAAAACATTCCAGAAACTTTCTGTTTTCAAGAATTAAGTTTCTAATTTTCATGATCTTCAAGATTTGTGATGATCAGATCTTAGGGATCTGGTTTACTATTGATATAATGTTGAAATAAAGTGATATCCATGATTTATTTGGACAGATCTAAGATAAATTGTGGGATCTACCCTTTATGGTAGAAAAACCCTAAAAATACAAAGGGACCCACTTGATTAATGAGATTAAGTATGATCACATCCTTGGGATGGATTGAATGAATGATATTATGATGGAATCCATTGAGATCATGGATTGAATATGACAAAAAACAAAGGGATATGATCTTGGACCTTAAGGGAGTAAAAGCCCTAAAATTAATTAAAACCCTTGATTAAAAGGAAAAGACTTAAGATCTAATGGTTGGGTCATAAGTAAAAGCTTTAATAATGAGAAATGGGTTATCTTGAGTTATGCATTGATTTCATTTGATTTATTTCATGAATATAGGATCCATGATAGTTTATTTTAGTATAACTTCATTTCAAATGTCTATAAAATTATGCATGAATGATTAATTGTAACTTAGGACTATGTTGCTATGATTTCATGCAATTGTAACTTAGGACCATGCTAGGATTTCATGTTAGATTAGACTATGGTATGAGATGGTACCTTAGGTCCATGATAGTTTAATTTGAGTTAATTAGATAAAGTACATTAGTTAGAAATCATGCTAGTATAGTCTTAAGTACCTTATACCATTATCATTGGTTGTTCAATTATGTAGTTTTATGCTTTAAAGTTATAATTCATTTCTGGTTAAATTTTATTAGTAGATTTAATTGTTAAAGTAGTTATGAGATAAAGAGCACAAAACACCAAAAATAGGATCTAATAAGAAAGTACAGTTTCATGACACAAATAAGAGTGAATTATTTGACATGGACTTAATTAGTAAGGGCTATAGTTCGTAGGACAATATAAGGATTATCAAATACTTGGCCTAAAATAGGAGAATAATAAACCCCATGAATGACATTTTAAATGTTCATGGACTTAATTAAAATCAATTAAAAAGAGTACGTAGGGTTAACATGCTCATAGGAACCTTATGAAAGGTTGAGCTAAGGTCACTCTAGTGAATGTTGAACATAGTGGTTAAGGGGATTTTCTAATAGAGCCTAGCTCTTCCCCTCCCTTCCATTGACATTTGTGAGGTCTAAACGCCTCCTTATATGAGGATTGAAGTAAGCACTCTGTGTTCACCCATTCAGCTAGTAAGCCTTAGGCAATTGAAATAAGAGGAGCAGTCCAAACTTAGGATGGAGTAAGTTATCTTCAACCAGTAAAACATTAACTAGTTGAATAATAATAAGAGCATAAAAAGTTAGTAAAATATCTAATCTTAATAAAAATGGTAAGTACGATAATCAAGATCAAATAAGATTCCTAAGATCTTGAATGATTAAGAACAATAAGAATAATAATATTGTATTGTACTTAGTATGCATGTTTAATAGAATATATGCTATAGATCAAATATAGATCATTAGATTAGATAATCCAAACCCTTGATCAAATATGATTCAAGGAAAAGAACCAGGATCATCCTCCATAGGGATTATCAAATAACTAAACTTAGATTAAAGAAGAAATAGATGATAGAAGATCTAGGCCCTTGATCTTTATCAAAAAGAATAGATTGTTGATCAAAGGATCTATGAAAGATCAAGATCAAAGAGATTGATACACAAAGACTTAGAGATAGAAAATAATTAGATTTGAAAGGTTATAAGGTCATTCTAACCGTCAGATCTATTGATCAATAGGATAAAATACTATCTTAGGAAGATAGATTATATGGATGATAGGAACACAAGACAGATCTAGATCCTTTATATCAAAGGACGAGATTAGATAAAGAATATAGATGGGATATTATCCACAATTGTACAAATATTGATAGTATGTATGGATTTACAAATTTCATATGAAAATTAGGATCATGGAAGATTTGAAGAAATGAATCACTACTTGGAGGTAGGAGGATTTTATGAAGAAATCTACATGAGAAGTACATGTTGTATACATGATCTTATGTTTGGAAATGTTGACAAGTTGTAATGACTCAAAAATTTTCAACGTTATTATATCACTTTTACGATTATGATGTTTGGTTTGTTTATTTTGGAAATTAAGACGCTTAAATCACCTTAATAGGTGGTTAGATGTTTTGTTTTAATTAAAATAGGAAACGTATGAATTTGTGAGAAAACTCAGTGTCATTAGATTCTAAGCTCAAAATGGAATCCAATGCCTCAAAAAACACCTAAAACGGAGTTTATATGACCAAGTTATGACCATTTGAAGATGAGGGACATTTTCATAAATTAAATAAAAATGAGGAGGACTGGAAAACATAGGGGGCCATTTTACTAACAGCACCCCCCTCAAGTCGTCCCCTACCTCCAGCCACCGACCTGCACAATCACCGCCTCTGTGAGGCAGTAGAAATCGTGGCACTGCCATGGGCAGCACCTCCTTGGCAGGGCTATAAGAAGTCCTCTTCCCTCCTCAACCATCCCTCCTTTTCCCCATCTCCAGTTACCTTAAGCAAGGGTTTCCAGCCCGGTAAAAATAAAAAAAAACCCTCCTATGTTTCCCCTACGAATTTTGGCAATGACCAGGTCTCTTTTCCCCCCTTCTTCCTCCGGTCTCATCGGACATTGGGTTTTTCCCTCTTCTTCATGGTTTTCGGTGACCTAGGGTTTCAGAGTTGAAAAGGGTGCACCTCCGGTGATGGATCCCCTCCTAGGCTACCCAAGGTAAGCCCCTCTTCCCCTCTCCCCATTTTTCCCTTCTTTCAGGCTGGATCCAGGCATTTCTTGACTGGAGAACATACTGGGAAAAGCTGGGTTCCTCCTGGTTCCATGCAAACTAGGCCTCCCAGGGGCGTGGTGCGCAATGCATGCCCAGGGCACGGTCCCTAGTGCTGCCTTCGGGCGCACGTGATGTGGGGCATGGGTCTTGGCTTGACTAGGATGCGCGGGGTTCCCTAGGAGCTGAGACACACCGTGCTGCGCCAGAGACGCATCCTCGCGATGTTATCTAGGACGCGCGTCATAATGCGTCATTTGGGCATGCTTGCGTGTGCAAACGCGGTCCTTGGTGTGGCCTTCGAGTGCGCACGACGTGCGGGTGTGGGTCCTAGTTTGATTAGGGCATGCAAGGGTCTTGGGAACCATGACATGCGGGCCTTACGCGTAGACAAATCTGGTTCGTTCGTGATTTTGGGACACTAAAAATGCAATTATAGGGCTGTAGGACTCCAATTGACGATCCGAAAGAACCATTATGTCTGTATTAATGGTGCAGACCTAATGAGACTATAAAACTAAGGATCATAGAACTATTCAGTATAACTATAGCTTAAGAACTATAAAGATCTTCTAGATCTAGCCTAGAAGCGCACTAAGCAAGGGCCAATAGAGCCAAAAAGGTAGATCTAGCCATTAATTTATAAGTCTAGGTAATGATCCATAAAGGTTGGAAAATAATACTTGAATCCTTGTTATCCATTAATATCTAGGGTTGCACAAAAGTGATCTAGGATCGAGTAGTGAAGAACACGATTCGAGGAACATCGAGGTAGGTAGTCTGATACTACTAAGTTTTCAAATACATTTCAAATCTGAATCCTTTACTTGGCTTTAATTACTATATTTAGCATGCTTTTTGAGATACGATGTTCTTATATGAGTAAGTGGATTTGTATTCATGATTTATGGCCTTAAAGCACTTGAATCTATCACTGTATTTAGCATGCTTTTGGGATATGATGTTCTTGTACAAGCATACAAAATTACAGCTTTGAATGCGATTACTGGCATGAGCAGATTTTATGCATTGCTTGCATGTTTTGAAAACAAATGCCTAAATTGCATGATTTACGATGTATGAGATTTGGATTATCAATATATATGATTTTTAGTAGGCAGATCACCGAATGAGGCAGTCCATGGTGGGCACTATGCTGAGAGGTTGTTATGTACAGGGTTGGCCTCCTGGCCTCTACCACAAAAAAAGTGGATGGTATCACTGCCAAAAAGGCATTGTCCCTTCCCTGACTGCTGTGGTAAATAGGGACGACCACTGGAGGTGTCACGGCACTCTTTCGGGGGCAGCCATAGTCCCGTGGAGGCTATGAAGAAGAGACAAGTATGAATGTAAGTAAACACTCTACCCTTTGGACATGCATCTGTATTTATTTATAGTTGGGCTGTGAGCTGTGACTGGATAGACCTGGGAAGACATTTATGATTACAGTAATTTTCAAAAACTACTTTGGTTGTTGTGAAAGCATATGACACCCGGGGTTTTCAAAATGAGTTAAAAGAAAAGATTTTTCACTAGATTGCATCGTTTTTATAAAATGGTTTTCAAACAGGGATGCATCCCGCCCTAGGAATTAGATATTGCATTTAAAAATGCATGGGAAAACCCAGGTCATCACAGTTGGTATTAGAGCCTAGTTTTATCCTTTCACATCCAGTCCAGCATGTCCAAGGGTCATAGACAATCAGGATAAATAAGAAGAAGTAGTCTAAATAGAAGTAGAGAAGTAGTAGAGATGACTAGAACATGAATAATATCAAATCACAAAGATGCACACCATCAATAAATAGGTGAAAGGCAGGTTGATTTAACAAATAATTAGGCAGTGGATAGTGCAAACCTTATCCAAAACCTAGTCTAAGACGACTTAAGGAATAAGGATTGTTGTGTGGTGCAAATAGGGAAACTCATATATGGATCAGATTATGATGAGAATGATGAAGGAAGATGTTAGTGAACTTATTAGAAGATAGTTCTGACCTGTAATAGATTAATCTCACCAAAGGTGAGAAAATTGAAGAACCTAGATGGCTATCTTACCCTTCTAAAGAATATCAGAATATGAGTATATTATCAAAAGAGATATAACATGAGTATGATAGGGGATGTAAAAGATGGACTTTGAGAAGATTTTGATGATAATCTAATAGGGATGAGCATACAAGATGATACTAGGGGATAACTGTGACTCGTACTAGATCACAAAGGTATGCATCCTAAAGGACATAGCTCAATTTTGGATAACTTAATTGAAGTCTTATGAAGAGTAAAGTGCTATCTAATAATGACAACTTGAGTATAATGGAGCAAATTAGAAGATGTGTACAATTGACATATTATGTGATTAAGAGGAATATAACACGAATATGATAGGGAAATGTATTCAACAGAGTTACTAGAAGATTTTGACGATAATACTAGGGATGACAGATATGTGATTATAGATTGATCCTGACATGAACTTATAAGAGAAGTATAGTATGACCAAAACGTCAATGACATTATTAAAACACTTTATGAATTTTATTAAGGCTATAGGCAATTAAGGATTTCGATGATATTAGAAAACTTCAACATTTCCTGGAAGTATTAAGTTTCTCCTGTCTGATGTGTAGATTGATTATATGCAACCACTCAAATGAAGACATTGATCTAAGTAGACAAAGGGAGGATTTTGACCAAATAAGAAGAAAAGACAGAAAGAGATAGAGATAGAGATGCAACTATAAGTATTTGATGAATATTGAATATTCAAAAGAAGAAGATCATGACTTGATGGAGGAAAGAATAGATACATACAAATCTTTCATCTTGAATCCTATGGGAAGGTAAACCAATCAAAGGAATAATACTAGTTGAGTTGGTGATTTTATTAGAGTATAATAGAGATAAAGCAGATGGGATTTAAGACTTTGAGTAGAGTATCAAATTTAAGGGAATTATGCTACGGGAAATTTTCGAAGAAGAATTGTGATGAACTAGAAATTAAATTCCATAGTTGGTTTGATGTCTATATCAATTATTGAAATTAGAATGTTATTAGATCCATTAACTTATGAGAAACACCAGTGGTTGTAGTCCATAAAAAGGAAAAGTTGATGATATCCTACCTTGCTGCTATATGACTAAATAAAGTTATATTGAAAAAGGAATTAAGCCAAGATAGCAACTTGTCCATTTGTTTTTCAGCAATTAGGGTATCATCAAGGGTCAATTTAATGTCTCAATATCAGAGAGGAAGATTGGAAGAGCAAATATCTTAAGGACATTACCTTTGGAGTAATGGTGACTGAATAAAGGTATCCCACCCTAATTAATCAAATATGTTAGTATCTATGAGACAGTAGCCTAAGTTATATACTAAGAGGAATGTTATAAGTATTTAATCATGAGTTTTCCTTAAAAGAAGTTACTTGTTAGACTAAGTCATTTGAGGGTATGAAGTCAGTTGATTAAGCCACATCATGGAGGAGCTACGAGTACTATGAATACAGTAGCAACTGAGACAGGAACAAAAATAAGAAGCAATCTAAACCAATGCAAAATATTTTCCAAACCTTAATAGACACCATGAGAGGGTGTAGAGGTCATCTTGGGTCTAAAAGATGCTGTTGACTTGGATTGAAAAGAAACGCAGATAAGCACCGATCGCTGTAGAAACCTTTGAGCTATAACTGATATATTTGGAAAGAGATCAACAGGTAATCAAATAAATTCTCTTTCTATGTCTAAGAAAATGTTCCATGCTTACCTGAAAGATAACATTTGAGGAATTAAGAAAATCACTACTTATGATGATACCTCCGACAATTAAGACTAAATGGTTGACGATAAAGCTTGATAAAAGGTTGAACAATATATTGATATAGGAAATGAAAGAAGAAAAGTTGAGGTATCCAGCACATTATTAGTTGTTATTTGCATGTACCAAGTACGAAAAATGGATTGAAGGAATTTCTTAAGGACTAACTTTACTAGATCAAGTATAGAACTTTTGGTCTGAAAGGTTACAAAGAAAATCATCAAGCAAGGAAATGATAAAGAGGATAATGGCAAAGGATTCAATCATGACCTAGTAAGGGTACTCGGTTATGAATATGAGACTTTTGACATAAGTAGGAGCATTGTTGGGAATCCTAATGACAATTTTATGTGAATAGTGAGATAGGCCTCTGGACGAGAACATTTGACCCAGGATGATGAATTAACCATGAAACATTTGACATGAGTTTGCATAAACTCTTCAGGGAGAAAAGCATTTGATGGCTTCAGCATCTATGAAACTTGATGTACAGTTCAGATATCCTAATTGTAATATGAGATAGTATTATTGATGGAGGATGCTACTTGAATTGTTTCATGGTTTTATTTTGAATATAATATTGGTTGAGGACCCACGTTACAGTAGCAAAGCAACAGATAGTTGAAATTCGAAGTTAATCAAGCATTTGGCTTTTATCATTGATATAATCAGAGGACACATGGTACCATATCAGGTATTGAAGTATCTTGGGGGAAAACATGAAGCAAAGAAATTAAGATGCAAAGTTAAACATAATAAAAAGAATGTCACCTTTTGAGAATCTTACAAATGACATGCAGCCAACCTTTAGAAGGAGACGTTGATAATATGATATGATCTCAAAGAAGTATGAAGTAATTTATATATGAGTAGGAGAGTATGGCCATCTAAGGAGACTATCCTATACATGATCAGAGGAATATGAGCATCTAAGGATTGGTAGCTATACGAACTACAGCTATAAACTGGTATTGTTAAACTGGCACACATGAGACTATGTATTAGAGTATGCAGCAAAAGCGGCCCATATATACTTAAAGTAAATGGATAAGATATACTGATGATATATATGTAAGGCCTTGTAGAAGGAATTATAAAGATGATAAATTGAGAATATACCTAGGATTGGTTACATAGTAATGTGAAAGGGTTTTACGGACACAATTCCTCTACGAACTTGAGGAATTAACGACGAGACTTATAGGGTTGGAACAAAAAGGAATTTTCTTAGTTCAAGTTCTAAGGGAGTCCTCAAGAAGAATATGTCTATCAAGAAGACAACTGATTTGAAAGTAAGAATTTGTGAAATTTTGAGAACGAAATTCTTTTAAAGGGGTAATGATGTAATGACTCAAAAATTTTCAACGTTATTATATCACTTTTACGATTATGATGTTTGGTTTGTTTATTTTGGAAATTAAGATGCTTAAATCACCTTAATAGGTGGTTAGATGTTTTATTTTAATTAAAATAGGAAACAAATGAATTTGTGAGAAAACCTAGTGTCATTAGATTCTAAGCTCAAAATGGAATCCAACGCCTCAAAAAATGCAAAAAACGAAGTTCATATGACCAAGTTATGGACATTTGAAGATGAGGGACATTTTCATAAATTAAATAAAAACGAGGAGGACTGGAAAACACAGGGGGCCATTTTACTAATGGCACCCCCTCAGGTTGTCCCCTACCTCCAACCACTGACCTGCACAATCACCGCCTCTGTGAAGCGGCACCGCCATGGGCAACATCACCTTGGCAAGGCTATAAGAAGCCGTCTTCCCTCCTCCTCAACCATCCCTCCTTTTCCCCATCTTTGGCTACCTTGAGCAAGGGTTTCCAACCCGATAAAAATAAAAAAAACCCTCCTCTATTTTTCCCTACAAATTTCGGCAATGGCTAGGCCCTTTCTACGGGCCTGCCATTCCCCTCTCTTCTCTTTTCCCCCCTTCTTCCTCCGGTCTCATCGGACATTGGGTTTTTCCCTCTTCTTCATGGTTTTCGGCGACTTAGGATTTCAGGGCTGAAAAGGGCGCACCTCTGGTCATGGGTCCCCTCTTAGGCTACCCAAGGTAAGCCCCTCTTCCCCTCTCTCTATTTTTCCATTCTTTCAGGTTGGATCCGAGCATTTCCCGACCGGAGAACAGCTGGGAAAAGCCGAGTTCCTCCTGGTTCCATGCAAACAAGGCGTCCTAGGGGCGTGGTGCACTACACGTGCTCAGGGCATGGTCCTTGGAGTGGCCTTCGGGCATGCGCGATGTGGGGCACGGATCCTGGCTAGACCAGGATGCACGAGGTGCCCTAGGAGCTGAGACGCGCCGTGTTGCGCTAAAGACGTGTTCGCATGATGCTATGTAGGATGCGTGTCATAATGCATCATTCGGGCGTGCGTGCACGCGCAAATGCAGTCCCTGGCATGGCCTTCGAGTGAGCATGACATGCAGATGTGGGTCCTAGTTCGACTAGGGCACACGAGCGTATTGGGAACCATGACATGCGGGCCCTACGCGTAGACAAATTTGGTTCGTTTGTGATTTTGGGACACTAAAAATGCAATTATAGAGGCTGTAGGACTCCAATTGACGATCCAAAAGAACCGTTACATCCGTATTAATGGTGCGGACCTAATGAGACTATAAAACTAAGGATCATAGAACCATTCATTATAAATATAGCTTAAGAACTATAAAGATCTTTTAGATCTAGCCTAGAAGCACACTAAGCAAGGGCCTATAGAGCCAAAAAGGTAGATCTAGCCATTAATCTATAAGTCTAGGTAATGATCCATAAAGGTTGAAAAATAATACTTGAATCCTTGTTATCTATTAATATCCAGGGTTGCACAAAAGTGATCCAGGATCGAGTAGTGAAGAACACAATTTGAGGAACATCGAGGTAGGTAGTCTGATACTACTAAGTTTTCAAACACATTTCAAATTTGAATGCTTTACTTGGCTTTAATTACTGTATTTAGCATGCTTTTTGAGATATGATGTTCTTATATGAGTACGCGGATTTGTCTTCATGATTTATGGCCTTAAAGCACTTGAATATATCACTGTGTTTAGCATGCTTTTGGGATATGATGTTTTTGTACAAGCATACGAAATTATGGCTTTGAATGTGATTACTAGCATAAGCAGATTTTATGCATTGCTTGCATGTTTTGAAAACAAATGCCTAAATTACATGATTTACAATGTATGAGATTTGGATTATCTATAGATATGCTTTTTAGTGGGCAGATCGCCGAATGAGGCAGTCCATAGTGGGCACTATGCTGAGAGGTTGTTATGTACGGTGTTGGCCTCCCGGCCTCTACCACCAAAAAGGTGGATGGTATCACTACCAGAAGGCATTGTCCCTTCCCTAACTGCTATGGTAAATAGGGATGACCACTGGAGGTGTCACGACACCTTTACGGGGACAGCCATAGCCCCATGGAGGCTATGGTGGGTAGGTCTCTAGATACTGGAGCCACATGATTCAGCTGTGTGCTAATCGTGAGCATAGTGTCCTATGATTTTAGTGTGATTGATATGCATATAGCATTGAGATGGTCATATACGAGTACTCGTGACCAGTTGGCGTGACGTGTATGCTGAGAGACTAGTGTGCATGATACTAGCATCTACTTGGATGATGACTATTTTAAGAGTTTCATGATTATTATATTGGACTCACTGGTTTAATACATTTGCCGAGATCTTAGTATATGGATCTATTGATTTCTATTTCATGATTTTAATCCTATTTATATCGTTGAATACTAGATTATGAGAAAGGATTCAATGATTGAAATTGCATAAATAAGCTTATGTTTTATGCATAACTATGCATGCTTACACAAAAAGAATCACTGATGTTTTACATGAAAAGATCTTGGAATCAAGCATGTTGCCTACCGTGTTTTCAAAATAGTAGTATCAGATCACCTACTGGGTATGAGAAATACTCACCCAAATATATTATTTTTCAGGATAACTCCACTCACGAGTATGAGAAGCATAAGGAAATGTTAGTGCTAAGATCAAGTAGATGAAGAAGAGACAAGTATGAATGTAAGTAAACACTCTACCCTTTGGACATGTATCTGTATTTATTTACAGTTGGGCTGTGAGCTGTGACTGGATAGACCTGGGAAGACATTTATGATTACGGTAATTTTCAAAAACTGCTTTGGTTGTTGTGAAAGCAAATGATACCCAGGGTTTTCAAAATGAGTTAAAAGAAAAGATTTTTTGCTGCATTGCATCATTTTTATAAAATGGTTTTCAAATAGGGATGCGTCCCACCTTAGGAATTAGATATTGCATTTAAAAATGCATGAAAAAACTCGGGACGTCACACAAGTATAATGTAAATACTTGTATTAAACCCATAGAAGACCCTTATGATCCAACCAGAATACATATGAAATGGTTAAGTTAGAAATGAGGAAAACCCTAAGTGAATAAGGAACTAGAAGGTATTCCAGCCCTAAGTAAACAGACAAATTGTCTGATAAGTATAAAATCAATACATGGGAATCATTCATATAGAATGGTGATCCCTAAACTTGTATGAACATAAGTATCATTCATTGTAAATGATGATCCCTAAGTTTGAAGTGAAATCCTATCCTCAGTATAAGAATACTAAAATACGAGGATGATTATATAAACAAACAAGATGTCTGATAAGTAAAAAGAGTATTTTACATACAAGCATGGAGGCTTGTGGTTTTGTTTTAAACAGGCATAGGCCTGAGGATGCTATGCTAGGAGAGTAGTAGGGTTTGGCCACCCACTCTCCGAAATGTGATATATATGATGATATTGTGCCCAAAGAGAGGCAAAATGTCGAGTGGGGCAATATGGGAAGGCTAGCAATGTGATGGTTTGTCTACCCATATAGACATGATGTAGATGATTTTCCACAGTTGGTATCCATGGATTATGAAAGTAGTTATCTGAGTGCACTGGTACGGATTAGACTGTAGCATAGTAGTCGTTTGAGTATTTTTGCATTATGAAGCATGGCATAGTGAAATGCCTTATGATATGGCATGATGAATTGTCGGGTAATCATGGATAACCGATATTACCCAAATGAGGGAGTATTTCTAGCAGAGTCTAGATGATTTATCAACTCAGCATAAGCTGGATATGATTATGTTTTGAGACTTTAACTATTTTTCACGGTTTTGACCGTATGTATATATCTATACACTGTATACCATATGAATGTGTAAGGATGTGCATATATGACAAAGTAAAGAGAATGTAGATGCTCATCCAACTATTAAATTGACTATCCAACTGTTAAATTGTCAAATTTAACCATTAGATGATCATCCAATCTATGTAGATGCTTAATGTATGGTTAGATGACTCTAATCTAGTCTTATATTTTGCAAATCAAACAGATTGTGGTTTGATTGTCTAATTCTAAGGTGCAGATCAATTGGATTGGATATTAGATGGCTCAAATTGTGCTGATTACTATCAAATAAAAAATCAATAATGCAGATTATCCAAGAGGTCATTGAATGTACTAGATCACTCATAAAGCAAGATTGGATGGTTTCCTAAAAGAAAAATAGTTCTAATAAGGGGAAAGGAGATCACAAATAAGATTTCCTAGATAAGAGATCAATTTTGTAATGAAGAGGCATAATTAAAGGGGATAGAAGTTTCCTAGTAGGAAACTATCTCCTCACCATAAGGAAAGTATAAGGAAATTGGGGGAGAATACAATTAGAAGTAGGGGAAACATATATAAGAGGGAACATGTGGGAATTCAAGAGGTCTATTTTTTTTTTTATATTTCCTTTCCTCTTCTTGCCTCTCTTACTCTTCATCGTTGTTTTTAGTTTTATCCTCATTCCTTTCTCTTCCATACCTCCATTAGTTCACCTTAGACCACTTCTCTTCTCTTTTTTTTGCTTTCCATTCATCATCTTGCTATTTTCTCTTTGCTTTCTATCGTCCATTGTTCTTCATAAGTTTTTTGAGTTCTTTTTACCATTCTTCTTCCTTGTTTCCTCTGTTGCAATGCACCAATATCTGCTCCTCTCATTCACTTCCAATCAACCCAATCAGTCCCTTTTCTCTCTCATGCCCCTTGTTCTCTAGAACCCAACAGCCACTCCACCCTCTGTTGTTAGCTCCAGCATCTCTTCACTGCACCAACTTCTACTTCCTTCATCATACCCAATTCCAAGTACCCATCTCTTAACCAACTAACCTTCTCCCTCTCTTCCTTTCCTAGCCATCTCTATGCGTTGCCCAGAACCTGTTGCCACCCTATTCACACCCATCACCGATCATCTGGCAGTCCATAATTGACAAGCCTCTTCATGGGTCGTTTGACTCTACCACACTAGCCTTTGCAGCCATCACTTGTCACTGCACTAGCTCTCCTGTCCAGTACTGGCATCTCCACCACCATCGCTCCTCCACACCAGAACCTGACACTGCATAGCCACAATCATCGACTGTTTGGCCCTATTCTCCTACCCAACATGCATCAACCTTGGCTTCTTCTGATCACTGGCAATTCCAATCACCAGTATCATCTTCCCCTTCTTCTAATCAGTTTTTTTATTTTATAGGAAAAAGAAGGAACTTTCAAGGAAAATTCCACTTTTGGCCATACAATTAGAAATTCAATTACATTGAACAAAATGCAAATATGAACTATAATAGGACAAAAAATGTAATTGAATTTGTTGTTCTATTGGCAAAACTGGAATTTTCCTTGAAAGTTCCTTCTCTTTCCCATAAACTAGAAAAACTGATCGGAAGAAGGGGAAGATGATGTCAGTATTGGAATTGTTGGTTATTGGATGAAGCCAAGGTTGATGCATGTCAGGTAGGAGAATAGGGGCAGCAACTGGTGATTGGGTCTATGCAGTGTCGGGTTCTGGTGTGTAGGCACGATGGAGGTGGAGATGCCAATACTGGACAAGAGAGCTGGTGTAGTGACTGGTGATGGATGTAGAGGCTAGTGCGATAGTGGCAGATGACCCATGAAGAGGCTTGCCAGTTATTGACTAGTAGATGATTGGTGATGGGTGCGAATAGGGTGGCAACAAGTTCTAGGCAATAGGTGGAGATGGCTAGGAAAGGACGAGAGGGAGAAGGGTAGTTGGTTAAGAGATGGGGAGCTAGGAATTGGGGATGATGAAGGGGGTAGAAGATGGTGCAGGGAAGAGATGCTAGAGCTAACAATAAAGGGTAGAGTGGCCATTAGGTTCTGGATAACAAGGGGCACGAGAGAGAAAAGGGATTGACTGGGGTTGACTAGAAGTGAATGGGAGGAGAAGATAGTGGTGCGATGCAGTGGACAAAACAGCGAAGAAGAATGGTAAAAAGAACTAGAAAAACTTATGAAGAATGATGAACAATGGAAAGCAAAAAAAGCCAGAAGATAAGTGGGTTGTGGTGAACTAATGGAGGTATGGAAGAGAAAGGAGCGATGATAAAACTGAAAAAAATGATGAAGAGAAAGAGAGACACATAGAGGAAAGGAAAAAATAAATAAAAAATAGACCTCCTAGGCTTCCACTGGTTCCCTCTTATATATCTTTCCCCTGCTTCTAATTGTATTCTCCTCCACTTTCCTTATACTTTCCTTACGGTGAGGACTTAGTTTCCTACTAGGAAACTTCTATCCCCTTTAATTATGCCTATTCATTCCAAAATTGATCTCTTATCTAGGAAATCTTATCCGTGATCTCCTTTCCCCTTATTAGAACTCTTTTTCTTTTAGGAAACCATTCAATTTTGCTTTGTGCGTGATCTGGTACATTCAATACCCTCTTGGATAATCTACATTGTTGATTTTTTATTTGACACTAATCAGCACAATTGGAGGCATCTAATATCCAATCCAACTGATCTGCACCATAGAATTACACATTCAAACCACAATCTATTTAATCTACAAAATAATCATCTAACCATACACTAAGCATCTACTTAGCTCTGATGATCATTTGACCATTAAATTTGGCAATTTAACAGTTGGATGGTCAATTTAAGCTAAAATTCATATTTTATCTAAAATTTATCAAATTCATGAGTTAGATGATCTAATAAAATTCTAAATTAAGGGTATTTTGGCCAAAATTGAACTATTAATATCATGCAAAATAAATAAGATAAATAGAGGATTTCTACCAATAAATTAAATATTTAAACCATTAGATATTAAGTTAACAAATAACAAATGGCATCAAATGTACCTACAACAGGCATGCATCTAGAGATCTTCCAAAAAGCTCAAGAAATTCCATAATATGTTTTCTAAGAGGTTTCATCATTAGAGTTTTAGAATTTCCTTAAATTCTCATAGATGAAATCCAATGCCAATCTATTAGAGGGGACATGGTAATTAGTACCAACATGCACATAATACATTCAACATATGGACTAACACACAAACCTTTACATCAATCACTCATAAGCATCATAGGACTCTAAGAACTAAAATAGCCATTGATTATCAGTGAAAGCATTAGTTTGAATATTGGCATACACTATGTAAATCCAAATAAAAGGTTAGCGATCTCCTTGCTAAGGGGAAAAAAAAAGCCCAAGGAAAACTGTAGGGAGAGGTAGAGAGAGAGGAGTACCCATATATTCTTCTTCAGTTAAGAGTGTAGTTTCTTCTCCTTCTTCAATGAAAGGAAGAGATTTAGAGAGCTTCCACATTACTAGAAAGGAAGAGGAGTTAGGATTTGACTAGCCTCATTAGAGTGAACACCACATAGATAATAACTATTGGAGTTATTTCACTAGTGAGAGAAGGGGCTTTTTAGGAAACAATGAACACCTCTTAACTGTTTTCATAGTCAGCATTGATCTTCAATCATCAACAAGAGAAAGAAGGGAAAGAGAGCTCGCCCTCTATGTCAGAGCTATTTCACCAGCAAAATCCCAGTGTTGGAGCAAGAATGGGATCACACATGAGAGAGAGAGAGGATCTCTTGTTAATTTCTTCCAAGACAAATTACAATATTTTTAGCTCCCTCCAAATGGCTTCTCACGTTCAGTTGTTCATAATGTACTTGCATCAAATATAACTAAAGATATATATATATATAGATGAAAATATATACATTAGTGAATTGCTATTAAATAATTGTGCAAAAAAGTAACACAAAGAACAATAAATTTTTAGATAAATTCTTATTAATGATCCTTTATTCACATATATTATCAAGCATTACATTTTAATTTATCCCTTATATAAATTATTTTCAACCAAACTCCCTCCTCACTAGATCACACATATAATCCATCTCATTCTTACTGATTATATTAATTGATGACATTGTTTTAGCAATATAAGGGTAACATATTGCAGTATCGCCTAGGTCATCTTCACCATAGAAGTCTTTCAGAGAGGTTGATAAAACTACTGATTATCTCATATCATGTATATTGGTAAGTGTTTAATTTTGCATAAAAACCACCCAATTAATTACCCATGTGTTACAACTTATAGGGGTAAATTAGGTTTTTTAGACCAAAATTCGTAACACATGCATTTTTTACCTAATGAAGAAAAAGTTGTTATTTTGTAGGTTCATAAGCTAATCCAAGGTAAGTATGTGATTAATCATATATTTTTTAAAGATTTAATTAGGATTTCTTACTTTTTGTAGGAAATAAGATGGTGATCCAGCCGAAATCGATTAGGATGAAATTGAAGATCAAGATCAAAAGGTCGTGTCAAAACCTCAATTCAACAAGAAACCAAAGGCCAAGATCATCTTGTGGACCAGTAATAGATATGATTAAAGGAGCTAAAGATGGCTAAAGTGGGACCATGAAGTAAACCATGCATTCCCACCACCTTTGCATGGAAGCCACTTTAGCCACTTTAGCCATATAAACCATGAGAGAAGGTAGCAAGCTAAAGAATTGAAGACACTCAAGCCAAGGGATAGAGCCAAGAAAACTTCCAAAGTTAACCATGAAGCTTAGCCAAGGGAGCCTTCAAAGTTAGTCATCAAGCTAAGCTAAATGGAACACTAGGATTGGAGGAGATTCAAGAAGATTATCCCCAAGATATTATGAAGATAATTAAGGGAAATCTATTAGAATAAGATGGAATGTGGATCAATGGGATACTATCATACTGTTTTTTATTTTTATTTTCACTTTTTCCTTAATTTCCACCTCACCCTTGAGATGCACTAGGATTTTTCATTGTAGAGTTGCATCTTTCCAAAACTATATCATATTCCACCTCTTAAGAAACTTCCCAACCAACCAAAAATTTTCACCTAACACCCTCCATCTCTTTCCCATCCAATTCCCACCCACTTTCTTTTCTTGAAGATGTTTTAATGACTTTGGAGGGAGGAAGATGCCCCTTCCCAAAAAGGCAGTGTCTCCCACCTACTCCACTACAAAAGAGGCAGCAACCTTCCACACATTTTCCTATTTGACATCCTAACATTTCCCCCCTATTGGCCCTTCAAATTGGCACACTTTAATCTCCACCATACCTTAGCATTAGGGCAACCAAGAAAAAATAGTAGAACAAGCATAAAAACCTAGCAAAATCCAAGCAAAAGGAAGGACATTCGCTTAAGAGAAAAAAAAGACGTCTTCTCCCTTGGAAGGAGGCGCCCTCCTCCTACAGCCCATCTTTCATCTCTTTTGCTTGTGCTTTGTGGACTCGGGTGCTGCCACTTCCTTCCAAGGTGTATGCTTGTTTGTCAAGCATTCAACCAAGCTTTTTGGGGTGTTTGATTCATCTTTGAAGGTTGGTTAGCTTCCTTGTTCTCTTTGCTAGAATTTACTTCTTTTCATGCTCATTTACCTTGCATTCTTTTATCTTTCCTTGCTATTAAAACTAAGATTCAAGGCTGGTTTTCCCTTGAAGTGACAGCCAAGGGAAGTCATCTTGAATCTAGTTTTTCCCTTTACCTTTCATTGCATCTTTGTTTTCTTTTTGCCCTCTTGATTTCCATCTTTGTTTTCCTGAGTTTCCATTGGTTGTTGCCTTAGTATACCATTGGATTTTCCCTTGATTTCAAGTGTACTTGTTCATGAATGATTTTTGGAACAATTGAAGAAGGAATTGGCTCATAATTAAGGATTGATTAAGATTAAGTGAAGATCATTGAAATAGAATTTAAATTTCAGATTTGGATTACATGTATGAGGAATTATGTTGATGAATTTTTTATGTGATTCAATGAAGTTAGTTGGACTTTTTAGTTAATGTTTGTGTCCAGCTGTTAGTTATCTTAGTTATTGAATGTTTGATTACTTTATAAGTGATTAATTCCATGTTTTACATATTATATTCATTGAATGATTCAATTACCATGCTGCTGGAATTTCTTTTCATGAATGGTTTATGTTAATTTCCAGCACCATACAACTCATATTCACTTGAATTTTCAAGAGACCAATTACATTGTTAGATATCTTTGTTAATGTTAGAATAAGAATACATGCTTAGGTTTTCATAGTATTTGATCGAATCCACTCATATCCAATGAATCATGCATACCCCTCCATGGTTAAATGACTGATGCTTGGGTAGTTTTTCCTTTCATTGTTTGTTAGTGGTATTTTCCCCTTTATGTCTCTTGTGTGGTTGTAGTTAGATTCCATTGGTTTGCATTTTAGTTAGTTTGGGAAGTAATTAATTTTGTCACACATGCCAAAGTAGTTGATTTGGTTGCTTAATTTTATTAGTTTTGCATGATTACGAAAGTAGTTTGTTAAAGCATGTTTTCCTTAATTAGTTATTAATTTCATGTTTAAGAAAGTTGATAAATTACATTTTAGGAAATTTTTTAGTTAGGAAAGTCATAAAATTAGAATTTTTTAATTTTGAAAGGTTTTAATGTTAGAAAGTACATGCTTTAGAAAAATTTTCAATTTCACATGTGCCTTGTTTTTGCTTAATTTCCAATTTCATGTGTTAATTTTCAATTCTAGTTTAGGTTAAAAATATCTCTTAAATTTTGGCTAGGTAAGATAGTTTAAAGTAGGGACCACTAGCATCGCATTAGTTCAACTCCTCCTGGGATTGACCTGACTAGCTTACCATATTGCAAATGATTCATGCACTTGCAAGTTTTATTTAAAACAACAATAAGTTTTTGGTACCATTGCTGGGGAATCACGAGGCATTTGTGGTTGAATCTTTATTTAGATTGCTTATCACAGTTTTAGATTGCACTAGGTTAGGGTTTTGCATCATAGTTGCTTATTTTGTTACTTACAAAGTTAATTCATCTTACTTTTTTTGTGCAAGGCGAATTCGGCAAAGGAGGGGCTTCATCAATTGGGGTTTATTTGCTTTCCTAGACTATGATTTTTGCTTTTTGACTGAAACTTGTAGTGAGGCCTATTGTAACTTGCAATTTCAATTTCAATTTCAATTTTAAATTGGTTTTATTAAAATAGGGCAAGTGTGGTATGGAGGCCAACACTTGATCTTCATTAAAAACTCTACCATAAGTTTCCCTCACTTTGATTTAATTTCCTAGTTTAGGTTGCATTTATTGTAATTTGCATTTGGTTGGTAGACTAATTCATATAGCTTAGGGTCATTCATCTTATTTGTTGCATCTTTAATTAGGGTTGTTGCATTAGAGCACCTATCTAACCTCGGATGGATAGCATATAGGTTGCATTAGTTTGCTTTTGTTTTGCATTGCATATTTTAAGTGCTTTATGGTGGAATGGAATTAATGTTAGTAAGAACCCCATAGAAACCCTTATAAGATAAGGACTATATTTGATCACCAACTCCTTGGCCCACCTAGGAATCAATCAACATCCTTATATGTCATGATCCCAATGCTTGAACTTTAATTTAAAATCAAGTAGAAAGAAACTTAGGGTGTCAAAATCATAGGACACTTTTAAAGGACATGATCAATTGTCACTCTAGTGGCTTTTGAGCATTTTGATTATAGTGGGTGCCTTAAAATCAAAGTTATTTTCCCATGCCGTCTATTAATGTTAGTTGCAATCTAAACACCTCCTAACTCAAGGATTGTATTAACCACTTTTGAGACAAACCTAATTGGTAAGTAGTAATCAACTCTAGACAAAAGGAGCAACTGTTAAGATTTAGGTTTAAGAAGCTACCACCTACGCACTAAGCAAAGATAATCAAGATACTTCTTGATTAGTGGATATTAGGATTTGATTGCGCATCATGTAGAGTTAGATTTAACATTTAGATTAAGGCATTTAGTGTTGGATAGTTTATGCAAGGGCATCAATCTCATAACCTAGATTAACACCTTTCAACCTAGATATCCACCTCAACCTAAGACAAGGGGAAAGAAACCAAGTTCGTATCTCCATGGCTCAACCACTAGCAGAAGTCAAGAGCAAGGCTGTTAGAGATTTCTATGCACCACTACAACTTAGCACCCCATCCTGCATAACTTTACCTCTTACAAATGCTGACCACTTTGAGTTAAAGCCAAGAGTCATATAATTGCTCCCCACTTTTTATGATCGAGACTGAGCAGACCCCTACATACAAATCAAGGAGTTCCTTGATATTTAGCCACATTTAGGTTTTGAAATTTTCAAACAGTTGTATTAGGCCTAGAACATTCCCATTCTCATTCAAGGATAAAGCCAAATCATGGTTTAATTCCTTGGAGGTAGGTTCCATCAACATATGGGACCAATTGTCTAGAAAGGTTTTGAACAAGTTCTTCCATGTTCCCAAAACTAATGCCCTTCATCACGAAATTATCAACTTCCAACAAAGGGATGATGAACAATATTACAAATGTTGGGAACGGTGGAATGAACTACTACAGAAATGCCCACATCATGGATCCAAAAAATGGTAGTAAGTTCAATACTTCTATGAGACATTGATGCCTCAAAATAGACAAATGGTAGATGCAGTAAGTGGAGAGCCCCTCATGCTAAAGGATGAGACTAAGGCTTGGGAATTCTTTTAGACTTTAATAGATAATTCCTAGCAATGGAATTATTCAAATAGAAGAGAAAGAAACAACTAGCTCACCAAGTGTGATGACCCGGGTTTTCCCATGCATTTTTAAATGAAAAATCTAAATTCCTAAGGTGGGATCCTGATTTGAAAAACAGTGCAATGCAGCGGAAAAATATTTTATTTGAAATTCAATTTGAAAACCCCGAGTGTCATTTGCTTTCACAACCACCAAAGTAGTTTTTGAAAAAGCTTTAGAAAATCATAAGTGTTTTTCCCCATATCTATCTAGTCACAGCACACAGCCCAACTGTAAATAAACACAAATACATGTCCAAAGGGTTGAGAATTTACTTACATGTATAAGTATTTCCTTTTTGATTCACTTGCTCGTATAGATGTCCTCTACTCGTGGATGGAATCATACTGAAAAATGTTAAGGATAGGGTGAGTATATACTATACTCAGTAGGAGTCTATCACTACTAGTTTTATAATACATGAGATGTTTTAAAATCATATGCTCTTTCAAATCATGTACAAGTCTAAATACTCAAGTTCAATATCGATATTAAAAATCCGTTGTCAAATTAAAATACTAATGACTTAAGAATCTCACAAACCAAGTCGAAAGTATCATATACATATCATAACATAATAATATGCATAAGATGCTTCATTGAATCCAACTCATGGATATCTATCATGGTATGGTCGACCAACCTTATATCATGCCATATGCAATGCACATAAATTCACGTAACCATAGGGTGCCACTATGCCCACGACCTCACCGCCGTGTGGTCCCCGG
This sequence comes from Warburgia ugandensis, assembly GCA_035236585.1. Classification (NCBI taxonomy): domain Eukaryota; kingdom Viridiplantae; phylum Streptophyta; class Magnoliopsida; order Canellales; family Canellaceae; genus Warburgia; species Warburgia ugandensis. Next base: position 40,797,728 of record CP141133.1, read on the forward strand.
GTACCTAGGGACACAGGATCATATACCTCCACGGGGCATATGACACTTCGACCTAGTGCCGTGACACTAGTGGTAGCCCCCTGCACCACTTGCAGTCGAAGCAGGGACATGCCCTTTTTGGGCGTGGTACCCATCCACCTAATAGTGGTAGAGGCTGGGTGGCCAACCCACACCCCTCAGCATAGCACCCACGAGCTTACTAGCCCAAATCATGTACGATCAAATAAGCCAAAAACCTCTGTTCAAAACCAATCCTCTTTGGGTCCCTCACAACTGCCTGGCCCTCGGCACTCCAGCGTCTATGTATAAAACATTTATCACATGCATGCTGAATCAAGTCATGCTAAACAAGTTATATACTTATAACATATGTTCTCAAAACAATAATAGATCTTTTAAAAGAATCTAATAGTGATAGAGCACCTACCTAGCTAGGTCGCGCTAACCCTTTTGTCCTCAGACGCTCCTGATCATGGTTTGGGGAATCAAGGTTAGTTTGGCCTATATTTTATGGGTTTTAGAGTAATTGGCCTTATTACTTAGGCATTAGGGGTCCATCCTTATGCCTATGGGTGTCCTACGGTCCTAATTGGGCTTTGGTATCCTCAATTTTCCAAAGTTCTAGTGGCCACGTGCCACCATCCTATTCTAAGGGTCATGCCCACCTTTTATTGGGCCTTGATCAGAGATTTTATAATTTAGATGTGTCCACATCGTCGACACGAACACGCCTTTTGTGGCGCCTCAATCGGAGCTCTAGATCTCAAGTTATAAGTATTTTAGTGTCGTACGTACATAGGAGTCTTAAACATAAAAAGACGGAATGCTAGGGCGCTGTGCATCTGTGACGTGCGCCCCGACTTCCTTAAGGAACGAAAAAATGACGCACTGCTAGCACCCTGCGCGTCTATGGCGTGCGCCTAGTTTTTCTGCCATTTCTCTCTTTTGCAGGCGCATCCCCGGACGCGCCCGTTGGTTTTCTTCAGACCGTTCGACGTGTCACGCTCCGACTGGAACGTTTTCGTCTACTGGGGGACCGGGGCATCCTCAGGACACCCTAGTTCGACCCTATCGAACCAGTGCGACCCAGGGGACATCCCTGGGTCCTTGGTGAGTCTCCAGAGCTCCATTTTGCATGGTTTTTCATGCAAAAACCTAGGGAAATTGACCTTGGAACTATGGTGGAGATGGGTTTTGAGGGATCTTGGGCGTACTTGGCTTGTTACTGGGTTTTTCTCATTGTTTTCCCCTCTAGGTCACTGCTCCATGACGGGTTATTCTTCAACGTTTTGGGCTGCCATTAGAGGCGCCCAAGAGCTCTATTTATAGAGCTAAGAGAGGGTTCTGGAGGGGGCTCTCACCGCCTTTGAATGGCGATAGAGAAACCTCCAGAATGGCAGTGATTTCCCCTCCAATCACCGCTGTTTTAGAACCCTCTAGGAGGTGGAAGATGAAGGGTGCCCGTATCAAAACGGGCCCCTGTGTTTTGCAGCTAAACCCTTTTTGTAAAAATTACAATTTTGCCCCTGAACTTCAAAGGGCCATAACTTGCTCATTTTAACTCCATTTTGGGTGATTTTGGTCTTGTTGGATTCTTTTTTCTGAGACGTATCTAATGGTACCATTTTCAGGACCAAGTTTTTGGGTTCAGTCAAGACAACTAGTGAAATGACCAAAATGCCCTTATCTTTAAAACTGAACTTTTCATGGGATTTTAATATTACAAAATTTGGGGTCATTACACCAAGAGACGTCTCTATGAGATAGAAGGGCATATTGATCTATCCCATCAACTCGACTCTATAGTAGCAAGAATGGACAAATACGATGGTAGAGCAAACAAGCTTGAAACAATGTTTCAATCCTTTATGGTGCCACATCTCTTAAACCTCCACATGAGGTTTATGCTATATGTTCTAGCCTAGCCCATATTAGTACATATTTTCCACCAAATAGAGTGTTGAAAAGACTATCTTGTTGACTAAGAGAATGCATTGAATGCATATCACCAACCAGCAACAACCCATATTTTTAGACATATAACCCTGAATGGGTTAGGCATCCCAACATTCCTTTGTCAAAGAATAACTACCAAGGGGAACCATCTATGAACCCCCTCCAAAACTTTCCTCCTAAAGTTACAGTTCCCTAGTAGCCACTTAGCTTCCAACAAGCTCAATAATAAAAGAAACCATCTTTCAAGGAAAACATTGAAACCATTATTGAAAATTTTTTAAAAGAAAATGATGACACTGAAATGGCCTTACACAAGTTATAAAATGATAGTAAACATTCAGCCCATGTCAACTCTCAATCCATAGACAAGTTAGATATGCAGGTAAGCCAATTGTCAGTTGAAATACATAATAGATGAAAGGGTCAGTTCCCTAGTCAACTCATCCCTAACCCAAAGGGCCAAATTGAGATAGGGTCAAGTTTTCAAAACCTTAACCCTCATGAGCATGCCAATTCTATAACCACCCTTAATAGAGATTGTCAAAACTTTAGCAATGTAGGGAAGGCTAAGGAAACTACAGGTGAGAAAGAGGCAACCAAAATACAGGACAAAGACCCTGTAGAACCTATAGTGGAGGCACCCTATGTGCCTAAAGCCCCTTTTCCTCAGTTACTAAACAAGGCTAAAAAAGGACCAAACTTCAACAAGTTAATGGAAGTATTTAAACATGTCTAAATCAATATTCCATTGCTTAATGCAATAAAAAACATTCCCACCTATGCCAAGTTCTTAAAAGAGCTTTGCATACAAGGAAAAGAAAGTTAAATGTACAAAAGAAATATTTCCTCACCAAGCAGGTAAGGTCTTTGATTCAACACAAGATCCCATCAAAGTTTAGAGACCTAGGATGTCCTACCATTTCCTGCATTATTGGAGATCATGTCATAGATAGGGCATTACTTGACCTAGCAGTGAGTGTTAACTTCTTGCCATACACTGCCTATGAGCAACTAAGGCTCGATGAGTTAAAACCAACCACTACTACACTGCAATTACTGGATAGATTTGTCAAGACAACCTACATCTAATCCTAACAGTCAAATTTCAGTCATCCTTGGACATCCATTTTTGGTGACGTCCAATGCCATTATTAACTATAGGAATGGTGTAATGAAATTATCATTTGACAACATGAAAATCAAGCTAAATGTCTGTAATTCTAATCAACAACACATAGGCCTTGATGATTCTTATGAAGTCAATTTGATCGAGAGTTTAATTAATGACATTCATCCACTATTATCCATCTTTGAACCATTAGAGGCTTGTCTCATGCACTTTAATGGAGAATTTGATATCGACAAATCTATTGAGGAGGTAAACAACCTTTTTGAGGCTACTCCAATCATGGATACCTCCAAGTGGGGTCCTTATGTGGAACCACTCCCACCTTTTAAATCTATCCCCACACTCTCATTAAAGCAATCCCCATCTCTAGACCTAAACCCTTGCTTGACAACTTGAAATATTCAAACCTAGGCCCAAATGAAACCTTACCTATGATTATAACATTATATTTAGATAATGAATAAGAGGGTAAGATGTTAGATGTTCTTAAAGAATATAAAACTGCTCTAGGGTGGATGATAGCTGAGGGATTAGTCCATCCATCTGCATACATAAGATATACCTAGAAGAAAATGCAAAACCTTTTAAGGAAACTCAAAGAAGACTTAATCCTCACATGAAGGATGCTGCTAGAGATGAAGTCCTAAAGCTTCTAGATGTTGGAATTATGTATCCTATCTTTGACAGTACTTGGGTCAGCCCTGTTCATGTTGTACCTAAGAAATCTAGGGTCACAATAGTAAAAAAATGAGGAGAATGAATTAGTACCCACCCAAATGACCACCGGGTGGAGAGTTTGTATTGATTACTGTAAATTAAGAGCGGTTATAAGGAAGGATCACTTTCCTCTAACCTTCATCAACTAAATACTTGAGAGGTTGGATGGACATAGTTATTACTATTTTATAGATGGATACATTGGTTACAACCATATTCCTATAACACTAGAGGATCAACACAAGACCACCTTCACCTGTACTTTTGGAACCTTTGCTTACCAACTTTTTTGGGATTTGTAGTGCTCCAGCTACATTTCAAAAGTGTATGTTGATCATTTTCTCTGATATGGTATAAAGGTTTCTAAAGGTTTTCATGGATGACTTTTATGTATTTGTATCATACTAGTGGTGGAGCATACTTGGGATCACATGCTTATAACTAAATCCTTCCCATATGAATTGTTATTGCATATTTCCAGTTGCCTTAGTATGGTGATATTGTTAATTATCTTGTTATAGGACAAATGCCTGATCATTGGACCAAACAAGATAAAAAGAGATATTTTACTAAGGTTAGATATTTTACTTGGGCCAACCCATATTTATTCAAGTACTTTCCCAATCAAGTGATCAAGAGATGCATATTGAATAGTGAACACAATCACATCATCTCCTTTTATCATGATCACGCATGTGGGGACCATTTTAGCTTGAGAAAGATAGTTGTAAAAATTTTGCAGTGTGGTTTTTATTGGCCTATCATATTTAAGGATGCACATGCTTACTACACAATATGTGTGAGGTGTCAAACATTAGGTAGTCTAGGAAGGAGACATACAATTCCCTTAAACCCAATCCTTGAAGTAGAACCATTCGATGTCTAGGACATAGATTTTATGGGATCCTTTCCTAATTCTTTTGGGAATCTTTACATCCTAGTGGGAGTAGACTATGTGTGAAAGTGGGTGGAGGCTATACCCTACAAAACCAATGACCACTAAGTTGTGGTAAAATTCTTAAAAGAAAATACCTTTGCAAGGTTTGGTATTCCAAGAGCCATAATAAGTGATGGGGGAAAAGCTTTTGTAATAAAGTGTTTGAGAATTTAATGAAAAATTATGGTGTCAACCATAGAATAGCTACCTTGTACCACCCTCAGACCAATGGCCAAGTAGAGGTATCCAATAGGGATATAAAGCGGATTCTAGAGAAGGCAGTTTATCCAAGTAGGAAAGACTGGTCTATGAGACTTAATGATGCTTTGTGGGCTTATCATACAGCATATAAAACTGCAATAGGAATGTCACCTTATTGCTTGGTCTATGATAAGGCATGCCACTTACCATTAAAGTTAAAGCTCAAAGCATATTAAGCTATAAAAAAGCTCAATTTTGACTTAGATTTTGCTGGGATCTACTAGAAACTCTAATTCAATGAGTTGGAAGAATTTAGGAAAGATGCACATGACTCGGCATGATTATACAAAGACCGGATAAAGGTACACAATATCGCCAAATCTTAAGAAAATCCTTCACTCCTAAACAAGTAGTCTTATTTTATAACTCTAGATTGAATCTATTCCTCAACAAACTTAGATCTAGATGGAGTGAACCATATATAGTTCACATAATCTATCCTCATGGAGCCATCGAGATTGAGAAGGATGGAGAAGTTTAAAAGGACAATGGTCAGAGGTTAAAACCTTTCCTAGAGATGCCTAATCCTGAGATTGATGAGATACTATTAGAAACACCTCATTATAATGACCCACCTTAGATTATCACTCTAAGAACCCTTGCAGAGTACCATTATTACATTTATCATTATCTCTCACTGAAGACGTAAAACTTAATGCTCCCTGGGGAACAACCCAGATGTTTTTAGAATCTCCATCTTCTACATCTTTTCATATAGGATCTTATGTTTCAAACACTGGGGACAATGTTTCATTTAGGTTGGGAGATGTAGACACATATAGGGATTTTGAATTTTCTTGAGCCTTTTAGAAAAAGAAAATAGAAAATGAAAAAATAAAAATAGTTTTTGGAAGAGTTCCCTTACTGTGATGAGAACTGGATGTTCAAAATTTAGTGATCCTATTGTTTTCCCCTCTTAATAGGAACCCATTTGACTAGTTTTGCATATTATTCATGTATTAAAGTATTTTATCAAAGTTAATTCTCAAAAACTATTTACACACACCACATATTTAAGACTAATAGAGAATTATGACTAAGAGACCCTGAGGAAAATTAGTGGAGACATATAACCCAATGAGTTTAGAGACTATCTTCTTTTAGAGAGTTATTAGTAATTCCATCATTTCTTCAATGTACATAATTGAGTGTGATCTTGTTATCCTTGTTTGGTTAACTATCAAGAATAAATAGGAGTAATAGCTTTATTTTTAAAAACTTTATTGAATCTGATAGACTTTAGGAAACCTAGAAAATGATATAAAACCTACTCAGTATATTCCAGACCACTATTTAGTCCTTTTGAGCCTATTATTAAACCTTTCTTTCTTAACCTCACTCACCTTAACTTAGAAGAACCAGTAAAATAAATAACCATTACCCATTTTCAAAATGTATAAAGTTAGTAGAAAAGTTCAAAAGAGGACAAAAGGTCAAAGAAGTGAGAAAACTAGCAATCTTTCTTCTAAAGAAGCCAAAATAAAAAGAAAAATTTAAAAGAAGAAGTATTAGAAAAAGAAGAGAAAAGTGAAAGACAAGAATACAGAGGAAATTCATTTCAACAAAACCAAAAAGTTTCCTAATAAATATTCATTGAAGACATCTACTCCATTTTAAACCTTTGAAATCCTTATACCCTTCTTTTCAGAGCTCCCCATAAGCCTACATTTTCTCCTAGTTAAAGACATGTGGATCTTAGGTGGAACATTGCCTTAAAGAGGAGATTAAAATAAGGAATTAAGGTAAAATACCCCTACTCGTCTTGGTAATGACATCCACTCTTAAGGATCACTTTCCTTTGTCTCTTTAACACTTCAAAATTTATGTGAACTATTAGCTTTGTTGTATCCAGTCACATAATGAGAGAAATATGTTTAAACCCTTATCTGAGAGCTTCATTTCAAAGAGTGTACCTATGAGGATTTGAGGTCAAGACATATTTCCAATTAAATTTGAGCATACCCAATTAGAAGTCAGGACTTATGTGTTTGTACACACTCATGCACTCTGAGAAATAACTAGAATGAAAAGTCTGTAGTATGTGTACGATTTGTATAATTATCAATCTTCACCATTAAACTGTGAAAAAACAGTAAGGTGCTAATGAATGAGGATTCTCTGAGATGAAATAGAGGACTCAACCTTAGGGACTTTTATAGGTATATTCACTACAAACCCTCACAAGGCCTAACTCATCTACTAGGGGTAACCTAGGGGTTTAAGGGCTTGTCACATATGCTACATGCAATTGTGAGTACCTACAAAAGTAGCACTTTGTGTAATAACCCCAATTTTAGTAAATTGATTAAGAAAATCAATTTAGTTTGAATTTTCAAAAATTCTGGGCTGGAATATTAGGTTATTGGAAATTCTATTTTTATACAGATTAAAATATAATTTAAAACTTAGAAATTATGAATGTACTAAAAAAAATTGATCGAAATGACACTAAGTGTGTTCAATTCCGAGTTAAAATGAAAAATCCTTAATTTTCTTTATTTTTATGAATAAAAGGGTAAAATAGTAATTTTACCCATAATCAAAATCTAAGACATCAATATTTAAAAATTACTCAAAAATATGAATCCAATGCCACTAAGTATACTCAATTATGAGTTTGGGAGAATAAAATAGATTTTTCTCCATAAAAGGGCAAAATGGTCCTTTCACACCCTTGTGTGGGCCACAAGGGGCCCACAAACGAATCTAATGGCTAGAACACATGTAATGAGGTATCAAATCACTACTAGCTACTAGTGGAGAAGATGGTGGTAGTGGAGGATCCAATGTTAATTTAATATTTAAAAGAATTGAAACATGATAATTACAAGTAATTATGAAAAATGCAAAATGCCTACAAATACCTGTCCAAAAATGTTCCTTAAAATTCCCAAAAAATCATCTTGCTTACCCTGAAAAACCAGATCTAGATTCCTTCCCAAAATTCCAAAAATCTCCCTTCTTCCATTGTCTCTCTCCTCTCTCTAATTGGAACAAGAGACCTAAATTCAATTAGGCACTTTATTCCAAGTTGAATCTCACAAATCCCACCGTTCATACAATCTTAGACTACCTTATCTACAAAATCCCTAAATCAATTTCAAGATCCAACAGTGCAATTAATAGAAAATCACAAAACAAGGGATTATTGGGCTATCTTATTTCAAATTGGCCTTCAAATCTATCTTGTTTCTCCAATTAGGTAGGTGGAAACACTTCCTATACTTATTTAATGGTGTTTTATGTAATTGTTATTTTTCTATAATTAGTTTTAGGTTAAAATTTATAAAAATAAAGTAAGGACTAGAACCCTTCAATTCTGGATGATGGAGGGCTTAGATGGAAAACCTGAGCCATCCAATCGCTCCAAAAGGGTCCAAAATCCCTAGGGTAGATGTTTTAAGAAATTTTATAGAGTTTTAAGCCTTTGATTGAAGAGAATTGATTGGACGGTCCAAAACGGACTGTCCGATCTCCCAAATCAAGTCGGGATGGCAGGAATGGCCACGCTACAGCACCGATCCCGGGGGGAGAGTGTCACGCATGTGTCTCGGTGATGGGTGTGTGGCGACCATCTACCTGACCCTCTTCACCTGATCAATCTGAGTCATCCATTTCGTGAGGGCCAGATCAAATTTAGACCCTAGGAATGACTACGAACTTCACAGTTCAATTGTGGAGTCATTTGAACCCCAAATTGAGATTGGAAAGAAGCTATGGAAAGCTCATAACTTTATTTTTCTTCTGAAACAATAATATTGAAAAAATATTCCAAAAACTTTCTGTTTTCAAGAATTATGTTCCTAATTTTCATGATCTGAGATGATCGGATCTTGGGGATCTAATTTACTAATGATATAATGTTGAAATAAAGTGATATCCATTATTTATTTGGACAGATCTAAGATAAATTGAGGGATCTACCCTTTATGGTAGAAAAACCGTAAAAATACAAAGGAACCCACTTAATCAATAAGATCAAGTACGATCAGACCCTTGGGATGGACTGAATAAATGATATTTGATTGAATCCATTGAGATCGTGGATTGAATATGACAAAAAACAACGGGATATGATCTTGGACTTTAAGGGAGTAAAAGCCCTAAAATTAATTAAAACCCTTGATTTAAAAGGAAAAGACCTAAGATCTAATGGTTGGATCATAAGTAAAGGCTTTAATAATGAGAAAAGGGTTAGCTTGAGTTATGCTTTGATTTCATTTGATTTTTTTCATGAATATAGGATCCATGATAGATTATTTTAGTGTATAACTTCATTTCAAATGTCCATAAAATTATTGATGAATGAGGAATTGTAACTTATGATAATGTTAGTATGATTTCATGCAATTGTAACTTAAGACCATGCTAGGATTTTATGTTAGATTAGACTATGGTATGAGATGGTACCTTTGGTCCATGATAGTTTAATTTGAGTTTATTAGATAAAGTACATTAGTTAGAAATTATGCTAGTGTAATCTTAAGTACCTTGTACCATTATCATTAGGTTGTTTAATTATGTAGTCTTATATTTTAAAGTTATAATTCATTTATGGTTAAATTTTATTAGTAGATTTAATTATTGAAGTAGTTATGAGATAAAGAGCATAAAACGCCAAAAATGGAATCTAATGAGAAAGTGGAGTTTCATGATACAAATAAGATTGAATTATTTGACTTGGACTTAATTAGTAAGGGCTATAGATAGTAGGACAATATAAGGATTATCAAATCCTTGGCCCAAACTAGGCGAATAACAAACTTCATGAATGACATTTTAAATGTTCATGGACTTAATTAAAATCAATTAAAAAGAGTACTTAGTGTTAACATACTCATAGGAACCTTATGAAAGGTTGAGCTAAGGTCACTTTAGTGAATGTTGAACATGCTTTCTAATAGAATCTTGCTCTTCCCCTACCTTCCGTTGGCATTTGTGAGGTCTAAACGCCTCCTTGCATGAGGATTGAAGTAACCACTTTGTGTTCACCCATTCAGCTAGTAAGCCTTAGCCAATTGGAAATAAGAGGAGCAGTCTAGACTTAGGTTGAAATAAGTTATCTTCAACTAGTAAAACATTAACTAGTTGAATAATAATAATAAGAGCATAAAAGGTTAGTAGATCCTAATAAAAAATTGTAAGTAAGATAAGGATGATCAAATAAGATCTATGGGATCTTGAATGATCAAGACCAATAAAAAGAAATCAATACTTCTTGATGATATATATGTATATAGATATTGCTTGCAACTTAGATAAAATAAAATAGAATATCTTAGATCAAATAGAAGATCTGAACCCTTGATCAATTATGATCCAAGGAAGAGAACTAAGATTATCCTCCTTAAGGATGATCAAACAATTATTGATGATAGAAGATCTAGGCCCTTGATCTTTATCAACAAGAATAGATTGTTGATCAAAGGATCTATGAAAGATCAAGATCAAATAGATGGATACACAAAGACTTAGAGATAGAAAATAATTATATCTGAAATAAATAATAAGAGAGGGTAAATTTGTAGATATAAGTCGGCCTACAAGGCGTGGGACCCACGATGAGGCTATAAAAGCCTGCCCTGTCTTATTGTACAGCCAAACCATTCCTCTCAGTTTTCGTGTTGACGACGCCTACAACGACATGGAATCAAGTGCACGCTGTGAAGGGGAGACTGGTTCTGGCCGATCTGACCACGGTAGGTCACCCTCTACAACTTCCCTTTCTTTTCTTAAAGTTTTCGTTGTTTTATCGCTAGAAAACTATGTGAATTGCCGATCTGACCACGGTGGAATAGTAGGTGTCATTATTCCTTGCAAAATAAACTAATGAAATGGTGTCAGATCATGATCTGAACTGTTCATCTTGTGTATAGTAACAAGAAGAACATACCCATGAATTTTCATGGTGATCGGACAGCTAAGGATGCCAAAAAACTCATAAAACAATAGAAGGAGAAATTTTAGGGACATGACAAAAATTGTGTAAAAATACTAAATAATAATAGCTTTGGTTGAAAAGGTGCTCAAAAATGGGATCCTAGCAAAAAACTGAGCAAAATGGTGCAAAAATCACACCATTTGGACACCTGAGCGTCTCCGATAGCAACTGGAGTCCGGTTGTCTTCTCCGGCAATGGTAGACGCCACACTTGCAGATGGCATGCACACAATATACGATGCCACGCAATGTCACGCGCGCTACATGCGGTGCCACCCACACGGCACGTGCACAGGCAACACACCCCCGACGCAAACAACGCGCACGCGCAGCTCGCCGACGTACACACACATGCACAAAGACAATGCGTGCTCGTCAACAGTGCACGCGTGCGTAGTGGGCTAGTAGTGCACTCGCGCGGTTTTTCTGGATTTTTTTGGGGTCCTCTAACCTGTCCATTTATAAAAACTTGATTTTTAGGAGCTACAGAGATCTAAATCGCAATCCGAAAGAGGCGTTACGACCGTATTGACGATATGGACCTAGATTTGACTTGCAAATCTAGATATGATTCCTTTTTAAGGGTTAAACCACTGAATGTTGTGAGATAATCTCAATCAGGCTGATCAATGGATGATCAGGCCTTAAATCTTTATGATATACATCAAATGTGAGATAACCTAGGGGATTAGAGGGATAAACATCATTGAATTGTCAAATGATGAAGAATTTATAATGTAATAGGTACGTCAGAGTGCTACGTGATACTTCCATGCTTTTGATTGGAGCACTACATTTATTAATGTAGGTGATTTCATTGAATTACTTCGTGATTTTAGTAACCATGAGTGGATTTTTAAAGTTTTTGAGACATGTGTTTTATGTCTTCTCATGGCACATAAATAGATCCCTATTTTCGTATTGTAGCATGACATTTCAATTTGTTAATAACTATGTTTACATGTGATGCACTATCTTGACATGGGCTTTGATTGTATTTATTGGGATTATTTATAGCGCCTCTACATGATTTATATGATTTATATCTTGTCGATGATTTATGATGGGTGCTCCCACCCGGTGGGCATTATGCTAGGAGGGTTGTAGGGTTGGCCACCCACCCTCTGACTTTGTGATGATGATGATTAGACACTGCCCTTGAGTGATACAGGGCCAGGTACGTAGGTGGTTGTATCATGGATAGTCTCCCCTACGGGTCCGTTCCTTCCCATGGAGACGGAGAAAGTCTCTCATTTGGGTGTCGACAGGGAGGTGAAGCCTCAGGCCAATGAGGGCGGGCTGATGAGGGCAGGCCAAGAGGGCTGGCAGGCTTCTAGGCTAGGGTGAGGGACTGAGAGTTAGTGCTGGGCTGTTGATAATAGTGTTGAGGACTTCCCTTGCAATGAGGCCTTTTACCTGGGCAATTGGGGAAGAACAAAACCGTGTGAGGTGTATGGGCACTCCGCCAGGGTGTCACAGTTTGGTATTAGAGCCCAGGTTTATTCCATTATCACCACTTTAAGGGTCCAATTTGAGTTACAGCAAAGGAGTTTTTGGATTAAGATAGAAATGGGAGAATTACTTACATGATATTATGTTGAAACATTGGTAGATGGCTCATCGGTGGAAGACGAGGTCCACCCCCATTCCACCAGTTGCTACTCCTGTTGCGACACCTAAACAAGGGGATTCAGAGGCTGATATAGTGGCCTGTATGGTTCAGGAGCTTATGCCACATTTCACTCAACAGATGACACAGCAGGTGCAGGTGGTAGTACAGGCTATTCACTTTGCCTGCCCAGTGATTACTACAGTAGCACAGGGAGACACTTTAGCACAGTCATCCCACCAAGCATAGACAGCTCCTATACCAGGAGATACAAAGGGAGAATCCTCGAGCCAGCCCGATCCATCAGCAAAACAACTCGAGAGGTTCCAAAAAATGGTACCCTCCTTTTGTGGGGAAGGAAATCCAACAGTAGCAAAAAGATGGTTATTTGAGGTCGAGAAGGCCTTTGAGGGAATGAGGATCCTACCAGAGGACCAAGTAAGGTTAGCGACTTTTTTGTTGATTGTTGAGGTTGGGTTTTGGTGGAAGACTCAACAACAGACGCACCTCTTATCTTCAACACCACTATTATGGGAGGACTTCCGGAAGATCTTTGACGAGTAGTACTTCCCTCCTCATGCCCTACATGCCATGAAGAGAGAATTCGCCATGTTAGCTCAAGGGGGTATGACGATTCAGCAGTATCTAAACCGATTCACTAGACTATAGAGATTCCCGTCTACCTCTTTTGCCTCAGACTGGGAGGATATAGATAGATTCGTTGATGGGCTACTACCACAATTGAAGCATGAGGTACTCATTGCACACTCGACCACAGTGACGTAAGCTACAGACGTAGCTTCCATGTTCCAAAAGGACCCAGCACGGAGCAAAGGAGAGATGAGTCAGCCCTTTAAGGGCAAGAGACCCTTTGTGTCCACACATCCACAAGGGGGCCCAGATCAGCAGTGCCCTCCTAGACAGAGGAGAGACCAGAGTAGGAGAGTGTGCCCTCGTTGTATGGGCCAACATATGGGATGAGCATGCCCAGGATAGGGCCATCAGCATCGGGGCCCACAGTAGTTCTACCAACATCAGCAACGGTAGCAGCTGTACCAGCCAAGACAACCATTCAGATGTTACGGATGTGGAGAGGTAGGGCATGCGATCAGAGACTGTCCGAGAGGTCAAAGAGACAAGCCGGCAAAGATAGATACCACTACAGAGACAGTGCCACGTAGTCAGGGACGTGTCTTTGCGATTATGTAGGGGCAGGCACAGGCCTCGAATTAGGTGGTGGATGGTACTTTCCTAGTAGCTGATAGACATGCTAGAGTTCTTTTTGACTCAGGGTCTACACATTCATTTATTTCATATGCATTTGCATCACACACAAATTAGCATTTGGGTTAGATGTATTGATGCCGACAGGGGAGGCAGTGGAGGCTACGAAGTACAATGAGAGGGTACCAGTGGAGATATCAGGCATTAAGATGGATGCTAACCTTATACTTTTAGATATGGTGGATTATGATATCATCTTAGGGATGGATTGGTTAGCAACATTTTGGATTACGATAGACTACAATAAGAAGCAGATCAGATGTTGTGTACCAGATCGACCAGTGGTTGTAGTCCACGGCAAGAAGAGTGGCAGTGGCCCTTGTGTTATCTCAACCATGAGAGTAGCTTGATGCTACGCTCGAGGTTGTTGAGTGTTTTTAGCATGTGTCATGACGACTGATAGTGAGCAGCCATGGATTGAGGAGATAGAGGTGGTGTGAGATTTCACCAACGTATTTCCAAACGAGCTGCCAGGACGACCCCCACGCAGGGAGATTGATTTTACTATAGATTTAGTGTCAGGCACAGCACCTATTTCTAAGGCGCCTTCTAGGATGGCCCCTGTAAAGTTGAAAGAGCTCCAGGTACAGTTGTAGGAGCTTCTGGATAAGGGTCTTATCTGACCGAGTGGGTCTCCTTGTGGAGAACCAGTCCTCTTCATTAAGAAGAAGGATGGATCTTTGAGGCTATGCATCGACTACTGGTTGCTGAACAGTGTTACTATAAAGAATAAGTACCCCTTGCCTCGTATTGATGACTTGTTTGATCAGTTGCAGTCGGCAGTGGTATTCTCTAAAATTGACTAGAGATCAGGCTACCACCAGTTGAGGATTAGAGAAGAGGATATTCCTAAGACTGCTTTTAGGAGTTGGTATGGCCATTATGAATTTGTGGTGATGCCCTTTGGTTTAACGAATGCACCTATAGTGTTCATGGACTTGATGAATAGAGTATTTGAAGCTTATTTAGACTGGTTCGTGATCGTCTTTGTGGATGATATCCTGATCTACTCTCCTAATCATGAGGCCCACTGGGAGTATCTTCACATTGTGTTAGACACGCTTCGCCGTCATCGCTTGTACACGAAGCTCAGTAAGTGTGACTTCTGGTTAGGACAGGTGCAGTTTTTGGGACATGTAGTATCCAAGGATTATGTGGCCGTGGACTCGGCCAAGGTGGAGGTAGTTTTACATTGGGAGAGGCCTACGACTGTGACAGAGATTTGTAATTTTATCAGTTTGGTTGGTTACTATTGATGATTCATTGAGGGGTTCTCGAGGATCGCCTTGCCTTTGACCACCTTGACTAGGAAGGATACTAGGTTCATTTGGACTGATGCTTGTGAGGAGAGCTTTGAGGAGCTCAAGAGGAGGTTGACTACTGCACTAGTAATGGACTTACCTTCAGGGTCAGGTAGCTATGTAGTGTTTTGTGACGCATCAGGCAGAAGTTTAGGAGTGGTGTTAACGTAGCATGAGAGGGTTATTGCCTATGCGTCGAGACAGTTGAAGATGCATGAGGTGAACTACTAACTCATGATTTAGAGTTGGCAGCAGTGGTATTCGCGTTAAAGTCCTGGAGACACTATTTATATGGCGAGAAATTTGAGGTATACATTGACCACAAAAGCCTCAAGTAATTCTTTACTCAGAGCGATCTGAACATGAGGTAGCGGAGATGGATAGAGCACCTCAAGGACTTTGACTTTATCATACAATACCACCTTAGGAAAGCCAATGTTGTAGCTGATGCCTTGAGCAGAAAGTCAAGGGTGATGATTGCTAACCTCTCAACTCGACCTAGGTTCCTTGACAGGATTCTTCGGACACAGATTAGTGATGCTGAGATATAGGACATGGTCGATAAGGTTGATTTTTCCAGAGGGCCAGATGGGGGTGTCAGTTATAGGGGTAGGTTAGTGGTGCCTGCAGATGATCAGTTGAGGCATGACTTGCTCCAGGAGGCACACCAATCCCCATATTCTATTCATCCCAGAGGTATGAAGATGTATCAGGACCTTAGAAGACACTTTTGGTGGAATGAGATGAAGAGGGATATTGGTGAGTGTGTGGCAAGATGTTTGACCTATCAGCAGGTCAAGGCGGAGCATCAGTGACTAGCGGGGTTATTGCAGACATTAGACATTCCAGAGTGGATTTTGGACCACCTCACTATGGATTTTATAGTGGGCTTGCCGAAGACTGCCAGTGGACATGATATGATATGGGTTGTAGTTGACAGATTAACGAAGTCTGCCCATTTCCTCCCCATCAGACAGACACAGACTGTGGACAACTTGGCTAAGCTATATGTCAAGGAGATTGTAAGCTTGCATGGAGTGCCATTGACAATTATTTCAGATTGAGACACACGGTTCACCTCGAAGTACTAGCAGAGTGTACAGGAGGCTCTAGTGTCGACGTTGAGATTCAATACAGCCTTTCACCCCCAGACGGATGGCCAGTCTGAGAGGACCATTCACACTATTGAGGACATGTTGAGGGCCTATGTCATGGATTGGAAGGGTAGCTGGGATGTGCACTTGCCACTAGTGGAGTTTGCATATAATAATAACTACCACGCAAGTATCGGCATGGTGCCTTATGAGGCACTTTATGACAGACCATGTCGGTCTCCTTTGTGTTGGAGTGACGTGGGAGAGAGACAGATCGTGAGGTCAGAGTTGGTTGAGCAATGTACAGAGAAAGTCCAACTCATTCAAAAATGATTACTTGCAGCCCATAGTCGCTAGAAGAGCTATGCAGATAGGAGACAGAAGGACTTGCAGTTCGAGGTGGGAGATCATGTATTTTTGAGAGTTTCCCTTATGAAGGGCATGATGAGGTTTAGTGTTAGGGGGAACTCAGTCCCAGATATATTGGTCCTTTCAAAATCCTGCGCAGAGTGTGACCAGTAGCTTATCAGTTAGCCTTACCCCTGCTATTAGCTAAAGTACATGATGTCTTTCATGTTTCCATGCTGAGGAAGTACATGCCGAATCCAGCCCATGTACTCAAACAGACTCCCAGAGAAATACGACCTGACATGACATTTGAGGAGTGCCCTATACGAATCTTGGATAGCAAGATCCACGAATTGAGGAATAAGACCATTCCTTTGGTCAAAGTTCTTTGGCAGCATCACTCAGCGCAAGAGGCTACATGGGAGATGAGGCATAAACACCCAGAGCTCTTTCCTTAGAGGTATGCACATATTTAAATTTTGAGGACGTAATTTTTTTATAAGGGGGAGAGGATGTAATAACCAAATTAATTAATTAATAACAGAGGGTAAATTGGTAAATACACGTGAGCTCATAGGGCGTGGGACCCACGATGAGGCTATAAAAGTTTGCCCTGTCTTATTGTACGGCCAAATTATTTCTCTCGATTTTTGTGTTGATGACGCCTGCAATGACATGGAATTAGGTGCATGTAGTGAAGGTGAGACTAGTTCTGGCCGATCTGACCATGGTAGGCCACCCTCTACAACCTCCCTTTCTTTTCTGAAAGTTTCTGTCGTTTTATTGCTGAAAAACAGTGTGGATTGCCATTTTCCAGTGGAATAGTAGGAGTCATTATTCCTTGCAAAATAAACCAATGAAATGGTATTAGATTGTAATTTGAACCGTTCATCTTATATATAGTAACAAGAAGAACAAACCCATGAATTTTCATGGTGATCGGACAGCTAGGGATGCCCAAAAACTCATAAAACAGTAAAAGGAGAAATTTTAAGGACGTGACAAAATCATGTAAAAACACTAGATAATGATAGAGTTGGTTGAAAAGGTGCTTAAAAATGGGATCTACGTGAAAAACTGAGTGAAACGGTGCAAAAATCGCACCATTTGGACACCTAAGCATTGCTAGCGGCGACCGAAGTCCGGCCGTCTTCTCCGGTGATGGCAACAGGCGGTGACATGCGTCACAACTATCGTGCGCCACATAGGCTCCACATATGTAGATGGCATGTGCGCATGCACGATGCCACGCAACGCAACGCCACACGCACAACACCCACGTGCCACGGGTGCTACATGCGACACCCTGCGTACCTCACTTGCATGCCACACGTGCTACACGCGGCGCTGCGCACACTCCACCAGCACGCCACGCACGCGACACGCATCGCCACGCTCATGGTACACGCGCGCCAACACGCGCATGTAGTGGTTTTTCTGAATTTTTTTGGGGTCCTCTGACTCGTCCATTTATAAAAACTTGATTTTTAAGAGCTACAAAGATCCAAATCACGATTCAAAAGAGGCGTTGCATCCGTATCGACGATGCAGACCTAGATTTGACTTAAAAATCTAGACCTAAATTCTTTTTTAAGGGTAAAACCACTGAATGTTGTGAGATAATCTCAATAAGGCTGATCAATAGATGATCAGGCCTTAGAACTTGATGGTATACATCAAATGTGAGATAACTTAGGGGATTAGAGCGATAAGCATCATTGAATTGCCAAATGATGAAAAATTTATAATGTATCAGGTACGTTAGAGCGCGTAACATGATACTTCCACACGCTTGATTGGAGCACTACATTTATTGAGGTAGGTGATTTCATTCAATTACTTCATGATTTTAGTAACCATGAGTGGATTTTTAAAGTTTTTGAGACATGCGTTTTATGTCTTCTCATGGTATATAAATAGATCCCTATTTTTGTGTTGCAGCATGACATTTCAATTTGTTAATAACTATGTTTACATGTTATGCACTATCTTGACATGGGCTTTGATCGTATTTATTGGGATTATTTATAGCGCCTTTACATGATTTATATGATTTATATCTTGTCGATGATTTATGATGGGTGCTTCCACCCAGTGAGTACTATGCTAGGAGGGTTGTAGGGTTGGCCACTCGCCCTCTGACTTTGTGATGATGATGATTAGACATCGCCCTTGAGTGATATGGGCTAGGTACGTAGGTGGTGGAGAAAGTCCCCCCTACGAGTCTATTCCTTCCCATGGGGATGGAGAAAGTCTCCCATTTGGGTGTTGACGGGGAGCGGCAGTGGTTTAGATCCTGATGGGGTTGCCACTGCAGCATAGTAACCCATATAGTTATTTTGCATGTTCATATGGTTTTATATGTAGGGGTGAATCGGGGCAAGCTGGGCCTAGGCCGTGAGGGACTCCAGGGGCTGATGTAGGCTGCATGGGAGGGACCCAAATTTAGTATGGATACACATCACCGGTGATTGAGTATATTGGAGCATTTTGGTATTGTTTTGATACAATGTTTTGTTATCCATGATTGCATGCATATTATCCTATGAACATATACTAGTATGGTTTGGATGTACTTATCTTTGTGTTTTGATCATGCCTTGCATGCCATCCTGATTTAACTTGATACCTGTTTTGTGAAAGTTTGTAATTATAAGCGTTCGGTTATTTGACATGTCTTAGGTATGTTTCCTTCATGAGAATCATATTATAAATTTTGTTAAACTTTATTTGAGTGTAATCACCTAGACAAGCCTAGCTTGCTAAAGGCATTGGTTTGTTTTGCAATGCCTCAGATTTGGAACCAGATAACAAAAAGGGAAAGTAGGCGGAGTAGCGGTGATTTGGAAGAAGACTTGAAGACCATCCATTTTATTTCCTTATTCGGACATAGATTAGAGTATGTTCTTTGGACTAGACTTTTGAGACTTTCTTAGATGTAGATATATTTTTATAGATTGGACTCATATTATGGTATGGAGGATGTTAAAGTTTAGAAGAAAATATTGTGGTGATTATGGATGGAACCTAGTGACATTTGATTTGATTTATTATTGTCTTTAATTAGCCTGTGTATTTATTGTGGTTTTGAATCGAGCATGCTCAGAGTATCAAGGTTTTAATGTTATTTATTATTACAGTGTTGAATGTGATTGACCCCGAGGTTTTTGCTTTCAGTCATTTTTTTTTAAAGTTGCGCTAAAAACTCTCTATAATTTAAAATTTTAATTTACAGGGATCCCGTTTATTTTTCTTAAAATATATTATTATTTTTATTATTATGGGGAAAAAGGTTTGTAAAACTTGGGGTGTCACAGATCAATAGGATAAAATGCTATTTGAGGAAGATAGATTATATGGATGATAGGAACGCAAGACAGATCTAAATCCTTTATATCAAAGGACAAGATTAGATAAAGAATATAGATAGGAGATTATCCATAATTATACAAATATTGACAGTATGTATGGATTTATAGATTTCATATGACAATCAGGATCATGGGAGATTTGAAGAGATGAATCAGTACTTGAAGGTAAGAGGATTTTATGAAGGCATCTACATGAGAAGTACATGGTGTATACATGATCTTATGTTTGGAAATGCTGACAAGTATAATGTAAATACTTGTATTAAACCCACTAAAAACCCTTATGATCCAATCAAAACACATAGGAAATGGTTAAGCTAGAACTGAGGAAAACCCTAAGTGAATAAGGAACTAGAAGGTATTCCAGCCCTAAGTAAATAGACAAATTGTCTAATAAGTATAAAATCAATACATGGGAATCATTCAAATAGAATGGTGATCCCTAAACTTGTATGAACATGGGTATCATTCATTGTAAATGATCATACCTAAGTTTAAAGTGAAATCCTATCCTCAGTATAAGAATATCAAAATACGAGGATAATTATATAAATAGATAAGATGTCTGATAAGTAAAAAGATTACTTTACATACAAGCATGGAGGCTTGTGGTTTTGTTTTAAACAGGCATAGGCCTGGGGATGCTATGCTAGGAGAGTAGTAGATTTTAGCCATCTACTCTCTAAAATGTGATATATATGATGATACTGTGCCCAAAGAGGGGCAAAATGTCGGGTGGGGCAATATGGGAAGGCCACCACTCTGATGGTATGTCTACCCATATACACATGATGTAGATGATTTTCCACACTTGGTATTCGTGGAGTATGAAAGCAGTTATCCGAGCCCGTTGGTACATATCAGATTGCAGCATAGTAGTCCTTTGAGTATTTTTGCATTATGATGCATGGCATAGTGAAATGACTTATGATATGGCATGATTAGATGTCGGATAATCGTGGATTACCGATACTACCTAAATGAGGGAGTATTTCCAACAAAGTCTAGATGATTTATTAACTTAGCATAAGCTAAATATGATTATGTTTTGAGACATTAACTATTTTTCACCGTTTTGACCGTATGTATATATCTATACACAATATACTGTATGAATGTGTAAGGATGTACATATATGACAAAGTAAAGAGGTTGATTCATGAGTATGTTATGAACTATGGGATTATGAAGTATTAGGATTATACTATCAAATTATTATGCTTCTTGAATCCCTATCATGCATAGCTTGCTGAGATATTTTAAATATTTCAATGTTTACAATATCTCAGAAATAGAGAAGGAGAATTAGGAGCTCAAGACTTAAAGACGATTTGGAAGAATAATCAATCAGGGTATATCCCTTGAAGACACGTATTTTTATTTGAGAGCATTGTATTGTATTGAGAGTTTTTAATGTATGGTGAGGTTTGAAATTTGGATTATGTAATTTGGACAAGTATTGTACTGATACCCGAGCTATACTGTGAACCACTAAATGGATTTTAGAATTTAATAAAAGTATATTTCTTCAATGGAATTTTATCTTGTACAAAATTCTACTTATATTATGTATGAATGACTTGGGTTTTTCAAAACATGTTTTAAAGAAAAGAATTTTCACTACTTTGTTTTGTGAAAAATTTCTACTACTAAGGGTGTCCTGCCTTTGAAAAATGTATTGCAAAATGTGTTACAAAAACTGGAGATGTCACACTTTGTACCAATTTTTGGAGAATGATTTTTCACATGTTTTGCTTAGGACTAGCAAAATGTTGGTTGGGGCATATGATAAGTGTTTAATTTTGTATAAAAATCACCCAATTAATTAGTCATGTGTTACAACTTATGGGGTTAAATTAGGCTTTTTGGACCAAAATTCGTAACACTTGCATTTTTCAGATAATGAAAGAAAAGTTGTTATTTTGTAGGTCCAAAAGCTAATCCAAGGTAAGTATATGATTAATTATATTTTTCAAATATTTAATTAGAGTTTTTTACTTTTTGTAGGAAGTAAGAAGGTGATCCAATGGCTAAGATCAATTGGGATGAAATTTAAGATCAATATCAAAAGATTGAGTCAAAGCCTCAATTCAACAAAAAAGTAAATGCCAAGATCATCTTGTGGACCAGTAATGGATGTGATTAAAGGAGCAAAACATGGTCAAAGTGAGCCCATGAAGTAAGCCATGCATTCTCATCACCTTTGTATGGAAGGCACTTAAGCAACCTTAGCCATATAAGCCATTACAGAAGGTGGCAAGCTAAAGAATTCAAGTCACTCAAGCCAAGGGATGCAGCTAAGAGTCAAACCAAGAAGGCTTCCAAAGCCAGCCATGAAGCCTAACCAATGGGACCTTCAAAGTTAGCCATCTAATCCATCAAGCTAAGCCAAATGGAAGGCTAAGATTGGAGGAGATTCAAGAAGATTATCCATGCGATGTTTTGAAGATAATTTAGGGAAATCTATTAGAATAAGATTGTGTGTGGAACAATGGGATACTAAAATTCCATTTTAATGTTTTTCTCACTTTCCCCAATTTTCCTTAAGTTCCACCTCACCCTTAAGATGTACTATGAATTTCCATTGTAGAGTTGCATCTTTCCAAAACTCTAACATATTCCACCTCTTAGGAAACTTCCCAACCAACCAAAAATTTTCACCTGACACCCTCCAGCTCTTTGGCATCCAATTCCCACGTACTATCCTATTTTGAAGATGTTTCAATGCCTTTGGAGGGGGTAAGATGCCCCTTCCTAGAATGGAGGTAACTCCCACCTACTCCATTCCAAAAGAGGCAGCCACTTTCCACACATTTTCCTATATGACAACATAACCGTTTCCCCATCCTAGCCATTCAAATTGACACATTTTAATATCCAAGAATAAAAACCCAGCAAAATCCAAGCAAAAGGGAGGACTTTCACTTAAGGAAAAAAGGCGTCTCCTCCCTTGGAAGGAGATGCCCTCCTCTTATAGCCCATTTTTCATCTCTTTTCTTGTGTTTTGTGGACTCATTGCGTGTTGCCACTTCCTTGCAAGGTGTATGCTTCTTCCTCAGGTGTTCACTCAATGCTTTTTGGGGTGTTTGATTGATCTTTGAAGGTTGGTTAGCTTCCATGTTCTCTTTATTAGAATTTACATCTTTTCATGCTAGTTGGACTTGCTTTCCTTGCTTTTAAAATTAAGATTCAAGTCTAGTTTTCCCTTGTAGTGACAACCAAGGGAAGTCATCTTGAATCTAGTTTTTCCCTTTATGTTTCATTGTGTCTTGGTTCTCTTTCAGCCATCTTGATTTCCAGCTTTGTTTGCTTGAGTTTCCATTGGTTGTTGCCTTAGTATACCATTGAATTTTCCCTTGATTTCAAGCATACTTGTTCATGAATGATTGTTGGAACAATTAAAAAAGGAATTTCCTTGTAATTAAGGATTGTTTAAGATTAAGTGAACATCATTGTAATAGAATTTAAATTTGAGATTTGGACTACATGTATGGGGCACTATGTTGTTGAATTTTTTATGGGATTCAATGAAGTTAATTGGAATTTTCAATTCATGTTTGTGACCAGAAGTTAATTATGTTTGTTATTGAATGTTTTCTTGTATTAGAAATGATTAATTCCATGTTTTACTTGTTCTATTCATTGAATGATTCAATTACCATGCTGTTGGAATTTCTTTTCATTAATGGCTTATGTTAATTTCTAGCACCATACAACTCATGTTCACTTGATTTTTCAAGAGATCAACTACAATATTGGTTAGCTTAGTTAATGTTAGAATAAGATTGCATGCTTAGGATTCCAAAATAGTTGATTAAATCCACTCATATCCATTGAATCATACATACTATTCTATGGTTACATGTGTGATGCTTGGGTAGTTTTTCCTTCCATTGTTTGTTAGTGATAATTTTTTCATTATTTCTCTTGTTTAGTTGTAGTTAGATTCCATTAGTTTGCATTTTAGTTAGTTAGGAAAGCAATTAATTTTGTCACACTTGGTAAAGTAGTTGATTTAGTTGCTTTTTTTTTTTTTTTTTTTTTTTTTAATTTTGCATGATTAGAAAAGTAGTTTGTTAAAGCATGTTTTTCTTAGATTAGTTGTTAATTTTATGTTTAGGAAAGTTAGGTTAGGAAAGTTTATAAATCTCATTTTAAGAAAGTTTCACTTTTGAAAATTTTTTAGCTTGGAAAGACTTAAAATTAAAAGTTTTTAATTTAGGAAAGTGCATGTTTTAGGAAAGTTTTAATTTAGCATGTTTCTTGTTTCTACTTCGTTTCCAATTTCATGTGTTAATTTCTAATTTTAGTTTAGGTTAAAAATATCTCTTAAATTTTGGCTAGGTTAGATAGTTTAAAGTAGGGACCACTAACATCATAGTAGTTCAACTCCTCGTGGGATCGATCTCACTAACATGCTATATTGTAAATGATTCATGCGCTTGCTAGTTTTATTTAAAACAATAATATCTATCTTGTACATAATATAGCCATTGCTAGGATCTCAAAATAAATTGATAATTTTTATATCCAAACTTTTTGAAGCCAACCAAATTCAATCCAAGGGCATAAAGTTTGAAGCTATCTTTGTTTTGTTCCACATAATCACACTTAAATACAGCAATAGCTATACAAGACCTAGTGCTTAATCTCTCATATAATCCCATAATAAGTATCATCTGAGACAATTGGATTGTTATCCTTTGACTTAAGAAAGAAAGTAGCATAGGTAACTAAGGTTTCCCTGCTAATCTATTGCATTCTTGAGTTATCATAGTCTTTTGTGTAAAAGTAATAACCATTGATAGCAAATATAGCATACTTTATTACTGCTAATTGAGGACCCATTGTCATCCAAACTAAAAATTTAGATATACTGTGACCAGGAACATCTAGGATAATTATTATAATTATTTAATAAATTAGTATATATGTAATTGATAATGAGGTAATGAAGCACTAGTTCATCTTACTTTCTAACGAAGCCAAGTAGTGAAGGCATGTCACTCCTCATATTGTAGCCACTTCTATGTATTTGCAACTCTTGGGTACCTTCAAGAACTCTGTGTGCTTACTACAATGAAGGGATGTAAAGCAATGTACTATCCTTAATTAATTTACACAAAAATAATGGAAAATATGAAATCAAGATATGAGAGAGAGAGAGAGAGAGAGAGAGAGAGAGAGAGAGAGAGAGAGAGAGAGAGAGAGAGAGTAAACTTGCTCAATGTATGGCTAAACTTCATCAACATTATTTTGTATGACATAAAGGTGTGCTTGGTGTAGTTTTTTTAGATTCAATGGTCAATACATGACCACTTGAGTGGTTCACCAACTTCTGGATCCAATTTATCCAATCATTGCTTTCTTAAGGTTTCAATCGCATCCACTCCTAATAAAAAACTCTTTGAAAACTCGACCACTTCTTCTATAATGTAACATTTTGCCTTACACCCCTCTGAGCAATTATGATTTTGTAGATACCCTTTTAATGCTTTCATGTACCTTTCAAATGGGTACATTCATCACAAATAAACCCATCTACAAAGCCTAACTTCATCAATGAGGTGTATTGTTAAGTGTAGCATGATATCAAAAAATGATGGTGGAAAGATTGTCTCAAGCTCACATAAGGTCGTCACTAGATGGTCTTGGATTTCTTATAACTTTAAAACATCCACCAGCTTCAACACCAAGCATTGAACTAGTAAAAATTAGTAATAGATCCAGTAGTTTTATTTGACAATACCAAATGTATTGCTATAGGCAAGAGTTGTTACATTAGGACATGTTAATTGTGCAACTTCATCCCTAACAATTTCAACCCTTCCATGGAGACAATGTTTCCAAAATCTGAAGAGGATCCATCTCAGACTTTGGACTCTAATAGGGTCTTCCAAACTATTCTTTTCTCCTCCCTATAGGGCATATAATTTATTTTAGGCAAGTATGTTCCTTGGTTGTGTGACACCCCGAGTTTTTTTTTATATACATATTATAATAAAAATTTACAAAATTAGTTGGGATCCCTATTTTAAAATTTTTGACTTTTAAAGTGACAAAAAAAAAAACTTAAATAAAAGCATTTCTTTCAAAATCTGGGGAGTCATACAACCACAAACTACGAGATTAATGGTGAAATGAAATAGCATTTTTAAAAAATTTGATGAAATTTCCTTTGTATTTTGGACCGTTGCACATGACCAATGCAATACAATACAACCTAATAAAAAATATATATGACATATCATAGGGCAGACTCAGTCTCCACACCCATCTACAACCAAATGCTATTTTTAATAAAATATACTCCAACAATGGGTAAGAAAATATAGTCACTACAAAACACCCAGGGTCCCTCCATACAGCTATCACATCCAACATAAATTCATATTCTTATGTCTAGGTCACCTCTAAATTTTAATTAAAGTACAGCCCATACTCAAAACCCAAAGTGAGGTTTTGAACAAACCTTGTTATCTCTGACCATCCTCCTTACTTCATTGGAAAGCTGCCATCACTTCCACCTGTTCTATCAGCACATCAACTTGTAGCCACTTTCTGTATTTAAGGCATTGCAAACAAACCAATGCTTCAACAAGCTATGCTTGTGTAGGTGATTTACATTCAATTTACCAAAAACGATATAAAATCACATGTCGCAAGATATCAAGATCATGGAAATTCTCGTAAGAAGAACATATATGCACAAAACCTCATAATCCATAAAGAACAGTACATGAATTCCATGATATAAACAAAGCGATATCAAACGTGGGCATCAAGACATGCATAACATGAGAAAATATGTAAATACATGTTTGTCAAATAAATGAAATTAGTATCCATTGAACATCATGAATGCATGTCCAAGCCAACAAAACACCGGATACGGTCTGGCCCTATGAGTGTCTCAAATACACTCACAGCAATGTGAGGCCAACTCTCACTACTTTTTGCTTTTACCCTTTCACTCACAAAGGGGCACTCAGGCACTCATGGAAAGACGTGTTTCAATTCTGCTTTCACCCTTTCACCTTTACGGGCACTCAGGCACTCAGAGAAAGATACATTTCACTCCCGCTTTCACCCTTTCACCCACATGAGGCACTCAGGCACTTACGGGAGGGGGATGCATCCCATCACAAGCTCACTAGTCTCAATCAATAAGGCATAGAAACTCCCACGTGTCAAAAATCTCAATAGTCAAGTTAATGTAACTGAAATACACCAAAAACAATGTATAAAACACGCACAAGGGAAGTAATAAGCATTTCAACAATACATGCTGAAAATAATCTCATGCAACATGGTAGGGCATAAAACCTATGCCTTAAAGTTTCAATTACTATGTCATGATTTAAGAAACCATGTAAAATCAAGAATGTAATCACCTACCTTGATATGTGGTACCAATCAGACACGTAAGCTATATCAAGTCGTATGCCCTAACGTACTTATCACATCATAAGTCATCATTAATTGTTAATCCTACTCATTTTCAT
This sequence comes from Warburgia ugandensis, assembly GCA_035236585.1. Taxonomy (NCBI): domain Eukaryota; kingdom Viridiplantae; phylum Streptophyta; class Magnoliopsida; order Canellales; family Canellaceae; genus Warburgia; species Warburgia ugandensis. The sequence continues at coordinate 40,825,180 of CP141133.1, forward strand.
CACGACCCATAAAATTTCTATTTCATTTAGTGATTCACCTATATCTTTATGATCACGTATCAATCTGACGATTAGATCACTCTCAGATCAGCACATCCTGAGGAACTTGCTCAGATCAACCATTAAGATCATTTTTTCATGGCAATTCAATGAGATCTACCTATCTAATCTCTTAGATCATTTCATGTTTGATGTATACAACCAAGGTCTAAGGCCTGATCATACATTGATCATCTTGATTTGAGTCATCTAATAGTATTTAGTGGTTTAGCTATTTAAAAGGTACCCCAAACTAGGTTTTTATCTTAAATATAGGTCTGCATCGTCGAGATGATCACAATGCCTCTTTCAGATCGTGCTGCACATGCGTTGCACACGTGTGTCGTTTGTGCACACCCGTGCATTGCGTACATGCCTTTCGTGTGCATACACATCCAACCCTTGTACGTGTGCGTGTGTGGTGCACACGTGTCACGTACATGGCGCATTGCGTGGCGGTCTGCTTGTTGTGCACGTGTCACAGCGCATCGTGCACATGTCGCGCCAGCCGTGCCACTCGTCAATGCGTGGCATGCATTTGTTGAGCCACGCATCATGCCGCATGCTTGCTGCATGTTGTGTGGGTGTCACGTGTGCGCTCGCCACTGACATGCTTGCCACCCGACATCGACTATTGCTGCTCGCCATTGCTGGGGACAGTGATCGCACTAGTCCACTATCACCTGAGACGACTATAGGAATTCGGTCGCCGGCAACCCCTAGGTGCCAAAATCTTGCTATTTTTACACCATTTTACTCAGTTTTTCATGTAATTTCATTTTCAAACTCCATTTCAACAAATTCCTTCTTTATCTGCCATTTTTGTAAGATTTTCACCACATTCCTAAAAATCCTCATCTTACTATTTTCTTAGTATTTCGGTGTCTCTAGCCATCCAATCACCATGAAATTCATGCGTTTGTTCTTTGCATCATCATGTACAAGATGTACGGTTAGAATCATCATCTGACACCATTTCATTGACCTATTTTAAAGAAATTAGTAACGCTTGAAACTTACCAAAAAATGGCAAGTCCACATCATTTTCTGGCATAAAAAGGTGACTAATATTTAAAAAAAGAGTGGATGATCCTACCTTGGTTCGGCTAGTCAGAGGGGGGAGGAGATCCATTGCGCATGTGGGCATTGCAGTCACTGATGATAGCTGTCACCGACGGTACATTTAAGGCCTCCCCCCACCCCTATTTAATATGCAGGTGTCTACGATGACTTCGTAGACCCCACTTTGTGAAATGACTGTTCTACCGCTCTATATAATTTTAATTAAATACAAAAACTAAAATAATTAGTCATTTTTACTCTGATCTCCGATTTAAGCATTCTTAGTGGCATTGGATTCCATTTTTCAAGTACATTCCAATTATTGAGGCTTTAACCAGTGATTAAATCTCTAAAATTCTCAATGTCACAATTACCTCAATTTTTGCAAAATTTCACAATTTATACATTTTCAAAATTTAAAAATAGTGGATTTTACAGGTTGCCCCTATCCTATTGATCCAATCTTCTATTTAAACCCATCTTCATAAGATCTATGCAGGATACAAGTCCATCTTTTCTTTTGCATGATATGTCATGAAATGTATCAGTCAAGTTCTTGCAGACATTCATCTCAAGGTGCATGACATGAAGCACATGCTAGAAATGTAGGAATTTTTAATACTCACATTCCAAGAATATTTGCTTCTTCTTCCAATAACTTGTAGGGTTGTTGCCACTTGTAGATTTACACTTTTTCTTGTCCCACCATTAGAAATTACAGTTTTCAACCTTTTCCAAAGCTTTTCATCTAGTCAACATCTTTGGTGAGATCCTTATCTTTGCTCTACCATTAAATTCCCCCTTTATGAAAAATGTCATGGATGATTTTTATGCAACCATCATATGTGGTTAAGGAGTGTCATCTTCCTACCATGCTTAAGCCATATAACACATGCTTAGTTGCCGCAGATAGGACAAGCATTGTATTCCTTCATGGTGCATTTTGCATAAATTACAGTACATAAGGATGTCATTTATTGTCTACAATAGTATTACCTTTATGGTCAACAACTCTTCCACGTATGGTTCATCAGCTTCAACCCCTACATCATACAATGTCTTAAGATCGTCGATCAACAAAGCCATGTACACATCAATGTCGTTCCTTGGTCACATAGGACCTTATATCAACATAGTTAACATCATGAACTTCCTCTTCATGTATAGCAACAAGTAAAGGTTGTAATAAAATGTTATTACAGGTCAACAACCATACCTACTACTCACAAAACCATGAGGATTAATCTCATTTGCAGATATTATAAGTCGTAGGTTTCTCAATTCTTTCCAAGGTACGCCACAAGAAGGATACAAGCTTCCACACTAGGCTATTTGCTAGATAGCATAAATAGTTATCAGCAACCCTCTCCTTGGCATGCCATACTAGTTTCTTCACCATTTTCATAATATGAAATATTCTTTTGAGCCTTAGAATAGAGAAAAATATCATAGGACCTATGCAAGCATGTCTTTTACATGCTCAATTGAATTCTTCTTCAACTTCCATCTTAACTATCTATAAGTTAAGCCTGTTGTTTTATCCTTGTGCCCCTTCATGTAAAAGAATGCAGTCATTGGTGCAAGTGGTGTACCTTTAACATTACTCACAAGTGCACAAATCAAGTAGTATTGCATGTGAGAGAGGTTGATTCCGCGAGGGATCTCACAAATTTGTGTATTGGATAAATCTTATTTAAAGTGCTTAACTTCAGCAAAAGAGAGAGATTGAATTCAATTTGAATTTAAACTAAAAGAGTTAATTGAAAAAGAAAGGAAACGTGCATGAAACCAGAAATTACAATTAAAGGAAACTTTCTAAAATTAAATCTACGCAATGGAATTAGAAACTTATATAACTAGCATGCATTCAATTAAAGGAAAGTAACACAAAACTAAATGAATTAAACTAGGAAGCTTAAACTAAAGGAAACTTATAAAAATGAGACTTTCCAAATCCAACAAGGTTGATGGTTCACAAAATCTTATAAGCATAATTAAGACAAAGAATTATGATCCCTTAAAATGGATGCCATTACCAAGACCAGTAAGGGTAGTTCACCTTAATTCCTTTATATTTTTATTATCATTGAGACGATCTTCCACATTAAGATCAATAGGTCCTTAAATAGGACAAAGCGTAGGCTAGGGATAGGCTCTGAGAAGAAGAGTAAAAGGATTCAAAATTTCAAATTTGAGAAGAGGCCTTCAATTGATGTAGGACAATTTTTCTACTTCGACTATATTGAAGTGAATATCTCTTCTGTGTTTGCTTTTCTCTAATTTTTTATTTTTTTGATAATACTCTTTTTTGTGGTATTTTTGTGAATGAATATTTTTCTTTATAGACACTTTCAATTATTTTCCACTTCTTAGACTTTTGCCCTTTTTTGAACTTTTGCTATTGTCCCTACTCATTTCTGAAAGGTAGGTAATGGATATTCTTATTGGGTTTTCTTTGGGATAAGGTAAATGGAGTTTTGAGAAGAAAAAGGTTGTTTCAAGAGGCTCAAAGGGTTTAAATAGTGGTATAACATACTGGGTAAGCTTTATGTCTCTGAGCTTAAATAAGGATGTCCTATATTATTTTCTTGGTTTCATATAGTTTATCAGATTCAATAAATATTCAAGAAACAAAATTAGTACTCCTATTTTGATTCTTGGTAATTGATGAAACAAAGATATTGGGATCTTTCTAAATTATGTACTTTAATGAAAATAAGGGATTATATGTAACCCTAAAAAAATGATAGTCTCTAAAACTCACTTGGGTATATAGGTCTCCTTTGATTTCCTTGGGGTCTCTAAGTCATAACCATCTATTAGTTAGACTATGCAATATGTGTAATTGTGTTTCAAGATTTAACTTTCACAAAACATTTCAAGACATGAATAAAATGTAGAATTAATCATATGCATTTCTATTATGAATTCAAAGTAGGAGAAATACTAAGCTTAAAAAATCTAATTCTCATCACAAAAAAGGAACTTTGACCTTAAATACTTTGAAAAACTTAGAAAAATTCAAATTTTTTTTCTAAAATATGAAAACAACTAGACATCTCAATCATGTCTACAACCCCAAATCTAAGCTAAACATTGTTCCTAGTGTTTTGGAATATAAAACACGTATATGATAAATGAGTGATATAGAACAATGAGACTTTAAAATCCTAGGCTGTCTCCAAATGAGTGTTAAGTTTAATGTCTTGAGCTAGATGTAATATACAATGATGAATGTAATCTTAATGATGAATGTTGATTTTATGATTGATGCAGGTGTCATGCAAAGGTGGGTCATGATATATTGGTTCTTCAAGTAATGTTTCTTCCACTTTAGGGTTTAGTAACTCTAGATAGAGTTTCAACCTTCGCCCATTAACTTTGGAGATCTCACCATCGTTTTTTATCTTGATGGCCCTATGAGGATATAGTACCTGCTATGTAGGGTCCAGTTCACCAAGATCTTAGCTTTCCTGAAAAAAGATGCTATCTAGAATTATCCAAGAGGACTTCATGTTTAAGGGTGAAGGATTTTCTTAAGATATGTCTATCATGATGACTCTATATACAGTCTTTTTATAGCTCTGAAAGACTGATATGCATCTTTCCTAAGTTCCTCTAACTCATTGAGTAGGAGCTTCCTGTGGGTTCGAGTAGTACCTAGGGCAAATTTTAGCCCTTTAATGGCCCAATATGCTTTATACTCCAATTCTACTAATAGTTGACAAGCCTTTCCATAGACAAGACAGTAGGGTGACATGCCTATGAGAGTCTTATATGCAGTGTGATAGGCTCATAAAGCATCACTAAACCTCAAAGACTAGTCTTTCTTATTTGAACTTCCTATCTTTTCTAAAATTCACTTTATCTCCCTATTTGACACTTCTACCTATCCACTAGTCCAAGGATGATAAAGGGCTGCAATTCCATTAGTAACACCACATTTCTTCATTAAGTTCTCAAACACTTTATTATGAAAATGTTTTCCCCCATCCCTAATTATGACCCTAGGGATACCAAAGTGTGCAAATATATTTTCTTTTAAAAACTTGACCACCACCTTGTGGTCATTGGTCTTGCACAATATGGCTTTCTACCTATTTGAACATGTAGTCCACCCCGAAAAGGATGAACAAATAACCCAAAGAGTTGGGTATAGGTCCCACAAAATCAATGTTGCAAACATCAAAAGGCTCAATGATCCAAATGGGGTTTAAAGACATCATATTTCTTTTTCCTATGCTTACTAACTATTGACATCTTTTACATCCTTTATAATAAGCATGTGAATCCCTAAAAACGGTAGACCAATAAAAACCTCATTGTAAAATCTTTACTGCTATTTTTCTAGGGCTATAATGGTCCCCGGATTCATGGTCATGATGAAAGGAAATGATTCTATGATGTTCATTATATGACATAAATCTCCTAATGACTTGATTATCGTAGTACTTAAACAAGTATGGATCATCCCATGTAAAGTGCTTTACCTTAGCAATGAAAATTTTCCTATCTTGTATCATCCAATGATTATCCATTTGACTTGTGACAAGATAATTGACTATATTCATATACTAGGAAAATTGGGAAATGTAAAACAATTTTTTATCCAATTTTTTTTTTTTGTTGTAGGCACATTTTCAATAGTAGACTCCACAAATAATCTAGATAAGTGGTTTGCTATGACATTTTTGGAACTTTGTTGTCCTAAATTTCTAAATCAAACTCCTGTACCAATAAGATCCATTGGATCAACCAAGGTTTGTCATCCTTCTTGGAAGGAAGGTATTTCAAAGCTACATGGTCCCGATAGACAATGACCTTAAATCCTAGCAAGTAAGATCTAAATTTATCAAGTGTATAGACAACTTCCAACAACTCTTTTTCTTTAGTAGAGTAATTGAGTTGGGCATCATTGGGGGTCCTAGGAGCATAGTATATCACGTGGGGGTGTTTATCAATACACTGTCCCAACATAGCCCCTATAACATAGTCCAAACACTGCTACACAAAAAAGCTCTTAAAGTTAGCATAAAGAAGTTGTTATATTGACTGTCTACTTCATAAATATTTTACAAGTCAAGTAGCAAAAATGAATTTAAAAATGTAGACTTAGGAAGTTGTTTAACTGTAAAAAACTTTAAAATTTTGAAGCGTAGAGGAATATTTTCTTTAATTGTAAACGACTTTAAAAGCCTAGTGTGAAGAGGAAAATTTTCATGGGAAGAAATTTTAAAGTCATTTAGCTCTAAATGACTTCAAAAGTTGTTCACTTTTAAAGTCATTTAGTTCTAAATGATTTAAAGTTAATAACTTTTAAAGTTGTTTATGCTAAGAGACTTTAAAAGTCAATAGCTTTTGAAGTCGTTTAGGGTAAGCAACTTCAAAAGTATACCAATAAATTGGCATGAAGATTATTTGATGCAGGAATGGACTTTTAAAGTCACAAATGACTTGAAAAGTTATTGACATTTGAAGTCATTTAGAGTCAAATGACTTCAAAAGTCCATTACTCTTGAAGTCACTTGAGTCAAACGACTTTAAAAGTCCATTCCTGTGTATAATTTTGAAGTCATTTAGTATTAAACAACTTCAAAAGTTACTATTTTTTAAAGACATTTAGTACTAAACAACTACTAAAATCCTTGTTTATTTATAAATAGCCTACCACATATAATTTTTTCATGTATCCTCTTCTTCTCACGGGTGGCATGATGACTTCCTCCTCTGGTCCTTATGCTTCTCTCTTTTCCCTTCTTGCTTTCCATTTTGGATATTTTGAATGATTGTGTCATGAAAAAATTTGTAAGTAAATCATAATTTCTTTTGATCATGAATTAGTTTCCTATTACTAACTCTCTTTGTTTTCATTTTGTAGATCATATGGGTTTTCTCAGTATAGATGATGGGGTTAAGAAGTGTGTTACATCACCCTGATTTGGCAAATATCATATAATTTCATTGCAAATGAAAACTGCTTCTCTCTCTAACCCTCACTATTGGAGAAAGGTAGAATATTACAATTTGTGGTTCTCATCCAAAACTAGGGTTTGATGAAGAGTAGTGGTTATACCATCAACTTTTGGTCTCAATAATTGCAGGACACACACACACACACACACACACACACACACACACACACACACACACACACACACACACACACTCTCCATAGAATGGGTGTCACCTGAATACTAAGAGGCCAAATTTTGATGAAAACGACCAGATTTGCTTTTTGATATTGTATTAATAAGATCTAATGATACATAACATTTGATACATGTAACATTGGATGAATTCAAAAAATAATTTGATTTCCTTATTTACTTGTTTGTTTATGTATATAAATTATATATGTTTGTGTGTAAAATCGGTTTCATTGTGTATTTATGTAAGATAATGTAATGTACAAAAATCAAATAAATATATATTTAAAGTGAAATTTTGTAAATTTTTAAAGTCATTTGTTGTAAATGACTTTAAATGTTTAGTCATTTAAAGTCGTACACAAGTAAATGGCTTTAAAAGTCTTGTTTTTTAAAGTTGTTTAGCTATAAACAACGTTAAAAGTCTTAATGTTTAAAGTCATTTTACTATGAACAACTTTAAATGTCCATACTTTTAAAGTCATTTACAACAAATGACTTCAATTTTATGAGTTTGTTTTAAGAGTAATTTTGTTGACTTTCATTTTGTTTTTTCAGACTGTGTTCATGATCTATACATGAAAACTAAGCTAGATTTCTATTTGACTATCCTCAACCAAATCCCAAAGTCAGGGTCAATATCAATTTTTCAATGTTGGTTATATCTCTTTGTTTGTCTCATATGTATTATGCATATTTGAAGAATTTTTACAAGGTTATGAGTTAAAAAATTTCCTTTTCAAAGTTAATTTTCTTCTTGAATGTGTTTGTCATATTTTTCTTTTTTTCATTGTTAATTAAAAATTTCCATGAAATGTAGTTATTTCAAATACTTCTAGTTTTTGTATACCTAGTGTTTGGTAAAATGCTTAACCTAATCTTTCCATGTATAAGAAGTCTCCACATAAATTTGCTTCAATTTCATATGATAATGGACAAATATGCTTGGATGACTATGATAAGAACATTTAAAGAATATGAGGGAATAGAAAGTTTCATAGAGTTCACACTTAGGACAGGTGTTGATCATAAACGCATGTGGTGTCCATTATCAAAATGTGAAAACTTGAAAAAAATAACTGTATGGGTGTTGAGAAGAACTTCCTCGTAGGCCCTTGACAATGCCTAGAAGATATCATCAAGACACTATTGGAAGTGTTGGAGACAGTACAATTAGACTAATGTTTTGAGATGTATATGATGACTTCTAAGATGACCTTGAACAATTTCATACTACATTAGAGGAAGCCAATAAGCCATTGTACCCTAAGTGTAAAGTTTATACCAAGCTATCCACAGTGGTAGAACTTTACAATGTGAAATCAAGACTTGATTTTTCAGGTCAAGCTCTTATAGAAGTCTTGAAAATAGTATGTAAGATGCTACTGAAGCATAATAAATTGGTGAGGTGCACACGGGAGGCAAAGAAAGCCCTAGCTGCACTGGGGTTGAAGTATGAGAAGATACATACAAGTCCCAATGATTACATCTTGTATAGGAAGGAGTGCAAGAATAAAATTATATGCCCAACTTATTAATAGTCAAGATGGAAGTTAAAGAAGAATTCAACTGAAACAGTTACAGACGTTCCTAAAAAGGTTCTATGCTACTTCCCCCCTATTCTAAGATTCAAAAGAATATTTCATATAATAGAAATAGTGAAGAAATTTGTATGGCATGCCGAGGACAAAGTAACTGATAGCTTTTCAAGCTATTCAGCAGATAGCTCAACATGGATTCTCGTAGACCTCATGTGGCCTAATTTTGGTGAAGAACCTAGAAACCTACAATTTGCATTATTTGCATATAGGATTAATCCTCATGGTTCTATGGTAGCAAGTATAGTTGTTGGCCTGTTATATTAGTTTATTATAACATCCCACCATCTCTATGCTTGAAGAGGAAGTTCATGATGTTAACTATGTTGATATCTGGTCCAAAGCAGCCAGGGAATGACATTGACATGTACTTGTCTTCCTTGATTGATGATCTTGGGACATAATGAGACAAGAATTGAAGCATAAGATGCATATGAAAGAGTAGTTCACCCTAAAATCTATACTTTTGTGGACAATAAGCAACTTTCCTACATATGATAATTTGTCTAGATGTACCATGAAGGGATACAATGCTTGTCCTATCTCTAGTGATCAAACATGTGCTGTGCGACTTAAACATGGAAGGAAAATGGTATTCCTTAGGCATAAAAGATGGTTGTGTAGAGACCATCCATATTATTTTAAGAAGGGAGAATTTACTGGTAGTGTAGAGAAAAGGACACCTCCAAAGATGTTGACAAGATGACAAGTATCAGAGTAGGTTGAAAACATTAACATCTTGTGGAAAAGAAGAAATTAAGTAAATGTGCAGTGAAAATAATTGTAGAAGTTGTTGGAAGAAGAAATCAATATTCTTTTAGCTAGCATATTGGAAATCATTGCATCTATGCTATATGCTCGATGTCATTTACATTGAGAAAAATGTGTGTGAAAGCTTGACCAGTGCCTTGCCTAATATCTTAGGAAAAATAAAGGATGGACTTGTAGTTTGAATGGATCTTATGAAGATGGGTTTGAAGAGGAGGCTACGTCCAGAGGATAGTGACAGTCGAGGAACATACTAGCCTAAGGCAAATTATATGCTTAATAGAAGGGAGAGGAGAATAATGTGTAAAATCCTATTTGAACTCAAAGTTTGAGAAGGCTACTCTTCAAACTCTAAAAGCATTGTCTCCATGGAAGAGCTAAAATATTTGGGGATCAAGTCCCACAATTGCCATGCATTGATGAAACAACTCATGGTTGTAGCAATACATTTGGTGTTACTGGACAAAGTTAAGGCAGCTATCACAAAATTCTACTACTTTTTTAATGCTTTGTGTAAGAAGGTGGTGGATGTTTCAAAATTACAAGAACTTCAAGGTCATTTAGTGATAACTTTATGTGAACTTGAGACAATCTTCCCACCATCCTTCACTGACATCATGGTACACTTAATAATGCACCTCATTGATAAGGTCAGACTCTGTGGCCTAGTTTACTTGTGATGGATGTTTCCGTTTAAGAGGTACATGAAAATTTTAAAAGAGTATGTAAATAATTACAACCGACCAGAGGGATATATAGCCAAATGTTATATTGCAAAGGAAGTAATTGAGTTTTGCAGAGAGTATTAGCAAGAGTGGATGTGATTGGAATCCCAAGAAAGAAACAATTGGTTGCACTTCATGATCCTAAGGTTTGCAAACCTCTATCGAGTGATCATGCATTGATTGTTGACATTAAAGAACGGGACCAGGAGCATCTTTATGTGTTGCAAAATGTTGATGAACTCCAACCATACATTGAGTAGGTTGATCATGCAATTATGTAAATTTTAATTATTGATGGTTATATTTTCTTTGTTCACTCCATTAATTTACGTGTATGTGTAGTTAACACATGGATGTACTTAAGGCAATGAATCCAAGTTACATAAAGAAACAGAAAAGGCTACAATTGAGCATTATTGCACTTTCAGTACTTGGCACAATAAGAAGGTAAAATGAAAGAATTCTCACTTAATATCAATAAACTACATAATGTATATATGTATTTATATAATCTTACTTATTTGCAATAATCACATATCCTACTTAATATGTATATACACAGATTCAAGATCAACGAGAAGTAGCAGGCAGAAACCTTGGGCTAGATGGTAATGGGACCATGATCAAAAGTAATAAAATATGCAGAATATGCCATCAATGGTTGTTGCTCTTACATAAAAGAATGTAATAATTCAAGAGTTCAACAGAATAGTGGAGTTAGCTTAGTTACCAATGCTACATTCCTTTCTAGTTCAAAAGATAACAAGTCTATAATGGTAGATGATATTTATTACGAGGTTGTAAGAGAGATATGGGCCTTGGATTATGCTTTCAGAACTATGGTTGTGTTTAAGTGCGATTAGGTGGAACACAACAAAGACAACATCAAAATTGATGCCCTTGGATTGACATTGGTTGACCTTGATAGGATTGCCTATAAAAATGATCAATTTATTTTGGCATCTCAATCAAAACAAGTATTTTATGTGTAAGATGAACATGATAAGAAATGGTCAACTATTTTATCATCTTGTCGAAGGGATTTTTATGATGATGACAACCTAGGAGATACTAAAATAGATTATCCTTCTATTACCAAAACAATCCCATCAATCAAAGTCGTACTTGGTAAGAATGAGGATTATGTGCATGACAATGGTGAGGAGGGTGCTTGGGTTTGAAAATTATATGCAGTTTGGGGTATGCGGGTTGTATTAGCGAGTTACAATATATATAATTCCATATTTATAATTAGCTCTTTTGTAGTGAGCTATATGGATTGATAAGTGAGCTACATGTGTGTACAAAGAATGCATGAATCAATACTGACTATCATAAAAAATTGGTTTCATTGTGCATTAATTATTAGATATTGTAAAGTACTAACATAATATATATATTGAATTAAAAATAATTTATAAAGTTGTTTAGTGTAAATGAACTGTTACTTTTAAATTCGTTTAGCATAAATGACTTTAAAAGTAGAGACTTTTAAAGTCGTTTATATGTAAATGACTTTAATAATATATAATATACTTTTAAAGTCGCTTATCACTAAATGACTTCAAAAGTAGACACTATTAAAGTCATTTACACTAAATGATTTCATTATGAACAACCAAATTTTCACTAATCATTATGTAACATCATTCATTTTTAAATAACAATTTACAAATTTTTGAATTATGTGAAATCAAAGTCGAAAGAAAATAATTTTGAAGTTCTCAATTTTTGGAGTTCTAGAAAGTGAAAATCCTATAAACATCAAAACTGTTGTTAATACCTTAGCATTTGGGATTGTACTCCAAAGAATGTTTCCAATGACACTAAGTTTACTGAAATAGAAATTCGGACGAATAGGTTTTGATTTTCTTGAAAAGGGCAATTTGGTAATATCACATAGTAGGCCCCACATACAGAAAATTGAGAATTGAGTAACTCTTATTTATTTGTTTACTATAATTATATAACTAAACAATTAAGTAGTAAAAACAATATAATTTTCAAGTGTAAATTTTTTCAAAGTTAATTTTATTCAATAAATAAAGGAGAGGGCCATTTTAATAATGGTAACCCCTCCCACTCAAGTACTCTTAATTGACAAAAAAACAAACAAACCAAGTTTGTTCTCAACAACCTAACAAGAGAGGAAAAACCCTAGCAAAGTTAGTGCAGAGAAAAGAAAGTAGAGAGAAGAAAGGAGCAATGCTGATTGATAGAGCCCATTTGATGCTGACGACGGTCAAACCAGTGTGCATAGCTGAGGAAAACTGAAGTTGAGAAGAATGGGGAGAAGAAAAAGAGGAATAAGAATAAGAGGGAGAAGGAGAAGGAGAAGGAGAAGGAGAGGAAGAGGAAGAGAGGAGGAGAAAGAGGAACCCATCCAGGCCATTGATGCTGTTCAACGCCGATGATGCCTAGACTACTGACTAGGTGAGAAAAAAACAATTGTGAGAAGAAGGGGGAGAAGAAAAATAGGAAAAGGAAGAAGAAGGAGAAGAAGGAGAGAAAAGAGGAGGAGAAAGAGGGGCCCAACAAGGACCCCACCGATGCCGAGACCTGCATGCAGGTGCGGAAACCCTATTGACAAAGAGGAGAGAAGAAAGAGGTGTAAATGAAAAATAAAGCTTTTAATGTAGATATTCAGAATTTAGGTCATGATTTTGATGGATTTCTGCATGGATGAGTATGGTTGGAATGTTTCTCATTTTGTTTGGATATATGAACATGATTTGAGTAGATGAGATGTGATTCTATTAGGATGAGATGCATGTTTTATAAGGGACTAGCTAAAGAGGACATTGAATAGGCTATCCTAGCATGTTTTATTATGATAAATAGTATAAATGCACAAAATAGATAATTTATAAGCAAACCTAACATGATGCATCATTTAAACTTGGAAATTACATGAAATAAAGTAACCTAAAGTGCATGAATTACGAATGAAAGTATGCATGAACCAAGATGTAAACTAACCAAAGATTGAATGCAAGAAATTAATTGACTAATGCATGGAATCCTAAACTAAACCAGCAAACTAAAGTATTAAGAGCCAACTAATATGCACTAATTTGAAGTGGAATGTGAATGATTCATTACATTGATAATGCTTGAATTAAAGGTAAGAATGGAAAGCATGGTGCACATGATTATGACATATAAAAGCATAGAATAAGCTGCAAACTAACCTAAATAGAATACATGAATGGAATTCATGGATAACTAACCTAAACAAACTAAAATTTTAAGGAGAAACACTGTAAAACTAAGCACATGAACCATGAGTTTGTGCGCATGGTTCAAGTTTGTAATTTGTATGAGATGAAATTGTAACTAACCTAGGATAAAACACAAGTAATTAACATGAAAGGAATAACAAACAGCCATGAAAACCTAAATTAAAAAAAAAGAAAGAAAAGAACCATAACATTGAGCAATTCATCATTGAAGCATAAACTTTTCATTGATGGAAGGAATAAAGTTACAAAGGGTGATGCACACCCTCCAAGGGGTGTACGCACCCTACTTAGAACTAATTACAATCCCCACAATTAACTTCTAATTTATCTTCGATCATCCAAATATCAAGCACCAATGAACATGCATGCAAATCATGAAGTCACTTATGAAAAACAAAGGGGAAAAAATGGGAAATCTAAGCATGAAATGGATAGGGAAATTTAAGGAGAAAGATGGCAACATCCTTCTTTTAAGAACTCTACTTTCTTGGTTATCATTACAAGAGAGTTGTAGCCTTTAGATTTAAGGTTCTAAGGAACAAAATAAGAGGTAAGAATCAAAGAAAAGAATACAATAATGCTAGGAAACTGAAGTGTAATGATCCAAACATTTTATGCTCTTTTTACTAAATTTGAAAATTAATACATGGAATTAACTATAAATTTTTTTTAATTGATTTAAAATAGGAAATAAAGGAATTTTTGAGAAATCTTTATGTCATTAGATTCTACGCTCAAAATGGAATCCAATGCCTCAAAGAATACTGAAAACGGAGTTTGTATGACCAAGTTATAACCTGTTAAAGATAAGGGGCATTTTTGTAAACTGCATTTAAAACAAAACAACCCGAAAACATAGGGGGACGTTTTACTAACGGCACCCCCCCCCCGGTTGTCCCCTACCTCCAGTACCGACCTGTACAAGCACAGCCTCTGTGAGGCGGTAGAAATGGGGGCACCACCATGGGCAGCACTGCCTTGGCCAGGCTATAAAAAGCCCTTCCCCCTCCTCTCCGATCATGTTTTCCCGGCTATTTGGAGCTAGGGTTTCTAGCAAAAATTGAAAAACCCTCCTTTAGTTTTCCTTGTAAAGTCCAGAAATGGCCAGGCCTTTCCTTTAGGCCAGCCATTCCCCTCTCTTTTCTTCCTCATTTTTTCCCCTGGAATCACTGAAAAATGGGTCTTTCCCCCTCGTGTTTTTCTGCGACCTGGGATGCAGGCAAAGGAAAAGGGAGCCGCACCACTGGAAAGAGGGCATCTCCAGCTACCCAGGTAAGCCCCCATCTCCCTGTCTATCTCCCCTTTGCCGTTCCCCCAGAATCTAGCCGGATCTAGCATTTCCCAGCTGGAGAATCAGTCGGGGCAGACGGGTTTGTTCCAGAACCCTCACCCGACTGTCCCAGGACGAGGTGCATGATGCGTGCCCTGGACACGCCTCGTGGAGCGGACCTTGAGAGTGCGACCGCGTACAGGCATAGTCCTAGGTTCGACCGGGACTCACCCAACGCTTCAGGCATGCGACTGTGTGGGCACAGTCCCAAGCTCGACCAGAACACACGAGCGCCCGGGAGCCGAGATGCGCTGCGTCAGTGCCAGAGATGCATCCGCGTGACGCCGTCTAGGATGCACACCCTGGCACGTCATTTGGACATGCCCATGCATACGAATGCATTCTTGGTTCAACGAAGATGCATACGCGTCCTGTGAACAGTGACGCATGGGGCCCGCATAGACGAATCTGGTTCATCTATGACTTTGGGACACTAAAAATGCAATTATAAGGGCTGTAGGACTTTGATTGACGATCCGAAAGAACCGTTGCATCCGTATTAACTGCGCATACCAAATGAGACTAGAGGACTATTTAACATGGCTATATCCTAAACACTATAGAGATCACATAGATCAAAGATGATCAAACTTCATAGAGAGCACTATATAGTATGACTATAACCTAAACACTATAAAGATTGCATAGATCTACAGGATCAAAGATGATCAAACTTCATAGATTGATTTGTTGGGTCTACTAGGAGACCGATATTCCTAGATCCACTTTAAGTTATATACATCCACCTTGAACTTATAGATCTGACGGTTCAAATCAAATACAGACCTATTCTAAGCATTAGGACAGGCGATCTATGAGATCTAGCCTGGAAACACATTTAAGCAATGACCTATGACCTAAAGGACAATCTAACCATTAAGCTATAATTCTAATTAGTGGATAGAGAATGATATTTGGATCCTTGTTCTCAATTAATTTCCAGGGTTTCACAAAGGTGATCCAGGGTTGAGTAGTGAGGGATGCGACTTCAGAGACATCGAGGTAGGTAGTTTGATACTACTAAGTTTTTAAAATGCATCTTAAACTTGAACTTGCTTTATTATCGTGTTTAGCATGTTTTTGAGATATGATGTTCTTATACAAGTATGCAGCCTTGTCTTCATGATTTTATGGCCTTGAAACACTTGAATCTACCACTGTACTTAGTATGTTTCCGAGATATAATGTTCTTATACCAACATGCGAAATTGTCTTCATGTTTTATGGCTTTGAATGTGATATTAGCATGAATTGATTTTATGCATTGCTCGCATGAATGAAAAGAGATGCATAAATTGCATGATTTCAATGAGTAAGATTGAGGATTGCCATGTCATACAAATCATCTCATCACATGATGCATAACCTTGAGGGTTACCAAAAGACGCTAGTGAGGCAGTGTGAGGGCCAGGCAATGTGAGGGACCCAAAGAGGATATGATTTTTATATTTTTTGAGCTGATGAACCTAGTGGGCACTATGCTTAGAAGTTATTTATGTACGGGGTTGGCCTCTCAGCCTCTACCACAAAAGTGGATGGTATCGCTGCCAAAAAGGCATTGTCCCTTCCCTGACTACTGTGGTAAACAGGGACGACCACTGGAGGTGTTCACGACACCCTTTTTAGGGATGCCATAGTCGTCATGGAGGCTAGGTGGGTTAGTCTCTAGATACCGAAGATGCACGATTCCAGCTGTGTGCTGATCGTGAGCATAGTGACCCTATGATTTCAGTGTGATTGATATGCATATAACATTGAGATGGTCGTATACAAGTATTCGTGACCATTCGGGGTGATGTGTTCGCTGAGAGACAGACCATGTGCATGATACTTATAATGACACCAGCATCTGCTTGGAATAATGACTATTTTAAGAGTTTCATGATTATTATATTTGACTCGCTGGTTTGATGCATTTGCCGAGATCTTTGTATATGGATCTATTGATTTCTACTTTGTGATTTTTTTTTGGCAAAGGATTCCATAATTGAAATTGCATCAACAAGCTTATGTTTTATGCATAACCATGCATGCTTACACAAAAGGAATAAATGATGTTCTACATGGAAAGCTCCTTGAATTTATACATATTGCATGTCGTGTTTTTAAAATAGTAGTATCAAATCACCTACTGAGTATGCGGAATACTCACCCAAATATATTATTTTTATAGATTAACCTAAAAAGGCCAAAAAGGATTAGAAGAAAATCCAGGACATGTTAGTCTCACAATCAAGTGAAAAAAAAGAGAGAAGAGACACGTATGAATGTAAGTAGACTCTTTACCTTTTGGACATGTATCTGTAATTATTATAGTTGGACGGTGCGTTGTGATTGGATAGACCTGGGAAGACATTTATGGTTTTCTTCATTTTTCAGAATTTCCTTATTAATTTTGAAAGCAAATGACACTCGGGGTTTTCAAGATTGAATTTAAAATAAAATATTTTCTGCTGCATTGCATTGTTTTCCAAAAATGTTTTCAAATAAGGATCGATCCTGCTCTAGGAATTAGTTATTGCATTTAAAAATGCATGTGAAAACCCGAGTCGTCACATGAAGTATGGAATCAAATATCAAACAAATAATAAAACAAAGCTAACAAAACAAGGAACTAAGAAAAAACACTATGCTTAACTTCATTTGAAGGCCTTCTCTGTCTACTCATTACATTTATGCTTCATTTTGGAGAGAGAGCTCTTCATTTTCCATACTTCTTTGTATTTGAGAGACTACTACAACTCTCTAGTTCTTGTAAAGTTTTCCAAGTATTTGTAAGAAGTACATGTTGGTTATGTTTTATCTTTAGGTAGAGAGGAAGAAAGAATTTCACTTTACTTACAAGCTAACGGACACACACACACACAAACTTCCCACCTCATAATTTAATTATCTTATTTTTCTTAAAGTTCTTTTATTACTATAGTTTTTGTACTTCTTTGGTTATCACATTTCTTTAGTTCTATAGGAGTCTATTTCTACAATATTTTGTGGCATAAGCAAACTTTGGAAGTTTAGTGTCAATCAAATGCATATGGGCATTTAGAATTAAGAAGTTCAACCCTTAAAAATTCATATGAATGACTACTAGCAAGCTATGTTCATAGACTTAGTGTGGGATGCATCTTTCCCACTAAGAGATGTGAATTTAAAGTAGTGGAGTTAAAGACTAGTGAAAGGTCTACGGGGTTTATAGCCCTTTTACATATATCTATACTAAGCAGGCTTATATGTTCGCACATCTTTTATATGATTTGCTTGTGGTTTGTTTTCCATAAATGTTAAATATTGTATATTTATATGAATGGATGTAAACTAAGTCTGCTTTATTTATTTTTACTTAAACTATGTTTATCAAGGATCGCATTCGAATGTGTAAAATGCATAAGTCCAAAAAACAGAGGAGACTCTGCCAGATTTTTTGTAGAAAAGTTGTGCTCATTTCTTTGAAAATCTTTATTTTTAGAAAAGAAACATGACACTCAAGATTTTTAAATGCCATTTCACTAAACCGTGTTTAAGAACAAAAGATGGGTGTGTGTATGTGTTTGAGGACAAGTGGTAACTAAATTTTTAAGAATATAGATGGACTAAAAGGGACTAAAACTTATGCAAATACACGCTTGATTCCCATAACTAATCAATAGGTGGTCCAAGTACATACTTAATCATTTTGATAAGAATGACTTTTAATGTGCTTTTAGAAATGGGCATGAACAAGACACAACAAGAAATACATGCAGGCTTACTAGTAAATGCTTTAAGATGTATCTCTTGATTGTCAAATGGTTGTAGTTGCACACATAAAGCTAAATTGTTTCACTCATGTTTATATGATTGAAACTGAATGTGTATATACATGTGCTACGTGATGGCTAGAATCATACAAGTTAACATTGCTTTACTTATATATTAATATACTTAGAATCATGCAAATTAACATTGTTTTACTTATATATTGATTTACTTCGAATCATGCAAGTTAAATTGCTTTACTTAAAATCATGCAAATTAGTTTCTATATTTACTTTTAGGAAAGTTTAATTATAAAAATATCTATACTTTAGAAAGTTTCTATTCTCATGCATGTTTTATCTGATTTTCTTTTAGTTTGTTTGCAGCATATGTCATGTTGGTTTGTTTTCTTTAAATGAATTACATTGCCTTTTTTATATCATTGTTCTAAAATCATTGTGTTCTTCTATATAGTAATAGTGGAATGAGAAGAACATTAAACTGAATATTATAGCCACAATGAAGAGGATGAACAAGAGGCCAACATGAGAACTACTCTAAAGAGAAAGGGCAGAGGGTGAACAACAATAGAAAAGGTTATCAAGAGAAAGCCCAAGGGAATTAAAGAAACTATCTAATACAATAGTAGAGGGCAAGATATTGGTGAGAGTACACTAGCTTATAGCAAAGCGCCCCTATACCTCCATCAAATGCAAGCTACAATTCCCCAACTGAAGAAGATAATGAAGGACATCCAGCGTGCCTTGAAAAGGAAATTCTTGCCCAAGAGGTATATATATATATTGATAAAACTGGAAATTTTCATTGTCCTTCTGTAATAATTCTTTACCTCAACCTCTCTATTGTATATTTAATTTGTAGGTGGGTCAATGCCTATTGGCCTTGGATTCCAATCAGAACATTGTGGTAGTTGGTTCATGTTATGAGCATGAATCATACATTTTGCCCAAAATTAATATGCCACCGCATACTAAGCAAGTCTCCATTGGCATGCCTTTAGATGCTAATGCCTTCCTACCATTACCATTAGAAATGAAAAATAATATAATGGTTGGGCACACTATTGCATATCACATAGTTTGGCCGAAGGGACAAGTCATTCCCATAGAGTTCATAGTGGGTATCTTATTATACTACATATCACATAGCTTGGCCGAAGGGACTAGTCATTCTCATAGAGTTTATAGTGGGTATCCTATTATACTACCTTCCTCGTAAATATTTTTTAGCTATAAACCTCAATTAATTGTTTAATAACTTTATACGGTTAATCAGCAACAACATGAGGCACTGAGGTGGGCTGCCTATGCAATATCACCTATTGCTACTGCACCATTGGAATAAGTACTTGTATATATCTTTGTTTTTTTTTCATCATAAATTAGGTCCTCTTCATTTATTAATATTATTTAGCTAGAAATTTTTACATCTTTTATAATAGTTGTCCAAGGAGTGTTTGGACGTCCCACCTAACATGCCTTCATCCTTAAGGTTAATTGCAGTCTCATCAACGACAATATGAAAATCATCCTCATACAATCAAGGAGGGAGTGCTTGCCAAGGATGTCATTGAAGTGCCACTTATGGAAGAGGACCTATTACTAATTTTCTTATGGGATCAACTCAAGCACCCTCACATTGTCTCCTAAATTGGGTATATGCACATACTTGCTTATAAAATATTTGACATTTACATGTTATATTTATGGCGACCCGGGTTTTTGAAATACATTTTTGTTAATCTTTTTCAAATGGTGGTCTACCAATTTTGCAAACATTTTGAAAACTTAAGCAGTGAATTTTTTTTTCTTTGAAATTCTTTTTAGAAAACCCGAATGCCACATTTCACTCACATATACATATATCATTTTGTATACAACATATGTTTCCAAAGAAACTCATTTTTATTAAAATTGCAAGATTGATTTAGTGGTTCACATACTTAACCCCTTTATTACATCTTATGTCCAAAATACACAAATCAAAATACAATCCAATCCTTTCACAAATGTACACATTCTTGATCAACAGTATGGTCTTTGTCTTCCCATGTCATATCCCTCCATTCTTTTCTTTCTGTATCTGAGATATTGTAAATATTCAAATATTTATAATATCTCAGCAAGCTATGCTTGGTAGGGGATTCAAGAACATATGGAATTGTATAATTCACAAGTGTAGTATTCATAATCATCATATTCCATATTAATCACATACTTCAATTTCCATGAACCATACTATATATGATCATTTTAATCATAAATTTATCATGTAACACCCACTATGATAATTTCTAAACCACTCACCACTATATTGTATGTATATATATAGATACAGTAAAAAATAGTGAAAATAGTCAATATCTCAAACATCAATAACCATACTCAGATATACTAAGTTGATAAATCATCTAGAATTTTGGGGGAAAAATACTCCCTCATTAGGGCAGTATTAGCATCTCACTATTCCATGCATCATATGCAAAGTACTCAAGGACTACCATGTTTCAGTCTAATCCGTACTAGCGTGCTAGGATAACTGCCCTGTTCACCACTAATAGCACGATGGAAAATATTGTGTCACTGCTTGTATGCGAAGACAAAACTTTCATAGTGGGGCCTTCCCATAATTGCCTCACTTGACTTTTAGCCTCTCTTTGGGCAAGGTATCATAATATCATCAAATTTAGGGAAGAGGGTGGCCAAACTCTCATAACTTCCCTAGCATAGCATCCCTAGGCTTATGCCTGTTTAAAACAAAACCGCAAGCTTCCATGCTTGTATCTAAAATACTTCTTGTACATCTCAAACAATATGTTTATTTATATTATCATCATATTCAATATCCTCATACTAAGGATATGATTTTATTTCTAGATTTAGGGATCGTCACTTACAATGAATGATACCCATATTCTTATAAGTTTAGGGATTAATCATTTATTGTAAATGATCCCCATTTCCTTTAATCTGGTTTTCGTATACCAAATGTTATTAAGTGTAAGGATACTCATTTGATAGAAATGATATCCATTATTATCATTGTGTTCTTATCTAACTTTAGGCGTAATCATAAATGATACCCAAGTATTTATTATGTATCCCATCTGATGTCAACATTTATTTCTATCTCATATGCATGAATTATGATTCAAATGTAACTAAACATATTATCATCTTTAAGCATTATAATGTCTATGAATAGCAACAATTCCACAGACCATAGGTCTTGCATTCTTAAAGTTCCACCTACCTTCATGTAATGATCCATCCCTTCAGATCCTCTATGATTGACTCATGTAATCTGTCAATACATACATACTGTCATGATTTGTACAATTTTGGATAATCTCCTTTCTATATTCCTTATCTAATCTTGTCCTTTGATATAAAGAATCTAGTTCTGTCTTGTGTCCCTATCATCCATATAATCTATCTTCCTTAGATAGTATTTTATCCTACTGATTAGTAGATTTGACGGTTAGAATGATCTTCTAACCTTTCAGATCTAAGTATTTTATATCTCTAAGTCTTTGTGTGTCCATCTCCTTGATCTTGATCTTTCATAGATCCTTTGATCAACAATCTATACTTGTTGATAAAGATCAAGGGCCTAGATCTTCTATCATCTAGTTCTTCTTTGATTTAAGTTTAGTTATTTGATCATCCCTAAGAAGGATGATCCTAGTTTTCTTCCTTGAATCATATTTGATCAAGGGTGTGGATTATCTAATCTAATGATCAAGATTTGATCTACAACATACATACTAATAAACATGCATATTAAGTACAATACAATGTTATGATTTTTATTGTTCTTGATCATTCAAGATCCTATGGATATTGTTTGATCATCCTTATCTTACTTACAATTTTTATTAAGATTAAATATTTTACTAACCTTTTATGGTCTTATTATTATTATTCAACCAATTAATGTTTTACTGGTTAAAGATAGCTTATTTCTTCCTAAGTCTAGACTGCTCCTCTTATTTTCAATTGACTAAGGTTTATTAGTTGAATGACTGAACACAAAATGGTTACTTCAATCTTCATGTAAGGAGGCATTTAGACCTCACAAACGTCAACAAAAGGTAGGGGAAGAGCGAGGCTCTATTAGAAAACCCCCTTAACCACCATGTTTAGCATTCACTAGTGTGTCCTTAGCTCAACCTTTCATAAGGTTCTTATGAGCATTTTAACCTAAGTACTCCTTGTAATTGATTTTATTTAAGTCCATGAACATTTAAAATGTCAATCATGGAGTTTCATTATTCTCCTAATTTGGGCCAAGAAATGATATTCCTTATATTATCCTACTAACTATAGCCCGTACTATCATTAAGTCCATGTCATTCATTCCATGTAAATGTCCTTCAACTCTAATTTTCATTTAATTACATTTTCAATGTAATTTTTATAACATAAGCATTAAAGCATAAATTAATAAATAAATCTACAATAAAATTAACTAAAAAATAAAATACAATTATAATAACATTCAATAATTCAAATAAAAATCTAAACTATTCATCATGATCCAACGGTCATAGTTTATTTCTATCCCTTTTAGGGTTTAGATCTTGATCCTTTCATTTTCCTTTAGATCTAATATATCTTCTTAATGTGATTTGATCACTAGATCATTGATGCATCTCATCCAATGATCTAATCTTTCTTGATCCAACTGATCAAGAAGATCTTAAGTCATTTTATCCAAATTAAGGGCATAGATCTTAATCTATCCCAAATCATCATCATCAAGTCCATCAATCCATATGATATTAACTTCATATCTTCATCCAAATACATTCACATTATCCAATCATCCTTGACCAACTTGATCGAGGAGATTACCATTCATTTTCATGGATTTTACTACTTTTAAGGCTAGATCTCTTAATTAAAAATAGATCAGTCACTTCTAACCATTGATTCCATGTTTTAGAATAGCAAGATCATCAATGGATTAGAATTATAGAGTTTGATCATTCCAAATTTTACTAATCATAAGAATTAGTAATACTTTTCTTTATTAACAGAATTTTACATCCATCAAAATATAAATTTTCTAATTTCAGTAGGTTCTACTTATAAAGAGGAATCCAACCCAACTTTTCAATCTAATTTGGAGTTAAATTGATATTAGAATTGGGATTTTAAGATTTCAACCCATTTTAAGGGCTAAAATTTGATCTTACTATTTTTTTTAATTTACTTGATCTAGAAACCCAAAATTTTTACTGTGATCATGGTTCTTAAGATTTTGGGACCTCCTGAACCCATCCATCAGTTTAGATCTCAATTTTGAGATTATCTTGATCATGATCCAATACTATTACTATGGATTTTTGTGATTATCACCAATAAATACATTTTAAAACATATATTCATGAGTTCAATAACTTATACAAGTTACAAGGAAGCTATAGAAACTTTTAGATCTAAAATCATATCTAAATTGAGCTCTTAATTGAAAATTTAAGATTTCAGTTCAAAATTGGATGGCTGAGATCAGCTCCACAGAAAAAGGCAAACAGAGGTCGGTCCACACCTGTTACCTGGGATTACCTATCACTGGGGATGGGTGACTAGTGATAGGAAAGATGGTCCAAATCTAGTCCATCAAATCGCCCATCATTGGATCTCCTCCATCCTATATGATTAAGAGCCCAAATTTAATCTCCTGGGATTTTTGGGACCCAGGAATCCATCCAATGGCTCAGAATTTCAATCTGAGCCATCCATGGTAGGGATCTCTACCCTATTTCTAGATCCATCATTCCCGAGGGATCAATAGCCGGGGGGAGATCACCTAGAGGTTGGAGATCACCCAGGGAATGCCGAAATTGAAAGGGGAGTGAAGGTTCCACCTACCTGTGCCAGTCTGATGAAGTGAAGATCACCAGAGAAGAAGAAATCATGTCCAGGATGGAAAAGAAACCTGGAAATAAACCCTAGATGCTAAAAATGTATACAATCATAAAATTTGCAGTTGCCATTGCTGGAGAAGGTGGGGGACCATATGGGAAACATAGATCTCATGTCTCCAAAGAGATCCATCAGTTTAAGATCACTTTTCACTAACCAAATTGGCCAAAATCTTTTAAATTAATTACCAGAGATGATGATACACTTGTGAGTTTTCTTCGTTTGGGATTTCTCGTCGATCCATGAGGTGGATCATCATGAAACCAAAGGGCTTTTGTGGATCACCCTTGTCTGACTAGATCCAATGATGGAGATGTTATTTTAATGGGTAGAAAGTGATAGCTAATTGGACTAGGGTTTCTTGGGCAAAAACCCTAGCTCATCAGGGACGAAGAGTCCTTGGACACACCCGATGCAGACATGGGGTTGTCTACCCGAGTGCATCTGTGGACACACCCATAGAGATTAAGAGAGAAAGAAAAAGGAATTGGAGGAGATGGGAAGGATTCTAGAATTGGGATTTTGGGGCATTCTAGGGGACCTCGTGACGAACATTAGGAGAATTTTTGGGAATTTTATGAGCAATTTATAAGGAGTTTTAAATTTTTCATGATTACTTATAGTTATCATGTTTGATTTCTTTTTATTATTAAATTATCTTTGGATTCCCACTACCACCTCCTTCTCCACTAGTAGCTGGTAGTGGTTTGACTCATGATGACATATTTTCTGGCCATTGGATCCCTTTGTGGGCCCCATAGAGGCTTGAAAAGACCATTTTGCCCTTTTATAAAGAAAATTCTATTTGATTCTACCAGACTCGGAATTAAGCGTACTTAGTGGCATTAGATTTGTATTTTTGAGTACATTTGAAATTTTGATGTCTTATTCTTGGTTATTAGTAAAATTACCATTTTACGCTTTCATCCGAACTTAAAATTTGACGTACTCGAGTTATTCTAATCAATTTTTCGAGTACATTACAAATATCCAAGTTTTAAGTCTTAATTTTATTTTTATAAAAATGAATTTTCCTGGAACTCAAAGTTCTAGTTCCACTTTTAAAATTTTAACTTTTAATTTTTAATAATTCAATTATATTCATAAAAATTGGGGTTGTTATAATATTTTCATGGTATAGGCAATAATCATTTCTTTTATGCATCTTCTTGAATGATGCAACTAGCCTTTTTGAGGGTGAGGGTACACTATTCCATGACCCTAGCACTATTTCTGGAGTAGTAGAGCAATGATCGATAGAGAGGCGTGTTTAGGATATTTTACTAAGCTTCTTTCTCTACTCCTAGGGACAAGGCTTAATGATTCTCTACAATAGCGGGTAAGTTTAATTTTCTTGCTTTCTTGCTAACTTATTCTATACTTAGGGATTTTCAACTTTTATAATAATTCATATGATTGTTTATGTAGGTCTCATTGGATGCTGCTCGTTTTGGATGTGCATGGTGAGCATGATTTCTTTTTTTATTCTTGTAGATCTCACATCCTTCTTGCCCTCATAGAACTTATAAATAGGTAAAGTTTTATTTTTTTCATGCGTTATGTGTAGATAGGTAATTTGTTATTTACCTATAGTGCATTTGAAATTTAAATTTATAGAGTATAGTTCGAATGGGATAATATGACTGAGACTGTACAACCACCAAAAGTCACTTGGAAGAATGTCAAAGTCTAGGAAATAGTTAATTACTCTAAGTTACCACTAATTAAACCTACAATATTACAAATATATTTATGGGTTTTTTTTTTTTTTTTCTCTTGTTGCACAATGCCCTAAACAATAGTTTGATTGGGAGTGTGGGTACTATGTCCTAAGATACATGAGGACCCTCATATTCAATAGTATTCCTGTCTCCCATTTAAGAAAGGTAGGACACTTTTTACTTTTTATAATCTTATATTTTTCTATAGTTTCTATGGATGTAGTAAAAAAATATGAGCGTAATTAAATGTATTGTATTTCAGGCTTCTGTGCTTTTTGAGTGGCAAATAAGAGGAGTTACTCCAAAGTAAATCTCAATGAAATACAAACTAAATGGACTAAGTATGTAATGAGTTTCAATTAGATCACTTGAGGTAACTACATGAACCTGAAATACATAATAAAGTATTTTTAGTTCACTTATGTGTGTTCTTTTAATTTTTATTATTTTATTTGAAATATATATATTTTTTAAGTGGTGAATGAGTGGAAACCTGGAGTGTGGGAATAAATGAGTATGGATGAAGTGAATTTGGAGCTTGTACATGAAGTGAATATGTGATAGTTGGTTTTTAATATATTCATTGAATTATAGAACTTTTATGACATGATGAATGAGAGGGTTACTTAGAGTGTGAAAGTAAATGCGAATGTGTATGGGTTTACAATTGAAGTGAATGTGGATGTTATAGAGAATGCATGTGTTGTAGTTTAATTTATAAAGTATTTTAAAGATAGATGTGGATAGATAATGATGAATTTGGATGTTTTATACGCATTATGGATGTATTAGGTGTTATATTATAAGAACAATTTAGTGTATCAAGAAAGATGTGGATGCATGTTGTATTGGATGTTGGTTTTCCATGTTTATAAACATTATGAAGTATTAGGTGTATAAGATGTTTTTTATTCAATGTATACACAAGTGGTAGTGTATAAAGAAAGATGGAGATGCATGTTGTAGTGGATGTTGGTTTTTCATGTTTATAGAGATTGAAGTATTAAGTGTATACGATGTTTGTTATTCAATGTATACAAGTCGTATTGTATCATGAAAGATGTCGATACATGTTCAATTGGAATAGGTTTTGCATGTTTATAAATATTTTTTGAAGTATCAAGTGTGCATAGGATGTTTGTTATTCAGTTGTATGTAGGTGGCAATGCTCGGATAGAAAATTGAAAAAATAAAATAAAATAAAACTTTTGAAGTCGTTTGTGTTAAGGAACATCAAAAGTTGTGACTTTTAAAGTTGTTTAGTGTAAGAAACTTCAAAAGTGCTTAAAAAAAGTTGGACTGTTGAAGTCCCTTAGCCCTAAACAACTTCAAAAGTCACAAACTTTTGAAGTCATTTGTTCAAACAACTTCAAAGGTCCTTTATTTTTAAAGTCATTCATCTAAATGACTTTAGAAGTTGTTGACTTTCTAAGTCATCTTGATTGAAGTTTCTTATTAAGTGACTTTGATTATCCTTTTCAATTGACATTAAATGCCCCTATCTAGTAGTGGAAGCATTACACATTATTTTGAATAGTGCCCTACAATCTGGCAGTCAAATAATAGGCACAATAGTGAGTTTAACCTTTAAGCACTTTAATGCTTACATGCAATTATCATCAAAATCAAAAGTTGCCTCCTTCATAAGTAAATTACATAGGGTCTTAGCAATTTAACTAAAGTCTTTGATGATTCTTCTATAGAAATAAGCATTGCTTGCAAATGAGTCAATTTCCTTCATCATCCTTGGAGGAGGAAGGTTAGAGATTAAATCCACTTTGGCTTTATCTATTTCAATACCATTGTGTGATATGATGTGGGCTAAAGCAATGCCATTCTAAATCATGAAATTACATTTTTACCAATTTAGTACCAAATTCTTTTCCTGACAACTAGTCGGGATAAGTTTTAAATGGTTTAGACATTCATCAAAAGAAGATTCAAACACTGAGAAATCATCAGTAATCACTTCTAGAAACCACTCCTCTATATCAAAAAATATGTTCAACATATACCTTGAAAAAGTAGTCAGAGCATTACAGAGCATAAAAGGTAGACGACGATAGGCGAAGGTCCCAAAATGGAGGTGAAGGTAGTCTTCTCCTAGTTCTCTAGTGCCATGGGGATTTTGTTATAGCTAGAGTATTCGTCATGAAAATAATAATACCTATGACTAGCTAACCTTTCTAGTATTTAGTTGATAAATGAAAGAGGAAAGTCGTCTTTACTCGTGATCTAGTTTACTTTTAAGTAATCTATGCAAACTATCCACCCAGATGTCATGCAAATGTGGACTAACTCCTTACCCTCATTTTTTATTATCGTGACTCCTAACTTCTTAGGGACAACCTGAATAGGGCTGACCTTAGTATTCTTAGCTATGGGTTAGATAACACCAACATCTAGGAGTTTATACACTTCGTCTCTTACAACCTCATTCATAGTAGGATTTAGTCTCCTCTATGTTTACCTAGATGGCTTAGCATTTTCTTATAGGTGAATTCCATGCATATACATAGATGGGCTAATATCTTTAATATCTGCTATGGTCCACCCTAAAGTGGTCTTATGCTCTTTGAGAACATTAAAAGGCTTACCTTCCAATTCTTTATCTAGATCTAAGCTATACATGAAAGGATTCAACTAGTTCTAAGTAAGAGTTTTTAAAAATTTAGGTAAAGGCTTAAGGTCCAGGGTAGGTGGTTTTTCTATTGATGGTATTGGGATAGAATTTGAAGGAGGATGTGGTTCCGTTGGAGGTCTCCATTTGGAGGTATCCATTATAGTTGTAGCATCTAAAAGCTTATTTACATCTTTCAATGAACTTGTCTATATCAAATTCAAAGTTAAATAGTGCTAGACAAGCCTCAAGTGGGTCTAAGATAGATGATCATGGATTAGCATCTTGAAGTAGACCTTCACATAAATTTACTACATAGGAATCATGTAGGTCGAGATGCTGATGATTGGCATTAAAAACATTTAGCTTGACTTTCATATTACCGTAATATAACTTCATCACACCATTCCTATAGTTGACGATGGCATTGGACATTGCCAAGAATGAATGTTCAAGAATTATTAGAATATGATTATTGGGGTGTGACATTACAATAACCTCAGCCATCCACATTGAATCTTTGCTGATCTATCTACTAGCTGCAAAGTGGTATTGGTTGGATGAAGATCACCAAGCCCTACTTTCTCATAGGCAAAGATGTAATGACCCCAATTTTTGTAATATTAAAATCCCATGAAAAGTTTAGTTTTAAATATAAGGGCATTTTGGTCATTTCACTAGTTTCCTTGACTAAACCCAGGAATCTGGTCCTAAAAATAGTTCCATTAGATGCATCTCAGAAAAAGGAATCCAAAGAGACCAAAATCACCCAAAACAGAGTTAAAATGAGCAAATTATGGCCCTTTGAAGTTTAGGGGCGAAACTGTAAATTTCACAAAAAAGACTTAACCTGAAAAACACAGGTGCCCGTTTTGATACAGGCACCCCGTCGTCTTCAACCTCCTAGAGGTTTCTGGAACGGCGGTGTTTGAAGAAGAAACCACTGCCATTCTGGAGGTTTCTCCACCGCCATTCAAAGGCGGTTAGAACCCCTCCAAAACCCTCTTTAAAATCCCTATAAATAAAGCTCATGGGCGCCTCTAATGGCAGCCCAAAACCTTGGAGAAAGCCCATCGCGGAGCAGTGACCAAGAGGGGAAAACGTGGAGAGAAAACCAGCCACGAAGCAGGTACGCTCAAAAACTCCCCAAACCCATCTCACCCATAGTCCTGGGCTCAATTCCCCTAAGTTTTTGCATAAAAAACCATGCAAAACGGAGCCTAGGAGAGCCACCAAGGACCCAGGAACATTCCCTGGGTCACACTGGTTCAATAGAGGTCGAACCAAGGTGTCCTGAGGATGCCCCGGTTCCCCAACGTCCCACGTCGACTCCCATTTGAAAAACCAACGAGCGCGTCCAAGGACGCGCCCGCAAAAGAGAGAGAGAGGCGGGAAGTTCTGCGCATCTGCAGACGCGCCCACTGAGGCAAACGTCGCAGGTGCACAGTACACTAGCGTCGCACTTTGTTTTGGTTCCTTAAGGAAGCCAGGGCGCACGTCGCAGACGCGCAGCGCCCTGGCATTTCGTCTTTTTATTTTTTTTATTTTTAAGACTCTTATGTACGTGCGACACTAAAATACTTATAACATGAGATCTAGAGCTCCGATTGAGGCGCCGTAAAAGGAGTTGTGTTCGTATCGATGACACGGACACATCCAAACCATAAAATCATTGATCAAGGCCCAATCAAAGGCGGTCATGACCTTTAAAATAGGATGGTGGTGCATGACCACTAGAACTTTGGAAAATTGAGAATACCAAGGCCTAATTAGGACCTTAGGACACCCATAGGCATAGAAATGGACCCCTAATGCCTAAGTAATAAGACCCAACTACTCTAAACCCATAAAAGATAGGTTAAACTAACCTTGAGTCCCCAAACCATGTTCAGGAGTGTACGAGGACAAGAGGGTTAACGCGACCTAGTTAGGTAGGTGCTCCATCACTATTAGATTCTTTTAAAAGATCTATTATTGTTTTGAGACCATATGTTTTAACTATATGACTTGTTTAGCATGACTTGATTTAGCATGCATATGATAAACATTTTGTACATAGACATGTTTCGTAAAAGATTGCATATACATTATGCACACATATGTTTTGTAAACAAGTGCATACATTCCATGATTTAAGTACTTGCAAAGATTGCATGTCCTTGAGGGTTGCCAAAAGACGCTGGAGTGCTGAGGGCTAGGCAGTTGTGAGGGACCCAAAGAGGACTGGTTTTGAATAGAGGTTTTTGGCTTATTTGATCGTACATGATTTAGGCTTGTAAGCTCGTGGGTGCTATGCCGAGGGGTGTGGGTTGGCCACCCAGCCTCTACCACTCTTAGGTGGATGGGTACCACGCCCAAAAAGAGCATGTCCCTGCTTCGACTGCATGTGGTACAGGGGGCTACCTCTGGTGTCATGGCACTGGGTCGAAGTGTCATATGCCCCGTGGAGGTATATGATCCTGTGTCCCTAGGTACCCGGGGACCACACGGCGGTGAGGTCGTGGGCATAGTGGGACCCTATGGTTTCGTGGATTTATGTGCATTGCATATGGCATGATATAAGGTTGGTCGACCATACCATGATAGATATCCATGAGTTGGATTCAGTTGAGCATTTGATGCATATTTTTATGATATATGATTACTTTCGACTTGGATTATGATATTTCTTTAAGTCGACAGTATTCCGGTTTGACAGTGGCTTTTAATATCGATATTGAACGTGATTACTCAAACAACATGCATATGTTTTTATGAGCACATGGTTTTAAACATCGCATGCATTATAAAACTAGTAGTGATAGACTCCTACTGAGTATAGTATATATACTCACCCTATCCTTAACATTTTTCAGAATGATTCCATCCATGAGTAGAGGACATCTATGTTAGTGCTATGAGCAAGTGCATAAACAAAGGAGATAACTATACATGTGAGTAAACTCTCTACCCTTTGGACATGTATTTAATTACAGTTGGGCTGTGTGCTGTGACTGGATAGACCTGGGGAAAAACGTTTATGATTTTCTGAAGTTTTTCAAAAACTACCTTGGACGTTGTGAAAGCAAATGACACTCGGGGTTTTCAAAATGAGTTTAAAACTAAAAAGCTTTCCGCTGCATTGCATGGTTTCTATGAAATGGTTTTCAAATAGGGATGCATCCCGCCTTAGGAAATTAGGTATTGCATTTAAGAATGCATGGGAAAACTCGAGTCGTCACAGTTGGTATCAGAGCCCTGGTTTTATCCTTTCACAGCCAGTCCAGCATGTCCAAGGGTCATAGACAATAAACAAAATCAAGGATAAGTAGTATAAATAGGAGTAGTAGAAATGACTACTTCTATTTGAGGATTATAATATTAATGACTCAAGACATTTCACCATAAACACATAGGTGAAAAAGGAGATAGTCCTAGCAAATACTTAGATATTGGATTGCTTGAATCCTATCAAAATTATAGGAAATAAGAATTATTGTGCAGTGATGCAAAGATGAAATCTCATATAAGGATTATTGTAAGGTGCAAATATGAAAACTCATATATGGATGATGAGAATGAATGAATGAAGATGATTAAAGGACTTGTTAGAAGATAGAGTTGATCTGCAATAAAGTAATCTCATCAAAGGTGAGAAAATTGAAGAACCTAGGTGGATATCTTTCCATCATAAAGAGTATCAAGGGATATGAGATGAGTATGATAAGGGATTTAAAAGACAGACTTTGAGATGATTTTGATAATAATAAGAGCGATGAGAATGCAAGATGATACTAGGGGATAACAGTGACTCATACTAGATCACAAAGGTATAGCTCAATTTTGGATACCTTAATTGGAGTCTTATGAAGAGTGAAATGCTATTGAATAATAACCACTTGAGTATTATGGAGCAAATCAAGTAACATATTATGAGATTAAGAGAAACATAACACGAATATGATAGGGAAATGAATTCGACCAAGTTATCAAAAGATTTTTGACGATAATATTGGAGATAATAAATCTATAGATTGATCCTAACAAGAACTTGTAAGAAAAGTATAGCATGATCAAAACGTCAATACCATTGTATGAATTTTATTGAGGCTATAGGCAATTGAGGATTTCAATAATCTTAAGACAGGTATTCACTTTATCATATCTAAGTAAAGGAATAGATGAAGTATCAATTATATGCAACAAAGCATATAGAGACATTGATCCAGGTAGACCAAATGAGGATTTTGAAGAAAAGAGAGAGAGAGATAGAGATGAAACTATAAGTATTCAATATTAGAAGATCATGGCCTTATGATGATACATACAAATCTTTCATCTTGAAGATAACCAATCAACCTCAAAGGAATAATAGTTGAGTTAGCAATGATACGTATAATAGAGAGGAAGCATATGGGATTTAAGACTTTGAGTAGAGTATCAAATTTCAGGAGATTATGTGACAAGAAAGTTTCAAAAAAAGTGACCAACTAGAAATTAAAATTCTACAAATGGTTTGATATCGGATCCATTAGCTTATGGGGAACACCAATGGATGTAATAAAAAGGAAAATTTGGTGATATCTCACCTTGCCACTACATGAGTAAATAAAAAGGAATTAGGCCAGGACAGTAACTTGTCCATCTATCTACCTTCAGCAAGAAGAGTACCATCAATGATCAAGTGAAGGTCTTGCTATCATCAATTGGAAGACCAAATATCTTAAGACCATCATTAAGTGTTGTCAACTAAATAGAGGCATCCCACCCTAATTAATCAGGTATGCTAATATCTATGAGTTAGTAGTTGAAGTTATATACTGAGAAGGATGTTATAAGTCTTTAGACTTGAGTACTTGATAGGCTAAGTCATTTGAGGGTATAAGGCCAGTTGATTAGGCCACATCATGAAGAGCTACAAGTACAGTAAATATGGTAACAACTGAGATAGGAGCAAAAATAAGAAGTGATCTAAACCAATGTGAAAGGTTTTTCAAACCTTAGTGGCTACCATGACAAGGTGAAGAAATTACTTTGGGTCTGAAAAATACTATAGACTTGGATTGAAAGAAAGGTAGATAAGTACTGATCACTCTAGAGGCCCTTAAGCTTATCGAATAAAGTCTTTCTATGTCTAAGAAAATGTTTATGCTTATCTGAGTATTATAAAAACTTGTGGAGTTAACAACTTCAATACAAATTGATATAATTGCTATTGGAGACGAATTATTGCTATTATAAGCTAAGTATGAGAAGGCACTTAAAAGATAAAATAAGGAGGCACTTGAAAAATAAATTTTGAGGAATTGAGAAAATCACTACTTATGAGGATACCTCCTGACAATACAGACTACATGGTGACGATAAAGCCTTGGTAAAAGATTGAACAATATATTGACATGGGGGATAAGGTGAGATGGCTAACACACTATAAGGTCAGATTGGATGTTACATTGCCTTTTTGATAAATAGTTAGTCGTTATGAGCATATACCAAGTACGAAAAATCAATTAAAGGAATTTCTTAAGGACTAACCCTACTAGATTGAGTATCGAACTTTTGAACTAGAAGGTAAAGAAGAAAACCATCAAGCAAAAAAAAAGGGGGCAAAGAGGATGAAGACAAAGGATTCAACCATGACCTAGTAAGGGTACTCGGTTATAAGAAACTTTTTACCTTGCATGAATGAGAACATTATTGAAAATCCTAAAAATGGATGAAGAAATAGTGAGATAGGCCCCTAGAAGAGAACAATGGACCATGATATATTTGACATGAGTATGCATAAACTCTTCAAGAAGAAAAAAAAAAGCATTTGATGACTTCAGCATCTATGAAACTTGATGAACAATTTGGATGTCCTAATCGTAATATGAGGTAGTATTAGTGATGGAAGATGGTACTAATTGGCTTTCATGATTTCATTTTGAATATAACCTTGGTCGAGGAATCGAGTCACGTATGGAAAACAACAGACAGTTGAAATTCGAAGTTAATCAAGGGTTTCGCTATAGAACACATGATACCATATCAGTTATTGAAGTATCTTGGAGACAAGGGTAAGAAGCAAAGTTAGACACAATAGAAAGAAGGTAACTTTTTGGACTTGTAGATAATGAAAGAAGATCACTAGATAAAAAGGATTATCCTATGAAAGAAGTATATGCATGAACAAAGAAGCATGATCTTACAAGGAGACTATCTTATACATGATGAGATAAGTATAGGAATCTAAGGAATTCAAGATAGATAAAGTACCGCTAGGAAACGGTATTGTTAAATCGGCACGTATGAGAGTATGGCGCTGCATCAGAGTACGCAGCGAAAATAGGCCCTTATAGGTGAGGCCTTATAGGAGGAACAATGGAAATAATAAATTGAGGATGAACCTAGAATTGATTCCTAGAGGGGAATGCATTCACCAAGAAATCATCTAGAGACAAATACCTGGAAAATAATAAGTTATGGAATTTCGAGGATGAAATTCTTTTAAGGGGGTAATAATGTAATGACCCCAATTTTTGTAATATTAAAATCCCATGAAAAGTTCAGTTTTAAAGATAAGGGCATTTTGGTCATTTCACTAGTTTCCTTGGCTGAACCCAGGAATCTGGACCTAAAAATAGTGCCATTAGATGCGTCTCAGAAAAAGAAATCCAACGAGACCAAAATCACCCAAAACGGAGTTAAAATGAGCAAGATATGGCCCTTTGAAGTTCAGGGGCAAAACTATAAATTTCACAAAAACGACTTAACCTGAAAAACACAGGTGCCCGTTTTGATACAGGCACCCCGTTGTCTTCAACCTCCTAGAGGTTTCTGGAACGGTGGTGTTTCAAGAAGAAACCACTGCCATTCTGGAGGTTTCTCCACCGACATTCAAAGGCGGTTAGAACTCCTCCAAAACCCTCTTTAAAAGCCCTATAAATAGAGCTCATGGGCACCTCTAATGGCAGCCCAAAACCTTGGAGAAAACCCATCGCGGAGCAGTGACCAAGAGGGGAAAACGTGGAGAGAAAACCAGCCACGAAGCAGGTACGCTCAAAAACTCCCCAAACCCATCTCACCCATAGTCCTAGGCTCAATTCCCCTAAGTTTTTGCATAAAAAACCATGCAAAACGGAGCCCAGGAGAGCCACCAAGGACCCAGGGACGTTCCCTGGGTCGCACTGGTTCAATAGGGGTCGAACCAGGGTGTCCTGAGGATGCCCCGGTTCCCCAACAAGCGGGACATTCCAGTCGGAACGTCCCACGTCGACTCCCATTTGAAAAACCAATGGGCGCGTCCAAGGACGCGCCCGCAAAAGAGAGAGAGAGGCGGGAAGTTCTGCGCATCTACAGACGCGCCCGTTGAGGCAAACTTCATAGGCACACAGTACACTAGCGTCGTACTTTGTTTTGGTTCCTTAAGGAAGCCAGGGCGCACATCGCAGACGCGCAGCGCCCTGGCATTCCGTCTTTTTATTTTTTTTATTTTTAAGACTCTTATGTACGTGCGACACTAAAATACTTATAACATGAGATCTAGAGCTCCGATTGAGGCGTCGCAAAAGGTGTTGTGTCCGTATCGACGACGCGGACACATCCAAACTATAAAATCCTTGATCAAGGCCCAATAAAAGGAGGTCATGACCCTTAGAATAGGATAGTGGCGCGTGACCACTAGAACTTTGGAAAATTGAGAATACCAAGGCCCAATTAGGACCTTAGGACACCCATAGGCATAGGAATGGACCCCTAATGCCTAAGTAATAAGACCCAACTGCTCTAAACCCATAAAAGATAGGTTAAACTAACCTTGAGTCCCCAAACCATGTTCAGGAGCGTACGAGGACAAGAGGGTTAACACGACCTAGTCAGGTAGGTGCTCTATCACTATTAGATTCTTTTAAAAGATCTATTATTATTTTGAGACCATATGTTTTAACTATATGACTTGTTTAGCATGACTTGATTTAGCATGCATATGATAAACATTTTGTACATAGACATGTTTCGTAAAAGATTGCATATACATTATGCACACATATGTTTTGTAAACAAGTGCATACATTCCATGATTTAAGTACTTGCAAAGATTGCATGTCCTTGAGGGTTTCCAAAAGACGCTGGAGTGTTGAGGGCTAGGCAGTTGTGAGGGACCCAAAGAGAACTGGTTTTGAACAGAGGTTTTTGGCTTATTTGATCGTACATGATTTAGGCTTGTAAGCTCGTGGGTGCTATGCCGAGGGGTGTGGGTTGGCCACCCAGCCTCTACCACTAGGTATTGCATTTAAGAATGCATGGGAAAACCCGGGTCGTCACAAAAGAATGGCAACAGGTTTATGCTAGCCCCTAAATCAAGTAATGCCCCATCAATGATATGGTTTCCTATAACATAAGAGATGGTAGGACAACTTAAATCTCTAAACTTACGTGGGGTCTGATGCTAAAGTAAAGAGCTCACCTATAGAGCTCTTTGAGAAACTTAGCATAAGTAGGAATGTCTTTAATTGCAATGAGTAATGGAATGTCAATTTACTCATGCTTGAATACATCCATTATCTCATTGAAAGTTGTTCTTTTTTTAGCCTAGTTAATTAATTGTGGGAATGGGGCTTTAGACACATAGGGTGCCTCCACTATAGTCTAAGATGTAGTAGGAGATTTTTGTCTTTTCTCTTTGTCCTATGTTTTAGCTAGTTCATTCTCCTCTAAGTTGTCCTTAGTCAGCCCTACTTTATTATCAACCTAATACCCACTCCTAAGGATAGTTATTAACTTTGGTTCCTCATTGGGTCTTTGGGTATGTGAACTGGACCCTATTTCAAACTATTCCTTAGGATTTGGAATTGGTTAACAAAGAAATTGTCCCTTTCCTTTGTCATTCAATGTAGCTAACAACTAGCGCATTTGCATTTGTACTTTGGCAATAGCTTCAAGAGTGACATTAGGATTCTATCATCTCTCATTGAGAGCCTATCTAGTTTCATCCTGATGTTCTAAAGTTCTCTCCATAAATGATTACACAGTTTCCTTAAAAGTTGGTTTTTGTGGTTGAATGAGAGAAGAAAAGGACTGAGTAGGGTGATTCATAGATGTACCTCCTTAGCAATTGTTCTTCAACCATGAAAAACTGGGATACCTAACCCATCCTAGATTACAGGTCTCAGATTTTGGATTATTGCTTAGATTGTGACATGCATTCATAACATTCACCCGTTCTAAAAGATTTTCAGTATACATACTATTAGATGGACAAGTAGAGGTTAAATGTGCTCGACTAGAATAAATAGAACAAACCTCTTGTGGAGGTCTTGTAGATGCTTGAACAGCCATGATGGTCTAGAAAATATTTTCAAGCTTGACCACTCATTCACCCAAGGAGTCAAACTTATCCATTCTATTAATCACAAAGTCGAGCTTATTGGATATATTTGAGGCCACTCCTATTTCATACAAGCCTTCTTTCTTTTGAGGTTGGATATTTCTTTCCCTCCTATTGGAATAATTCCATTCTTGGGAATTGTTTAGTAAGGTTTGGAAAAATTCACAAGCCTCTACTTCATTTTTTAGGAAGAGGGCCCCTTCCACTAGCTACATCTACTATTTGTCTATTTTGAGGAGTAAGTGCCTCATAAAAGTACTAAACCTGCTACCATTTTCAAATTCATGGTGGGGACACTTTTTCAATAATTCATTCTAATTTTCCTAACATTCATAATATTGTTCATCATCGCTTTGTTAGAAGTTGATGATCTCCCTATGAAAAAGGCATTAGTCTTATGGACGGGGAAGAATTTGTTTGGAAACTTTTAGACAACTAGTCCCATATGAAAATGGTACCAACCTCTAAAGAAATCAAACATGATTCGGCCTTATCTTTTAATGAGAAGGAAAACTAGCTAAGTCTATTAGGATCATCCAAGACACTTCAAAATTTGATTGTAGCACAAATATCAAGGAATTCCTTGATATGTAGGTGTGTATCCTCTCTCTCAACCATAGAATGTTGGTAGTAACTAAGTTACTCCATGGTCTGCATTGGTGGGTGGTAAGGTGATGTGTGATAGAGTATTTAATTGAAGTGGTGATAGAAATCTCTAATGGCCTTATGCTCAACTTCAGTTGGTAGGTCTACCATGGGATTAGGATTTTGAATTCTTACCCCTTGCTTATGGATATGTTCAATCTAAGGATCAAATGGTACTAATCCTATGTTCTGAGATCAATGACCTTGTGCGCACTATGATGAAAACCTATCTAAATGATGCAACCTAACTCTATATTATGCACAATCTATCAAACCCTATTGTTAGTGAGCTACTTTGATAATCTTTATTAATCCATAGGGTGGTAGGTTGTAGACTCAGATCTGGACATCTCCTTTTATCCAAGCTTGACTATTACTTACCAGTTAGGTTCTACTCTAAAGTGGTTATTACAATTCTCATGGAAAGAGGTGTTTAGACCTCAACAATTATCAATGAAAAGCATGGGAAAATCACTTGAATTTTGGATACCCACTATAACCACAATGCTCAAAAGCCAGTGAAGTGACAATAAATTTCCTCTTTCAAAATGGTTCCTATGAGCTCAATACCCTAAGTCTCTTCCTACTTAATTTTAAATTAAGCTTTAAGAGCTGAGATTGCAAACATACAAGGAATTGATTAGATTACCTTGATGGTCAAGGATTTAGTGATGAAATCTAGTCCTTATCTTATGAGAGTTCCTATGGAGCCCTTACTATCAATGCATTCCATTCACCATAAAGCAGTAAATGTGCACTACAAGTACAAAGAAAATAAACTAATGCCTCATATATGCTATCTACCCAAGGGTTAGACAGGTGGACAACCAATGCAACAACCGTAAATAAGAAGCAATAATAATAATGAATGACCTTAATCTATATGAATTACACTACCAACTAATATGCAAACAACACTAAATGGAACTATACTAAGAAAAATAAAGTCAAGTGAGGGAAACTTACAGTGGGGGTTTCTAATGATGACCAGGTGTGGGCCACCATACCCCACTAAAGATAAACAATTTAAATAGAGATGCAACCACAATTCCCTTGTGATTCCCTTAGCAACAGTACTAAAATCTTGGTGTAGCTTTAATATTACTTGCAAGCGCATGAATCAATGTAGTATTGCATGTGAGAGAGGTCGATCCCATGAGGAATCTCACAAATTTATATGCTGGATCGATCTTATTAAAGTGCTTAACTTCAGCTAAAGAGAGAGATTGAATTGGATTTGAATTTAAACTAGAAAATAAATGACAAAAGAAAGGAAATACGCATGAAATTAAAAATTACAATTGAAGGAAACTTTTCAAAATAAAATCTAAGCAATGGAATTAGAACCTTCCCTAACTAACATGTATTCAATTAAAGGAAACTAATGGAAAAGTAAAATGAATTAAACTAGAAATTTTCTAAAACTAAATTGGGAACCTTTCTAAAACTAAAATAAAATGAAAATAACTAATTAATAATTTCTAAAATAAGATTAAACCACTAAACAAAAAATATGTAAAGAGAATTCACCCCAGTTCCATGTGTATGATCCATGGGATGGTGCACATGCTTTATGGATTATGGATTAGCCAAAAATTCTTGAATGAGAATCTTACTAAGATGAAATATAATCAATAAACTAATTTAAAAACCTAAAAAGATAAATGGGTTTGGAAGTAATCAATCAAATAAGATGTATGGAATGGTGGAAACTGATCATGAATATTGAATGGAAAAATTCTATATTTTAAGTGCTAAAGAAGCTAAAATCAACCAATACATGAGAAGCAATTGAGTTAGCACTTTTTATAAAAGATAACACTCCAGATCTAAAGTACTTAACTACTAGAATCAAGCATGAACAATAATCATCAAAGAACTTTATTGATTGAATGTCAAAATATATCAATTTAGAGTGCGCATGAACATGTACATAAATATAAAAATTGAGCACTCTTTAAGTGCCTAAAACTTGATTCAAATCTAATAAAAAACACATTCTAATGCTCTCAATCTAAATTAAGATAATGTGCAAGTGAAACACAAAAGAGAATTCAAGGGTGGAAAGCAAGGATGCATGTAATTTCTTCTCTTGGCTGTCACTATTAGAGAAGAATTAACTTGGATCTTTGATGAATAAGCAAGAAAAACTAAGAAGGTTGAAGCAAAGAACTAAGGGAAAACAAGGAAGAATTATGAGTGTGAAACTTGAGCAACAAAATAAACTATGAAAACAAGAATGTAAAGCAAACTACTAACATGGAATTAAAGTGCAAAGCAGGAGGAACATACTCAAGAATCCAAAGGAAGAATAGTGCAAAAGAAATCTCCGAGAATCACCAAGCAAGAGTGTTATTTCCAAGGTTTTCTCATAAAACCTCTACATGGAAAAAAATATGGAATCCTTGGGGTTTTATAGATTTTTGGGTTTCCAATTAGATAGATCTTATTCTAAGAAGGGAAAGTGGATCTAGATCTAAGGTTTCAATGAGGGAAATTTAGGTGGAGAGATGAAGTGGAGGAATAAGCAACAAGGTGACATCATGGTGAGGAAAGGTCGCTATCATGTAATTTAGGAAGGGGGGATGTGTCACCTTCTTAGTAAGGTGGCTTGGAGCTCCTTCCCTTCTAATTACATGGTATATTGTTTGTTGGAAAGCAAGAAAAATAGAAATGAAACTAGTAGGAAAGATGTGGAAAGATCTAGTGTTTTGATGTGTTTTGATTTGAAGTAGATCTAGGGGTTTCCTAATTAGGAAACCACCTAAATTGATAACTAAGCAAAGAGGCTCCCACCTTCTTATGAAGGTGGCTCCCTCCTTAAACCAAAAATGTGTAAACCATAGTTAGGCAGGTGGAAAGGATGGAAAATAGGAAGTGGGTTTTCTCTCTTGATTGTTCCACCTATGCATGATCATCTTACTTTTTACAAATATCACTCAAAACGTTCTAATTATGCCTTGAAAATCACACTTTTAGCAGGATATATTTGCTTGAATTGATCCTCCAATTGTGTGACTCCATGTGGCATGGATCCCATGTGGCATGACAACTCACTTTGATGGCTCATTCCTTGATGACTTGAATGGCTAAGTCCTTTAGCTTCAAAGCTTGAATGGCTTGGCTTCCTTAAGTTTCCACGTTAAAGTAGGAAACCTCATGTATGACTCCAATTATGATGCAAAGTGGTGAAATTGCATATATTTTTGCATGGACCATTTTAATCACCTTTGATACTTCCAATTGATTCCTCAAACTTCATTTGCTTCCCTTAAGATGTTCGTGAACCCTGATTCATCTTTGAAATATGATGATTCACACATTTACTCTAGATTAGCTCCCGAACCTTCCAAATATCAAACTTTTGATTTATTAGGTCAAAAAAACATCTATTACAAAAGTTAGAAAAATCTTAGAAATAATATTGTATTTTAGAAAACATGGGCTACTAATTGGGTAATTTTTATATAAAATTGCATACTTATCACACCGCCAAACTAGTATTTTCCTAATCCCAATTAAAGCATGCAAAAAATCATGAAAACAAAATGGTCACCATTTTGTAGGTACTCATGATTGCATTCAACATATGCAATAGGTCCTTAAACCCCTAGGTTAACCCTAGTGGACGAGTTAAGCCTCATGAAGTTTTGCAATGAATATACCCACAA
Organism: Warburgia ugandensis; assembly: GCA_035236585.1. NCBI lineage: Eukaryota > Viridiplantae > Streptophyta > Magnoliopsida > Canellales > Canellaceae > Warburgia > Warburgia ugandensis. The sequence continues at coordinate 40,867,779 of CP141133.1, forward strand.
TTTCATAAGGCTATGTCCATTATTTTATCTTAAGGAATTCTTGTTCATTAGCACTCTACTAGCTAAAACAACTTAATAAATATGAATGAAAAATTCTACAAGTTATCCACGTAATAAAGTCATTTCATTCCAGTTATATCTCAAAGTGTAGTGCATGTATACACTACATGAGTCAAGGCTTCTAAATAGATATGCTTGTTGCTCCATTGAAAAGGTGTCTTGACCTCAAACTCTCACTAGAAAACACTCAGAAATAAAGCTCTCAGAGAAAGGGGTCAAACAAAATTCCCTCACTATGTGACCAAATCCAACAAGAGTGATGGTTCTCATAATTTTATAAGCATAACTAAGACAAAGAATTATGATCCCTTAAAATGGATGCCATTACCTAGACTGGTAAGGGTAGCTTACATTAATTCATTCATATTTATATCCTCATTAAGGCTATCTTCCATCTTAAAGTTAATAGAACTTTAAATAGGACAAAACATAGCCTTGGGTTAGGTTCTAAGAAGAAGGGTTTAACAATTCAAAGTTTCAAATCTAAGTAATGGTCTTCAATTGATATAGGACAATTTTTCTACTTTGACTACTTTGAAGGGAATACCACTTCTATATTTTCCTTTCCATTTTCTCAACTTTTTATTTTCTTTTTCTAATAAAACTCTTATATATATATATTTTAGAAGGAATATTTTCTTTGTAGACATTTTCAATTATTTTTCACTTCTTAGACTTTTGTCCTATTTTTTAAACTTTTCCTATCATCCTTACTTATTTTTGAAATGTAGGTAATGGATATTCTTACTAGGTGTTCTTTGGATTAAGGTAAAAGGAGTTTTGAGAAGAAAAAGGTTGTTTCAAGAGGATAAAAGGGTCTAACTAGTAATATAATATGATATGTAGGCTTTATATCTCTAGCCTTAAACAAGGATGGCCTGTATCATTTTGTAGGTTTCTTACGACCTATAAGGTTCAATAAATATTCAAGAAAGAAAGTTAGTACTCCTATTTTGATTCTTGGTAATTTACTAAGACAAAGATACTAAGATCTTTCTAAATTATGTACGCTAAAGAAAATAGAGAATAAAATATGATGCTTAGAAAAGTGATAGTCTCTATAACTCACTTGGGTGTATAGGTCTCCACTGATTTTCTCAGGGTCTCTAAGACATAACCATCTATTAGTTTAGACTATGCACTATGTTTAAGTGTGTTTTGAGATTTAACTTTCATAAAATACTTCAAGACATGAATAAAATGGCAAAATAATCATCCATTTCTATTAAAAAATTAAAGTAGGAGAAATACTAAACTTTAGAAAATCCAATTGTCATTATAGTAAAGGAACTTTGACCCTAAAAACTTTGAAAAACTCAAAAATATTCAAAAATATTTTTCCAAAATATGAAGAAAAATAGACATCTCATGCATGTCTACACCCGCAATCTAAATTAGACATTGTCCCCAATGTTTTAAAATATAGGACACTTATATGATAAATGATTGATGTAGAATAATGAGACTCTAAAATCCTAGGTTGCCTCTGAGTGAGTGCTAAGTTTAGGGTGTAATAACCCCAATTTTTGCAAATTGATTGAGAAAATCAATAAAGTTTGAATTTTCAAAAATTCCAAGCTAGAATATTAGGTTATTGGAAATTATTTTTTTATAGATATTAAACCATGATTTAAAACTTAGAAATTATGAATGTACTCGAAAAACAGATTAAAAAGATGCTAAGTACGTTTAATTTCGAGTTAAAATGAAAATTCCCTAATTTTCTTTATTTTTATAAAAAAAAAGGGTAAAATTGTAATTTTAATCATAACCAAGATTTAAGACATAAATATTTGGAATGTACTTAGAAAACTACTGGAAATGACACTAAGTACGCTTAATTCCAAGTTTGGGACAATAAAATGTATTTTTCTCCACAAAAGGGCAAAATGGTCCTTCCACACCTTGTGGAGCCCATAAAGGGCCCACAAATAAATCCAATGGCCAGAAAACATCTAATGAGTGGTCAAACCACTAGTATCTGATAGTGGAGAATCAAATGTTAATTAAATATTCAAAAGAATTGAAATATAATTATTATAAGCAATGATGAAAAATTCAAAAACACTTATAAATACCCCACCAAAAAATCTTCCAAAAATGTTCAGTAAAATTCCCATGAAATTAATTTACTTTCCATGAAAGACTAGATCCAAATTCATTCCCAAACTTCCAAATTTCTCAAAAATCCCTCTTCTTCCACTTTCTCTCTCTCCTCTCTCTAAATTGGAACAAGAGACCTAAATTCAATTAGGCACTTTGCTCAAAACCAAATTCCACCAATCCACCATCAATATTGTTCTAGACCATTTGACCTACAAAATCCCCAAATAAATTTCAAGATCCAATGGTGCAATTAACGGGAAATCACAAAACAAGCGATCATCGGGCAAGTTTAACTTTAACGGTGTATTTCTTTAAATTGAGCTTCAAAACATAAGTTTTTCTCTAATCAAGTAGGTGTACATTCCTCCCATACTAATTTCATGTCAAGTTATATAGGTTTTATTTTTTTTGAAATTTATTTTAGGTTAAAAATTATGAAAATCAAATATAGTTAAAAATCCTTCATTTCGGTATGATGGAATGCTCAGATGGAAAATCTAATCCGTTCAATTGATTCAAAGGATCCCAAAACCCTAGGGTAGAAATTTTAGAAAATTTTATTGAGTTTAGGGCCTCTAATTAAAAGGATTTAATTGGATGGTCTAGAATGGACTGTCCAATCTCCTTTGAACGAGATTGTACCTAAGACGCTCCAGCAGAACACAGTGCTCCACATGCGACAATGTTACAAGGGGAACGACACGTCAAGTGACCAGTCCCGGGCAATGCGTTACCGCCTATGTTCCAGTGATAGGAGCACAGCCTTTTCCACCTAGCAGGACCCGCCTACCTAATCAATTCAAAAGTCATCTGAACACCTAATCAAAATTAGAAAGTGGCCATGTAAGATAGATCATGATAGGACATAAGATCTAGATCCTTTATATCAAAGGACAAGATTAGACAAGGAATATAGCTATGATAAAAAAAATATAGGATTATTCAAATTGAATAAATATTGACAGTATGTATGGATTTATAGATTTCATACATCAGTTAGGATCATGGAAGATCTGAATAGATAGATCACTACTTGAAGGTAAGATGATTTTATGAATGCATCTACATGAGAAATACATGTTGAAAACATGATCTTATGTCTAGAAATGTTGACAAGTATAATGTAAATACTTGCATTAAATCCCTTGAAAACCCTTATGATCTAACCAAAAAACATATGAAATGGTTAAGTTAGAATTGAGGAAAAACCCTAAGTGAATAGGAAACTAGAAGGTATTTTAGCCCTAGATAAACAGACAAATTGTCTAATTAGTATATAATCAATACATAGGGATCATTCGCATAGAATGGTTCTCCCTAAACTTATATGAACATGGGTATCATTCATTGTAAATGATGTGCCTAAGTTGGAAGTGAAATCCTATCCTCGGTATAAGAATACCAAAAGACGAGGATGATGATATAAATAGACAAGTCTTCTAACAAGTAAAAGATTACTTTATATACAAGGATGGAAGCTTGTGGTTTTGTTTTAAATAGGCGTATACCTGGGGATGCTGTACTAGGAGGGTTATGAGGGTTTGGCCACCTGCTCTCCAAAATGTGATATATATGATGATACCATGCCCAAAGAGAGGCAAAATGTCGGGTGGGGCCATTATGGGAATGCCACCACTGTGACGGTCCGTCTACCATATAGACATGACATAGATGATTTTCCACATTTGGTATCCTTGGAGTATGAAAGCAATTATCCAAGTGCGCTAGTATAGATCAGACTGGAGCATAGCAGTCCTTTGAGTATTTTGCATTATGATGCATGGCACAATGAGATTCCTTATGATATGACATAATGAGATGCCGATACTGCCCAAATAAGGGAGTATTTTCTAATAGAGTCTAGATTATTTATCAACTCAGTGTGTCTGAGTGTGACTATTAATGTTTGAGATATTAACTATTTTTCATGGTTTTGACCATATATATATCTACACAACGTATACACTATGTAGGTATAAGGATGTACATATATGACAAAGTAAAGAGATTGATCCATGAGTACGTTTATGAATAATGGGATTATGAAGTATTAGGATTATACTATCAAATTATTATGCTTCTTGAATCCCTTACCAAGCATAGCTTAATGAGCTATTGTAAATGTTTGAATGTTTACAATATCTTAGATATAGAGAAGGAGAATTAGGAGCTCAAGACTTAAGAAGACTTGAAAGAATAATCAATCCAGGTATATCCCTTGAAGACATGTAATTTTATTTGAGAGTATTGTATTGTATTGAGAGTTTTTATTGTATGATGAGCTTTGAGATTTTGATTATGTAATTTGGACAAGTATTGTAATGATACCAGGGCTATACTGTGAACCATTAAATGGATTCTAGAATTTAATAAAAGTATATTCCTTCAATGAAATTTTATCTTACACAGAACTCTACTTATGTTATGTATAAAGTGATGACTTGCGGTTTACAAAACAAGTTCTAAAGAAATGAATTTATGCTGCTTTGTTTTGCAAAAAAAATTTACCACGAAGGGCCCTGTCTTTGCAAAATATATTACAAAATGTGTTATAAAAACTTGGGTCGTCTCATAAGGTCTTTAGCCAAACGTAGTATACAATGATGAATACAACTTTATTGATGAATGCTGATTTTATGATTAATGCAAGTGTCATGCAAAGTTGGGTCATGCTATATTGGTTCCTTAAGTAATCTTTCTTCCATGTCAAGGTTTACCAACTCTAGATAGGGTTTCAACCTTTGCCAATTGCCTTTGGAGATCTCTCCATCCTTTTCTATGTCAAAAGCCCCATGAGAATATATAGTGCATACTATGTAAAGTCCAGTCCATCGAGATTTAAGATTTCTTGGGAAATAGATGAAATCTAGAATTATACAAGAAGACTTTTTGTTTGGGGGTGAAGGACATTCTTAAGATAAGTCTATCATGATGGCTCCACATACTGTCTTTATGTAGCTTGGCTAACTCATATGCATCTTTCCTAAGCTCACCTAACTCATAGAGTCGGAGCTTCCTATGGGTTCTAATAGTATCTGCTTCAAAATTTGGCCTTTTAATAGCCCAATATGCTTTATACTCTAATTCTACTAGTACGTGGCAGGCATTTTCATGTACTAAGCAGTAGGGTGGCATGCAATAGGCTCATAAAGTGTCACTAAGCCCCAAAGACTAGTCTTTCTTATTTCGATTGACTTTCCTTTTTAAAATTCACTTTATCTTCCTATTTGACACTTCTACCTATCCACTAGTTTGAGGATGATAAAGGTAGCAATCCTATGAATAACATCATATTTCTTCATTAAGTTCTCAAAAACTTTATTATAGAAGTGTTTTCCCCTATCACTAATTATAACGGTAGGGGTACCAAAGTGTGCAAATATATTTTTCTTTTAAAAACGTGACCACCACCTTGTGGTCATTAGTCTTATACGGTATGGCTTCTACCAATTTGTATACATAGTCTACCCCCACAAGGATGTACAAATAGCTAGAACAGTTGGAAAAAGGCTCAATGATAAAAATGGGGTTTAAAGGCATCATTTCTTTTTTAAATGTTGCTCCCCAACTGTTGACATCTAGCACATGCTATATAATAAGCATGTGAATCCCTAAAAATGGTAGGCCAATAAAAATCACACTACAAAATCTTTGCAACTATCTTTCTAAAACTGAAATGCCCCCCCCCCACCCCCCATGCAGGGTCATGACAAAAGGAAATGATTCTATGATGTTCACTATCTAGTACAAATCTCCAAATGACTTGATCAAGACAGCACTCAAACAAGTATTATCATCCTATGTAAAGTGCTTTACCTTAGAAATGAATTTCTTCCTTTTTTTTTTTGACCAATGACTAGGCATTGGACCCATGACAAGATAATTAACTATATTCACATACCAAGGCAATTGTGAAATGTGCAATAATTGTTCATTTGGAAAGGTCTCTATTATAGGCACATGCTCACTAGTAGATTCCACAACTAATCTGGATAAGTAGTTTGCTACAACATTTTTGAAACCTTTCTTCTGTAAATTTCTAAATCAAAATTTTGCAGCAATTACATCCATTAGATGAGCATTGTTTTGGCATCCTTCTTAGAAAGAAGTATTTCAAAGCCATGTGGTCTGAATAGACAGTGACCTTAGCTCCTAGAAAGTAAGATCTAAATTTATACAATGCAAAGAAAACTTCCAACAACTTTCTATAGTCGAGTAATTGAGTTGGGAATCATTGAGGACCTCGCTAGCATAGTATATCATGTGGGCGAGTTTATCAACATGCTTTCCCAACACAACCCCAATAGCATAGTCCAAAGCATGACACATTATTTTGAAAGGTGCACTCCAATTTGGTAGTTGAATAATGGGGGCAGAAGTGAGTTCATCCTTTAAGCACTCAAATGCTTTCATGAAATTGTCATCAAAGTCAAAAGTTGCCTCCTTTATAAGTAACTATCAAAGGGCTCAGCAATTTTATTGATACCTTGGATGAATCTTCTAAAGGAACTAGCATGGCCTAAAAATGACTGGATTTCCTTCACTGATCTTAGTGGAGGAAGGTTAAAGATTAAATCTACTTAGACTTTATCTACTTCTATGCCATTGTGTGATATGATGTGGCCTAAAACAATGCCATTTTGAACCATGAAATGACATTTTTTCCAATTTAGCACTAATTCTTTTCCTTAGTAAGGGCATGTTTCAAATGGTGTAAGCATTCACCAAAAGAAGATCCAAACACTAAGAAATCATCAATAAATAGCTCTAGAAACCTCTCCACCATATAAAAAAATATGGTCAACATGCACCTTTCAAAAGTAGCTGGAGCATTACAAAGTCCAAAAGGCATATGATGGTAGGCAAAGGTCCCAATAGGGTAGGTGAAGGTAGCCTTCTCTTGGTCCTCAGGTGAATAGCCAGTGCATCCGTAAAGAAAACAATAATACCTATGACCAGTTAACCTTTCTAGTATTTGGTCTATAAATGGATGAGGAAGGTGTTATTACATAGTGACTTAGTTTTGTTTTCAATAATCTACACAAACTCTCCACTTTGATATCATGCAAGTGGGGACTAACTTATTATATTAATTTTGGATTACCATGACTCTTGACTTCTTGGGGACAACCTCAATAGGCTTGACCCAAGTACTATCAAATATGGAATAGACAACACCAACGTCTAGGAGTTTAAGCACTTCAAGAAGCCTACCTTCTTATTCTTTATTTATATCTCAGACTATGATTATATGCAAGGATTCATCTAGTCCTAAGTGAGAAGATTTTAAATTTTTAGGTAAAGGCTTAAGGATCAAGGTAGGTGGTTTTTCTATTGATGGGAGTGGGACAGAATCTAAAGGAGGAAGTGGTTCCACTAGGGGTCTCCATTTGGAGGTATCCATTATAGGTATAGCATCTAAAAGATTATTTACCTCATCAATGGACTTGTTTATATCAAATTCATAGTTAAAATGTGCTAGAAATGCCTCAAATGGGTCTAAGATAGATGATGGTGGATTAGCATCTTGAAGTAGACATTTAATTAAATTTACATCATAGGAATCATCTAGGTCTAGATGCTAATGATCAACATTAGAAACATTGAGTTTGAATTTCATATTGTCAAAAGATAACTTCATCACACCATTCCTATAGTTGATGATGGCAATGGACATTTCCAAGAATTACTGAAATTTGACTACTAGGTCTGACACAAGATGGGTATCCAGGACAATGAAATCTACATGAATGTAAAACTGGTCCACTTGTATTATAATATCCTCAACCATATGATGTGGAGTCTTTACTGATCTATCTGCTAACTACAAAGTGGTATTGGTTGGCTTAAAGTCATCGTTCCCTAGTTGCTCATAGATAGAGAATGGCAACAGGTTTACATTAGCCCCTAAATCAAGTAATGCCCTATCAATGACAAGTTTCCTATAACATAAGATATGGTAGGACAACCTTGATCCCTAAACTTAGGTGGAGTCTAATGCCTGATTAAAGAGCTCACATGTTGAGTAAGGAGGCTTTCTTTTGCACATTAAGCTTGTGCTTTTATGTGCAGAGCCCTTTGAGAAACTTTGCATAAGCAAGAATGTCTTTAATTGCATTGAATAATGGGATATCAATTTGCCTTTGCTTGAATACATCCATTATCTCATTGAAATTTTTTCCTTTCTCGACCTTGTTACTAATTAAGGGAATGGATCTTTACGAACATAGGGTCCACTATAGGCTCAAATGGAGTAGGAGATTTCTGTATTTTATCTTTTTCCTATTTTTTAGCTAGTTCATTCTCCTCTAAGTTGTCCCTAGTCTACCCTAATTTATTATCAACCTTATGGCCACTCCTAAGTGTAGTTATTAACTTTTCTTGCTCATGGGGTCTTGAGGTATGTAAATTGGACCCTATTTCAAACTATTCCTTAGGGTTTGTAATTGGTTGACTAGAAATTGTCCCTTTCCTCTATCATTGAAAGAAAATACCAACTAACACATTTACATTTCTAATTTGGAAATAGCTTGAGTAGGGAAATTTGCATTCTATCGTCTCTCAATGATAACCTTCCTAGTTTCATCTAGATGTTTTAAAATTCTCTCCATAAATGAATAGATAGTTTCCTCAAATCTTCATTTCTTTGTTAGAATGAAAGAGGAAAAGGACTGAGCAAGAGGATTCATAGATATACCTCCTTGAAAATTGTACTGCGACTAAGAAAAACTGGGATGCCTAGCCTATCCTAGATTATAGGTCTTAAAGTATGGATTATTGCTAGGATTACAATAGGAATTCATTGGATTTGCCTGTTGTAAAACATTTTCAATATGCATACGATTGGATGGACAAGTAGAATTTAAATGTGCTCAGTAAAACAAATAGAAACCTCTTATGCCTAGACTACCATGAATGTATGGACATATTTTCAAGCTTATTCAATCTTCCACCCAAGGAGTGAAACTTATCCATTCTATCAATCACAGACTCGAACTTATAGGATATATCTAAGGTCATTGTTATTTCATACTAGCCTCCTTTCTTTTGAGGTTGGGTATTTCTTTCTCTCCTATTGGAATAATCCTATTGCTAGGAATTTTTGGTAGATTTTGGAAAAATTCCTAGGCCTCTATTTAATATTTTAGCATGAGGGCCCCTCCACTAGCTGTATCTACCATTTGTCCATTCTGAGGTGTAAGTGCCTCAAAGAAGTATTGAACCTGTTCCCATTTTTCAAATTCATGGTGGGGACACTTTTGCAGCAATTCATTTCACCTTTCCCAACATTCATATTGTTGTTCATCATCACTTTGTTGAAAATTGATGCTCTCCTTATGAAGGGCATTGGTCTTATGGATGGGGAAGAATTTGTTCAGAAAATTTTTAGACAACTGTTCCCATGTGGAAATGGAACTAACCTCTAAAGAATGTAGCCATAATTTGGCCTTATCTTTGAATGAGAAGGGAAACAACCTAAGTCAAATAAAATCATTCAAGACATTTTAGAATTTTATTGTAGCACAAATATCAAGGAATTCCTTGATATGTAGGTGTGGATCCTCCCTCTCTCAATCATAAAATGCTAATAGTAACTAAATAATTCTAAATTTAAATTCAAAGTGGTCTATATTAGTGGGTGGTAAGGTAATGCATGGTGGAGTATTTAATTGAAGTGGCACATAGAAATCTCTAATAGCCTTATGCTTACCATGGGGTTAGGATTTTTAATTCTTACCCCTTGCCTATGGGTACGTTCAATCTTGGGATCAAATGGTACTAATCCTATGGTACAAGATCGACGACCTTGCATACACTATAATGAAAACTTATAAATGATGCAATGTAACTCTAAATATGACTCCTAAATCTATATGATGCACAATCAATCAATCCCTAATGCTATTAATCTATTTTGATAGTCTTTGTTAATCTGTAGGGTGGTAGCTTGTAGACCTAGATCTAAATAGCTTCTTTTATCCAGGCTTGACTATTACTTACTCATTAGGTTCTGCTCTAAAGTGATTAATACAATTCTTATGGAAATAGGGGTTTAGTCCTCAATAAATTCCTATGAAGTCATGGAAAAATCACTTCAATTTTGGATACCCACCATGATCACTTTGCTCGAAAGCCAGTGGAGCGACAATAGATCTCCTCTTTCAAAAAGGTTCCTATGAGCTCAACACCCTAAGTCTCTTGCTACTTGATTTTAAATTAAGCTTTAAGGGCTAAGATCATGAACATACAAGGAATTTATTTGGCTACCTTAGCAGGGGCAAGGATTTGGTGATGAAATCCAGTCCTTATCTTATGAGGGTTTTGTGGGGCCCTTACTATCAAGATGTTCCATTCACCATAAAGCAATGTATGTGTAATGCAAGTACAAAGAAAATAAACTAATGCCTCCTATCTATTATCTAACCAAGGGTTAGACAAGTGCACAACTGATGCAACAACCCTAAATAAGATGCAACAATTGCAACCTTGCCCCTATATGAATTACACTACCAACCAATATGCAAACTACACTAAATGAAACAATACTAGGAAAAATAAGTGAGGGAAAGTTACACTGGGGTTCCTAATCAAGATCAAGTGTGGGCCACCATACCCTACTCTTGCCCTATATTATTACAACTCATTTAAAATTAAATAAAGAATTGCAAGTTACAGTGGGGCCTCACTACAAGCTCATTCAAAATCCTAACCAAAGAAAGCAAGGAATTTCTATTTAAGTTGATGAAGCTTTTTCCCAATTCCCTACTCACAAAACTAGTAAGAATATGAATTTTTGAGTAATTAAAAATATATGCAAGAATGATCCAAAAATTATAATCTTATGCAACCTAAAACTTCAACTAAAAATAAACAATCTAAATGAAGATCCAACTGATATTCCTAAGCAATGGTCCCAAAAGCTTATCTTACCTTTATTATTACTCACAAGCAAACAAATCAATGCAGTATTGCACATGAGAGAGGTCTCCCATGAGGAATCTCACAAATTTGTTTGTTTGATAGATCTTATTTAAAGTGCTTAACTTAAGACAAAGTGAGAGATTGACTTGGATTTGAATTTAAACTAGAAAAGTAAATGACAAAAGAAAGGAATTATGCATGAAATTAGAAATTATAATTAAAGAAAACTTTTCAAAATTAAATCTAAGCAATGGAATTAGAAGCTTACCTAACTAACATGCTAAGAAACTTACTACAAATGAAACTTTCCTAAACTAGAATTAGAAACTTTCTACAAATAGAATTTTCTAAAACTAAATTAGAAAACTTTATAAAACTAAAATAAGATCCAAAAAACTAATTAAGAATTTCTAAAATAATATTAAACCACTAAACAAAGCAAGATCTAAAGAGAATTCACCAAAGTTACATGTCCATGATCCATGTGATGGTGCGCATGGTTCATGGGTAATGGATTAGCCAAAATTCTTGAATGGAAAGCTTATTAAGATGAAACATAATCAATATTGTAACTAAACAACCTAAAAATCCAACTGGGTTCCAAAGGAATTAATCAAATAAGGTGTACAGAATGCTAGAAAGTAAGCATAAATATTGAATGGAAAAATTGCAAATTTTAAGTGTTATGAAAACTCAATTCAGTCAATACATGAAAAGTAATTGAACTAGCACTTCTTATGCGAGATAACACTCAAGATCTAAAGTAATTAACCATTAGAATCATGCATGAACAATAATCCTCAACAAAATTTATTGATTGGATGTCAAAATACATCAAATTAGAGTGCGCATGAACATATATGTAAATCTGAAAATTGTGCACTCATTAAGAACCTGAAATTTGATTCAAATCCAATAAAAAAAAAACTATAATGTTATCAATCTAAACTAAGATAAAGTGCATGTGAAACCCAAAAGAGGATTGAAGAGAAAGATAGATGGAATGGTAGGGCTAACTAAGGGAAAAGGACGCCTTAAACTATGCTTATGACTAAGGGAGAAAAGAAGTGGAATGCATGGGTGGAAAGCAAGGATCCAAGCACTTCTTTTCTTCACTGTCACTACCAAAGAATAACTAACTTGGATCATTGATGAATGAGTAAGAAAAACTAAGAAGGTTGAAGCAAAAAACTAAGGGAAAACAAGGAGGAAATATGAGTGTGAAACTTAAGCAACAAAACAAACTATTGAAGCAAGAATGTAAATAAAAATACAAACTATAGAGCAAGAGATAATACTTAAGAATCCAAAAAAAGAATATCCCAAAAGAAGTCCAAAGCACCAAGAATCACTGATCAAGAGTTCTACTTTCTAGGTTTTCTCACAGAACCTCCACATGGGAAAAAAAAACATGGAATCCATAGGCTTTTATAGATTTTTTGGTTTCCAATTTGATGGAGCTTATTCTAAGAAGGAAAGTTGATCTAGATCTGGGGTTATTAGAATCTTCCCCCCTTACAATAATTTCGTCCTCGAAATTTGTAATACAACTCACTTAGGAGTTTTTCACAATTCTTTCATAACCTTACACATGTGGCCTTACCACTTATGGAAATCCCATTTCCTTTCGTTCCTTTCCTATACTACCTTCTTCTCAAAGGTTAAAATACTCATCCATGACTAAACTTAATAATGCACTATATACTAAAGCTAGTTCTTGCTAGAATTTTCCAAAAAAAAGAAGGATTAATAACTCTTATTGAGTTATCCCTTTTTGTTTCAAAACCATCCATTTCACTTGACTGGTAAGTTTCACCAATCTTTCCATACTTCACAATTTTCCATCATAACTTCTATTGCTCATCCTCATTCTTTTTCAACATATAAAGTTTTGACATAGCCTTCCTACTATGTATCAACATATAAAGTTTGGACATAGCTTTCCTACTATGTATAGTCCTTAGACTTCCTATAATACATATTGATTAGATTCTATAACTTCAACTATTGTTCTTTGTAACAACCTTCCAATCTTTGGAAGTAATTTTCTCTTTTCTTATTCTTCCATTATTTGGAAGTGTATACTTTATTTCTTCCCTACATTTCATGCTTCTTTACTATTTCCTTCTATTGACAACTTCTTGTCAAATTCTGTCCTTGAATAATAGTTTCCTTGTAATGAATCTTTCCTCATTCCCATCCATTATTTTTGTAACACTCTTTGAGTGCCATTTTATTCATAATACTTGACTTTCTATATTTTTCCATCCAAGATAGTGTCATTTAACTCTACATATATATTCCTAATCCTCTTTTGTTATTTCTCTCTCATATTTAGAACAATATTCAGAACATTCTCACAATCTATGATAATATTTATCTCTTTTCCTCTTCTATATATCTATATGTCATAGGCTTCAAAATTTCTAGATTTTGCATTTCCTCATGCTTCTTTCAAAGCATACCTCATAGCCTTTACCATATCATACTAACTCTTTATTTGCGATATTCTTGATAATTTCAATTAAAAGAGTCCATATTGACTTTGTAATCATCCCTTCTCAAATCTTTACAAACACCATAATTTATCAATTAGTCTTTAATTCTCAACAATCTATTATCAACTCATTTAGGATTTATGTAACCAATGGAAAAACTTCACTAAAAGAATGTCCTTATGTTATAAAATCAATAAGAGATATATTTCTCTAATTATCATTGTCATTTCATATTTTGATCTCATATTCCACCTTTGTTGGGTCAAATTCCATGCTATCCTTAAAATTTATATAACCTAAACTTTGCTTTCTTTAATCACATGTACACTTACAAGACAAGTTTTGTAAGTGTCTAACATATATCCCCTGAATGCTCTTGATTTCTTGAAATCTATTTCCATATATCATTACCACTTCATTCAATATATTTCATTCTCCTCAAATTCATGAGCATCTGTTATCTAACTCATAGAACTTTAAAATTTGTTTTTGATTTTATACTTTGATGTTGCATTTCCAATTCCCAATTAATAATAAATTTGAAAATGCTCATCCTTATAGAGAAAAAGGATACTTAATTTCCTCAACATCATTTATGCATCCTTATATTGATTCATCCTTTTTCTTTACCTAAAAGAAATTTGTTACTCTCATAATGTAAATTGCTATAATCACTCCATATCCTAAAAAAATTATTCTTTCAACTCATTCATATAATTTGATGTTCTTTTCTTCAACTATTATAGATATTTTCTCATTCAATCTCATGTAAGATTGAAAATCTTCAAACTATCTTAAAATTTCTAACCACTTATTTCTCCAACAATTTGGATTCATAACTCATTCACAATCATCTTTAAACTTAAATTTAACAACCAATATTTGTTTTCATTTCTCATGTTTTATTTCGCCTTTCCTCCAAAAATATATTTCCCCTTACTATATTTCTTAAATCTTTCAATATCACCAACTCCATCATGTAATTGGAAGTAATATCTCTATTCATATTTAGCTCTTCATTTGCCTTGATCAATAAGATGTACTCCTCTTCTTGATAATCAATGATTATATTTTCCTAATCAATATTTCTCTTTGTTTTCATGTTCCATGACCATTTTACCATCTATACCAAAGGTACTTCTTTTTATGATAGTCCCAAAATTATTTTTCAATAGCACCAAAGTTATTATATCAATGATTCTTTAATCCTTGAAAATCCTCTAGTGCTAATTTCCACAATGATTTGTCATACCTTTATAATTTCTAACTTGGTGATTTCATAATTGTTGTACCATATATAGAGCTATAATTTCTTCGTCAACCATATATTCTCATGGTTTAATTGTCTTTCTTAATGAGTTTGGGATCATATTTTTGTCCCTTTAACATATCTAACTCTCTTTTTCCTTTTCATTTTATTCTAATATCAAAGATCATCTCTTCATGTTCTAAAATTTTATCATTTCTCCACTAAATCCTTTGCCTCACTAATTTTGGACAAAAATACTTGCTTAACTCCTTACTCATATTTATTTCAAACTATTCTCATTTACAAATCTTGAACTTTCTCACCTATCTCCTTAAATTTCTTTCAAGCCATATCCTCTCTATTTTGATGATTAGTTTCATTTAATTAATTGTCATAATACTATACATGTAGCAATTCTAATTCCTACATTTATATTTCTTTATATATTTAATGTTAACTTTGAATTTTACAATACTTCTAATTTTTTCATCTTTAACACCTATTTCTCATAAATCTCCATTTCACCTTTTCTATAAGGTTGGATTTTTTTTTTCTTATTTTCCAATTTATCACTTTTTTTCTCTTTATCTCCATTTCCTCACTTAGTAATGGTTATATACATACTTCACTTAATAATGGTTATATACATACTGGTATTAACGTACTTTGTATGTTTACTTAGGACTTTAGGTTAGACCTGAACATCATACCTTACATCTATTGTAATGTTTTCCCTTATTATTCCCTCTATTAGAATTCTTATTTGATAAGTAGTATTTCTAGTCCTTTCACTAAGTAATATCTACTTATACTATACTATTCCTTCATTACACTAACTCTTTCTATACTCATTCTTCACTAATGAGTTACTCTTTCTTCACAAATGAGTCTACTCTTTCCATATTCCTCGACTAATGAGTTTAAATCTTTCCTCACTAATGAGTCAACTCTTTACATCCTCTTCAACAAATGAGGCTACTCTTTCAAGACTTATCCTTCACTAATGAGTTAACTCCTTTTATACTTATCTCTTAACTAATGAGTTTATCACATAACTCTTGCTCATCAACTAATAACTTATGTCTTATTCACTCACTTCAGGTTAAACCTGAGCTTGCGTACTTGGTATTTCTATAGAGGTGATGAACCTTAGGTTTGTTGTAGGTGAGGAAGAGGGTTCATCAACACCCTTATCATCATCTCTTCCACATTGCTCATTGTTACTCTTTCCATATTGTCTACTTGAGTATTTTGAGTTGCCTGTCTTGTGACTCTCTTTGGTGGCATCTGTTCATAATTTCTATCAATCCTCTATACAACTACTTCTACCTTAATCTAGACTTGGATTATAATCACTCTTTTGGACATATTTGTATTGTACTGTGACTGGATGAATCGCTCTGATACCAACTGTGATGACCCGGGTTTTTGAAACATGATTTGTAAAATATTTTGAAAGGCAGGGCCCTTAAGAGTGTAAAATTTTTTTGCAAAACAAAGCAGCGGAAATTCTTTTCTTTAGAACTTGTTTTGAAATCCCAAGTCACCACTTCATACATAACATAAGTACCATTTGTGTACAAAATAAAATTCCATTGAAGGAATATACTTTTATGAAACTCCAGGATCCATCCAGTGGTTCATAGTACAGCCAAATCTAGTACAATACTTGTCCAAATTACATAATCCAAAGCTCAAGCTCACCATATAATGAAACTCTCAACAAAGAAAAATACATGTCTTCAAGGGTATACCTTGAAGATTATTCTCTTCAAGTCTTCTATAGTCTTCAACTCCTAACTCTCCTTCCCTGGATCTGAGATATTGCAACAAGTACAATATCTCAGCAAGCAATGCTTAGTAGGGGATTTAAGAAACATAACATTGACAATGTAATTCCAATACTTCATAATCCCATTATCCTTAAACATACTCTTTACTTTGTAAGTTATGTATATCTATATACATACATACCCTTCATGGGTAAACTAGTTAAATTTGTGAAAATAGTCAAATATCATTCCCAACTAAGTGATCAATTCTCATCATTTTGAGAATTTAGTATTACAGCTAATCTTATATTAGGAATTTCTCTTCTTGGGAAATATTGGTAATATACAATTACCTAGCATTTCATTATGCTACAACATAAGGTATTTCACTATGCCTATTCTCATATGCATCATAGTGCAAAATAATCAGAAAGGTTGCTATGCTACAGTCTGATCCGTACTAGCGTGCTCGAATAATTGTCCTGTTCACCACTGATACCACGGTGGAAAATATTATGTCACTACCCGTATGGGGTGGCAAGACTTTCACAATGGTGGCCTTCCCATAATTGCCACCACCCGACTTTTAGCCTCTCTTAGGGCAAGGTATCATCACATCATCAAATTTCAAGGAGCGGGTGGCCAAACCCTCATAACTCCTCTAGCAATAGCTTTCCCCTAGGCTTATGCCTATTAAAACAAACTCACAAGCCTCCAAGCTTGTATGTAAAATAGATTTCATATATATATATATATATATCAAACCATATGTCTGTTTACTTAGGGATGAAATATTTCCTAGTTCCCTATTCACTTATAGTTTAGTCCTTAACCATCTTATATGTGTTTGGTTGGATCATAAGGTTTTCAAAAGATTTAATACAAGTATTATCATTACTCTTGTCAACATAAGATCATGAGTACAATCACGTATACATTCATCAAATCCTCCTACCTTTAAGGATTGATCTCTTTTCCCCAATCTTCCATGATCCCGACTGATGTATGTAATCTGTACATCCATACATATTGTCAATATATAAATTATGAACAATCCTATTGATCACTAGATCTGATGTATAGAATGATCTTTAGATCATTCATATCTAAGTATTTTTCTATCTCTAAGTCTTTGTATGTCCATCTCCTTGATCTTGATCCTTCATAGATCCATTGATTGACAATCTACACATGTTGATAAAGATCAAGGTCCTAGATCTTCTATCATCTAGTTCTTCTTTGATCTAAGTTTAGTTATTGGATCATCCCTATGGAGGATGATCTTGGTTTTCTTCCTTGAATCATCTTTGATCAAGGGTATGGATTATCTAATCTAATGAACTATAACAAGCATACTACTAAACATGCATACTAAGTACAATATAGTGTTCTTATTCTTATTGTTCTTGATTATCCAAGATCTAATGGATCTTGTTTGATCATCCTTATCTTACTTACTGTTTTTATTAGGGTTAAGTAATTTACTAACCTTTTATGCTCTTATTATTATTATTCAACCAGTTAATGTGCTGGTTGAAGGTAGCTTATTCAAGCCTAAATCTAGACTGCTCCTCTTATTTCCAATTGGCTAAGGCTTACTAGTTGAATGGGTGAACACAAAGTGGCTACTTCAATCCTCATGTAAGGAGGCGTTTAGACCTCACAAACGTCAACGGAAGGTAGGGAAAGAGCGAGGCTCTATTAGATAACCCCCTTAACCACTATGTTCATCATTCACTAGAATGACCATAGTTCAACCTTTCATAAGGTTCCTATAAGCATGTTTACCCTAAGTACTCTTTCTAATGGATTTTAATTAAGTCCATGAATATTTATAATGTCATTCATGGGGTTTATTATTCTTTTCCTAATTTGGGTTAAGGACTTGATAATCCTTATATTGTCCTACTAACTATAGCCCTTACTAATTAAGTCCAAAGTACTCCATTCTTATTTGTGTAATGAAACTCTACTTTCTCATTAGAATACATTTTTGATGTTTTATGCTCTTTATCTCATAACAAGTAAATCTACTAATAACATTTAACCATAAATGAATTATAAATTCAAAGAATAAAACTACATAATTTAACATTTAATGATAATGAGGCAAGGTACTTAAAATAATTAAATCTAGCACCTTATGATAACAATGAAATCACATATCATGCTAAAGTCTAAATGTTATACTAGCATGCTTTATAACATAATCATATTTAAAATTCTATTATATAAAATGAAACTAATTACATTAACATTTTTAGAAACCTTTACTTATGATCAACCATTTGATCTTAGATCTTTTCCTTTGATTAAGGATTTTAGTTATATTTATGGAATTTTCTTTATTAAGGTCAAAAGATCATATTGATCTATTTTTTTCATAATCCATCCATGATTTCCTTGGATTTCATCATATCAACATTTATTCTTTCCATCCCAAGGATCTGATCACACTTGATCTCATTGATCAAGTGGGTCCCTTTGCATTTTTAGGGTTTTTCTACCATAATGGGTAGATCCCTTAATATATCTCATATATATCCAATTAAATCATAGATTTCACTTTATTTCAATAGTATATCATTATTAAAACATATTTTTAAGATCTGATCATCTCTAATCTTGAAGATCTAGGTAATTAGAAACTTATTTCTTTAATACAGAAAGTTTTTACTAAATAGTATGTTCATTTTATTATTTCATCAGAAAATAGAGGCTTTAAGCTTTCCATAGATTCTTTTCGATCTCAATTTGGAGTTCAGATGACTCCGAAATTGGATCTGGAAGTTCACAGTCCTTCCTAGGGCCTGGATTTGATCTGGGCCCAAGGAACGGATGGCCCATATCATTCGGGCAGAAAACCAAACCGGGTGGAACGAGTCAGGCATGTCCACTGCGCTAAAATGAGGAAGCGCCTCTACGGGGCGTCCATGGACGCGCGTGGGACGTTGTCCGTCCTATCGGGAGATCAGACAGTCCGTTTGGACCGTCCAATCAATCCCTTCTCAATTGAGGGACCAAACCTTCTCAGATCTTTTTGAAAATTCTACGCTAGGGGTTTCGGACCCTTCTGGATCGATTGGTGCAGTTAGATTTTTCATCTGAGTACTCCATCATCCTGAATTAAGGGTTTTGGTGTTTACTTTATTTTTACCTTTTTATTACCAAAATAAATTACAGTAAACTAAAAATTACATAAAGCAGTAGTAAACATCTATATAAAGTATTCCCACATACCTGATTTGAGAAAAAATGGTGTTTATGTGTCCAATTTAAAAGAAATACCCTTTGATGAAGATATGGCCCAAGATCTACCTTTCTTGCAAATTGCCGTTGTTTGAACTGTTGGATCGTGAAATTTCTTTGGGAGTTTTGTAGAATAGATATGTTGGGAAGTTGTGGATGGTGAAATTGATGAAATTAGATCTGGAATAGAGTGCCTAATTGATTTTAAGTCTCTTGTTCCAATCTAAAAAGAAAAACAAATTGAAAAGAGAGATATCTCTTGGAAATTTTGGGTTTTTGGGGAGGGATCTAGGTCTAATTTTTCAGGGAGAGTGAAGAAAATTTCGTGGGGATTTTATGAGGATTTTTGGAGGATTTTTGAGGTTGTATTTATAGGCATTTTGGGTCTTTTTTCATGATTATAATATTTTATTTTTTATTATTAAATGGCATGAAAGTCTCCCATGTTCCATTTTTTCTTCCCCATGCCCCATTTTTCTTCCCCAAGACTACCTGATGTTTGTTGACCCATGAATTCACATGGGCTGCTGATAAGATTGGTTTTTGGGTCCCTTGTGGGCTTCACATGGTGTAAAAAGACCGTTTTGCCATTTATGCATAAAATTTTGGATTTTATTCCCATGATCTCGGATTTGAGTGTACTTAGTGGCGTTGGATTCGTATTTCTCAGTACATTCTAAATTTTGATGCCTCATATTTTGATTTTTGGGTAAAATTACTATTTTACCCCTTTTGTCCAAGAAATGAAGAAACTTAAGGATTTCTCATCCGAATTTAGAATTTGTCGTGCTTACAGTCATTTTGAAGGGTTTGCAAAGTTTAATTTCAATTTTACATGTCTTATGATTTAATTATACTTTTATAAAAAGTATATTCTAAATAATCCTAATATTTCAGCCCAAAATATCTGAAACTCAAACTTTATTGATTTTCTCAATCAATTACAAAAATTGGGGTTATTACACTTACACCAACTTACTTCCAAGCTTTTCCTTTCCTAAACTACTCTCTTCCAAGTGAAATTACACAAGGAGAGGGAGCTCCCTTCCCAGTCCACCCCATACCTACCCACTCATTACATGCCACATACACCCATTGATCTCCCTTTCTAATCTCTCCTTCCATCTCTTTTCCCACCTATCTATTTCTTTCCTAACCATCTAGATTTACACACAATCTTCCTAACCACTTAAGTTACCTTTTAATTCCCACCTTAGATCTAATTCCCACCTATTTTCCACCTTAGGATCATAAACCACTCAAGATTAGAAGGTAAATAAACTATAAAAGGGGCCTTAGGGTTTTTGTGGTGAGAATCTTTGGTGGTGAGGGGAAACGCTTAAAAAGGTGATGCCTCCACCAACTTGAAAACCATGGTTTTTATCTTGGCTTCTTCTTCTCTTCATTGTAACCTTTGGGATGTTCTTTGCTCAATGATTTTTCTTGTCAAGTTTCTTGTTTTGATGCTATATTGATTTCATGATTTGGTGCTTCTTTGTTTGCATGTTCTACATGGTTCTTCAAGAAGAGGTAGGGGCCTTTCCTTTGACTGACTTCTTGTTTGCTTAGCTAAGTTCCTTTAAATCAAGCCTATTTCTTTTGAAGCCTTTCTTTTCCATTGGATTTTCCCTTTGATCTTCAAGGTTTTTGGAGTAGGAAACATTGGATTAACTTTATTTTGTGTTTCTTTTGGTGTCGTGCATGGTGCACACTCACCTAGATTGGTGCACGCCATCCTTGTAACTTGTTTGTCATTTAATACAAGTTGATTGTTCATAAAATATTGTTGCTTTAAGATCCCAACCAAAATCAACCTCAAAACTTATTGAAACCATGGGCACCACTCTAAGTGTTGAACGTTGGTTTTGAAATCTTTTTAGGTTGACGGTTGGACATCATTGATAAACTTTCTTACCCTTTCTTAGTATCATTCAATCTATCTAATTAGTTCAACCTTTTTTCATCTCAACTAAACACTTAAATTCACAACAAAATCACTCTAAAACTATGCACCCAATCCATGGGCTATGTGCATGGTTTTGAGTGATTTAGAGTTGAATGAAAATTGATTTAAAAAGGCTTGGAATGTGGAGGTAGTTGAGTTTAAGCTTATTAGGAAAGGTTAGTTTAACTAGTGTATGAATGTTAGCTTTAATTAGTTTTTTTAGAATATGGTTAGATTAGCTTGTTATTTAGTGAATTTCTCATATTTAGAAACGTTAGTGTAGTATTGTTTTGTGGCATAAGTCTTTTTGTTATATTCATTCCCATTAGTACAATTACATTCTTTAGGAATTGCTTACTTAGGGAGTTAATTTAGGAAATTTCTTAATTTAGGAAAAATTCTATTTTTAGAAGTTAAGATTTTTAGGAAAGTTTCTTAATTTTTTGTTTTGTTTTTTTTTTTTTTACTTATTTTCATATTCTATTTGATGTTAGGATTTTAATAATAGTTTGGACCAAAATTTTCATTATTTTGGCTAGGTTAGATAATTTAAGATGGGACCACTAATCACACAATCATTTGATTCCTTATGGGATCGACCTCCATTTTGTGAATTACTATACTGATTTGTGTGCTTGCAAGTTTTAACATAAAAATTGTAGGAAGTTTTTGGTACTGTTGTTGGGAAATTGAACGATTTGTGCAGTAGACCATACCTTAGATTATTTACCTCTAGTAAAGGTTTAAGGTGCATTAGTTTGGACTTTTCATCATTTTTCTTGCATTTTATGTTGTTTTCCTCATATTGACCAATTTGTTTGATTTTTCAATGAGGGAAATCGGTAAATGAGTAGCAACAATCCTGTGGGCCACGACTTCATCAACATAGATTAGGTTTTAATTTTTTCCTATATTAGGATTTGAGTGAAATTATAGTGAGGCCCATTGTAATTTTAATTTTAATTTTTAAATGGGTTGTTATGATAGAAGGCATGTATGGGGTATAGTGGCCCACACTTGATCATAATTGGAACCCTCACTGTGAGCAATCTTCACTCTATTTCAATTTTCTAGCATAAAATTGCACTTATGATGGTAGTATAAATCATACAAATTAGGGTCATGCATTGATATATGTTGTGTAATACTTAGGATTGTTGGACTACTAAGCACCTAATTAACAAAGGCTAGCATAATCTTGGTTATACCCAAAGCAGAGGTTGTGTGGTTATAGTATCTTGTCTATTTAAGTGCTTGACCTTGTGTTAAATAGAATATAGGTAGATATTAGTTTGATTTTGTACTGCATTGCACATTTATAGCTTTATTGTCGAATGGAACTTTATGTTAGTAAGGGCCTCACAGAAACCCTTATAAGATAAGGACTGGATTTCATCACCAGCACCTCGGCCCACCTAGGAATCAATCAACATCCTTGTATGTCCTGATCCAACCCTTAAACTCTTACTATAAAATTTAGGAGCAAGAGACTTAGGGTATTGAGCTCATAGGACCCTTTTAAAAGGAGGTAATCTATTATCACCTCAGTAGCTTCTGAACACTATGGTTATAGTGGGTGTCTTATAATCCAAGTGATTTGCCTACACCTTTCATTGACACTGGTTGAGGTCTAAAAGCCTCCTAACATGAGGATTGTATTAACACTTTAAAGTAAAACACAACTAGTAAGCAGTAGTGTAATCTGGAGGAGTCGTCTAGATCTAGGTCTAAGAAGCTACCACCTATGTAGCAAGAAAACAAAATCAAGACACTGCCCAATTAGTGAATACCATGATTTGATTATGGATCACTTGGAATCAGCATATAGTTAGGACGTATAGTTAGGAGTTAAAGTAGTTTATGCAAGGACGTCATTCTCTGAACATAGAGTTAGCACCTTTTGACCTAGAGATAGAATGTAACCTTAGGCAAGAGGTAAGAAACCAAGTTCCTATATGCATGGCTATACCACCAGTAGAAGTCGAACATAAATCTATTTGAGATTTTTATGTGCTAGTCCAACTCAACTCCCTATCTTGCATAGCTCTACCCCCAACAAATATAGACCACTTTGAGTTAAAGCCAGGGGCCATGTAGTTACTCCCCCCATTTTTATGGTCAACAGCAAGAAGATCTTACCTACATACTAAGAAGGTCCTTAATATTTGCACCACATATAAGTTCCAAAATCTTTTGAATGACTCAATTTGGCTTAGGTTATTCTTGTTCTCACTCAAGGATAAAGCCAAGTCATGGTTTAATTCTTTAGAGGTAGTTCCATAAATACATGGGACCAATTGTCTAAGAAGTTTTTAAACAAATTCTTCCTTATTCACAAAACAAATGCCTTCATTGGGAAATTATAAATTTTTGAGCAAAGGGATGATGAACAATATTTTGAATGCTAAGAACAGTGGAATGAGCCGCTACAAAAATGCTTACATCATGGATTCGAGAATATGGCAACAGGTGCAATACTTTTATGAGGCATTGATACATTAGAATTGACAAGTGGTAGATGCAGCAAGTGGAGGGACCCTTATAAGTGTTAAATTTTACATGAAAACATCCCAATTAGTACTCATGTGTTACAACTTCTAGGGGTAAATTAGAGTTTTTAGACCAAAATTCATAACACATGCATTTTTTACCTAATAACCCAAAATTTCATTATTTTGTAAGTTCAAAAGCTAGTCCAAGGGAAGTATGTGATTAATCATATTTTTCTAGGATTTTTCACTTTTTATAGGAAGTAAGATGGTGATCCAACGACCGAGATCAATCGGGATGAAATTTGAGATCAATATCTAGAGACCAAGTCAAAGCCTCAAAATCATTACTTCAATGTAAACCAAAGGCCAAAGTCATCTCATGAACCAATAATGGATGTGATTAAAGGAGCAAATGATGGCCAAAGTGGGCCCATGAAGTAAGCTATTTATTCCCACCACCTTTGCATGGGAGCCACTTAAGCCACCTTAGTCATATAAGCCATGAAAGGTGGTGGCAAGCTAAGGAATTCAAGACAAACCATACAAGCCACCCAAGATAAGGTTTGAAGCTAAGAAAACAAACCATGGAAGCTTCCTAAGCTAGCCATGAAGCTTACCCAATGGAGCCTACAAAGTTAGTCATCTATGTTATCAAGCTTAAGCTAAATGGAAAGCTAGGATTGGAGGAGATTCAAGAGAGCTATCCATGAGTTATTTTGAAGATAATTGAGGGATAATCTATTAGAATAAGATGTCATATGGACCAATGGGATAAGAGTAACCAATTTTTAGTGTTTTCTCACTTTTCCTCACTTTTGCCTTAATTTCCACCTCACCCTTAAAATGCGCTACGAATTTCCAAAACTCTATCTCATTCCACCTCTTAAGACACTTCCCAACCAACAAAATTTCCCCACCTAACACCCTCCACCTCTTTCCTAATTAATCCCCACTCACTTTCCTAAAACAACAAGCCTTCAAAGATTTTGGAAGGGGGGAGTGCCCCTTGCTAAAAAGGTGGCATTTCCCACCTACTTCCCTTCCATAATCCCAGCCACCTTCCACCCACTTTCCTAATTGAAAAATCTAGCCTTTACCTTATCCTAACCATACAAAATATCTTGATTTAATCCCCACAATAACTTAATATTAGGGTATCCTATGAGAAGAATTATAAAACCCGGCTAAGCATAGAGGACTTTTCCACTTAGGAAAAAGATGCCTCCTCCACTTGGAGGACGACGTCCTTTTCCTATCTAATCCTTCTCTCTCCTATTGCTTTGTATTTCCTTTGCTTGGATGGATGCCACTTCTTTTCCTAGGCTGTGAGACAATTCTTCAAGTGTTTCACACCTAGTTCATGTGATTTTTTCTTCAAAGGTTAGATCAATTTCTTCTCTTGTTTACTCTAATTCTTTTCATGTTAGTTTTCCTTGTTATTCTTTTATCTTTCCTTACTTTTAAAATAAGATTCAAGGGTGGTTTTCCCTTGCAGTGACAGCCAAGGGAAGTCATCTTGAATCTAGTTTTGTTCTTTATCTTTTGTTGCATCTTTATTCTCTTTTAGCCCTCTTGATTTTCTAGCTTTGGTTGCTAAAGTTCTATTGGATTATTGCCTTAGTTTTGCATAGGATTTTTCCTTAATTTCAAGCATACTTGTTTATGAGTGAATGTTGAAACAATTGAAGAAGAATTTTTCTTGTAATTAAGGATTGATTGAGATTAAGTGAACATCATTGTAGTAGCATTTAAGTTTCAGATTTGGACTACATGTATGGATTGTTATGTTGATGACTTTTTGGATTTGTTTTAATGAGATTAGTTGGAATTTTCAATGCATGTTTGTTTCCACAGTAAATTAACTTTGTTCTTGAATGTTTGAATGCATTAGAAGTAATTTTTTTCATGTTTTACATGTTATACTCATTGAATGTTTCAATTACCTTACTGCTAGAATTTCTTTGCATGAATGGTGTATGTTAATTTTCATCACAATATAATCTTGTTCACTTGATTTTTCAAGAGCCCAATGAGATTGTTAGATAGCTTAGTTAATTTTAAAAATAGATTGCATGCTTAGGTATCCAAAGTAGTTGATTAAATAGAATCATATCCAATGAATCATATATACCATTCATTGGTTACATGTATGTTATTTGGGTAGTTTTCCTTTCATTGTTGTTAGTAATTGATTTCATTTATTTTTTTAGGTTGGTTGTAGTTAGATTCCATTATTTTGCATCGTAGTTAGTTGAAAAGTAATCTAATTTTTCATACTTATTAAAATAGTTGATTTGGTTGCTTACTTTTCTTAGTTTTGCATAATTAGGAAAGCAGTTTGTTAAAGTATGTTTCCATTAGATTAGTTGTTAATTTCATATTTAGGAAAGTTAGTTTAGTAAAGTTGTTAAATTTCATATTTAGGAAAGTTGTTAATCAGGAAAGTCATGAAATTACAAGTTTTTAATTTAGGAAATTTTTAATTTTAGAAAGTGCATGTTTTATAAAAGTTTTCCATTTATCATGTTTCTTGATTTTGCTTAGTTTTCAATTTCATGTTTTAATTTTCATTCTAAATTTTGGACAAAAATCACTTGAATTTTGACTAGGTTAGATAGTTTAAACTAGGGACCACTAGCATGACAATAGTTCACTCCTCATGGGATTGACCCACTAGCATACTATATTGCAAACATTTCCTGCACTTGTGAGTTTACTTAAAACAATAATAGCCCTCATACTAAAAGATGAGAGAGAGGCCTAGGATTTCTTTCAGACATGAGCAGATAATTCCCAACAATGGAATTATTTGAATACAAGAGAGAGAGAGAGAGAGAGAGAGAGAGAGAGAGAGGGCGGTCTATATGAGATTGGGGTGCATATAGAGCTAGCTTATAAGCTGGACTCTATATTAGCAAGAATGGACAAGTATGATGGGACAACAAACAAACTTGAAACTATGTTTCAGTGAACAAACTTGAAACTATGTTTCAACCTCTCATGGCTGCCACATCTATTAAACCTCCATAAGAGGTTTGTTCTCTCTATTCTAGCCTTGCCTTCACTACAACTTATCTATTAAATAGAGTAATAAACAAATATCTGCTAGAACAATTGAATGCATTGAATGTATATCACCATCCTAGTAATAACCCATATTCTAAGAATAATAATCTTGAATGGGCTAGGCATCCAAACTTTTCCAAGTCGAAGAATAACTACCAAGGGGAACCATTTGTGAGACTCCTTAACCAAAACTTTTCTATAACTACAATTCCTTAGCAGGTACCTAGCTTCCAATAACCTCAACAACCAAAGAAACCATCCTTTGAGGAAAATTTCCAAGCCCTTATTGAAAGTCTTTAAAGAAAAATGAAGACACAAGTAAGGCTCTACACCAATTGCAAAACGATAGTCGACATTCATCCCATGTCAACACTCAAGACATAGCCGAGTTAGAGATGCAAGGAAGCCAATTGTTTGGTGCATTACAAGGCCAGTCCCATATTCAACCCATTCCTAACCCTGTAATGACTCTAATTTTGTAATATTAAAATCCCAAGTTAGCAATGAAAAGTTCAGTTTTTGAAGATAAGGGCATTTTGGTCATTTCACTATTCACCTTGACTGAATCCAGAAAATTGGTCCTAAAAATGGTAGCATTAGATGCGTCTCAGAAAAAGGAATCCAACAAGACCAAAATCACCCAAAACGGAGTTAAAATGACCAAGTTATGGCCCTTTGAAGTTCAGGGGCAAAAATGTAATTTTTACAAAAAAACGGATTTAGCCTGCAAAACACAGGGGCCCATTTTGATACGGGCACCCTTCATCTTCAACCCCCTAGAGGGTTTTAGAACAACGGTGATTGGAGGAGAAATCATCGCCATTCTGGAGTTTTCTCCACTGCCATTCAAGGGCGGTGAGAGCCCCCTCCAAAACCCTCTCATAGCTCTATAAATAGAGCTCTTGGGCGCCTCTAATGGCAGCCCAAAAGCTTGAGGAAAACCCGTTTTGGAGAAGCAACCAAGAGGGGAAACAAGGAGAAAAACCCAGCAACGAGCCAGGTATGCCCAAGATCCCTCAAAACCCATCTTTACAGTAGTCCTAGGCTCAGTTTCCCTAGGTTTTTGCATGAAAAATCATACAAAATGGAGCCCTGGAGAGGCACCAAGGACCCAGGGACGTTCCTTGGGCTGCATTGGGTCAAACCAGGGTGTCCTAGGGATGCCCCGGTCCCCCAAACGAACAAAACGTTCCAGCCGGAACGTGACGCGTTGACCACGTTCGAAAAAACCAAACGGACGCGCCCGCAAAAAGGAAAAATGGGCGGGAAACCCGACGCATCTGCAGACGCACCCGCTGAGGCACACGCCACAGATGCTCAGCACGCTAGTAGTTTGGGATTTTTCGCTCCTTAAGAAAAGGCAGGCGCATGCCGCTGATGCTCAGCGCCCTAGCATTCCGCCTTTTCACTCTTAAGGTCCTTATGTACGTGTGACACTAAAAAGCTTATAACTTGAGATCTAGAGCTCTGATTGAGGTGCCGCAAAAGGCGTTGTGTCCATGTCAATGACGCGGACACACCCAAACTATAAAATCCTTGATCAAGGCCCAATCAAAGGAGGACATGACCCTTAGAATAGGATGGTGGCGTGTGACCGCTAGACCTTTGGAAAACTGATGATACCAAGGCCCAATTAGGACCTTAGGACACCCATAGGCATAGGGATGGACCCTTAATGCCTAAGAAATAAGACCAATCACTCTAAAACCCATCAAGATAGGCCAAACTAACCTTGATTCCCCAAATCATGTTCAGGAGCGTACGAGGACAAAGGTGTTAGCGTGACCTAGCCAGGTAGGTGCTCTATCGCTACTAGATTCTTTTAAAAGAACTATGATTGTTTTACGAATACATGTTTTAAGTATATGACTTGTTTAGCATGACTTAATTCAGCATGCATGTGATAAATGCTTTATGCATAGACATGTTTCATAAATAATTGCATATACATTATGCATAGATATGTTTTGCAAACTATTGCATACATTGCATGATTTGTGAGCATTAAGTTCTTGCAAAAATTGCATGTCCTTGAGGGTTACCAAAAGATGCTGGAGTGCCAAGGGCCAGGCAGTTGTGAGGGACCCAAAGAGACAGGTTTTGGAAAAAGAGGTTTTCGCTTGTTTGATCTGATTATGATTTGGGCTAATAAGCTCATGGGTGCTATGCCGAGAGGTTTGGGTTGGCCTCCAGCCTCTACCACTATTAGGTGGATGGGTACCACGCTTAAAAAGAGGCAACGTCCCTACGTCGACTGCATGTGGTACAGGGGGCTACCACTGGTGTCACGGCACTAGGTCGACATGTCATAGGCCCTGTGGAGGCCATGACCGAGTGTCCTCAGGTACTCGGGGACCACACGGCGAGGAGGTTGTGGGCATAGTTGGACCCTATGGTTTTGTGGACTTATTTGCATTGCATATGGCATTATATGAGGTTGGTCGACCATACCATACTAGATATCCATGAGTTGGATTCAATGAAGCATCTTATGCATATCATAATGTTATGATATATATGTATATGATACTTTTGATTTTGGATTATGTGATCCTTTAAGTCATTAGTATTTCAGTTGACAATGGATTTTAATATCGATATTGAACTTGAGTATTCAAACATGCACATGTTTTGAAAGAGCATATGATTTTAAAACATCTCATGCATTATAAAACTAGTAGTGATAGACTCCTACTGAGTATAGTATATACTCACCCTATCCTTAACATTTTTCAGGATAGTTCCACTCACAAATAGAAGACGTCTCAGGAGATATTAGTGCTACGAGCAAGTGAATAAACAAAGGAGACAACTATACATGTGAGTAAACTTTCTACCCTTTGGACATGTATTTGTATTTAATTACAGTTGGGCTGTGTGCTGTGACTGGATAGACCTGGGGAAAAACATTTATGATTTCTAAAGTTTTTCAAAGACTACTTTGGCTGTTGTGAAAGCAAATGACACTCGGGGTTTTCAAAATAAGTTTAAAACAAAAGATTTTCCGTTGCATTGCATGGTTTTTATAAAATGGTTTTCAAATAGGGATGCATCCCGCCTTAGGAATTAGATATTGTATTTAAAAATGCATGGGAAAACCCGGGTTGTCACAAACCCTAAGGGCCAATTTGAGATAGAATCAAGTTCTCAAACTCATAACCCTCATGAGCATGCCAAGTCTATAACCACCCTTAGGAGCGGCTGTTAGGTCAACAACAAACTAGGGCAACCTAAGGAAGCTAGAGAGGAAAACAAGGCAAAAAAACACAAGGGAAAGAGAAAAGACTGAAAAGTCCTATGGAACCTATAGTGTAGGCACCCTATGTGGCCAAAGCCCTATTCCCTTAGTTACTAAACAAGGCTAGAAAGGGCACAAACTTCAAGGAGTTAGTGGATGTATTTAAACATTTATAGATTAACATTCCATTGCTCAATGCAATAAAAGATGTCCCCATCTATTCCAAGTTCCTCAAAGAGCTCTACATAAGAAACAGAAATCTAAATGTATAGAAGAAAACTTTCCTCACCAAACATGTGAGCTCTTTGATTCAATATAAGACCCCACCCAAGTTTGGAGACCCAGGGTGCCCTACAATTTCTTGTATTATTGGACACCATGTCACAAATAGAGCACTACTTGACCTAAGGGTGAGTGTTAACCTGTTTCCATGCTCTTCCTATGAGCAACTAAGGCTCGATGAGTTGAAACCAAGTACTACCATGCTACAATTAGCAAATAGATTAGTGAAGATATCCTATAATTTTGTTGAAGATGTCTTGATATAGGTTGACCAGTTTTACTACTTAGTCGATTTCATTGTACTAGACACATAGCCTCTATGCGATCCCAACAGTCAGATTTCCATTATACTTGGATGTCCATTCCAGGCAACATCCAATGCCATTATTAACTATTGGAATGGTGTAATGAAATTGTCATTCAACAACATAAAAGTTAAACTTAATGTCTTTAATGCTAACCAACAACATTTAGGCCTTGATGATTCTTATGAAGTGAATTTGATGGACTATCTAATTCATGACATTCATCCACTATCTTCAATGTTTAACCCACTAGAGGCCTATCTTATGCATTTTTATGGAGATTTTGTTTTAGATATGTCCATTGAGGAGGTGAACAACCTTTTAGATGCTATTCTAATCTTAGATACCTCTATGTAGGGTCCTTATCTGGAGCCACTCCCTCCTTCAAAGTCTGTCCCCACACCTTCCATAGAACAACCACCTTCTCTGGCCCTAAAGCCCTTATCTAACAACCCCAAGTATTCATATTTAGGATTAGATGAATCCTTACCTATAATAATATCATTTGATTTAGACAAGGAATAGGAAGGAAAATCGTTTGATGTTCTTAAGGAATATGAGGCTACTCTAGGTTGGACCATAGCAGACATCAAGGGGATTAGTCCATCTGTTGTGCGCATAGGATCCATGTAGGAGAAAATGCTAAATTCTCAAGGGACACCCAAAAATGACTCAATCTCCACATGAAGGATGTGGTCAAAGGTGAAGTCCTTGAGCTTCTATAAGTTGACGTCATATACCCCATCTCCGATAGCATTTAGGTCAGCTATGTTCATTCAAGTTCCTAAGAAATTTGGGTTTATGATAATCAAGAATAAGGAGAATGAGTTGGTGCCCACCCGCATGACACTGAGTGGAGAGTCTACATTGATTACCAAAAACTGAATGTGGTCACGAGGAAAGACCACTTTCCTCTTCCTTTTATTGACCAAATGTTGGAGAAATTTGCCGGACATAGTTATTAATAATATTTTTTGAATGGTTATTTTAGCTATAACCAGATTCTTATAGCACTCATGGATCAAGAGAAGACCACCTTACAGGGACCTTTGCTTACAAACGTATGCCTTTTGGGCTTCGCAATGCTTTAGCCACTTTCCAAAGGTGTATGTTGAACATATTTTCTGACATGGTAGAAAGTTCCTATAGTGTTTATGGATTACTTCTCAGTATTTGGATCTTCCTTTGATGAGTACTTGCACCATTTAAAATTAGTTCATGTAAGGTGTTAGGAGGAAAACTTGGTATTGAACTGGAAAAGTGCCATTTTATGGTATTAAGTGGTATAATTCTAGGCCACATTATATCACATAATGGGATAGTGGTAGATAAGACCAAGGTGAATTTAATAGCTAACCTTCCTCCACTAAGAACGGTGAAAGAATTTCGCTCCTTTCTAGGGCATGCTGGATTCTATAGAAATTCATTAAGGACTTTAGGAAGATTGCCAAGCCCTTTTGTATTTTACTGACAAAGAAGGCTACTTTTGACTTTGATTAGGACTATAGGAAAGCATTTGAGTGGATAAAGGCCAAGTTGAACTATGCACCTATGATTTGACCACCTAACTGGAGTGCACCATTTGAGATAATGTGTGAAATGTCAAACAATGCCATTGAGGCTATTTTGGGGTAACGCATCAATAAACTTTTCCATGTGATATACTATGCTAGCAAAACACTGAATGACACACAACTTAACTATTCGACCCCAGGAAAAGAGTCGTTAGCTATTGCGTTTGCTTTGAATAAGTTTAGATCTTACTTATTAGGGTGTAAAGTCATAGTATACTCGGATCATGCAGCTTTAAAGTACCTCCTTTCTAAAAATGATGTGAAACCTCAGTTAATCTATTGAATAGTCCTGCTATTGAAATTTGACATAGAAATTCAGGACAAGAAATGTAATAACCCCAATTTTTGTAATTGATTGAGAAAATCAATAAAGTTTAAGTTTTAGATATTTCGGGCTGAAATATTAGGGGTATTTAGAATATACTTTTTATAAAAGTATAATCAAGTAATAATACATATAAAATTGAAATTAAACTTAGCAAACCCTTCAAAATGACTGTAAGCACGACAAATTCTGAATTTGGATGAAAAATCCTTAAGTTTTTTCATTTCTTGGACAAAAGGGTAAAATAGTAATTTTACCCAAAAATTAAAATCTCCAAAAAATCAAAATATGAGACATCAAAATTTAGAATGTACTAAGAAATATGAATCCAACGCCACTAAGTACACTCAAATCTAAGATCATGGGAATAAAACCCAAAAATTTATACAAAAATGGCAAAACAGTCTTTTTACACCATGTGGGGCACACATGGGGCGCATAAGGGACCCAAAAACAAATCTTATGAGCAACCCACGTGAAGTCATGGGTCAAAAACCACCAGCTGGTCTTGGGGAAGAAAAATGGTGCATGGGGAAGAAATAATGGAGCATGGGAGACCTTCATGCCATTTAATAATAAAAAATTTAATATTATAATTATGAAAAAAGGACCAAAATGCCTATAAATACAACCCCAAAAATCCTCCAAAAATTCTCATAAAATCTACACAAAATTTTCTTCACTCTCCCTAAAAAATTAGCCCTAGATCCCTCCCTAAAAATCCAAAATTTCCAAGAGATATCTCTCTTTGCATTTTCTTTTTTCTTTTTAGATTGGAACAAGAGACCTAAAATCAATTAGGCACTCTATTCTAGATCTAATTTCATCAATTTAACTGTCCAAAACTTCCCACCATATTTATTCTACAAAACCCCTAAAGCAATTTCAAGATCCAACGGTTCAAACAACGGGAATTTGGAAGAAAGGTGGATCTTAGGCCATATCTTCATCAACAAGGTATTCTTTTTAAATTGGGCATCTAACCAAGGTTTTTTCTCCAATCAGGTAGGTGGGAATACTTTCTATAGATGTTTAAAACTGGTTTATATAATTTTTAGTTTACTGTAATTTATTTTGATGCTAAAATAAGGTAAAAATAAAGTAATAATAGAACCCTTCATTTAGGATTACAGAGTGCTCAGATGAAAATTCTGACTGCACC
The DNA here is from genome assembly GCA_035236585.1 of Warburgia ugandensis. NCBI lineage: Eukaryota > Viridiplantae > Streptophyta > Magnoliopsida > Canellales > Canellaceae > Warburgia > Warburgia ugandensis. The sequence continues at coordinate 40,902,024 of CP141133.1, forward strand.
AATAGATCTAGAACGGTCCAAAACCCCTAGGGTAGAATTTTCATAAAGATCTGAGACGTTTTGGGCCCTGAATTGAGTGGGGATTGATTGGACAATCCAAATGGACTGTCCGATCTCTTGATCGGACAGACGACGTTCCATGCGTGTCTGTGGATGCCCCATGAGGGCGCTTCCGATATTCATCACAGCGGATGCGCCCGACGAACCGAGTGCGTTCTGCGTGCGTCCGTGGACATCCCATGCGGGCGCTTCCGATTTTCATCACAGCGGGCGCGCCCGACGGACCGAGCGCATTCTGCCTGGTTCGTTTTGCAAGACTAATCTGGGTTGTCCGTTCCTTGGGCCCAGATCAAATCCAGGCCCTAGGAAGGAGTGTACACTTCCAGATCCAATTCCGGAGTCATCTGAACTCCAAATTGAGATCAAAAAGAAACTATGGAAAGCTTGAAACCTCTATTTTCTAATGAAATGATAAAATGGACATAATATTCAGTAAAACTTTCTATATTAAAGAAACAAGTTTCCAATTTCCTAGATCATTAAGATCTGAGATGATCAGATCTTGAAAATATATTTTACTAATGATATACTATTGAAATAAAGTGATATATATGGTTTATTTGTATATATATGAGATATATTAAGGGATCTATCCATTATGGTAGAAAAACCCTAAAAATACAAAGGGACCCACTTGATCAATGAGATCAAGTGTGATCAGATCCTTGGGATGGATAAAATGAATGTTGATATGATGAAATCCAAGAAATCATGGATGGATTATGACAAAAATGGATCAATATGATCTTTGGACCTTAATAAAGAAAATCCCCTAATTATAACTAATACCTTTAATCAAAAGAAAATATCTAAGATCTAATGGTTGGATCATAAGTAAAGGTTTCTAAAAATGTTAATCTAATTAGTTTCATTTTATATAATAGCATTTTAAATATGATTATGTTATAAAGCATGCTAGTATAACATTTAGACTTTAGCATGATAAGTGATTTCATTGTTATCATAAGGTGCTAGATTTAATTATCTTAGGGGCACTTTAGTATGATTTCATGCCATTCTAACTTAGGATCATGCTAGAATTTCATATAAGTTTATACTATAGTATGAGATTATACCTTAAGTCCATGTTAGTTTAAATTGAGTTATTAAGGTATATTAGTTGGAAATCATGTTAGAGTAATTTTAAGTACCTTGTCTCATTATCATTAAGTGTTAAATTATGTAGTTTTATGCTTTGAATTCATAATTCATTTATGGTTAAATGTTATTAATAGATCTACTTGTTATGTATGATGTGGTGACTTGGGTTTTCAAAATAAGTTCTAAAGAAAAGAATTTTCGCTGCTTTATTTTGCGAATAAATTTTACACTCTTAAGGGCCCTGCCTTTCAAAATACTTTACAAATCATGTTTCAAAAACCCGGGTCGTCACAAGAAAGGTTCCAAAAATGTTGTAGCAAACCACTTATCTAGATTAGTGGTGGAGTACAATGGCAATAATGTGCCTATAACTGAATCCTTTTCGGATGGGTTGTTAATGCACATTTTCCAGTTTCCTTGGTATGGAGATATAGTGACTTATGTTGTTATAGGACAAATGCCTAATCATTGGACCAAACAAGATAGGAAGAGGGTTATCATTGAGGTTAAATACTTTAACTGGGATGACCCATACTTGTTCAAGTATTATCCCTATTAGGTGATAAAGAGATGCATACCAAATAGTGAGCACAGTAAGATCATCTCCTTCTGTCATGATCATGCATGTGGGTCCATTTTATCTCTAGAAAGACAGTTGCCAAATTTGTAGTGTGGCTTTTACTATCCCACCATTTTTAAAGGTTCACATACTTACTGCACAGCATGTGTGAGGTGCCAAAGGTTTAGAAGTCCAGGGAGGAGACACATGATGCCCTGAAACCCAATCCTTGTTGTAAAGCCTTTTAATGCTTAGGATATAGATTCATAGGATCATTTCCTAATTCTTTTGGGAATTTGTAAATCCTAGTGGGAGTGGATTGTGTTCAAGTGGGTGGAGGCCGTACCCTGCAAAACTAATGACCACAAGGCGGTGGTAAAAATTTTAAAAGAAAATATTTTTGCATAGTTTGGTACTCCACATGCCATAATCAGTGATGAGGGAAAATAATTTTGTAATAAAGTGTTTGAATATTTAATGAAGAAGTATGATGTTCACCATAGAGTAGCTACCCCATATCACCCTCAGACTAGTGGGCAAGTAGAGGTGTCCAATAGGGAAACTAAGCATATCCTAGAGAAGACAGTCAATCCAAGTAGGAAAGACTAGTTTGTGAGACTCAATGACCCTTTATGTGCAATAACCCCAATTTTTGTAAATTGATTGAGAAAATCAATAAAGTTTGAAATTTTAGAAATTTTGGGCAAGAATATTAGGTTATTGGAAATTCTCTTTTTATATAGATTAAACCATGATTTAAAACTTAAAAATTATGAATGTACTCAAAAAGCTTATTAAAATGACCCTAAGTACGTTCAATTCTGAGTTAAAATGAAAAATCTCTAATTTTCTCCATTTTTGTAAACAAAAGGGTAAAATGATAATTTTACTCATAACCAAGAATTAAGACTTGAATATTTGGAAAGTACTCAAAAAAACAATTGGAATGACACTAAGTGCGCTTATTTTCAAGTTCAAGGGAATAAAATGTATTTTTCTCCATAAAAGGGAAAAATGGTCCTTTCACACCTCCGGGCCCACAAGGGGCCCACAAATAAATCCAACAGCTAGAAAACATCTAATGAGTGGTCAAACCACTACGAGCTGATAGTGGAGAAGGCGGTGGTAGTGGAGAATCCAATGTTAATTAAATATTCAAAAGAATTGAAACATAATTATTACAAGTAATGATGAAATTTTCAAAAACACCTATAAATACGCCCACAAAAATCTTCCAAAAATGTTCATTAAAATTCTTACAAAATTATCTTACTTCTCCTAAAAAACCAGATCTAAATTCATTCCCAAACTTCCTAATTTTTCAAAAATCCCTCTTCTTCCACTTTCTCTCTCCTCTCTTTGGATTGGAACAAGAGTCCTAAATTCAATTAGACACTCTGTTCCAAACAAAATTTTAACAATATCACATCAATATTGTTCTAAACCATCTGACCTAAAAAACCCCTAAAGAAATTTCAAGATCCAACAATGCAATCAATGGAAAATCACATAATAAGTGATTATCGGGTGAGTTTAGGCTTCAAAACATAAGTTTTTCTCCAATAAAGTAGGTGTACATTCCTCCCATACTAATTTCATGTCATGTTATATAAGTTTTCCTTTTCTAAAATTTATTTTTGGTTAAAATTTATGTAAATCAAGTATAGTTAAAAACCCTTCATTTCTATATGATGGAGGGCTTTGATGGAAAATCTGAGCCATCCAATCAATTCAAAGGGTCCCTAAACCATAGGGTAGAAATGTCAGAAAATTTTATTGAGTATAGAGCCTTTATTTGAAAGGATTTGATTGGATAGTCTAGAATGGACTCTCCTATCTCCTTTGAACGAGATCGCGCCCAAGAGGTTCCAGTGGAATGCCGCATAGAGAAGTTCCCTGGGGGAGCATCTCTGCGTCCGACAACATCCCGAGCAAAATGACGTGACGAGTGAGTGGTCCTGGGCAGTGCATTACAGCCTACATCCTAGTGATAGGAGCATGGCACACTCTGGCCGACCAATCTGATCTAGTCGTTTCGCTGGGCCAGATCAAATCTGGACCCTTAGAATGGGTGTGAACTTAAAATCTCAATTTAGGAGTCATCTGAACTCCCAATCAAGATTGGAAAGAGGTTATAAAAATCTTGTGAAGTCTATTTTCTTTTGAAACCATAAAATTTATAAAAATATTGAAGAAACTTTCTGTTTTGAGGAAATAAGCTTCCAAATTTCATGATCTTCAAGATTTGAGACGATTAGATCTTGGGGATCTAATTTAATGATGAATTAATGTTGAAGAAAAGTGAGATCTATGATTTATTATGATAGATCTAAGAAAAATTGGGGAATCTACCCTTTATGGTTGAAGTACCCTAAAAATACAAAAGGACCCACTTGATCAGTAAGATCAAGCATGGTTAGACCCTTTGGATGGGTTGAATAAATGGGATTATGATGAAATCTAGTGAGATTATGGATTAAATGTGACAAAAACAAGTGGATATGATCTTTGGACCCTAATGAAGTAAAAAACCCTAAATGTAATTAAGAACCCTTGATCTAAAGAATTAACCTAAGATCTAATGGTTGGATCATAAGTAAAAGATTTAATAATGAGAAATGGATTAGCTTGAGTTATGCATTGATTTCATTTGATTTATTTCATGAATATAGCATCCATGATAGATTATTTAGTATAACTTCATTTCAAATGTCCATAAAATTATTCATGAATGATGAATTGTAATTTAGGACCATGCTAGGATTTCATGTTAGATTAGACTATAGTATGAGATGGTACCTTAGGTCTATGATAGTTTAATTTGAGTTTATTAGATAAAGTACATTAGTGTAGGCCTTAAAGTTAATTCATTTATAGTTAGATTTTAGTAGTAGATTTAATTGTTAAAGTAATTATGAGATAAAGAGCATAAAACACCAAATATGTAATTTAATGAGAAAGTAGAGTTTCATGACACAAATAAGAGTGAATTATTTTACTTGGACTTAATTAGTAAGGGCTATAGTTCGTAAGACGCTATAAGGAATGGTTTACCATTTTCTTGGCCCAAAGTAGGGGAATAATAAACCTCCATGAATGACATAATGTTCATGGACATTAATAAAAACTAAGTAGAGATAAATTTAGGATATACAATCTCATAAGAATCTTATAAAAGGTTGAGCTAAGGTCACTCTAGTGAATGCTGAACATGATTGTTGAGAGGGTTCTCTAATAAAGCCTTGCTCTTTCCCTATCTACTGTTGATGTTTGTGAGGTATAAATGCCTCGTTACATGAGGATTGAAGTAACCACTTTGTGAGCAGTCATTCAGCTAATAAGCCATAGTCAATTGGAAATAAGAGGAGCTGTCTAGAATTAGGTATGAATAAATTATCATCAAACCAGTAAAACATTAACTGGTTGAGAAATAATAATAAGAGAATAGAATGTTAACAAATTATCTAATCCTAATAAAAATTGTAAGTAAGATAAGGATTATCAAATAAGATTCATAGGATCTTAAATGATTAATAACAATAAAAGAAATAAATACTTCTTGATGTATGATATATATATATATTGCTTGCAATTTAGATAAAATAGAATAGAAGATCTGAACCCTTGATCAAATATTATTCAAGGAAGAGAACCAAGATCATCTTCCTTAGGGATGATCAAACAATTAAACTTAGATCAAAGAAGAACTAGATGATAGAAGATCTAAGCCTTTGAACTTTATCAACAAGTATAAATTGTTGATCAAAGGATCTGTGAAAGATCAAGATCAAAGAAAGAAGTACACAAAGACTTAGAAATATAAAATACATAGATCTGAAAGGTTAAAAGATCATTCTAACCTCAAATCTATAGGTCAATAGAATAAACACTATCTGAGGAAGATAGATCATGATAGGACAAAAGATCTAGATCCTTTATATTGAAGGACAAGATTAAACAAAGAATATGGATATGATAACAAATATAGGATTATTTAAATTGAATAAATATTGATAGTATGTATGGATTTATAGATTTCATATGTCAATCAAGATCATGGAAGATCTGAAGAGATGGATCACTACTTGAAGGTAGGTGGATTTTATGAATGCATCTACATGAGAAATGCATGTTGAATACATGATCTTATGTCTGGAAATGTTGACAAGTATAATATAAATTCTTGCATTAAATCCCTTGAAAACCCTTATGATCCAACCAAAACAAATATGAAATGATTAAGTTAGAAGTGGGGAAAAACCTTAAGTGAATAGGGAACTAGAAGGTATTCCAGTCCAAGATAAACAAACAAATTGCCTGATAAGTATAAAATCAATACATGGAGATCATTCATATAGAATGTTGATCCCTAAACTTATATGAATGGGGGTATCATTCATTGTAAATGATGATCCCTAAGTTTGAAGTGAAATCCTATCCTCGGTATAAGAATACCAAAATACGAGAATGATGATATAAACAAATAAGACATTTGATAAGTAAAAATATTACTTTATATACAAGTCTGGAGGCTTGTGGTTTTGTTTTAGGGTATACCCCTTGAATACTTGTATTTTGTTTTGTTTGAGAGTATTGTATTGTAATGAGAGTTTCATTGTATGGTGAGCTTTGAGTTTTGGATTATGTATTTGGATAAGTATTGTAATGGATTTGGGCTGTACTATGAACCACTAGATGGATTCTGGAATTTAATAAAAGTATATTCCTTCAATGAAATTTTATCTTGTACAAAACTCTACTTATGTTATGTATGAGGTGATGACTTGGGGTTTACAAAACAAGTTCTAAAGAAAAGAATTTTCGCTGCTTTGTTTTGCAAAATTTTTTTACCACTAAGGGCCCTTTGTTTGCAAAATATATTACAAAATGTGTTATAAAATCCTGGTTCGTCACATTATGGACTTGTGGAATGTCTATAAAGCCCCTATAAGCATGTCACCCTCCTGCTTGATCTATGAAAAGGCATGCCACTTACCAGTAGAGCTAGAACACAAGGCATATTGAGCTATCAAAAAGCTCAATTTTGAGTTAAATGTTAATGGGGCCCACTAAAAACTCCAACTCAATGAGTTGGATGAGTTGAGAAAAGGTGTATACGAATCTATATGTTTATACAAAGATCAAAAGAAGATTAGTCATGATCACCAAATCTTAAGAAAATTATTCACACCTGAACAAAAGGTCTTGTTGTATAATTCAAGATTGCATCTCTTTCCAGACAAACTCCAATCTTGATGGAATAGACCTTAAACAGTACACAAATAGTGTATCCTCATGGGGCCGTGAGATCTAGAAGGATGTAAAATCCTAAAGGTTAATGGATGAGGTTAAAACCTTTCTTAGAATTGATTACCCTAAGGTAGAAGAGACACTGTTAGAGGCATCACATTATTATGACCTACCATAGAATACTCCAAGGAACCTTGTAGATCATTATTGTTGAACTCATCATTATGTCTGGCTGATGACATAAAACTTAGCAATCCTTGGGAGGCAACCCAAATGATTTTCAAATCTCAGCATTCTACATCTTTCCATTTTCATATAGGATCCTATGATATCAAACATTAGGGATAATGTTTCATTTAGGTTGGGGGTGTAGATGTACATAGAGTTTTTGAATTTACTTGAGTTTTCTTGTATTTATGAAAAATATATATTTTTTTTTAAAAAAGAGAGTTTTTTACGTAGACTTCCTTTATTGTGGTGAGAACTGAATTTTAAAAAATTTAGGAATTCTACTATTTTAACCTCTTAATGGAAGTGCATATGGCTACTTTTGCATATTATTCATGTGTTGAAGCATTTTATGAAGGTTAATTCTTGAAAAGTATTTACACAAAGCATATAGTCTAGACTAATAGAGAGGTATGAGTTAGAGACCTTGACGAAAATCAATGGAGACCTATAACCAAGGAAGTTTTAGAGACTATCTTCTTTCAAACAATTATAAGTAATTCCACATTTTCTTCAATGTACATAGTTTAGTGTGATCATGTTATCCTTGTTTTGGTTAACTGTCAAGAATAAATAGGAGTAATAGCATTCTTTTCAAAAAGATTATTGAATCTAATAGGCTGTGAGAAACTTAGGAAATTATGCAGGCCATCCATGTTTAGGCCCAAGACATAAAACCTACGTACTATATTATACTACTAGTTAGCCCCTTGAGCTTATTATTAAGCCTTTTCTTATTAATGCCATCTACCTTAACCCAAAAAAATTGAGAAATAAATATCCAATATACATTTTCAAAATGAGTAACGTTAGTAGAAAGAGTTCAAAAAGGACAAAAATAAAATGGAGTAGTGAAAAATATCAAAGTCCTACAAAAAAAAAAGTTTTCCTTTGAAAGAGTTCAAAATAAAAGTGAGAAGAAGAAATATCAAAAGTGGACAAGCATACAATAAATATTCACTTTAGTATAGTCGAGAATATATTTTTCAATAGTTAAAAGAAGACCTTTACTCAATTTCAAATCTTTTATACCCCTCTTTTATGAGCCTGTCCCAAGCCTACATTTCATCCTATTTAAAGACTAGTGGATCTTAGATGGAACATATAATTAAAGAGGATATAAAAAGAAGGAGTTAAGGTAAACTACACATACTATTCTTGGTGATAACATCCACTCTTAAGGATCACTTTCCATTGTCTCTTCAACACTTAAAATTTTTTGTGAACCATTCACCTTGTTGGATCTAGTTGCACAATGAGAGAAATATGCTTAGCCTCTTCTCTAAGAGCTTCACTTTTGAAATAAGCATATCTAATTAGAAGTCATGACTTGTGTAGCTGTACACACATGTGCACTCCTAGAAATAACTATAATAAAATGTGTTTAGTTTGTGTATAATTGGAAGAATTATCATTCATCTCCATTAATTTGTTAAAAACTAGTAGAGTGCTAATGAATGAGGATTCTCTAATAAAATAAGGGCCTCAACCTTAGAAAATTTTATGGGTATATTCACTGCAAACCCTCATAAGGCCTAGCTAGTCCACTAGGGGTGACTTAGGGGTTTAAGGGCTTATTGCATGTGCTAAATGCAATCGTGAGTACTTACAAAAAAGGAAACCATTTGTTTTCTTGATTTTTAACATGTTTTTCTTAGAACTAACAAAATTCTAGGTGGGAATGTGATGAGCATCTAATTTTGTACTAAAATCACCCAATTTGTTACCAATGTGTTATAAAGCCAAAGATTAACACATGCATTTTTTAGTTAGAAGACCAAAAATTTGATAATTGGAAGGTTCAGATGCTAATTTGGGGTAAGCATGTGAATAATCATATTTTTTCTAAGTTTTAATTAGATTTTTGCACTTTTTGTAGGAATTGAGATGATCTAACGGCTGAGATCAATCGAGATGAAAGTTGAAGATCAAGATCAAAAGATGGAGTCAAAGCCCCACAGTCATCAATTCAACATGGGATTAAGGAATTTGACCACCTTAAGATCTTTCGAGGATAGAATTGGAGTCAAAAGTGGCCAAAGTGGGCCCATGCACAAGCCATGCAAAGTCCAACACCTTTGCATAGGATTCACTTGAGCCACTTAACTATATTCAAGCCATGAAGAAGGTAAACAAGCTAAGGAGCCTAGCCAACCACAGAAGTCAAGAATTTGAGCCACCAAGCTAAGCCAAGAAAGTTCTCAAAGCCAACTATGAAGTCAAGCCAATGGAGCTCTCAAAATTAACATACAAGCCACATGAGCCAAGCCACATGGAAAGGCTAGGATTGGACGAAAATCCAAAAGATTATCCATGGGATTATAAGGGATATTTTGAAGATAACTGGAAAAAAAATCCAATTGGTAAAGTAGTACATGGACCAATAGGAAGATGCCACTTTATTTTTACTATTTTCTCATGATTTTCTCATTTTTCTCTCTCTACCTCACCACAATGGGCACTACAAATTGTACTTTTCACAAAGAGTCCTAATTAACTTTCTAAAACTCTCCCACCTTCCCAACTCCATCCTAAACAAAGCAATCACCTTTTTCCACCTTAACTGTTTTTTCTATCCATCCCCTCATCCCCACAATCTACTTTTCATCCATGGTTTGCCACCTTTCCATAGCATTCAACCCATTCATTTTTCCATGTGAAAGCCCAAGGGGAGACCCTTCTTTTCTTAGAAATTTAGTACCAACTACCATTGCTCGACCAATTCTAGGTTGCCATCTACCCTTTTACACCAACTCATTTCCATGATTTTCCTTACCTAAACCACTCTCTTCCAAGTGAAATTATGAAAGGAGATGGAACCCCACACCTAACTCCTACAAAATAGGAGCTCCCTTCCCATTCCACCCAGCAACTAACCCACTCATTACATGCCACATACGCCATTGATCTCTCTTTCTAATCTCACCTTCAATCTCTTTCCCTGCCTATCTATTTCTTTCCTAACCATTTAGATTTACAACAATCTTCCTAACTACTTTACATACCTTTTAATCCCCACCTTAGATCTAATTCCTACCTCTTTTCCACTTAGGATCATAGGCCACTCAAAATTAGAAGGTAAATAAACTATAAAAGGGGCCTTAGGGTTTTCATCAGGGGAATCTTAGGTGGAGAGTGGAGATGCCTAAAAAAGTGGCACCTCCACCCCCCTTGATGTCACACCCATGTTTTGAGATTAGGATGAAAAAGGTAATTGACTGATTGATTCCAAAAAAAATGGTGAAATAGGCAAGTACGGTTGGATTGAGTAGTGGGCCCCGCATGAGTCAAGGCCACCATCGGGCTCAAATTCAGGTGAATTGAAAATCTCATTGATCCCAAAAAAATGGTGAAACAGGCAAGTAAGATTGGATTGAGTAGTGGGCCCACATGAGTCAAGGTCAACATTGGGCTCAAATTCAGTTGAATTGAAAATCCTAACCTTGTTGAATTATATGTCCTACTAAGAATTTAATGATTTGAAATTCCACTTTAGATTCATGAAAAATTTTGAGCAATTTTGTTTTAAAATGGAAATTTTATCATAAATCAGTGATTATGAAAGAAACTTAAAAATAAATTAAAAACATTGAAATTTGATGCTGAAAGATCAATTATTGGATTGTGCTCAATGAGAGCTTTCCAATGACACTAAGAATGAGTAAAATGGAGATCAGGACACAAAAATTCAAAAAAAAATAATGAAAGGGGGTTAATATTGATAATGGCTCCTCCTGTGCTAACTCTTATGCATAGTGTCACAGGCAAGGAGTCGACACATGGGAGTTAGACTCGACACATGGACTCAGCTGGCCCCTTTTCCCTCACGCATTTGCATTAGGAGAGGAGAAAGCCATCACAAGACAGCTTCCCTCCCTTTCACTTCTCCCTCGCCCCTACCCATTAGCTTTCCCCTTCTTTCCTGGCAGTTCTCCCATTCCCCATCTTTACAATCTTTCTCTGATGAAAGGAAAGTTGATGCCAGCAGTGACAAGGACCAGCAATGACATCTTCTCATTCTCTCTTTCACAGCCCCACTTCATTGCCGTTGACACCTCCTTCCACTCAAAACATATCAACTAACAATAGGTATGTTTTCCTTCATTTTTTCTTTTCCTTTTCTAATTTTCTTCCTCCTTTTCCCTTTCATCAATTCCCAACTACCATTCTTTGTTATTATCACCATTTTTCAGTGATAGGAACGATGGAACCCATGAGAAAATCGACAAGTTTGAAAAATACAGTCAATATAATTGTATTTCATCAATGATCAGTACCATTCATTATGTTTCTTATGTGATTACAAGTAAAACGCCTTTGGTTTCATGAAAATCTGCCAAGTAACGAAGCTGAAAACTAAGAAAAACAATAAAAAGTGACTTTAAAAACCACTGAAAAATCCAGCCAAAAACTATGGTTTTAGTAGAAATTGAAAGGGGAAAACATTGAAAAACAAAAAATCAGCAAATTTTGAACATGCTCATATAAAAAACAAAAATTGCAAAAACAGTACAGTTTGTCTCACCGGTGATGGCAACATTTTCCAACAAACCCCTTAAAATTTGAAAACTTGAAAATTTTGTAATTTGGATAAATCACACCTGATTTCTTCATCCCTGAAGACAGATTATCAATTAGAAATGAATTAGCCCTTGAATTTTTGATCGAAAACTTGATAGTGCGCAGGAAAAAACTAAGATCTCAGCATTCAATTGTTAAAAATATGATCGAAAGGTTTATCTGTATAAAATATGACTTCAATTATCCATCAATAATGAATTGTGACAAAAATAATAGACCAATTATGGACTATTTGATGGAAGATCCGATCTGACCATCCAAAACTCAATCGATGACGAACGGTGATCAAACCGTGGATTATGGTTAAAGTCATTGAAATGTTGAATAATTTACCTAAAATGTTGGAAATTAAAACTTCTGGAGGTATGCACTCGATCAGAACCATTGATTTAAGGCCAATGGTGCTGATCTAAGTAGATAGCGACCAATTGGTGGATTGATCATTGATCTAGATATATGAGGTTAGATTGATGATATTATTAATAGAGATCTAGAAGTAATTATAGTAAATTGCATGGAATTCTAAAATTTACTTAGAACTTGTATTCTTAGCAGAGGTTTTGAGTGTAGTTTAAATGACATTGGCAATTGAATTGTGAGTTGTACCGTGAATGCAGGTAAGGACCCTAAACCCTTCTTTATCCTTAAATTCTTGTTAATCTGTTCACTTGAAATTAACACCATGAATGTGTAGAATAAATAGATTATCATATTAGTTGAAAGGGCGATATGAATTGCAATTACTTATTGAAATTGTCGTATGATAGTCTATTTAACTACACTTAATTGTTGTGATGATGCAAACTATGATAAAATGGTCAATCCAAGATAGTTAGCTTTGAGGGCCGCCCAGGAAACTATGATGATGCCTTCCAAGATGGTAAACCTTGAGGGAAAGGGCTACCTGGTTGATTGCTACTAAGGTGAAGCTGCCTAAGATAGTAAACCTTGAGGAATGGATTGTCGATTATTGAACCTCCTAAGATGGTAAACGCTAAGGGAAAGGGCTACCTCATTCTTTGGAATCACGGTGAAGCTGCCCAAGATGGTAAACCCTGAGGGATGAGCTATTAGGTATTGAGCCTCCCAAGATGGAAAACACTGAGGGAACGGGCTTCCTTGTCTTTGGGGTCATGGTGAAGCTGCTCAAGATGGTAAACCCTGAGAGATGAGCTAACAGACTTGAGTCTCCTACGATGGTAAACCCTGAGGGAAAGGGTTGCTGGAGCCACCCAAGATGGTAAATCCTAAGGGAACCTGACATTGGAGCTACCCAAGATCTTAGACCTTGAGGGAAAGGGCTGCTTGGTTCTTTGGAACCATGGTGGAGCCACCCAAGATGGTAAACCTAGAGGGAGATGATGACTTGATCATTCACTACTACACATGAGGGTTTTAAAGTAAGCATAAAGAAGACCCTTATTTTACTGCCAACTTTGTATGTATTTTACAAGTCGCTTGAAAATAAATGACTTTAAATAGATAGACTTAAGAAGTCGTTTAAGGATAAGCGACTTAAAAAAACTGGTGAGAGCTGAAAACTTTTCGCAGGAATAACTTTTTAAGTCACTTAAAAATAAACGACTTAAAAAGTGATAAACTTTAAAATTCGTTTAGATATAAATGACTTACAAACTTCATGACTTTTTGAAGTAGTTAAATTAAGCGACTTGAAAAGTATCAGATAAATTTGGAGCAATATTTTTATTTAGCAGGAACATACTTTTTGAAGTTGTTTATTTATAAACGACTTCAAAAGTGATACAGTTTTGAAGTCATTTATATCTAAACGACTTCTAAAGTCTTCAATCATCTATAAATAGCCATCGAAGTAACATTTTTTCCCTTATCCTCTTCTTCTCAAGGTTTTGGCTTGATGAATTCGTCTTTGGTCCTTATGCGTCTCTCTTTTTCCTATTTTACTTTCCATTTTTATATTTTGACTGTTGGTGTAATGGAAAAAACTATAAGTAAACCACAACTTCTTTTAAATCACACAAATATTTCTTTTCTTATTACTAACTTTTCTTTGTTTTTATTTTATAGATCATGTGGGTTTTCTCTCTACATATCATGGGGTTAAATAATCTGTTCGATCATCCTGATTTCTCTAGAATTGTATGATTTCATTAAAAAAGAAAACTACTTCTCTCACAAGCCTACTATTGAAGAAGGGGAGAACAATACAGATTTGTGCTTCTCACCCAAAAATAGGGTTTGATGAAGAGTGGTGGTTATACCAACAACTTTTGGCCAATTTTGAAGAAAAAGAGTGGTGTCAATTAAATACTAGGCTAGATTTTGATGAAAATATCAGATTTTCTATTTGATCTTGGCTTAATAAGATCTAATAGCTAGTATGTAACATTTGATATATATGTAACATTGGATGTAATCAAAAAATAATTTGATTTCCTTGTTGATATGTTTGTTCATATATATGTATTGTGTTTGTAAAATTAGTTTCAGTGTGTATGTTATTGTGGAATGCAAAAATGGAAAATAAAAAAAATTAATGAACATTTAAAGTCATTTGTATACAAAGGACTTTAAATGTGCAGACTTTCAAAGTCATTTTTAATCAAACAACTTCAATTGAACATCTGTTTTAAGAATTATTTTGTCGACTTTTGGTGTGTCTTTTCACTCATGTTTATTATCTGTGTGCAAAAAGTAAACCAGACTTCTGTTTCTCTACTCTGAACCAAATCCTACTTGTGAATTGGAATTACATTAAAAAATTCCTAGTCAATATTGATTTTAGAGTGTTGGTTAGTATATCTCTATATTTGTCTCATATGTATTATGCATATTTGAATAATTTTTACAAGGTTTTTGGTTAGAAATTCTTTTGAAAGTTGATTTCATTCGTGAATGTCTATGTCATAATTTTCTTTTATTTTGTTGTTAATTGAAAGTTTCCATGCATGAAATATATATAGTTATTTTAAATGTTTCTAATTCTAGTATATCTAATGTTTGGTAAAATGCCTAACCTAATCATTTCATTTCTTACAAGTCTCCACACAAATTTGGTATGATTTCATGTGATAATGGACAAATATGCTTGGATGTCTACAACAAGAACATTAAAAGAATACGAGGAGGGTACAGAATACTTCATAGACTTTGCACTTAGGGCAAGGGTTGATCGTAATCGCATTCATTGTCCATGCTCAAAATGTGGAAACTTGAGAAAAGTAACTACAGAGGTGTTGAGAGAACACTTGTGCTTTAATGGAATCAAAGAAAGCTATCAACCATGGATCTGGCATGGAGAAGAACATTTGCATCCCTCGACAAGGACTAGAATATATTATCAAGACACTATAGGAAGTGTTGGAGATAGTAGTACAGCTGTACCAATGTTTTGAGATGCATATGATGACTTCCAGGATGATACTAATGAATTTCATGCTACATTAGAGGAAGCTGATGAGTTGTTGTACCTTGAGTGTAAAGATTATACAAAGCTATCCACAGTGGTAGAACTTTACAAAGTGAAATCAAGATTTGGTTTTTCATATCAAGGTTTTACAGAAGTCTTGAAAGTAGTAGCTAAGATACTACCGAATGATAATAAATTAGTGAGGTCCATATGGAAAGCAAAGAAAACCATGGCTACACTAGGATTGAAGTATGAGAAGATACATGCATGTCCCAATGATTGCATCTTGTATAGGAAGGATCACAAGGATAAAACTACCTGCCCAACTTGTGGACAATTAAGATGGAAGTTAAAGAAGAATTCAAGTGAGACATTTATAGGCATTCCCACAAAGGTTCTATGGTACTTCCCCCTATTGCAAGGTTCAAAAAAATGTTTTGTATAACAGAAATATTGAAGAAATTGGTGTGGCATGCCAATGTCAGAGTAGCTAATAGCTTTTCACTTCATCTAACAAATAACCCAGCATGGAAACTAGTAGACTTCATGTGGCCTAATTTTGGTGAAGAACCTAGAAGCCTATGGCTAGCATTATTTGCAAATGGATTAATCCTCATGGTTCGATGAGTAGCAAGTATAGTTGTTGGACCGTTATATTAGTTTGTTACAACCTTCCACCATATTTACACATGAAGAGGAAGTACTTGATGCTAACTATATTGATATCAAGTCCAAAGCAGCCAGGAAATGACATTGACGTGTACTTGTCTCCCTTGATCAATGATCTTGAGACATTATGGGACATAGGCGTTGAAGCACACGATGCATACAGGAAAGAGTCATTCACCCTAAAGGCTATACTGTTGTGGATAGTATGCGATTTCCCTGCATACAGTAATTTGTCTGGATGCACTCTGAAGGGATACAATGCTTGTGCTATCTACAATGATCAACCATGTGCTGTACGACTTAAACATGGTAGGAAAATGGCATTCCATGGGCATAAGATGGTTGAGCAAAGACCATCCATATTGTTTTAAGAAGGGAGAATTTAATGAGTGTGTAGAGACTATGACACCTCCAAAGATGTTAATAGGATGACAAGTATTGGAGTAGGTTGAAAACATCAATGTCATGTGGGGAAAGAAGAAATTAAGTAAATATGAAGGTGAAAGTAATTGTAGAAGTTGTTGGAAGAAGAAATCAATATTCTTTCGTCTGCCATATTGGAAATCACTACATATACGACATGTGCTTAATGTCATGCACATTGAGAAGAATGTGTGTGAAAGTAAGACTGGTACATTGCTTAATATCCTAGAAAAAACAAAGGATGGACTTGCAGCTCGCATGGATCTTATGAACATGGGTTTGAAGAGGAGGTTGCACCTAGAGGATAGGGGCAGTCGAGGAACATACCTGCCTAAGGAAAATTTTACTCTCGATAGAGAGGAGAGGAGAATAATGTGTAAAACCTTATTCGAGCTCAAAGTCCTAGACGGCTACTCTTCAAACTTTAAAAATATTGTTTCCATGGAAGAGCTAAAATTGTTAGGGATGAAGTCATAAGATTGCCATGCATTGATGCAACAACTATTGCCAGTAGCAATACATTTGGTGTTACTGGACAAAGTTAGGGGAGCTATTACAAAATTTTGCTACTTCTTTAATGCTTTGTAAAAGAAGGTGGTAGATGTTTCAAAATTACAAGAAATTCAAGGTCATCTAGTGATAACTTTATGTGACTTGAGGTAATCCACCGTCCTTCTTTAACATCATGGTACACTTAACAGTGCACCTCATTAATAAGGTCAGACTTTGTGAGCTGATTTACTTGCAATGGATGTGTCTGTTTGATATATGAAAATTTTAAAAGGGTATGTTCATAATCACAACCGATAGAGGGGTGTATAGCCGAATGTTACATTGCAGAGGAAGCAATGGAGTTTTGCACAGAGCACTTAGCAGGAGTGGATGCCATTGGAATCCCATAGAAACAATCAGTTGCATTTGATCCCAAGGTTGACGAACCTCTATTTAGTGGTTGTGTATTAATCATAAACTATAAAGAATGACACCAGGCGCATCTTTATATGTTGCAAAATGTTGATGAAGTTCAACTATACATTGAGTAAGTTAATTATGCATGCATGCATGTGCAAAATTTAATTGTTGATGGTTAATTACATTTTCTATGATTAATACTCTATTAATTTGTTTGTGTATATATATGTGTACGTAGTGAACACATGGACATGACCAAGGCAAAGAATCCAAGTTACACAAAGAAACTGAAGTGGCTACAATTTGAGCATTGTCGCACTTTCAATAATTGGTTGCATAAGAAGGTAAATTCTCAATCAATGTATATTAAATAACTATGTGTGTTCTGTATATATATATATATATATATGTATGTATGTATATATTAATCTTACTTAAGCTTACATAATATATCAATGAGAAGTAGCAGGCAATGATATATCAGAAACCTTACACTGGATGGTGATGGGACCACAACTAGAATTAATAAAATATGCTAGATATGCCATCAATGGTTATAGCTTCTACACAAAAGATCGTGATAACTCAAGAGTGCAACAAAATAGTGGAGCTAGCTTAGTTGCTAATGCTACATTCTTTTCAAGTTCAAAGGATAATAGGCCAATAGTGGCAGATGAAATTTATTACGGGGTTATAAGAGAGATTTGGGCCTTGGACTATACTTTTAGAGATGTGGTTGTGTTTAAGTGAGATTGGGTGGAACAAAACAAAGATAGCATCAAAACTAATGTCCTTGGATTGACATTGGTTGACCTCAACAGGATTAGCTATAAAAATGATCAAGTTATTTTGGCATCTCAAGAAAAAAAAGTATTTTATGTACAAGATGAACGTGATAAGAGATGGTCAACTATTTTATCATCTTGTCCAAGGAATTTATATGATGAAGATGATCTAGGAGACACTAAAATAAATTACCCTTTTGTTACCAAAATAATCCCATCAATCGAAGCAATACTTGGTGAGAATGAGGATTATGTGCATGACAATGGTGAGGAAGGTGCTTGGGTTTGAAAATAATATAAAATTTAGGGTTTGTGGAATAATATGTATATTAGTCAGTTGCAACATCTATTTAATTCAATTTTTATACTTTTCAATTAGGTCTTTTGTCATGACAATATATGCATGGATTGATATATAAGTAGTTAGCTATATATATATATATATATATATATACACACACACACACAAAAAGAATGCATGAATGCAATGCTGACTATACAAAAAAAAATTCGTTTCAATGTGTATTAATTATTACATATTGTAAGTACATATAAAGGTGTATATAATTTGAACAAAAATCATTTCAAAATGTTCACTTCAAAGGTATGTACTTTAAAAGTTGTTTATAAATAAACAACTTTAAAGGTATGTAATTTTAAAGTGGTTTATCAAAAAATGACTTTAAAATTATAACTAAACTAGTAATAAATTATTCATCTTATTTTCCTTAATGTGATTTTATTAGTACAATTTGGTATTTCTTTGTTTATCGCATATTTTTATTTATTTAGGATTATTTCTACTTTGCGATGCACTTAATTAGTGTAAATCAAATACATATATATTATAAGAACCACTTTGACACACACAGGTCAAGAATGGGAATTAAGCTAACTCTCCCACATTTTAATATAATTAATTTATCATCTTTTTTTTGTTTAATATTCTTTTATTAGTACATTTCTTGTACTAATTTTCGGTTATATTACATATTTTTGTTCTTAAAAATGGAGTACTATTCTTGCAATTTTGGGTGGTGCAAGTAAACTTTGGAATATTAGTTTCAATCAAATACATACATACATATATATATATTCATTTAAAATTAATTAACTAAGTGTAGATCAACCATGCATGAACCCTAACCCTAATTAACCTAATCCCCTAATACTGGTCTTAACCTAGAGCCCTTAAACTCTAATAGTGAACCCTACCCTAAGCCCTTAAATCCTAACCCCAAAACTTGTTTAGGCCGTGAACTTTGAACACATACATACGTAAGTACCTTGAACCCTAAGCCCTTAACCAAATTAACCCCATGTTGTTTCCTGAACACTTGAACCCTAAACCCTTAATTAAACTAACCCTTAATTCCTGAACTCACTATCATTAAAATTTCATTTCATTAATTGCTTGCGTTACTTATTGTTAGATATTGTGGAGTACATACTAATTAACAATAGAGGTGTACATAATATATTATATAATATAATATATATTAAATTAAAAATCAATACTTTTAAAGTCATTTATAAGTACGCGACATTAAAAATATAATCTTTTGATCTTCATGCCCTTACACATATCTCTATTTCTTCTCAAAACCCGACAGAGCAACCCGACGAGATGGAGAAAATGTGGGAGAAGAAGAGAAGGGAAGAGAGAAGGAGAGGAGAAAGGAGTGGGTGGTAGCTCATTTGCACCTCACACCCATGCCAAAGAAGAGAGAAGGAGTGGGTGGCAGCTCCTCTACATGCCACACCCATGCCAAAGAAGAGAGAAGGAGTGAGTGGGATCTCCTCTGCACATCGCACCCACACCGGAGAAGAGAGGAGTGGGTGGGAGCTGATCTGCACATTGCACCCACGCTAAAGAAGAGAGAAGGAGCAGGGGGAGCTCCTCTGCACATTGTACCCACGCCAAAGAAGAGAGAAGGAGAGGGTGGCACCTCCTCTGCACACCACACCCATGCCAGAGAAGAGAGAAGGAGAGGTTGGGAGCTGATCTGCACAGTGCACCCATGTCGGAGAAGAGAGGGAAGAAGAAGAGAGAGGAGAAGAGAGAAGGAGAGGAGAAAGGAGAGAAGAGGGTTGGAGTTGGTGCAACCAGATCTACACCGGCACCAGAGAAAACCAAAGGGAGGCAACCACGGTGATTGGTATGATGGTTGCTTGTGGCTATGTTCTTGCAGTGAAATTCTTGTTTCAGTTGCTTTATGTGCTTGATTTAAGTTGATGTTCTTAAGTACTTGAAATCTAAAAGAATTTTCTCCTTAATCTTTATGCATTGTTTCCTACCATCTAAATATCTTAATTCTTGAATCCTTGGGAAACCATGTAGATTTTTTGGTTATTTATTAAGTTCATTGGTTAGCTTACATGATATAGTACTTTTTAATTGTCAATTAAGGAAAATTTTCAACCTATGAACCATGCATGCACATAATTCATGGATGATGCACGTTGTACCATGTACATTCCTCTTTAATTCTTAGTTAGTTTAGTTGCTTAATCATGCTTTGGTAGTTGTTAATTAGTTGTTAAAAAGTTTCCTTTTTGAGTTTCTGAAAGTTTCATTTTTAGAGGGGAGTGTTAGATTAGGAAAGCTTCCCTTTTAGTAGTTTCCTTAAGCTAAGTTGCTTAATTGGTTCATCCCAATCTTGCCATAGTTTCCTTTAGTTGAATGTATATTAGTTAAGTTGCCTTTTTCATTGTTTATCTTTGTTAACCAATCTCAAATTGTTTTCAATGTGTGTATGTGAATCAAAGTACTCCAATGTATGTAACCAGCCAATAAGTATTTTTGTGATTGGTATGATGGTTACTTGAATTGTATGGTTTTATTAACCAATTTCAAATTGTTTCCATTTATGATTGTACAAGAAAGTGTGGAGAACATGTAATATAGATTCATTCTCTTTCTTTTAAATCTGCTCATGACTATATATATATATGTGTGTGTGTGTGTGTGTGTGTGTGTGTGTGTGTGTGTGTGTGTGTGTGTGTGTGTGTGTGTGTGTGTGTGTGTGTGTGTGTGTGTGTGTGTGTGTGTGTGTGTGTGTGTGTGTCATGAGGAGTGGAAAATGGGTATAAGTCTATGAATGAATGGTAATTGATGATGATTGAATAATTGCTTTATGAATGGAAGTCCTTTGAAAATTCTTGCTTATTTAAATATGCATTTTTATCATGCCCTATCTAGTAATTTGAAAGATTGTAGCATTATCTTTATTCCAAGCCAAGCATTTATTCATGTTGTTGATGATGATTATTCATGTTTTACTTAGATGTGGGTTTTAATTAGCATGTAATTATTGAAAGGTCGTTTAAAAGTATCATTCTAATATCATTGAATGTTTCTTTGTAGTGACAATGGAACTAGGAGAACATCAAACTAAAGAACACAGCTTCAATGAAGAGCATGAAGAGTTACATGAGTAGTACTACTCCAAAAGAAAGGGCAGAGGGCGAACAATAATGGAAAAGGTTATCAAGAAAAAATCGAAGGGATTTAAAGAAACTGTCCAATACAATAGTAGAGCGTAAGAAATTGGTGAGAGTGCCCTTGCCTACAGTAGTTTCATCTACTCTACAGTAAGAAGCATGGTTCCTTACATGAACAGTACTACTCCAAAATGAAAGGGCAAAGGGCAAACAACAATGGAAAAGGTCATCAAGAGAAAATTGAAGGAAACTAAAGAAATTGTCCAATCCAATAGTAGAGGGCAAGAAATTGGTGAGAGTGCCCCTGCTTACAGTAGTTTTATCTACTTTATAGTAAGAAACATGGTTCCTATCACATTTGAGGATTGGATACTTGTGCCATCCTTAACCAAAGATTCAATATGGGAAATGGTGAAGGTATGTAAACATTAAGTACATGTATTATTTACATTATAACTTTCCTTATTTTTCAAATAGATAATATTTAGATGTCTTCCATTTGCAGTCTACCTTTGACGTGCCGGATGAGAAGAAGATGCATGCTTTACAAGGAGCTGGTGAGCAATGGATAAAATGGAAGAACTACCTTGTTCGCAAGTACATAGTTTCAAATGTCAACGATCTGTCAAGGCTGTACACGGTGCCTTCCATTTACACCGACGTCATCTACTAGGTGGCTTGGAATGTATTTGTATAGAAACGCACCTCCTCCAAGTTTGAGGTATGTGCAGAAATGACGCTTCATTCTTTTAATTACATGTAACATTCAATTTATTGTACTTGATCACACATGTAAAAATGTGTAGGTGAAGAGTGCAAAGGGAAGAAAGGTGTATGAAAGAAATTTGCAAAACCACATATCTAGGATGGGCTATGCTCATCTAGAAGAGCCTGAAGTAAGCATTTATGATAATTTATCCCATTAATTTGATGCTACTATAATTATACACATGTTCTCTAACTATAGTGCCTTTGCTTGATAGCAAAAAAATTCTGGGGACTACAGAACCCCATTGATCGCTCCATTCTTTGGAAGATGGCAGACTTGGTGGACCGTACTGGTGAGAATTTCTTAGATGAAACTATTGCGCAAATTGCTTCACGCATAGTAAGTGGTTCCACCTGTCTATAATTTTTGTACAAATAATTAGATCAAATGATCGTGTCTTTCTGATTAAATTTTGTAAGATGCTCTTATCTAAGAAAGCGCTACTACAGGAACTTTAAGTAGCACTACTACCAAGGAAGACATCCTATATAGGGCTATGGGCAACAAGGAAGACCACACTAGTCAAGTTAGGGGCATGGGTTGCAGTATTGTTCCTTATAAATTCTTTGGTAGAGGACATATAGCTAAAGTTCAAGATAATGAGGCAGCCTATAATGCGTTCATTGTAAAAGTAAGGCAGGATATAATTAGATAGATGCAAGAGGGAGGTTTGATGCTGGTTGCTACACCCCCTACTCATAATACTCCTAGCCCCACTATACTTCCATCACATGCAAGATGCAATTCCCCAACCAAAGAAGATGATGAAGGACATCTGCCTCCCCATGAATAGGAAATTCCTGCCCATGAGGTATATATGTACATAGACAAAACTATAAATGTTCATTGTCATTTTGTAATAATCTTTTATATATCTCAACCTATCTATTGCATATTTGCACTACAAGTGGGTCAATGCCTATTGGCTGTGGAATCCCGTCAAAATATCATGGCAGTTAGTTCATGATATGAGCATGAATCAAACATTTTACATGGAATTATTATGCCACAGGTACTAAGTGGGTTTCCATTACCATGGCATTGAATGCTAATGCTTGCCTACCATTCCCATTAGAAATGGAAAATATTATAACCGTTGGGCTGGCAGTTGCATATCACATCACTTGGCCGGAGGAACTAATGATTCCCATAGAGTTCAAGGTATGTACCTTTTCATACTACCTTTCTCATTAGCATTCTTTAGCTAAAGGCCTCATAGAAGTCGTTTAATAACTATATACAGTTAATCAGAAACAACATGTAGCACCGAGATTGACTACCATTCCAGCGGATCCTGTTGTTGCTGCACCAATGGAACTGGTACTTGTATAAATCTTTGGTTTTTCTTTCATAGGCCCTCTTCATATATTAATAATTAATTAGCTGCAAATTTTTACATCTTTTATAGCAGTTGACCTAGGAGCATGTGGAAGTCCCACCTAACACGCCTTGATCCCTAAGGGTACTCTATAGTCTCATCAACTGCAATATGGGCATCAGTAAAAATCAAGTGGGGAGTGCTTGCCAATAGCATTGTTGAAGTGCCACTTATGGCAGAGGACCTATTATGCATTTGCGAATGGGATCAACTCGAGCACCCTCACATTGTCTCCTACATTGGGTATATATGCACATACTTGCTTATAAATCATTTGATATTTAATTACATGTTACATTTTAATAGTATATGTACTAACTATTTCTTCTATATAGGTTCTTGAATGATGCTACTAGATTTTTTGAGGGTGAGGCCATAGTACTTACCAATTCCTTGACCCTGGCATCTTTTCTGGAGCATCGACGCAATGAGTGATCGAGCATCATAGTCAGGATTTTTTAGTAGGCCTATTTCGCTGCTCTAAGGGATAACGCTTAATGATTCATTATAATAGCAGGTAAGTTTTAATTTTCTTGTTTTCTTGTCAAATTATTCTATACCAAGGATTGTCAACTTCCATTACAATCCATATGACTATTTATGTAGGTCTCATTGGATGTTGCTCATTTTGGATATGCATGGTGGGCATGCTTTCTTTATTGATTCTTGTGGATCGCACTTCCGTCCCACCCTCGTAATATTATAAATAAGTAAGATTTTTTTTTCATCTGTTATCTGTATATAATTAAATAATTTGTTATTCATCTATAATTCATTTGAAATATAAATTTGTAGGGTTTTGTTGGATTTAACTCTTCAGACCGAGACTATACAACCACCAAAACTCACTTGGAAGAATGCCAAGGTATACGAAATAATTAATTGCTCTAAGTTATCACTAATTAAACCTACATTATTACAAACGATATTTATTAGTTGTTTTGTTGTCCTTATTCCACAGTGCCCTTAACAACAATCAGATTGGGAGTGTGGGTATTATGTCCTAAAGTACATCAGGACCCTCACAATCGATGGTACCCTTGTTTCCCATTTAAGAAAGGTAGAATTTTTTTTTTCCATAATCTTATATGTTTCTACAATTTTTATAGATATAGCCAAAAAGTTTTAGCTTAATTAAATATGTTGTATTTCATGTTGCTGTGCTTTTAGAGTGGGCATCCAAGAAGACTTACTCCAAGGTAATTCTTAATGAAATAAGATTTGAATGGGCTAACTATGTAAGGACTTTCAATTAGTTATTGGAGTAACTACATGAACTTGAAATACATATTAAAATATATTTTTCCATTGATTTGTGTGTGCTCCTTTGGATTTTATTATTTTCTTTGAAATATATATATATATATATTTGTATTTTAAGCAATGAATGAGTGGAAATTTGGAGTGTGGGAATAAATAAGTATGTATGAAGTAAATTTGGATTTTGAATATGGAGTGAATATGTGGCTTTGTGGATGGGAAATGATGAGTATGGATGTTTTGTAGTCATTATAGATGTGGATGGGTAATGATGGGTATGGATGTGGATGGGTAATGATGAGCATGGATGTTTTCAAGATAGTAAGAAGCATGGTTCCTATCACATTTGAGGATTGGAGACTTGTTCTATCCTCAACCAAATATTCAATATGGGAAATGGTGAAGGTATGTAAACATTAAGTACATGTATTATTTACATTATAACTTTCCTTATTTTTCAAATATAGTAATTTAATGTCTTCCATTTGCAGTCTGCCTTTAACATGCCGAATGACAAGAAGACTCGTGCTTTACAAGGCATTGGTGAGCAATGGAGAAAATGGAAGAACTACCTTGTTTGCAAGTACATAGTTCCAAATGTCAACGATCCGTCAAGGTTGTACATGGTGCCTTCCATTTGCTTCAATGTCATTGACTAGTAGGCTTGGAATGCATTTGTACAAAACCACACCTTCGCTGAGTTTGAGGTATATGCAGAAATGACGCTTCGTTCTTTTAATTGCATGTAACGTTCAATTTATTGTACTTGATCATGCATGTAAAAATGTGTAGGTGATGAGTGCAAGGGGAAGAAAGGTGCAAGAAACAAATTTGCAACACCCCCTATCTAGGATGGGCTACACTTGTTTAGAAGAGCACGAAGTAAGCATTGATGATAATTTATCCCATTCGATTTAATGCTACTATAATTATATACATGTTCTCTAACTATAGTGCCTTTGCTTGACAGCAAAAAAATGCTCGGACTACGGAACCCATTGATTGCTCCATTCTTTGAAAGATGGCACACTCGGTGGGCTGTACTAGCAAGAAGTTATCAAATGAAGCTATTGCGCGAATTGATTCACACATAGTAAGTGGTTCCACCTGTCTATAATTTTTTTACAATTAATTAGATCAAATGATCGTGTCTTTCTAATTGAATTTTGTAGGACGCTCTTACCCAAGAAAGCACTACTACAGGAACTTTAAGCAGCACTGCTGCCAAGGAAGACATCTTGTATAGGGCTATGAGCAATAAGGAAGACCACCATAGTGAGTTAGGGCATGGGTTGTGGTATTGTTCCTTCTAAATTCTTTGGTAGAGGACATATGCCTAACGTTCAAGATGATGAGGCAGCCTATAATGCGTTCGTTGTGAAAGTGAGGCAGGATATAATTAAACAGATGCAAGAGGGAGGTTTGATGGTGGTTGTTGTACCCCCACTCATAATACTCTCAGCCCCATTATACCTTCATTACATGCAAGCTGCAATCCCCAACCAAAGAAGATGATGAAGGACATCTGCCTCCCCATGAACAGGAAATTCCTGCCCATAAGGTATATACGTACATAAACAAAACAATAAATTTTCATTGTCATTTTGTAATAATATTTTATATATCTCAACCTATCTATTGCATATTTGCGCTGTAGGTGGGTCACTGCCTATTGGCCGTGGAATCCCGTCATAATATCATGGCAGTTGGTTCATGCTATGAGCATGAATCAAACATTTTGCACGAAATTATTATGCCACAAGGTACTAAGCGGGTTTCCATTACCATCCCATTGAATGCTAATGCCTGCCTACCATTCCCATTAGAAATGGAAAATATTATAACCGTTGGGTAGGCAGTTGCACATCACGTCGCTTGACTTGAGGAACTAGTCATTGTCATAGAGTCCACAGTATGTACCTTAGCATACTACCTTTCTCATTAACATTCTTTAACTAAAGGCCTCATAGAAGTCCTTTAATAACTACATACGGTTAATTAGAAACAACATGCGACACTAAGATCGGCCTCCATTCTAGTGGCATCTGTTGATGCTGCACCAATGGAATAGGTACTTGTATATATCTTTGGTTTTTCTTTCATCATAATTTTGGCCCTCTTCATATATTAATATTAATTAGCTGCGAATTTTTACATCTTTTACAGCAGTCGACCTAGGAGCATGGGGCAGTCCCACCTAACACGCCTCAATCCCTAAGGGTACTCTATGGTCTCATCAACAGCAATATGGGCATCAGTAATCCTGTACAAATCAAGCGGGGAGTGCTTGCCCATAGCATTGTTGAAGTGCCACTTATGGCAGAGGACCTATTACACATTTTCCAATGGGATCAACTCAAGCACCCTCACATTCTCTCCTACATTAGGTATATAAGCACATACTTGCATATAAATCATTTGATATTTAATTACATGTTACATTTTAATGGTATATGTACTAATTATTTCTTCTATGTAGGTTCTTGAATGATGCTACTGGCTTTTTTGAGGGTGAGGGTGAGGGTATAGTACTTTACCAATTTCTTGACCCTGGCATCATTTCTAGAGCTTCGACGTAGTGGGTGATCAAGCATCATAATCAAGATATTTTAGCAGGCCTATTTTACTGCTCTAAGGGACAAGGCTTAATGATTCCCTATAATAGCGGGTAAGTTTTAATTTTCTTGTTTTCTTGTCAAATTAGTCTATACTTAGGGATTGTCAACTTCCATTACAATCCATATGACTTTCTATGTAGGTCTCATTGGATGTTGCTCGTTTTGGATGTGCATAGTGGGCATACTTTCTTTTTTTATTCTTGTGGATTGCACGTCTGTCCCACCCTCATAGATATTATAAATAATTAAGATTTTTTTTTTTTTTTATGTGTTTTGTGTATATAACTACATAAATTGTTATTCATCTATAATGCATTTGAAATATAAATTTATAGGGTTTGGTTTGATTGGGTTGTTGAGACCGAGACTATACAATTGCCGAAACTCACTTGGAAGAATGTCAAGGTATATGAAATAATTAATTGCTCTAAGTTATCACTAATTAAACCTACATTATTATAAATGATATTTATTAGTTATTTTGTTGTCCTTGTTCCACAGTGCCTTAGACAACAGTCATATTGGGAGTGTGGCTAGTATGGCCTAAAGTACATGAGGACCCTCTCAATCGATGGTACCCCTGTCTCCCATTTAAGAAAGGTAGAAAACACTTTTTTTTTTCCATTATCTTATGTGTTTGTATAGTTTTTATAGATCTAGCTAAAAAAATTTTAGCTTAATTAGATATGTTGTATTTTAGGTTGCTATGCATTCGGAGTGGGCATCCAAGAAGACTTACTCCAGGGTAATTCTTAATGAAATAAGATCTAAATGGGCTATGTAATGACTTTCAATTAGTTGTTCAAGTAAAGAATGAGTTTCAACTCTATCCATATTTGTTTCCCACCCTCAGGAAGTGTTGCAAGTAAAGAATGTAAGGTATGAATTTTTATGATGTTTCATATACTGTAGTTATGAATCTTTGGAGAATTTGGTGCCATCTTGTTCGTAACTCTTTGTTTCTTCAATTGTTTGGATGTCCTAGTTATAGTAATGGTGTGTCAGTGATTCCTCCTTTTCTGGCAGTAGCAAATGAGAGCCCACACTATTCTAACTGGTTGGACATGGGAATTGGTGATGCACTTTCAAAAACTGCTGATCTTTTAGTTTATTCAAAGTTTTTGCAGCCACATTCTATAGACTTTTCATCCATCAAGTTGAATGTCACACAACTAACTGGTGCTTCATTCTAAATGTATAAAATCAACAAGTTGCTAACCATTTTCTATTATTGCTATCTTATCTATCCTAAGTATAGTCTTGGCATAAATGTTTGGTAGATGGAAGGGCTTTTGCTAAAAAATATTGCCTTTGAATGTTTGGTAAATTTTTTCCATTGCCTTTGTAGCATACTTCTATGCAGTAGGTCATGCTTCATGGAGCAGACTCCTATTTCTTATGCTCCTAGTAGACTAGCTTGTCAATAATTTGACTAGGTGCTCAGTCCCAAATTTGAAAGAAATGGAAATGGTAAAGTTTAGGAAATATTATAGTACTAGGGAAACCAAACAAGAGGCCATAAGACTCCTGCCATGAATGACTAAGTCCTATCACTTCATTTTTGCACTTTTCTACTCTATTCCACTTGCTAATCTCTTTATTTTTTTCACAGGATACAATGGTTTTTTTGTTCTATTTTAGTGGATATAGATTAGTGTCTACATCACTAGTTTAATCTAGAATTGTTGTTTGAGTTAAAGTTCAACTTGTGCTTTAATATTAGCCTCATGATCTTCTCTGTCGACTCTGTTGGTCTAGAGACTCCTCCTATCTTGGTTTAGATGGCAGGCACACTACATTTCTTGGTTTTTCAATGTGAAACCATTCAAGCATTCTTTATTATGTTGGTTTTCTTTCCTCACCTAACTCACCCAAATTAGTTGTTCTATATGGCTACTCCAATCAACTGAATTAATTTGTCTTCTTTTACACCTAATTACATTTCAATTGCTAGGTTAGTGCCTCCATGGACTTGTAACTAGTAATGGGTGACATGCTTATTAATGTATTTTTAAATGAATTATTAGAAAGAGATAAGAAATGTAATAGAAATAGAATGGATGCAGGGTGTTCGCCATATTTTACGTGAGTGTTCCTATCAAGACCCTATTTTAAGTGGGTGTTCGCCCTATTTTAAGTGAGTGTTCCTATTAAGTGGGTTCTAATAAAATGACATAGATGCACAATTTGTGGTGATATGTGGTTCTCTTTTCTTAGATTCAAACTATGATTCATGCATGCGTCAAACACAATCCTCGAAGTCTGTTAACTATGACTATACTTTCCATTATGATCAGCTTCATTTTTCATTTTTGTTATTCTAGACTTGCTATCAATATGGATCTTTCATTCAGTTCTAATATTCTATATTCCTGGTATACTTTTCGATGTTGTTGAGCGATATTGCTAATGCTATTAGAATGTCTTGTATTTTCTTTGATAAAAGCCATTATTGGACCTTAAGCATTACTTGACTACAAGAAAGAAGTGGATGAATGTTAATGTTAATAGGTTTTTAATGTTTATAAACATTGTTTGAGTATCAAGTTTTCAATGTATACATGTGGTGGATCTAAAAAAGAAAATTAAAAAAATTTATAACTTTAGAAGTTGTTTATTTTTAAACGACTTCTAAAGTTGTATAGTTTATAAGTCATTTAAAAATAAATGACTTCTAAAGTTTACAATTTAGAAGTCGTTTACAAATAAACAACTTCTAAAGGTCTTCTAAATTCATAAACTATAGTTGTTGAAATATAAACAAATTCGAAAGTCTTTAATTTTGGAAGTCGTTTAAATAAAAGAATTCTAAAATCCTAAACTTTAGAGTAATTTATATTTGAACAACTTCTAATCATCCCTTTAAAATCACACTTTTAGCATGATATAATTGCTTGAATTGATCCTCCAATTGTGTGACTCCATGTGGCATGGTTCTCATGTTGCTTGATGGCACACTTTGGTGGCTGATTCTTTAATGGCTTGAATGGCTAAGTCATTTGGCTTCAAAGCTTGAATGGCTTGGTTCCTTTGGTTTCCTACTTAAACTAGGAAACCTCATGTATTACTCCAATTCTTATGCAAAGTGGTGGAATTGCATGGCTTTTTGCATGGACCATTTTAATCACCTTTGATGCTTACAATTGATTCCTTGAACTTCATTTTCTTGCTTTAAGATGATCATTAACATTGATTTAGCTTTAAATTACTGAAATTTTATGTCTTTGGCCTTCTTTTGATCTTGATCTTCAAATCTTATTGTACTTGATCTTGCCTGTTGGATCATCTTCTCACTTGCTACAAAAAATAAAAACCCTAATTAAATCCTAATAAATTATGATGATTCACTTACTTACTCTAGATTAGCTCCTAAACCTACCAAATATCAAAATTTTGAATTATTAGGTTAGAAATGTATGTGTTATAAATTTTTAGAAAAACCTTAGAAAAATACTATATTTAATAACAATGGGCTACTACTTGGTACTTTTAATACAAAATTATATACTTATTAGCAAGCATGTATCTTCTCATGCTTTAATCCTAGTACAGTCATGGTTTTCTTTTCCTCCTATGTAGACCTTGCCAATTTGTTCCTTCTGTAGCATTTTATCATCTACTTTGAAGATTTTTATAAATCCTTAAAGCAAAAAGAAAAACAAATCTTGGTTTCACCTTGTATAGTTTTACCACTACAGACAGCTTAGAATAATTTGTACAGCCAAGGTACAATAGGTCATTGGCTTCCTCCAATGTAGTCTTGAAAGTCAACGTATGCATCTTGAAACATCTGTGCAGGTGTACAATCTACGACACTTCATATAGTGTCTTCATATTTATATACATTTTCCCTTATCAAGGGCCCTTGAGATAGTTCTTCTCCACGCTAGATTCATAGGCAATAACTTTCGTTGACTCCATCAAAGCATAGGTATTTGCTCAACTTGCCTATAGTTACCTTTCTCATTTTTTCACATCTCGAGCATGGATTGCACATGCTATTACAATCTGCATCCCCTTCCCTTAGTGCAAACTCTATGGACTTTTTTGTTCCCTCATAATATTATGTTGATGATCTAGCTGCAGTCATCCAAGCATATCTATCTATTTTGATGGTGCCAAATAAAACCTCTTAATTACTTTCAAACATGAAAGCTAAGAATGAACTACTAGTTACACATTTTTGCAAACAATGGATTTGCAAAGGCAAAATTACAAAAAGCTTATCAGGCATGCATGGAGATTTTCCAACTCTAAGTTGGGATAACAACATCGAAGCAAACATGCATGATGGATCCATACAAGATAGGGAAAACTTTAGGAATGAAATTTTCTACCCATAGTCACATAAATGAAACATAAGAAAAGGATGAAAGTCTTACCTACTCTGATTAGCCGAGATAGTACAAGTTTGAATACAACTATATGTTCAATCCATTTCAATCACTAGATTTTTAGTTAAAGCCAGCAAGAGATAAAATGTAGATAGCAAAGATTTGGCTTGTGTAGTTTAATGTGGCTAGATTAAGATATATGGATGGGAGACATGAAAGAAAAGAGGTATGAACTTTTCATATAACGTTAGGTTTTTTAAGATGATTTTGAAAAACCATATTCTTAAGTAGGTTTTTTAAGATGATTTTAAGAAACCACCTTCTTAATTACTTTTTAGGATAGTTTTTAGCTAATTTTCTTAAATAAATATTTTTAAGACAAATTTTCTTAACCATAATATTAATCCTTATTTTATGAGATAAATTTTTCTAATCATCTTTTTAATCTTGATTTTTTTTAAGTTGATTTTTCTAAGGATTTTTGTAATCATGTATATTTTAAGACTATTTTTCTAAGGATCTTATTAATTATTATTTTTTTATGTTGGTTTTCACTAGCCATCTTCTTAAGGAGGATTTTTTAAGATGACTTTTTTTTTTTAACCATCTTCTTCAAAATGGTATTTTTTAAGATTATTTTCTATAACAATCTTCTTAAATTCTTTTCACAAAAATCTTCAAAATTTTTAACTATCCACAATGACTTTTAAGACAGTTTTTGGAAAATATCTTAGTAAACAGGATCTTTTTAGGATGGTTTTTTGTAGCCATCTTACATTTTTGTCTCTTTTACTAAGACAGTCACATAAAAACCATCTTCTTTTTGTCATCTTTGGCAATACCAATTTTAGTGGTGACAATCTCATTCTCAAATTAGTCACCTAGGTGAGAGAGACTCCCCCTTACATTGGACTTAGAAAGCATTAGTGCCTCTTATTAGAACTCTTTTGCTTTCATGTTAATACTTTAAACCTACATCCAAGGTTAAAACAGATCTTGTGCGGAACACATGGCATAGGTCTTGGTTAGAAGAAGTGAGGGGTCCACTTGTGGATGATCCCTCTTGTTCACTTGATTGTTCTAGTTTTAGCCATCTAATAGTTAGAAAAACATGTGGATTAGATCATTCTCACTCACACACATTCTGAAATCTAATCTTCGGCCAAAGGGGAAAGCAGTAACTCAAACTTGTCAACAAGCATATTGAAAAGATATACCTTAGTTTGCAACCAAATGCACTAGACATTTGTTGGCAAAAGTTGTACTTTGCTCAAAGGAAATAAGTGGTTTGGAAACTTTGTCTAGTAGCAGTTCAAAATCAACTCACAAAGTCACAATTATTAGGATTGTGGAGAAAGTTATTGTGATGTTTTGCATTCGGTTTATGTTAAAGTGATTTGGTTTAGCAATGCTGATAAACTTACAAAGATTTTCATTTTTTTTTTCCAAGGTAATTCATTAAAGAAGACGATCAAGGAGACTGTAAATAACAAAGATCTGCCACTCGACTAGGGGTTGATAAAACTACGAAAGATACGGAGACAGAACTTGGTCCAAAGAAAATATCTGCCTGCTAGTATCATCCATAGCTAGAAAACATCCAAAGCTGAGAGCAGATACAGGAAAGCAAAAAAGATCTCATCTACTCTAAGAGATCGTGGCTCATTACAAGTAACACAGACAAAAAAATTTCAAAAAGCACCCGCAACCTCAAAGAATCAAGTGCGAGAAAACAGATCAACACACTCTAAAAACTACACACCAAAATGATATTAGGCGCTCAAGTTCATGATTCACTTGTGTAGGCCAAGCTCTTCCTCCATCCGAGACGTTGACTCTCAAGCGATAATCATTGGCAACTGATGGATCTAGGATGTCCCCAATATCGTTCGCTTCTCTTGGAATTTTACTCAAAAAGGGAAGTCTCTTGATTACAATGATTCCTGAATCTCACCCATCACTTGCGCATATTTCCACACCACTGTTCTGGTTGGTTAAGCCAGCCAATGACAACTTTTGAATCTCCGTAAATAATTATTGGAAATGGGAATATTTTTCTGATAGAAGAGCACCTAACTTTGATACCATAATCTCGGCCTCAAAAGCTTCCCTCCATTCAATTGGGCCTGAGAACGCGAGAAGCCCTTGTCTTCGATCATTTCTAATGACTCCTCCAACTCCCAAATTTTGAGACTGCCTAACGCATGACCCATCAAATTTGAGTTTGATCCCGCCCTGGGGGAGGTTTAAACCACTGAGCTTAACATTTTTCTTTCTTTGGGTGAAACGAACACACATCAAGCCAAGATCTTTTAATTACGGTTACTGAAAAATCAACGAAATGCTTCTTTGCACTTGCCCAAAGAGCTACAGGATGTAGGTTCTGTCTGTGATTTGGAATGGAGGTGAACACTTGACCTTGAAAATGCGCTTGTTTCTTTCCAGCCATATCGTCCAAAGCACCGCTAGGCAGCACAACATCCAAAGCATTTTTTCCTTCGGTGATTTTAATTATTGTCTCCATTGAACCAGTAAAGCAGAAAGTTTATTCGGGAATGCCCAGTGCACTCCAAACCATCTGGCGATTTTAACTATTGTCTCCATTGAACCAGTAAAGAAGAAACTTTATTTGGGAACACCCAATGCACTCTAAACCATCTGATAAAAATAATTCTATACTTAGTATACTTTGAGACAGTGAAGAAATAAATGTCGATTATCCTCTCCATTCGAAAGACATATTACGCATCCGTTAACGAGATTCCAGCTTCGGGAGGTGAGGGTATCAGCTGTAAGAAGTTTATCTTTGGTCGCAATCTAACAAAATCATTGTATTCGATGTGCAATCTTGCTTTCAACTGCAACAACTTTGAAAAAACAAAAACAAAAACGACTTAAAATAGAGGGGACCGTAATTGATACGGACACCCCCCCACTTAAAGAAAAAAAAAAGAATAGACCTAATAGTCTGTTCTCCATGCGATTGAGAGAGGGAGAAGAAAAGAGGAAGAGAGAGTGGGGGAGAAGGAAAGAGGAGAAAGGAGGGGAGGAAACTACCCATCCTCCACCCTCCATTTCTCTCATCAACTAAGGGAGGAGGAGATCGACGGTGGAGAAGAGTTGACTGTCGCCGGAAAAGATAGAGTGAACGGCGTCATTGATCAACGATCGGTGCCGTTCATTGTCTTCCCCTAGCTACCACAAGCAAAAGCCATATAGTTGCTCGTTGATTTAGCAAGTTTTGGTAGGGGGAAAAGGGGGAAAACATTACCCACGACGGGATTTTCCGGCGACAGAAAAATTAATGGCAATCTCATTCTTCGGTGACGATTGGAGGTTGAAGACACTCCTTAAGGGTAAGATCTAGGATACCCATCTCTTGAATCTTGGTAGTTTGCAAAATTTATACATTTTTAACCTATATCTAGAATTAGGGATGATCCAACCGTCCAATACCTAATCTAAGGGTAGGGATGAAAAATTAAAGACTTGATATAGTCTAAATCACACTAGATTGACAGATCTAGGCAGAAAATCGATCGGACAATCTCAGCCATCCGATCGGGACTGTTTGCACACTAAATCCTTGATGTCTGATTGATGATCAGACATCACCGATGAATCTTAAGACCTTAAATTAGTTAGGATATGACAAAAATTGGGAATTGATGGATGAATTAGCTATCTTGATTTGGAAATGTGTAAATTTACTTGAAATTATGAACATATGGATTTGTATTGACAATGAATTCAAAATTTGATTTGGTTCGGTGATTGATAAGTGATTAAAGGAAGGATATAGTAAAATTGTGGAGCACAAAAAGGGAGTTAGGTAATTTGGACATCAACATGCTAGGAATTTACTTGAAACTTGAGATTTTGATCTTTTTAGTTTATGCAGCTATCAAAAGGGTATATTCATGCAATTTATTTAAAATAACAGGTTTACTTTACTATCAGATTGAAAAACCAATGCATGAAATTATATGGTTTTATCAGTTTTATAAGCATGGGATGCTACCTAGTATTATTATGTTATGACGGATATATTGGGGCCGGTGGACTCTGTGCTAGGAAGATTGAGGATTGATCATCCTCTTTCTTCTGAATATATATATATATATATATGTATGGTGGATACTTGGCCAGAGGGGCCTAATGCAAGCTCATATCATCATGGACAGGTCATGGCTTGTGTGCCGTGTTTTCCATGAACACGATGCAAAGGAGTCTATCCGTTTGGTATCGACATGATAGCTACGGACTTGATTGGTTCTTGTCCGTCGCACAGAGGATCTATTATTTTTGGGTTTTATGTATATTGCGCAATAGCGCAGGTACAGGGCACCATGGTATTTCAGGTCAATAATGAGTACTCATGACCAACGGCAGGTGGCCGAATTTGAGTGGTTTTATACTTGTAAAATCTTGATGAGATTTAGAGTATGCGTGTGTGTGTGTGTGTGTGTGTATAGGTGTGTGTATACACTGGTTGAAATACTCTTATTTACATTTAAGCATTTCCTAGTTTAAATGCATTTCTCTATTGGTTTTGAGGCATGCGAAAAGTCGTGACTATCTTCCATATCATCTAAATGTTTTACTAAGGTTATTGTCATTATTTGGAAACAGTAAGCATGGATGTTAAATTGACGATTCAAACTGATGGGACATGGAAACTATTTGAAATGGCATGGTATGAATTTCGGAATATATTATACTACTTATTTGGCATCAAATGACACAAAAATTCACAAAGTATGATAAATTGTTCCTTTTAAAGTTAGAACTGCATAAACTTGTGTGTTGATGATGAAACTACCTACACAAGCGAAGGCTTGCTGAGATATTGTACTTGTTTACAATATCTTAGGTTCGAAGGACTACGGTAAAGGGAAAGGCATATAGTTTTGACTTGGAAGTTACAAGGAAACTATTTTGAGTAAAGGTGAGGTATAGGTAAAGATTTCTAAAGGTTCTTACAACTCTTATATAATAAAAATTGTTTCATGACTATTAGAAATGGACATGTGAATGTGTAATCATTATCGTTTGACACGAATGGCTATGACTGGAGTGATCCACAGGTATACTGTGTCAATTACCTAGCCTTTTTGGCATTACCAAAATGTTTCATTTATTTAAATTAAACAAAAATGTGTATGTTGGTATTTGGAGGGAGACGGAGTCTCTATCATGGATATTTATATGTACATGATGATTATCAGGTGTCGCATTGTATGCGTTAAATGTACAAGGTCCGAAATACAGGGGAGACTCTGCCGGATTTTTGGTTAGAATGTGATGTTCATTCCTCTGAAAATCATTGTTTTTAATAAATAAATAAATAAATAAGAGACTTGGGATTTTTAAGGTATTCTTTACAAAGTTATTCTTCTGCTATTTGGTTTTGAACAGTTTTATAAAAGCATTGGGGCCCCACAAAGCAAAAGATTTATAAAAAAGTGTTATAAAAACCTGGGATGTCACATCAACCATGGACACGCCACCAAGATCCTGCTGATCGACACCACCACAAACAAGCTAGTCAAAACATCCCTCAAAAACTATCTCAAGAACTAATCCAAATCCCTTTTGCCTTTCCAAACACCTGGATATAATGCATTTTCAAGGTATTGAGAAATTGGTTCGCCTGTTCGTCATATATAATACACAATTCCTGTCTTAAATTCGATGCCCAATATACTCCTTTTGTCTTATAAAAGAAACAAGCCACTCAAGCGTTTCCAATCTTGTGCAAGGGAAAAGAAATGGTGAAGCACTTTTTCAAGTGACTGAAAACCTAGCCATGTGTCTTTTCCAAATCTTGCCAATGAGCCATCCTTTACTAAAAATTTATTTGCCGCTGGAATTCAAGCCGAGGTTTAATATATCAGCCCAAAGTTCCTTGCTACCTCTTTGGACCTTATCGTGTGAGTAACAACCTCCCCATTCCAAACATAAATACTTCCAATCATTCTCTACAAAGTCCTGTCCTTTTTTCCCCGAACCTCCATAGCCATTTCATAATAAGAGCTTCATTAAAGAGTTTGATTTGCCTAACATTCAATCCATCCGTTCTTTTTGACTTGCAAACCCTTTCCCGTTACACAAGGTGGAATTTGTGCTTTTCCTCTGTGTCCCCTCACATAAATCTCCTGTGAACTGATTCAATTTTATGGGCAATCGTAGCTGGTCATTGAAACAATGAGAGAGTAAGTAGGCATATTGGCAAGAGCAGACTTTATAAGGGTCACTCACCCTCCCATCAATAGATTCTTCCTCTTCCAATTGACATAGAGAAATTTTTTTGCAATGCATTTCTTTACATTAGTTCATAAGAACTGCTTTACAAACATCCCATATGACCAAGTGGTTGGCTGAAAAGGAGCCTCTCCAATGGTATGTTAGGTTGTGGAGTAGTGCTCTTCATTTTCGCATGAAGAGCCCACCTTTGGATGATCAAACCCATTAATCTTATGCTCTAGCTTTAGATATCTCATAACCAAAAAATATGATGATTGGATGATTCTAGCATCTTAAGAGTCATGTTTAAAGGAGTTGAATTTAGAATATTATCTAAAGTTTCTAAACATTCATTTCTTATGATACAATGTACAAGTGTTTTACTTACTAGAATTATCTAATTTTCAAGCTATTAAACTAGTTAATATTAAAGGATGGAGGAATGAGATAACTGAATTTGATCATCCAATGAAGACCTTAATACAAAAGTCAAGGGGAGCTTCTGAGCGGAGTATCCTATAGGGCCATTGGTCTGGCATTCTTCATTAAGATGTACCTTAACATTCCTAAGTATAGGTGGCGCATCCACTGGGAACTTAGGCGAGTGAAATGTAGTTTTAGACTTTTTTGGCATTTTTCATCTTGCTACACATTTTGAGTCAAAGAAAAAGACTCTTACTGGCGAAGATATCCGCAGATAATTCGAAGTGGCACGATTTTACAAAGTCTGCACTGTGTCAGCATTGTCAGTTTTGACAACTTATTCCTAACCGCTTTATCAGAAGAGAGTGAATCTGCACATTGCTTTTGGTTTTAATTTACCCTTTTATTAAGACCACTATTTTTATTGTCACACAGAAGGCAAATGTCCACTAGTTTCCGCAAAGTTGGTGAAGAAATGAAAAGTGGACAAGTGATGACTGCACTAGCACTAGTTCCCAGGAGCTCAACCCACTGACCGTCTCCAAGTTGTATATAACCACTAGGTATAATGATTCGCCAACAAGGTTAATGGCATAGCCGACATAATACGCACCGGAATGGCATGTGCACAATGGCCAAGAAAAATCCTTGTTTTGGGGACTGAAACAAAAAAAACAAAAAAAAAACCGCAAGAAAAAGGTCGTTCTCGTGATCCGTGTTCCTTATTTGCAGGGTACTCAATAAAGCTATCCGACCTTTTTACGAGATGGTGAGCTTTTTCCCGTCTCTGCACCCAAGTCCCCCAAAAACGAACCCACATTCGAAAAACGAGCACAGCCCAGGCCCTCAAACATGTGATCTTCACTGGGTTTTATCATGAAATCTCATGTTTATAAGGCTTACGCACGTTGTAGATAGATCCTAGTTGATTGCACGCTCTTCTCCACCTTTGTACGTGACAAAATGAACTTCCAGCTAGCATTTCAAATGGGCTTGAGAAACCGAACATTAATATTCCTACTCTTCCTTCTTGTCTCTGCAGAGGAGAAAAATACCGGCACTGCCACAACCACCACTCTCAGCCAGTCCACTCACCGCTATATCGTGTTAGCAAAGCAAGGCAGGCGATTTCTTCATAACGCTTGTGATGGTTTCTTCTCATGTAAAAGAAGAGTTCCCAACACAGCAGATCCTCTCCACAATCGCCGAAGCTTTTCTTATCTTTTTTGCTTTTTCTTCCATGGATCTGTTTCTTGTTTTGGGAGGAAGGAGGGAAGGTGATGTTCGGCTGATAGGGGACTTCTTTTGTTTGATTGTATGATGAATTTTCAATTACTTTTGCTGATATAGCATCATTCCCCATGCTTTTTATCCTCGTGAGTTGGGTTCATGATTTGAACTTTGGAGCTTCTAGCTATAATATGTATAATGTGTAAGGTAGTGAGATGAGCGGAGATGTTGTTCACGCTCATTTTTTTTTTGTCGGGTCTCTTTCCATTGAGGCATATAGGTGTTCTTGTGGTCTCTTTTCACTTGTATACTTTTATTTGTTCCATCTTTTTGGTTTATTTGCGGTAGTCCTCCTCCTGTTTCTTAAACTTTATGGGCCCAGTGGGATGGTTCCGATTCCACATTTCTTTTGCAGCTTTTGTTGTGGTTTTATATAGATTTATTGTAATGGACATGCATGCATCTTGATCATAAGAGAGAGGAGACACTATTACACATGAGACTTTTAAAGTTGGTATAAAGTTGTTATTTTGACTACCTATTTCATAAATATTTTACGTCGTTTAGAAAAAATGACTTTATAAGTAAAGACGTAAGAAGCCATTTAATGAAAAATGGCTTCTTTAGTCTGGCGGGAAGAGGAATTTTTTTGGTGGAAAGAACTTTTAAAATCATTTGACTTAAACAACTTCAAAAGTCTATACTTTTAAATTTGCTTATTTCTAAATGACTTCAAAAGTAATTGACTTTTGAAGTTGTTTAGTCCTAAACGACTTTAAAAGTATACACTTTTGAAGTTGTTTAAGTCAAATGACTTTAAAAATATACACTTTAGTGTGGCGCAAAGAGGGATTTTACGTAGGAAAGAACTTTTAAAGTCATTTATTTCTAAATAACTTCAAAAGTCATTGATTTTTAAAGTTGTTTAGGACTAAATAGCTTTAAAAGTCATTGACTATTGAAGTCATTTAGAAAAAAACAAGTTCAGTATTCCTTTCCTTTTGATATTGTTTAGAAATAAACGATTTCAAAAGCTCTTTCCTGTGTAAAATCCATCTTCGCACCAAACTAAAATGTATATTTTTAAAGTCGTTTGACTCAAACGACTTCAAAAGTGTATACTTTTAAAGTAGTTTAGCACTAAATGACTTCAAAAGTCTTGTTTATTTATAAAATGTCGAAGTCACATTATTTTTTCCTGTATCCTCTATTCATGTTCTTCTTCTCACGGGTGGCACGACAGCCTCTTCCTCTGGTCCTCATGTCTATCACTTTTTTTTTTCTTTTTTTTTTTTCCCTTTTTCCTTTTCATTTTAATTATTTTGATTTTTTGTGGCATGAAAAACACAATAAGTAAACCATAATATCTTTTTATCATGCATTGCTTTCTTTTTACCAACCCTCTATATTTGCATTTTATAGATCAAATGGGTTTTGTCACTACAGATGATGGGGTTAAGAAGTGTATTAGAACAAAGCCATTTTCACCAAAATTATATTATTTCATCACCAACAACAACAACTTCTCTCTCTTTAACCATTACTACTAGAAAAAGGGAGAACATTATGATTTGTGATTCTCATCCCAAATTAGGGTTTGATGAAAAGAAATGATACCATCAAGTCGGCTGAAGAAGTTGCATGAAGGTAAAAGCTTTATCCTCTCTCCCCATAGAGTGGTGTCAACTAAATACTACAAGACGAGATTTTGATGAAATCATTTCAGATTAGCCTTTAATCATTATATTGTATTAATAAGTGATAATATTATGCAACATTTAATATACAAACACTTCCATTATCTAATTAAAATTTGTTCCTTTCTTAGCTTTGTTGAGTAGTTGAGGGAATGGGGCTTTGAGCACATGAGGTGCTTCCACTATAGGCTCAGATGGAATTAGAGGTTTATGTCTAGTCTCTTTCTCTTGTGGTTGTACATTTTCATTCTCCTCTTTCTTTTCCTCAGTCTACCTTACTTTGTTATCAATCTAATGATCGCTCATAAGGGTGGTTATAGACTTGGCATGCTCATGAGGTTCTGATTTTGAGAACTTGACTCTATCTCAAATTGACCCTTAGGGTTAGGGATGGGTTGACTAGGGAACTATCCCTTTCGTCTATTCTATAAGTCAATTGATAATTGGCTAACATGCATCTCTAGCTTGGCTATAGCTTGAGAATTGATATTCTAAAGTTGGTTTAGAGACCTTTTTGTTTCTTCATTTTGTTTCTCAAACATGCTCTGAATCCTCTCCTCTAAAGATGGTTTTGTTGGTTGTTGAGGTTGTTGGAAGCCAGGTGGCTGCTGGGGTACTATATCTCTTAGGAAAGTTTTTGTTAGGGGGTTCACATATGGTCCCCCTGGTAGTTATTCTTTGACTAGGAAAAGTTGGGAAGCCTAGCCCATCTAGGATTGTAGGTCTCAAAATATGGTTTGTTGCTAGGTTGGCAATATGCATTCAATGTAATTGCTTAGTCAATAAGATAGTTGTTCAGCACTCTATTTGATGGATAAGCTATTGTAAGATAGGCTGGACTAGAACAAGTAGCACATACCTCTTATGGAGGTTTATGCAATAAAGTAGCAGCCATCAAAGTTTCAACCATAGTTTCAAGTTTGTCCATTCTTCCACCTAAAAGCTCTAATTTATTTAATTTTTCATCTACAAAATCAAGCTTATATGATAGATCTGTATGTACTCCTATTTCATATAGACCCCCTTTATTTAGAGGTTCTTTGTTTCTCTCTCTTATTTAAATAATTCCATTGCTAGGATTTATCTACCAATGTTTGAAATAACTCCTAGGCCTCTCTCTCATCTTTTAACATGAAGGCCTCTCCCATCGTAGCATCTACCATTTATCTATTTTGAGGCATTAATGGCTCGTAAGTATTGAACTTACTGCCACTTCTTGAATCCATGATGTGAGCATCTTTGTAGCATGTCATTCCACCATTCCCACCATTCGTAATATTGTTCATCATCCCTTCAT
Source organism: Warburgia ugandensis (assembly GCA_035236585.1). Taxonomy (NCBI): domain Eukaryota; kingdom Viridiplantae; phylum Streptophyta; class Magnoliopsida; order Canellales; family Canellaceae; genus Warburgia; species Warburgia ugandensis. The sequence continues at coordinate 40,944,676 of CP141133.1, forward strand.
TGGAAATTGATAATTTCACAATGAAGGGCATTTGTTTTGTGAATGGGGAAAAACTTATTCAAAAACTTCCTAAATAATTGGTTCCATGTGTTTATGAAACCTACTGCCAAGGAATTAAGCCATGATTTGGCTTTATCCTTGAATGAGAAAGGAAATAGCCTAAGCTTAATAGAATCATTTGAAAAGTTTTGGAACCTAAATGTGGTGCAAATATCAAGGAACTCCTTGATGTGTAGGTAGAGGTCTTCTCAGTCTCGACCATAAAAAGTAGGGAGCAATTGGATGACTCTTGGCTTTAACTTAAAATGGTCTGCATTTGTAGGAGATAAAGCTATGCAAGATGGGGTGTTGAGTTCTAGTGGCATATAGAAATCTCTAATAACTTTATGCTTGGCTTCTGCTGTTGGCTCAGCCATAGGATGGGAACTTGGTTTCTTTCCCCCTTGTCTAAGGTTGCATTGAATCTCTAAGTCAAAAGGTGCTAACTCTATGTCTTGAGATTGACACCCTTCCATAAACTATCCTACTCTAAATGTTCTAATCTATGTGCTAACTCTAACTCTACATGATGCACAATTAAATCCTAGTAATAACTAATCAAGCATTATTAAGATTATCTTTTGTTAGTGCATAGGTGGTAGCTTGTTAGACTTAGATCTAGACAGCTCCTCCTTTTTTTTAGATTTGACTACTGCTTGCCAGTTAGGTTCTACTCAAAAGTGGTTAATACAATCCTCATATTAGGAGGTGTTTAGAACTCGACTAAGGTGAAGGTGTGGGAGAATCATTTGGATTTTAAGATACCCACTATAACCGCGTTGCTCAGAAGCTACTAGAGTAATAATAGACTGCATCCTTCTAAAAGAGTCCTATGAGCTCGATACCCTAAGTTTCTTTCTAATTGATTTTAATTAGCATTCAAGGGTTAGGATCGCGATATACATTGATTGATTCCTAAGTGGGCCAAGGAGCTGGTGATCAAATCTGGTCCTTATCTTATAAGGGTTCTTGTGGGGCCCTTACTAGCATTAATTCCATCCCATCATAAAGCATTTAAATATACAATGCAGAATAGAAAGCAAACTAATGCCTACCTATATCCTACTTCACAAAGGGTTAGGCACCTTAACAGATGGGACATTATAACCATGCAACCTATGCTTTGGTTATAGCTGAGCTCAGTCTAACCTTTGTTAAATAGGTGCTTAAACTAATGCAGCAATCTTAAGTATTATGCAATGCTTATCAATGCATGACCCTAATGTATATGATTTATACTACCATCACTAAATGCAATTCTACACTAAATAGGTGCACGACTAATGCAAAATCCTAAATAAAGATGCAAGAATTATCAAAGGATGATCTTAATTTATATGATTTATTATACCATCCAAATGTAGAATTATAGTAAATGCAAATCATCCTAAAAATTAAAATTTTGGTGAGGGATGCTCATAGTGAGGGGTCCGATGATGATCAAGTGTGAGCCACCATACCCCACACTTGCCCAATATTATTACAACCCATTTAAAATTGAATAATAAAGAAATTAAAATTATAAATGACCCTCACTACTAGTTCCAGCAAATCCTAATCTTGGAAAGTAATAAAACCTAATCTAAGATGATGAAACCGTGGCCCATAGGATCATTGTCGCTCTTTTTCCAATTTTCCTCGCACAAAAATCAAAGAAATATGGTCAATATGAAGAAAATAGCAACAACTGTAAAAAGTGTGCAAAAATTATGTAAAAACCATAATCTAATAATTCACCTTAAACCTAAACTAGAGGAAAATAACCTAAAGTGTAGAACACTATACAAAATATTGCAACTCCCCTGCAATGGCACCAAAAACTCGATGTTATTTTAAAATAAATTGGCAAGCACACAAATCATTTGCAATATAGCACACTGGTGAGGTCGATCCCATGAGAAGTTGAAGTAATATTATGCTAATGGTCCTACTTTAAACTATTTAACCTAACCAAAATTCAAGAGATATTTAACCTAAGCTAAAATTGGAAATTAGCATATGGAATTGGAACTTATGCAAAAATTAGAAATATGATAAAATTAAAACTTTCATAATTGAAGACTTTCTAAATTGATGACTTTCCAAAGCTAAGAACTTTTTAAAAATGCATATAAGCAACTTTCCTAAAGTGCGATTTTAACAACATTCTTAAGTAAACTTTTCTAAGCATGATATTAACAACTTACCTAAGGAAACATGCATTAAACAACTATTTTCCTAACCATTCAATATTCTAAATAAAGCACTTAAACTTATGGAAAAAGAACAACACTACTAAACTACTTTCCTATCATGAAGGAAGGCAACAACTTGAATCTTAATTAATCAACAACTTTGCAAATCCTAAAGCATGCAATCTTACTTTATCATTAATTAGACAACCTAAAGAACTAATTGGGTGCTTGAAAATTCAAGTGAACATAAAGTGCATGGTGCTGGAAATTAAACAAAACCAACCATGAAAAGAAATTCCATTAGCCTAGTAGTTGAATCATTCATTCAATTAAAAGTGTAAAACATGGGACTAATCAACTCTAGTGTAAGCAAACACTCAAGGATGTAAACTATCAACTGCTGGATATCAACTTGAACTGAAAACTCCAATAAACTTTATTGAATAACATCAAAATTCATTAAATATAAGCTCCCATACATGTAATCTAAATCTAAAATTAAAATCCTATTACATTGGAGGTCACTTGATCTTAACACACCCACAACTACAAGCTAATACTTTCTCAATTGTTCCAGCTATCAATCATGAATAAGCATTCTTGAAATTCAAGGGAAATTGTAATGGAATAACAAGGAAAAACTCAAGATAAACTAAGAGAACAAAGCTGGAATTCAAGGAAACTAAAAAGAGAACTCAAGGTAATGAAAAGCAAAGGGGAAAAACTAGATTCAAGATGACGTCCCTTGGTTGTCTCTGCAACGGAAAACCATCCTTGAATCTTTGTTTTTAAGGCAAAATGAACTTGAATGAAAGGATCAAGGAATTAAGGTAAACAAGAGAAGAAGTGAGATGACCAACCTTGAAAAGCAAAAAAACTTGATGTGGAACACTTGAAGGGATACCTCACACCTTAGGAAAGGAATAGCAGCCAAAGAAATCTATGAGAAACCAATCATAAGGATGAGAACAATGAGCTAAGAAGAGGATGTCTTCATCCACTATGGAGAAGGAGCCTTTTTCCTTTAGGTGTATGTATCCTTTTGCTTGAGTTTTTATGGAGTTCTATAAGTTTTCCCTCATAAATGTTCAATTTTTCATAAAAACCACCTAATTTCTTACCCACGTGTTACAGCTTATAGGGGTACATTAGGATTTTTAGACCAAAATCCGTAACAGATGCATGATTGACCTAATGAAGCAAAATTTAATATTTTGTAGGTCCAAAGGCTAATCCAAGGTAAATATGTAAATTAATCATATTTTTCTAGGATTTAATTAGGATTTTTCACTTTTATAGGAAATAAGATGGTGATGTGATGGCCACATCGATCGGGATAAAATTGAAGATCAAGATCAAAAGATTGAGTCAAAGCCTCAAAATCATCACTTCAGCATGAAACCAAATGCTAGGAACATCTTGTGGATCAGTAATGGATGCGAGTAAAGGAGCTAAAGATGACAAAACTAAGCCCATGAAGTAAGCCATGCATTTCCACCACCTTTGCATTGAAGCAACTTAAGCCACCTTAGCCATATAAGCCATCAGAGAAGGTGGCAAGCTAAGGAATTCAAGCCAAACCATACGAGCCACTCAAGACAAGGGATAGAACCAAGAAGCCAAGCTAAGAAAGCTTCCAAATTCAGCCATGAAGCTCAACTATTGGAGCCTTCAAAGTTATCCATCTAAGTCATGAAGCTAAGCTAAATGGAAGGCTAGAATTAGATGAAATTCAAGAGAATTATCCATGACGTTTCCAAGAAAAATTTGAACATAATTAAGGAAAATCTTATTAGGATAAGTTGGAATTTGGACTAATAGGATGAGAGCCTGCCAATTTTTATATTTTTCCCACTTTTTCTCACCTTTTTATCACTTTCCACCTCACCATCAATGACCACTAAGAATTTGACTTTCCATTCAAGAGTCCTACTATTCCATAACTCTTCCACCTTCTTAAACTCCTATCCTAACAATCCAACCAATCCCAAGGCCTTAAGAACCCAATTAACCAATAAAAAATTTCCATCTCACCTTCATTTACTGTGTTTTTCCTACACCTCACTTTCCTTCCACTTTCTTCTCACCTTCTTTCTCAACTCGTGTCCCAACCAGCCACAGTTCTCCACCCCCTTCTCCCCCCTCCCTCTTATCTCACTCCCACCCCACTTGCCTATGTTCCACGATTTTGGAAGGGGTATATTGTGATGACCCGGGTTTCTATAACACATTTTCATAATATATTTTGCAAAGACAGGGCCCTTACTAGTAAATTTTTTTCACAAAATAAAGCAGTGAAAATTCTTTTCTTTAGAACTTATTTTGTAAAACCCAAGTCATCACTTCATACATAACATAAGTAGAATTTTGTCTAAGATAAAATTCCATTGAAGGAATTTACTTTTATTAAATTCTAAAATCCATCCAGTGGTTCATAGTACAGCCATTACAATACTTGTCCAAATTACATAATCCAAATTTTAAATCTCACCATACAATAAAAATTCTCAATACAATACAATGCTCTCAAATAAAAATGCATGTCTTCAAGGGATATACCCTGATTGATTATTCTTCCAAGTCTTCTTAAGCCTTAAGGTCCTAATTCTCCTTCTCTGTATCTAAGATATTGTAAACATTCAAACATTTACAATATCTCAGCAAGCTATGCTTGGTAGGGGATTCAAAAAAGAAACATAAATTGATAGTATAATCCTAATACTTCATAATCCCATTATTCATAAACATACTCATGGATCAATCTTTTTACTTTGTCACATATGTACATCCTTATACATATGTGCTGTATATGTTGTATAGATATATATACGATCAAAAACATGAAAAATAGTTAATATCTCAAACATCAATAGTCACACTCATACACACTGAGTTGATTAATCATCCAAACTCCATTGGAAAATACTCCCTTATTTAGGGCAGTATCTGCACCTCATTATGCCATATCATAAGGCATCTCACTATGCCATGCATCATAATGAAAAATACTCAAAGGACTACTATGCATGTAGTTTGATCTATACAACGCACCTAGATAACTATCATACTCCATGCATATCAAATGTGAAAAATCATGTATGTCATGTCTTTATGGGTAGACAGACCGTGACAGTGGTGGCATTCCCATAATGGCACCACCTAACATTTTGCCTCTCTCTGGGCATGGTATCATCATATATCACATTTCGAAGAGCGTGTGGCCAAACCCTCGTAACCCTCTTAGCATAGCATCCCCAGGCATACGATTATTTAAAGCAAAGCCACAAGCCTCCATGCTTGTTTATAAAGTAATCTTTTACTTATCAGATGACTTGTCTGTTTATATCATCATCCTCGTATTCAATATCCTTATACTAAGGATATAATTTTATTTCTTAATTTAGGGATCCTCATTTACAATGAATGATACCCTTGTTCATATAAGTTTAGGGATCACCATTCTATATGAATGATCCCCATGTATTGATTGTACACTTATCAGACAATTTGTCTGTTTATATAGGGTTGGAATACCTTTTAGTTCCCTATTCACTTAGGGTTTTTCCTCAATTCTAACTTAACCATTTCATAGGTGTTTCGTTTGGATCATAAGGGGTTTCAAGGGATTTAATTCAAGTATTTACATTATACTTATCAACATTTCTAGACATAAGATCATGTATTCAACATATACATCTTATGTAGATGCATTCATAAAATCCTCCTACCTCAATAGGGTATCCCTACTCCTTGAAGTCTACCATAGTCTTTGACCAACGTATATCTGTCAACCATACATATAATGTCATGTTCTAACCAAAGTAAAAACTACATAGTCCTTTGATCATCTCTAAGTAGGATGATCTGAATCTTTTCTCCTTGAATCATATATGATCAAGGGTTTAGATCCTCTAATCTAATACAATTATAATCATACAACAATAATCTACTCTACCTTTGCATTTCTTTTCTTTTGTTATTTTTGATCATTTAAGATTTCTCTTGAATCTTGTTTGATCATCCTTATCTTATTTACAATTTTTATTAGGATTAGATAATTTGCTAACCCTTTATTATCTTATTATTATTCAACCAATTAATGATTTATTGGTTGAAGATGGTTTATTTTCTTCTTAAGTCTAGACTCCTCCTTATGTGAGAATTGACCAATGCTTACTAGCTATAGTCTGCTCAATGAGTGGTTAATACAACCCTCATGTAAGGAGGCATTTAGACCTCAACTTACGTCAATGGGAACGAGGGAAAAGCACTTGGCTCTTGTATACCCTCTATAACCACAATGTTTAGAGTCCACTGGAGCGGCACTAGCTCAACCATTAACAAGGTTCCTATGAGCTCTTTACCATAAGTTTATCTATAATTGATTTTAATTAATTTCCATGAATATTCATAATCCCATTCATGGAGCTTTATTATTCTCCTACTTTGGGCCAAGGAAATGGTAAACCATTCTTTATATTGTCCTACTAACTATAGCCTTTACTAATTAAGTCCAAGTCAAATAATTCACTCTTATTTGTTTCATGAAACTCTAATTTCTCAATAGATTACATTTTTGGTGTTTTATTGTAATGACTCCAATTTTGTAATATTGAAATTCCAAGTTAAGCAATGAAAAGATTAGTTTTTGAAGATAAGGGCATTTTGGTCATTTTACTATTCACCTTGACTGAACCCAGAAATTTGGTCCTGAAAATGCTATCATTAGGTGCTTCTCAGAAAAAGGAATCCAACGAGACCAAAATCACTTAAAACGGAGTTAAAATGAGCAAGTTATGGCCCTTTGAAATTCAGGGGCAAAAATGTAATTTTTACAAAAAACGGATTTAGCCTACAAAACACACCCGTTTTGATACGGGCACCCTTCATCTTCAACCTCCTAGAGGCTTCTAGAACGGCAGTGATTGGAGGAGAAATCACTGCCATTCTGGAGGTTTCACCACCGCCATTCAAAGGCGGTGAGAGCCCCCTCCAGAACTCTCTCATAGCTCTATAAATAGAGCTCTTGGGCGCCTCTAATGGCAGCCCAAAAGGTTGAAGAAAACCCGTTGTGGAGGAGTGACCTAGAGAGGAAACAAGGAGAAAAACCCAGCAACGAGCCAGGTATGCCCAAGATCCCTCAAAACCCATCTTCACAGTAGTTCTAAGATCAATTTCCCTAGGTTTTTGCATGAAAAATCATGCAAAATGGAGCCCTGGAGAGCCACCAAGGACCCAGGGACGTCCCCTGGGCCACACTGGTTTGATAGGGTTGAACCAGGGTGTCCTGAGGATGCCTTGGTCCCCTAGACGACGAAATGTTCCAGCCGGAACGTGACGCGTCGATCGCGTTTGAGAAAAACCAATGGGTGCATCTGTGGACGCGCCCGCAAAAGAGAGAGACGGGGGGGAAAAGCAGGCGCATTTGCAGACGCGCCCGCTGAGGCGCACGCTGCAGACGCATAATGCGCTAGCGATATGGGGTTTTCTCATTCCTTAAGAAAGCTGGGGCGCATAACGCTGATGCACAGCGCCCTAGCATTCCGCCTTTTCACTCTCAAGGCTCTTATGTACGTGTAACACTAAAACGCTTATAACTTGAGATCTAGAGCTCCGATTGAGGTGCCACAAAAGGCGTTGTGTTCGTGTTGACAACATGGATACACCCAAACTATAAATAGGTTTCATATGTATCAGAAAATCTGTCTGTTTGCTTAAGGCTGAAATATCTTCTGGTTCCATATTCACTTAGAGTATAGTCCTCAATTCTAATTTAACCATTTCATATGTGTTTGGTTGGATCATAAGGGTTTCAGGGGATTTAATACAAGTATTAACATTGCACTAAACAACATAAGGTCATGTGTTCAACATGTACATCCCATGTAGATGCATTCATAAAATCCTCCTACCATCAAGTAATGATCCATCTCTTCAAATCCTCCATGATCTTGACTGGTGTATGAAATCTTTAAATCCATATTTACTATCAATACATATACAATCTGAATAATCCTATCTACATTCATTGTCTAATATTGTCCTTTGATATAAAGGATCTAGATCTTTTATCCTATCATGATCTATCTTCCTCAAATAAGGTCTATCCTATTGATGATTAGAATGATCTTCTAATCTTTTAGATTTTCTATTCTAAGTCTTTGTGTATTCCTTTTTTTTATCTTGATCTTTCATAGATCCTTTGATCAACAATTTATACTTGTTGATAAAGATCAAGAACTTAGATATTCTATCATCTAGTTCTCCTTTGATCTAAGTTTAGTTGTTTGATCATCCCTAAGGAGGATGATCTTGGTTCTCTTCTATGAATCATATTTGATTAAGGGTTTAGATCTTCTATTTGATCTAAGTTGGAAGCAATATATATATCATCAAGAAGTATTTAATTCTTTTTTTATTATTCTTGATAATCCAAGATTCAATGGCTCTTTTTTTATCATCCTTATCTTACTTACAATTTTTATTAGGGTTAGATAATTTACTAACCTTTTATGCTCTTATTATTATTCAACTAGTTAATGTTTTACTAATTAAAGATAACTTATTTCAGCCTAAGTCTAAATTGCTCCTGTTATTTCCAATTGGCTAAGGCTTACTAGCTAAATGGTTGAACGCAAAGTGGTTACTTCCATCCTCATGTAAGGAGGCATTTAGAGCTCACAAACGTCAATGGAAGGTAGGGGAAGAGTGAGGCTCTATTAGAAAACCCCCTTAACCACCATGTTCAACATTCACTAGAGTAACCTTAGCTCAACCTTTTATATGGTTCCTATGAGCATGCTAACCCTAAGTAATCTTTCTAATTTATTTTAATTAAGTCCACAAACTTTAAAAATGTCATTCATGGGGTTTATTATTCTCCTAGTTTGGGCCAAGGATTTGATAATCCTTATATTGTCCTACTAGCTATAGCCCTTACTAATTAAGTCCAAGTCAAATAATTCGCTCTTGTTTGTGTCATGAAACTCTACTTTCTCGTTAGATTCCATTTTTGGTTTTTTATGCTCTTTATCTCATAACTACTTTAAAAATTAAATCTACTAATAAAATTTAACCACAAATGAATTATAACTTTAAAGCATAAAACTACATAACTGAACAACCTAATGATAATGGTACAAGGTACTTAAGATTACACTAGCATGATTTCTAACTAATGTACTTTATCTAATAAACTCAAATTAAACTATTATGGACCTAAGGTATCATCTCATGCCATAGTCTAATCTAACATGAAATCCTAGCATGGTCTTAAGTTACAATTGCATGAAATCATACCAACATGGTCCTAAGTTATAATTCATCATTCATTAATAGTTTTATGGACATTTGAAATGAAGTTATATTAAAATAATCTATCATGGATCCTATATTCATGAAATAAATCAAATGAAATTAATGCATAACTCAAGTTAACCCATTTCTCATTATTAAAGATTTTACTTATGATCCAACCATTAGATCTTAGGTCTTTTCCTTTTAAATCAAGGGTTTTAATTAATTTTTAGGGCTTTTACTCTATTAAGGTCTAAGATCATATCCCTTTGGTTTTGGTCATATTTAAACCATGATCTCAATGGATTCCATCATAATATCATTTTTCTACCATAAAGGGTAGATCCCTCAATTTATCTTAGATATTTCCAAATAAGTCATGGATATCATTTTATTTCAACATTATATTATCAATAAATCAAATCCCCAAGATCTGATCATCTCAAATATTGAAGATCATGAAAATTAGAAGCTTAATTCTTAAATACAGAAAGTTTCATGAAGAATTTTCTAAATGTTATTTTTCAAAAGAAAATAGAAGTTATAAGCTTTCTATAGCTTCTTTCCAATCTCAATTTGGAGTTGAGATGACTACACAATTGAACTGTGAAGTTCACATTCATTCTTAGGGTCCTGATTTGATCTGGGCCCCGCAGAACGGACAGCCCAGATTTGATTCAGTAGAGCGATCGCTGCGCGCCTGTGATCGGGATGCACATGTAACGTGCTCCCTCACATGCGGCGTTTCGTCACGCGTCTTGCCATCCTGCTTTGATTTGGAAGATCGGATAATCCATTTTGGACCATCCAATCAATTCCTTTACAATTAAGGGCTCAAAACTTAATAAAAATTCTTGAAATTTCTACTTTAAGAGTTTTGGACCCTTCTAGACTGATTGGATGGCTCAGATTTTACATCCATCATCCATAATTGAAGGGTTTTGGTCCTTACTTTATTTTTATAAATTTTAACCTAAAACTACTTACAGAAAAATAAAAATTATATAAAACAAAATGAAAAAAGTTTAAGAAGTGGTTCCACCTACTTGATTGGAGAAAAAATGTAGTTTTGAAGCCGAATTTGAAATAAATACCTTTTGATGATAAGATAGCCCTAGAGTCCCTTGTTTTGTGATTTCCCATTAATTGCACCGGTGGATCTTAAAATTGATTGGGGGTTTTGTAGATAAGGTAGTCTAGGATTGTATGGATGGTGAGATTTGTGATCTTCAACTGGGAACAAGGTGCCTAATTGAATTTAGGTCTCTTGTTCCAATTAGCAAGAGGAGAGAGAAAGTGCAAGAAGGGAGATTTTTGGGATTTTTGGAATTTCGGGAGGAATGTAGACTTAGTTTTTTAGAGTAAGCAAGATGATTTCATGAAAATTCTAATGAATATTTTTGGAGGATTTTTGGAGGGGTATTTATAGGTGTTTTACATTTTTCATAATTACATGTAATAATTATGTTTTAATTCTTTTAAATATTAAATTAACATTAGATCCTCCACTACCACCTCCTTCTCCACTAGTATCTGGTAGTGGTTTGACCACTCATTACATGTTTTCTGGGCATTGGATTCGTTTGTGGGCCCCACGGGGTGTGACAGGACCATTTTACCCTTTTGTGGAGAAAAATCCATTTTATTCTCTTGAACTCAGAATTGAACGTACTCAGTGTCATTTCGATCAGTTTTTTTGGTACATTCATAATTTCTAAGTTTTAAATCATGTTTTGATCTCTATAAAAAGAGAATTTCCAATAACTTAATATTCTAGCCCAGGATTTCAGAAAACTCAAACTTTATTGATTTTCTCAATCAATTTACAAAAATTGGGGTTATTACAAAACCAAACAAGTTCTCTGATACACTTGTCTCATTCTATAATATCTTCTCAATCACTCTTTCAAAAAGTTTCGTAGTGTGGCTCATAAGTTTGATCCCTCGATAATTAGTGCAGCTCAGTATCTTTCCTTTATTCTTATAAATTGGTACAACAGAGCCCTTCCTTCATTAATCTAGCATTTTCTTTAATTTTATAATCTTGTTAAACAACTTGGTCAACCAAACTGCTCCAATATCTCCCATATGCTTCCAAACCTCTATTAGTATACCATTGGGCTCAAGGCCTTTCTAGATGTCATATCTTTTAAGGCCTCTTTCACTTCAGGTATTCTAATCCCATAGTCATATATTTAATGTCCAATGTTATTTAAATTTATAGTACTTACAATCCCTATATTCCTAGGGCAATTGTCATTTTTAGCACTTAATTTGGTCTAAGTCTGTAATGACTCCAATTTTGAAATATTAAAATCCCAAGATAGCAATGAAAAGTTCAATTTTTGAAGATAAGGGCATTTTGGTCATTTCACTATTCACATTGATTGAACCCGGAAATTTGATACCATTAGGTGCGTATCGGAAAAAGGAATCCAACAAGACCAAAATCACCCAAAACGGAGTTAAAATGAGCAAGTTATGGCTCTTTGAAGTTTAGGGTCAAAACTGTAATTTTTACAAAAACGGATTTAGCTGCAAAACACAGGGGCCCGTTTTGATACGGCCACCCTTCATCTTCAACCTCCTAGAGGGTTCTAGAATGGCGGTGATTGGAGGAGAAATCACCGCCATTCTGGAGGTTTCTCCACCGCCATTCAAAGGCGGTGAGAGCCCCCTCCAGAACCCTCTCATAGCTCTATAAATAGAGCTCTTGGACGCCTCTAATGGCAGCCCAAAAGTTTGAAGAAAAACCATTGTGGAGGAGTGACCTAGAGGGAAAACAAGGAGAAAAACCCAGCAACGAGCCAGGTAGGCCCAAGATCCCTCAAAAACCATCTTCACAATAGTTCTAAGATCAATTTCCCTAGGTTTTTGCATGAAAAACCATGCAAAATGGAGCCCGGGAGAGCCACCAAGGACCCAGGGACGTTCCCTGGGCCGCGCACTACTTCAACAGGGCTGAACCAGGGTGTCCTGAGGATGCCCTGGTCACCCAAACGACGAAACATTCCAGTCGGAACATAACACGTCAATTTCGTTTGAAAAACCAAACGGGCGCGTCCCCGGACGCGCCCGCAAAAGGGAAAAACAGGTAGGAAGTTCAACGCGTCTGCAGACGTGCTCACTGAGGCGCATGTCATAGACGCGCAGCACACTAGCGAACAGAGACTTTTTCCGTCTTAAGGAAGCCGGTGAGCATGCCGTTGGCGCGCAGCACACTAGCATTCCGTATTTTTACCCTTAAAGGCTTATGTACGTGTGACACTAAAACGCTTATAACTTGAGATCTAGAGCTTCGATTGAGGCGCTGTGAAAGGCGTTGTGTCTGTGTCAATGACAGGGACACATCCAAACTATAAAATCCCTGATCAAGGCCCAATCAAAGGTGGGCATGAACCTTAGAATAGGATGGTGGCGCGTGGCCGCTAGACCTTTGGAAAATTGAGGATACCAAGGCCCAATTAGGACCTTAGGACAGCCATAGGCATAGAGATGGACCCCTAATCCTAAGTAATAAGACCAACTACTCTAAAACCCATAAAACATAGGCCAAACTAACCTTGATTCCCCAAACTATGTTCAGGAGCGTACGAGGACAAGGGAGTTACCGCGACCTAGCCAGGTAGGTGCTCTATCGCTACTAGACTTTTAAAAAGAGCCATGATTGTTTGAGACTGCATGTTTTAAGTATACGTATATGACTTGTTTAGTATGATTTAATTTAGCATGCATATGACAAATATATTATGCATAGACATGCTTTGCAAACAATTGCATATATTGCATGATTTGTGAGCATTGAGTTCTTGAAAAATTGCATGTCCTTGAGCGTTACCAAAAGACGCTTGAGTGCCCAAAAGACGCTGGGTAGGCAGTTGTGAGGGACCCAAAGAGGACAGGTTTTGAAAATACATTGCGCATATATTGCCAAGACATGTGCTACATGCATAGATTGCATGATAAGTGTAGCCTTGACCGATGAGGGTGGGCTGACGAGGGCGGGCCAGAGAGAGCTGAGAAGGCTTCTAGGCTGGCAGGCTTCTAGGCTGTCAAGCTTCTAGGCAGGGTTATGACTTTGAATGCAATACTAGCATGAGCAGATTTTATGCATTTCATGCATGTTTTGCAACCGATTGCATAAATTACATGATTTATGACGAAGATGTGTCATATGCCCCGTGGAGGCTATGACGCTATGTCCTCAGGTACCCGAGGACCAGACGGCGGCAAGGTCGTGGGTATAGTTGGACCCTATGGTTTATGGACTTATTTGCATTGCATATGGCATGATATGAGGTTGGTCGACCATACCATACTAGAGATCCATGAGTTGGATTCAATGAAGCATCTTATGCATATCATAATGTTATGATATATATGTATATGATACTTTCGATTTTGGATTATGTGATCCTTTAAATAGTTAGTATTTCAGTTTGACAACAAATTTTTATAACGATATTGAACTTAAGTATTCTGACGTGCACATGTTTTGAAAGAGCATATGATTTTAAAACATCTCATGCATTGCAAAATTCGTAGTGATGGACTCCTAGTGAGTATAGTATATACTCACCCTATCCTTAACATTTTTCACGATAACTCCATCCACGAGTAGAGGACATCTATGTTAGTGCTACGAGCAAGTAATCAAAAAAAGGAAACAATTATACATGTAAGTAAATTCTCAACCCTTTGGACATGTATTTGTATTTAATTACAGTTGGGCCGTGTGTTGTGACTGGATAGATCTAGGGAAAAACACTTATGATTTCTGAAGCTTTTCAAAAACTACTTTGGTTATTGTGAAGGCAAATGACACTCGGGGTTTTCAAAAATGGGTTTAAAACCAAGGATTTTCTGTTGCATTGCATGGTTTTTATAAAATGGTTTTCAAATAGGGATGCATCCCGCCTTAGGAATTAGATATTGCATTTAAAAATGCATGGGAAAACCCGGGTCGTCACAGTTGGTATCAGAGCCCAGGTTTAAACCTTTCACAGCCAGTCCAGCATGTCCAAGGGTCATGGACAATAGAGAAAATCAAGAAGAAGTAGTATAAAAAGGAGTAGTAGAGATGACTACTTCTATTTGAGGATTACAATAGTAATACCCAAGGCAGTTCACCATAAATAAATAGGTGAAACATAGCTTGGTTTGACAAATAATTAGGCAGAGGATAGTGCAACCCTTATCCAAAATCTAGTCTAAGACGACTTAAGGATTAAGGATTGTTGTATGGTGCAAATATGAAAACTCATATATGGATCAGATTATGATGAGAATGAATGAATAAAGATGATTAATGGACTTGTTAGTAGATAGTGTTGACCTGCAATAAAGTAATGTTATCAAAGGTGAGAAAAATAAAAAAAAAACTAGATGGCTACCTTACCATCATAAAGAATATCAGAATATGAGTACACTATCACAAGCATATGATATGAGTATGATAGGGGATGTAAAAGACAGACTTTGAGAAGAATTATGATGATAATCTAAGAGGGATGAGAATGCAAGATGATATTAGGAGATGACTGTGACTCGAACTAGGTCACAAAGGTATGAATCTTGAAGGACTTAGCTCAATTTTGGATACCTTAATTAGGGTCTTATGAAGAATAAAGTGCTATCAAATAATAATTGCCTAAGTATTATGGAGCAAATCAGAAGATGTATACAAGTAACAGATTATGTGAATAAGAGAAATATAACACAAATATGATAAGGAAATGAATTCGACCCAGTTATCAAAAGATTTTGATAACTCAGACCAAGGATGATAATAGATTGATCCTAACATGAACTTGCAAGAAAATTATAGCATGACCAAAAACGTCAATGCCATTATTAAGACATTATATGAATTTTATTAAGGCTATCGGCAATTGAGGATTTCAATTATCATAAGACAGTTTAGAATTTCTGAGAAGCATTCAATTTATGATGAAGTATCAATTATATGCAACAAAGCATATAAAGACATTGATCCAGGTAGACCAAATGAGGATTTTGGCGAAAAGAGAGAGAGATAGAGATGCAACTATAAGTATTCGATGAATATTGAATATTCAAAAGAAGGAAATCATGACTTTATGAAGATACATACAAATCTTTCATCTTGAATCAAGTGAGAAGATAACCAATCAACTTCAAAGGAATAATAATAGTTGAGTTGGCAATGATGTTATTGTAAATACGTATAATAGAGAGAAAGCATATGGGGTTTAAGACTTTGAGTAGAGTATCAAAATTTCAGGAGATTATGTGACAAGAAATTTTCAAAGAAGAATAGCGACCAACTAGAAGTTAAACTTCTACAAATGGTTTGATATCAATTAGATTCTTATCAGATCCATTAGCTTATGAGGAACACCAATGGATATAGTCCATAACAAGAAAATTTTGGTGATATCCTACCTTGCCACTACATGAGTGAATAAAGGAATTAAGCCGGACAGTAACTTGTCCATTTAGCAATAGGGTACCATCAAGGATCAAATTGAGATCGTACTATCATAGATTGGAAGAGCAATATCCTAAGACCATTATTTAGTTGAAGTTATATACTCAGAGGGATGTTATAAGTCTTTAGACTTGAGTTTTCCTTGAAAAGAAAAATACTTGTTAGACTAAGTCAATTGAGGGTATGAGGTCAGTTAAGGAGGATAGTAATGACTGAGATAAGAGCAAAAATAAGAAGTGATCTAAACCAATGTGAAAGATTTTTCAAACCTTAGTGGCTACCATGACAAGGTGAAGAAATTACTTTGGGTCTGAAAAATACTACTGACTTGGATTGAAAGAAAGGAAGATAAGTACCGATCACTCTAGAGGCCCTTGAGCTTATAACGTATCTGGGAAGAGATCAATAGGTAATCAAATAAAGTCTTTCTATGTCTAAGAAAATGTTTATGCTTATCTGAGTATTGTAAAACTTGTGGAGTTAACAACTTCAGTACAATTTGATATAATTGCTATTGAAGAAGAATTATTGCTATTATAAGCTAAGTATGAGAAGGCACTTGAAAGATAAAATAAGGAGGCACTTCAAAAATAAAATTTGAGGAATTGAGAAAATCACTACTTATGAGGATACCTCCTGACAATACAGACGACATGGTTGACGATAAAGCCTTGGTAAAAGATTGAACAATATATTGACATAGGGGATAAGGTGAGATGGCTAGCACACTATAAGGTGAGATTGGATGTTACATTGCCTTTTAGACAAATAGTTAGTTGTTATGAGCATATACCAAGTACGAAAAATCAACTGAAGGAATTTCCTAAGGACTAACCCTACCGGATTTAGTATAGAACTTTTGGACTGAAAGGTTACGAAGAAAACCATCAAGCAAAGAAAGGGCAAACAGGATGAAGACAAAGGATTCAACCATGACCTAGTAAGGGTACTCGGTTATAAGAAACTTTTTGCCTTGTATGAATGAGAACATTATTGAAAATCCTAAATGACAAATGGATGAGAAATAGTGAGATAGGCTTCTAGACGAGAACATATGACTCATGATGATGAATCGACCATTAACATTTGACATGAGTTTGGATAAGATCCTAACAGAAGAAAGCATTTAATGAATTCAATAATTATGAAACTGGATATGAAGTTAGGACATTTTACTTTCAGTATATGATAAGGTCCTCGATGAACGATGCTACTAATTGGCTTTCATTTCTGAATGTAACCTTGGTGAAGGAAATCAAGTCACATATGGAAAACGACAGACAGTTGAAATTCAAAGTTAAGTAAGAGTTTGGCTGTAGAGTACATGATACCATGTCAATTATTGAAGTATCTGGAGACAAATATAAAAGGTAAGAAGCAAAGTCAGACACAATAGGGTAACTTTTTGGACTTGTGGATAGTGAAAAAGATCACTAGATGAAAAGGATTATCCTATAATATTCAAAATAGGAGAAATAAGATAATATGATCTCAAAGAAGTATGGAGTAATTTATACATGAATAAAGAAGCATGATCTTACGATGAGACTATCTTATACATGAGGAGATAAGTATAGGAATCTAAGGAATTCGAGATAGATGAAGTACCGCTAGAAATCGGTATTGTTAAAATTGACACGTACGAGAGTATGCATCAGAGTACACAGCGAAAGTGGCCCTTATAGGTAAGGCCTTGTAGGAGGAACAACAGAAATGATAAATTAAGGTTGAGCCTAGATTTGATTCCTAAGAGAGAAATGCATTCACCAAGAAATCATGTAAGAGACAAATACTTGGAAGATGATAATTTATGGAATTTCGAGGATGAAATTCTCTTAAGGGGGTAATAATGTAATGACTCCAATTTTGTAATATTAAAATCCCAAGATAGCAATGAAAAGTTCAGTTTTTGAAGATAAGGGCATTTTGATCATTTGACTATTCACCTTGACTGAACCCAGAAATTTGGTCCTGAAAATGATACCATTAGGTGCGTACTGGAAAAAAGAATCCAACAAGACCAAAATCACCCAAAACGGAGTTAAAATGAGCAAGTTATGGCCCTTTGAAGTTCAGGGGCAAAACTGTAATTTTTACAAAAACGGATTTAGCTGCAAAACACAGGGGCCCGTTTTGATACGGGCATCCTTCATCTTCAACCTCCTAGAGGGTTCTAGAATGGCGGTGATTGGAGGAGAAATCACCGCCATTCTGGAGGTTTCTCCACCGCCATTCAAAGGCGGTGAGAGCCCCCTCCAAAACCCTCTCATGGCTCTATAAATAGAGCAATTGCACGCCTCTAATGGCAGCCTAAAAGGTTGAAGAAAAACCGTTGTGGAGGAGTGACCTAGAGGGAAAACAAGGAGAAAAACCTAGCAACGAGCCAGGTATGCCCAAGATCCCTCAAAACCCATCTTCACAGTAGTTCTAAGATCAATTTCCCTAGGTTTTTGCATGAAAAACCATGCAAAATGGAGCCCGGGAGAGCCACCAAGGACCCAGAGACGTTCCCTGGGCCGCACTGGTTTGACGAACCAGGGTGTCCTGAGGATGCCTTGGTCCCCCAGACGACGAAACATTCCAGTCGGAACGTAACACGTCGATTTCGTTTGAAAAACCAAACGGGCGCGTCCTCGGACGTGCCCGTAAAAGGGAAAAACAGGTGAGAAGTTCAGCGCATCTCCAGATGCGCCCGCTGAGGTGCACACCGCAGACGCGCAGCGGCCTAGCGAACCGAGACTTTTTCCGTCTTAAGGAAGCCGGTGCGCATGCCACTGGCGCGCAGCATACTAGCATTCCGTATTTTTACCCTTAAAGGCTTATGTACGTGTGACATTAAAATGCTTATAACTTGAGATCTAGAGCTTCGATTGAGGCACCGAAAAAGGTGTTGTGTCCGTGTCGACGACTTGGACACATCGAAACTATAAAATCCCTAATCAAGGCCCAATCAAAAGGTGGGCATGAACCTTAGAATAGGATGGTGGTGCGTGGCCGCTAGACCTTTGGAAAACTGAGGATACTAAGGCCCAATTAGGACCTTAGGACACCCATAGGCATAGGGATGGACCCCTAATGCCTAAGTAATAAGACCAACTACTCTAAAACCCATAAAAGATAGGCCAAACTAACCTTGATTCCCCAAACCATGTTCAGGAGCGTACGAGGATAAAGGGGTTAGCGCGACCTAGCCAGGTAAGTGCTCTATCGCTACTAGACTTTTAAAAAGAGCCATGATTGTTTGAGACTACATGTTTTAAGTATACGTATATGACTTGTTTAGTATGATTTAATTTAGCATGCATATGACAAATATATTATGCATAGACATGCTTTGCAAACAATTGCATATATTGTATGATTTGTGAGCATTGAGTTCTTGAAAAATTGCATGTCCTTGAGGGTTACCAAAAGACGCTGGGTAGGCAGTTGTGAGGGACCCAAAGAGGACAGGTTTTGAAAAATACATTGCGCATATATTGCCAAGACATGTGCTACATGCATAGATTACATGATAAGTGTAGCCTTGACCGATGAGGGTAGGCCGACGAGGGTGGGCCAGAGAGAGCTGGCAAGGCTTCTAGGCAGGGTTATGACTTTGAATGCAATACTAGCATGAGCAGATTTTATGCATTTCATGCATGTGTTTGCAACCGATTGCATAAATTACATGATTTATGACGAAGATGTGTCATATGCCTCGTGGAGGCTATGACGCTATGTCCTCAGGTACCCGGGGACCAGACGGCGGCGAGGTCGTGGGCATAGTTGGACCCTATGGTTTATGGACTTATTTGCATTGCATATGGCATGATATGAGGTTGGTCAACCATACCATACTAGAGATCCATGAGTTGGATTCAATGAAGCATCTTATGCATATCATAATGTTATGATATATATATGTATATGATACTTTCGATTTTGGATTATGTGATCCTTTAAATCGTTAGTATTTCAGTTTGACAATGAATTTTTATATCGATATTGAACTTGAGTATTCAGACATGCACATGTTTTGAAAGAGCATATGATTTTAAAACATCTCATGCATTGCAAAACTAGTAGTGATAGACTCCTACTGAGTATAGTATATACTCATCCTATCCTTAACATTTTTCAGGATAATTCCATCCACGAGTAGAGGACATCTATGTTAGTGCTACGAGCAAGTGAATCAAAAAAGGAAACAATTATACATGTAAGTAAATTCTCAACCCTTTGGACATGTACTTGTATTTAATTACAGTTGGGCCATGTGCTATGACTGGATAGATTTGGGGAAAAACACTTATGATTTCTGAAGCTTTTCAAAAACTACTTTGGTTATTGCGAAGGCAAATGACACTTAGGGTTTTCAAAAATGGGTTTAAAACCAAGGATTTTCTGCTGCATTGCATGGTTTTTATAAAATGGTTTTCAAATAGGGATGCATCCCGCCTTAGGAATTAGATATTGCATTTAAAAATGCATGGGAAAACCTGGGTCGGCACAAAGTCCTTCCCTTCTATTGTCTTATTTTGTAATTTTAAACACATCCTTTTCAACTTCTTTTGATCCTAGTCTATTATATAATTCATCGTATGCCTTAAGTTTACCCTTACTTACTGTTCTATTAGCAATCGTGTTAGCATTCTTATACTGTTCATAGTTTTTATTTTTTCTAGTCCTCTGCCATGCTTTAAAACACACCCATTTTTTTTTAATAACCCTTTTTGCACTATTTCACTCCACCAAGTTTTCTTTACAAATTGAATTTTACCTTTAAATACTCCTGGGACATCATTTTCCACTTTCTTACTGGACTCGGCCATATTAATCCTCATGATGGTTACTTTTGTTTCATTGTTCTATTTTCCTTCTACCCTCAACTTATTTGTGAGTGAGGTTATTTTCTCCACTTTTAAGTCCCACGACTTAGTTTTTGGATACCTATTAAGTTCATTTCCTTTCTTTCATCTTTTAAATATATATATTTGGAGTGAAAAATATATTAGTTTATGAAGTCATTTAATGTAAACGACTTTATAAACTATGACTTTTAAAGTCATTTAGTGTAAACAACTTTAAAATTTCAACTATGAGTTGTGGTTATCCTCAACCAAATCCCACTATGATTGGAGCTATATTCATATATTCGTGGTTGATATCGACTGTTGAGTGTTGATTAGTATCTCTTTGTTTGCCTCATGTGTGTGTGTGTATATATATATATATATATATATATATGCATGTTTGAAGAATTTTTGCATGACTACGGTGATACAAAAATTGTGAAAGTAGCATTAGTGATGCTTGATCGATGATCAAATGCAATCAATAAATTCCTTGACCTAAAATTAATATAGAATGGATCAAAAAATTCTAATCTAGTAATGAAATAGATTAGACAATCTTCATAGTCCCGTGTCATAGTTAAAATAGTAATCTTGGAAGGTAAGAAAAGTATGGATTTGACCACCAAGAACAATCAACAAACATTACACTAATCATAATGTAACATCTTTGATTTTTAAATAACAATTTACAAAAATTTTGAGTTATGTAAAATCAGAGTGATATGAGAATAATATTGAAAATTTTCAATTTTTAGAGTTCTAGAAAGTGAAAATTTTATAGACATAAAATCAAATGTTAAAACCTCAATATTTGGATTGTACTAAAAAACCAATTCCAATGACACTAAGTTTGCTGAATCAAAATTTACATGAAATGGTTTTGATTTTTCTTGGAAAGGGAAACTTAATAATTTTGCACAGTGGCCTTGCTTGCAAAAAATCAAGATTTGAGTAGCATTCATCTCTTTTTTACTTTAATTAATTATATATAATGTAGAAAATAATAAAAAACATTATAATTGTAAATTTAAAATTTTCAAAAAATGAAACTATTAAATAACTAAAAGAGAGGGCCATTTTGATAATTGCACCCCCCTCCCATTTAAGTGAATCGATGAAAATAATAGACCTAGGTCTATTCTCAAATGTAACAGGATGAGAAAACCCTATAGTAGGGCTTGAGAGAAGAAAGGAGGGAGAAGACCAAGGAAAGGAAGAGAGGTGGGAGGAAGATAGGCCACTTGCGTTGATCCAAGCCAATGAAGCTCTGACAGCATGAGGGAGAAAACCCGATGGTGGGGAGAAGAATGAGGAGAAGAAGAAAAGGAAGAAGAAGAAGTGGGAGAAGGAGAAGGAGAAGGAGCGGAAGAGAGAGAGGAAAAAGGAGGAGGACGAGTAGTCATTGGTGATGATTCAAGCCGACGAAGCCCAAACCCGATGACAGGAGAGAACAAAGAGGAGAATAAAAAGAGGGAGAAGAAGAAGAGGGAGAAGGAGAGGAAGAAAAAGGAGGAGAAAGAGGGGAGACATAGGTCCCTAGCTGCTGGAGTTGTAGCCATCACTGGAGATGATGTTGACTCGGATCGATGATCCGAGCCTATCTTGTCACTCAGCGCATAAGCATGAACCAAAACCCTAAGGTATTGGAGTAATTTGTACTCTTCTTGACTACAAATAGAAGAGGGTATCAATGCACAAGCACAGAAACACACTCTAGTAGTAAGTTCTACAAAATCTTATTCTTGATTTACGAGTATATGACTTTGTGAGATGTTTCCATCAATAAGTCATACTACTTGAGACATGTAAGTAATTGTACTATTTAACTAATATTACACACGTTATCTAAGAAAAATTTGTTCTATTATGAAAATATGTTAGAATGACCATGATTTTTATAAGCAATATACACTCAAGTAGCTGTGATATCTGTTATTAACCACATGCTACGTTGTGATGATTTTTATTGAAAAATACTTGTTGACATGGCTATGATTTCATCATTATTATTGATGACTTGCACGCTATTAAGTTTTTTTTTTTTTGGATTAATGGCTAATTCTATGTAAAGTTAAATTGATTAAGTATGGATGATTATTTTTGCAATACACATCCCTACTATGTTAATTGTAATATGGATGTATTCCACTTTATCTTTAGAAATATCATTACTAATTTTTGTTATGTTAAATAAAGGAAAGGAGTGAAGAACTAACTAAGACGGAAATAACTAAGTAAGAAAAAAACAAGTAAGCTAAGCAATTAAAAAGTAAACCCTAAATTAGAAAGAAAATAATTTAAGAAACTAAACACCTATCTAAATAAAGAACCAAGAAAATAAAATGAGGAAACTTTCTAAAAATATGTTAGAATGATAACTGTACTACTTAATTAATCTTACACATGTTACCTAAGCAATTTTAATTCTATTATGAGAAGACACACAACGATACAACTTGTATAAATTTATATCTCATTAGATCCCTCTCATTAGGGCAAGGTATCATCACATCATCAAATTTCAAAGAGCGGGTGGCCAAACCCTTATAACTCCTCTAGCAATAGCATTCCCCTAGGCTTATGCCTATTAAAACAAACTCCTCTGGCGCGTTCGCTCGTGGATTTGACTGACGCGCCGTCATGTCGTTTGGAATGACGCTCCATAGGCAGCAGCGCAAACGCCATTTTTGATGGTGCATCACGTGTACGTTTTGGGCGCCGTTAGATCCGGAGATCAGATAGTCCATTCTGGACCGTCCAATCAATCCTCTCTCAATTGAAGGCCCAAAACATCTCTGATCTTTGTGAAAATTCTACCCTAGGGGTTTTGGACCCTTCTGGATTGATTGGTGCAATCACAATTTTCATCTAAGCACTCTATCATCCAGAATCAAGGGTTCTGGTGTTTACTTTATTTTTACCTTTTTATTACCAAAATAAATTACAATAAACTAAAAATTACATAAAACAGTATTAAACATATATGGAAAGTATTTTAGTTATATGCCCAATTTAAAAAAATACCTTGTTGATGAAGATATGGCCTAAGATCTACCTTTCTTGCAAATTTTCGTTGTTTGAACCGTTGGATCTTAAAATTTGTTTGGGGGTTTTGTAGAATAGATATGTTGGGAAGTTTTGGACGGTGGAATTGATCAAATTAGAACTGCAATAGAGTGCCTAATTGATTTTAGGTCTCTTGTTCCAATCTAAAAAGAAAAACAATTTGAAAAGAGATCTATCTCTTGGAAATTTTGGGTTTTTGGGGAGGGATCTATATCTAATTTTTCAGGGAGAGTGAAGAGAATTTCATGGGAATTTTATGAGGATTTTTGGGGTTGTATTTATAGGCATTTTGGCTCTTTTTTCATGATTATAATATTTTATTTTTTATTATTAAATGGCATAAAAGTCTTCCATGCTCCATTTTTTCTTCCCCATGCCCCATTTTTCCTCCCCAAGACTAGCTGAAGTTTGTTGACCCATGACTTCACGTGGGCTGTTGATAAGATTGGTTGTTGGGTCCCTTGTGGGCCCCATGTGGGACCCACATGGTGTAAAAAGACCGTTTTGCCATTTATGCATAAAATTTTGGGTTTTATTCCCATGATCTCGGATTTGACTGTACTTAGTGGTGTTGGATTCTTATTTCTTAGTAAATTCTAAATTTTGATGTTTCATATTTTGATTTTTGGGAGATTTTGATTTTTGGGTAAAATTACTATTTCACCCTTTTTGTCCAAGAAATGAAGAAACTTAAGGATTTCTTATCCGAATTCGGAATTTGTCGTCCTTACAGTCATTTTGAAGGGTTTCCTATGTTAAATTTCAATTTTACATGTCTTATGATTTGATTATACTTTTATAAAAAGAATATTCTAAATAACCCTAATATTTCAGCCCGAAATATCTGAAACTCAAACTTTATTGATTTTCTCAATCAATTACAAAAATTGGGGTTATTACAATCTTCCCCCCTTACAATAATGTCGTCCTCGAAATTTGTAATACACTACTTACTCAAACAAACTAGGGTGTGTCTTCCTCATTTCTACTTCTGTTTCCCCCGTGGCTTCCTCAATAGAGTGATGTTGCCACAGGACTTTGACTAACGGAATGCTTTTGGTTCTTAACTTCTGTTCTTTGCGGTCAAGAATTCGTATTGCCTTCTCTTCGAAGGTTAGGTCAGGCTTTAGCTCTTCTGGCACCCTTTGAAGTACATGAGTGTTGTCTTGGAGGTATTTCCTTAGCATAGACACATGAAAGACACTATGTATTTCTGAGAGTTGGGGTGGTAAGGCTAATTTGTAGGCCACTGGACCAATTCTTTCTAAGATTTCAAATGGACCAATGAATCTAGGACTAAGTTTTCCTTTGCTTTCAAACCTTATTACTCCTTTGATAGGTGATACTTTTAGAAATATGTGCTCCCCCACATCAAATTCCAGGTTTCTACGTCTTTTATCTGCGTAACTCTTTTGTCAACTGTGTGCTGTTAACAACCTCTTTTGTATCAATCTGACCTTATCTACACATTGTTCCATTAGTTCTGACTTTATCAGCTTTGTTTCTCCAACTTCACTCGAACAGGTTGGTGGTCGACATGGCCGTCCATATAGTGCTTCATATGGTGCCATACCAATACTTGCCTGAAAACTATTGTTATATGCAAATTCTACTAAAGGAAGATGTTCATCCCAACTCCCTTTCCAATCTAATGCACATGCTCTCAACATAGCTTCTAAGGTTTGAATAGTCCTTTCTGATTGACCATCTGTTTGAGGGTGAAATGCTGTACTAAGTTTAAGTGAGGTTCCCAAGGCTTGTTGTACACTCTTCCAACATCTCAAAGTAAATCTTCCATCCCTATATGAGATAATGGATAATGGAATCCCATAAAGTCTTACTATTTCTTTGATGTATAACTTAGCCAGACTGACAACTGATTGGTTTTGTCTAATTGGAAGGAAATGTGCTGACTTTGTTAGCCTATCCATGACCACCCAAATCATGTCATGGCCTGCCCGAGTCCTTGGCAATCCCACTACAAAATCCATATTGATATTGTCCCATTTCCATTCTGGAAGTTCCAATGTTTGTAACATTCCAGCTGGTCTTTGGTGTTCAGCCTTTACTTGCTGAAAATTTAGACATTTAGCCACAAATTCTCCTATTTCTCTCTTCATGCCTTCCCACCAAAAGTTTCTTTTTAAATCTTGATACATCTTTGTACCTCCAGGGTGTATAGAAAACTTTGACTGATGGGCTTCTTGTATCAATTTCTTTCTTAGACATTTATTTGAAGGAACCACCAATCTCTCTTGAAAATGTAAGCCCCCATCTGTACCCTTAACAAATCCTTTATTTTCACACAATTCCTCAGTTACTGTATCTTCTTCTTGTGCTTTAAGGACTCTTTCTACAGAAGCTGATTTAATTGTGATGTTTGTGAGTGGAGCTCTTGGTTGTCTACCTAATGCATCAGCTACTACATTTGCCTTTCTAGGATGGTATTGGATGGCAAAATCGTAGTCTTTGATATACTCTATCCATCTTCTTTGTCTCATATTCAAATTAGCCTGAGTGAAGATGTATTTGAGACTCTTATGATCTGTAAATACATTGAATTTTTCTCCATACAAATAATGTCTCCAAATTTTCAATGCAAAAACTACAGCTGCCAATTCTAGGTCATGTACTGGGTAATTTATTTCATGTTTCTTCAATTGTCTAGATGCATAAGCAATGACCTTCCCATTTTGCATTAACACACCTCCTAACCCTTTGCCTGAAGCATCACACTATATTTCATATCCCCCACTCCCAGCTGGCAAAGTCAATACTGGTGCTGTAGTTAACCTCTTCTTTAGCTCTTGAAAACTATTTTCACATTCTTCTAACCAAGTGAATTGTACCCCCTTTCTTGTCAATGAAGTCATAGGAAGAGCTAGACGAGAGAACCCTTGAATGAATCTACGGTAGTATCCTGCTAGTCCAAGAAAACTATGGATTTCTATTACTGTTTTAGGTTTCTCCCAATTCATTACTGCTTCAATCTTGGTGGGGTCCACTTCTACTCCATTCTTGCAAATTACATGACCTAAAAAATTGACCTTCTCTAACCAGAATTCACACTTACTAAATTTACCAAACAGTTTATGTGTTCTGAGGGTATTTGGTACAATTCATAAGTGTTCTTGATGTTCTTTGATACTGGTAGAGTAAATCAGTATATCATCGATAAATACAATCACAAATTTATCCAAAAATTCTTTGAAGATTCTATTCATCAAATCCATAAATACTGGTGGTGCATTGGTCAGCCCAAAAGACAGTACTAGAAACTCGTAATGCCCATATCGAGTTCTAAATGCTGACTTGGGTATGTCTTCATCCTTAATACGTAATTGATGATATCTTGATCTAAGGTCAATTTTAGAAAAGACCTTAGCAGATTGGAGTTGATCAAAGAGATCATCAATGCGAGGTAAGGGATACCTATTTTTCACTGTGACATTGTTCAACATTCTATAATCAATGCATAATCTCATTGACCCATCCTTCTTCTTCACAAATATTACTGGTGCTCCCCATGGTGAACTACTTAGTCTAACAAACCCTTTTTCTAACAATTCTTACAATTGTCCTTTTAACTCTTTCAACTCTACTGGGGCCATCCTATAAGGTGCTTTAGAAATTGGAGTTGTACCAGGAATTACTTCAATGGTAAACTCAATTTCTCGGTGTGGGGGTAACCCTAGTAGTTCTTTAGGAAAAACATCTTGGAAATCCCTGACCACTTCAATTTCTGTTATCCTAGGCTGTTCAACATCTAAGGAAACCACTGTTGCTAAAAATGCCTGACACGCCTTGGACATATGTTTGACTGCCTTCATAGCTGAGATGATGGATTTGTCTAAGTCATTGTGTTTCCCATACAGTATTAATACTTTCTCCCCTGGTATACTAAATGTGAGTTTCTTCTTGTGACAGTCCATAACTACCCAGTATTTTACTAACCAGTCCATACCCAGTATGATGTCAAAATCCTCCATGTTCAATAAAATGAGGTCTATGTCCATTCTTTTACCCAATACTTCTAGAGGTACATTATGTAAGTATTCTTGTAGTTTAACTGTTTTTCCAACTGGAGTTGTTAAATCTAGATCAAATCCCATGTTTTTCACTGATAGTTGTATACTAGATGCAAATTCACAAGATATAAAGGAATGCGTAGATCCAGAATCAAACAGTACTTTGGCATAGTTGTCTGCTACAAGTAGTGTACCCTCAATTACCGCATTGGATGGTCTAGCTTGGTCGTCAGTGATGGCGAAGACCCTTCCTGGGTGTCGAGGAGCAATTTCTAGTTTTGCTTCCCTGACTGCCAATGGTTTGGTATAGTGGGCGGCGATATGTCCATACTCCACACAGTTGTGGCACTTGATTGGAAATCATTGTGGTTGTTGTTGTATAGGTTGTAGACAGATATTGCCTTGGTGAAATTTTCTACATCTTGGACATGGCTATCTATTTGGCCTTGGTGCATTGTTCCTTTGATTTCTTTGAGGTTCAAAATTGTTCCAAGGTCTTTTATTCTTCTGGAAAGGCCTTGGGTTATTGTTTCCTCCTCCACTAAACTTGGTAATTTGACCCTTTTTATACTCATCTTCAAACTTGGAGGTCATTTCCACACAGTCTGCCAAGGTAGTGGGTTTTGTACCCAGCACCTTTATTTTCAGTCTTGGGTGTAACCCTTCAATAAATCGATCCATGGTGTGTGTTTTTGTGTCACACACATTAGTCGCGAATCTTCTTAGTTGTGTGAACTTGTTATCATAGTCCACCACTGACATATCCCCTTGCTTTAGGTTCAAAAACTCTATCAACTTCCTTTGTTGTACATGAGAAGGAAAATATTTATGGTTGAATACTTCCTTAAATTCTTCCCATGTAGTATCTTCATAATTCAAGAAGAAGGTGTTGTCAGTTGATCTCCACCAACTCTGAAGGAGTACGTAGTGCACTAAAAGTCTTTTCAACTTTATATATCCATTCTTCAGCCTTTTTAGCTTCCCCCTTGCCATCATACATTGTAGTCCTCTTTTGAAATCTTTCCCACATTTTGTCAACTTTTTCTGGTGTTAATGGGGATTTTCTCACTTCTTCACTTGGTACAAGGGAAGATTGCCCTTGTCCTAGTGTGGAGTAGCTGGTGGTGGTGTTGGTGTAGTATGTCTCACCTTAGGCTGAGCCTGAGCCTAAATACTTGGTATTTCTACAGGCGGTGATGAACGTTGGGGTTATTGTAGGTGAGGAAGGAGGTTCCTTAACATCCTTGTCATCATCTCTTCCATATTACTCATGGTTACTCTCTCCATATTGTCTTCTGGAGTATTTTGAGCTGTCTGCCTTGTGACTCTCTTTGGTGGCATCTACTCATAAACCAAAATTCTATCAGTCCTCTATACAACTACTTCTATCTTAATCTAGACTTGGATTATAATCTCTCCTTTGGACATATTTGTACTGTACTGTGACTGGATGAATCGCTCTGATACCAACTGTGATGACCCGGGTTTTTGAAACATGATTTGTAAAGTATTTTGAAAGGCAGGGCCCTTAAGAGTGTAAATTTTTCTTGCAAAACAAAGTAATGGAAATTCTTTTCTTTAGAACTTGTTTTGAAAACCCAAGTCACCACTTCATACATAACATAAGTACAATTTGTGTACAAAATAAAATTCCATTGAAGGAATATACTTTTATTAAATTCTAGGATCCATCCAGTGGTTCACAGTACAGCCAAATCTAGTACAATACTTGTGCAAATTACATAATCCAAAACTCAAGCTCACCATACAATAAAACTCTCAACAAAGAAAAACACATGTCTTCAAGGGTGTACCTTGAAGATTATTTTCTTCAAGTCTTCTATCGTCTTCAGCTCTTAACTCTCCTTCCCTGTATCTGAGATATTGCAACAAGTACAATATCTCAGCAAGCAATGCTTGGTAGGGGATTCAAGAAACATAACATTGACAATGTAATTCCAATACATCATAATCCCATTATCCTTAAACATACTCTTTACTTTGTAAGTTATGTATATCTATATACATACATACCCTTCATGGGTAAACTAGTTAAATATGTGAAAGTAGTCAAATATCATTCCCAACTAATTTGATCAATTCTCTTCATTTTGAGAATTGAGTATTACAGCTAATCTTATACTGGGAATTTCCCTTCTTGGGAAATATTGGTAATATACAATTACCTAGCATTTCATTATGCTATAACATAAGGCATTTCACTATGCTTATTCTCATATGCATCATAGTGCAAAATAATCAGAAAGGTTGTTATGCTACAGTCTGATTCGTACTAGTGCGCTTGGATAACTGCCCTGTTCACCACTGGTACCATGGTGGAAAATATTATGTCATTGCCCGTATGGGGGGGCAAGACTCTCACAGTGGTGGCCTTCCCATAATTGCCACCACCCGACTTTTAGCCTCTCTTAGGGCAAGGTATCATCACATCATCAAATTTCAAGGAGTGGGTGGCCAAACCCTCATAACTCCTCTAGCAATAGCATTCCCCTAGGCTTATGCCTATTAAAACAAACTTACAGGCCTCCAAGCTTGTATGTAAAATAGATTTGATATATATCAAACCATATGTTTGTTTACTTAGGGCTGAAATATTTCCTAGTTCCCTATTCACTTATAGTTTAATCCTTAACCATCTTATATGTGTTTGGTTGGATCATAAGGTTTTGAAGAGATTTAATACAAGAATTATCATTACTCTTGTCAACATAAGATCATGAGTACAATCATGTATGCATTCACCAAATCCTCCTACCTTTAAGGATTGATTTCTTTTCCCCAATCTCCCATGATCCTGACTGATGTATGTAATCTGTACATCCATACATATTGTCAATATATAAATTATGAACAATCCTATTGATCACTAGATCTGATAATTAGAATGATCTTTAGATCATTCATATCTAAGTATTTTTCTCTCTAAGTCTTTGTATGTCCATATCCTTGATCTTGATCTTTCATAGATCCATGGATTGACAATCTACACATGTTGATAAAGATCAAGGTCCTAGATCTTCTATCATCTAGTTCTTCTTTGATCTAAGTTCAGTTATTGGATCATCCCTATGGAGCATGATCTTGGTTTTATTCCTTGAATCATCTTTGATCAAGGGTTTGAATTATCTAATCTAATGAATTATAACAAGTATACTACTAAACATGCATACTATGTACAATATAGTGTTCTTATTCTTATTGTTCTTGATCATCCAAGATCTAATGGATCTTATTTGATCATCCTTATCTTACTTACTGTTTTTATTAGGGTTAGGTAATTTACTAACCTTTTATGCTCTTATTATTATTATTCAACCAGTTAATGTGCTGGTTGAAGGTAGCTTATTCAAGCCTAAATTTAGACTGCTCCTCTTATTTCCAATTGGCTAAGGCTTACTAGCTGAATGGGTGAACACAAAGTGGTTACTTCAATCCTCATGTAAGGAGGCGTTTAGACCTCACAAACGTCAACGGAAGGTAGGGGAAGAGCGAGGCTCTATTAGATAACCCCCTTAACCACTATGTTCATCATTCACTAGAATGACCATAGCTCAACCTTTCATAAGGTTCCTATAAGCATGTTTACCCTAAGTACTCTTTCTAATGGATTTTAATTAAGTCCATGAATATTTATAATGTCATTCATGGGGTTTATTATTCTTTTCCTAATTTGGGCCAAGGACTTGATAATCCTTATATTGTCCTACTAACTATAGCCCTTACTAATTAAGTCCAAAGTACTCCATTCTTATTTGTGTAATGAAACTCTACTTTTTCATTAGAATACATTTTTGATGTTTTATGCTCTTTATCTCATAACAAGTAAATCTACTAATAACATTTAACCATAAATGAATTATAAATTCAAAGCATAAAACTACATAATTTAACATTCAATGATAATGAGGCAAGGTACTTAAAATAATTAAATCTAACACCTTATGATAACAATGAAATCACATATCATGCTAAAGTCTAAATGTTATACTAGCATGCTTTATAACATAATCATATTTAAAATGCTATTATATAAAATGAAACTATTTACATTAACATTTTTAGAAACCTTTACTTATGATCCAACCATTTGATCTTAGATCTTTTCCTTTTATTAAGGATTTTAGTTATATTTAGGGAATTTTCTTTATTAAGGTCAAAAGATCATATTGATCTATTTTTGTCATAATCCATCCATGATTTTCTTGGATTTCATCATATCAACATTTATTCTTTGCATCCCAAGGATCTGATCACACTTGATCTCATTGATCAAGTGGGTCCCTTTGTATTTTTAGGGTTTTTCTACCATAATGGGTAGACCCCTTAATATATCTCATATATATCCAATTAAACCATAGATCTCACTTTATTTCAATATTATATCATTATTAAAACATATTTTGAAGATCTGATCATCTCAGATCTTGAAGATTTAGGTAATTGGAAACTTGTTTCTTTAATACAAATTTTTTTTACTGAATAACATGTCCATTTTATCATTTCATTAGAAAATAGAGGTTTCAAGCTTTCCATAGCTTCTTTCCAATCTCAATTTGGAGTTCAGATGACTCCGGAATTGGATCTGGAAGTTCACAGTCTTTCCTAGGGCTTAGATTTGATCTGGGCCCAAGGAATGGAGGGCCCAAATTGTTCGGGCAGAAAACCAAACCGGGTGGATGAGTTCGGTTTTTCAGGAGCGTCTGCTGGGATGAATGGAGGAAGCGCCCTTGAGGTGCGTCCACAGACGCGGACGGGACGAGCGGAATGCTTGTCGTCCGTGCACCCGCAAACAGGGTTCTCGTTTGGCGTGTCCACTTGTGGATTTGACGGACGCGCCATCGTGTCACTTGGAACGACACTCCATAGGCACCGCACACACCATTTTCGATGGTGCGTCACGTGTGCGTTTTGGGCGCCGTTAGATCCGGAGATTGAACAGTCCATTCTGGACCGTCCAATCAATCCTCTCTCAATTGAAGGCCCAAAACATCTCTGATCTTTGTGAAAATTCTAACCTAGGGGTTTTGGACCCTTCTGGATCGATTGGTCTATCAGAATTTTCATCTGAGCACTCTATCATCTAGAATCAAGGGTTCTAGTGTTTACTTTATTTTTACCTTTTTATTACCAAAATAAATTACAGTAAACTAAAAATTACATAAAATAGTATTAAACATATATGGAAAGTATTTCCACCTACCTGATTGGAGAAAAAACCTCGGTTATATGCCCAATTTAAAAACATACCTTGTTGATGAAGATATGGCCTAAGATCCACCTTTCTTGCAAATTTTAGTTGTTTGAACCGTTGGATCTTAAAATTTGTTTGGGGGTTTTGTAGAATAGATATGTTGGGAAGTTTCGGACGGTGGAATTGATCAAATTAGATCTGGAATAGAGTGCCTAATTGATTTTAGGTCCCTTGTTCCAATCTAAAAAGAAAAACAAGTTGAAAAGAGATCTATCTCTTGGAAATTTTGGGTTTTTGGGGAGGGATCTAGATCTAATCTTTTAGGGAGAATGAAGAGAATTTCATGGGGATTTTATGAGAATTTTTGGGGTTGTATTTATAGACATTTTGAGTCTTTTTTCATGATTATAATATTTTATTTTTTTATTATTAAATGGCATGAAAGTCTTCCATGCTCCATTTTTTCTTCCCCATGGCCCATTTTTCTTTTCCAAGACCAGCTAATGTTGGTTGACCCATGACTTCACGTGGGCTGCTGATAAGATTGGTTGTTGGGTCCCTTGTGGGCCCCACATGGTGTAAAAAGACCGTTTTGCCATTTATGCATAAAATTTTGGGTTTTATTCCCATGATCTCGGGTTTGAGTGTACTTAGTGGCGCTGGATTCGTATTTCTCAGTACATTCTAAAATTTGTTGTTTCATATTTTGATTTTTGGGTAAAATTACTATTTTACCCTTTTTGTCCAAAAAATGAAGAAACTTAAGGATTTCTTATCCGAATTCAGAATTTGTCATGCTTACAGTCATTTTGAAGGGTTTCCTAAGTTAAATTTCAATTTTACATGTCTTATGATTTGATTATACTTTTATAAAAAGTATATTCTAAATAACCCTAATATTTCAGCCCAAAATATCTAAAACTCAATAAGACGCAACAAGACATACATACAAGTTTACTAGTGAATGCTTTAAGATGTATCTCTTGATTGCCGAATGCTAGTAGTTGCTTATATAAAACTAAATTGTTTCAGTTATGTTTATATGACTACAAATGAATGTGTATATACATGTGCTATGTGATAGATAGAATCATGAAAGTTAACATTTCTTAAAGTTATTGCATCATCGTTAGTTTCTAGGTTTAATTTTTAAGAAGTTTAACTTTTAGAAATGTCTACACTTATAAATTTTTTATTTTCATGCATGTTTTATCTAATTTTCTTTTGGTTTGTTTGCCACCTATGTCATGTCTGTTTGTTTTCTTTAAATGGATTACATAGCCTTTTTTCATGTCATTATTCTAATATCATTGTATCTTGTCTATAGTAATGATAGAATAAGAACAATATCAAAATGAAGAATATGAGAAAAATTAAGAGCATGAAGAGGAGGTCAACATTGGGACTACCCAAAAGACAAAGGGTAGAGGGCAAATGATAATGGAAAAGGTTATTAAGAGAAAGTCAAAGGAAATTATTGAAACTATCTAATACAATAGTAGGGGAAAGAGATAGGCGAGAATGCTGCCTCTTATAGTAGTTTTCTCTACTCCATAGTAAGAAGCATGGTTCCTATCACATTTGAGGACTAGTGACTTGTGCCATCCTCAAAAAAAGATTCAATATGGGGAATGGTAAAGGTAGGTAAACATAAATAACATGTATTATATGATTTATAACATAACTTATTTTCAAATATAATAATTTGATGTGTACTTTATAGACTGCCTTTGACATGCCTAAGCAGAAGAAGATGAGTACTTTACAAGGAGTTGGTGAGCAATGGGAAAAATGGAAGAACTACCTTGTTTGCAATTACATAGCTCCATATGTCAATGATCTGTCGAGGTTGTACTTCCACCTACTACGATGTGATTAACTAGGATGTGTGAAATGTATTTGTATAAAAGAGCACATCTGTTGAATTCGAGGTATGTGTGGGAATGATATTTCATTTAATTAATTACATCTAGTATTCGATTATTGCACTTGATTATGTATGTACAAATGTGCAAGCAAAGAGTGCAAGAGGAAGAAAGGTGCATGAAACTAATATGCAGCACTAGCTGTCTAGGTTGAGCTATGCTCATTTAGAAGAGTCCAAATTAAGCATCTTTGATAATTTATCCCTTTCAAATTAATGCTATTATAGTTATATACATTTTGTTCTCTAACTATACTATCTTTCTAGATAGAAAAAGAAAGCTAGGACTATGGAACCCATTGATCGCTCCATCCTCTAGAAGATGGTGCAATTGGTGGGTTGTATTGGCCAAATGTTCTTAAATGAAACTACTGCACAAATTGCTTCTAGAGCTATAAGTGGTTCCACCTATCTATCAATTTCATACAATTAATTAGATGACATGATCGTGTCACTCTAATTAAATTTTATAGGATATTCTTACCCAGAAAGCACATGTATAGGAACTCTAAGTAGCACTACTACTAACAAGGATGTCCTATATAAGGCTATGGGCAATAAGAAGGACCACCCTAGTCAAGTTAGGGGCATGGGGCATGGTATTGTTCCTTCTTAATTCTTTGGTAAAAGTTTACCTACAGTTCACGATGAGGAGATCTACAATGAGTTGGTTGAGCAAATAAGAACGGATATATTTAGCTAGTTGTGTGAAGGTTTGATGTTAGTTTGTCTATCCCCTACACCTAATTCTCACAACACCCATGTACCTCATTCAAATGGCAGCTACTATTCTCCAACTGAAGAAGATCATGAAGGACAACCAACACCCCATGAAAAAGAAATTCTAGCCAAGAAGGTGTATATATATATACACAAAACAAGAAATTTTTGTTGTCATACTACCTTCCTCATTGATAATTTTTAGTTAGAGACCTCAATTTAATTGTTTATTAACTTTATACAGTTAATCAACAACAACATGCACCAAGGTCCCCCGTTGTTGTAGCATCACCTATTTTTGCAACAATTGAATAGGTACTTGTATATAAGTTAATTTTTTTCATCATAAATTTAGGTCCTCTTCATTGATTAATATTATTTAATTAAAATTTTCTACATCTTTTGCAACATCCATCTAATGATCGTGTGAAAGTCCCATCTAACACTCCTTGATCTTTAAGGTTAATTGACAGTATCATAAACGAAGATAGGGCAACCAACCTCATAGGAATCAAGGATTAAGTGCTTGTTGAGGATGTACTTGAAGTGCCACTTATTGTAGAGGACCTATTAAAAGTTTACCTATAGGATGAACTTGACTACCCTCACATTGTCTCCTACATGGGGTATATGCATAGATTTTCTTATAATATATTTGTTTGCATGTTATTATTTCATGGCATATGTAATAATTATTTCTTTTATGTAGCTTCTTGAATGATGCAGCTAACCTTTTTGAGGGTGAGGGTACACTTTACCAATTCCTTGACCTTAGCATTATTTGTGAAGTAGTGGAGCAATGGCCAATTGAGAGGTGTGTTAATGTATTTTACTAGGCTTCTTCTAGTTCTCTAAGGGATAGGGCTTAATGATTCTCTATGATAGTAGGTAAGTTTTAATTTTCTTGTTTTCTTGCCAACTTATTCTATACGTAGGGATTGTCAAATTTAATTATAATTCATATGACTATATAGGGCTCATAATGCTACTCGTTTTGGATGTGCATAGTGGGCAAGCTTTCTTTTTTTATTCTTGTGGATTGCACATCTATCCCACCCTCATAGAAATTACAAATAATTAATCTTTTATTATTTTCATCTATTATGTGTAGATAAATAATTTTTTATTCATCTATAATTCATTTGAAATTTAATTTTGTAGAGTATGGTACGAATGGAGTAATCCAACAGAGATTGTACAACCATTGAAACTCACTTTGAAGAATGTCAAGGTATAGAAAATAGTTAATTACTCTATGTTACCACTAATTAAACTTAAAATATTACAAATGATATCTATGGTTTCTTTTTATTGTCCTTGTTGCACAATGCCCTAGATAATAGTCTAATTGGGAGTGTGGGTACTGTGTGCTTAGATACACAAGGACCTTAATATTCAATAGTATTGCTATCTTCTAATTAAGAAAGGTAGGGCACTTTTTACTTTTCATAATCTTATATTTTACCATAATTTTTTATGGATCCATCTAAAAGAATGTGACTTTAATTAAATATGTTGTATTATAGGCTGTTGTGCTTTCTAAATGGGCAAACAAGAAGAGTTACTCCAAAGTAAACCTCAAAGAAATACTAAGCAAATGGGCTGAGTTTGTAGGTATAAATGACTTCCATCACTTTTGAAGTTGTTTCGTCGTAAACAACTTCAAAAGTGCTTTGAAATATATATTTTTAAGTGATGAATGAGTGGAGAGTGTGAGAGTAAATGAGTATGGATGAAGTCAATTTGGAGGTTGTGATAATTGCATGTGTTGTGGTTACTTTTATGAAGTATTTTCAAGATACATGTGGATGGATAATGATGAATTTGGATGTTTTGTACCCAAATGTGGAAGTAAATGTAAGTGAATGTGAATGTTGTAGTGAATGCATGTATTATAGTTTCTCTTATTAAGTATTATCAAGATAGATGTGGATGGATAATTACAAATTTGAATGTTTTCTACTCAATGTGGAAGTGAATGTGTGTTTGTTTTCATGTGCATAAAGATTCTAAGAAATGTGTTATTTTGAATGTAACAGGTGATAGAGATTTTAAATGTATACCAGAGGTGTTATCTTGAGTATATAGATGTTAGTAATCGAAATGTCATCATCATCATCAAGACCTTATCTTAGGGGTTGGCCACATGAATCTTATTCCTCCATTCCTCTCTATTAAGTACCATGGATTTATTTAGTCCTAAAGTTTTTAAATCTTTCCTCACCACTTCTATCCACGATCTTTTGGGCCTTCTCCTTTCCCTTTAGAATCTTCTACTTGCATTGCCTCATTCCTTCTGACTGGTGTCATTTTCTATCTCCTTTGGACATGTCCAAACCATCTAAGTCTTATCTCCCTCATCTTATTACCTATTGGTGTACTCCTAAATTCCCTCTATTATTTTCATTCCTCTTTTTGCGATGCTCATCCTATGAATATGATGTTCCTTAATTGTCCAATGCTCTGATCCATAGAGCATGTCTAGCCTTATGGCTATCTTGTATCATTTTCCTTTTAGTTTGAGTGGCACTTACCATTCACACAAAACTCTAAATTTGCATCCCCATTTGTTCCAACCTGCTTAGATTCTCTGGTGAATGTCCCTCTCAATCTCTTTACTATAAGAAATGAATTGTGTTGAATGTTTTACCTTATTTAAAATAGTAAATGAAGGAATTTGTGAGGAAATTTGGCACCTTTAGATTCTACTCAAAAAATGGAATCCAACGCCTCAAAGAACGCTGAAAACGGAGTCCGTATGAAGAAGTTACGGATGTTTAAAGATCAGGGGCAATTCTGTAATTAAAACAGAAAAACTAAAAAGACAGAAAACATAGGGGGCCGTTTTGATAACGGCACCCCCTGTTGTCTTCCTCCTCAGATTTCTCCAGAAACCCTCAGCTCCCAATTTTTCCAGAGAAATCTGCCACCGCCAAGGGCGGCACCGCCATTGGTAGCACCGCCATAACAAGGCTATAAAAGCCCCATCTCCCCCCTCTCCAAAAACATGGTTTTCTGGCCATTTTGGGACTGGGGTTTCTGGAAAAAAATGGAAACCCGTCTCAACCCAGTTTCCCCTGAGTTTTTCGGCAACGGCCAGGCCCGTGTCAGGCCGGCCCTTGCCATTTCCCCATTCCCCTCTCTTCTCTTTTCCGATCTTAGCATTGGGGTTTTGTCTTCACGAAATTTCGGCGACAGATGGTTTTTAGAACCGGAACGGAGGTTGGTAGCACCAGCGATAGGCACTCCATGGCTGCCCAGGTAAGCCATTTTTCCCCTTCCTTTCTGTTTTGCTTCCCCTAGGCCAAGATCCATGCCGGATCTGGGCCTAACCCAGCTAGTTTTTCCAGCCGAAGAAGATGAAGACTGGTTTTAGACGGCCATGCACGAACAAGGCATCCCAGGGACGCCATGCTCCATGAAAGCCTGGGACAGGGTCCTCGATATGGGTTCCAGGCGTATGACAGTGCGTACACTGTCCCTGGTGCGGCCTTTGGGTGCGCGCGCGACCAGGATGCACGGGGTGCCCTGGGAGCTGAGACATGGCATGCTACACCAAAGGTGCGTCTGTTCAATGCCATTTGGGATGCGCATCATAGCGCGTCACTTGAGCATGCATGTGCGTGTACAAAACGCGGTCTCTGGCATGGCCTTTGGGCGCGCACGCACGTGAGGCGGTCGCGGTTCAACCAGGATGCACGGGTATCTTGGGAACTGGGACACATGGACCTAATAAGACTTTAAAGTTAGGATCATAGGACAATTTACAGAGTTTAACTATTGAATAGTAGATCCATGTCATAGGATCTAGCCTGATAATGAATTAGGCAGTTTAACTCTAATGCCCGACCAATTTACGCTATTTTTAACAAAAACTGGACAATCTATAGGAAAAGAACTGTGTTGAATGTTTTACATTATTTAAAATAGTAAACAAAGGAAATTGTGAGGAAACTTGGTACCATTATATTCTACTCAAAAAATGGAATCCAACGCCTCAAAGAACGCCAAAAACAGAGTTTGTATGAAGAAGTTACGGCCATTTAAAGATCAGGGGCAGTTCTGGAATTTAAACAAAAAAACGAAAAAGACGAAAAACGCAGGGGGCCGTTTTGATAACGGCACCCCCTGTCTTCTTCCACCTCCAGATCTCTCCAGAAACCCTCTTTTCACCATTTTTCCAGAAACCTGCCACCACTAATGGCAGCACCGCCATAGCAGGGCTATAAAAAGCCCCATCTCCCCCTTCTTCAAAACACACATTTCCCGGCGATTTTGGGACTAGGGTTTCCA
Organism: Warburgia ugandensis; assembly: GCA_035236585.1. Taxonomy (NCBI): domain Eukaryota; kingdom Viridiplantae; phylum Streptophyta; class Magnoliopsida; order Canellales; family Canellaceae; genus Warburgia; species Warburgia ugandensis. The sequence continues at coordinate 40,984,735 of CP141133.1, forward strand.
GCAAAATTGGAAACCCGTCTCAACCCAGTTTCCTCTACATTTTCCGGCAGTGGCTAGGCCCAAGTCAGGTCGGCCATTTCCCCTTCTTCATGGGTTCCGGACAATACAGACTCCGGCAGGCGTGGAGGGAAACACACTGCTAGAAAAAGGGCATCCCTAGGCTACCAGGTAAGCCGTTTTTCCCTTTTTTTCTTTTCATTTTGCTTCCCCCAGTCCAGATCCATGCCAGATCTGGTCTTTTTCCCAGCTCGTCTTCCCAGCTGAAAAACAACCAAGCCGGTTCCAGCCGGCCCTGTACCAAACCAGGCGTCTCTTTTCCCAGCCGGAGAAGACGAAGCCGGTTCCAGCCAGCCATGAATGAACCAAGCGTCCCAGGGATGCCATGCTGCATGTACACCTGGGACAGGGTCCCTGGGATGGGTTCCAAGCATATGACAGTGCGTACACTGTCCCAGGTGCGGCCTTCAGGTGCGGTGCGACATGGGGCACAGGTCCTGGCTGCACCAAGATGCACGAGGTGCCCTGGGAGCTGAGACGTGCCATGTTACACCAAAGGTGGGTCCGTACGATACCATCCAGGATGCGCGTCATAGCGCATCGCTTGAGCATGCATGTGTGCGTGCAAAACACGGTCCTTGGCACGGCCTTTGGGCGCACACGCATGTGAGGCGGTCGTGGTTCAACCAGGATGCACGGGTGTCCTGGGAACTGGGACACGTGAACCTAATAAAACTATAAAGTTACGATTAGAGGACAATTTATAGAGTTAACCATGGAATGATAGATCCACATCATAGGATCTAGCCTGACAATGAGTTAAACAGTTTAACTATTGAATAGTAGATCCATATCATAGGATCTAGCCTGACAATAAATTAGGTAAGGACCATGGACCCTAAAAAGCAGATCTAGCGATCTAATGTCTAAACAGAATGAAATTAATAAGGACTCCTTATATCCATTCATACCCAGGAGTTTATAAATGAGACCCAGGGATGGGTTGAAGTGATAAAGGACGCGACTCTAAGAGACTTTGAGGTAAGTGCTCTATCGCTACTAGACTTTTAACAAAAAGAGAGAGCCCATGATTATTTTGAATGCATGTTTTAAGTATAAATTATATGACTTGTTTAGCATGACTTATTTTATGGCTTGTTTAGCATATAAATGAATTCAGAGTGCATATGATTAAATAAATTATGCATAGACATGTTTTGCAAACAATTGCATATATTGCATGATTTGTGAGCATTGAGTTCTTGAAAAATTGCATGTCCTTGAGGGTTACCAAAAGACGCTGGAGTGCCCAAAAGACACTGGGTAGGCAGTTGTGAGGGCCAGGCAGTTGTCAGGGACCCAAAGAGGACAGGTTTTGAAAAAGAGGTTTTTGCTTGTTGGATGGGTACCACGCCCAAAAAAGGGCATGTCCTTGCTTCGACTGCATGTGGTACAGGGGGCTACCACTAGTGTCACGGCACTGGGTCGAAGTGTCATATGTCTCGTGGAGGCATATGACCCTATGTCCCTAGGTACCCGGGGACCACACGACGGCGAGGTCGTGGGCATAGTTGGGCCCTATGGTTTGAGGATTTACTTGCATTGCATATGGCATGACATGAGGTTGGTCGACCATACCATATATCCATGAGTTGGATTCAGTGAAGCATCTTATGCATATCATTATGTTTATGATATATATACTTTTGACTTGGATTATGCTATTCTTTAAGTCGTCAGCATTCCAATTCGACAATGGTTTTTAATATCGATATTGAACATGATTGTTCGAACATGCACATGTTTTAAAGAGCATATGATTTTAAACATAGCATAGTGATAGACTCGTACTGAGTATAGTATATACTCATCCTATCCTAAACATTTTTCAGGATAGTTCCATCCACGAGTAGAGGACACCTATGTTAGTGCTACGAGCAAGAAAAATCAAAAGGAGACAATTATACATGTAAGTAAACACTGTACCCTTTGGACATGTGTTTGTAATTATTTACAGTTGGGCTGTGAGCTGTGATTGGATAGACCTGGGGAAAACATTTATGATTTCTAAAGTTTTTCAAAAACTACTTTGGTTGTGAAAGCAAATGACACTCGGGGTTTTCAAAATGAGTTTAAAACTAAAGATTTTTTGCTGCATTGCATGGGTTTTTTCTAAAATGGATTTCAAATAGGGATGCATTCCGCCTTAGGAATTAGATATTGCATTTAAAAATACATGGGAAAACCTGGGTCGTCACATTAACTATTGAATAGTAGATCCATATCATAGGATTTAGCCTGACAATGAATTAGGCAAGGACCATGGACCCTAAAAGGCAGATCTAGCGATCTAATGTCTAAATAGATTGAAATTGATAAGGACTCCTTGTATCCATTCATACCCAGGAGTTTATAAATGAGACCTAGGGACAGGTTGAGTGATGAAGGACGCGACTCCAGGAGACTTTGAGGTAGGTGCTCTATCGCTACTAGACTTTTAACAAAAAGAGAGAGCCCATGATTATTTTGAATGCATGTTTTAAGTATAAATTATATGACTTGTTTAGCATATAAATGAATTCAGCATGCATATGACAAATACATTATGCATAGACATGTTTTGCAAACAATTACATATATTGCATGGTTTGTGAGCATTGAGTTCTTGAAAAATTGCATGTCCTTGAGGGTTACCAAAAGACGCTGGAGTGCCCAAAAGACTCTGGGTAGGTAGTTGTGAGGGCCAAGCAGTTGTGAGGAACCCGAAGAGGACAGGTTTTGAAAAAGAGGTTTTTGCTTGTTTGATCTACCACTATTAGGTGGGATGGGTACCACGCCCAAAAAGGGCATGTGCCCTGCTTCGACTGCATGTGGTACAGGGGGCTACCACTGGTGTCACGGCACTGGGTCGAAGTGTCATATGTCCCGTGGAGGCATATGACCCTGTGTCCCTAGGTACCTGGGGACCACACAGCGGTGAGGTCGTGGGCATAGTTGGACCCTATGGTTTGAGGATTTACTTGCATTGTATATGGCATGACATGAGGTTGGTCGACCATACCAGATATCCATGAGTTGGATTCAGTTGAGAATCTTAAGCATATCATTATGTTTATGATATATATATATATATATATATATGATACTTTCGACTTGGATTATGCTATTCTTTAGTTGTCAGTATTCTGATTCGACAATGGTTTTTAATATCGATATTGAACATGGTTGTTCGAACATGTACATGTTTTAAAGAGCATATGATTTTAAACATAGCATGCATTGCAAAATTAGTAGTGATAGACTCCTACTGAGTATAGTATATACTCACCCTATCCTTAACATTTTTCAGGATAGTTCCATTCAAGAGTAGAAGACGCCTATGTTAGTGATACGAGCAAGAAAAATCAAAAGGAGACAATCATACATGTAAGTAAACATTCTACCCTTTGGACATGTATTTGTATTTATTTACAGTTGGGCTGTGAGCTGTGACTGGATAGACCTGGGAAAACATTTATGATTTCTGAAGTTTTTCAAAAACTACTTTGGTTGTTGTGAAAGCAAATGACACTCGGGGTTTTCAAAATGAGTTTAAAACTAAAGATTTTCCACTGCATTACATGGTTTTTATAAAATGGTTTTCTAATAGGGATGCATCCCGCTTTAGGAATTAGATCTTGCATTTAAAAATGCATGGGAAAACTCGGGTCGTCACATTTACTCTCATGAATCATTGATCCTAAGTACTAACAATGGTCTTTTATGAGAACTTCTTGGTTATCAATCTTGACTGGTGTTCCACTCCTACTCCTCTCTTTACTAAAATAGCATTTCATATATTCTGTCTTAGTTCAATTGATTTTAGATTCTAATGCTTCTATCCATAACTCTAACTTTGTGTTTACACCCTCCCTTGTCTCATCAAGTAAGACTATATTATCTATAAATAGCATGCGCCAGAGAATCTCCTCATTTAGATGTTTTGTTAACTCATCCATAACAAACATCATAAGGTATGGGCTCAATGTCAATGCTTGGTGCAATCCTACAATGATAAGAAAATCACTGGTCTCACCATTAGTGGTCTTAACATTTGATACTGCTCCTTCATGCATATCATTAATTATGTCTACATACCCCTGCTAAACCCCTTTGTTTCCCAACACCCTCCATATTAACTCTCTAAGGACTCTATCATAAGCTTTCTCTAAGTCGATAAAGACCATGTGGAGGTCTTTCCTCCTCTCCCTATATTTATCTACCAGTTATCTTAGTAAGAAAATAACTTCCATGGTAGATCTCCCAAGCATGAAACCAAACTAATTCTTCAATACACTTGTCTCATGTTGTAGCCTCTTCTCAATTACTCTTTCAAAAAGTTTCATAGTGTGGCTCATAAGTTTTATCCCTCGATAATTAGTGCAACTTTGTATGTCTCCTTGATTTTTATAAATTGGTATAATAGAGCTTTCCCTCCACTCATTAGGCATTTTCTTTGATTTTACAATCTTGTTAAACAACTTGGTTAACCAAACTACCCAATATCTCCCATATGCTTCCAAACCTCTATTGGTATACCATTGGGTCCCATGGCCTTTCTTGATTTCATCTTTTTCAAGGCTTCTTTCACTTTAGGTTTTCTAATCCTACATTCATATCTGTAATATCCAATGTTATTTAGATTTATGGAATTTTCAATCCCTATATTCTCAGAGCCATTGTCATTTAACAATTTTTGAAAGTAAGTTTCCCACCTTTGCTTGATCTAATCATCTTTGACAAATACCCTTTGATCGTCACTTCTAGTGCACCTAACATGATCTAAGTCCTTACCCTTCTATTCTCTTACTTTTCCAAGTTTAAACAAATATTTCTTACCTTCTCTTGTTCCTAGTCCATTATAGAGCTCATCATATGCCTTAATTTTAGCCTCACTTACTATTCTCTTAGCAACCTTTTTAGCATTCATATATTATTCATAGTTTTCATTATTTCTAGTCTTCTGCATGCTTTAAAGCACATCCATTTTTCTTTAATAACTTTTTGCATTGTTTCACTTCACCACCATGCTTCCTTTACTAATTTCCTTTTACCTTTAGATACTCCTAAGACATCTTTTACCACTTTCTTAATGGACTCAACAATATTAATCCACATGGTGTTTACTTCTGTTTCATAGTTCTAGTTTCCTTCCACCATCAACTTATTTATGAATGTAGTTATTTTCTCTCCTTTAAAGTTCCACCACTTAGATTTTAGATACCTATTAAGTTCATTTCCTTTCTTCCATCTTTTGATATAGATATCCATAACCATTAACCTATGTTGTGAGGCTAAACTCTCACAAGGTATCACTTTACAATCCTTACACATTGATCTTTCAGTATTCCTTAGTAGAAAAAAGTCTATTTTGCTTTTGTTAAGTCCACTATTAAAGGTTATTAAGTGTTCATCCCTCTTCTTAAAGGGTGTATTTGCAATGTCCAAGTTATATGACAAAGCAAAATCGAGGATAGTTTCCCCCATCTCATTTTGTTCACCTATACCACACCCTCCATGTATTCTATCATATCCTTCCTTTTCTTTTACTACATGGCCATTTAAATCTACTCCTATAAATATCACCTCAATGTTAGGAATTTCTTGCATGACTCCCTCCATATCTTCCCAAAACTATCTCTTGATTATATCTTCTAACCCTACTTGTGGTGTGTATGCACTTATAACATTTATGATCTACTCTTCTAGAATAGGTTTTATTATTATAATTCTATCACTGATTGTTTTAACATCCACAACTTCATGCTTTAATTCTTTAGCCACTATTATTCCTATTCTATTATGTTGTTATCCTTTCCTACATACCATAATTTATGCCCATTGATTTCTCTAGCTTTAACACCTTTCCACTTGGTTTCTTAGATACAAGTGATGTTGACTCTCCTACGTTTTATCGTATCTACTAACTCCAAACTCTTATTTGTCAATGTCCCTATATTCCATGTGGTGATACAAATCTTATGCTCTAGAAATATCCTATTTACCAGCGCCCTTCTCGACTTCCATGGCATGAACCCATGTCCACTTTTCATTGCACCTGGGTTCTAATGTAGCGTAGCACTTTCGATGGGATGCTCTAGTTGCCCTTGCCCATTTTTTACTACACCCAAGATCCTATGTAGTGTGTCACTTCTGGGGGAATACCCTGCCTATTTTTCACTATACCTGGGATCCAATGCAACGCGTCGCTTATGGGGAACGCCCTCACTTGAGGGAATGTCAAATTTCAATTCATGTCATGTTAGGGTTGCCATACTTTTAAGAAGCTATACTTGATTTTTATTTCTTCCTTACAAACTAATATACAAATGCATATTCATTTGCAAGTAGGAAAGAAATAATAAAATCAACTTCAACTTCTCCCTTGCTAGTTGGCACCTGACATAAGGGTTACCATACTTTTAAGAAGCTTGTGAAGATTTCCATTTCTTCCTTACAAACTAATATACAAATTCATATTCATTTGTAAGAAGGAAAGAAATAAAAAAAAAATCATCTCCAAATTCTCCCTTTCTAGCTAGCACTTAAAGCAAGACCCTCCTCCTTTTTCATCTGGGATTGGGACTAGCATTTGTGGAGTTATGTTAGTGATAGAAATGTGAAAAAAGAAGAAGAAGTACTTTTGAAGTCGTTTAGCCCTAAATGACTTCAAAAGCCAAATACTTTTGAAATTTTTAACTAAACAAGTTCAAAATCCTTATACCTTCAAAGCCGGCTCAATAGAAGTAATTTTTTTAAGTGACTTCTATTAGCATTTTTTACCAAATTTAAAAGCCTCCTGTGTAGTAGTAAGAGGTGACGTATACTTTGCAAAGTAAGATTCATCCTTGATATGAATGTCATAGCTAGAAAAGATTAACAGCCCCACAGTTCATAAGACAATTGAGGCCATCATTAGGTTCTCATTGAGAGAGAGAGAGAGAGAGAGAGAGAGAGAGAGAGAGAGAGAGAGAGAGAGAGAGAGAGAGAGAGAGAGCATTCTCCTATTAGACCCTGCTTATGCTTGAAAAGATACTTTTAACAAGGTATGGGTGGGACTAGAAGTCGGTCATTCATCTTTCAATTGGTTTTATACTCTTATTTTGGAAGTATATTATGGGGTGGATGCACATATTATTATGTGAGAAGTAGTCTCATGAAAGAAGGATCAATCTTTTCAACCATCTAGTAAATCATGATTCTGATGAGCTATGCAACAAATTCAAATGCACCTAAATATAAATTGTAACCCTCAAGCTTTTTCTTTGAAAGCATAATTCGAAAATGAAAAGGAAAACAAAACTCTATAAATCAAAGTCTTAGAACTATTCCATTGTGGAGATTTCTTATTTATGACTCATGTATATCAAAGGTGCACAAAATATTCATAGACTAGAATAATAGCATTAGCCATCATAATAGTCAAGCCTCAAACTTTTATGTACCGGCTGTATGTGCTAGATGTCTTGGTCATTAAAGCCATATTAGTGTGAACTTTTCTTTACAAAATTGCTCATGGCATTGAATACTTTGACCATGTAATTGTATTTTCTTGTATTTTATATGATTTTTATATATTTATTCTATTTGAAAGTATGTTTTACTATTCAAAAGTATAACTTATCTACTTACTTCTATAAACACCAAATTTTATACAAGAAAGATGACTTTCAAGTACCCGCATTGTAGATACTAAATTTTGTACCACTTAATGCTTTCAAAATGGTCCAAAGTATCCAAGTTTGCTTCAAAAATAAAAATTTTCAAAGAAAAAGCCTACAAACTTCACGATTCTAAAGTCTAGGCTCCACAATCTTAAAGTCCAACTTCACAATTGTGAAGTCTACTTGGGAAAAGATATGAGATTTTCATTATTTACAAAATTTGGAAACAAGACCACTTGGACATCACAATCATGAACTCAATATGCCACTAATTAGTAGTTATGGTGTCCTTTATCACCGTGTGGTAGCTACATAAGTGGACATCACGATTGTGAAGTTCTCTCACCTAGAATAACAAGATAAAGAACCTTCTAAGCAGAAACCTAAAAAAGAAAAATCAATTTTTGACATTGTCCCTATTGTACCTAGAATTACCACCTTTGTTCACCCTAGAGCTCTATAAATAGAAGGTCCCTTACATCATTTGGAGCATGAAATATCTAGAAATAATCAAATGATAGGTATATTTTCTCATTGTTTTTGAGTTTTCTCTAGTATATAAAATAGGAATGAGGACCTAAATTTGGGTTTTCTCATTGTTATTGATAGGTATATCTAGCTAGTTGAATTCTAGAGTTCTTCCTATAATGACCCAAAATTTTGTAATGATTTGGTGATTAATGAAAATAAGAACTTCCCTCCAAATGTAAAAATAAAATTTTCAGAAACATAACAATTGAATGTTGAGACTTCAATGGACTGATAGAACTCGAAAAGAGCTTTCCACTGACATCAAGATGTTGCATATCCATCATTGGGGACCCATACTATGAATGAGCCAAGTTCTGAACGTTGATAATGATACTCCCATTTATCTTGTGTGTATGCAATGAAAGATGGGACGCACACATGAGCTGCCATGGTAACAACTAGGGGTTTGCAGAAAAATTAAAGAGAGGGAATATAAAAGGAGAGAAGACTGTGGTAAAGCCAACTGAATGAAGCCAGCCAACTCCCTTCCCTTCTATTTCTCTCTCTCACATTACCTATCTTCTTCCCCCAACTCCCGCTCTCAGTCAGCATAGAAAATTTGACTTTCCTTCCCCTCCAGATCATTGCTTTCTTGCAAAGATGGAGACATTTTCTCAAACTCTCAATGGAATGTAACAAACTGAAAAGATGAATGGTCAATTTTTCTTCTCTTGTAACGATAACTGAAAAGCCTTTTTTTCCAATCACCATTGAACAAAGAGTTTAAAGATAAATATGTGTTTCTTTTACTACATTCTTGACTCAATTCAATGATCGATGGTTGGAGAAAATAGATTTGAGTCCTGACTGTATGTTTTATTTTTTCCAGTGTTCTTTAGTTGGAATAGCAGTTTTTAAAACCCAAATCTTCCATTGTGATTTTAAGTTAAAACTCACAAGTGCACGAATTAGTTATAATAATTCATGTGAGGAGGCCAATCCCACAAGGAATCGAATAGATGTGATATTAGTGGTCCTTACATAGATCATTCAAGCTAGCCAAAGATAGTGAAATCTTTTTCTTAAACTACAAATGGAAGATTAACACATGAAAGATGAAATTATGCTTAAACTAAAGCATTCTAACTTAACAACACACTTTCTAAAAATAAAACTTTCCTAAATTAAAACTTTCTAAAATCTAAGTATTAAAAACTAACTAAGCTGGGAACTTGTCAACAATGGAATCTAACTAAATTACAACTAAATAAGAGAACTAAAGGAAATAATCACTATTCAAGCAATCAAAAGAGAACTACCCAAGTATCATGTGTATGACCATGGAATGGTAGGCATGATTCATGGGATAGGAATGAGTCTACTTAACTAATTGAAAACCTAGAACATGCAATCTAACTCAACCATTAACTAAGCAATCTAATACTATAATTTAGTCCTTGAAAATCCACCAAACATGAAGTAGAGAGTGCTGAAAATTAAATATAAACAATCCATACAAAAAATTCTAGTAGCATGCTATTTTGATCATTTAATTAATGGGACATGGAAAATTATCTATTTAGGCACTTATAATGCAATCAAACATTCAAGAACTAAGGTCATTAACTATTGAAAATAAGTACAAACTAAAAACTCCAAATAACTTCAATGAATGACATTAAAATCCATCAACATAATAAGTACATACATGTAATCCAAATCTGAAATTTGTGTTCCATTATAATGAATGGTACTTGATCTTAAACAACCCAAAAATTCATGTTAAACATTCTTCAATCATCTAACATCAATTCTAAGTAAGCATGTATTGAAATCAATGGAAAATCCATTAGAAAGTAAAGGCAATTCTTGAGGAACACTATGGAAAGCAAGAAGGAAATCAATGGAATCAAAGGTGATCTAATGCCAATGAAAAGCAAAGAAAAGAATAGATTCAAGGTGTCTTTCCCTTGGCTGTCACTTCAAGGGGAAAATAACCTTAGATCTAAATATGAAGATGCAAAAGAATGGAAAGGCAAGCCAACTTCCTAAGGATGAAACTAAAAAGGATTCAAAATCAATGGAGATTGAAAGATGAGCAACTAAACATTAATGAAAAATTAGAGGACAAAGGCTTGGAATCATGCATGAAACATTGGGAGAAGATGGCAGCCACCCAAGGAGAAGATCATTGAATGTAAAATGGTAAGGGTAGAGATGAAGGATACCTCCTCACCCTGGAGTAGGTGTTGTTTTCTTCCTCCAAAAGTTATTCTTGCTGAATCCTTTTTAGGCTCCTTTATAATTTGTTTACTAAGTTTTCTAGGGTCACCTAAGGTTGAGGATGAAAAAGAAAGGAAATTGAATGAATAGGATTAGCTATAGGAGTGTAACTAGAGTTTTTATCAAAGAGGAAACAAGTGGCCAAGTTGAAATGCATTAAGGTGGGAGATGCCACCCTTTTAGGAAGGGCATTCCCCCTTGCAAAAATCTTGGAACCTCATTTGAATATGGTAAGTGGTTTGCAAGATGAGGGAAGAGAGAGAGAGGGTGAGGTGGAGAGTAAAAAAATGGTGATTGGCTAGGCTAGAGAGAAATAAGGAAGGTAGTGGAGTGGAAAAAGATGATTGGCTAGGTAGTATCCTAGGAAGTGGGGATTGGTTAGAATAGAAGTTTAGAAAGGTGGGAGAGTCTTAGAAAGATGGGACTCTTGAATGAAAAGTGAAATTCGTAGTGCCCATTAGTGGTAGGTGGAAAGCGAGAAAAAAGTAGGAAAAAACTAGAAAACAATAAAAATGGAGTTGGTTCCTCCTATTGTCCACATGCTACCTTGTTGTAATGAATTTTTCCTCAATTATCTTCAAAATATCCCCATAAAACCTAAGGATAATTCTTTGGATTCTCCTCCAATCATGGCCTTCCATGTAGCTTAGCTTATGTGGCTTGGTGGCCAACATTGAGAGCTCCATTGGCTTGGCTTCATAGTTGACTTAGATGGATTTCTTGGCTGAGCTTAAAGGCTCAAATCCTTAGCCTTGGTGGTTGGCTTAACACCGTAGCTTATCACCTTGATCATGGCCTGAATATGGCTAAGTGGCTTAAGTAAAACCCATGCAAGGGTAGTGAACTTTACTTAGCTTATGCATGGGCCCACTTTGGCCACCTTTGGCTACTCTAATTGCATCCATTGCTTTTCCTAAAGATGATCCTAACCTTTGATATCGCTTGCGATTGATGATTTTTAGGTCTTGACTCGATCTTTCAGTCTTCATCTTTCATTTTCTTTTTAATTGATCTCAGCTATTGAATCACCATCTTGCTTCCTAGAAAAATATGATTAATCACATAATTACCTTGGATTAGCCTCTAAACCTATAAAATATCAAAATTTTGAGTCATTAGGTTAGAAATACATGTGTCATGAATTTTTGTCAAAAACATTATTTTACCCCTATAAGTTATAACACATGGGGAACTAATTGGGTGTTTTTATGCAAAATTAGACACTTATCATCCTCATTGTAGTTTATACTAGCTGATTGACAAGAAAAATAATAGATCTAAAAGTTTGATCCTTTGTCTCTAATCCATTCGCTGATTGTTTGAGTTTATTTATTGCAATTGCATAGTTAATTAGTTGTATTATTATGTATGGTAGAATCCATGAGGTGGATATAGCATGAAAATTAAAGAATCAAGTAAGATATTCTAATAATCTTAAAATAATGAACCAGTATGCCCCAGGCACCATCCCTAGGTCCTTTGTGGCTCCCTAGAGCCCTGTTTTGCATGGTTTTTCATACAAAAACTTGGGGAAACTCATCCTAAGACTAAGGGGGAGATGGGTTTGGAGGGGTTTTGGGCATACCTGGTTTGTGGTCGGGTTTATTCCACATTTTCTCCTCTTGTCTGCTTCTCCATGATGGGTTTTTCCCAGGCTTTTGGGCTGCCATTGGAGGAGCCCAAGAGCTCTATTTATAGAGCTTGAAGAGGGTTCTGGAGGGGGTTCTTACCGCCATAGAATGGCGGTGGAGAAACCTCTAGAATGGCAGTGGTTTCTCCCCTGCACACCATTGTTTTGGAACCCTCTAGGAAGTTTGGAAAGAAGAGGGGTGCCCGTATCAAAACGGGTCCCCGTTTTCTCAGGCCAAATCCGTTTTTGAATTAAATTACACTTTTGCCCTTGAACTTCAAAGGGCCATAACTTGCTCATTTTAACTCTGTTTTGAGTGATTTTGGTGTTGTTGGATTCCTTTTTCCGAGACGCACCTAAGAGTACTACTCTCAAGACCAAATTTCTAGGTCCAGTCAGGGTGTATAGTGAAATGACCAAAATACCCTTATCTCCAAAAAGTGAACTTTTCATTACTAACTTGGGATTTCCATGTTACAAAAATGGAGTCATTACAGTGGTAGCGTCCTATTCTTCTTCCAGTGAAAATGTCCAAGCCTTCAAATTTGGTGCTTCAACCTTCAAAGTGTATGGGAAAGGAACCCAAAACATCTCCTCCTCAGCATTCAACATCCTCTTCTTATAAAATAGAAACAACTCTTCCTGCATCACAAAAGTGGAGCTGCCAAGAATGTCCCACTAGGCAACCCTCTCCTCTTTATTCCTCCTCTTACTCCTCTCTCATCCTCCTCCTAAATATGACCTCTCTAGGTTGGTTTCCAATCAGGAAACCATTTTCCAACTTATTAGGAAACTCCTCCCATTTTCCCCATCCCTCCACTTTCCTCTGCTAATTAAAAACCTTCCAAGTCAACCCACATTTTGTTCTTCTCCCTTAGCTAGCTTCTCTATCTTCAAAAAGTTTTGAATGTTTCCCAACCTATAGCCAAACCTTTTTTAACTACAAAAAAACAAATCCCAAGCTACTTTAAATGAGAGGGAAAGAGAGACATCTCCAAGAGAGAAAAGAGAAGATGATGTGTCATCTCATATGCAGCCCCCTCTTATAAAATTATTAAATCCCACCTTTTGAGTAGATGCTTCCTCTTTCTATGTAGTCCTTCCTCTTCTTTTTTGGAATGCCCCCTATAGGCAAACTAGCTTAGGAGAGATTTGTCCACTTTCTAATATAAGAAACATACTAGAAAGCAAATTTTCTAAAGAAATAGGCGTCTCCAACAAACTAGCTACTTACGACATCTTTCTTCCCAAGACTTCCCTTTCTTTCCTCCATCTACTTCCCCACTTTCCATAACAAGCTCATCCTTCCTTCTAATCTCCATGCTATATTGCTCTTTCTTTTTAATTAGAAACTAGGCCTACATGTCTCCTTAACATTTGGATGTTTCAAAATAGGAAACATCCAACTTTTCCTCTTATGGACCCTTATTTGCATGGATTTTTGAATTGGATAAGATGTAAAAATATGTGATATTGCTTAGGTTTTCATGGATTCAAATTGATTTTTTGCATGTTGAACCATGTATGCATGGAAATCTACCACCTATGGGATTCTTACTATTCTAAAAAGGATATGGACACTCCCTCTTTTCTTGGCCATTGTTAGAGCCTAGGCCACTGCTTCTTTACTTGATTTGAGTCATCAAAAATTCATCCTTGGTTAATTTGAGCCTTTCATCTCAATTTTGAGCTTGATCATCGATCTAGAATGTTGACTACCTTGATCTAACCATATATTGTCCTAGCAACTTATGTTCTGCATCTTATAGAACACACACAAAAAAAATCTAGTTACTATTATTTTATATGGTTTAGAACATACCTACCTTTGGATGTCGATCTAATGTTGAAAGTACATCAAATTAATGTTAGATGACAAATAATTGTTTCAATACAAATCTATCCTATAAATAAGAAAATGAAAATAAAATGCATTAAAATAATGCAAAAGTAAGGGTTTCTAGCATAAAAATAGCACTCAACACAATCCCCAACCAGCATTTTGCTAGTTCTAAGTAAACAAGTGAAAATTATTTTATTAAAAGCAATAAAAATTGTTGCTTTCATAAGCACTTACAATCGCATTTAACATATGCAACAAGACCTTAAACCCATATGTTATCCGTAACAAACAAGTTACGCTTCATGAGGGTTTACAGTGAATTTACCCATAAAAATCAAGAAAAAGTCACTTCTTAAATTTATCTATGAGAATTTTCTTCTATCCACAATCTATCAACTTTAACATATTAATATAAATAAATAAAAAGGTGCAAAACCTATTTATATGCTAATAATATTTCATTTAAGCTCAAATCTTAGAGTATACTGTGTGTATAGTGTGTGTGTGTGTGTGTGTGTGTGTGTGTGTGTGTCTATATATATATATATATATATATATAATAGATCTTGACTTTTAAGTGGGCTACAACTCAAAAAATTTGTCCGAAATATGTTTCAACCTCAATTCTTACTACTAGACATACAGTCACAATTTTAACTCTTAGAAAAAGGTAAAACATATCTCTCTTTAATATATATGCGTAGCATCAAACATAAAAGTATCTCACATATATTCATGAAAGAATGAGATTTATTAAGAAACTATTTTGTACCCTTTGGAAAGAATGCTATTACTAAGAAAGTCAGAAATACACATTAATTTCTTTCTGTTCATATCCCTATCAAAGACTATATCCCTCCTAGAATTAATAGGTCTTATACTGGGACAAAATGTGAGCCCAACACATGATTATAAAAGAAAAGGATATATATATGGGACTTGAAGCCTTCAAAAATAAGTATAGGTCTTCTACCAAAAGTTGATAATTCTTCTTTTTTTGAAGTACTAAAGCGAACATCCTTTTACACTTTTTTTCTTCTATTTTTTTTACAAGACTATTGAATCTCTTTGAAGAACTTTTATTCTCTTAATATTCACTTCTTATGTTTTATTAGAACTCAAAAACAAATTTTCAATCTTATCTAAGTTAATGTTGAGGAAAATATGAAATGAATAGTCTATATTAGGTTAAAATGGGTAAAGGAATCTTGGTTTACAAAAGAAATGACTTATATACTAGGCTCAAAGTGGCTAACTTGTGGTAAAAATATCATTGGGTGGGCTTTTATAACTTTAGGTTAAAAACAAAGATGGTCTAAATTATTTCCTTGGTTTCATATAGCCTATTAGTTTCAACAAACATCTTAGAAAATTAAGGGTATAATACAAAAACAATAAATGTTGGTAATTGACTAAATCAATGAATATTGTGATCAATTATGAATTATATGCATTCAAGAAAATTTGGAATTTATATATAACTCTCATAAGAATGAATGATTTTAAAACTTACTTGCATTATAAGTCTCCACTGATTTTCTTCAGGGTCTCTATGGCATAACAACATATTGATCAAGACTATGTACATGTGTGTAAAATTGTTCTTAGAATGGCTTCCATGAAATAATTTAGAAATTGAGTAAAACAATGACCTAAACATGTACAATTCTATTGATAAGCTAAAGATGGAAATGAGAAACTAAACTTCAGAAAATCCCATTCTCATCATTGTAAAGGAATTGATCTAAAAACTAAAAAAAGAAGGCTAAAAATATTTAAAATTTCAAGATTTTTTAATTTTTATATAAAGAAAAGTAACTATAAAAATACTAGGATTTGGTTGTCCTTGATGTTTACAAAAATACAATGTTAAAAATTTGAGTATTAAAGAAATGTATGATGCACAGAAATCAAGTTTTGAAAAACTATGATACAAAAGTTATAGAGGAACAATTTATAGAGGAAAAAATATAAAGGGACATGGTCTACTCAATCCCTAGGTCTCATATGAAATTGAAAAGATAGGCCATCTGTTGTTGTTTTAATTAACATTCGTAAGTTTTTTGGCTAGGGTTGAGAATTGATATTTTGGAATTGGTTCAGAGCCCTTTTTGTTTCTTCATCATGTATTTCAAACTTGCTCTGAATACTATCTTCTAAAGATGGTTTTCTTAGTTGCTGAGGTTATTCAAAGCTAGGTGGCTATTGAGGAACAATAGCCCTAGGAGGGAAATTTTGGGTGGTAGGGGGTTCACTGGTGGTCCCTCTTGGTGATTATTCTCTAGGCAGGAAAAATTGGGATGCCTAGCCCATCCAGGGTTGTAGGTTTCACAATACAATTTGTTCTTCATTTGGCAATCGCTTGTTGTTGTTTTAATTAAAACTCGCAACCGCACAAATCATTTCTATATAGTATGCTAATACGATCGATCCCACGAGGATTGAACTACTGTGATGCTAATGGTCCCTAGTTTAAACTATCTAACCTAGCCAAACTTCAAGTGATTTTTTGTTCTAAATTAAGAATGGAAATTAAAACTTGAAATTTGAAACTAATCAAAATAGTAAACATGCTAAATTGAAAAAATTCCTAAAACATGTACTTTCTAAAATTAAAAAAATTTTAAATTAAAAACTTCTAATTTTATGACTTTCCTAATTAAAAACTATTGCAAAATGCAATTTAACAACTTTCCTAAACTGTTTTCCCAAACATGAAATTAACAACTAGTCTATGGAAATATGCAGAAGCAAGCTACTTTTCTATTCAAACTAATTAAGATGCAAACTACTGAAATCTAACATCAACCAACAAGTGAATTAAAGTAAATATTACTAGTAACACACAATAAATGGAAAACTACCCAAGTATCATGCATGTAACCCTGGAATGGTATGCATGATTCATTGGATATAAGTGGATCAAAGAAAATCTATTGAAAACCTAAGCTTGCAATTCTACTCAAGTATTAAAGGAGCATTCTAACAATCTAAATATCCTCTTGAAAAATCAAGTGAATATGAATTGAATGGTGCTGAAAATTAACATAAACAATGCATGAAAAGAAATTCCAGCAGTAAGGTAATTGAAACTTTTAATGAATAGCACATGTAGAACATGAATTTAATCACTCCTAATGCATTCAAACATTCAAGAACAAGTTTAATTAACTGCTGGTTATAAACATGAATTGAAAATTCGAGCTTATCTCATTGAATCACATCCAAAAAGTCATTAACATAATATTCCATTCATGTAGTCCATATATGAAACTTAAATGTTGTTACAATGCTGTTCCCTTTTTCTCAATCACTCCTTAATTACAAGCCAAATTATTTTTCAATTGTTCCAACATTCACTCATGAGCAAGTATGCTTGAAATCAAAGGAAAATCTTATTGAAAACTAAGGCAACAATCTAATGGAACTTAAGCAACCACAGCTGGAAAATCAAGAGCGCGTTAAGAGAATAAAGATGCAATGAAAGTTAAAGGGGAAAAATGGATTCAAGATGACATCCCTTGGCTGTCACTCCAAGGGAAAACCAGCCTTGAATCTTAGTTTAAAAGCAAGCAAAGATAAAGGGAAACAAAGCAAAAGATGACATGAATAGCACTAAGATCAAACAAGAGAAGTGGGGGAATGAACCAACCTTGGAACGAGAATCAAATGCCTAAAAACTGGTATGGAATAGCTTGAAAAAGTGCCTTCCACCTTAGGAAAATAGTAGCTTCACACAAACAACAGAAATCCAAAGCAAAAGAGAGCAAACTAATATCCCAGGAAGAGGATGTCTACTTCCCAATGGGGGAGGCCTCTTTTTCCTTTTGTAAAAACCTCCTTTTTGCTTAAGTTTGGCTGGGTTTTTATATGACTTCTCCTAATTTTTCTAGGATACCTAACACTAAGGTGTTGTGTGGATGGAAGTAGGTTAAATTGAATGGCTAGAATGGGGGAAAAAGGGTAGACATCAAATAGGAAAGTGGGTGGGAGGAGGGCTGTCTTAAAGAAGGGGGGGAGTATATGGGAGACGCCTACTTTTTAGAAAGGGGCATCTCCCCCTTCCAAAATCATTAAATGCCTCCCAACATGGAAAGTGGGTGAGGAATGAAGCGGGAAAGAGATGGGAGGTGTTAGGTGGAGATATTTGATTGGTTGGGAGGTTTCCTAAGAGGTGGAAGGAGTGAGAGTTTTGGAAATTCGTAGTGCATCTTAAGGGTTAGGTGGAAATTAACGAAAAAGTGGGAAAAAATGAGAAAAACTCTAAAAATTGGTTGTTATTATCCCATTGGTTCATATGCCCTCTTATTTTACTAGTTTTTTCCTTAATTATCTCATAGATAACTCTCTTGAATCTCCTCCAATCCTAACCTTCCATTTAGCTTAGCTTGATGGCTAGCTTTGAAGGTTTCATTGGCTAAGCTCATGGCTGGCTTAGGATGCTTCCTTGGCTTGACTTATTGGTTCCATCCCTTGGTTTTAGTGTCCTGAGCTCCTTAGCTTGCCACCTTCTTTCGTGACTTATGTGGCTAAGGTGGCTTAAGTAGCTTCCATGCAAAGGTAGTGAGAATGCATGGCTTACTTTATAGACCCACTTTGGCCATCTTTAGCTCCTTTAATCACATCCATTATTGGTCCACAAGATGATCTTGGCCTTGAAGTGATGATTTTGAGGCTTTGACTTGATCTTTTAATCTTGCTCTTCTATGTTCATCTTGATCTATCTTGATCGTTGAATCACCATCTTTGTTCCTACAAAAAGTAAAAAATCCTAATTAAATCCTAGAAAAACATGATTAACGATATACCCACCTTAGATTAGCCTCTGGACCTACAAAATATCAAATATTTGTCTTATTAGGTAAAAAAAATGCATGTCTTATGAATTCTTGTCTTAAAATTCAAATTTAATGCTATAAGTTATAACACATGGGAATTTAATTGGGTGGTTTTTATGAAAAATTAAATACTTATCAGACCCCCTAACCAGCATTTTGCTAGTCTGAAAAAAAACATGTGAAAATTTATTTTTCAAAAACTATTACAAGATGCCACTTTCAAAGGCACTCATGATTGCATTTAACACATGTGACTAGCCCTTGAACCGCTAGGTTACCCCTAGTGTGACAAGCCCTTGTAGTGAATATACTCACAAAATTCTCTAATATTGAGTCCCCTATTTTATCTCAGAGATTCCTCATTCATTAGCACTCTAATAGTTTTTCACAATTTAATAAAGAGGATTGATAATTTTACAAATCATGCACACATTAAAGACATCTCATTCTAGTTATTTCTCAGAGTGCATGTGTATGTAGAGCCACATAAGTCTTGACTTCTAACTAGACATGCTTAAATTGCATTGTAAATATGTCTTGACCTCAAATCCTCTCAAGTGTACTTTCATAAATGGCGCTCTCATATAAGGGTTTAAACATATTTCTCTCATTATGTGATTAAATCCAACAAAGCTAATGATTCGCATAAATATTTTAAATGCTAATGAGATAAAGGAAAGTGATCCCTAAGAGTGGATGCCATTACCAAGAATATTAGAGGTTGTTTACCTTAATTATTTCTTTTTTATCTCCTCTTTAAGTATATGTTCAACCTAAGATCTACAAGTCTTTAGATAGGACAAAACATAAGTTTGGGTAGGGTTTTGAAAAGAAGGGTATAAGGATTTCAAGGGTTCAAAATTGAGTAGAGGTCTTCAATGAATATTTGTTAGGACAACTTTTCTTTTGGTTATACTTGAAGTGAATGTTTCTTTATTTTTTTGTCTTTCCCTTACAATTTCTCACCTCTGTTTCTATTTCTATACTTCTTCTTTTCACTTTTCTTTACTCTTTCCTTTCTTTTGACTTCTTTGAAAGAAATAATTTTGATGGTTCTCACTCCCATGAATTTTTATCCTTTCTGAACTTTTCTACTAACTCTTCCCATTTTGAAAATGGGTAAGGTAATTTATTTTACAAGGGTAATAAATTTCCTTAATAAACTCTTTTATGTTCAATGCATCCTTACATTGATCTTTCCATTTTCTTTTCCTAAAGAAAGTCGTTACTTTCATACTGTAAATTTCTATAATCACTCCTTAATCCTTAACATTTGTTCTTTCAGCTCATTTAAATAATTTGATGTTCTTTTCCTCAACTATTATAGATATTTTCTCATCCAATCTCATGTAAGATTGAAAATCTCAAAATATCTTAAAGTTCTAACCACTTCTTTCTCCAAAAATTTGGATTTATGACTTATTCATAATCATCTTATTTTTCCAAACTTTACAATTAGGTTTAGATATCACTATTTGTTTATAGGTCTTCATTTCTCATGTTTTATCTCAACCTTCCTCCAAAAATATATTTTTCTCACTATATTTCTTAAATCTTTCAATATCACCACTCTATCATGTAAGTGGAATTAATATCTCTATTCATATTTAGTTCTTCATTTTCCTTGATCAATAAATGTACTCCTCTTCATGATAATCCATAACTATATTTTCCCAATTCATCATATCAATATTTCTCTCTTATTTTCCAGAGTTGTTTGACCATCAATTGTACTTCTCTTTACTATAATCCCAAAATTATTTTCAATATCCCCAAGTTATCATATCAATATTTCTCTAATCCTTGAAAATCCTTTTGCGCTAATTTCCACAATTAATTTATCATACCAATTTCATTTATATCTTAGGAATTTCATATTTCTTGTTCCATCAATAGGGCTATAATTTCTTTGTTAACCATACATCCTAATGGTTTAATTGTCTTTCTTAATAAGTTTAGGATCATATTTCTGTCCCTTTTAACATATCAAACTCTCTTCTCCCATTTCATTTTATTCAAATTTCAAAGACCATCTCTTTATGTTCTGAAATTTTATCATCTCTTTATTAAATCCTTTGCATTTACTAAGTTTGGAGAGAAATTACTTACTTATCTCCTCAACTAATGAGTTTAATTCTTTCCTCACTAATGAGTCAACTCTTTACATACTCTTCACTCACTAATGAGTCAACTCCTTCTATACTTATCTCTTAACTGATTAGTTTATCACATAACTCCTTCTTATCAACTAATGACTTATCTCTTATTCACTCGCTAATCCTCATCCTTTAATTGGATATTCATCTTCATATTGGACATGATGGTACTGTACTGTGACTGGATGAATAGCTTTGATACCAACTGTGATGACTCGGGTTTTTGAAACACATTTTATAATATATTTTTCAAAGGCAAGGGCGTCCCCTTAGTAAAAAAATTTCGCAAAACAAAGCAACAAAAATTCTTTTATTTTAAAACTTGTTTTGAAAACCCAAGTCACCACTTCATGCATAACATGAGTACAATTTGTGTACAAAATAAAATTCCATTGAAGGAATATGATTTTATTAAACTTCCAGGATCCATCCAGTGGTTCACAGTACACAACCCATTGTATCCTTACAATACTTGTCCAAATACACAATTCAAATTACAAAGTTCTAAATACAA
The DNA here is from genome assembly GCA_035236585.1 of Warburgia ugandensis. Lineage (NCBI taxonomy): Eukaryota > Viridiplantae > Streptophyta > Magnoliopsida > Canellales > Canellaceae > Warburgia > Warburgia ugandensis. Next base: position 41,006,170 of record CP141133.1, read on the forward strand.
TACATGCTCTCTATACAATGTTTCAAGGGATATACCCTTAACACTTATTCTTCACTAGTTCTTCAAGTCTTGCGCTCCTAAGTCTCCTTGTCTGTATCTGAGATATTGTAAACATTCGAACATTTACAATATCTCAACAAGCTATGCTTGGTAGGGGATAAGAATGTAAGTTATTGATAGTAAAATCTCAATATTCAACTATCCCATAATTCATTCTATCATAAACACATTCACAGACCACTATTATTTATATGAACATCTCATTTCCTTATCATTTGTGTTCACCTTTATACATACATAGTATATAAGAACAAATCCGTTAAAATTGTAAAAATAATCAATAATCATTTCCATACAAAACTGATCAACTCCTTTTATTATAGGAGATTTGTATTTCAGCCAATTACTATACTGGGATTTTCCCTTCTTGGGAAAAATATTGGTAATATACAATTACCTAGCATTAGATCATGCCATCTCTTAAGGCATTTCACTATGCCAATTTCATATGCATCATAATGCAAAATAATCAAGGACTACTATGCTTGCAGTCTGATCCGTACATCGCTCCTGGATAACTGTTCAATAATCCACTTATACCATTCTCAGTGGAAATTACAATATCCATGTCCATATGGGAGGACCATGGCTGTCACAGTGGTGGCCTTCCCATAATTGCCCCACCCGACTTTTAGCCTTTCTCAGGCTTGGTATTCAATATCATCAAGTTTCAGAGAGTGGGTGGCCAAACCCTCTTAACTCTCCTAGCATAGCATCCCCAGGCCTATGCCTGTTTAAAACAAAACCACAAGCCTCCAAGCTTGTATGTAAAATAATACTTATACATATCAGACTATCTGTCTGTTTATCTAGGGCTGGAATATTTTCTACTTTCCTATTCACTTAGGGTTGTTCTCAATTCTCAACTTGACCATTTAATACTTATTTTCTTCATCATTTGGTTGGATCATATTTCAATTTGAGGTATTTACCTTAATATATTGGTATAATACATGTCAATACTTTAAAACATAAGATCATGTATTAGACATGTATCTTCATGTAAAGGCATTCTTAATAATCTACCTACCTCAATAAGGTATTCTTACTCCTTAAAATCTACCATAGTCTTGATCAACATATATCTGTCAAATCATATGTATAATATCATTTTTCTAATCAATGGTACATACTACATGATCTTTTGATCATCCTTATGTAGGATGATCTGAATCTTTCTTCCTTGAATATCATATATCCATGGGTTTAATATCATCTATACAAATACTATCTATATCATACATAACAATCTAATTTACATTGATGTTTCTTTTTCCTTATTGTTTTTTATCATACAAGATCTCATCTTGTTTGATCATCCTTATCTTACTTACTATTTTTATTAGGGTTAGATAATTTGCTATATTTTTATGTTCTTATTATTATTCAACCAGTTAATGTCTTACTTGGTTGAAGATAATTTATTTCTTCCTATTACTAGACAACTCCTCCTTATTTCAGCATGACTAGTACTTACCAGTTAAAGTCTGCTCAAAAAGTGGTTAATACAACCCTCATGTAAGGAGGTGTTTAGACCTCTCTTACGTCAACAGGAGGTGAGGGAAAAGCACTTGGCTCTTGTATACCCCCTATAACCACAATGTTCAGAGTCCACTGGAGTGGTACTAGCTCAACCTTTGACAAGGTTCCTATGAACTCTTTACCTTAAGTCCCTTCTCTAATTGATTTTAATTAATTTCCATGGATATGCATAATGTCATCCATGGATGTTCATTATTTTCCTACTTTGGGCCAAGAAATTGGTAAACCATTCCTTATATTGTCCTACTAACTATAGCCCTTATTAAGTCAAAATCATTCATTCATCGTAGTTGTCCATGAATCTCTATATTTCATTAGTTTACATTTTTGGTGATTTATGCTCCTTATATCTTAACAACTACTTAACAATTGAATAAAATTTGACAATAAGTAAATCATAAACTTGAAAGCATAAATAAAATATAAGTTTAACAACTATATACTAACATTCTTCCTATGAATGTAACTTAAGCTAGTGAAATAAAACTAACATGATCCTAAGTTATAAAATACATAAAATTGTACGTCTATCTTAATGGAATCATGTTTAAATATCTAATTTACACTAACATGATCCTAAGATAATCAAATCTACTAACAAATTACTCATTTAGGGCATATCATACTAAAATTTAAAGATTACACTATCATGCTTTCTAACTTAGAACATAAATCACATTTACACCTTTATGTCCAATAAAAGACAATTAAAACATAGAACATAAATCACATTTACACTTCTATATCCAATAAAATATAATTAAAGTATTTATATTAAGATTATTATAAGCCTTTAAATATGATCCAACCATAGATATTAGGTGTTTTCCTTTAGATCAAGGGTTTTAATTACCTTTAAGGCTTTTAATCCATTAAGATTCAAAAATCATATACACTTGATTTTGTCACATTTCATCCATGATTTAACTTGATTTCATCATAATATCATCCATTTAATCCATTCCAAGGATCTGATCATACTTAATCTCATTGATCAAGTGGGTCCCTTTGTATTTTTAGGGTTTTTCTACCATAAAGGGTAGATCTCCTAATTTATCCAAGATCTGTCCAAATTAATGATATATATTACTTTATTATATTATTATATCATCATTAAAATAAATTTCCAAGCTCTGATCACCTCAGATCTTAGAAATTGGACCCTTATTTCCAAAATACAGAATAACACAGAAATAATTTTTAAAAATATTATGAATTCATTAGAAACTAGACATTACAAGCTTTCCATAGCTTCTTTTTTATCTCAATTTGGAGTTCATATGACTCCACAATCTTAAATTGAAGTTTTCAGCCGTTCCTAGGGTCCAGATTTGATCTGGGCCTAGCAGAATTAATCTCTCCCAATTGAGGGTCCAAAACTTGTTAGATTTTCTTAAAAATTATACCCTAGGGGTTTTTGACCCTTATGAATTGATTGGAAAGCTCAGAATTTCAATCTGAGCTCTCTATCACCATGAATTGAAGGCTCTGATATTTACTTTATTTTTACCATTTTTCATTCAAATTAAATTACAAAAAAATAAAAATTACACTAAACCATAATAAATATGTATGGGAAGTAGTTCCACCAACCTGATTAGAAAAAAAAACATATATTTGATGCTCAATTTGAGAGAATTACCAGTTGATGATAATATAGCCCGATTGTCCTCGTTTTTGTGATTTTCTGTTGTTGGAACCGTTGGATCTTGAAATTGATTTGGGTCTTTTGTATATACTGTAGTATGGGAGGTTATGGATGGTGGAATTTATCAGATTCTACCTGTAACGGAGTGCCTAATTGAATTTAGGTCTCTTGTTCCACTTAGAAAGAGGAGAGAGAAATAAGAAAAATAGAGATTGGGGAGGGATGAATGAGAATTTGGAGCTGAAACTCTAGAGAAGATTTGGAAATTTCATGGTTAAGGTTGTGAAAATTTTTGGAAATTTTTGGGACATATTTATAGCCAAATTTGAATTTTTTATCATTTATTTTGATAAGATATTTTATTACTTTATAATTTTTTTATTACAAGTGCATTCTCCATTCTCCACTACAATCTCCACTACCAAAAATAATGCACTAAGCAATTATTGTTGCTTCTAGAATGTTGGCCCACTTTGTGGGCCCCCCTTTTATGTGAAAAGACGTTTTTGCCCTTTGAACTCCAAAATTGGAGAATCATAGGCAATATTTGTCTGAACTCGGAATCGAGCGTACTTAGTGGCGTTGGAATCGTATTTCTAAGTACTTTATGAATATTGAGGTCTTATTTCTTGGATATGGAATATGGGTAAAATTACCATTTTACCCCCAAATGGAGAAAATTAAGGAATTTTCATTTTAACTCATAATTGAACGTACTTAATGTTGTTTCGATCAGTTTTCCAAGTACATCTATAATTTCTATGTTTTAATTCATGATATAATCTCCATAAAAAGAGAATTTTCAATAACCTAATATTCCAGCCCAGAATTTCTAAAAATTCAAACTTTATTAATTTGCCTTAATAAGTTACAAAAATTCAGGGTCATTACATATTTACTCTTGATAATTAACCAAAACAAGGACAACAGGATCACACTAAGTTATGTACACTAAAGAAAACTTTGGAACTACTTATAACTCTCTTAAGGAAGATGGTATCTAAACTCACTGGGTTATAGGTCTCCATTGATTTTCCCTAGGGTCTCTAAGTCATACCTCTCTATTAGTCTTGAATCTATGCTGTGTGTAAATGGTTTCCAAGAATTAACTTTCATAAAATGCTTCAACATATGAAAAGTATGCAAAACTAGCCATATACACTTCCATTAAGAGGTTAAAATAGTAAAATTACTAAATTCTGAACATCTAGTTCTCATCACAATAAGGGAACTCTTACCAAAAAAAAAATTCCTTTTTTTTATAGGAAAAACTTAGGAAAATTCAAAATCCCTATATGCATCTATACCCCCAACCTTAATGAAACATTGTCCCCAATGTTTGAAAACATAGGAACCTATATGGAAAGATGTAGAAGATGGATATTTTTTTGAAAAAAAAAAACATCTGGGTTCCCTCCCATGAAATGATAAGTTTTATGACTTTGGCCAGACATAATGATGAGGGTAATGATGGTAATATTGAGGTGCCTCTAATAGTATCTCCTCAAACTGAGGATTAAGCATCTCTGGGAAAGGTTTTAACCTCTGACCATTGACTTTTTGGATTTCTCCATCCTTCTCAATCTTGATGGCTCCATGAGGATGGATGGTGCATACTATATAAGGTTAGATTCATCTAGATCTAAGTTTTCCTAGGAATAGATGCAATTTAGATTTATACAATAAGACCTTTGGTCTAGGTGTGAAGGATTTCCTTAAGATTTGGTGGTCATGTGTAACCTTCACCCAATCTTTCCTCAATTCTTCCAACTCATTGAGTTGGAGCTTTCAGTGGTCCCAAAAGAATGTAAGTCAAAGTTGAGTCTTTTGATAGCCCAATATGCCTTGTGTTCCAACACTATTGGTAAGTGGTTGGCCTTTCCATAGAGTAGGCAGGAGGGTGACATTCCTATAAGGGTTTTATATGCTGTACGATAAGCCCATAAAGTGTCACTGAGTCTCATAGACCAGTCTTTCCTACTTGGATTGATTGCCTTTTTTAGAATCTGCTTTATCTCCCTATTGGATACCTCTATTTGTCCACTAGTCTAAGGGTGGTATGAGATAGCTATTCTATGGTTGGCATCGTACTATTTCATTAAATTTTCAAACACTTTATTGCAAAAGTGTTTTCCCCCTCACTTATTATGTCTTTAAGAGTGCCAAAACATTCAAAAATATTTTCTTTTAAGCACTTTACTACGACTTTGTGGTCATTGGTCATTAGTTTTGTAGGATATAGCCTCCTCCCACTTGAACACGTAGTCCACTCCCACTAGAATGTAAATATTTCCAAAAGAATTAGGAAAGGGTCCCATGAAATTTATGCCCTAAACATTGAGTGGTTCTATTACAAGGATTGGGTTTAAGGGCATCATGTGTCTCCTTCCTAGACTACCTAATCTTTGACACCACACACATGCTGTGTAGTAAGCATGTGAATCCTCTAATATGGTAGGACAAAAGAAGATGATTTGATTATGTTCACTATCTAGTATGCATCTTCTAATCACCTGATCGGGATAGTACTTGAATACGTATGGGTGGATAGTACTTCAATAAGTATGGGTTATCCCAAGTAAAATATCCAACCTCAGTCAAAAATCTCTTTTTATCTTGTTTGGTCCAATGGTTAGGCATTTGTTCTGTAACAACATAATTAATAATATCTCCATACCAAAGGAACTAGGAAATATACACTAATTGTTCATCCAAAAAGGATCAATTATAGGCATGTGATCACTAATATGCACCACCACCACTTTGGATAAATGATCTACTACAACATTTTTAGCACCTTTCTTTTCTTGAATTTCTAAGTCAAACTCTTGTAGCAATAGTACCCAATGGATCAACCTAGGTTTGACATCCTTATTAGAAAGGAGGTACTTTAAAGCCGCGTGATCTAAGTGCACTATAACTTTAGACCCTAATAAGTAAGGTCTGAACTCATCCAAAGAAAACACTATAACTAACAACTCTTTCTCTATGGTTGAATAATTGAGTTGCATATCATTTAGTGTTTTACTAGTACAATATATTACCTAGGAAAGTTCATGGATGTGCTGCCCCAATACAGCTCCAACGGCATAATCCAAAGCATCACACATTGTCTCAAAAGGTGCATTCCAATCTGGTGGTTGAATAATGGGTGCAGAAGTCAACTCGGCCTTGAGTCACTCAAATGCTTTCTTATAGTCCTCATCAAAGTAAAAAATGGCCTCCTTTGTATGTAAATTATAGGGGCTTGACAATTTTTCTAAAATCCTTGATCAAGCATTTGTCAAACTCATAGTCCTTGGTTGAGGAAGGTTCGCTATTAAAACCACTTTTGCCTTATCAACTTCTATCCCATTGGGTGATATTATGTGGCCTAAAACTATCCCACTCTGTACTATAAAATGTCACTTTTCTAGTTTAAAACAAGATTTTTCTCTTGACACCATGCTAGAACTAACTTCAAGTAGTGCAGACACTCATCAAATGATGACCCAAATACCAGGAAGTCATCCATAAACACCTCACAAAACCATTCTACAATATTAGAAAAAAAGCTCAACATATACCATTGAAATGTAGCTAGAGTGTTGCAAAGCCCAAAAGGCATACGTTAGTAGGTGAAGGTTCCAAAAAAATAGGTGAAGGTGGTCTTCTCCTGATCCTCTGGTGCTCTATAAATATGGTTGTAACCAGAATATCCATCCAAAAAATAGTAATAGCTATGTCTAAATACTATTCTGAGATATTGCTTGCTCTATCGAGGATGTAGGGACATTTGGCAACCCCAAATTTTGTAAATACTATTCTGGGCATTATTATGTGAAATTAGAATTTTGGAATATAATTGGAATTTTTAACCCAAAGAAAATAATTTTTTTTATAGAAATGGAATTTTGAGTGGAAGTATGAATATTTGGAATGTACTTGAAAAATCGAGTTCAACGACATCAAGAACATTGAAATCGAAATTATGAATGAATTTCACCCCAAAATTTTACTATTTCATGATTAGGTTATGACTTTTCAAGGGGTATATCTTTTTATAGAAGTATAATTTGGAACTAAAACTAAAACCATTAAATAGTACTAAAAAAATGGAATCCAACGAGCCAAAGAACACTGAAGGGGGCAATACGATAATTAAAAGATATAAAAACATAACTTAACAAAAGGGGGCCAAATTGATATTGCCACCCCCCTCACATTGCAAACCAGACGAGTCTTCTCTCTCTCTCTCTCTCTCTCTCTCTCTCTCTCTCTCTCCGACTAGGCACCGTCAATGGCTTTGCGCCTGATGCCGTGGCTTGAGCTCAGCTCACCAGCCACACCCTTCCCTCCGATCTCCTTCCCCATGTTTTGATGTCATCATTCCTCACCAGAAAATCCAAAACCCAGAATGTTTCTTCCCCTGAATCTTGATGATCTCCGTTCACCATATGCGTAGGCCTTTTCCTAGGCAGCTTTCCCAACACTAATACCTCCCCTTTTGATTGCCCCATATCGCAGTGCTCAAGGTCACAACCGAGAGATCTCCTCTTCAACATGTGCAGTCCTTTTTCCCTAGCCAATTTTCATTCTTATCATCAATTTTTGATAAACATTCTTTTCACCAGCAACCTAGTTTTCTCGCATCTCTTTCTATGCCATTGACTCAACATGCCAAGGGTGGCCAGTGGGCAAAAACCCCTGAACTCCTCTATCCTTTTCCAGTCACCTGCATGGCTAAAACTCTCCTCTCCTCTTTCCTTTCTCCCTTGACTCCACCCATTGGGGACTAGCGCATCTCGATTGGCAGGCTATGCTAGTCTCAGTCCCCTCTTCCCTTAGCACTCCACCACAGGGCATAGCCAGGCCTGGGAAGGTTGGTGTGCTTAGATTCCATTGGAGACAGGTGTTTTCTCTAGGTTGTCTTCCCCTTCGGTTCCCAGTCACTGGTATGGCTGAGTTTTTAGCTGTGCCAGCATTTACAATTACCGACCACTATTTCCCCTTCGTTTTTCCTCTCCCCAAGTAGATCCCTAACAGATCTGTGCTTTTCTAGTGACCAACGGATACCCAGATTGGGTTTCCCTGATTTCTTTCATCTCTTGCAAACCCTTCTCTAGTTCCCATTTCTTTCTAGCAACAATGGTGGCTTGCATTGTTAATCTAGCCATCCATTTTACTCTGCACAAAGAGGGGAACAAAACCCTTTTGGTTCTGCCATGATTAGAGGAGGAACAACCATGGATTGGGGCATGAATAGTACATGCAGCTAGGGATGGAGTGTTTCATGGTAGATCAGAGCTAATCTAGCATGTCTAGGAAGGGGAAAAACATGGTCATGCCTCCTTTAGGTAAGATCTACAAAACCCAGTTCTTAATTTGGTGAAATTTGTTAGATCCATGAATTTCTATTCTAGATCTAAATTTAAGGACTACCTAACAATCCATTTCTTAATCTAAGTTTATGAATAGATAGATACATAGTTGACAAACCCTAAAATTAGCTCAGATTGTCGATCTATACTATAAGACCGATCAGACGATCTTAGCTGTCCGATCCGGTACTGTTCATACAGTAAAAATTTGATGTCTGATCGCTAATCAGACACCTTAGATGAATTAAATAGCCCTGAAATTACTATAATATAGGAGGAATTGATGAATTTAGATGTAAATTGACTGCAAACCGATTGGACAATCATAGCTGTCCGATCGGGTACTGTTCACACAGTAATTTTGCATTGTTTGATCCAGGATTAGACACCATGGATGAATCATATGACCCTAAATTATTTAGGATGAAACTAGAATGGTGTAATTTGGATGCAAACCTAGCAAGAAACCTCACCTGTCCAATCTATCACTATTCAAACAGTGACTTGTTGGCGTCATATCGACTATCAAACCCCACAAATGAGTTCTGATTGTCAATCCAAAGCTGGAAGTGGTCTATCCGACCAGTGTAGACCCTTAAATTAGTTAAATCTAACCATGTAATATGATGAAAAAAATAATTTAGATGTCCACATAGATCCAACTATAGATCTCAACCCTAAACGAGGGACAGACATCCTCAGAAGCTTTAATCAACTCACATGAGTCTTGATCGTCCATGTAAAAATTCGATAATGATGATCTAGGTCTTGGATTCCATCAGATTCTTAAAATTATGACCATAATTAAATCTAAATATCATATGCATGTGAATGTATTAAGAAAAGAATTTGTATGCATTGTATAGATTGAAGAGCATGGGGTTGATTGTGGAGAAGAGGGCAATTAAAGCTAGTGGAATCCAGTGAACACGTCACATGAGGTAGGTGGAAATTTAAGATGGCATGTCTAAATAATAAGATGCATGTTCTAAACTTGTTCTTATTTCTAATTATGGATGTTATGAAACTAAAATGGTATGATTGATATTTGACATGCTTTAAATTGATGATGAAATAATGTTAATTAAAAGAATTGCATGTTATAATTGATGCTTATCACTTGTACATCATGTATGTGTATTGTGAAATGATGTTTATAGTACATGGGTACCATGTTAGTATTGATGATGTATGAGTCTAGGTTTATAAGATACATCCTTGGTGGGTTCTCACCAAATAAGTGAGGATGTTATTCTTGTTATGAACTATATGAATAGGCAAATTGCCTACTATTATGATTATTTTACACCCAGGCGTGGTGGCCTAAGAGTTTTGATTTAGATAGGCATAGGCCTGAGGATTCTATGCTAGGAGAGTTATAGGGTTTGGCCACCCACTCTCCAAAATTTATTATATGATGGATACCATGCTTAATGAGAGGCTAAACGTCGGGTGGGGCAATCATGGGAAGGCTGCCAGTGTGACAACCATGGTTCCCCCCATGCGAACATGGATTTTGTTACTTTCATAGTTGGTATCAGTTGATTATTATGTAGTTATTTGGGCGTGCTGTATAGATTTAGACTACGACATAGTAGTCCTTATATTTGATGCATTATGGTGCTTATATGATGGCAGTATGAGATGTCTTATATGATATGGTATGATGATATGCCTTATATTATTTTCCCAATAATGGATGGAGGATTGTGGACCATGTATAGTGATGGGCATGAGGATTATATTGATATACCAGCAGAGGCTGGATGATTATGAACCCCACATGATGATGGGTATGATTTTGAAACCCAGTATAGTTTGGGAATGTAAATTAGATGATATTGATTATATTCATAATTTTGTATGTCTTTTAACAATTTATATATATATATGTGTACATATGTTATATGTATATGATTGAGGGCATAATTTCATATAAGATTCATATGGGTATATGAATGGGTAGAATTGTTATGTAGAGTATGGTTCATGGAATTGGATTGGTTTATTTAGATAATAAATAATAATTAAATATGTTTGATAAATCAATGGATTACTTATATTTATGAAACATGTTTATATATTGATAATTATGAGACATGTTAATTATTGATTTATCAATGGATTGTTAATGATTATGAAACATGTAGATATTTGTTTATAAATGGATTATTGAAATGTGAAACATACAATAAATCCCATTCAATAAAATTTCCATGAATACTCTAATTACTATTGAATAATTAATGTATCTGAAGATGTAGCATGCTTCTTAAACTCCCCTACCAAGCATAGCTTACTAAGATATTGTAAATGTTTTATGTTTATAATATCTCAGATACAGATAGGTAAGAGAAGATGTATACAAGAAGAGGAATCCAGCAACCATACTTCTACGCTCAAGTATACATTTTATTAAATCTTTTGTATTGTATAGTTAGTCATTTGAATTGTGATATTGGACGTTTAATATCATGTTATAGGGGCTATACAAGTGAACCATTGAGTGGGTCTTGTTTTAAGAAAGGAATTGCTATCTTCTAGAAAACTATAAATATATGTATAGTGTGAGCATAAAGGTGACATCCGGGTTTTTGGAAAAATGAATATCAAAGAAAAAACTTCCATTGTTTTTTATTTTAAAATTTAAAGGCATGCCATCTTTTCAAATAAATGGGAAAATTTTTCATGGAAAACCCGAGGTGTCACAGGATAGATTTAGAAGGTGGAAGTGGTTCCACATAAGAACCCTACATTGAGGTATCAATGATTGGAGCAGCCTCTAAACAGTTGTTTACCTCCTTAACAGACTTGTCTATATCAAATTCTCCATTAAAGTGCATAAGACAAGCCCCTAGTGGGTTAGAGATGGATAATGGTGGATAAATGTTATTAATTAGGCTCTCAATCAAATTGACATCACAAGAATCTTCAAGGTCTAAATGTTGTTGATTAGTGTTAAAGACATATAGCTTAACATTCATGTTGTCGAATGAAAATTTCATTACACGATTCCTACGGTTAATAATGGTGTTAGACGTCACCAAGAATGGACGTCTAAGTATGACCAGAATCTGACTGCCCTGATTAGATAGAGGTTGGGTGTCTAGTACAATGAAATCAACTGGGTAATAGAACTAGTTCACCTATATCAAGATATCTTCAACCAAACCACATGGTATCTTGACAAATTTATCCACTAATTGCAATGTGGTAGTGGTTGGTTTTAACTCACCAAAACTTAGTTGCTCATAGACGAGTATGGCAACAAGTTAACACTCACCCCTAGGTTAAGTAATTCCCTATCTATGACATGACCTCGAATAATCCAGGAAATGATAGGACACCCTAGGTTTCTAAATTTTGGTGGGGTCTTGTGTTGAATCAAAGAGCTTACCTACTTGGTGAGGAAAGTTTTATTTTGTACATTAGCTTTCTTTTTCTTGTGCAGAGCTCTTTTAAGAACTTGGTATAGGCGAGGATGTCTTTAATTGCATTGAGCAATAGAAGATTGATTTGGACATGTTTAAATACCACCATTAACTCATTAAAGTTTGTTCCTATTCTAGCCTTGCTTAGTAACTAAGGAAAAGGGGGTTTAGGCATATAGGGTGCCTCCTTTTTTGTCTTTTCTCTTTCTCTTATGTTATGGTTTCCTCTTTCTCCTCTATAGTTTCCTTAGCCTACCCTACTTTGATATCAATTTGACAACCACTCCTAAGGGTGGTTATAGACTAGGCATGCTTATGAGGGTTCTGATTTTAAGAACTTGACCCTATCTCAAATTGACCCTTAGGGTTGGGGATAGGTTAATTAGGGAAATGACCCTTTTCTCTATTATGTAATTCAGCTGACAACTTGCTCACCTACATATCTAATTTGGCTAAGGCTTGAGAATTAATATTTTGGAATTAGTTTAGAGCCCTTTTTGTTTCTTCATTCTATTTTTCAAACATGCTTGAATTCTATCCTCTAAAGATGGTTTCTTAGCTGCTGAAGTTGTTGGAAGTAGGTGATTTTTGAGGAACTATAGCCTGGGAGGAAAATTTTGGGTACGGGGTTCATTGGTAGTCCCCCTTGGTGATTATTCTTTGACTAGGAAAACTTAGGATGCCTAGCCCATCCAGGATTGTAGGTCTTAGAATATGGGTTGTTGCTAGGTTGGCGATATGCATTCAATGCATTCACTTGTTCTATAATATATTTAGGTATACTTTATTGGATGGACATGTTGAAGTTAGATGAGCTAGACTAGAACAAGTAGCTCATGCCTCTTGCGGAGGTTTATAAGATAAAGTAGTAGCCACAAAAGATTGAAACATAGTTTTAAGCTTGTCCATTCTTCCATCTAAAGGCTTTAGTTTGTTTAATTTTTTAACTACAGAGTCAAGCTTATAGGATAGATATGTATGCATTCCTATCTCATATAGACCACCTTTCTTTGGAGGCATATTAGTTCTCTCTCTTTTATTTGAAAAAAACCATTGCTGGAAATTATATGTCAATGTCTAAAAGAACTCCTAAGCCTCTCTCTCATCTACCATTTGTTTGTTTTGAGGTGTTAATGCCTCATAGAAGCATTGAACTTGATGCCATTTCTCAAATCCATGATGAGGCATTTTTGTGGAGGTTTATTCCATTGTTCCCAACACTTGTAATACTGTTCATCATCCCTTTGTTGGAAATGGATAATTTCATGATGAAGGGCATTAGTTTTGTGAACGAGGAAAAATTTTTCAAAAACTTCTTAGACAATTGAGCCCATATATTTGTGGAACTTACCTCCAAGGAATTAAGCCATGATTTGGCTTTATCTATGAATGGGAAAGGGAATAGCCTAAGCCTAATAGAATTGTCTAAAAAATTATGGAACCTAAATGTGCATAGATATCAAGGAACTCCTTGATATGTAGGTAGGAGTCTTCTTGGTCTCAACCATAAAAGGTGGGGAGTAATTGAATGACTCCTAGCTTTAACTCAAAGTCATTGCCTTGTGTTGTAGTTGTAGAGGTGTTGAGTTGTAGAGGTGCATAGAAATGTCTAATTGCCTTGCGCTCAACTTCTGCTGGTGGTTCAGTTATGGGGATAGGAACTTGGTTTCTTTCCCCTTGTCTTAAGTTGCGTTGAATCTCTGGGTTGAAAGGTGTTAGCTCTGGCCTTTAAGATCGACGCCCTTACATAAACTATCCCAAACTAAGTGCCCTAATCTAAATGCTAACTCTAACTCTATGTGATGCACAATCAAATCCTAGTAAGCACTTATCAAATAGTGTTTTGATTATCTTTGCTTAGTATATAGGTGGTAGCTTCTTAGACCTAAATCTAAGCAGCTACTCCTTTTGTCCAGATTTGACTACTGCTTACTAGTTAGGTTCTTCTCAAAAGTTGTTAATACAATCCTTATGTTAGGAGGCATTTAAAACTCAATTAACATCTAAGGAAGGTGTGGGAAAATCACTTGGATTTTAAGACACCCACTATAACCACAATGCTTAGAAGCCACTGGAGTGGCAATAGATTGCGTCCTTCTAAAAGGGTCCTATTAGCTTGATACCCGAAGTCTCTTTCTACTTGATTTTTAAATTAATGTTGAAGGGTTGGGAAGCATACAAGGATGTTGATTGATTCCTAGATGGGCTAAGGAACTGGTGATGAAATCTAGTCTTTATCTTATAAGGGTTCCTGTGGGGCCTTACTATCATTAATTCCATTCCACCATAAAGTTGTAAATATGCAATGCAATGCAATGCAAAGGCAAACTAATGTAACATGTATGGTATCCAACCAAGGTTTGATAGGTGCTCTAATGAAACAATCCTAAGTAAAGATGCACAATTATCAATGAATGGCTCTAATCTATATGAATTATACTAGCATCCTAATGCAAATTACACTAGCAAATTATTCCTAAAAAATAGGAATTGAGTGAGAGATACTTACAGTGAGAGGTCCAACGATGATCAAATGTGGGCCACTATACCCCACACTTGCCATGTATTATTACAACCCATTCAAAATTAAATAATAAAGAAATTGTAAGTTACAATGGGCCTCACTACAACTTTCACTCAATCCTAATGTAGGAAAGCAATAAAACCTAATCTAAGATGATGAAGCCATGTCCCATAGGATCGCCGCCTCTTCTTTGCTAATTTCCTAAGCACAAAAATCAAAGAAATATTGTCAATATGAGGAAAATAGCAACATATGCAAAAAGTATGCAAAAATTACACAAAAATCCTACTCTAATGTACCCTAAACCTAGAATAGAGGAAAATAATCTAAAGTATGAAACACTAGACAAATTTTTGCTACTCCTTGACAATGGCACAAAAAACTTGTTGTTGTTTTAATTAAAACTCACAAGTGCATGAATCGTTTGCATTATAGTATGCTAGTGAGGTCGATCCCACGAGGAGTGAACGATTGTGTTGCTAGTAGTCCGTACTTTAAAGTATCTAACCTAGCTAAAATTCAAGTGATTTTTTGTCCTAAATTTAGAATGGAAATTAAAACATGAAATTGGAAACTAAGCAAAAACAAGAAAGATGCTAAATTGAAAATTTTCCTAAAACATGTACTTTCTAAAATTAAAACTTTCTCAAATTGAAAACTTCTATTTTTATGAATTTCCTAATTAAAAAATTTCCAAAAATGCAATTTAGCAACTTTCCTAAACATGAAATTAACAACTCATCTATGGAAACATGCATTAAAAAAATATTTTCTAATCAAACTAATTAAGATGCAAACTACTGAAATCTAACTACAACCAACAAGTGAATTGAAGTAAAGATTACTACTAACACAATGAAAGGAAAATTACCCAAGTATCATGAATGTAACCATGGAATGGTATGCATGATTCATCGGATATAAGTGGATCAAAGCAACTCTATTGAAAACCTAAGCATGCAATTCTACACAAGTATTAAAGGATCACTCTAACAATCTAAATACCCTCTTGAAAAATAAAGTGAGTATGTATTGAATGGTGCTGGAAATTAACATAAACAATGCATTGAAAAGAAATTCCAGCAATAGAGTAATTGAAACTTTTAATGAATAACACATGTAGGACATGAATTTAATCTCTCCTAATGCATTCAAACATTCAAGAGCAAGTTTAATTAACTGCTGGTCATAAACATGAAATCAAAATTCTAACTAATCTCATTGAATAATCATCATCATCAAGACCTTATCCCAATTACGGTTTGGCCACATGAATCTTATTCCTCCATTCCTCTCTATTAAGGACCATGGCTTCATTTACTCCCAAAGTTTTTAAATCTTTTCTCACCACTTCTATCCACATTCTTTTAGACCTTCTCCTTGGTCTTTTAGAACCTTCTACTTGTATTTCCTCACTCCTAGCTGGTGCATTTTTTATCTCCTTTGGAAATGTCCAAACCATCTAAGTCTAATCTTCCTCATCTTTTTACATATTGGTGCTAACCCTAAGTTTACTCTAATATTTTCATTAATAATTCTATCTTTTCTTGTCTTGCCACTCATCCATCTAAACATCCTCATTTTTGTGATGCTCATCCTATGAACATGTTGTTCCTTAACTACTAGTACTCTGATCCATAGAGCATGGCCGGCCTTATGGCCCGCCTATAGAATTTTTTGTTTAGTTTTAGTGGCACCTACTGATCACACAAAACTCCGGATGCACATCTCCATTTGTTCCAACCTACTTGGATTCTCTGGTTAACCTCCCTCTCAATCTCTCCACTCTTATGAATCATTGATCCTATGTATCGAAAGTGGTCTTTTATGGAGATTTCTTAGTTATCAATCTTAACCGGTGTTCCACTCCTACTCCTCTCCTTGCTAAAATTGCATTCCATATATTCTATCTTAGTTCTATTGATTTTAAATCCTTTAGATTATAATGCTTCTCTCCATAACTCTGGCTTTGTGTTTATGCCCTCCCTTGTCTCATCAAGTAAGACTATATCATCTGTAAATAGCATGCACCATGGAATCTTCTTATGAACATGTTTCGTTAACTCATCCATAACCAACATGAAAAGGTATGGGCTCAATGTTGATCCTTAGTGCAATCCTACTGCTATAGAAAAATCACCAATCTTGCCAGTGGTGGTCTTAACATTTGTTACTGCTCCCTCATACATATCTTTAATTATGTCTATATACCCTCGAGAAACCACTTTCTTGCCCAACACCCTCCATAGTAACTCTTTAGGGACTCTATCATAAGCTTTCTCTAAGTCAATAAAGACCATGTGGAGGTGTTTCCTCCTCTCCCTATATTTCTCTATGAATTGCTTTAGTAAGAAAATAGCTTCCATGGAAGACCTCCCAGGTATGAAACCAAACTGGTTCTCTGATACACTTGTCCCAAGTTGTAGCCTCTTCTCCATCACTCTTTCAAAAAGTTTCATAGTGTGGCTTATAAGTTTGATCCTTCAATAATTAGTGCAGCTCTGTATGTCTCCTTTATTCTTATAAATTGGTACAATAGAACTTTTCCTCCATTTATTAGGCATTTTCTCTAATTTTATAATCTTGTTAAACAACTTGGTCAACTAAACTACCCTAGAATCTCCCATATGCTTCCAAACCTCTATTGGTATACCATTAGGTCCATAGCCTTTCCTAATTTCATTTTTTTTAAGGCCTCTTTAATCACTTTTTGCACTATTTCACTCCACCACCATGTTTCCTTCACTAATTTTCTTTTATCTTTAAATGCTCCTAAGACATCTTTTGACACCTTGTTAATAGACTCAACCATATTAATCTACATGGTATTTACTTCTACTTCAAAGTTCTACTTTCCTTCTACCATCAACTTATTTATGAATGAGCTTATTTTTTTCCTCTTAAGTTCAACCACTTAGTTTTTGGATACCTATTAAGTTTATTTCCTTTCTTCCATCTTTTAATATAGATATCCATAACCATAAACCTATGTTGTGAGGTTAAACTCTCACTAGGTATCACCTTACGATCCTTACACATTGATCTTTTAGTATTCCTATGTAGAAAAAAGTTTATTTGGCTTTTATGAAGTCCACTTTTAAAGGTTATTATGTGTTCATCCCTCTTCCTAAAGAGTGTATTTGTAATGACCAAGTTATATGACAAAGCAAAATTAAGGATAGTTTCTCCATCTCATTTTGTTCTCCTATACCATACCCTGCATGTTTCCTATCATATCCTTCTTTTTCTTTTCCTACATGACCATTTAAGCCTACTCCTATAAATATCCCCTCAGTGTTGGGAATTTTTTTGCATAACTCCTTCCATATCTTCCCAAAACCATCTTTTGATTATATCTTCTAACACTACTTGTGGTACGTATGCAGTTATAACATTTATGATCTGCTCTTCTAGAACAGGTTTTAATATTATAATTCTATCATTGATTCTTTTAATGTCCATACCTCTATCCTTTAATTTTTTATCCACTATTATTCCTACTCAACCTCTATGTCATGAACCCATGTCCATTTTTCATTACACATCGGTTCTGATGCGGCGCATCACTTCCAAGGGCACGCTGTAGTAGCTTTTGCCCATTTTCCACTACACTTGGGATCTAATGTAGTGTGTTGCTTTTGGGAAAATGCCTTAGTAACCCTTCTCCATTTTTCTTCGCACCAAGGATTCGATGCAGCATGTAACTTATGAGGAATGCCCTAGCTTGAGGAAATGTCAGTTTTCAATTCATGACATGTTACAGTTGCCATAGTTTTAAGAAGCTGGAGATGATTTTCATTTCTTACTTACCAATATAAAATGCATATTCATTTGCATGTAGGAAAGAAATAACAAAATCATTTTCAACTTCATCCTTGCCGACTGGCACCTAATGCAAGACCCTCCTCCTTTCTTATTTGGGCTTGGGACTGGCATTGGCTAATTTAAGTAATCTCATTGAATCACATCCAAAAAGTCTTCAACATAATATTCCATTCATGAAGTCCAAATCTAAAACTTAAACTCTATTAAAATGACGTTCCCTTAATCTCGATCACTCCTTAATTATAAGAGAAATTCTTTTTCAATTGTTCTAATATTTACTCATGAACAAGTATGCTTGAAGTCAAAGGAAAACCCTATGCAAAACTAAGGCAACAATCCAATGGAACTTAAGTAACTAAAGCTGGAAAATCAAGAGGGCTGAAAGAGAATAAAGATGCAATGAAAGCTAAAAGAGAAAAACTAGATTCAAGATGACTTCCCTTGGCTATCACTCTAAGGGAAAACCAGCCTTGAATCTTAGTTTAAAAGTAGGGAAAGCTAAAGGAAAACAAAGCAAAAGATGACATGAATGGCACTATGATTAAACAAGTGAAGAGGGGGAATGAACCAACCTTGGAAGGAGAATCAAATGGGCTAAAACCAGGTATGGAATAGCTTGAAGAAGTGCCTCCCACCTTAGGAAAATAGTAGCTTCATAGAAACAACAAAAATCCAAAGTAAGAGAGAGCAAACTAATGCCCTAGGAAGAGGATGTCTCCTTCCCAATGGGGGAAGCATTTTTTTCTTTTTGTAAAAGTCTCCTTTTTGGTTAAGTTTGGATGGCTTTTATAAGGCTTCTCTCATTTTTTCTAGGATACCTAATACTAAGGTGTGGTGTGGATGAAAATAGGTTAAATTCAATAGCTAGGATGGGGGAAAAGGGTAGACATCAAATAGGAAAGTGGGTGGGAGGAGGGCTGTCTTAAGGAAGGGGAGAAGGTGGGAGATGCCTACTTTTTAGGAAGGGGCATCTCCCCCCTTCTAAAATCATTAAATGCCTCCCAAATAGGAAAGTTGGTGAGGAATGAATTGGGAAATATATTAGAGGTGTTACATGGAGATATTTGATTGGTTGGGAGTTTTCCTAAGAGGTGGAAGGAGTGAGGGTTTTCGAAAGTCGTAGTGCATCTCAAGGGTGAGGTGGAAATTAAGGAAAAAGTGGGGAAAAGTGAGAAAAAATCTAAAAATTGGTTGGTCTTTTCCCTTTGGTCCACATGCCCTCTTATTTTATTAGATTTTTCCTCAATTATCTTCAAAATAACTCATGGATAACTTTCTTGAATCTCCTCCAATCCTACCTTTCCATTTAGCTTAGTCTGATGGCTGAGATGGCTAGCTTTGAAGGCTTCATTGGCTAAGCTCATGGCTAGCTTAGGAAGCTTCCTTGGCTTGACTTCTTGGCTCCATCCCATGGTTTGAGTGGCTTGAATTCTTTAGCTTGCAACCTTCTTTCATGGCTTATATGGCTAAGGTGCTTAAGGGGCTTCCACGCAAAGGTGGTGGGAATGCATGGCTTACTTCATGGACCCACTTTAGCCATCTTTAGCTCCTTTAATCACATCAGTTACTAGTCCACAAGATGATCTTGGCATTGAAGTGATGATTTTGAGGTTTTGACTTGATCTTTTGATATTGATCTTCCATGCTTATCTTGACTAATCTCGGCCATTGGATCACCATTGGGTTGTTTTTATTAAAAATGAAACACTTATCACCATTGAAAAGATAGTGTGAAATTTATCTTCCACCATTGAATATATCATGTTGGCATTGTACAAGTCATTAAGGATGTCTCTAGGCTACTTATAAATGTTAAAAATATTTAGCATTAATGCCATATTGCCAAAAGGAAGTTTTATTATGCCATTTCTATAATTAATTATGGGATTGGACAAGGCCAGGAATGTCATCCTAGAATGATTGGTGTTTCATTTTCCTCATTCAACATTGGTTGTGTATCTACAACTATTAAGTCTACAAGAAACATAGAATTGCTCTATCTTGACAAGCACATCTTCTACTACCCCTTTCGACATATTGATAGATTCATCAGCTAGGAAGAGTATGGTGGAAGTAGGTTTAAGTTTATCCAAGCCTAGTTGTACATATACCAAGTATAGAAGTAGGTTCACATTAGATCCTAAATCAAATAATACTTCATTAATTTTGTGGTTCCCAATTGTACAGGTGACTCTGGGGTAACTTGGATCTTTATGCTTGGTATATGGTGCAGAAGAATTGAAGTTACCTATTCAGTAAAAGGGGCCTTCTTTTGCACTTGTAATTTTCCTTTTACAATGCAAAGATCTTTAAATTTTTTTGCATATGATAGAATTTAATTAATGACATCCAAGATTCATACGTTATTCTTTACTTGCTTAAAAATATTCAATATCTCATCATTAGAGATAGATTTTGTAGTTTGACATAGTGTTTGTGGAAATAGAGTAGGAATAGGACATGATTTAGTGGATGGTAATGGTTCCTCATCTACAGATTTTATTTTTTCTTAGGAGGGTCTTGAACCTTATCAACATTCTAAGACCAGTTTTGTCAATTACTTTACCACTACAAAGAATGGTAACAACCTTAGTTTGGTCCATGTTTAAACTCAAAAAACAATCTATGCTTATTGCATGCACACCTTTTGTGTTGGCTAGTAATTGGGCAGAAATGTCCCTTTGTTCAAAGTCTGCATCATTGGGGTCATCATGTTCTTCATATCATTCATGGATTGCATATTCTATTTTAATTAGACCTCCAATTTAGTATTTTCCCTCTACTTGTTGTGAATAAATTGATGAAAATTATCTTCCACTTGCCTTTTAGATTCGAGCATGTAAGGTCTATGAGAAGGTGGTCCTTGTTGGGGTTGGTATGGGGCCAGATATGAGACATTAGTATTAGGTCCATTTTGACAGCTAAAATTAGGATGGTTCCTTCAGTTGGGGTTATGTCTTAGAAATAGGGGAAAAAAGGCTGCTTATGTGAATTTAAGACATTTGTTTATTCATGAAGTACATTTAGGAATGCCAAAATTGTGAGAAATTCTTGAGTAGTGTAATAACCCCAATTTTTGTAAATTGATTGAGAAAAATCAATAAAGTTTGAATTTCAGATATTTTGGGCTGAAATATTAGGGTTATTTAAAATATACTGTTATAAAAGTATAATCACATATAAAATTGAAATTTAAACTTAGCAAACCCTTCAAAATGACTGCAAGCATGACAAATTTCGAATTCGGATGAGAAATCCTTAAGTTTTTCATTTTTTGGACAAAAGGGGTAAAATAGTAATTTTACCCAAAAATCAAAATATTCCAAAAATCAAAATATGAAACATCAAAATTTAGAATGTACTAAGAAATACGAATCCAACGCCACTAAGTACACTCAAATCCGAGATCATGGGAATAAAACCCAAAGTTTTATGCATAAAGGGCAAAAACGGACTTTTTACACCATGTGGGGCCCACATGGGGCCCACATGGGGACCACCACGTCCCCAACAACCAAATTGATTAGCAGCCCATGTGAAACATGGGTCAACAAAGATCAGCTAGTCATGGGGTTAGGTATGGGAGCATTAAAGACTTTCATGCCATTTTATATTAAAAAAATAACATATTATAATCATGAAAAAGACCCAAAATGCCTATAAATACAACCCCAAAAATCTTCCAAAAATCCTCATACAATCCCCACGAAATTATCTTCAATCTCCTTGAAAAATTAGATCTGGAATTCCTCTCAAAACCCCAAAATTTCCAAGAGCTAAATCTCTTTCCAATTTGTTTTTCTTTTTAGATTAGAACAAGAGACCTAAATTCAATTAGGCACTCTGTTCTAGATCTAATTTGATAAATTCCACCGTCCAAAACATCCCAACACATCTATTCTACAAAACCCCCAAAGGAATTTCAAGATCCAACGGTTCAAACAACGGTATTTACGCGAAAGGTGGATTTTAGGCTATATCGTCATCAACAAGGTATTTTCTTAATTGGGCATGTAAATCAAGTTTTCTCCTCAATCAAGTAAGTGGAAATCCTTTTCCTATATTTTTAGTCATGTTTTATGTAATTTTTATTTTACTGTAATTAATTTTGATAATAAAAAGATAAAAATAAAGTAAACAACAGAACCCTTAATTAGGGATGATGTAGTATACGGATGAGAAATCGGATTTGTACCAATCGATCCAGAAGGGTCCAAAACCCCTAGGGTAGAAGTTTCATCAAAATCGAGAGACCTTTTGGGCCCTCAATTGCAAGAGGATTGATTGGACGGTCCCGAATGGACTGTCCGATCTCCAGATCGAGACGACGCCCACGTGACGCACCGTCGGAACGGCGCGTGCGACACGCGTGGAGCGTCGGTTCGCGCACGGAAGGCGCGTCCGTCCAAAGGACGAGCGGACGCGCCCGCCGACGGCCGGTTTGCGGGCGCGCGGACGACGGGCGTCCGCTTGTCCCGTCCGCGTACGTGGACGTCCCGCAGGGCGCGCGTCGGGATTTCGTCCCAGCGGACGCGCCCGACGACGCCTGGTTCGTTCCGCCGGTTCGTTCCGCCTGTCGTTCCGCCCGACTAATCTGGGCCGTTCCTTCCTTGGGCCCAGATCAAATCTAGGCCCTAGGAAGGACCGTGAACTTCGGGATCAATGCAGAGTCATCGAACTCCAAATTGAGATCGGAAAGAAGCTATGGAAAGCTTGAGACCTCTATTTTCTTATGGAATAATAAAAATGACATGTTATTCAATAAAAACTTTCTGTATTTAAGAATTAAGTTTCCAATTACATAGATTTTCAAGATCTGAGATGATCAGATCTTAGAAACATGTTTTAATAATGATATAATACTTAAATAAAGTTATACCTATGTTTAAATTGGATATATATGAGATATATTAAGGGATCTACCCTTTATGATAGAAAAACCCAAAAAAATACAAAGGGGCCCACTTGATCAATGAGATCAAGTGTGATCGAATCCTTGGGATGGAAAGAATAACTGTTTATATGATGAAATCCAAGGAAATCATGGATGGATTATGATAAAAATAGATCAATGTGATCTTTTGACCTTAATAGAGAAAATTCTCTAAATATAACTAAAAGTCCTTAATCAAAGGCAAAGATCTAAGATCAAATGGTTGGATCATAAGTAAAGGTTTCTAAAAATGTAAATCTAATTAGTTTCATTTTATGTTATTATGTTATAAAGCATGCTAGTATAACATTTAGAGTTTATGTGTTCATTCTTATCATAAGGTGCTAGAGTTAATTTAAGTACCTTGCCTCATTTTCATTGAATGTTAAATTAAGTAGTTTTATGCTTTAAATTTATAATTCATTTATAGTTGAATGTTAGTAGTAGATTTAATTGTTATGTGATAAAGAGCATAAAACATCAAAAATGTATTCTAATGAGAAAGTAGAGTTTCATGACACTAATAAGAATGGAGTACCTTGGACTTAATTAGTAAGGGCTATAGTTAGTAGGACAATATAAGGATTATCAAATCCTTGGCCCAAATTAGGAAAAGAATAATAAACCCCATGAATGACATTATAAATATTCATGGACTTAATTAAAATCCATTAGAAAGAGTACTTAGGGTAAACATGCTTATAGGAACCTTATGAAAGGTTGAGCTATGGTCATTCTAGTGAATGATGAACATAGTGGTTAAGGGGGTTATCTAATAGAGCCTCGCTCTTCCCCTACCTTACGGTGACGTTTGTGAGGTCTAAACGCCTCCTTACATGAGGATTGAAGTAACCACTTTGTGTTCACCCATTCAACGAGTAAGCCTTAGCCAATTGGAAATAAGAAGAGCAGTCTAGATTTAGGCTTGAATAAGCTACCTTCAACCATGCACATTAGCGGTTGAATAATAATCATAAGAGCATAAAAGGTTAGTAAATTACCTAACCCTAATAAAAACAGTAAGTAAGATAAGGATGATCAAACAAGATCCATTAGATCTTGGATGATCAAGAACAATAAGAATAAGAACACTATATTGTACTTCGTATGAATGTTTAGTAGTATACTTGTTATAGTTCATTAGATTAGATAATCCAAACCCTTGATCAAAGGTGATTCAAGGAAGAAAACCAAGATCATCCTCCATAGGGATGATCCAAGAACTGAACTTAGATCAAAGAAGAACTAGATGATAGAAGATCTAGGACCTTGATCTTTATCAACATGAGTAGATTGTCAATCAAAGGATCTATGAAAGATCAAGATCAAGGAGATGAACATACAAAGACTTAGAGATAGAAAAATACTTAGATATGAATGATCTAAAGATCATTCTAAACATCAGATCTAGTGAACAATAGGATTGTTCATAATTTATATATTGACAATATGTATGGATGTACAGATTACATACATCGACCAAGATCATGGAAGATTGGGGAAAAGAGATCAATCCTTAAAGGTAGGAGGATTTGATTAATGCATTTACATGAGATATTCATGATTGTACTCATGATCTTATGTTGACAAGAGTAATGATAATACTTGTAGTAAATCTCTTGAAAACCTTATGATCCAACCAAACACCTATAAGATGGTTAAGGACTAAACTATAAGTGAATAGGGAACTAGAAAATATTTCAGCCCTAAGTAAACAGACGTATGGTCTGATATATATGAAATCTATTTTACATACAAGCTTGGAGGCTTGTGAGTTTGTTTTAATAGGCATGAGCCTAGGGGATGCTATTGCTAGAGGAGTTATGAGGGTTTGGCCACCCGCTCCTTGAAATTTGATGATATGATGATACCTTGCCCAATGAGAGGCTAAAAGTCGGGTGGTGGCAATTATGGGAAGGCCACCACTGTGAAAGTCTTGCCCCCCCATACGGGCAGTGACATAATATTTTCCACCGTGGTATCAGTGGTGAACAGGGCAGTTATCCGAGCGCGCTAGTACGGATCAGACTGCAGCATAGCAACCTTTCTGATTATTTTGCACTATGATGCATATGGGAACAGGCATAGTGAAATGCCTTATGTTATAGCATAATGAAATGCTAGGTAATTGTATATTACCAATGTTTCCCAAGAAGGGAAATTCCCAGTATGAGATTAGCTGTAATACTAAATTCTCAAAATGAAGAGAATTGATCAGCTTAGTTGGGAATGATATTTGACTATTTTCACGAATTTAACTGGTTTACCCATGAAGGGTATGTATGTATATAGATATACATAACTTACAAAGTAAAGAGTATGTTTGAGGATAATGAGATTATGAAGTATTTGGAATTACATTGTCAATTATTATGTTTCTTGAATCCCCTACCAAGCATTGCTTGCTGAGATATTGTACTTGTTGCAATATCTCAGATCGAGAAGGAGACTTAGGAGCTGAAGACTATAGAAGACTTGAAGAGAATAATCTTCAAGGTATACCCTTGAAGACATGTATTTTTATTTGTTGAGAGTTTTATTGTATGGTGAGCTTGAGTTTTGGATTATGTAATTTGGACAAGTATTGTACTAGATTTGGTCAGATCTTGTGAACCCTTGGATGGATCCTGGAGTTTAATAAAAGTATATTCCTTCAATGGAATTTTATTTTGTACACAAATTGTACTTATGTTATGTATGAAGTGGTGACTTGGGTTTTCAAAACAAGTTCTAAAGAAAAGAATTTCCGCTGCTTTGTTTTGCGAAAAAAATTTTACACTCTTAAGGGCCCTGCCTTTCAAAATACTTTACAAATCATGTTTTCAAAAACCCGGGTCGTCACAGTTGGTATCAGAGCGATTCATCCAGTCAAGACAGTACAAATATGTCCAAAGAGAGATTATAATCCATGTCTAGATTAAGATAGAAATAGTTGTATAGAGGATTGATAGAATTTTGGTTTATGAGCAGATGCCACCAAAGAGAGTCACAAGGCAGACAGCTCAAACCACTCCAGAAGACAATATGGAGAGAGTAACCATGAGTAATATGGAAGAGATGATGACAAGGATGTTAAGGAACCTCCTTCCTCACCTTCAACAGCCCCGAGTTCATCACCTCTGTAGAAATACCAAGTACGCAGGCTCGAGGCTCGGCTCGAGGTGAGACATACTACACCAACACCACCACCAGCTACTCCCACACTGACAAGGGCAATCTTCCCTTGTACCAAGTGATGAAGTCGGAAAATTCCCATTAGGACCTGAAAAGATTGACAAAATGCTGGAGAGATTTCAAAAAGAGGGTTTCAATGTATGATGGTAAGGGTGAAGCCGAAAAAGGCGAAGAATGGATATATGAAGTTGAAAAGACTTTTAGTGCACTATGTACTCCTTCGAGTTGAAAGTGAAATTTGCCACATATTTATTCAAACAAGAAGCTGCATTTTGGTGGAGATCAGCTAAAAACACCTTCTTCTCGAATAAGATACTACATGGGAAGAATTTAAGGAAGTATTCAACCATAAATACTTTCCTTCTCATGTACAACAAAGGAAATTGATAGAGTTCTTGAACCTAAGGCAAGGGGATATGTCAGTAGTGGACTATGATAACAAGTTCACACAACTAAGGAGATTCGCGCCTCATGTGTGTGACACGTAAAACACACACTGTGGATCGATTCATTGAAGGTCTTCACTCAGGGCTGAAAGTAAAGGTGCTAGGTACTAAACCCACTACCTTGACAGATTGTGTAGAAATGGCTTCCAAGTTTGAAGATGAGTACAAAAAGGGTCAAATTACCAAGTTCAGTGGAGGAGGACACAATAACCCAAGGCCTTTCCAGAAGAATAAAAGACCTTGGAACAATTTTAAGCCTCAAAGAAATCAAAGGAACAATGCACCAAGGCCAAATAGACAGCCATGTCCAAGATGTAGAAAATTTCACCAAGGCAATATCATTCACGACCTATACAACAACAACCACAACGATTTCCAATCAAGTGCCACAATTGTGGGGAGTATGGACATATCGCCGCCCACTGTACCAAACCATTGGCAGACAAGGAAGCAAAATTAGAAATTGCACCTCGACACCCAGGAAGGGTTTTCGCTATCACTGACGGCCAAGCTGGACCATCCAATGCGGTAATTGAAGGTACACTACTTGTAGCAGACAACTATGCCAAAGTATTGTTTGATTCTGGATCTACGCATTCCTTTATATCTTGTGAATTTGCATCTAGTTTACAACTATCAGTGAAAAACTTGGGATTTGATTTAGATGTAACAACTCAGCTTGGAAAAATAATTAAACTACAAGAATACTTGCATAATGTACCCCTAGAGGTATTGGGCAAAAGAATGGACATAGACCTCATTTTGTTGAACATGGAGGATTTTGATATCATATTGGGTATGGACTGGTTAGCAAAATACTGGGTAGTTATGGACTGTCACAAGAAGAAACTCACATTTAGTATACCAGGAGAGCAAGTATTAACACTGTATGGGAAACACAATGACTTAGACAAATCCATCATCCCAGCTATGAAGGCGGAGTCAAACATATGACCAAGGGGTGTCGGGCATTTTTAGCAACAAAGTGGTTTCTTTAGATGTTGAACAGCCCAGATAACGAGAAATTGAAGTGGTCAAGGAATTCCAAGATGTTTTTCCGAAGAACTACCAGGGTTACCCCCACACCGAGAAATTGCGTTTACCATTGAAGTAATTCTGGTACAACTCCAATTTCTAAAGCACCTTATAGGATGGCCCCAGCAGAGTTGAAAGAGTTAAAAGGACAATTGCAAGACTTGTTAGAAAAAGGGTTTGTTAGACCAAGTAGTTCACCATGGGGAGCACCAGTAATATTTGTCAAGAAGAAGGATGGGTCAATGAGATTATGCATTGATTATAGAATGTTGAGCAAAGTGTCACAGTGAAAAATAGATATCCCTTACCACGCATTGATGATCTCTTTGATCAACTCCAATCTGCTAAGGTCTTTTCTAAAATTGATCTTAGATCAGGATATCATCAATTGCGTATTAAGGATGAAGACATATCCAAGTCAGCATTCTAACTCGATATGGGCATTACGAGTTTTTAGTCATGTCTTTTGGGTTGACTAATGCACCAGCAGTGTTTATGGATTTGATGAATAGAATCTTCAAAGAATTTTTGGATAAATTTGTGATAGTATTTATCGACGATATACTGATTTACTCTACCAGTATCAAAGAACATCAAGAACACTTACGAATTGTACTAAATACCCTCAGAGCACATAAACTGTTTGGTAAATTTAGTAAGTGTGAATTCTGGTTAGAGAAGGTCAATTTTTTAGGTCATGTAATTTCCAAGAATGGAGTAGAAGTGGACCCCACCAAGATTGAAGCAGTAATGAATTGGGAGAAACCTAAAACAGTAACAGAAATACGTAGTTTTCTTGGACTAGCAGGATACTACCGTAGATTCATTCAAGGGTTCTCTCGTCTAGCTCTTCCTATGACTTCCTTGACAAGAAAGGGGGTACCATTCACTTGGTCAGAAGACTGTGAAAATAGTTTTCAAGAGCTTAAGAAGAGATTAACTACAGCACCAGTATTGACCTTGCCAGCTGGGAGTGGGGGATATGAAATATACTGTGATGCTTCAGGCAAAGGGTTAGGAGGTGTGTTAATGCAACATGGGAAGGTCATTGCTTATGCATCTAGACAATTGAAGAAACATGAAATAAATTACCCAGTACATGACTTAGAATTGGCAGCTGTAGTGTTTGCATTGAAAATTTGGAGACATTATTTGTATGGGGAAAAATTCAATGTATTTACGGATCATAAGAGTCTCAAATACATCTTCACTCAGGCTGATTTAAATATGAGACAAAGAAGATGGATAGAGTATATCAAAGACTACGATTTTGCCATCCAATACCATCCTGGAAAGGCAAATGTAGTAGCTGATGCATTAAGTAGACAACCAAGAGCTCTACTGACAAACATCACAATTAAATCAGCTTTTGTAGAAAGAGTCCTTAAAGCCCAAGAAGAAGATACAGCAACTCAGGAATTATGTGAAAAGAAAGGATTTGTTAAGGGGACAGATGGGGGCATACGTTTTCAAGAGAGATTGGTGGTTCCTTCAAATACATGTCTGAGAAAGGAATTGATACAAGAAGCCCATCAGACAAAGTTTTCTATACACCCTGGAAGTACAAAGATGTATCAAGATTTAAAAAGAAACTTTTGGTGGGAAGGCATGAAGAGAGAAATAGGAGAATTTGTGGCTAAATGTCTAAATTGTCAACAAGTAAAGGCTGAACACCAAAGACCAGCTGGAATGTTACAAACATTGGAACTTCCAGAATGGAAATGGGACAATATCACTATGGATTTTGTAGTGGGATTGCCAAGGACTAGAGCAGAGCATGACATGATTTGGGTGGTGGTGGATAGGCTAACAAAGTCAGCACATTTCCTACCAATTAGACAAAACCAATCGGTTAATGATGCGGCTAAGTTATACATCAAAGAAATAGTAAGACTTCATGGGATTCCACTATCCATTATCTCGGATAGGGATGGAAGATTTACTTCAAGATGTTGGAAGAGTGTACAACAAGCCTTGGGAACCTCAATTAAACTCAAGTCTGACATTTCACCCTCAAACAGATGGTCAATCAGAAAGGACTATTCAAACCTTAGAAGATATGTTGAGAGCATGTGCATTAGATTGGAAAGGGAGTTGGGATGAACATCTTCCTTTAGTAGAATTTGCATATAACAACAGTTTTCAAGCAAGTATTGGTATGGCACCATATGAAGCATTGTATGGACGGCCATGTCGATCCCCAACCCGTTGGAGTGAAGTTGGAGAAAGGAGGCTGATAAAGTCAGAATTAGTGGAACAATGTATAGACAAGGTCAGATTGATACAAAAGAGGTTGTTAACAGCACACAGTCGACAAAAGAGTTACGCAGATAAAAGACGTAGAAATCTGGAATTTGATGTTGGGGAGCACGTATTTCTAAAAGTATCACCTGTCAAAGGAGTAATGAGGTTTGGAAGCAAAGGAAAACTTAGTCCTAGATTCATTGGTCCATTTGAAATCTTAGAAAGGGTTGGTCAAGTGGCATACAAATTAGCCTTACCACCCCAACTCTCAGAAATACATAGTGTCTTTCATGTGTCTATGCTAAGGAAGTACCTCCAAGACGACACTCATGTACTTCAAAGGGTGCCAAAAGAGCTAAAGCCTGACCTAACCTTTGAAGAAAAGGCAATACGAATTCTGGACCGCAAGGAACAGAAGTTAAGAACCAAAAGCATTCCGTTAGTCAAGGTCCTGTGGCAACATCACTCTATTGAGGAAGCCACATGGGAAACTAAGTAGAAATGAGGAAGACACACCCTAGTTTGTTTGAGTAAGTACTGTATTACAAATTTCGAGGACGAAATTGTTGTAAGGGGGGAAGATTGTAATAACCCCAATTTTTGTAAATTGATTGAGAAAAATCAATAAAGTTTGAATTTCAGATATTTTGGGCTGAAATATTAGGGTTATTTAAAATATACTGTTATAAAAGTATAATCACATATAAAATTGAAATTTAAACTTAGCAAACCCTTCAAAATGACTGCAAGCATGACAAATTTCGAATTCGGATGAGAAATCCTTAAGTTTTTCATTTTTTTGGACAAAAGGGGTAAAATAGTAATTTTACCCAAAAATCAAAATATTCCAAAGGTCAAAATATGAAACATCAAAATTTAGAATGTACTAAGAAATACGAATCCAACGCCACTAAGTACACTCAAATCCGAGATCATGGGAATAAAACCCAAAGTTTTATGCATAAAGGGCAAAAACGGACTTTTTACACCATGTGGGGCCCACATGGGGACCACCACGTCCCCAACAACCAAATTGATTAGCAGCCCATGTGAAACATGGGTCAACAAAGATCAGCTAGTCATGGGGTTAGGTATGGGAGCATTAAAGACTTTCATGCCATTTTATATTAAAAAAATAACATATTATAATCATGAAAAAGACCCAAAATGCCTATAAATACAACCCCAAAAATCTTCCAAAAATCCTCATACAATCCCCACGAAATTATCTTCAATCTCCTTGAAAAATTAGATCTGGAATTCCTCTCAAAACCCCAAAATTTCCAAGAGCTAAATCTCTTTCCAATTTGGTTTTCTTTTTAGATTAGAACAAGAGACCTAAATTCAATTAGGCACTCTGTTCTAGATCTAATTTGATAAATTCCACCGTCCAAAACATCCCAACACATCTATTCTACAAAACCCCCAAAGGAATTTCAAGATCCAACGGTTCAAACAACGGTATTTACGCGAAAGGTGGATTTTAGGCTATATCGTCATCAACAAGGTATTTTCTTAATTGGGCATGTAAATCAAGTTTTCTCCTCAATCAAGTAAGTGGAAATCCTTTTCCTATATTTTTAGTCATGTTTTATGTAATTTTTTATTTTACTGTAATTAATTTTGATAATAAAAAGATAAAAATAAAGTAAACAACAGAACCCTTAATTAGGGATGATGGAGTACTCAGATGAGAAATCGGACTGTACCAATCGATCAGGAAAGGGTCCAAAACCCCTAGGGTAGAAGTTTCATCAAAATCGAGAGACCTTTTGGGCCCTCAATTGCAAGAGGATTGATTGGACGGTCCAGAATGGGCTGTCCGATCTCCAGATCGTACGACGCCCACGTGACGCACCGTCGGAACGGCGCGTGCGACACGCGTGGAGCGTCGGTTCAAGCGCACGGAAGGCGCGTCCGTCCAAAGGACGAGCGGACGCGCCCAGCGACAGCCCGGTTTGCGGGCGCGCGGACGACGGGCGTTCCGTGCGTCCCGTCCGCGTCTGTGGACGTCCCGCAGGCGCGGGTGGGAATTTCGTCCCAGCGGACGCGCCCGACGACGCCTGGTTCGTTCCGCCGGTTCGTTCCGCTGTCGTTCCGCCCGACTAATGCGGGCCGTTCCTTCCTTGGGCCCGGATCAAATCTAGGCCACAGGAAGGACCGTGAACTTCCAGGATCAGTGCAGAGTCATCGAACTCCAAATTGAGATCGGAAAGAAGCTATGGAAATCTTGAGACCTCTATTTTCTTATGGAATAATAAAAATGACATGTTATTCAATAAAAACTTTCTGTATTTAAGAATTAAGTTTCCAATTACATAGATTTTCAAGATCCGAGATGATCGGATCTTAGAAACATGTTTTAATAATGATATAATACTTAAATAAAGTTATACCTATGTTTAAATTGGATATATATGAGATATATTAAGGGATCTACCCTTTATGATAGAAAAACCCAAAAAAAATACAAAGGGGCCCACTTGATCAATGAGATCAAGTGTGATCAGATCCTTGGGATGGAAAGAATAACTGTTTATATGATGAAATCCAAGGAAATCATGGATGGATTATGATAAAAATAGATCAATGTGATCTTTTGACCTTAATAGAGAAAATTCTCTAAATATAACTAAAAGTCCTTAATCAAAGGCAAAGATCTAAGATCAAATGGTTGGATCATAAGTAAAGGTTTCTAAAAATGTAAATCTAATTAGTTTCATTTTATGTTATTATGTTATAAAGCATGCTAGTATAACATTTAGAGTTTATGTGTTCATTCTTATCATAAGGTGCTAGAGTTAATTTAAGTACCTTGCCTCATTTTCATTGAATGTTAAATTAAGTAGTTTTATGCTTTAAATTTATAATTCATTTATAGTTGAATGTTAGTAGTAGATTTAATTGTTATGTGATAAAGAGCATAAAACATCAAAAATGTATTCTAATGAGAAAGTAGAGTTTCATGACACTAATAAGAATGGAGTACCTTGGACTTAATTAGTAAGGGCTATAGTTAGTAGGACAATATAAGGATTATCAAATCCTTGGCCCAAATTAGGAAAAGAATAATAAACCCCATGAATGACATTATAAATATTCATGGACTTAATTAAAATCCATTAGAAAGAGTACTTAGGGTAAACATGCTTATAGGAACCTTATGAAAGGTTGAGCTATGGTCATTCTAGTGAATGATGAACATAGTGGTTAAGGGGGTTATCTAATAGAGCCTCGCTCTTCCCCTACCTTCTGGTGACGTTTGTGAGGTCTAAACGCCTCCTTACATGAGGATTGAAGTAACCACTTTGTGTTCACCCATTCAACGAGTAAGCCTTAGCCAATTGGAAATAAGAAGAGCAGTCTAGATTTAGGCTTGAATAAGCTACCTTCAACCATGCACATTAACTGGTTGAATAATAATCATAAGAGCATAAAAGGTTAGTAAATTACCTAACCCTAATAAAAACAGTAAGTAAGATAAGGATGATCAAACAAGATCCATTAGATCTTGGATGATCAAGAACAATAAGAATAAGAACACTATATTGTACTTCGTATGAATGTTTAGTAGTATACTTGTTATAGTTCATTAGATTAGATAATCCAAACCCTTGATCAAAGGTGATTCAAGGAAGAAAACCAAGATCATCCTCCATAGGGATGATCCAAGAACTGAACTTAGATCAAAGAAGAACTAGATGATAGAAGATCTAGGACCTTGATCTTTATCAACATGAGTAGATTGTCAATCAAAGGATCTATGAAAGATCAAGATCAAGGAGATGAACATACAAAGACTTAGAGATAGAAAAATACTTAGATATGAATGATCTAAAGATCATTCTAAACATCAGATCTAGTGAACAATAGGATTGTTCATAATTTATATATTGACAATATGTATGGATGTACAGATTACATACATCGACCAAGATCATGGAAGATTGGGGAAAAGAGATCAATCCTTAAAGGTAGGAGGATTTGATTAATGCATTTACATGAGATATTCATGATTGTACTCATGATCTTATGTTGACAAGAGTAATGATAATACTTGTAGTAAATCTCTTGAAAACCTTATGATCCAACCAAACACCTATAAGATGGTTAAGGACTAAACTATAAGTGAATAGGGAACTAGAAAATATTTCAGCCCTAAGTAAACAGACGTATGGTCTGATATATATGAAATCTATTTTACATACAAGCTTGGAGGCTTGTGAGTTTGTTTTAATAGGCATGAGCCTAGGGGATGCTATTGCTAGAGGAGTTATGAGGGTTTGGCCACCCGCTCCTTGAAATTTGATGATATGATGATACCTTGCCCAATGAGAGGCTAAAAGTCGGGTGGTGGCAATTATGGGAAGGCCACCACCGTGAAAGTCTTGCCCCCCATACGGGCAGTGACATAATATTTTCCACCGTGGTATCGGTGGTGAACAGGCGGTTATCCGAGCGCGCTAGTACGGATCAGGCTGCAAAGATAGCAACCTTTACGATTATTTTGCACTATGATGCATATGGGAAGAGGCATAGTGAAATGCCTTATGTTATAGCATAATGAAATGCTAGGTAATTGTATATTACCAATGTTTCCCAAGAAGGGAAATTCCCAGTATGAGATTAGCTGTAATACAAAATTCTCAAAATGAAGAGAATTGATCAGCTTAGTTGGGAATGATATTTGACTATTTTCACGAATTTAACTGGTTTACCCATGAAGGGTATGTATGTATATAGATATACATAACTTACAAAGTAAAGAGTATGTTTGAGGATAATGAGATTATGAAGTATTTGGAATTACATTGTCAATTATTATGTTTCTTGAATCCCCTACCAAGCATTGCTTGCTGAGATATTGTACTTGTTGCAATATCTCAGATCCAGGGAAGGAGACTTAGGAGCTGAAGACTATAGAAGACTTGAAGAGAATAATCTTCAAGGTATACCCTTGAAGACATGTATTTTTATTTGTTGAGAGTTTTATTGTATGGTGAGCTTGAGTTTTGGATTATGTAATTTGGACAAGTATTGTACTAGATTTGGCTGTACTGTGAACCACTGGATGGATCCTGGAGTTTAATAAAAGTATATTCCTTCAATGGAATTTTATTTTGTACACAAATTGTACTTATGTTATGTATGAAGTGGTGACTTGGGTTTTCAAAACAAGTTCTAAAGAAAAGAATTTCCGCTGCTTTGTTTTGCGAAAAAAATTTTACACTCTTAAGGGCCCTGCCTTTCAAAATACTTTACAAATCATGTTTTCAAAAACCCGGGTCGTCACAAGTAGGGTGTGTGGTACTTTCACAAATACTGCATACCTATTTGACCTTCTTAGAAGTTTTTTTCCTTTATAAATATCTAATTTTTCATAAAAATAATGCAATTAGTTACCATATGTTATAACTTACAAGGACAAAATAGGGTTTTAACCAAAATTCATGACACATGCATTTATGACCTAATGACTCAAATTTTTTATATTTTATAGGTTCAGAAGCTAATCTAAGGTAGGTATTTGATTAATCATGTTTTTCTAGGATCTAATTAGAGTTTTCATCCAAGACTCCTATCTTTCTAAGACTCTCCCACCATCATAAACATCCAATCTAACCATCCAACCAATACCAATTTCTCAGGAAACTGCCTAGCCAATCACTTCTCCCCACGTCATCCTTCTTTTTTTTTCCTATCCCTATCTTTCCGCCCATCTTCCCTTACATTCTTATAACATTTGTCATGGAACACATCCAAGGAAGGGAGTTCCACATGAAACTCCTACAAATTAGGAGTTTTCCTTCCCTCCTTGCTTCATCCACTCCACAACCCTCCTACTTTTTGTCTATGCTAACCAATCATCAATTTTTTTTACTCTTGACCTCACCCTCTCTCTCTTACCTCTCCTCTCCACCCAACGTGCTATTTTTAAGGGTGCATCTAGGATTTTTCCAACTAGGAGATGCCCCCTCCTAAAAAGGTGGCGCCTCACAACTTGATTTCACTAAAACCACCTAAATGTTACCCTAGATTCTTCTTTTATCTCAACCCTTAAATGTTATCCCTTTTCCCTTCACCTTAGGATCACTTATTAGATAACTAAGGGAGTTCCCAAAAGTGATAAAAATAGGGAGGAGTTTCAAAGTGGAAAAAATCTTGGAGAAGGGGAGATTGCCCCCTTCTAAGAAGGAGACATTCTCCACCCCTCTTCCCTCCTCTTGTTCTTCAAAGTATTATTCCTTTGATATAGCCATTTCCTCCATGCTTCAACGCCTCTTCCATTGAATATTATTTCCTTGTTTGCTTCTTCAATGATCATGTTTGATCTCTTCTTTCATTCCTTGCTTTGTACTCATGTTATTACATTGCTTTCTTGTTCTTGTCTTCCTTACCTTCATGCATTTTTTTTTTCTATGCTTTTCCTTTTCTTGAATCTTGCTTGCAATACTCTTATTTTCATGCCCCATTATCTTAAGATCCAAGTTGTTGTTTATCTAGTAGTGACATCCAAGAGAAACACTACAAATCTTTTGAATTCCCTCCATCTTTATGTGGTTTTTGTTTAGATCTTGCACTAGTTTGATGCTGTTTTTGTCTTAGAATAGTTGCATTTTTCCCTGCATTTCTTTGCTTAGTTTTCTTTTAGGGTATAATTACATGTTAGCTGAACTTGATTTACTGTTGTTAGAAGGTGTTTCATATGTAATTGGAATCAAGTTTCATGTCTTGAAAAAGCAAACAAAGTCTAGCAATTGTATACATGTTCATGCTTTTTTTTTTTTTTTATGCAATTCGACATTCATTCAATAATGTTCTTTTAGGGTTATCATTGTTGCTTGTTTCCAATGGTTAAATTCTTTAGATATTAAAATTTTTAATACATAAAAAATTGTTGATTCAATTCTTTTCATATCTAATTAATTGAATGTTCAAAGACAGCATGTGCTGGAATTTTTCCATAGACTGTCCATGCTTAATCTCTAACACTATATACATCCCGTTTACTTACTTTCTTAGGAACCCAATTAGATCTTTAGATTGTTTAGTTAATACTTGAATTGGAATGAATGTTGTTAGGCAGTAAAATTAAGTAAACAAGTCAATTCCTAATCCATAAACCACACACACAAACCCATGGTTTATGTTCAAGGTTTTGGATGGTTGCTTGTTTATTCTATGTCATTCTTATTTTAAATCTTCATGCATTAGTTGATTAGTTTCATATAGTTTATATTACCTTAGTTTGTTTCCTTCCTATTTTTAGACCATGCATCCTATTAGGTTTCCTTGAAATGATTTATTAGATTAGGATATGTTTAGATATTTTAGTCAATCATAGCTTATGTTCATTTTAATGTTTCATATTTAGTTTCCATTAGTTAGTTTTGCATTAGTTAGAAAGTTCATAATTTTCATTTTTAGGAAGTTTACATCTTATGAAAGTTTTATTTTAGAAGGTATGTTTTAGGGAAGTTTTTATGTTTATCATGTTCACTTTTAGCATAATTCCATCTTCCATGACTTGAATTTTTGTTAAGTTTCTATCATTAGTCTAGGATAAAATTTTTAATTATCTTGGCTAGGTTAAGTAATTTAAGGACAACTAATATCACATCTGTTCGATTCCTTGTGGGATCGACCTCCTTGCATGAATTACTACAACTAATTCATGTGCTTGTGAGTTTTAACATAAAATTACAACAAGTTTTTGGCACCATTGCCGGAGAATCACAATCGCTATGTAGTGGACTATACCTTAGATTATTTACCTCTAGTCTAGGTTTAGGGTGCATTAGTTTAGGGTTTTGCATTTATTTGCTATTTTCCTCATATTGACCATTATTGTTTGATTTTTGTGTGAGGGAACTTGGCAAAGGAGCAACGACGACCCTATGGGCCACAGCTTCATCAATATAGATTAGGTTTTTATTGCTTTCCTAGATTAGGATTTGAGTGAAATTGTAATGATGCCCATTGCAATTTTAATTTTAATTGTAATTTTATTTAATTTTTAAATTGGTTGTCATAATACATGGCAAGTAGGGGGTATGGTGGCCCACACTTGATCATCATCAAACCCCTCACTGTGAGCAATTCTCACCCAAATTTTAATTTTTATGATAAAGTACATTTAGTGTAGAATTGCATTTGTGATGGTAGTACAAATCATATACATTAGGGTCATGCATTAATAAATGTTGCATAATACTTAGAATTGTTGCATTAGTTCAAGCACAAGCACCTATTTAACAAAGGTTAGCTTGAGCTCGACTATAGCCAAAGTATTGGCTACATGGCTATAGTGTCCCATCTATTGCTTTTCCCTTTGTTAAATATCATATAGGTAGGCATTAGTTTGATTTTTGTATTCCATTTCATATTTAATTACTTTATGGTCTACATATCACAATGATAGTAAGGCCCCATAGGAATTGTCATAACATAAGGACTAGATTTCATCACCAACTCCTTGGCCCACCTAAGTAATTAAATTATATCCTTGTGTGTTTGTGATCCCTACCTTTGAATGTAATTCAAAATCAAGTAGAAAGAGACTTAGGGTTAGAGCTCATAGGAACCTTTTTAAAAGGTTTGGTCTACTGCCATTCTAGTGGCTTTTGAGTGCTGTGATTATGTTGGGTATATTAAAATTCAAGTGATTTTCCCATGCCTTCTATTGATGCTGGTTGAGGTCTAAATGCCTCATGACATGAGGACTATATTAACCACTTTAGAGTAGAACCTAACTGGTGAGTAGTAGTCGGAGTAAAAGAGGAGCTCTCTAGATTTAGGTCTAAACACTACTATTAAGAAGATAGAATTTCTCAAATTATAGATTTCTTTCTTAGGAATATAATATCTTTCTCTTTTTATTGCAAATTGTATGTGGCATCTACATTCTTGATACATTATTTACCACTAATACATATTGTGCCAGCTGAAACTAGTGAGGTTAATTACATATAGAAAAAGGGACAAGTGGTCCCTTTTGTTTTTTATACTAATGGCCCCTTGCATGTGCTTCACAACAAAATTCAAAAGAAAATGAAATCACTCTTGTTTTCTTATACTAAGTGATTAGTAAAAGCCCATTGCCCATGGTTCATAAAAAAAATTCAAAAAGAAGAAAAGCTATAGAAAACTACCTCTTAAAAAAGAAAATTAAAAAAAAAATAGCAATAGCTTAAACAAATCATTCTAATATTTTGTGGCCAAAACAATTTGGAGACCGATGGTGGAACTGAGATGTTAGTTTCCGGTTATGCATGGCTAGTTGTTGGGAGAAGATGTGGTAGTTGCATCCCAGATTGACAAATTTGCTATAAACACAAACATCACCAAGACATGCTAATGCACGAACACTCTCAAGTGCCAATGTACATGTGTGTGTGTCCTTGTTTATAGACTTTTAGGGTTGCCATGTTGAACATCTCTTGTCCATGTCAACATTCAACATGTGAATTTGTGTCCTCAGATTATAAGTTCCAAAATTAACTAAGGATTTTAGGGTTGCTTGCAGACATATACATAGTTCTTACAAAGGGATTCCATATTTTTGGTGATATATTTTATTTTATTTTTTAGAAAAAAAATGATGTGTGGGTAGTTTTCTAGCTCTTATTTTGATGCTCACATTTATCCCCTTTTTTTCTAGTCTTTATTCTATACTTGTTTTGATTCCATCCAAAGTTTGTTGCTTTGTTTTCCATCTCTAATCTATATCACTTCTAATAACTGATTCTACTACCCATATTGCTAGCATTCTTTTTATTTAAACATTTACATGTAATTGAAAGAAAATCTATCACCAATTGTACCTTGCTCTTTCCACGAGCTGAAATTATTGAACATGTGCAGGGAAGAAATTGTTCCACCCATATGTCTTCACATTATAGGAGTCCACATCCGTATTTTATATCTTAAAGTAATTGTGCAAATGTCCAAATGTGAGTTCTACATGACAATTTTGACCACCACCAAGAAAATACACCATCCTCTAACATAGGAGACTATCTAAAAGATATGAAGGCTTCATAAAACCAACTAGAACCATGTTTTTTGTGGATCATCCCCTAGTTCAAGTCTAGCCCCCAACTTGAAGAAGTATGTTAGACTCATGGTTGTCCTGCATTGTCCTCTATGTTCATGGAATAGTAAATCACATTAATATTGCACCTAAATGCCAATCGGATTCCTGCTATTATATCACTTTGAGCTTGGTTATTTGGGCCATGAAGTGTTGTATAACTAGTCAGTGAGTTGATTAATTGGTAATGAATATTTGGCCTTGATTGTCTTAAGTTTCTAAATCACATCATGCAAGAAGGTGCCTCAACATTCTATGGAAGTGACACTTGTCAGTTATTGTGAGACTTTCTCATGAATTATTTTGAGCAGTACATCTAGCCTTGCCCCTGAAGAAAGAAGAAAATGCTCTATTTGGAAGTTGGTTCACTACTTAAGTTAGTTTTCTACTCTTGATTGTTTCTCTGACAACCCTTGTCAGTTTTGGTTTGTTTCTAAAAATCCATTCAAATCAGATAAAGAGAGTAGAACTAAGAAGAAACATTTAGGAATGATTTCCTAAGTCTAACCAACTTTTTATGATTTAAACCACTACCTATCAAACTTAATCAAACACGTTCAGAAACAAGCAAGCTGAATTTGGCACCAAACGTTTAGGGTTAGTTAAAGTTTTTCTTGAGAAATATAATGTGACACCCTGGGCTTTTCATGAAAATCTTTGGCATTTATTTTCAAAGGTGGCATGCCTCTCATTTTAAAATTCAAAAATAGCGGAAGATAGTTTTCTTTGAAATTCATTTTTCCAAAAACTCGAATGTCACCTCAACTCCCATACTATACATACTATAGTTTTTATAGAAGATAGACAAACATTTTATGAAACAACAAGATCCATCCAATCGTTCACATACACAGCCCCTACAATCATTATACTAAATGTCCAAGTAGCATAATCCAAATAACTAGCTACATAATACAAAAACTTTAACAAAATATATACTTGAGCAAAGAAGTATGGATGTTGAACTCCTCTTGCTTTGTTTATGTCTTCTACTGTATGTCTGTATCTGAGATATTGTAAACATAAACATTTACAATATCTCAGCAAGCTATGCTTGGTAGGGGAGAGTTAAGAAAACATGTTAATTACATATGAATTAAGACTTTTAAATCAATTAAAATACTCAATTTCATCATAATGATTATATGGAATGAAGTTTACCACTTAGTTCACAATTCCATAATTTCATTAATAGTTCAATTATCTACAAGCCATTGATAAAGTAGCTATTTATAATTCTTCTTCTTCATATGAATATAAAAATCCCACTTTAGGGATTACACTTTACAT
The DNA here is from genome assembly GCA_035236585.1 of Warburgia ugandensis. NCBI lineage: Eukaryota > Viridiplantae > Streptophyta > Magnoliopsida > Canellales > Canellaceae > Warburgia > Warburgia ugandensis. The sequence goes on from CP141133.1 coordinate 41,047,775, forward strand.
GATATATATATTTCACTAGTATTTTAAATATTTATCATTATCATTTTCCATATGATACCATACTACAATTCTATGAACCATACTTTGCATAATATATCTACCCATTCACTTCCTCATACGAAAACTTTATATAACTATGCCCTCCAAATATATACATAGAGGGCTATATCATATATATTAAAATCGTTAAAAGTCATACAAAGTTATGAACATAGTTCATAGGTTTTATAACTTCCATTCCCAAACTATACTGGGTCTCATACATATAACCCTTACCATATGGGGTTTATAAAACTCTAGCCACTACTGGTAATATCATAAAAGGAATCTCATCATCCCATCATCATATAAAGCATCTCATCATGCCATGGCATTATACTATACCTCTCATATGTGCATAATAATGCAAAATACACAGGACTACTATGTCGCAGTCTAAATTCATACAACGTGCTCGGATAACTACATAATATCCACTAATACCAACTGTGGAAATAAAAATCCATGTCCGCATGGGGGGACCATGGCTGTCACAGTGGTTGCCTTCCATGATTGCCCCACCCAAAGTTTAGCCTCTCATTGGGCTTGGTATCCATCATATAAATTTCACGAAGCGGGTGCCCAAACCCTCATAACTTCCCTAGCATAGCATCCCTAGTCCTAGGGCTGTGGAAAACAAAATCACAAGCCACCATGCTTGTGTGTAAAATACTAATATATAGGTGTCCTGCCTGTCCATAATATATATGAACATCTCATCATAATCATAACATCCTCACTTATTAGGTGATCGCCCATGAAGGATGTAATGTAAAATCCTAGACTCATCCATCACATATGATGTATGGTACCCATGTACCATAAATGTCTTTATATCACAATAAGAGCTATGATATTTTTAAGAACAGATCATGTGTATCCTTTAATATCATTTAGCAGGCTTCAATTATAAGCATGCCATTCATGTAGCATTTCAAATCACAAATTTTCATCATTCACAAGTAAACATTTTTCATCATCACATATCATATGAAATGCAGAATTTAAATGATATAATATCTATCATAAGAATAAGATCATGTTTATAAAAAAACATGCATCTTACTATTAAGACATGCTTTCTTAATTCTCCACCTACCTCATGTAGCGAGTTCATACATTTCCCATTAGCTGATCAACGAAGCTTGCAAAGTCTCACTAATCCATATTGATCTAGTCCTTGTTCTTCACTTCGATTTTCCAAATCAAGTAATCAATTAGTAATCCTAAGGGAATAATCCTTTTTAACAACTTTTATGGTATGGACCATAGAATTTGATCTTATTCCATACCTAAATTCCTCAATTGATCTCAACTGTGGCTCTAAGTTAGCCAGATCATCTCTAGCACACTTCTAATCTTAATATCTTATAGGATTTGTGATTTGTAGGTCCTAAGGGTCATGATAGACTATTTGGATAGGAAAACTCAAGCCTGATCATCACTGTTGGATGGCCATGGATTTACCCGATTGTGGTCGTACAGTATGGTTGTGTCAGGATCTCTATTAGATTAATGTGTAAGGCGTGATCAATCATAGATCAAATGGTTTGGTGTTAGATGTACAGTCAGATCCAATTGAAAGTTCTAATCTATGTTGGATCTAGGTGCTAACCTAAGGTTAAATCATCTAAAAGTGTCAGATCAGTCGCAGATCTGGCATGTATTGACCAATCAATAATGAGATCATGATGAATGGTCAGATAGGCCACAGGTCTATGTGTTGATGACTGATTAATGGTTTGATCATGTGGGGATTTGTGGATTCAGTTATAGATCTGTCAATTGGGGATGGATCAATGGTCTTACTGCATTGGATGGTCAGATCAGTTACAGATCTGCCATTTGGAGACAGATCAACAACCAATTCATGATATATGGTTGGATTAATCATAGATCAGGTGATCTGGTGTCCGATCGGCAATTTGACTATGGTGAACGGACTGATTTGTGTGGATTTACATAGATCAGAAGCTAGGATGGTTCACAGGAAACCAGTGTTGGCTTGGCTGGTCAGAGAAGGAGGTGGGGGTGATCGGGTGGTTTCCAGTCCCTATCACTACCTAATCCAAGCCAAGAGGAGAATACAGTGTGGATCTGGGCATGCCAACACGCCTAAAGCTTCGCTATACCAATGCCGTGGAGACCTGACATTTTGTCGGATTTCCAATGTGAGAGGGGGTGCCAATATCAATTTGGCCCCCTTTTGTTATGTTTTTTTCTTCTTTTAAGTACTGTATTGCCCCTATCTTCAAAGGCTTATAACTTCTTCATCCGAACTCTGTTTCCAGCATTCTTTAGCTCGTTGGATTCCATTTTCTGAGTACTATCTAATGGTTTTAGTTTTAGACCAAATTATACTCCTATAAAAAGGTATACTCTTTGAAAACTCATAACCTGCTCATGAAATAGTAAAATTTTAGGGTGAAATTCATCTGAACTCCGATTTCAGTGTTCTTTATATTGTTAGACTCGATTTTTCGAGTACATTCCAAATATTCATGTTTCCACTCCAAATTCTATTTCTATAAAAATTTATTTTCTTTGAATCAAAATTCCAATTATATTTCCAAAATTCCAATTTCACATAATAACACCCACAATAGTATTTACAAAATTTGGGGTTGTTACAATCTTCCCCCCTTAATTGAATTTCATCCTCAAAATTCTTGTCATGCTATCTTTCAAACCATTCTAGGAGTATTCTCATTTCATCCCAAACTTAATTTCTTATTATTCCTTCCATGAAACAATATCCTCTAAAATATAACTAATCTTTAATTTAACTAAACACATTCCACTTAATGGGTCGCTTTTCCATCTTCCATAAACAATAAGGGACCACTTTCTCTCCGCCACTCTAATATTTGACCTTTACTTGATAAGCCATCAAAACAATAAATTTCTGACTATATTTTTCTTTCATTTCAGCTTCCAAAATACTTTGGTTGTAATGATTCTTAGAACACATAATCTTTATCTCCAATTCAACTTTTCTATTTTCTCATCCCTTTTCTCTTTATAATAATATCAAAGAGTTGTTGTACATCTCTCAACTTAAATTAAATCTCTTTTGTATATATTTAATCAATCCTAACATTAGGAAACTGCCTATCTTTTAGAATTCAAGTATCATATTTCTAACAAAATTTCAGCAGAGTCTCCTCTATTTTTTGGACTTACACATTTAATCCATGCGATTGCGATACACCTAATAAATCATTCATACATAGATAATATCTTTCTAAGACTCTGTCTCATCACATTCCAACATCCATCATAATAAAAGAATTCATTCATCCCACACATTTACCTGATATGACAGATTTTCAAGATAATGCAATTACTTACCCATTTCTACAACATAAGGTATAATATTTAGATCATTCTAAGGTACATGGCTATTTCATTATAAAACCATCAAATGAATAATTATTTAACCACACCTGCATCACCATCACAACCATATATCATGTATAGTTTTCAAGTCATTCCATAAACATCTATCAAAATATCCTCTAAGTTGGATGGGTTTAGATGTATAGAAGTTTGCTCTTTCAATGACTCTTCAAAGACAATCTACTATAACAAATCAGATCTAGATTGTAAAAGCACAACCTTTCACCAATAATTTTCCATGCTTCATCATATGTTCAAAACAGATAGCATTTGCATTCCTCCAAGCAATCATTTAATATAAGATATCATTGCATATCATAACCTTTTCATTGTATTCACTAATAATTCTTTCAGGCTCATTCACTAAATTTCACATATGAAATCAAAATAAAGAGATTACCATTTACATCAAGGAACATCTTAGATATTATCACATTCCAATTTACTGAGATAAGATGTGTAGCCTTAAAGTCATATAATCAACAACAATGGTTTTTAACTTAAGCATCAATGAAAACATACAAACATAGATGCTAAGGATACCACATATGATTCAGAATTTAATACCTGAACTTACCTCCTTTTGTGTATTCAAATTCAAACACTGAAATAATGCATCCATTGTTTCTCAAATGAAATTATGAATCTAATGTCATTAAATGAACAATTGATTTTGCACTAACGGTGCATTCACATTCAAATACGAAAATATCATCATTGGTGTTTTCAACATCAATACATTACCATCATAATTTCAATACTTAGACTTCAATGCTTTCATCAATACAAACAAACACAAATGTTTGCCATATTCTCCCATGACACATGATTCAAAGGAATTTCTTTAGTTCATTTATCACATAAGGTTTATATCCTCTATTCTCATATATATTAACAAATACTCTTCATCAAAAGAGTCCAATTTCATAGCACCGATCAACTACTAGTGGAATAAACTTGAAGTCCATCAATCACTGATGGAATATCTCAAATTTAGATATAATTCACACATCAAATCTAATCTTTCAAAATACATAGTTCAAAAAAATTTCTCGAAATAAAGTACATACTCACATCACCTATTTCTTAAAGTGTGCCAACCTTCATAGCTAGTCTTTATTAGAAACATTAATTTCTCATTTACCAAGCACACATCCCATTTACAAAAAGAAGGAATATATCAATGTGTTGATGATTTCTGGGGCTCATAAGATGGACAATGGAAAGAAAAGGAGTATTATCTGGGTTAGCCATAGGGAAAAATCCTAGAGTTTTCTGTGGGTTCAGTTATTTTAGCTTCAACTGGAGTAGTTGGATTACTAGAATGCTAATAGTAAGGGAAATTGAAGAGGAAAGAGAAAAAGGAAAAAAATAGTTTATTGTACTCGAATTTTAATGTTTCTCATGATTAAGCACACTTAATTTTAACTAAATAACTTTTACTTTAAGGAGCATACACATGAATATACAATGTATAAGGAAAAGTGAATAGAAAGGATGGAAAAGAAAACAACAGTTTCTTTGTAATGGAGTTTAAGTCTTCATCATGCATAGTTATTTGCAACCAAGCAATTTTTACTTTAAAGAGCATACGCATGGAAATGCAATGTATAGGAAAAGGAAGTAAGCAAAGGAAATATGAGGAGGCAAGAAAAATATATAAGGACATAGGGCAAGTAGCATGAGAATAGTCTAAGGAAACTGGAGATAGAGTATAAGAAGGCTACAAGTCTAGGTAGAGTGAGAAGAATACAATGAGGTATATGAAGAGAATAGCAATAACGAAGAACACAATTAGAAGCTAGAATTTGGGAATGCATAGGATGTCTCTTGTGCAACGATTTTAACTCATTTTCATTTTCTTATATTTATCAACCTTTACCTCCATCTTTCTTCTCAATTTTACATCATTCATCATTTATAACAACTGTAGTTGTCAACAATACATATTATTCTCAAGAAAGGTATTCATTCATTTATAGTTGATATAGTGCATGATTTTAACATATTTTGTCTTCTAAATAAGAAGACTATCACACCATTACAATGTTCTTTCATCTTTGTGACAATCCATATTGTCTAAGAATTTACAATTCCATATAATATGGGTATCATACCCATGTGCATCATACCAAATGATGGTATCATACCCAAATCCATCATAACAATGAGGATAAGCACATCATTCTTTCAATAAGATATAATAAACATTTCTTTGTATAAGTCCTTGTAGCATTGATTTATCCATCAACTGGAGTTATCATATCAACTCCATCATTCAACTTTTCATTAACACATTCATATTTAGCATGCTTATGCATAATAGAGAAATACACAATTCTTAATTTATCCAAAGTTTTGGGGTGGATCATTGGTTTCTTAAACATATATGAGATTATACATATAGTATATTATGCATAATGTTTCATGATTAGCTTTGTCTTGAGATTTTCTCCATTTTAGTAGTTATCTCACACTATTATGGTAATAAGTTTATTGTCAAATACTTTAATTTTCTTAGATTAAAATATAATTGTTTCAAACATAGATTCTTCATATGTGATGTATGAGTCTTACTCTAGGACTCTGTCTTAATAAACTTTCTACCATAAACAAAAAAAATTCATTGAATTCCTTCAAGCAGGATTGTCTCTACAGATTCCTTTAACTTGTTGTTTCAAAAATACTTATTTAGTCTCATGTCATATGGTAGTTCTAACTTTCATTTCTATGCAAGTCTGCAATTATTCTAAGTTTTCTTATATTGAACCTATCCTTTATCAATTGTTTCTATTTCTCCTCTTAAATTTGCCACTCCTTAATTCACCACTATTTCATCCTCTTCTGATACAAACCAAAGCTACACTCTATATTTCCTATGTAATCCTTTCTAATCTATCATTTGTCTCTTTTCAAACTAACTACTCTTACACTTGGTCTACGTGACCAATGAGTATATACCTATGTTGTGAATTCAAATTGATACTGGGCATATTTTCTATTTAACCTTAGGCCGAAGCATTTTACACTGCTATATGATATGGTAGTTAGGTACCTTAACAGGTAAAAGGATGTTTTACAACACTAACTTAGCCATTTATACTAACTGCTCTTTTGGTCCACTATTCACCATAATGGAATCGATAATTCCTTAAATCATTCTCCTACTTGTCTTATTAGGGGCATCTCCTTATGGTTTACTATCCCTCTGTAAGCTAGTTATACTAACTTACTCTTTCTAATACTAAACTCATTCCATTCTAGTTCCTTATCTCAGCTCACTACATCCTAACCAATATTCGGATTATTATCCTTTTTGTTGGACATAAAGGGTTGCAAGTGATTAGATGAACCGCTCTGATACCAACTATGACATCTCAGGTTTTTCATGAAAAATTTTAGCGTTTATTTTCAAAAGGTGTCATGCCTCTAATTTTAAAGTTCAAAAATAGAGGAAGATAGTTTCTTTGAAATTTATTTTTCTAAAAACCCAAATGTCACCTCAACTCCCATACTATACATAATATAGTTTTATAAAAGATAAACATACATTTTATGAAACAACAGGACCCATCAAATCGTTCACATACACAACCCCTATAATCATTATACTTAATGTCCAAGCAACATAATCCAAATAACTAGCTACACAATACAAAAACTTTAACAAAATATATACCTAAGCGCAGAAGTATGGCTATTGAACTCCTCTTGCTTGTGTATATCTTCTCCTATATGTTTATATCTGAGATATTGTAAACATAAACATTTACAATATCTCAACAAGCTATGCTTGGTACGGGAGAGTTAAGAAAACATGTTAATTACATATGAATTAAGAATTTTACATCAATTAAAATATTCAATTTCATCATAATGATTATATGGAATGAAGTTTACTGCTTAGTTCATAATTCCAAAATTTCATTAATAGTTCAATTATCTGTAAGCCATTGATAAAGCAGCTATTTATAATTCTTCATCTTCATATGAATATAAAAATCCCACTTTAGAGATTACACTTTACATGATATAGTCCATAAAGCAAAGGTCATATTGAGTCAAAGTATTACATCATTTCACAAAATTATCAACTATATTGTAAACCTGCTTCATTAGACCCAGCGCATTTTACACATCCGATGCAACAACCTTGATAATCACAAAATGAAAGGTGACTCAGTCTTTCTCCAATTATACATCCCCACACATGATGTCTATATTACATTAGAAAAAAAAAGGAGAGAGAACCATTTTTGCAATTCCAAAAGGCTAAGAATTGAACCAGCACCTTCAAAATCATTCCAGTCGCATCCATCCATTCAAGATTAGATAATACATATCCTCATGTCCATTCAGGTAAATTCATGGTAGAAAAAAGTGAAAATGGTGGGAGTTCATGTAAACTACCCAAGTGAAAACATATGAGGATTTAAGTCTCACTAGTTGGAAGTGGTTTTTGGTTAAGTGGGAATTGACTTCCACCCCAGGGAATAACAGCTATAAGGTTGCAACTATTGGAATCTAATTCCGAGAGTTCAATTTCTTTGACACGTACGAATTAGCTTGTTTGTTGGCCAATTCTAAATAAGCTTGCCTGTTAATATTTTATATGTGATACCAACATGGAAATAGATCTTCGTAGTGTGAAGGTGATTTATCCAATAAGAACAAGTAGAGAGAGGAGAGAACCGAAGTCATGAGGTTGGAGAACTCAAAAGTCAACGAGCTATGTTCATTTTTAGTTCATGCAAATTACATAAGGGGATGTGCAACAATATTTGACTCTATATCAATACAATTCACTTTTGTTTCTCTGAATCTTTCAACTCTTTGTGGCCTTCTGTTGATCTATAAAACTAGAGTATTATTACAACATGCAAGTGTTTCACTTTTCCTTCTTAGTTTCCACTATTGTTGTTGTGGTGTTCTGACATGTTTATGGGTTCTTATGAACCCATTATGTGTTTGGTTGGATCATAAGGGTTTCAAGGGATTTAATTCAAGTATTAACATTACACTTGTCAACTTAAGATCATGCATTCAACATGTACATCCCATGTAGATGCATTCATAAAATCCACCTAGCTTCAAGTAGTGATCCATCTCTTCAGATCTTCCATGATCTTGACTGATGTATGTAATCCGTAAATCCATACATATTGTCGATATATATACAATCTAAATAATCCTATCTATATTCTTTGTCTAATCTTGTCCTTTGATATAAAAGATCTAGATCTTTTATCCTATCATAATCTATCTTCCTCAAATAGTGTCTATCCTATTGGTCAATAGATTTGACGATTAGAATGATCTTCTAATCTTTCAGATCTAAGTATTTTCTATTCTAAGTCTATGTGTATTCCTTTCTTTGATCTTGATCTTTCATAAATCTTTTGATCAACAATTTATACTTGTTGATAAAGAGTCAAGAGCTTAGATCTTCTATCATTTAATTCTTCTTTTATCTAAGTTTAGTTGTTTGATCATCCCTAGGGAGGATGATCTTAGTTCTCTTCCTTGAATCATATTTGATCAAGGGTTCAGATCTTCTATTTGATCTAAGATCTTCTATTCTATTTGATCTAAGTTGCAAGCAATGTATATATCATCAAGAAGTATTTATTTCTTTTTATTATTCTTGATCATTCAAGATCCCATGGATCTTGTTTGATCATCCTTATCTTACTTATAATTTTTATTTGGGTTAGATAATTTACTAACCTTTCATGCTCTTATTATTATTATTCAAACAGTTAATGTTTTACTAGTTGAAGATAACTTATTTCATCCTAAGTCTAGACTGCTCCTCTTATTTTCAATTGGCTAAGGTTTATTAGCTGAATGGTTGAATAGAAAGTGGTTACTTCAATCCTCATGTAAGGAGGCATTTAGACCTCATAAACATCAACGAAAGGTAGGGGAAGAGCGAGGCTCTATTAGAGAACCCCCTTAACCACCATGTTTAGCATTCACTAGAGTGATCTTAGGTCAACCTTTCATAAGGTTCCTATGTGCATTTTAACCCTAAGTACTCTTTCTAATTGATTTTAATTAAATCCATGAACATTTAAAATATCATTCATGGGGTTTATTATTCTCCTAGTTTGGGCCAAGGATTTGATAATCCTTATACTTTCCTACTAACTATAGCCCTTACTAATATTAAGTCAAACTCATTCACTCATCTTAATTTTCCATGAATCTCTATATTTCATTAGTTTACAATTTTGGTGATTTATGATCATTATATTTTAACAACTATTGAACATTATATCATCATCAAAATAGATCCCCAACATCTGATCATCTCATATCCTGAAGAGCTTGGAAATTGGAAGCTTGTTTCCTAAATATAGAAAGTTTCATGAAGAATTGTCTAAATGTTATGATTTCATAAGAATATAGACATTACAAGCTTTCCATAGCTTCTTTTTTTTTTTTTTTTTTATCTCAATTTGGAGTTCAGATGACTCCACAATTGATGACTAAAGTTCACAGTCATTCCTAGGGTCTAGATTTGATCTAGGCCCAACGGAATGGACGGTTCAAATCAAGTGAGGGGGCTGGTCCAGTCGGGCAAAGTAGGCTACACTCCCTTCACCGAGACATAGGCACAAAACATCGCCATAAGTGAAACGTACACACAGAAATGCTCCTGCAAAGTGCATTTTCGTGCGACATTGTACTGCGCATCCTAGGAATTCGATCTTAGAAGGAAGATTGAACAATCCATTTTGTGACTATCCAATCCATTCCTCTTCAATCAAGGGCTCAAATCTTGATAAAATTTCTACCCTAGGGGTTTTGGAGCCTTGTGGATCAATTGGATGGGTTAGATTTTTCATTTGAGCCCTCTATCATCCAGAAATGATGGTTTCTTATCCTTACTTGATTTTTATAATTTTCAATGTAAAAATAAATTTAGAAAATTACAAATTACATAAACTAACAAGAAATAAGTATAAGAAGTGTTTCCACCTACCTTATTGGAGAAAAACGTAGATTTGCATCCTATTTTAAATAAATATCCCTTTGATGATAAGATAGCCTGATAACCGCTCGTTTTGTAATATCATGTTGATTGCACCGTTGGATCTTGAAATTGATTTGGGGTTTAGTAGATAAGGTAGTCTAGAGTTGTATGGATGGTGAGATTTATGAGTTTTGATTTGGAACAAAGTGCATAATTGAATTTATGTCTCTCGTTCCAATCTAGCGAGAGGAGAGAGAAAGTGAAAGAAGAGAGATTTTTGGGAGTTGTGGAAATTTGGGAATGAATCTAGATCTGGTTTTTTAGGGCAAGCAAGACGATTTCATGGGAATTTTAATGAACATTTTTGGAGGTGTATTTATAGGTGTTTTTGTATTTTTCCTAATTACTTGTAATAATTATGTTTTAATTCTTTTGAATATCAAATTAACAATGGATCCTCCACTACCACCTCCTTCTCCACTATAATCTGGTAGCGGTTTGACCACTCATTACATGTTTTTTGGCCGTTGGATTCATTTGTGAGCCCACAAAGGTGTGAAAAGACCATTTTGCCCTTTTATGGAGAAAAATTCCTTTTATTCCCCCAAACTCAAAATCTAGCGTACTTAGTGGCGTTGGAATTGTATTTTTGAGTGAATTCTAAATATTGAGGTCTTAGATCTTGGTTATGGGTGAAATTACCATTTTACCCTTTTATTCATAAAAATAGAGAAAATTAGGGATTTTTCATTTTAACTTGGAATTAAACGTACTTAGTGTCATTTCAATCGGTTTTTCGAGTACATTCATAATTTATAAGTTTTAAATTAGGTTTTAATCTCTATAAAAAGGGAATTTCCAATAACCTAATATTCCAAACAAGAGTTTCTAAAAACTCAAACTTTATTGATTTTCTCAATCAATTTACAAAATTGGGGTTATTACAAAAACTCAAAGGCTGGTCAAATATATTATTATGAGTAGAAATCATGTTGTAAGCATCTCAGTAATTGTTTCACCTATGCAATTCATGCACATATTTTTCATAAGCATACCAGACATTGAGAGGATCTATTCAATGAAAAACAATAGTCCTTATTTGTCATAAATGACATACTTCCAGGAAATAGAAAGAGATATAGATCTACAGTTGAGGTGGAGAATGAGGGAAGAAATTTAGGTGGAAGGTGAGGTAAGCAAGGTGATGTAAGAGAGAGAGGAGCATGGCTGGTTTCCCAAATTGGAAAGGGTAGGTGTCTTTTTCTAAAGGAGGAAGTGTGGGCCTCTAATCCCTCTCTTAAGGTGGTTTTGGATGGTGGGAAGTGTGAGGGAATAGGAAACAAGATAAAGATGCAAGGGTTAGAAAAAATCTAGGATTTCATGTGCTAATATCTATAGGTTTCCTAATTAGGAAATTGCTTGAAATTGCTAAGTAGGGGCATCCTCTTCTAAGAAAGTGGCTCCCTCCTAAAGTAAAAAAAGTATGGAACTGTAGGGTGAAGGGTGGATTAGGGATGGGAAATGGATTAAGAAGGTGGAGTTTTCTCTCTTGATGGATCCCTTAATGCATGATCACCATACCTTTTACAATTCTTTCTCAAAATCCCTTAAAAATAAAACTTTTAACATAGGAAACTTGCTTGAATTGATGCTCCAATCATGTGGCTCCATGTGGCATCCATCCTAGGCTTGATGGCTTATTTCTTGATGCCTTAAGTGACTACAGTGCTTGTCTTCATGGCTTGAGTAGCTCATGTGGCTCATCACCCTTTTTCATTACTTTAAAGGTTAAGCACTGTCAAATTATTATGCTTCTTGAATCCCCTACAAAACATAGCTTGCTCAGATATTGCAAATGTTTGAATGTTTACAATATCTCAGATATAGAGAAGGAGAGTTAGGAGCTCAAGATTGAGGAAGACTTGGGAGAATAATCATCAGGGTATACCCCTTGAAGATATGTATTTTGTTTTGTTTGAGAGTATTTGTATTGTAATGAGAGTTTCATTGTATGGTGATCTTTGAGTTTGGGATTATGTAATTTGGATAAGGATTGTAATGGATGTGGGTTGTACTTTGAAGCACTGGATGGATTTTGGAATTTAATAAAAGTATACTCCTTTAATGAAATTTTAGCTTGTACAAAAATTCTATTTATCTTATGTATGAAGTGATGACTTGGGTTTTTCAAAAAAAGTTATAAAGCAAAGAATTTTCACTACTTTGTTTTGCAAAACATATTTAATACTAAGGGCCCTGCCTTTGAAAATGTATTACAAAATGTGTTACAAAAACCTGCGTCGTCACAGTTTTGTCACGTGATTGTCAATCTCCATGTTCGCCATCCTGACATTAGATACATTACATTATGTAATAGTATTTAGGTACTCTCTTCATCACGGATTAGAAATATATGTGAAGCTACATTTAAACGGTTTCCTTTCTGTAGGTGTCTCACCCCTTTGATTGTGACGACCTGGATTTTTGTAACATGATTTGTAAAGTATTTTGAAAGGGAGGGCCCTTAAGAGTGTAAAATTTTTTCGCAAAACAAAGCAGCGGAAATTCTTTTCTTTAGAACTTGTTTTGAAAACCCAAGTCACCACTTCATACATAACATAAGTATAATTTGTGTACAAAATAAAATTCCATTGAAGGAATATACTTTTATTAAATTCCAGGATCCATCCAGTGGTTCACAGTACAGCCAAATCCATTACAATACTTGTCCAAATTACATAATCCAAAACTCAAGCTCACCATACAATAAAACTCTCAACAAAGAAAAATACATGTCTTCAAGGGTATACCTTGAAGATTATTCTCTTCAAGTCTTGTATCGTCTTCAGCTCCTTACTCTCCTTCCCTGTATCTGAGATATTGCAACATTTACAATATCTCAGCAAGCAATGCTTGGTAGGGGATTCAAGAAACATAATAATTGACAATGTAATTCCAATACTTCATAATCCCATTATCCCTCAACATATTCATGTCTCTACTCTTTACTTTGTAATTTATGTATATCTATATACATACATAGCCTTCATGAGTAAACTAGTTAAATTTATTAAAGTAGTCAAATATCATTCCCAACTAAGCTGATCAATTCTCTCCATTATGAGAATTTAGTATTACAGCTAATCTTACACTGGGAATTTCCCTTCTTGGGAAATATTGGTAATATACAATTACCTAGCATTTCATTATGCTACAACATAAGGCATTTCACTATGCCTATTCTCATATGCATCATAGTGCAAAATAATCAGAAAGGTTGTTATGCTGCAGTCTGATCCGTACTAGCGTGCTCGGATAACTGCCTTGTTCACCACTGATACCACGGTGGAAAATATTATGTCACTGCCCCTATGGGGGCGCAAGACTTTCACAGTGGTGGCCTTACCATAATTGCCACCACCCGACTTTTAACCTCTCTTTGGACAAGGAATCATTATATCATCAAATTTCAAGGAGCAGGTGGCCAAACCCTCATAACTCCTCTAGCAATAGCATCCCCCTAGGCTTATGCCTATTAAAACAAACTCACAAGCCTCCAAGTTTGTATGTAAAATAGATTTCATATGTATCATACCATATGTCTGTTTACTTAGGGCTGAAATATTTTCTAGTTCCCTATTCACTTATAGTTTAGTCCTTAACCATCTTATATGTGTTTGGTTGGATCATAAGGTTTTGAAGAGATTTAATACAAGTATTAACATTACTCTTGTCAACATAAGATCATGAGTACAATCATATATATCTCATGTAAATGCATTCATCAAATCCTCCTACCTTTAAGGATTGATTTCTTCTCCCCAATCTTCCATGATCATGACTGATGTATGTAATCTGTACATCCATACATATTGTCAATATATAAATTATGAACAATCCTATTGATCACTAGATCTAATGTTTAGAATGATCTTTAGATCATTCATATCTAAGTCTTTTTCTATCTCTAAGTCTTCGTGTGTCCGTCTCGTTGATCTTGATCTTCCATAGATCCATTGATTGATAATCTCCACATGTTGATAAAGATCAGGGTCCTAGATCTTCTATCATCTAGTTCTTCTTTGATCTAAGTTCAATTATTGGATCATCCCTAAGGAGGATGATCTTGGTTTTCTTCCTTGAATCATCTTTGATCAAGGGTTTGGATTATCTAATCTAATGAACTATAACAAGCATACTAATAAACATGCATACTAAGTACAATATAGTATTCTTTTTCTTATTGTTCTTAATCATCCAAGATCTAATGGATCTTGTTTGATCATCCTTATCTTACTTCCTATTTTTATTAGGGTTAGGTAATTTACTAACCTTTTATGCTCTTATTATTATTATTCAATCAGTTAATGTGCTGGTTGAAGGTAACTTATTCAAGCCTAAATCTAGACTGCTCCTCTTATTTCTAATTGGCTAAGGCTTACTAGCTGAATGGGTGAACACAAAGTGGTTACTTTAATCCACAGGTAAGGAGGCGTTTAGACCTCACAAACGTTAACAAAAGGTAGGGGAAAAGCGAGGCTCTATTAGATAACCCCCTTAACCACTATGTTCATCATTCACTAAAATGACCATAGCTCAACCTTCCATATGGTTCCTATAAGCATGTTTACCCTAAGTACTCTTTCTAATGGATTTTAATTAAGTCCATGAACATTTATAATGTCATTCTTGGGGTTTATTATTCTTTTCCTAGTTTGGGCCAAGGATTTGATAATCCTTATATTGTCCTACTAACTATAGCCCTTACTAATTAAGTCCAAAGTACTACATTCTTATTTGTGTTATGAAACTCTACTTTCTCATTAGATTACATTTTTTATGTTTTATGCTCTTTATCTCATAACAACTAGATCTACTAATAACATTTCACCATAAATGAATTATAAATTCAAAGCATAAAACTACATAATTTAACATTTAATGATAATGAGACAAGGTACTTAAAATTAGTCTAACATGATTTCCAACTAATATACCTTAATAACTCAATTTAAACTAACATGGACTTAAGGTATAATCTCATACTATAGTATAAACTTATATGAAATTCTAGCATTGTCTTAAGTTAGAATGGCATGAAATCATACTAAAGTGCCCCTAAGATAATTAAATCTAGCACCTTATGATAACAATGAAATCACATATCATACTAAAGTCTAAATGTTATACTAGCATGCCTTATAAAATAATCATATTTAAAATGCTATTATAGAAAATGAAACTAATTACATTAACATTTTTGTAAACCTTTACTTATGATCCAACCATTAGATCTTAGATCTTTTCCTTTGATTAAGGGTATTAGTTATATTTAGGGGATTTTCTTTATTAAGGTCCAAAGATCATATTGATCCATTTTTGTCATAATCCATCCATGATTTCTTAGATTTCATTATATCAACATTCATTTTATCCATCCCAAGGATTTGATCACACTTGATCTCATTGATCAAGTGGGTCCATTTGTATTTTTAGGGTTTTTCTACCATAATGGGTAGATCCCTTAATATATCTCATATATGTCCAAATAAACCATAGATATCACTTTATTTCAATAGTATATCATTAGTAAAACATATTTTCAAGATTTGATCATCTTAGATCTTGAAGATCTAGGTAATTGGAAACTTGTTTCTTTAATATAGAAAGTTTTTATTGAATATTATGTCCATTTTATCATTTCATCAGAAAATATAGGTTTCAAGCTTTCCATATCTTTCCGATCTTAATTTGGAGTTCAGATGACTCTAGATGTGATTTGGAAGTTCACAGTCCTTCCTAGGGCCAGGATTTGATCTAGGCCCAAGGAACGGACGACCCAGATTAGTCAGGCAGAATGCTCCCACTCGTCAGGCGCGTTCCCCATAGGGGCCCCGATCGAAGCTCCTGTCTAGGATGTCCACCAACGGGCATGGGACGAGCGGGACGCTCGTCGTCCGTGCGTCCATAAACGAGACGCTCGTCGGTTTGACAGATGCGCCGTCGTCTCGCTTGGGACGACGTCCCATGCACAGTGCACGCACGGAATGATTTCGCGTGCGCCATTTTTGACACTACATCACGTGTGTGTCTTAGGCGTTGTTAGATCCGGAGATCGGACCGTCCATTCTGGACCGTCCTGTGACGACCCGGGTTTTCCCATGCATTTTTAAATGCAAGATCTAATTCCTAAAGTAGGAGGCATCCCTATTTGAAAATCATTTTATAAAAACCATGTAATGCAGCGAAAAATCTTTAGTTTTAAACTCATTTTGAAAACCTCGAGTGTCATTTGCTTTCACAACAACCAAAGTAGTTTTTGAAAAACTTCAGAAATCATAAATGTTTTCCCAGGTCTATCTAGTCACAGTTCACAGCCCAACTGTAAATAAATACAAATACATGTCCAAAGGGTAGTGTTTACTTACATGTATCATTGTCTCCTTTTGATTTTTCTTGCTCGTAGCACTAACATAGGCGTCTTCTACTCGTGAATGGAACTATCTTGAAAAATGTTAAGGATAGGGTGAGTATATACTATACTCAATAGGAGTCTATCACTACTAGTTTTGCAATGCATGCTATGTTTAAAATCATATGCTCTTTAAAACATGTGCATGTTCGAACAACCATGTTCAATATCGTTATTAAAAACCATTGTCAAATCGGAATACTGACGACTAAAGAATAGCATAATCCAAGTTGAAAGTATCATATATATATATATATATATATATCATAAACATAATGATATGCTTAAGATGCTTAACTGAATCCAAGTCATGGATATCCGGTATGGTCGACCAACCTCATGTCATGCCATATGCAATGCAAGTAAATCCTCAAACCATAGGGTCCAACTATGCCCACGACCTCGCCGCCATGTGGTCCCCGGGTACCTAGGGACACAGGGTCATATGCCTCTACGGGACATATGACACTTCGACCCAATGCTGTGACACCAGTGGTAGCCCCCTGTACCACATGCAGTCGAAGCAGGGACATGCCCTTTTTGGGCTTGGTACCCATCCCACCTAATAGTGGTAGAGGCTGGAGGCCAACCCAGGCCTCTCGGCATAGCATTCACAAGCTTATTAGCCCAAATCATATAAGATCAAACAAGTGAAAACCTCTTTTTCAAAACCTGTCCTCTTCGAGTCCCTCACAACTGCTTGGCCCTCACAACTGCCTACCCAGTGTCTTTTGGGCACTCCAGCGTCTTTTGGTAACCCTCAAGGACATGCAATTTTTCAAGAACTCAATGCTCACAAATCATGCAATATATGCAATTGTTTGCAAAACATGTCTATGCATAATGTATTTGTCATATGCATGTTGAATTCATTTATATGCTAAACAAGTCATAAAATAAGTCATGCTAAACAAGTCATATAATTTATACTTAAAACATGCATTCAAAACAATCATGGGGTCTCTCTTTTTGTTAAAAGTCTAATAGCAATAGAGCACCTACCTCAAAGTCTCCTAGAGTCACGTCCTTCATCACTCAACCCATCCCTAGGTCACATTTATAAACTCCTGGGTATGAATGGATACAAGGAGTCCTTATCAATTTCAATCTATTTAGACATTAGATCACTAGATCTGCCTTTTAGGGTCCATGGTCCTTGCCTAATTCATTGTCCGGCTAGATCCTATGATATGGATCTAATATTCAATAGTTAAACTCTATAAATTGTCCTGTGATCCTAACTTTAAAGTCTTATTAGGTCCGCATGTCCCAGTTCCCAGGACACCCGTGCATCCTGGTTGAACCGCGATCGCCTCAAGTGTGTGCGCGCCCAAAGGCCATGCCAGGGACTGTGTTTTGTACGCGCACATGCATGCTCAAGCGACGCGCTATGACACGCATCCCAGATGGCATTGCACGGATGCACCTTTGGTGTAGCATGGCGTGTCTCAACTCCCAGGGCACCCCGTGCATCCTGGTCGAGCCAAGACTCGTGCCCCATGTTGCGCGCGCACCCGAAGGCTACACCAGAGACAGTGTATGCACTGTCGTACACCTGGAACCCATCCCAGGGACCCTGTCCCAGGCGTTCATGGAGCATGGCATCCCTGGGACACCTTGTTCATGTAGGGCCATTTGAAACTGGTCTTCATCTTCTCCGGCTGGAAAAACCGACTGGGATAGGCCCAGATCCGGCATGGATCTTGGCCAGGGGGAAGCAAAATGGAAAGGAAGGGGAAAAACGGCTTACCTGGGCAGCCATGGAGCGCCTATCGTCGGTGGTAGAACCTCCATTCCGGTTCTCTAAACCCTCTATCGATGAAATTTCGTGAAGAGAAAATCCCAATGCCAAGATCGGAACAGAGAAGAGAGGGTACTGGGGAAATGGCAATGGCCGGCCTGACTCGGGCTTGGCCGTTGCCGAAAAACTCAGGGGAAATTGGGTTGAGACGGGTTTCCGTTTTTTACCAGAAACCTCAGTCCCAAAATGGCTGGAAAATCGTGTTTTTGGAGAGGGGGGAGATGGGGCTTTTATAGCCTTGCTATGGCGGTGCTGCCCTTGGTGGTGGTAGATTTCTCTGAAAAAATCAGGAGAGGAGGGCTTCTGGAGAAATCTGAGGAGGAAGACGATAGGGGGTGCCATTATCAAAATGGCCCCCTGCATTTTCTATCTTTTTTGTTTTTCTGTTTTAATTACAGAATTGCCCTTGATCTTTAAACGTCCGTAACTTCTTCATACGGACTCCGTTTTAGGCGTTCTTTGAGGCGTTGGATTCCACTTTTCGAGTAGAATCTAGTGGTACCAAATTTCCTCAAAAATTTATTTGTTTAATATTTTAAATAAGGTAAAATATTCAACACAGTTCATTTCTTATAGAATGTCCAAAATAGCGTAAATTGCTTAGGCATTACACGTCTAATCAATCCTCTCTCAATTGGGGGCCCAAAACATCTCTGATCATTGTGAAACTTCTACCCTAGGGGTTTTGAACCCTTCTGGATCGATTGGTGCAGTAAGATTTTTCATTTCAGCACTCTATCATCCTGAATTAAGGGTTCTGGTGTTTACGTTATTTTTACCTTTTTATTACCAAAATAAATTTCAGTAAACTAAAAATTACATAAAATAATAGTAAACATCTACATAAAGTATTCCTACCTACCTGATTGGAGAAAAAAATGTTGTTTATGTATCCAATTTAAAAGAAATACCCTTTGATGAAGATATGGCCCAAGATCCACCTTTCTTGCAAAGTACCGTTGGTTGAACCGTTGGATCTTGAAATTGATTTGGTGGTTTTGTAGCTAAGATATGATGGGAAGTTTTGGATGGTGGAATTGATGATATTAGATCTGGAACAGAGTGCCTAATTGATTTTAGGTCTCTTGTTCCAATCTAAAAAGAAAAAGAAATTGAAAAGAGACATTTCTTGGGATTTTTGGGTTTTTGGGGAGGGATGTAGGTCTAATTTTTAAGGGAGAGTGAAGAAAATTTTGTGGGAATTTTATGAGAATTTTTGGAGGATTTTTGGGGTTGTATTTATAGGCATTTTGGTCTTCTTTCATGATTATAATATTTAATTTTTTATTATTAAATGGCATGAAAGTCTCCCATGCTCCATTTTTTTCTTCCCCAAGACCAGCTGGTGTTTGTTGACCCATGACTTCACGTGGGCTGCTCATAAGATTTGTTTTTGGGTCCCTTGTGGGCCCCATGTGGCCCGAACATGGTGTAGAAAGACCGTTTTGCCATTTATGTTTAAAATTTTGGGTTTTATTCCCATGATCTCAGATTTGAGTGTACTTAGTGGCATTGGATTCATATTTCTCAGTAAATTCTAAATTTTGATGTCTCATATTTTGATTTTTGGGTAAAATTACTATTTTACCCTTATGACTAAGAAATGAAGAAACTTAAGGATTTTTCATCCGAATTCAAAATTTAATGTGCTTATAGTTATTTTAAAGGGTTTGCTAAGTTTAATTTAAATTTTACATGTATTATTATTTGATTACACTTTTATAAAAAGTATATTCTAAATAACCCTAATATTTTAGCCCGAAATATCTAAAACTCAAACTTTATTGATTTTATCAATCAATTACAAAAATTGGGGTTATTACAATCTTCCCCCCTTACAATAATTTCATCCTTGAAATTTGTAATACACTACTTACTCAAACAAACTAGGGTAAGCCTTCCTCATTTCTACTTTCGTTTCCCACGTGGCTTCCTCAACAGAGTGATGTTGCCACAGGACTTTGATTAACGGAATGCTTTTGGTTCTTAACTTCTGTTCCTTGTGGTCCAGAATTCATATTGCCTTCTCTTCGAAGGTTAGGTCAGGCTTTAGCTCTTCTAGCACCCTTTGAAGTACATGAGTGTTGTCTTGGAGGTATTTCCTTAGCATAGACACATGAAAGACACTATGTATTTCTAAGAGTTGGGGTGGTAAAGCTAATTTGTAGGCCACTGGACCCATTCTTTCTAAGATTTGAAATGGGCCAATGAATCTAGGACTACGTTTTCCTTTGCTTCCAAACCTCATTACTCCTTTGACAGGTGATGCCTTTAGAAATAAGTGCTCCCCCACATCAAATTCCAAGTTTCTATGTCTTTTATCTGCGTAACTCTTTTATCGACTGTGCGCTGTTAACAACCTCTTCTGTATCAATCTGACCTTGTCTACACATTGTTCCACTAGTTCTGACTTTATCAGCTTTCTTTCTCCAACTTCACTACAACAGGTTGGTGATCGACATGGCCGTCCATATAATGCTTCATATGGTGCCATACTAATACTTGCCTGAAAACTGTTGTTATATGCAAATTCTACTAAAGCAAGATGTTCATCCCAACTCCCTTCCCAATCTAATGCACATGCTCTCAACATATCTTCTAAGGTTTGAATAGTCCTTTTTGATTGACCATCTGTTTGAGGGTGAAATGTTGTACTGTGTTTAAGTGAGGTTCCCAAGGTTTGTTGTACACTCTTCCAACATCTCGAAGTAAATTTTTCATCCCTATCTGAGATAATGGATAGTGGAATCCCATGAAGTCTTACTATTTCTTTTATGTATAACTTAGCCAGACTGTCAACTAATTGGTTTTGTCTAATTGGAAGGAAATGTGCTGACTTTGTTAGCCTATCCACAACCACCCAAATCATGTCATGGCCTATTCGGGTCCTTGGCAATCCCACTACAAAATCCATAGTGATATTGTCCCATTCCCATTCTGGAAGTTCCAATGTTTGTAACATTCCAGCTAGTCTTTGGTGTTCAGCCTTTACTTGTTGACAATTTAAACATTTAGCCACAAATTCTCCTATTTCTCTTTTCATGCCTTCCCACCAAAAGTTTCTTTTTAAATCTTGATACATCTTTATACCTCCAGGGCGTATAGAAAACTTTGACTGATGGGCTTCTTGTATCAGTTCCTTTCTCAGACATGTATTTGAAGGAACCACCAATCTCTCCTGAAAACATATGCCCCCATCTGTACCCTTAACAAATCTTTTCTTTTCACACAATTCCTGAGTTGTTGTATCTTCTTCTTGGGCTTTAAGGACTCTTTCTGCAAAAGCTAATTTAATTGTGATGTTTGTGAGTAGAGCTCTTGGTTGTCTACTTAATGCATGAGCTACTACACTTGCCTTTCCAGGATGGTATTGGATGGCAAAATCGTAGTCTTTGATATACTCTATCCATCTTCTTTGTCTCATATTCAAATCAGCCTGAGTGAAGATGTATTTGAGACTCTTATGATCTGTAAATACATTGAATTTTTCTCCATACAAATAATGTCTCCAAATTTTCAATGCAAAAACTACAGCTGCCAATTCTAGGTCATGTATTGGGTAATTTATTTCATGTTTCTTCAATTGTCTAGATGCATAAGCAATGACCTTCCCATTTTGCATTAACACACCTGCTAACCCTTTGCTTGAAGCATTACAGTATATTTCATATCCCCCACTCCCAACTAGCAAAGTCAATATTGGTGTTGTACTTAACCTCTTCTTTAGCTCTTGAAAACTATTTTCACATTCTTCTGACCAAGTGAATTGTACCCCCTTTCTTGTCATGGAAGTCATAGGAAGAGCTAGACCAGAGAACCCTTGAATGAATCTATGGTAGTATCCTGCGAGTCCAAGAAAACTACATATTTCTGTTACTATTTTAGGTTTCTCCCAATTCATTACTACTTCAATCTTGGTGGGCTCCACTTCTACTCCATTCTTAGAAATTACATGACCTAAAAAATTGACCTTCTCTAACCAGAATTCACACTTACTAAATTTACCAAATATTTTATGTGTTCTGAGGGTATTTAGTACAATTCGTAAGTGTTCTTGATGTTCTTTGATACTGGTAGAGTAAATCAGTATATCGTCGATAAATACAATCACAAATTTATCCAAAAATTCTTTGAAGATTCTATTCATCAAATCGATAAACATTGCTGGTGCATTGGTCAGCCCAAAAGACATGACTAGAAACTCGTAATGCCCATATCGAGTTCAGAATGCTAACTTGGGTATGTCTTCATCCTTAATACACAATTAATGATATCATGATCTAAGGTCAATTTTAGAAAAGACCTTAGCATACTGGAGTTGATCAAAGAGATCATCAATGCGAGGTAAGGGATACCTATTTTTCACTGTGACATTGTTCAACATTCTATAATCAATGCATAATCTCATTGACCCATCCTTCTTCTTCACAAATATTACTAGTGCTCCCCATGGTGAACTACTTGGTCTAACAAACCCTTTTTCTAACAATTCTTGCAATTGTCCTTTTAACTCTTTCAACTCTGCTGGGGCCATCCTATAAGGTGCTTTAGAAATTGGAGTTGTACCAGGAATTACTTCGATGGTAAACTCAATTTCTCAGTGTGGGGGTAACCCTGGTAGTTCTTTAGGAAAAACATCTTGGAATTCCCTGACCACTTCAATTTTTGTTATCCTGGGCTGTTCAATATCTAAGGAAACCACTGTTGCTAGAAATGCCTAACACCCCTTGGACATATGTTTGACTGCCTTCATAGCTGAGATGATGGATTTGTCTAAGTCATTGTGTTTTCCATACAGTACTAATACTTTCTACCCTGGTATACTAAATGTGAGTTTCTTCTTGTGACAGTCCATAACTGCCCAGTATTTTGCTAACTAGTCCATACCCAGTATGATGTCAAAATCCTCCATGTTCAATAAAATGAGGTCTATGTCCATTCTTTTGCCCAATACTTCTAGAGGTACATTATGCAAGTATTCTTGTAGTTTAACTATTTTTTCAACTGGAGTTGTTACATCTAGATCAAATCCCAAGTTTTTCACTAATAGTTGTATACTAGATGCAAATTCACAAGATATAAAGGAACGTGTAGATCCAGAATCAAATAGTACTTTGGCATAGTTGTCTGCTACAGGTAGTGTACCTTCAATTACCGCATTGGATGGTCCAGCTTGGCCCTCAGTGATGGCGAGGACCCTTCCTTGGTGTCGAGGAGAAATTTCTAATTTTGCCTCCCTAATTGCCAATGGTTTGGTACAGTGGGCGGCGAGATGTCCATACTCCCCACAATTGTGGCACTTGATTGGAAATCGTTGTGGTTGTTGTTGTATAGGTCGTGGGAAGATATTGCCTTGGTGAAATTTTCTACATCTTGGACGTGGTTGTCTATGTGGCCTTCGTGCATTGTTCCTTTGATTTCTTTGAGGCTTAAAATTGTTCTAAGGCCTTTTATTCTTCTGGAAAGGCCTTGGGTTATTGTTTCCTCCTCCATTGAACTTGGTAATTTGAACCTTTTTTTACTCATCTTCAAACTTGGAGGCCATTTCCACACAGTCTACCAAGGTAGTGGGTTTAGCACCCAGCACCTTTATTTTCAGCCCTGGGTGTAGCCCTTCAATGAATCAATCCACGGTGTATGTTTCTGTGTCACACACATGAGTCGCGAATCTCCTTAGTTGTGTGAACTTGTTATCATAGTCCACCACCGACATATTCCCTTGCTTTAGGTCCAAAAACTCTATCAACTTCCTTTGTTGTACATGAGAAGGAAAATATTTATGGTTCAATACTTCCTTAAATTCTTCCCATGTTCAGAATTTGAGAAGAAGGTGTTGTTAGTTGATCTCCACCAAAATGCAGCTTCTTATTTGAATAAGTATGTGGCAAATTTCACCTTCAACTCTGAAGGAGTACGTAGTGCACTAAAAGTCTTTTCAACTTCATATATCCATTCCTCAGCCTTTTCAGCTTCACCCTTGCCGTTATACTCTGTAGTCCTCTTTTGAAATCTCTCCATCATTTTGTCAACTTTTTCTGGTGCTAATGGGGATTTTTCAACTTCTTCACTTGGTACAAGGGAAGATTGCCCTTGTCCTAATGTGGGAGTAGCTGGTGTTGGTGTTGGTGTAGTATGTCTTACCTCAGGCTAAGCCTGAGCCACGTACTTGGTATTTCTATAGGAGGTGATGAACCTCGGGGTTGTTGTAGGTGAGGAAGGAGGTTCCTTAACATCCTTGTCATCATCTCTTCCATATTACTCGTGGTTACTCTCTCCATATTGTCTTCTGGAGTATTTTGAGCTATCTGCCTTGTGACTCTCTTTGGTGGCATTTGCTCATAAACCAAAATTCTATCAGTCCTCTATACAACTACTTCCATCTTAACCTAGACTTGGATTATAATCTCTACTTTGGACATATTTGTACAGTGCTGTGACTGGATGAATCGCTCTAATACCAACTGTGACGACCCGGGTTTTTGTAACATGATTTGTAAAGTATTTTGAAAGGCAGGGCCCTTAAGAGTGTAAAATTTTTTCGCAAAACAAAGCAGCGGAAATTCTTTTCTTTAGAACTTGTTTTGAAAACCCAAGTCACCACTTCATACATAACATAAGTACAATTTGTGTACAAAATAAAATTCCATTGAAGGAATATACTTTTATTAAATTCCAGGATCCATCCAGTGGTTCACAAGATCTGACCAAATCCATTACAATACTTGTCCAAATTACATAATCCAAAACTCAAGCTCACCATACAATAAAACTCTCAACAAAGAAAAATACATGTCTTCAAGGGTATACCTTGAAGATTATTCTCTTCAAGTCTTGTATCGTCTTCAGCTCCTTACTCTCCTTCCCTGTATCTGAGATATTGCAACATTTACAATATCTCAGCAAGCAATGCTTGGTAGGGGATTCAAGAAACATAATAATTGACAATGTAATTCCAATACTTCATAATCCCATTATCCCTCAACATATTCATGTCTCTACTCTTTACTTTGTAATTTATGTATATCTATATACATACATAGCCTTCATGAGTAAACTAGTTAAATTTATTAAAGTAGTCAAATATCATTCCCAACTAAGCTGATCAATTCTCTCCATTATGAGAATTTAGTATTACAGCTAATCTTATACTGGGAATTTCCCTTCTTGGGAAATATTGGTAATATACAATTACCTAGCATTTCATTATGCTACAACATAAGGCATTTACTATGCCTATTCTCATATGCATCATAGTGCAAAATAATCAGAAAGATTGCTATGCTGCAGTTTGATCCGTACTAGTGCGCTAGGATAACTGCCTTGTTCATCACTGATACCACGGTGGAAAATATTATGTCACTGCCCGTATGGGGGGGCAAGACTTTCATAGTGGTGGCCTTCCCATAATTGCCACCACGCGACTTTTAGCCTCTCTTTGGACAAGGTATCATCATATCATCAAATTTCAAGGAGCAGGTGGCCAAACCCTCATAACTCCTCTAGCAATAGCATCCCCCTAGGCTTATGCCTATTAAAATAAACTCACAAGCCTCCATGCTTGTATGTAAAATAGATTTTATATGTATCAGACCATATGTCTATTTACTTAGGGCTGAAATATTTTCTAGTTCCCTATTTACTTATAGTTTAGTCCTTAACCATCTTATATGTGTTTGGTTGGATCATAAGGTTTTCAAGAGATTTAATACAAGTATTAACATTACTCTTGTCAACATAAGATCATGAGTACAATCATGTATATCTCATGTAAATGCATTCATCAAATCCTCCTACCTTTAAGGATTGATCTCTTTTCCCCAATCTTCCATGATCCTGATTGATGTATGTAATCTGTACATCCATACATATTGTCAATATATAAATTTTGAACAATCCTATTGATCACCAGATCTAATGTTTAGAATGATCTTTAGATCATTCATATCTAAGTATTTTTCTATCTTTAAGTCGTTGTGTGTCCGTCTCCTTGATCTTGATCTTCCATAGATCCATTAATTTATAATCTACACATGTTGATAAAGACCAGGGTCCTAGATCTTCTATCATCTAGTTCTTCTTTTATCTAAGTTTAGTTATTGGATCATCCCTAAGGAGGATGATTTGGGTTTTCTTCCTTGAATCATCTTCGATCAAGGGTTTGGATTATCTAATCTAATAAACTATAACAAACATACTAATAAACATGCATACTAAGTACAATATAGTATTCTTATTCTTATTGTTCTTAATCATCCAAGATCTAATGGATCTTGTTTGATCATCCTTATCTTACTTACTGTTTTTATTAGGGTTAGGTAATTTACTAACCTTTTATGCTCTTATTATTATTATTCAACCAGTTAATGTGTTGGTTGAAGGTAATTTATTCAAGCTTAAATCTAGACTGCTCCTCTTATTTCCAATTGGCTAAGGCTTACTAGCTGAATGGGTGAACACAAAGTGGTTACTTCAATCCTCATGCAAGGAGGCGTTTAGACCTCACAAACGTCAACGGAGGGTAGGGGAAGAGCGAGGCTCTATTAGATAACCCCCTTAACCACTATGTTCATCATTCACTAGAATGACCATTGGTCAACCTTTCATAAGGTTCCTATAAGCATGTTTACCCTAAGTACTCTTTCTAATGGATTTTAATTAAGTCCATGAATATATATAATGTCATTCATGAGGTTTATTATTCTTTTCCCAGTTTGGGCGAAAGATTTGATAATCCTTATATTGTCCTACTAACTATAGCCCTTACTAATTAAGTCCAAAGTACTACATTCTTATTTGTGTCATGAAACTCTACTTTCTCATTAGATAACATTTTTGATGTTTTATGCTCTTTATCTCATAACAAGTAGATCTACTAATAACATTTCACCATAAATGAATTATAAATTTAAACTATAAAACTGCATAATTTAACATTTAATGATAATGAGACAAGGTACTTAAAAATACTCTAACATGATTTCCAACTAATATACCTTAATAACTCAATTTAAACTAACATGGACTTAAGGTATAATCTCATACTATAGTATAAACTTATATGAAATTCTAGCATTGTCCTATGTTAGAATGGCATGAAATCATACTAAAGCGCCCCTAAGATAATTAAATCTAGCACCTTATGATAACAATGAAATCACATATCATGCTAAAGTCTAAATGTTATACTAGCATGCTGTATACGATAATCATATTTAAAATGCTATTATAGAAAATGAAACTAATTACATTAACATTTTTAGAAACCTTTACTTATGATCCAACCATTAGATCTTAGATCTTTTCCTTTGCTTAAGGGTATTAGTTATATTTAGGGGATTTTCTTTATTAAGGTCCAAAGATCATATTGATCCATTTTTGTCATAATCCATCCATGATTTCTTGGATTTCATTATATCAACATTCATTTTATCCATCCTAAGGATCTGATCACACTTGATCTCATTAATCAAGTGAGTCCCTTTGTATTTTTAGGGTTTTTCTACCATAATGGGTAGATCCCTTAATATATCTCATAGATGTCCAAATAAACCATAGATATCACTTTATTTCAATAGTATATCATTAGTAAAACATATTTTCAAGATCTGATCATCTCAGATCTTGAAGATCTAGGTAATTGGAAACTTGTTTCTTTAATATAGAAAGTTTTTACTAAATATTATGTCCATTTTATCATTTAATCAGAAAATATAGGTTTCAAGCTTTCCATAGCTTCTTTCTGATCTTAATTTGGAGTTCAGATGACTCCAGAATATGATCTACAAGTTTACAGTCCTTCTTGGGGCCTGGATTTGATCTGGGCCCAAGGAACGGACGACCCAAATTAGTCGGGCGAAACGAGCTGGGTGGAACGCTCCTATTCGTCGGGCGCGTCCACCACAGAGGCGCGATTAAAGCGCCTGCATGGGATGTCCGCCAACGCGCATGGGACAAGGGGGACGCTCGTCGTCCGCATGCCCGTAAATGGAACGCTCGTCGGGCTCGTCGTCGGGCTCGCTTGGGACTACATCCCACGCACAGCGTGCGGACAGAATGTTTTCGCGTGCGCCGTTTTTGGCGCTGCATCACGTGTGTGTCTTGGGCGCTGTTAGATCCAGAGATCGGACAGTCCATTATGGACTGTCCAATCAATCCTCTCTCAATTGGGGGCCTAAAAATGTCTCTGATCATTGTGAAACTTCTACCCTAGGGGTTTTGGACCCTTCTAGATCAATTGGTGTAATAAGATTTTTTCATCTGAGCACTCCATCATCCTGAATTAAGGTTTCTGGTGTTTACTTTATTTTTACCTTTCTATTCCCAAAATAAATTTCAGTAACTAAAAATTACATAAACCAGTAGTAAACATCTATATAAAGTATTCCCACCTACCTGATTGGAGAAAAAGCCATTGCTTATGTGTCCAATTTAAAAGAAATACCCTTTGATGAAGATATGGCCCAAGATCCACCTTTCTTGCAAAGTACCGTTGTTTGAACCATTGGATCTTGAAATTGATTTGGGGGTTTTGTACTAAGATATGGTGGGCAGTTTTGGATAGTGAAATTGATGGTATTAGATCTGGAACAGAGCGCCTAATTGATTTTAGGTCTTTTGTTCCAATCTAAAAAGAAAAAGAAATTGAAAAGAGAGAGATTTCTTGGGATTTTTGGGTTTTTGGGCAGGGATCTAGGTCTAATTTTTCAGGGAGAGTGAAAAAAATTTTGTGGGGATTTTATGAGCATTTTTGGGGTTGTATTTATAGGCATTTTGGTCTTCTTTCATGATTATAATATTTAATTTTTTACTATTAAATGGCATGAAAGTCTCCCATGCTCCATTTTTCTTCCCCAAGACCAGCTGGTGTTTGTTGACCCATGACTTCACGTGGGCTTCTCATAAGATTCTTTTTTTGTTCCCTTGTGGGCCCCACATGGTGTAGAAAGACCGTTTTGCCATTTATGTATAAAATTTTGGGTTTTATTCCCATGATCTCGGATTTGAGTGTACTTAGTGGCGTTGGATTCGTATTTCTCAGTACATTCTAAATTTTGATGTCTCATATTTTGATTTTTGGGTAAATTTACTATTTTACCCTTTTGTCCAAGAAATGAAGAAACTTAAGGATTTTTCATCCAAATTCAAAATTTGTCGTGCTTACATTCATTTTGAAGGGCTTGCTAAGTTTAATTTAAATTTTACATGTCTTATTATTTGATTACACTTTTATAAAAAGTATATACTAAAAAATCCTAATATTTCAGCCCGAAATATCTGAAACTCAAACTTTATTGATTTTCTCAATCAATTACAAAAATTAGGGTTATTACATTGACTAGGAAAAAAAGAGAAAAAGGAAGCAAAAATAGTCAAGTAGAGAAAATTTATTGCAAATAATAACTTCTAAAAATAGGTTGGCTAGATAGCTAATAAGCAACCATAGAAATAATCCTATTGGAAAATCTTTGATCCATGTACCTCTTGAATGTTGAACTATAGAGTCATCATGTGCTCTATTTTTCCTTGGATTCAGTGTCTAATTCTCACTAATCACCCAACAAACAAAGGTATCTTTCAAGAGGTCAATTCTGTGGAATGTAAATATGCAAAATTTCCAAATTACATTCATCATAATTAATTCCTGTTCATTTCAAATGGAATTTAAAATTTAGGGATATCACAATAACTAAGTTTCACATGCTTTGATTCCATTTAAAATTTAAGATAGTACATATAAATCATCATCCACATCAATTCATTATTATCAAAACATAGCAATTATTTAGTTTTCTAGGATAGAAATTTGAATCCACCAACCTGATATTGACTGTTCCAATTTACCAATGTCTTCCAATGATTGATCTGAGTATTAATCTGTGGTTTAAAAGTCACTGAACCAAACTTCTAAACTATGACAAAAACTCAAACCTCACAATTTAATGTAAGATCAATGGTTACTGTAACCTAATTTCTTGATTAAAGGTTTTACAAGTCTATATCTAACATTTTATAACATAGTTAAAAAAATTTCACAAAATTTCAGATTTAATGTGTGCACCAAAAGGAAATCAAAGTTTGAAGCAATTAACTATGTGAAGTATTTGCCTAGATTGCCTCAATTCAATGTAAAAATGATTGCCCAATAGTTTATAATGGTTTGACTTAGTATTATAAAGTCTGATTTTATACTCAAAATGTTTAGGTCTATGCTTAAGATTAAGATCAAATAATTAAAGATTTTGATTTGATAGTTTCATTCATGATCCATTGATTTTGGGTAATCAGATTTGTTATTTAAGATTAAAACTCAATGATCAGAATCCTTGTAAGGTTCTTGGGGTTCTAATCATGGACCAATCAATATGCATAGTTACAGATCAATGATCCTCATTTATACTGTCAAATTTTTCCAATTTGGATCTTTGAAATTTTTTATTCAATTTAGTAATTTATGCATGGGAAATTTAATGTCAGATCATTGATCAAGCATTATGAAATACTGTTTAACAAATCCAATGGTTGATATTGTCCAATAGGTTTTAATTACCAAATTAGTCAAATCTAATAGAGACTTGCTTAGATATGAAAAGAGTAGGTTAGGCATTTTATTACCAAAGTAGGTATATAAGAATTATAAGTATTTAAAATAACTAAATTACATGCATGCACCAATCTGGAATTTTCAATTAACAATGAAAAAAGAAGAAAACTATGATAGATACACTAAAATAGGAATTAACTTTAAAAATAAATTTTGAGT
This sequence comes from Warburgia ugandensis, assembly GCA_035236585.1. Lineage (NCBI taxonomy): Eukaryota > Viridiplantae > Streptophyta > Magnoliopsida > Canellales > Canellaceae > Warburgia > Warburgia ugandensis. Next base: position 41,079,225 of record CP141133.1, read on the forward strand.
ATTTAAATGGTTGAGGATAGCTACAAATCATAGTAGTAATTTTAAAGTCACTTATTATAAATGACTTTAAAAGCCCCAATTATTAAATTTATTTATAGTAAACAACTTTAAAAGTACTGGCTTTTAAATCGTTTATAGCAAATGACTTCAAAATTAATATATTTTATTTACATATATATATTAGTATTTACAATAATTTAGATAAATACACAAAGAAATTGATTTTTTATTATAATCAGTGTTGTTGCATGCATTTTGTACATAATAAATACAAGAATATTCAAAAGAATTTACTTTTCAAAAGAGCTAATTATAAATCTAGGATTATATTGCAACTCGCTAATACAATCCATATAGCTCATGATAAAAGGGCTAATTATAAAGTTGGGATTATATTGCAACTTACAATCTATATAGCCCCTTCATATATTGTTTTCAACCCAAGCATAATATTTGTTCGATTCCTCATGGTATCAAACTCCTCGAATGAATTACTACAATCAATTTGTGTGCTTATGAGTTTAACTTTACAATCACAATAAGTTTTTGATGCCGTTGTTGGGGAGTTGTGACATTTTGTGTCGTGGATCATACTTTATATTATGTTCCTCTAGTCTGAATTTAGGGTGCATTAGTTTAGGATTTTACATTATTTTTGTATTTATTTTCTATTTTCCTCATATTGACCAATTTGTTTAATTTTTGTGTAAGGGAAATCAATAAAGGAGCAATGGCAATCCTATGGGCACAGCTTCATCAATTCCATAGCTTAGGTTTTCATTGCTTTCCTAGATTAGGCTTTGAATGAAACTTGTAGGGAGGTCAATTGTATTTTTCACTTTATTAGTAAATTTAAATGGGTTATAATAATATAGTGCAAGTGTGGCGTATGGTGGCCCACACTTGATCTTAATCACAACCCCAATGTAAGTATCACTCACTTTCTTTATATTTTTCTAGTTAGTTGCATTTAGTATAATTTTGCATTTGGATGGTAGTCATATAAATTAGGATCATTTACTTTAATTGTGGCATATTTATTTACGGTTGTTGCATTAGAAAGCACCTAACTAACTTTGGTTGGATCGCATGTAGGTTGCATTAATTTGATTTTTGTTTTGCATTGCATATTTAATTGCTTTATGGTGGAATAAAATTAATGCTAGTAAGGGCCCAATAGGAACCCTTATAAGATAAGGACTGGATTTTATCACCAACTCCTGATCCCACCTAGGAATCAATCAACATCCTTAGGGTATCGAGCTCATAAGACCCTTTTAGAGGGACATGATCTATTATCAATTCAATGACTTCTAAGCACTGTGGCTATAGTACGTGTCTTAAAATCCAAGTGATTTTCCCATGCCTTTCATTGACATTAGTTGAGGTCTAGATGCCTCTTAACATGAGGATTGTATTGCCCACTTTCAAATAGAACCTAACTAGTAAGTAGTAGTCAAATCTGGATAAAAGCAGGACATATCTAGATCTAAGTTTAAGAAGCTACCACTTATGGGCTAAGAAAAGGTAATCAAGACACTGCTTGAATACTAGAAAATAAGATTTGATTACGAATAATGTAGAGTTAGAGTATAAAAATTAGTGCCATTTGACCTAGACATTCAACGCAACCTTAGACAAGGGAAAAGAAACCAAGTTCCTATCCCCATGGTTGAGCCACTAGTAGAAGTCCAGTGCAAAGCTGTGACGACCCGGGTTTTCTCATGCATTTTTAAATGCAAGATCTAATTCCTAAGGCGGGATGCATCCCTATTTGAAAACCATTTTATAAAAAACCATGCAATGCAGCAGAAATTCTTTAGTTTTAAACTCATTTTGAAAACCCCGAGTGTCATTTATTATCACAACAATCAAAGTAGTTTTTGAAAATCTTTAAAAATCATAAATGTTTCTTCCCAGGTCTATCTAGTCACAACACATAGCCCAATTGTAAATAAATACATGTCCAAAGGGTTGAGAGTTTACTTACATGTATAATTGTCTCCTTTTTAATTTCACTTGCTCGTAGCACTAATATCTTCTGAGGCGTCTTCTATTTGTGAGTGGAACTATCCTAAAAAATGTTAAGGATAGGGTGAGTATATACTATACTTAGTAGAAGTCTATCACTACTAGTTTTACAATGCATGCTATCTTAAAAATCATATGCTCTTTAAAACATGTGCATGTTTGAACAATCATAGTCAATATCAATATTAAAAACCATTGTCGAATTGGAATATTGACGACTTAAAGAAATAGCATAATCCAAGTCAAAAGTATCATATATTATAAACATAATGATATGCATAAGATGCTCCACTGAATCCAACTCATGGATATCTGGTATGGTCAACCAACATCATGTCATGCCATATGCAATGCAAGTAAATCCACGAAACCATAGGGTCCAACTATACCCACGACCTCGCCGCCGTGTGGTCCCCGGGTACTTGAGGACACTCGGTCATAGCCTCAACGGGGCATATGACACGTCGACCTAGTGCCGTGACACCAGTGGTAGCCCCGTGTACCACATGCAATTGACGTAGGGACGTTGCCCTTTTTGGGCGTGGTACCCATCCACCTAATAGTGGTAGAGGCTGGAGGCCAACCCAAACCTCTTTGCATAGCGCCCACGAGCTTATCAGCCCAAATCATATCAGATCAAACAAGTGAAAACCTCTTTTTCAAAACATGTCCTCTTTGGGTCCCTCACAACTGCTTGGCCCTCACAACTGCCCACCCAGCGTCTTTTGGTAACCCTCAAGGACATGCAATCTTTCAAAAACTCAATGCTCACAAATCATACAATGTATGCAATTGTTTGCAAAACATATCTACGCATAATGTATATGCAATTATTCGCAAAACATATCTATGCATAAAGCATTTGTCATATGTGCGCTTAATTAAGTCATGCTAAACAAGTCATATACTTATACTTAAAACATGCATTCTCAAAACAATCATGGCTCTTTTAAAAAGTCTAGTAGAGATAGAGAACCTATCTCAAAGTCTCCTAGAGTCGCATCCTTTATCACTCAACCCATCCCTGGGTCTCATTTATAAACTCCTGGGTATGAATGGATACAAGGAGTCCTTATTAATTTCAATCCATTTAGACATTAGATTGCTAGCTCTGCCTATTGGGGTCCATGGTCCTTGCCTAATTCATTATCAGGCTGGATCCTATGATGTGGATCTACTATTCCATGGTTAACTCTGTAAATTGTCCTCTAATCCTAACTTTAAAGTCTCATTGGGTCTGCATGTCCCAATTCCCAGGACACCCGTGCATCCTGGTCGAACCGCGACCGCCTCACATGTGTGCGCGCCCAAAGGCCATGCCAGGGACCACGTTTTGCATGCTCACATGTAAGCTCAAGCGATGCGCTACAACACGCATCCTGGATGGCATTGCACGAACGCACCTTTGGTGTAGCATGGCACATCTCAGCTCCCAAGGCACCCCGTGCATCCTGGTCGAGCCAGGACCCATGCCCCATGTCGTGCGCTCACCCAAAGGCTGCACCTGGGACAATGTACGCACTGTCATACACCTGAAACACGTCCCAGGGACCCTATCCCAGGCGCAGGTGAGGGATGGTGTCCCTGGGATGCCTTGTTCGTGCAGGGCCGGCCCAAGCCGGCTTGGAGCATTTTTCAGCCAGGAACCCGGCTGGAAAATGGCTAGGAAAGGAGGACGTCTGGTTCCGTTTAGGGCCCTGCCAGAACCGGCTTTGTCTTCTCCGGCTGGAAAAACTGGCTGGAGAAGGACCAGATTTGACATGGATTTGGTTTGGGGAAAGCAAAACGAAGAGGAAAAGGTAGGAACAGCTTACCCGTAGCCTGGGAATGCCCTTTTTCCCCGGTGGTTGTGCCTGCTCGCTGGAAAACTCAAACAAGGGGGGGAAACCCCATTGCTGGACCGGAAAGGAGAAAGGGAATGGGAGAATGGGAATGGCAGGCCTGACTCGGGCCTGGCCATTGCCAGAAAGCGCAGAGGAGATAGGTTTTTTATTTTGCCGAAAACCCCAGTCTCAAATGACTAGAAAAACGCGAGTTTGAAGAGGGGGGAGATGGGGTATTTATAGGGGAAAGAAGGCAGTGCCCCTCAATGGCGGTGCCGCCATTTCCTTGGTGTGTTCTGGAGAAATCATGAAACAGGGTTCTTTGGAGAAGTCTGGAGGTGGAAGATGATAGGGGGTGCCATTATCAAAACGACCCCCTGCATTTTTCGTCCCTTTTCATTTTTCTGTTTAAATTCTAGAACTGCCCCTGATCTTTAAACGGCAGTAACTTCTTCATATGAACTCCGTTTTGGATGAATTTTTGAGGCGTTGGATTCCATTTTTCAAGTAAAATATAATGGTACCACGTTTCCTCACAAATTCCTTCATTTACTATTTTAAATAAGGTAAAACATTTAACACAGTCCATTTCTTATAGAATGTCCAAATTAGCTTAAATTGCTCAGGCATTACAAAAGCTATTAGATATTTTTTATGTGCCACTATAACTCAACACCCCATCCTACATAGCTTTACCTCTTACAAACACAAACCAATTTAGGTTAAAGTTGGTCCAATTACTCCCCACTTTTTATGGTGATGTTTGAAAAGATCCCTACCTACATATTAAGGAGTTCCTTGATATTTGTGCTATATTTAGGTTTTGAAATTTTTTGGAAGATGCTATTAGGCTTAGGCATTTTTTGTTCTCACCCAAGGATAGAGCCAATCATTGCTCAATTCCTTGGAAGTAGGTTCGATAAACACATGGGACCAATTGTGTAAGAAATTTTTGAATAAATTCTTCCTCATTTACAAAACAAATGCCCTTCATTGGAAAATTATCATTTTCCAACAAAGGGATGATGAACATATTATGAATGTTGGGAACAATGGAATGAATTGCTACAGAAAAATACCCTCATGATGGATTCCAGAAATGGTAGTAGGTTCAATACTTTTATGAGACTTTTTCACCTCAGAAATGATAAATGGTAGACGTGGCAAGTGGAGGGGCCCTCATGTTAAAAGATGAGAGAGAGGCCTAGGAGTTCTTTCATACATTGGTAGATAATTTCTAGTAATGAAATTATTCAAATAGAAGAGAGAGAAACGACCAACCTCTAAAGAAAGGGGTGTAACACCCCTAACTTTTGTAAGGAGATTGAATAAATAATGAAATTGAAAATTTCAAGAAAAATCAGGCTAGAATATTAAGGTTATTAAAAATGCACTTCTCATAGAAGTACAATCAAAGGATAAGACATGTATAATTGAAAACATGCTCAAAGAACCCTTCAAAATGACTGTACACACGACAAATTCTAAATTCAGATGAAAAATTCTTATTTTTCTACATTTTTATGAATAAAATGGAAAAATGGTAATTTTACTCACAACTAAGACCTAAGACATAAAAATATGGAATGTACTCAGAAATACAAATCCAACGCCACTACGTACGTTCAATTCTGAGTTCATGGGAATAAACACTATTTTTCTTTGTTTTTGGAATTAAAAGGGCAAAACAATGTTTTCACACCTGTGAGGCCCACAAGGGACCCACAAAGGAGTCCAATGGCCAAAAAATGTGTAATCATAAGTCAACCCACTACCACCTGCTAGTGGAGAAGGAGGTGGTAGTGGGAATCCAATGAACATTGAATAATGAAAAGAATTGAACATGATAATTACATGTAATCATGGAAAATTCCAAAAATCCCTATAAATAGAGCATAAAAATCCCAAAAATTTTCCTAATGTTCATCACAAGGTCCTCTATCATGTCCTAAAATCATAGGTCCAAAATCTTCCCCAATCTTCCCAAAATTTTTCTTTTTTCCTTCTTTCTCTCACTTTCCTTGGGAGAGTGTCCACAAACGCAGCCGACAGACAATTCATGTCTATTATTGGGGCGCGTCCAGGGACGCATCATCCCCTATGAACCAGGGTTTTCACTTAGGAAACCCTATTTGAATTAGCCATCCATTTACAGCCAATAAATTTCATTCTTAATTGTTGGATTTGTTTGAACTAAGGAGATCTACACAAGCCTTAAGAAATTTGGATGATCCACCTCCTAGATCACTGAAAAATTCAAAAGGAAGATAAGAACGGTACTAGGTACCATCTTTGGGAGTCGATCCTACTTATTCCATCCAATCTAGTCGTTAAAACTTGATCTGGAACCATTGAAATGCTTCAAGGAGGGGTGATCTACAAAAGCCCCAAGGTATCACTCCATCTCCGGCAACAACGACAAAGGAATTAACGTATATATATATTTTTTGGTATCTAGGGTTTCTTATATTTTCTCTGGCTTAAATTCTTCTTCTCTGGTGACCCTCTCTTCACCGGACCGGCACAGGTAGGTGCATCTCCCTCCCCTCTTTCCATTTCAGCATTTAGGTTGTGTTTTCTGGCCTCCAAGAGATTTCCCCCGCCGTTGATCTATTGGAGATGATTGATCCGGCAACAAGATTGAGAGCCACCATCTTGGATGGCTTAGATAAAATCTTTGAGCCGTTAGATGGATTCCTAGGGCCCAAATCCCCAGGAGATGAAATATGGGCCGCTAATAGTCAAGGATAGAGGAGGTCTGGCCATGGGTAATCCGACGGTCTAGATCTAGACCATCTCACCTATAACTGGTCACCTCAGCCTGACCACCTGGAATAGGTAGTAACGGGCGTGAGCCACTAGTCGTCCTTTCACTCGTAAGCCCAGATTTGATTTGGGTTGTCCAAATTTTGAACTAGAATCTTATTTTTACAATTAAGAGCTCAATATAGCTCTGAATTTAGATCTGAAACTTTTTGTAGATTCCTTGTCACTTTTCTAAGTTACTGAACACCTGAAATGTATGTTTTAAATTTCTTTATTTGTGATTATAACAAAAATCTGTAGTAACAAACTCGGATCATGATCAAGATGATCCCAAAATAGAAATCTAAACTAATGGATGGATTCAGAGGATCCCAAAACCTTAAGGATAATGATCACAGTAAATTTTTTGGGTTTCTAGATCAAGTAAATAAACAAAAAAGTAAGATCAAATTTCAACCCTTAAAATAGGCTGAAATCTTAAAATCCCAATTCTAATCTCAATTTAACTCCAAATTGAGATCGAAAAGTTGGGTTGGATTTTGCTTTATGAGTAGAACCTACTGAACTTAGAAATAATATGATTTGATGCATGTAAAATTCTGTTAATAAAGAAAAGCATTACTAATTCTTATGATTAGTGAAATTTGTAATGATCAAACTATATAATTATGATCCATTAGTGATCTTATGATTTTACAACATGGAATCAATGGTTATAACTGACTGATTTATGTTTAATTAAGAGATCTAACTTTAAAAGTAGTAAGATCCATAAAAATGAATGGTAATCTCCTTGATCTAGTTGATCGAGGATGATTGGATAGTATGGATGTGTTTGGATGAAGATATGAAGTTAATATCAAATGGATTTACGGATTGGATGATGATGATTTGGGTTAGATTAGGATCTATGCCCTTAAATTGGATAAAAGGACTTAAGATCTTCTTGATCGATTGGATCAAGAAGGATTAAATCATTTGATGAGATGCATCAATGATCTAATGATGAAATCACATTAAGAAAATGTATTGGATCTAAAGGAAAATGAAAGATCAAGATCTAAACCCTAAAAGAGATGAAAAATGAATAAGAATCAACTATGACCGTTGGATCGTGATGAATAGTTATGGCATACTAAATTTTTATTTAAATTATTGAATGTTCATGTAATTGTATTTTTTATTGCTTAGTAGATTTAAATTGTTAGACTTATTTATTTATTTATGCTTTAATGCATTTGTTATGAAAATTACATTAAAAATGTAATTAAATGAAAATAGAATTGAAGAACAATTACATGGGATGAATGACATGGACTTAATGATAGTAAGGGCCATAGTTAGTAGGATAATATAAGAAATATAAATTTCTTGGCCCAAAATAGGAGAATAATGAAACTCCATGAATGACATCTTAATGTTCATGGATTTAATTAAAATCAATTCAAAAGAGTACTTAGGGTTAAAATGCTCATAGGAACCTTATGAAAGGTTGAGTTAAGGTCACCTTAGTGGATGTTGAACATGATGGTTAAGGGGGCTCTCTAATAGTGCCTCGCTCTTCCCCCACCTTCTGTTAATGTTTGTGAGGTCTAAATGCCTCCTTACATGAGGATTGAAGTAACTACTTTGTGTTCAACCATTCAACTAGTAAGCCTTAGCCAATTTGACATAAGAGGAGCTATTTAGACTTAGGATGAAATAAGCTATCCTCAATCAGTAAAACATTAACTGGTTGAGTAATAATAATAATAGCATAAATGGTTAATAAATCATCTAATCCTAATAAAAATTGTAAGTAAGATAAGGATGATCAAACAAGATCTAGAGAATCTTGAATGATAAAAAACAATAAGAATACTAATGTCGTATTGTATTATGTATGTATATGTAGAAAAATATAGATAGAGAACCCAAAACCTTGAGCAAACACGATTCAAGAAAAATTAGGGCACCCCTTATAGGAATACATGAAGGAAGAATACTGGTGTAGAGGAATAACTCTATACGTATGGTTTGACAGATGTCTGAATCAAGACAATGATGGTCAATGTGGAGTGAATACCATTTGAGATGTATGAATCAAGATCATGATACTACATTGAGGTAGGTGGATGTACAAGAATGTATTAAGAATTCATGTGTATACATACATGATTTTATATCTAGAATTATAGACCTTCATGATATAAGTATATTTGGTACCTTAGCATGATAATGATGTGGACCAACCCCATGATCTAATTCAACTGATCCAATTTAATGATCTAATCAAATGAGCTGAAAATAATGAGATGTGTAGACTAAGAAAACCCTAAGAATAGGGCATAGAAAATATTCTAGCCTTAGCTAAACATACACATCATCTGATATGTACAATGTATTTTACATACAAGCATGGTGGTTTGTGATTTTGTTTTACACAGTACTAGGACTGGGAATGCTATGCTAGGGAAGTTATGAGGGTTTGGCCACCTGCTTCCTAAAATTTCTATGATAGATACCATGACCAAAGAGAGGCTAAATTTGGGTGGGGCAATCATGGGAAGGCCACCATTGTGACAACCATGGTCCCCCCATGCAGACACGGAGTTGTTATTTCCATAGTTGGTATCAGTGGATGATTATGCAGTTATCCAGGTGCGATGTATGAATTTAGATTACGGCATAGTAGGCCTAAAGTATTTTGCATTATAATGCACATATGATAGGCATAGTGTAATGCCATGGCATGATGGGATGCCACTACTTGAGTTCCTAGAAAAAAAATCTTTGTATGAGAATTGGCTAAATATTGATCCCCTAAGTGGGAGCCAGTGGAAGGAACAAGTTTTGAGCAACTTTCACTATTTTAACAGATTTATCCTATACTACATAAATAACAAATATACTCTATGTTGAGATAACTCGTGAATAGATAATCATGATAGAATAATGACTAGGTATGTATTCTTATATTAGTGAAGTAGTATATTTTTGTATCCTAGCAATCATAGCTTGCTAAGATATTATAAATGTTTGAATGTTTACAATATCTCATAAATAGAGAAGGAGAATTAGGAGCTCAAGACAGTAGAAGACTTGAAGAGAATAATCAATCAGGGTATGTCCCTTGATGACATGTAATTTTTATTTAAGAGCATTGTACTATATTGAGAGTTTTTATGTAAGGTGAGGTTTGAAATTTGGATTATGTAATTTGGACAATGGTTTGTAATTATAATACAGGGGCTGTGTAAGAGTGAACTATTGGATGATTCTTAGTATTCAATAAAATTTTATTTTATACAAAATGTCTGTGTATTATGTACCTTGAGGTGAGGCTTGGGTTTTGTTACAAATGAATTTTAAAGAGAAGAATTTTTGCTATATTGTTTGCAAATTTTTTTTTACCATTAAGGGCCCTGCCTTTGAAAAATGTATTACAAAATATGTTACAAAAATCCGAGTTGTCACAAGGGGGTCTATATGAGTTAGGTGTATATACAAATATAAGCTTGACTTTGTAGTTGAAAATTTACAGAAGCTAGAGCCTTTAGGTGGCATAATGGACAAACTTGAAAATGTGTTTGAAGCTTTCATGGCTGCTATATTATCCCATAGACCTCCACAAGTAGTATGTGCTACTTGTTCAAATCCAACCCATCTGACTACAGCTTGTCCATCAAATAAAGTGCACCTCAATACCTTTTAGAACAAGTGAATGCTCTTAGTACATATCACAATCCTAACAACAATAACCTATATTCTAAGACCTATAATCCAAATGGGCTAGGTATCCCAAATTGTCATGCTCTAAGAATACTTACTAGGGAAGTAGGTATAAGAACCATCCTATTCAAAACTTTCCTAGGATTCTTGCTTCATAGCAACCACCAACTACCCCTCTCCCCAACAAACAAAGAAATCATCAATGGAGGATAATATGCAATATATTATGAAAAAGCTTGATGAAAATACTAAATCCTTATTTTAAATCCAAAACGAGAGTCGACTAAATATAGCTAGGTTAGAGAGGTAGATGGGCCAATTGCATGCATCTTTAAATGAAAGGGAAAAAGGAAAGTTCCCTAGTCAGCCATCCCTAACCCTAAGGTTCAATTAGAAATAGGGTCTAGTTCACACAGACCCCATGAGAAAGCCAAATCTATCACAACCCTTAGGAGTGGGCATTAGTTTGATAACAAAGTAGGGAAGACTGAGGAAAAGGAAGAGGAGAATGAAAAGGTAAAATCACAGGAGAAAGAGACTAGACAAAAATTTTCTAATTTGTCTGAGCTTATAGTGGGGGCATCAGATGTTCCTAAAGTCCCATTCCCTCAACTACTCAATAAGGCTAAGAAAGGAAGAAATTTTAATGACATAATGGAAGTGTTTAAACATGTGCGAATAAATATTCCATTACTCAATGCTATAATGGATATTCCTACTTATGCCAAGTTTTTTAAAGAGATCTACACAATAAAGAAAAAGCTTAATTTGTAAAAGAAAGCCTTCCTCTTTGATTAAGTGAGCTCATTAATTCAACAGAAGACCCCATCAAAATTTAGAGATCCAGGATGTCCAATAATTTCTTGCATTATTGGAGACCATATTATAGATAGGGCACTTATTGACTTAGGTGCTAGCGTTAATTTGTTGCCATATTCTATATATGAGCAATTAAGGCTTGGTGAGCTTAAGCCAACCAATACCACATTGCAGTTAGTCGATAGATCGATTAAGATTCCATGTGGTATGGTTGAAGATGATTAATACAAGTGGATCAATTTTATTTTCCTGCCAATTTCATTGTGCTGGATACTTAGCCAGTATTAGACCCTAGAAGTTAGATCCTAGTGATTCTTGGACATCCATTTTTGGCAACATCCAATGCAATCATAAATTGTAGAAATTGTGTAGTGTAATTATCCTTTGGCAATATGAAAGTTGAGTTAAATGTTTTCCATGCCAACCATCAACAATTAGATCTTGGTGACTCTTGCAACATAATTGAAGATTTAATTACAAAGTGTCAATAGTGAAATGCCCTTATTATATAAGAAGGACCAACGATGATCCAATCCTTAAGCCAGGAGTTCTTCCACCACTATCTAACTTTGATCCATTGGAGGCTTGTCTTGCACATTGTAAATTCAATTTTTAATGTCTAGTTGAAGACATTAAACTTAACGCTTACTGGGAAGCAACCCAAGGTTTTAGAGTCTCATTGTTCTATGTCACTCATTTATCATATAGATATCCTATATTTCAAAGCATTGAAGACAATGTTTCATTTAGTTTGGGGAGTGTGTAGACATGCATGAGATGTGTAGTTTTTTCTTCTTCTTTTCTTAAAAAAGAAAAGAAAGAAAGAGTGCTGAGGTAGAGTTCCCTTACTGTGATGATAATTGGATTTTCAAACATAGTAAGTCTACAATTTCACCTCTTAATGGAAGTGAATATGGCTAGTTTTGCATATTATTCATTTGCTGAAGCATTTTATGAAAGTTAATTCACAAAAAATATTTACACATAGCACATAGTCAAGACTAATAGAGAGGTATGACTTAGAGACCTTGATGAATATCACTAGAGACCTATAAACTAGTGAGTTTTAAAGACCATCTTCCTTTAGAGAGCTATAAGTAAATCCACAGTTTCTTCAGTGTATAAAATATGGTGTGATCCTATTATCCTTGTTTTGGTTAACCATCAAGAATAAATAGGAATAATAGCATTCTTTCTTAAAAATTTGTTAAATCTAATAGGCTTTAGGAAACCTCGGTAATGATACAGGTCATCCTTGTTCAGCTTGTAGACATAAAATCCAATCAATATATTACCATTTGTTAGCCCGTTGACCATATTATTAAGCCTTTTCATTCTTAACACCACTTACCATAACCCAAAAAAGCCAAAAAATAACCATTAACCATTTTTAAAATAAGTAGAGTTAGTAGAAAAAAATTTTAAAAAGGACAAAAGAAGCGAGAAAAATTAGAAGTTTTTTTATAAAAGAAGTCAAAAGAAAATGATAAAGAAATATAAAAAATAAAGCCCTACTAGCATAGCTTGCTAAGATATTGTAAATGTTTGAATGTTTGTAATATCTTATATACAAATAAGGAAGATTTAAAGCTCAAGATTTGAAGCTACCCACCGCAGTACCATTGATCACAGTATTTCCTTTGAGGATTTTGTTATGAGTACTTTTTAATTTGTATTTTGTAATTTGGATAATGTTATGTAATAATACGGGGGGCTGTGTATGCGAACCACTGGATGGATCCTGATATTTAATTAAAGTATTTCTATTGTTCTTCAATGAAAATTTTATATTGGTACAAAAATATGTGTATGATAAGTGAGTTGAAGTGGCACTCGGGTTTTTACAAATCAATTGAAAAGAAATAAAAGTTTTTGCTATTTAGTTTTCAAAAAATTTCACTAATAAGGGCCCTCTCTTTGCAAACACTTGTAAAAATGTGTTATAAAAATCCAAGACGTCATAGTTGGTATCAGAGAGGTTCATCTAGTCATTTGCAGCCCCAATATGTCCAATAAAAAGATAACAATCCAAATTTAGGCTAGAATAGAATTAGTTATATAGATTACTTATATAGAAAATTTAGTTTATGAGCAGATGCCACCTATGAGAACAACTAGGAGGATGGCTCAAAGTTCTCTAGAGAACAATATGGAGGGTTCATCAAGAAATAATATGGAGGAAATAATAATAAAAGTATTGAGGGGTCTTCTTCCTCATATCCAATAGCCTCAAACACCACCACCTCCTGTTGAAGTACCAAGTACTCAAGCTCAGGCTCAATCTGAAGTAGGACCCATCACACCTATACCAAGACAAGATACTCTAACACTAGGAGAAGATCATTCTTCACCTATACCAAGTGGAGTATTTGGAAGTTCTCAATTAACATTGGAGAAAATAGACAAGATGGTGGAGAGATTCCAAAAAATGGTTATAGGTTATAATGCCAACGGTGATGCTAAGAAGGTGGAGGAATGGATTTATGAGTTGGAGAAAACTTTTGATGTTTTATAGACTCCACCAGAATTAAAGGTCAAACTTGTCACATACATTTTAAAACAAGAAGCCGCTTTTGGTGGAGATCAGCCAAAAGAAATTTCTTTCCTAATTTTGAAGAAATTACATGGGAAGAATTTAAGTCTTTAACAACAAGTATTTTCCCCTTCATGTGCAAGTAAGAAAGGAAAAGGAACTTCTGGATCTTTGACAAGGAAATCTGTTGATTATAAATTATGAGAATAAATTCATTTAATTAAAGAGATTTGCACCACATATTTGCAGCACTGATAAATAGATAGCTGGTAGATTCTTAGAAGGACTACACCTAGGACTAAGGACAAAAGTGTTGGGAACCAAACCCACAACTCTGGCAGAGTGTGTAGAAATGACCTTAAAATTTGAAGATGACTTCAAGAAAAGCCAAGCTACTAAGTTTAGTGGAGGGGGAAATTTCAATCAAAGGTCTTTCAAGAAGGGTAAAAGCCATATGAACAACTTCCAGCCCTAAAGAATTCATGAGAATAATGCACTAGGACAAAACAGAAGACCTTGTCCTAGAGGTAGAAGGTTTCATCAAGGGAATGTATGCCCTAGACCAAAGCAGCAACAATGACTTCCTATCAAGTGCTATAAATGTGGGGAGATTGGACATGTTGCCACTAATTGCATCAAACTGTTGGCCATTAAGGAGGCAAAACCAGAGAATGTCCCTCCTCATCAAGGGAGGATATTTGCTACATCGACGGGTAGGCTCAAACATCCAATGTAGTGCTAAAAGGTACATTACTCATATCTGACAATCATGCCAAAGTATTATTTGATTCAAGATTTACACGTTCTTTTATATCCTGTTTATGTACATTTAGCATACAATTGCTGGTGAAAAAGTTGGGATTCAATCTAGATATGATAACTCCAGTTAGTAAATTAGTTAGAGACGAGAATTTCTTCAAGATGTTCCCATTGAAGTAATAGGGAAAAGGATGGATACAGATCTTATTTTATTGAACATGGTGGATTTTGAAATCATACTAGGTATGGACTAGTTAGCAAAATACTGAGTAGTTATGGCCTGTCGCAAGAAGAAAGTCACATTTAGCATACCTGGTGAAGAAGTGATAGTTTTGCATGGGAACAAAATAATTTAGACACATCCATAATATCAGCTATGAAGGCTACCAAATACATATCTAAAGGTTGTCAAGCATTTTTAGCAACAGTGGTTGCTTTGGATGTTGAACAACTTAAGATAGAGGAAATTGATGTAGTCAAGGATTTCTAAGATGTCTTTCTAGAAGAATTTCTAGGATTACCACCTCATAGGAAAATTGAACTTACCATCGAAGTAATTCTTGGTACAACTCTAATTTCTAAAGTACCCTATAGGATGGCCCCAACTAAATTGAAAGAGTTAAAAAGTCAACTATAAGAATTGTTGGATAGAGGGTTTATTCAATCGAGTAGTTCACCATGGATTGATGATGTCTTTGATCAATTCCAATCGGCTAATGTCTTTTCCAAAATTGACCTTAGATCAGGATATCATCAATTACGAATTAAGGATGAGGATATATCAAAGTCAACATTTAGAACTTAGTATGGGCACTATGAATTCCTAGTCATGTCATTTGGTCTGACAAATGGACCTATAGTATTCATGGATTTGATGAATAGAATCTTTAAGCTTTCCTACATTAGTTTATAATTGTCTTTATTGATGATATATTGATTTACTCTACCAGTATCAAAGAAGATCAAGAACACTTACAAATTATGCTAAACACACTCAGATCATAAATTGTTTGGTAAATTTATCAAGTGTGAATTCTTGTTAGAGAAAGTCAATTTCTTGGGAATGTGATTTCCAAGAATGGAGTTGAAGTTAACCCAACCGAAGTTGAGGCATTAATGAATTGGGAAAAACCTAAGATAGTAATAGAAATATGTAGTTTTCTTAAACTTGCACGATACTACCATAGGTTCATTGATGGGTTTTCTTGTATAGCTCTACCTCTAACTACATTGACCAAAAAAGAGGTAAAATTTACTTGGACAGATGAATGTGAATATAGTTTCCAAGAGTTGAAAAAGAGACTAGTGACAACACAGTTTTAACCTTACCATCTGGGAGTGGAGGTTATGAAATATACTGTGATGCTTCAGGAAAAGGGTTTGGAAGTGTATTAATGCAAAATGGGAAAGTCATTGCTTATGCGTCATGTCAACTAAAGAAGCATGAAATGAATTACCCAATACACGATCTAGAACTTTCAGCCGTAGTGTTTACCTTAAAAATTTAGCGACATCACTTGTACAGTGAAAAGTTCAATGTATTCGTCGATCACAAAAGCCTTAAGTATATTTTCACTTTGGCTGACCTGAACATGAGACAATGTAGATGGATAGAGTACATCAAAGACTATGATTTCACCATCCAATACCATCTTGGAAAGGCAAACAAAGTGGCTGATGCATTAAGTAGAAAGATAGAAGTAGTACTTACCAATATCACCATCAAATCAGCTCTTGTAGATCGAGTCATAAAAGCCCATCAAGAGGATACAATAACTCAGGAATTCTGTAAAAAGAATCATTTTTGTAAAGGTCCAGATGAAGGTATCCATTTTTAGGAAAGAATAGTGGTTCTCTAAAGTACAAACTTGAGAAAAGAACTATTAAAAATACCATCAGTCAAAATTCACTATTCACTCTGGGGGCACAAAGATGTATCAGGACTTAAAAAGAAATTTTTTGTGGGAAGGTATGAAAAGAGACATAGGTGAATTTGTAGCCAAATGTCTAAACTGTCAACAAGTAAAAGCTAAACATCAAAGACATGCTAGAATGTTATAGACATTGGAACTTTTGGAGTGGAAATGGGATCATATCACTATGGATTTTGTTGTAGGATTGCCAAGAACATGTGAAGGTCATGACATGATTTAGGTAATTATAGATAGATTAACAAAGGCAACACATTTCCTTCCAATTAAACAAAATCAGTTAATTGACAGTTTAGCTAATTTATATGTGAAAGAAATAGTAAGTCTTCATGGAGTTCCATTATCCTTCGTCTCTGACACAGATGGAAGATTTACTTCAAGGTGTTGGAAGAGTGTACAACAAGCATTGGGAACATCACTTAGATTTAGTACAGTGTTTCATCCCCAAATAGATGGTTAGTAAAAAAGAACTACTCTAACATTAGAGGATATGTTGAGAGCATGTTCATTAGACTAGAAAGGAAATTAGAATGAACATCTTCCATTGATAGCCTTTGCATATAACAATAGTTTTCATGCAAGCATCGGTATGGCATCATATGAGGCATTGTATGGGCAACCGTGTTAATAACCAACTTGTTGGAGTAAAGTTGGAGAAAGAAGGCTGATGAAGATAGAACTTGTGGAATAGTGTATAGATAAGATTAGAGTAATAAAGAAGAGATTGTTAACTGCTCACAGTTGTTAGAAGAGTTATGCAGGTAAAATATGCAAAAACCTAGAATTTGAAGTTGGAGATCATGTATTTCTGAAAGTCTCTCGAGTTAGAATCATGAGGTTTGTAAACAAATGGAAACTCAGTCTTAGGTTTATTGGTCCATTTGAAATATTAGAAATAATTGGTTTAGTGGCTTACAAATTAGCCCTACCACCACAACTCTTTTAACTACACAATGTTTTTATGTATCTATGCAATGGAAATACATACAAGTTGATACACATATACTTCAGAGAATGCCGAAGGAATTGAAACCAGACTTAACCTTTGAAGAAAGGGCAACATCACTCTGTTGAGGAAGCCACATGGGAAACAGAAGAGGAAATGAGGAAGACACACCCTAGAATGTTTGAATAGTTGTAGTGTATCAAATTTCTAGGACAAAATTATTGTAAGGGAGGAAGATTGTAATAATCCCAATTTTGTAGTTGTATTTGAACAATTATTAATAAAAGATGAAAATTTTGAGAAACTAAGCTGCAATATTAGGTTATTAGAAATTCACTTTTTATAGAAATAGAATCATGAGTTGAAACATAGATATTTGGAATGTACTTGAAAAATCGAGTCCAACGACTAGAAGTATGTACAAAATGAAGTTCAGATAAAAATCCATATTTTTCTCTATTTTTCTAATTAAAAGAGAGAAATAGTAATTTCACTTTATTGTGGGGCCCACAAAGTTAGGTAAAGGCTAAGGTCAACAATGATTCAAGGCATGCATCAGCTAACACTTAGCCAATAGTGGGGTAGTGGATTTTCCACCTTAATTAAAAATTTGTAGTGGAGTTTTATAATTAAATAAGAAAATAATAAAAAAATTTCAAAATTTGCCTATAAATAGTCCAAAAATTTCTCCAAAAATGTTCATAAAATTCTTCCCCAAATTTCCTAGCTCCCCCTCTAATCCCAGCTTCAATCTCCTTCTCCTTCCCTATTTTTCTCCCCACTTTTCCTCTATTTTCCCCCATTTTCTCTCTCCTCTCTCTTTCACTAGAGGTGCGTCCTAGATGTACACAACATCACAGACCAAAAAGGAACATCAGGCCTATTCAGAGACCCATCATCCCTAGATGACCTAGAGTTTCCCCCTATTTTCAATTAACCATTCAATTTGGACCATTAAAACTAAGATCGAATCTGTAAAAAAGATCTAGAACAACATCATCTTCAAAAGCCCTATGATTTCATAAAGATCAGAGAAGTATTCAACAAAAATTTCACTAGAAAAAAGTAACTCTGGTGATATTATTTTTTCATCTTGAATTTCTCCTTTTTTGGTATTTTCCTCTCCTCTGGACATTCCAAGTAGGTGGCCTCTTCCCTCTTTTCAATTTCCAGATGGTTTTAGACCCACTGGACTAGTTTTCTAGAGAGGTTCACTGGTGAAACTAGTACCAGTGACCTAACCCTAGAACACCATCAAAGATAGCTCAAATGGGAAATCTGAGCTGTCCAATGGATTTAGGAGGGCCCAAAATCCCCAAATAGGTGATCATAGTCACATGGAAATTTCAATTTGATGTTAATATGAAGATTTTTTATTCCACAATCCAAATATGGACTGTCTCGTAATCTTTAGATTAACGCCTTGAAGATGCATAACCCAAATGCATGTAGAGACATTCCCTATGGGAGCTACTCCCCTCATGCTTCATGCATGTGACTTAGTTGTTTGACAATTGTGACGCCGCCTACATCCCGAAGATGGAGATGTGGGTCGCTTCTTTTTCTCACGTCCTCACTATCCATATTAAATTTGGACCATTGAAATTAAGCTTGAAATATTAAAAATGAAATTCTGAGCTCAATTTAACTTCAAATTGAGATTGGAAGGAACCATTGGATTCCTCTTGATGAGTACAATCTATTGAACCCATAAAAATTAGGATTTAAGTACTATTTATTTTGATCATTAGGAAAAGTCAATACTAATTTCTTTGATTAGTTAGATCAAGGATAATTAGACCTTATGGATTATTATATTGATGATTTAATGATGAAATAACATGAAATTAAGGGGCAGATATTATAAAGATGTGAGATTTTGTGATTTAGACCCTTAATGTTATCAAAATCTTAGATATGATAAAGGAAAATTAGATCTAATCATTGGATCATTATAGGAATATGTAGTATGATTAATTATTATCTAAATTGTTAATTTTTAGTTTTCTTGTCTATGATTTAATAGTATATTTACTTGTTAGATTATTTTTAAGATTAAATGTCCATTATAAGTAAATATGAGAAAATTACACAGAAAATTAGTAAAAATGTAATTATTTGATTAATCAAAATCTAGATTTATTTTCATGAACACTTACTACATATTGATGGTATGAAATTAATCATAGTTAGGGCTATAGTAATTAGTATAAGATAAGGAATGAAATTCATCACCATATCCTTAGCCCATTTAGGAGAATAATGAACATCCATGAATAACATGATCGAGGCTCATGGACGTAAGTTAAAATCAAGTAGAAAAGGGGCTTAGGCTAAGAGATCTCATAGGAACCTTGTAGAAGATAAGATCTAATGCCACTCCAGTAGACTTTAAACATTGTGGTTATGTGGGGTAACAAAATCCAAGTGATCTTCCCTCACCTTCCATTGATGTTTGTTGAGGTCTAAATCTCTCCTTATAAGGATTGCATTAACCACTTTTTGACTAGACTTTATCTGGTAAGCATTAGTCAAGTTTGAAATAAGGAGGAGCATTCTAGATTTAGGAAAAGTAAATCATTTTTAGCTAGCAAAACACTAACTGGTTGAGCATTAACAATAAGAACATAAAAGGTTAGGATTTTATAAAATCAAACTAAACTTTAAGTAAGATAATTATGATCAAACAAGATCGATTATGATATCTTGAATGATCAAGAATAATAAAAGATAGAATTATAAATTTATATTAAATTCTTGAATTAGGATATAGATTTTAGATCAATAGGTTAGATGATCTAAACCATTGATTAAACTATTCAAGGAAAGAGATCTAGATCATCCTCTTTAGGGTTGATCAAAAGATAAAATTAGAAGTACATATGGAATTGAGGGATAATATACATGATTTGACAGATATATATATATATATATGTCAATCAAGATCATGGTAGATCTTAAGGAGTGGAATTACCACATTTGAGGTAGGTGGATCTTAAGGATGCATTTATTTAAAAGATACATGTTTTTACACATGATCTTATTACTAGAATTGTAGAAATTAAATGATGCAATTAGAATGCTTATAAATGCCGTAGATTACTAATGATACAAACCTATGATGATGGCATATTTATGCAATTGTTATTAAGTCTAGAATTAATCATAATAAGTTAATCACTAAATAAAAAGGAAGTAGATGGTACTCTAGTCTTAGATAAATAGACAAATTGTCTGGTCATAAAATCATTAGTTTACATGTAAGCATGGAAGCTTATGGTTTTGTTCTAGATAGGCATGAGCTGGGGATGCTATGTTAGGGAAGTTATAAGGGTTGGTCATTTGCTTTCTAAAATTTGATGATGTGATGGATACCATGCCTAAGTGAGGCTAAAAGTTAGGTGGGGCAATTACGGGAAGGCCACCACTATGAAAGTCATGTCTCCCCATATGGGCAGTGGAAATTTTTTTCCAATGTTGTATCAATGGAGTATAGAGCAATTATCCAAGTCAAACTGCCGCATAGTAGTCCTCGATGTATTTTGCAATATGATGCATATGAGAAGGCATAATGAAATGCCTTATATTATGGCATGATGAAATGCTCAATAATTGTTTATTACTAATATTTCCCATGAAGGGAAAATTTCCTATTTAGAAACTGGCTAAAATATTGACCCTTATAGCGGAAAGTGTTGGTTATGAATATTGACCCTACTATAGAGTAAGGAGTTGATAATGAAATTAGCATAGTATAGGAATGTTTTACTATTGTCATTATTGACTATTTTTACGATTTGGATGGATTTATCTGTATACGATATATGCATATAAGAATTCACATGGGAAGTTAAATGAATGTCATACATTTTAGAAATGGAAATGTTTCATGGATTTATTTTATGATGGAAATGAGTGATGGAAGTATTGGATTTTAAGATATATTGTTGAATTATCATGCTTCTTAAATCCCCTACCAAACATTTCTTGATGAGATATTGTAAATGTTTGAATGTTTACAATGTCTTAGATACAAATAAGGAAGATTGAAAGCTCAAGATTTGAACCTACCCACTGCAGTACCATTGCTCAATGTATTTCCTTTAAGGAATTTGTTATGAGTACTTTGTAATTTGGATTGTGTAATTTGGACAATGTTATGTAATAAAACATGGACTATGCATGTGAACCACTAGATGGACCTTGATTTTTAATGAAACTATTTCTATTTTATTTTGGTACAAAAATATATGTATGATAAGTGAGTTGAAGTGGCACTCGAGTTATTACAAATCAATTTAAAAGAAAAAAATATTTTCCTATTTAGTTTTCAAAACTTTTCACTAATAAGGGCCTTGTCTTCGCAAACACTTGTAAAAATGTATTATAAAAACCCAGGACATCACATGTTGGATTGGATTGACCTAGGATGAGTGGCATTAATTCTTGTAGGTCTTCATGTGCTTCATGTGAACTAAGTGTGCTTCATTACTCCACTGATAAAGCTTCCAATCATTGGTTATTCTTCTTCTTTTTGTTGAGTAGGAAAGAGAAAATAAGTAAAGTCTTCATGTGGGTCCCATTCTTCTTCCTTTTTCTATTTTTTTTAAGAAACTTTCATTGTATATGATCCTGTTGTATGTGAATTGAACTTCTACCATGAGCTTCTTAAGGTGCTAAAATGTATGCATATGTGCATGGATTTGAAATTTGCCATCTTTTCATGTAACAGCAGGGGCCCAGTAAGATATTGTCCGCTTTGGCATAGAGTGCCGCACGGCTTCTTACTAGTTAGAGACCCCTGGACTCTTATCAACAGCCCAGCATCCCCTCCCCAAGTGATGTGGGACTAACTCTTAGTCCATCCTCGCCTTCATCCCCTCAGACCATCTTGGTCTATTGCCTCAAACTATCTTAGGGCATCCCCCTCAAGCCATCTTGGCTCACCCTTAAGCCATCTTGGAAGATGGCAATGAGTTCACTTCTCCCCCTTAGGGGACACATGTCCATTGCGTGCAGTTAGCCACCCACCATCACGAGGGGAACTGGCTCTGATACCACTGTAATAGCCAGGGCCCAGTAAGATATTGTCCGCTCTAGGCCCCTCAACCTATCTTGGGTCCTCCCCCTCAAGCCATCTTGGCCAACCCTCAAGGTATCTAGGTCACCCTCAAGGTTTTATTTCCTTCCCCTTACGGGTCAGAATGCGTCGTCTTCCAAGATGACCTGAGGGTGAGCCAAGATGGCTTGAGGAGGATGCCCCAAGATAGTCTGAGGAGATGAAGGTGGGGACAAAGTGAGAGTTACTCCCACATCACCGGGGGAGGGGATGCTGGGATGTTGATAAGAGTCCTGGGGTCTCTAACTAGTAAGACACATTTTAAAGCTGTGCCAGAGCCAACAATATCTTACTGGGCCCCTGTTGTTACAGTCGTATCAGAGCCAACCCCTAACTCGATGGTGGATGGCTAACCACACGCGTGGACACGTGTCCCCTAATGGGGAGAGGTGAACCCATTGCCGTCTGCCAAGATGGCTTGAGGATGAGTCAAGATGGCTTGAAGGGGAAGCCCCAAGATAGTCTGAGGTAATAGACCAAGATGGTCTGAGGGGATGAAGGTGGGGAAGGACTGAGAGTTAGTCCGACATCGCTAAGGGGAAAGTTACTGTGCTGTTGATAAAGGGTTGGTGGTTTGTAATGGTAACAACACGTTTTCCCTGGGAAATTGGGGAAGAACAAAGCCGTGACTACTGGCGATGTATGACGCCATCAGTGGAAAGCGGACAATATTGTTACTATGGGTAGACCCTGGTTGTTACATTTCATCCTCAATTTAGGAGTTGCCATAGAGTTTTTGAACTCTCTAACTTCGATGGCAACACCAAATTATCATTTTGAACCTTAGGACTAAATTTTTGACATCTATGGGTCATGATGTAGCTTGGAAGGTGAAATTGCTCTTGCATGGGTAAAACTGGAAATTTTGTGTAATTTTTATTTGTACGCTAGACCTGCAAACACAATAAAATTAACCTTGATTGGAGATAACTAAGTGTTTTCGATGGCAAAAACCTACTAAATATAGAGGTATAGATGTAATTGGTGTTGCTTTAAATATACTTAGAAGCGCCCAAATCGATGTTGTCAATGTATGTAAGTGAGGTCAATCCCAATGATAAATCTCATGTATTGTATTCAATTGGAACTTGTCTTGATTACTTATTTTAGACAAAAAAATTGGGTTGTGAATAATCTACGAATTTAAATAACATGGTATTGGAAACATACATGAAATTAAAAACTTAAACTAATGAAACATTCTAAAACTAATCTTAGAAATTTCTTGAAAACTAAGCTTTCGTGTAAGGATGCAAACTAACATAATCCATGAAATCTAATATGTAAACTATGAAACAACCAATGCAAACTAAAAAAACATGAATAAAAAGGATGCCCGTGGAACTATAAACAACTAAACACTAAATCATGATCTTTAATCTCAAGCTAAATGATGCCCAGCAAGGTCCATGCATAAGAGCCAAGGTAGAGGACTGCATTAGAGAGTGACAGTAAGATGGGAATGAAAATAAAAGGAAGATAAAGATAAACAACCACAAATTAAAAGAAAACAAGGAATTCAAAGGATAACTAACTTGATCCTAAGGTTACCATCTCTTGCCTGTCACGTCAAGAGATTGATAGGCTTTGATCAAGGAAACTATAGCATAAAACTAGAAGTAGGAGGCATAAAAGAAAACAACCAAGGAAGAGGCGCATGAAATAAGAAAGCAAAATTACCAAAATGATAGAGACATACATAGAAAACAAGATGTAAAAGGGCATGGAAAACCTAAGGAGGAATGCATGGTCAAGAACCCAAAGATGGTTGATGCTTTGATGTGCAAGAAGGAAGAACTATGGTGAATTGTAATGAAGGATGGCATGTAGAACCGTGGAGGCTTCAAGGATCATCCTTGAGGAAAGATGTGGAACTCCTTATATTTTGAATGGTGTGGAGAGCTCCCTATTTATAGATATATCTTGCTAATTTCTAGCCTAAGAGGGATAGGGATGGGGAAGAATGATAAAAATAAGGATAGATGGAGAGATAAGAGAAGGTAGGGAAAGAGAAGGAGATAAAATAAGATAAGGATGGAGATTAAGAAAGTGGGAATTAAGAAACTAGAAAAGGAGGTAACTTAGGAAGGGAATTAGAAGGAGAGAGAAAAGGAAAGTCTAAGGAATGTGGTCTCTTCTCTAATTGGTCCACAGGTGCATGCCAGCTACTTTTGTTGACAAGTCAACCTTTCTTCCTCTTTTTTCTCTTCAAAACAGATTTTCTTCAAATGGAAAATTGCTTAGGGAGTTCCTAATACATGTGGACCCATGTTGACTTGGCTTAAGTGGGTCAATTGGCTTCCTTTGATGGCTTCTAACTTGTGGGCTTCATGGCTCACATCCCTGGCTTCATAGCTTATTTGGCTTGGCTCCTCCTAGTCATTAGTGAATGATTCATAAGGCTTAAGTGGCTTGGATAGCTTGAATTCTCATGCAAAGGTGATGGATTTTGCATGGGCCCATTTTTAATTACCTTGAATTCTCTCAACTGCTTCTATAACTCATCTACTTGCCTTTGAATGATCTTGGACCATGCTTGATTTTAGGATTGTTGGAAAATGGGTCTCAAATCTTTAAGTTGAATTGGATCATTGATTCTCATCTAAAGTGATCTTAATCGTTGGATCATCTCTACAAAAGATCAAATTCCCTAATTAATACTTGGAAAATTATGATAAATCACATACTCTGGATTATCTCGTAACCATGCAAAATATCAAAATTTTGGATCATTAGTTTAAAAATGCATGTGTCATAATTTTGAAAATTTCCTAAAATAATGCCCTATTATTTATAACACATGAGATGTGAATTGGGTAGTTTTTATACAAAATTGACTACTTGACTACTTATTAGTAATATTTCTATACATATTTTCTTTTGTGGAATTTGAATTAAAGGAGAAGGAAAGAATTATTGTGCCATTCTATGGCAATGAGTCTTTCCAATCCTAAATAAAGGTTGAGAGGAATAACAAATCTTTCCATAAAGACACTCCAACTCATATCTAAGGGCTTCATGTTGAAGAGTAGGACCACTTGCATGGTTCACTTTCACCCTTGTACAAGAACACTTATTTTATGAACTCGATGTGAGCTTTCCTAACTTATTTCCAATTCCTTTATTAGGGATTGCATAGTATGTTAATTTATTGAATTATGGATGGTAGTTTAATGATATATAGTTGCATTTCATTATTAATTCTTGCATACTAATTAGGATGTTGCATTAGAAAGCAACTACTTAACAAAGATAGCCTAAGCTCGCTATAACCAGGGACATACGTTGTTAGGGTTATATTACCCTATTTGTTGAGGCCGTGATCCCTTGTTAGGTAGCATATGGGTAGTTACATTAGAATTACAACTTACCTTACATAAATAGGAAACATTTATCACTTTATTGTGCTTATATGTTAATCGAACAATGTGGGATTGTTTAAAATGTTAGTAAGGACACTCACTCCCCATACGATCAAGGGTGGATTTCATCACCACACCTTTGCTCACCTTAGTTAAACGGCACCTGATGCACCCCAACCTTCCATTTTAGTTTAAAATTAATCTAAAAGAGATCCTAGTAGATTTTCGACCTCACATGATCCTCTTGGCAAGAGGTAGCCTATTACTACTCTAGTGGCTCCTATCTCCTCAACTATGCTAGTATTTAAATGACTAGCTCTACTAAGATATTGTATGACTCAAATCACTTACAGCTAATTAAGGAGGGTGTGAGTGGGTTGATTCACATTAGGATCTAACTAGTAAGTAGTAGGATAAATCTGAAAGAGAAGAACAACTATTTAGAATTAGAAATAATCTAAAAAAGCCTCTCCTTTAAAGAAATTCATGATAGAAAAGCCAGGGATAAATTAAATTGTGTCCTTGTGTATTGTTAGCTGTGCACTATTTAAGTTGCACTATCAAGTTTAGCTTTCCCCTAGAGTAGGTAGGAAAGAAGAAAACAAGTCTTTTCATTATATACAACAACTTAGTTTTCATTGTATGCAAATGTAAAACAATTACATTATCATTTGGTGTAGGCATGGATGTCAATCACCTAATCCTAATCTAATACCTTTAGACAGAGAGATCAAGCAAACTGTTGCTATACAGCCATTCCATTCAACTCACCATCCTATATAGCTCCATCTACAACTCATGTAAAACACTTTGAGTTGAAATTAGGGGTTATTCAACTCCTACCTAATTTTTATGGGTCGAACAAGAAAGACCCATACCACCATGTACTATAACTTCAAGTACTACAACTCACATGACTCTATTAGGTTGAGACTACCCCCATTTTATTTAAAGGATAAAGTTATGCCATGACTCATCTCTCTAGAAGGAGAGTCCATAACCACATGAGATCAACTATCTAGGAAATTCTTGAATAAGTTTTTCCTTGTCCATAAAACCAACACCCTGAAGCATAAAATTATAAATTTCTAACACAAAAATGGAACGAAATTTTATGAATGGTGGGAACATAGAAAGAAATTGATTCTTAAATGTTCCCACTACAAATTTAAAAAGTGGTGGCAGGTTTCATATTTTTACAAAGGTCTGACATTGTAGGACTGACAAATGAGAGACACCACCAATGGAGGGACTTTGATGAATAAAAGCAATGTGGAAGCTTAGAATTTGTTTAAAACACTTGTTAAGAATTCTCGGCATTAGGATCACTCTACTCACATGGAAAGAATTTCACAACTGCAAATGAAAGGTGGTCAATATGAAACAAGGGTCACTCTAGATCTTTATAGTAAAATTTACATGTTGACCAATTAGGTAGGAAAGATAGATGATCTATCTCAACAATTAGATGCCTTCATGATGAATAGATCTCCTGTGCAACCTCAATCTGAGGTATGTTCAATCTGATTAAGTCCAAACTACTTTTCTCTATGTCCATTTAGCTTTGGCTTCGCCAAGTTTTTTTTCAAAGCAGATGAATGCTATGAACGCATATCACCAACGAAGCAACAATAAACCTTATTCAAAGACATACAACCATAGATGGGCTAGGCATCGAAACGTCTCATGGTTGAAGAATAGCCATCGAGGGCCGCTTGGGAATATCCCTCAACAACATTTTCCTAGGAACAACATGCCCGAGTAATAGCAATCCCCTCAACAATTTCCACCCTAGTAAAGTGATAAGTGTTCAATTTTGTATAAAAAGTATCCAATTCGTAGTCCATGTGTTATAAAATATAGTGATATTTCTAGGGTTTTTCCTAGAATTTTGTAAAACATACATTTCTATCCTAATAATTCAAAAGTTTGATATTTTGTATGTTCAGAAGCTAATCTAGAATAAGTACGTGAATGGTCATAAATTTCTAGGAATTAATTAGTGTTTTTCATCTTTTATAGGTCTTTAGAAGTTAATCCAAATGGCAAGCTTGATTGAGAAAAGAATTGAAGCCATTCATGAGTTTTCATAGTCTAACTAAGAAAACTAAGAAAGCTGAAGCCAAAATGTCATCAAGCTAAGATATAATGAAGGTTCAAGACTATCCTATGACAAGTAAAGAAGCAATTGGAGAATCAAAAAGTGACTTGAAATGGACCCAAGCCCAAGCCATGCATTTCCACCATCTTTGCATCGGAGCCATTCAACCCACTTAGCCATTAAAGCCATGAAATATGATGATAATCCACATGAGCTACTCAAGCCTTGAAGCCACTTAAGCTACCAATGAATCAGACATCAAAGTACACAATAAAGCCAAGGATGATTGCCACATGATTAAAGCTTCAAGAAACTTTCCTATCTTAAAAGTGTGATTTTTAAGAGATTTTGAGAGAGAATTGTAAAAGGTAAGATGATCATGAACTAAGGTACCCATTAAGAGAGAAAACTCCACCTTCTTAAACAATTTCTCATTCTTAATCTATCCCTCACCCTAGGGTTCCATGTTTTTTTTCTTAAGGATGGAGCTACTTTCCTATAGAGGGCCCCCTCCCTCCTTGCTTAGTTGGCAATTTCAAGTGGTTACCTAATAAGGAAAACCCTAGATCTAAGTATATTCAAAGCACATCAAACCCTATATTTTTGATAATCTTTCCATATTTATTTTATTTCCTATTCCCTCATTCTTCCCACCATCCAAAACCACCTTAAGAGGGGCTTAGAGGCCCACACTTCCTCCTTTCGAAAAAGATGCCTCCCTCCTTCTGATTTGGGAAACCAGCCATGCTTCTCTCTCTTACATCACCTTCTACCTAACTTTCCCAATTCATTCTACACCTCATCCCTAGATCATGATCTCCTTCCCCTTTTCTATATTGAACATTCATCAAATTATAAGCCAAATCATCTATAGGTACCCCATGGAGTTCAATGTTTTTTTTCCAAGTTGGGGTTGGATGAGACAATCTTGAAACATAGCTCTCCTTTGGTGCCCAGAATTTGGCATTATTTTGGTGCTTTTCAATGTTTTCCTTCTTGTTATTCCCTTTATTATTTTCTCTCTAATTCAGGCTAGCAGTTTGCTTTGATTGATTTAGTTTCCTGTTGTTTTGCTTTCTAGTTTTTCACTCATCATCCCACTTAGCTTTGCCTCTTTTCTTTGCTTCATTGCCACTAGTTTCTCTTTGTCATCCCTTTAAGATTCAAATTAGTGCTTATCATGTAGTGACATCAAAGTGAATAAAATAACTTGCATCCTTGATTTCCCCCTAGGAAATTCATGTCTTCAACCTTGTTTTTCATCTTAGCTTTAGGTCCATTTTCCTTGCTTTAGTTCATCCATTTAACCTTCTTTTCTCTTGAATTCCTTTTTGGGTTTTGCATGTTGGCTTACATTATTTTGTGATCATTAGATTGAATTTCTATTGTTGCTTATATTATGATTTATGCCATAGTTTATTGCATAATTTTAAGAATTTGAAGAAATTTTGAATGTAAGTTGGAAATGATTCAATAAAGTTTCTTAAGGATTGTTGTTATGGTATGTTTCATTCATGAAACTACTTAGGATTTGAGTTATTATCTTGCATAAAATTTTTTGTTTCCATTGCTTTATTATGCTCGATTTGGATAATGTTCTTAAGTACCTGAAATTTGGAAATTTTTCTCCTTAATCTTTGTGCTTTTGTTTCAAGCCATCAAAACACTTTATTTTATTGATTCCTTAGGAACCCATTTAGATTTTTTATGTCATTTATTACATGCATAACTTCACTTTAATTTTTAATTTTTCATTTAAAGCATCAATGCTCAAAATGTTTGGACCCTTGAACCATGCGCACAATACATGGATCATGTGCATGGTACAAGGTCACTTTCCTTTTGGGTTTGTGGTTAGTATAGTTTTTTAATCTTATTTTAGAATTTTATGTTTAGATTTTTTTTTCTTAGTTTAGGTTTAGAAAGTTTCCTTTTTGATTTTGGTAAGTTTCATCTTTATAAAGTTTTAGCATTAGTAAGTGTTAAATTTAGAAAGTTTCCTTAATTGTAGTTTCCATTTACATGATTGTTTCTAATTTATTGTTAGATTGAGTTAGATTTCATTGGTTACTTATTTTTTCATGTTATTTTAGTGTAAGAAATTTTTCTAATTTGGTTTGAAAATTTTTAATTCTAGTTTAGGAAAGTGTTAATTTTGAAAATTTTCCATTTTAATAAGTTTCCTTAATTTAAGTTGGCTAGTTTAATTCATTCATGTTTTGCATTATTTTCTTTTGTTAAATTCATGTTAGTTAGGTTAGTTCCTAATTTCATTGCTTAGTTTTAGTTTTGATAAGTTTCCTTTAATTCTAGTTGTTAATTTCATGCATGTTTCTCTTTTATGCATTTTAATCTCCTACTTCATTTGAAACAATCTCTTTGTCTCTCTCTCTCTCTCTCTCTCTCATTGAAGTTAAGCACTTCAAATAAGATCCATCCAACATATAAATTTGTGAGATTCCTTGTGGGTTCAACGTCTCCTGCATGCAGTACTACCTTGATTTAGGCTCTTATCTTAAGTTGAATTAGATTAGGATTTTTGGATTGCATTTTCTTATCATTTTAATTACTCATAAATTGATCCATCTTACTTGTTTTGTGTGAGGAAAAATTAGCAAGAGGAACTTCATTAACTTTTATTTCTTCCTTTGATTAGAACTTTTTCCTTTTGAGTGAACTTGTACTGAAGCCCCATTGTAACTTGCATTTCTTTATTCAATTTTAAATGGATTGTATTAATATAAGGCAAGTGATGGGTATGGAAGCCTACACATGATCTTCATAAAAAACCCCACTATAAGTTTCCCTCACCTTATTTTCTTCTCCTAGTATAGTTTCATTTAGTGTAATTTCCAAATTTGAACGTATCCATAAATAAGGTTTAAGATACCAAGCTCTTAACCCCATGGCTGACCCACCAGTTGAAGTAGAGCATAAGGCTATTAGAGATTTGTATGTGCCACTTCAATTAAAGAGTCCATCATTCATCACTTTACCATGCACCAATGTAGACCATTTTGAACTTAAGCTTGCAATCATTCATTTACACCCAACATTCTATGGTTGTGATAGAGAGGATCTGTACCTACATATCAAGAAGTTCCTTGATATCTATGCCAAATTCAAATTTCAAAATATTTCAGATGATTCTATTAGACTTAGGTTGTTTTCCTTTTCATAAAGAAAAAGAGCCCAATCATGGCTAAATTCTTTAGAGGTCAGCTCCATTTCCACATGGGACCAATTGTCTAGGAAGTTTCAGAACAAAATCTTTCCTATCCATAAGACTAATGCCCTTTGAAGGGAGATTATTAATTTCTAGCAAAAAAGATGATGAGCAATATTATGATGAAATGAATTGCTATAGAAGTGTCCCCATCATGGTTTTGAAAAATGGCAGCAGGTTCAATACTTCATTGAGGCATTAATACTTTAAAATAGACAAATGGTAGATGCAGCTAGTTAATAGCCCATCATGCTAAAAAATGAAATAGAGGCATAGGAATTTTTTTACACTTTAGCTTATAATTTCCAGCAATGGGACGATTGCAATAGTAGAGAGAAATATGCAACCTCAAAGGAAAGGAGGTCTATATAAAATGGGACTAACCTCATATATGTCATATAAGCTTGATTCCTTGACTAAAAAAATGGGTAAGCTTGAGTCCATGCCTGGAAGATTTGATAAGCTTGAACATATGTTCAAAGCCTTCATGGGTATGAATAAACTACAAAACCTCAACACAAGGTTTGTTCTATTTGTTCCAATCTAGCACATTTAACTTCAACTTGTCCTTCTAATAGTGTGTACATTGAAAATCTTGTAGAATAGTGGAATGCTCTTAATGCATATTGCAACCCTAGCAACAATCCCTACTTAGAGACCTATAATCTAAGATGGCTAGGCATCCTAACTTCTCATGGATCAAGAAAAATTACTAGACAGGTCCATCTAGGAAACCCCCTTCTCAGAACATCCATGTAACTTCACTTCCCTCGTAGCCACCTAGTTTTAGATCCTGTCAGTAACCAAAGAAAGCAACCTTTGAGGAAACTATGCAATCATTTATAGAGAAAACATTAAAACTCCAGGATGAAACTTGAAAGGGCAGTATTGATAGTAGATAGAGATCAAATGTCAATTCTAAAGCCATTTTCATATTAGAAATACAAATTAGCCAATTGCAGCTGCTTTGAGTGAGAGAGGAAAGGGACAATTTACTAGTCAACCAATTCCAAACCTTAAGGGCTAATTTGAATTAGGGTTATCTTCAAATTTACGAAGACCTCATGAGTAAGAAAAGTCTATCACTACACTTAGGAGCAACTGTTAGGTTGATAACAAAGTAGGTAGACTGAGAAAACTTTAGAGGAGAATGAACTACCTAAAACATAGGAGATAGACAAAAGACAGAAATCTCTAACTCCATTTGAGCATATAGTGGAGGCACCTTATGTGCCTAAAGCCCCATTCTCTCATTTGCTCACAAGGCTAAGAAAGGAACAAATTTCAATGACATAATGAAAATATTTAAACATGTGATAGCCAAGAGATAGCCAAGGGACACTAATCTCTTGCAGTGATAGCCAAGAGATAGTAGTCTTTGGATCATGTTCTTAGTTCTTTGATTTTCTTGCCTTTCCATTGCTTATCTTTCCTTAGCCCACATTTGTTTCCATTCCACATCTCCTTCACTCTCTCTCTCTCTCTCTCTCTCTCTCTCTCTCTCTCTCTTTAATTCTCCTTGGATATACATGCATGTTATCTTGGATTAGGTCTTGATTTAAAGAAGATTGAAGTTAATATTTGGGTTATTATTATGCCTTTAAAAAGGGCTCATTTTTCCTCTTATGATTCATATATTATGTGCATGTTCTTTGTATGATTCCAATTCAATAAATCAAGTTGGTTCATTAGTACTTCTTTTTTATTATTTCTCATGCTTTAAGTTCCTTGAATATTGATTATTTTTCTTGTTGAATCACACACCATACTTATTTCTATGCATAAGCTTTCATGCATCATGTATATGACTCTAGGTTAGTTCTCCATTCCAAATTTCAAGCAATTTTCATGCACACTTTCCCATCTATATGTGGACTTCTCTTAAATATTTGTTGAATGTTTCTTACTTAATTTAGTTCATGTTTAGGTTCCATCATTCATTACTAAGTTTAGCTGCATCTTAGATTAGTTTTAGTTAGTTTTCAAGTTTTAGTTTTAGAAAGTTTCTAAGTTAATTTTTAAGAAAGTTTTAGTTTCTTACATGTTTAAGTGTCCTAGATTAAGTAATTCTAGTTTTTCTTTAGATTCTTTTATTCAATGCATGCTAGTTAAAAAAAATTCTAATGTCATTCAATATTCTTAATTTTAGAAAGTTTCCTTCATTGTAGTTTCTAATTGATGCATGCTTCTTTTTTAGTGTTATTTACTATCCTAATTTAATCAGACCAATCTCTCTTTAGCTAAAGATAAGTGATTTAAAAAAGATCCAACTGATTGAAAATCTATGAGATTCCTTGTAGGATCGACCTCTCTCGTTTGCAAATTACTACAGTGATTTGTGTGTTGAGTAATTTTAAAGCTACATGACCTCTCATGGGACATCAATAGTGACTCTCTTCTTATGACAATCTACAAACACCCAATGTTATGCTAACCAATCCACCCACAATATGATGTCAAAGTCTATTATCTATAGGAGGATGAAATCACCATTGATTTATCCCTCTTCAATCATAGCAGGAATATCTTGAAGGTATCTCTCTATGCATATTGACCCACTCAATAGGGTCATGACCTCTAAATGGAATTCTAGGTTCAGAATTGCACTATGCACACATAACACAAACTCATGTGATATAAAAATAATGTCTAGAACCCATATCAATTAGCACTATAGAATTTCTATCATAAGTAAGAAGTGTACCTATCAGTACCATGGTTGATGTTTGTGCTTGCCCTAAGGCAATAGGAAACATTTGTCCATGGTTTTTGGGATTTGGGTCTTTCTATGCCACTACTTTTGGCTTCTTCCAATCATTGATCAAATAATTCCATGCAGATAGAAAGTCTAAAGGGTAATTGAACCTTCAATTGGACTCATCCATTTATAACTCATATCATTTTATGAACTAACTCAAAATCCTTTATTGAATGGTCCAAGTTCATGATCTAGAGTCTCGTAAATATCATAGATTAGATAATTCCATCTTGATTAGCAAAAGAATTTTATGATCACTACATTGTTAGCGAACACTTGCAAAAGTACAAATAATCACTTGAACTAGTTTGCTAAATTATTTTTATGTTCATGCTATAGTTTTCATTTTCTACTTAACTAAGTCTAAGGTCTTTCTTAATAACACCAAAGCATGAGTTTTTAGATTACTTGGCCATTGTTGACCTTCCACTATATATTTGGCTATGTTAACATAAGCCTATGCTCTAATACCAAACTATGACACACTGGGTATCTAAAAATCAATTTTTAAAAGAATAAGTACTTTTTGAAAGTCAAGATTCCTATTTGAAAATATATTTTTCAAAATCAAAGTTATTTCCAAACAATATTTTCAAAATATTTGAGAGTCAAACACAAGTACAAAAATCAAGACTCTCATCTAAGTCCCAAAGACAACATTTAATTTAAAAAATTTCTTAGGCATTATCATCCACAAAACAAGTATTTACAATCATTAATGTTTAGCACATAGTGCTTTATTACATCAATTGTCCAAATTAGAAAATACTAATAAAGATAGTTTCTCTTTCTACTACTGCATCATTTTTGTAACTTCTCTTGATCTCTAGCTTTTGGAACCTTCTAGAACATGACTTTCACCTTTCCATGTAAAATCTACAAGGTCTATGGTGTATTTACTATAAAAAGATATCCAATAGATAAAACCAAAACTACAACTTTGAAAATTATGGAATACAATACACAAGCAAACAAATGAGAATGAGATCAAGTTTGTATGCAATAAAATCTCAGGACCAAATTCTTATTAATCATTCATGCAATGCAACATAGTGCATGCATACATCCATACATCTATGTTTTGTATAGGGAAATAAATATAATAACTTGATAACTCAAGTAATATGTTGATGCATCAAAAACCATGAAAATTAAATATCAAAATAATCATGTAGGCCCACTCTAATGCCTACAAAGTTTTACCAAACTCTCATTGGAAAATCTAACAAAACAATCTCAACCACTCATCCAAGTTCATTTATTGAACCATAATCACCACCCTGCCCTCAAATGCATAAAACAAGAAAATCTCATGAGCTCAACTGTGCTCATGTCCTCTACACTACAGTGTGTGCCCTTCAATGTTTTAAAGGGACTTACCATTGTATCCTGATAGAAGCATATAAATGCATCTCAAAAGAGTGTTGTGATCACCTCGTGTAATTGTACCTACGGTGCCACTCTATGGGTGTGGATACCCTACCACCTCTAGTGGTTGGAGACCAAGTGGCCAACCTATCACAAATCTTGTAGTACAACTCCCATTATACTCATTATCTTATATCACATACAGAGAAAGTATTGAACATCACTATACCCTCATACATTCTGCAAATTTTGTACAAAAATCCATCCATGCACTTATCAAATCATATAATGACAATAGCTTCACTAAGAATTTACACAAGTGCATAACCACAGCCCACTCTTGAGAAAAAACAAGTGATAATATCTCTTTTATAAATCACTTTTTAAATACAGCATCATCATAGTATCATGGAACAACTTAGGAAGCATCATTTAGCTTTAAACTATATAGTTTCAAACCACATTTGACCATCAATTAACTAGTATGTTCTTGTACTAATGATCAAACATGATATATACTCAAATCACATATCAAACTATACCAATTTTTAGGTATATCACATGCTCACAATTAGCTTACATAGATTCATGCAAATATCTTTTTGAATGGTTTATTAAGCCTCTTAAACCTTCAAATTTTCATGGCTCAGCCTTAGAGTCTCTAAATAAAGTTATTAGGTGTTAATTTCACCATAAAATAGTTAGTATAAAGTAAAGGACTTCAATCAAGATAGCCAATATAAAAATGATAGCATGTTTCCAAAATTTTAGGATAAAATAATTATTTTGTTGCATCAAAAACTCCTTATAAAAATGCTAGGTTTATGGGTTTTTTAGTTGGTAAAAACCAAGTTAAAAGATGCATATCTAATATGATAAATTATTATGGTAGATACCTAATTGACTCATAAGAAAAAACATGTAAAATAGTAAGTGAATCCTATTCTTAAAAAGAAAAAAAAAAATATTTTCATGCATTCATTCAAGCAAAAATGTTGCTTTCTAGGCTTGTAATTTTACAGAACTATTGATGAAATTCATACTCAAATAAATTCATTGACATAGAAATAAACTCTCTTTATAAAACCATATGTGTACCTTTGAAAGATTCACTCAAAATAATCCTCAATAACTACTAAAAGTTGGGTTGAATCTTAATTGATAAATCTCATGTAAAACTAACATTTTATAAACCAATTTTATTTACACTTGATGTGTACTAAAATAGGTCATCTTATCATATGCATATTTATTCATAATATTTATGAAATTTCAATCAAAATAGTGGCCAAAACCATCAATTTTCAAGCTGCAATGATTGATAGTGAACAAAAATTGATAATTAAAAGTATTAATAGAATTAATCACCTATACATGAGTAAAAATAATGTCTTACTATGGTTTCATCCTCACCCTAGATGAGTGATTTAGCTACACATACTAAACTTGGAAAAAGTACTTAAAAATTAAATCTAAAACTTATCATTAAATAATAAGAAAACAAAAAAAAAGCATAAACAACACCAAATTGGATTAGTTGCCTTGAACTGATGTATCACTCACCAAATCATAGCTAGGAATATCTATCTCAAATTTCAATAAAATCAGAAAAAAAAAATTAAAGCATAACTTACATCTACAATAATGCAATAATAAACTTTAGAGTGACAATAGCAATACGAAAGATAAAGATTTTTTAACCACATGATCTTAACTTAGCTAAAAACTAAAAATTAACATTAGAATCATGATCTAGAGCAATTTTACCAAAGATTCATAAATTTTCTTTCAAAAAGACTACAAATTGATAGAGAAGTAAACTATGCCTATCAAACCAGAGATTGACACTAGCAATTTCAGTTTTGGGAAACTCTTTAGTTTTAAGTGTAACTACATGATCAAGTGCACTACTTTCTATGATGATTTTGACAACTTATAGGTATAATTTTTTAGTCAAACTTGATGTCTAGCACAATTGGATAGCTATGAATCCAATGGAAGTAACAAAAATAAGAGAAACATGAAAATTTTAAGATATCCAACCATGAATTTACGCTATTCATCATACATATATCAATCCATGTTACTATTTTTCAATGAAATCCAATAGGTTTTTCTTTAAATTATCATAGTAAAATGATACATACTTACTCTTACAATAGAGAAGAATCTTAATGAAGCTTTGGATCTAGGAAAAATGGAAGATATAATGGCAAAAAGAAGGAAAAATAATGAGTTAATGTGTCTTCTAATTAACACATTGATGTATTCCTTAGGCATGCTATGTGAAAACCCTAATTTTTCTAAAATTATTGAATTAATTAGAATTTTCACAAAAATCGAGTTGGAGTATTATATTTAATATAATATTAAGTTTTAGAAAAAGAATCAAGTCTTGAAACATAAATATTTGGAATCATTCATGGAAAACCATTCAGAATGATTATAAGCACACTGAAATCTGAACTCCGGTGAAAAAGCTTATTTTTTGTACTTTTTGTGAATTTACATTTACCCATAGGGGTAAAATGGTCATCTCACTTTTTTATGGGGTCCACAAGGGTTCGGTGAGCTGGTGGATAGCCATCTCAAGGAATATCAATGATGAAGAATAAACATGATGAGGAATATGTTTTTAATTTTTTAAGAAAAGTGGAAAATAATTTATAATTAAAATAATTAAAATTTTAATTAAAAGAATTCACAAATGACCCTATAAATAACGCTCCTACAGTTTCCACAAAATTCCACACATCCCCAGACTCTCCCCTCTCTCGCTCTCTCTTTCCTCCTCCTTCCCTCTCTTTTTCTCCTTTTTTCTCTCTCCTCTCTTTCCAACCGTAGCGGCGGTCCCCACATGCACCTAGCCTAGGAACAAGCCTGTCCCAGGCTAGCACGTTCGGGAATGCACCTTCTAGCTCAAGACAGCCAAAGAATTGCTGGCTAGGGTTTTTCCCCAGCCGACCAAATCACCTCAGGGAACCTGGAATTAGGTTCCTCGTACTTCCCTCTCTATTTCCTCTCTAGCAACCTCATCCCTCGACACCGTCAAACGACCTGGCAACAAGAAATATACAGAAACCCTAGCTGTCTAGCTAGGGCTTCAAAAATCTTGCAAAATCCCTCTTCTCCAGCTATCTTCTCTAATCCAGGCTGGATTTAGGTACGTACCCTCATCCCTCTCTAGCTATTCTAACATGTTTCCCCCTCTGGTTTGGGTCACCAGTGACTGAATCATCGGTGAACCAGATCTGGTGACCTAAGGGGAAATCATTGGTAAATCAAACTGATTTTGAGATCTTGAACCGTTGGATAGGTTCAGAGGTCCCCAAAACCCCCATATCTGGATTCACAAAGAAATTTTCAATAGATCTAGCCATTGACCTAGGGAACTGTTGATTTGACAGTATAGATCAGACCATCTCTAGAGATCTGACTCCAGGATGCACCTAGGGAGATGCGGAAGGCAACACTCAACCTAGGGGGTGTTACAATCTATCCGCCTTATAAAAATTTCATCCTCAAAATTTCTAATTTACAACAACTCAAACAAACTAGGATACAACTTTTTCATTTCCTCTTCTAATTCCTAGGTAGCTTCTTCGACCATATGATGTTGCCATAATACCTTGACTAAAGGAATGGATTTGGTCCTCAATTGTTGCTCTTTCCTGTTCAAGATCTGGATTGTCCTTTCCTTAAAGGTTAAATTTGTATTGAACATTTTTGGTATCCTTTGAAGCAAATAAGTCTCATCTGGAATGCATTTTCATAACATGGATACGTAAAATATGTTATACACCTCTAAGAGTTGGGGTGGTAGGCTAATTTGTAAGCCACCAGACCAACCCTTTCAATAATTTCAAAAGGACCAATATATCTTGGACTGAGTTTACCTTTACTTCCGAACCTCCCTACTCCCTTAACTAGTGAAATCTTCAAAGACACATGGTCACCTACTTAGAATTCTAGGGTTCAACATCTTTTATCTACATAACTTTTCTGATGACTATGAGTGGCCAACAATCTTTTCTCTATTATTCTCACCTTGTCTGTACATTGTTCCGCTAATTCTGATTTTATCAACTTCCTCTCTCCTACGTCATCCAAACATGTTGGCGTTCCATACAATGCTTCATATGGTGCCACATCGATACTTGCATGAAAACTGTTATTATATGTGAACTCCAACAGTGGAAGATGTTCATCCCAACTTCCTCTCCAGTCTAGTGCACATGCCCTTAGCATATCTTCTAAGGTTTGAATGGTACTTTCTGACTGACCATCAGTTTGGGGATGAAAAGCTATACTAAACCTTGGTGATGTCCCCAATGCCTATTGCACACTCTTCTAGTTTCTAGAGGTAAACCTTCCATCTTGATCAGAGATGATGGAGAGTGGGACCCCATGAAGACTGATTATTTCTCTTACATATATAACTAGGCTAAACTATCGATAGATTGGTTTTGTTTGATCGAAAGGAAGTGTGCCGACTTGGTTAGCCTATCAACTATTACCCAAATCATATCATGACCTACCGGGTCCTTGGTAACCCTATGACAAAGTCTATGGTGATATGTTCCCATTTCCATTCTGGCAGTTCCAGGGTTTGTAGTAATGTAGCTGGTCTTTGATGTTCAGCCTTCGCTTGCTGGAAAGTTAAGCACTTAGCCACACATTCCCCAATATCTCTCTTCATACCTTCCCACCAAAAGTTTCCTTTTAAATCTTGGTACATTTTTGTTCCTCCATGGTGTATAGAAAATTTGGATTGATGGCTTCTTGTAGTAGTGCTTTCCTCAAACTCTATGGAATGATCAATCTTCCTTGGAATAGAATACCCCCATCTGATGCTTTACTAACCCCTGTCTTCTCACATATTTCTTGGATTGCTATATCCCCTTCTTGGGCCTTTAGGATTTGTTCAACAAAAGCTGACTTAATGGTGACATTAGCCAACACTGCTTTTGTGTGTCTACTTAGTGCATCGTCCACTACATTAGCCTTTCTAGGATGGTATTGAATTACAAAATCATAATCATTAAGATATTTCATCCACCTTCTTTGTCTCATATTTAGATCAGCTTGGGTGAAAATATACTTGAGGCTCTTGTGATCAGTGAATACTTTGAATTTCTCCCCGTACAAGTAATGCCACCAAATTTTTAAGGCAAACACTACTGCTGCAAGTTCTAGGTCATGTACCGGATAGTTCATTCCATGTTTCTTTAGTTGTCATGAAGCATAAGCAATGTCCTTCCCTTTTTGAATCAATACACTTCCTAACCCTTTTCTTGAGGCAAAGGGTATCTATTTTTTAGTGTCACATTGTTCAGCATCTGATAATCAATACATAACCTCATAGACCCATCTTTCTTTTTCACAAATATCACTAGTGCTCCCCATGGTGAACTACTTGATCGAATAAACCCTTTGTCCAACAATTGTTGCAATTGATTCTTCAATTCCCTTAACTCAGCTAAGGCCAGCCTAGTGTTTTAGAAATTGGAGTTGTAGAAGGAATTACTTCAATGGTAAACTCAATTTCCCTATGGGGTGGTAAACTTAGGAGTTCTTCAGGAAACACATCTTGGAATTACTAACTATGTCGATTTCTTCTATCTTGGGTTGTTCAACATTCAATGCAACTACAATTGCTAAAAATGCCTGATATCCCTTGAACACATTATTGGTAGCCTTCACAGCTGATATGATAGATTTGTTCTAGCCATTTGGTTTTCCATGCAATACTAACATTTCTTCTCCTGGTATGTTAAAAGTGATTTTCTTTTTATGGTAGTCCATAATTACCTAGTATTTTGCTAGCCAATCCATACCTAGTATTATGTCAAAATCTACCATGTTTAGTAAAATGAGGTCTATACCCATTCTTTTTCCCTACACTTCAATAGGTACATCTTGAAGATATTCCTATAATCTAATTGTTTTTCCCACTGGTGTCATCACATCCAGATAGAATCCCAATTTCTCCACTATCAATTGTATAGTAGATGCAAATACACATGATATGAAAGAATGGATAGATCCAGAATCAAATAGTACTTTGGCATGGTGATCAAATACTAGCAATGTACCTTCAATAACTACATTAGATGTACCAGCCTCTCCATTAGTAATGGCAAATACCCTTCTTTGATAACGTAGTACATTTTTAGGTTTTGTACCCTAACTGCAAAGGGTTTGTTGCAGTTATTAGAGAAATGACCTAACTTGTCGCATTTGTAACATTTGATAGGAGGTCGTGGTGGTTGTGGAACTAGATGGGGGCACACATAGCCTAAATGATATGTTTTGCAAGTGGGCATGGTTTCTGTTTAGCTTGATTTCCTCGATGGCTAGAAGGCCTAAAGTTGTTTGGTGGTCACTTGCCCTTCTTGAAGGGTTATTGATGATAATTGCCCCCTCCTCCACGTTTGGCTAATTGATTTGCTTATAGTCTTCTTCGAATTTAGAAGCCATTTTGACACACTCAATCATAGTTGTAGGTTTGGTTCCTAGCACCTTCATCCTTAGCCCTAGGTGTAACCCTTCCATAAAATGATCCACCATATGCCTTTCAGTGTCACATGTGGCTTGCAAATCTTTTCAATTGAATGAACTTATTTTCATAATCAACAACTGAAAGGTTTCCTCATCGTAAATCTAGGAACTCCTTCTCCTTTCAGACTTGCACATGGACTGGGAAATATTTTTCATTAAAAATTTCCTTAAGCTTTTCCCATGGGATTTCTTTAGGATTGGAGAAGAAATTCTTTTGTGCTGACCTCCACCAGAAAGCTACTTCTTGCTTCAATATATATGTGGCCAACTTGACCTTTAGATTCTCTAGAGTTCTTAATACACTGAAGGTCTTCTTTACTTCATAGATCCATTCTTCAGCTTTGTTAGCATCACCCTTGCCATTGTAGCTGATAACCATCTTCTGAAACCTTTTCACCATCTTGTCCATCTTTTCAGGTGTTAATTGAAAGGTTTCTAGTAGTCCACTAGGTATAGGTGAAGAATTATCCTTTACCAGAGTTGAAGTTTCCTATCTGGTTATAGGAGCACTGGGTCCCACATCAGGTTGAGCCTAGACCTGAATACTTGGTGCTTCAATTGGAGTAGCCTGAGGCTATATAAGTTGAGGAATAAGATTCCTCAATACCCTAGTCATGACCTCCTCCAGATTATTCCCAGATGATCCTTCCATAACATTCTCAGGTTCCCTTTGAGCCATCTGCCTTGTTGCCCTTTTAGGTGACATCTACTCATAACATTCTACTTAACCCGTTTCTAATATATCCTAATTTGGATTATTCTTTTGGACATATTGGGATTGTGAGTGACTGGATGAATGACACTGATACCAAATGTGGTGACCCAGGTTTTTGTAACACATTTTGTAATACATTTTTCAAAGGCAGGGCCCTTAATGGCAAAAGATTTTCGCAAACAATACAGCGAAAATTCTTTTGTTTAAAATTTGTTTGTAATAAAACCCAAGCCTCACTTCAAGGTACATAATACACATAGACATTTTTTATAAAATAAAATTTTATTGAATACCAGGAATCATCTAGTAGTTCACTCTTACACAGCCCTGTATTATAATTACAAACCATTGTCCAAATTGCATAATCCAAATTTCAAGCCTCACCTTACATTAAAACTCTCAA
The DNA here is from genome assembly GCA_035236585.1 of Warburgia ugandensis. Lineage (NCBI taxonomy): Eukaryota > Viridiplantae > Streptophyta > Magnoliopsida > Canellales > Canellaceae > Warburgia > Warburgia ugandensis. The sequence goes on from CP141133.1 coordinate 41,122,157, forward strand.
CACAATACAATGCTCTCAAATAAAAAATACATGTCTTCAGGGGACATGCCCTAATTGATTATTCTCTTCAAGTCTTCTACCGTCTTGAGCTCTTAATTCTCCTTCTTTGTTTCTGAGATATTGTAAACATTCAAATATTTACAATAATATCTCAACAAGCTATGCTTGATAGGGGATACAAAAATATACTACTTCACTAATATAAGAATACATACCTCAGTCATCATTCCAGGATTGTTATCTACTCATGAGTTATCTCAACATAGGGTATATACGCTGTTTAGGTAGCATAGGATAAATCCATTAAAATAGTGAAAATTGCTCCAAACATGTTCCTTCCCCTGGCTATACTTCCACATAAGAGATCAATATTCAGCCAATTCTCATATGGGGATTGTCTTTCCACGAACTCATGTAGTGGCACCTCATCATGCCATGGCATTACACTATGCTTATCATATGTGCATCGTAATGCAAAATACATTAGGACTACTATGCCGTAGTCTAAATCCATACATTGTGCCTAGATAACTGTATGATAATTCACTGATACTAACTATGAAAATAACAAATCCATGTCTGCATGGGGGGGACCATGGTTGTCACAATGGCAGCCTTCCCATGATTGCATCACCCAACATTTAGCCTCTCTTTGGGCATGGTATCCATCATATAAATTTTAGGAAGTGAGTGGTCAAGCCCTCATAACTTCCTTAGCATTGCATCCCCAGTCCTAGTATTGTGTAAAACAAAATCACAAGCCACCATGCTTGTATGTAAAATACATTGTACATGTCAGATGATGTGTCTGTTTAACTAAGGCTAGAATATTTTCTATGCCCTATTCTTAGGGGTTCCTTAGTCTACACATCTCATTAATTTCACCACATTTGATTAGATCATTAGATTGGATCAATTGAATCAGATCATGGGGTTGGGTCACCTAGTTGGATCATGTGGCTGGATCATTATCATGCTAAGGTACCAAATATACTTATATCATGATGGTCTATAATTCTAGACAGAAGATCATGCATGTATACACATGAATCCTTAATACATTCTTGTACATCCACCTACCTCAAAGTGGTATCATGGTCTTGATTCATACATCTCAAGTGGTATTCACTCCACATTGTCCATCATGATCTTGATTCACACATCAATCAAACCATACGTATAAAGTTATTCTTCTATACAAGTATTCTTTCTACATGTATTTGGGTTATCCTATGAGGGATGCCCTAACTTTCTTTGAATCATATATGATCAAGGTTTTAAATCTTCTAAGTTCACAATCTACACTATAAGTAAAATCATAGAAAAATACTACAATCGACATTATATTTGTTTTCTTTTTGTTCATGATCTTTCAAGATCTCTCTTGGATTTTGTTTGATCTTCCCTATCTTATTTACAATTTTTATTAAGATTAGATAATTTACTAACCTTTTATGTTATTATTATTACTCAACCAGTTAATGTTTTACCAGTTTAGGATAACTTATTCCATCCTAAGTCTAGACAGCTCCCCTTATGTCAAATTGGCTAAGGCTTACTAGTTGAATGGCTGAACAAAAAGTGGTTACTTCAATCCTCATGTAAGGAGGCGTTTAGCCCTCACAAACGTCAACAGAAGGTAGGGGAAGAGTGAGGCTTTATTAGAGAACCCCCTTAACCACCATGTTCATCATTCATTAGTATGACTTTAGCTCAACCTTTCATAAGGTTCCCATGAGCATTTCAACCCTAAGAACTCTTTCTAATTGATTTTAATTAAGTCCATGAACATTAAATGTCATTCATGGAGTTTCATTATTCTCCTATTTTGGGCCAAGGAATTTATATTCCTTATATTATCCTACAAACTATGGCCATTAATATCATTAAGTCCATGTCATTCATTCCATGTAAATATCCTTCAACTCTAATGTCATTTAATTACATTTTCAATGTATTTTTCATATCATAAGCATTAAAGCATTAGTAAATAAATAAATAAAGCTTCAATTAAAACTACTAAGCAATAAATGACAATTATAATGGAATTTAATAATTCAAATGAAAATCTAGCATGCCATAAACTATTCATCATGATCCAATAGTCATAGTTGATTTCTATCCCTTTTAGGATTTAGGTCTAGATCTTTTCATTTTTTTATTTATAATTTGATACATCTTCTTGATGTGATTTCATTATTAGATCATTGATGCATCTCATCAAATGATCTGATCTTTCTTGATCCAATTGATTTAAAAGATCTTAAGTCATTTTATCAAATTTAAGGGCATAGATCTTAATCTATCCCAATCATCATCATCCAGTCCATAAATCCATATGATATTAACTTCATATCTTCATCAAAACACATCCTTACTATCCAATCATCCTTGATCAATTGATCAAGGAGATTACCATTCATTTTTATGGATCCTGCTACTTTTAAGGCTAGATCTCTTAATTAAACATAGATAGTCACTTATAACCATTGATTCCATGTTTCAAAATCACAAGATCATCAATTGATCAAAATTATATAGTTTGATCACTCCAAATTTCACTAATCATAAGAATTAGTAACACTTTTCTTTATTAATAGATTTTTACATGCATCAAAACATAAATTTTCTAAATTCAATAGGGTTTACTCATCAAAAGGAATCCAACCCAACTCTTTGATCTCAATTTGGGATTTTAAGATTTCAGTGTTTTAAGGGTTGAATTTTGATCTTACTATTTTTATTTATTTACTTGATCTAGAAACCCAAATTTTTTACTATGATCATGGTCCTTAAGGCTTTAGGACCCTCTAAACCTATCCATGGGTACATATTTTCATTTTAAAGTAATCTAGATCATGATCTAATACCATTGGTACAGATTTTACTAATTATCACTTGTAAATACAATTGGAAACACAGATCTAATGAGTTCAGTAACTTCTACAAGAGACAAGGAACCTATAGAAACTTTCAGATCTAAAATCAGAGTTGAATTGAGCTCTTAATTCTAAAAATAAGATTCTAGTTCAAAATTTGGACAGCCTAGATCAAATCTAGGCTTATGGGTTCAGGGCTGACCAACGGCCCACTCTCGTTAGAGGTAGTCAACAGACATGATCTGCTATTGGCGAGACAGTCCAGATCTCGACCGTCAGATCACCCATGGCCGAATCTCCTTCATCCTTGACTATTAGCGGCCCAGATTTCATGTCCTGGGGTTTTTGGGCCCTAAGAATCCATCCAATGGCTTAAAATTTTTATTTGAGTTGTCCAAGATGGTGAATCAGGGCATGATCACCAGTACTGGTTCACCAGTGAATATCATCAATGAAACAATTTCGGTGAGCCCAAAACTTAAAATCAACTTAGGGAAAATAAAGAGGGGGATCAGATCCACCTACCTGTTATGTTCAGTGTCCAAAAATTTGACCAAAAAATAAGAAAATCCATGCCTAGTTATAAGTCACCGGAGCTACTATTTTTTGATGATTTTGCTAGTGAATACTCCACTGAACGACGTAAAATGATAGGACTTTTGTGTATTTAAGAGTGCTGGACCTTTTTAATGGAGTAGATTAAGGATTCAATGGTCAAGGAAGAATGTCTAATTGAAAAACCATAGCAGGGTGAAAACCCTGCTCGTCTGGGATGATGCATCTACAGACGCACCCGCTAGTTCAGGAGGAATATTCCCCTTAGTGCGTCTGTGGATGCACTAACAGAAGAAAGTGGAGAAAGAAAGAAGAAAAGAGAGAAAAGGGAAAGATTTTTTACTTGAAATTTTGAACGAGGCTACAGAATTTTGTGAACATTTTTGGGAATTTTTTTTTGAGGTATTTATAGGCATTTTGGGAGTTTTTCATTATTATATGTAATTATCATGTTCAATTCTTTTTATTATTAAATGGTTCTTGGATTCCCACTACCACCTCCTTCTGCACTAGTAGGTGGTAGTGGTTTGACTGATGATTGCACATTTTTTGGCCATTGGATTCCTTTGGTGGCATGGGTGTCAAAGGATCATTTGCCCTTTTATGGAGAAAAATCTATTTTATTCCCCGAACACAAAATCAAGTGTACATAGTGGCGTTGGAATTGTATTTCTGAGTACATTCTAAATATTGAGGTCTTAGTTCTTGGTTATGGGTAAAATTACCATTTTACCCTTTTATTCATAAAAGTGGAGAAAAATAAGGATTTTTCATCCTAACTCAGAATTTGTCATGCTTATAGACATTCTGAAGAATTTGTCAAGTATGTTTTCAATTATACATGTCTTATACTTTGATTACAATAATTCTATGAGAAGTGCATTTTTAATAACCGTAATATTCCAGCCTAATTTTTCCTTGAAATTCTCAATTTCATTATAAAAGTTAGGGGTGTTACAAAGGACCCATGAAATCTATGCCCTAAAAATAAAAAATCTCAATAGTAAAAAATGGGCTTAAAGAAATCATGTCTCAACATCTATGCTCCCTAATTTTTGACAAGTGTTACATGCTTTGCAAAAATCGAGAGAATCTCTAAAATAGTACGCTAATAAATCCACATTGCAAAATCCATACAACCATCTTTTATGCATTAAAATGGCCTCCACAAGAGTCCTTATGGAAAAAGGCAATGATCCCTATCAAGAACACATTCTCAGACCTAATTACGATAATACTTGAACAAATGTGGATCATCTAAGAGAATTACTTTACCTCAGCTAAAAATATACATCTATCCTATTTTATCCAATGTGAGGGCAACTAATTAGTGAGAAGATAGTTTACTGCATCTACAAAAAAAGGTAATTGAGCAACATACATTGACTACTCATTAAGAAAAGACTCAGTAATGGGCATGTCACTACTAAAATTAGGGTTTTATAAGATGGAAATAAGACAATTTAAATACAATCATCTTATTAAAACTAATAAAAGATGGTTTATTGACCTCTAGCATGAAAAAGTGGTCATTGAACACTAACTCTTTCTTTCTTACTCTTTTTTAGTTTGGAGAGAAATGCAGTTATGAAAAATAGCATTATAAGATAGTTTTAAAAAAATGTGTTATAAAATAGGAATATAAGATAGTTATAATAAACTATCTTATATTTCAAATAAAATAAAATGGTTCATTATAACCATCTTATTTATGTGAAAAAAATAAGATGATTATAGCTATCTATCTTCTTTTATTTGAAAAATAAGTCAATTTTTTTTATTATATCTTATTATTTTAAACTAAAGAAGATGGTTTTTTTGGAAACCATCATTTAAATCTTATTTAAATAAGATGCTTTTTTGGAAACCATCCTCTAAATCTTCGTTTTAAAATATCATGGAGTTCAACTTGTTATTTTTTACTCTCTCGCTCTGACAAAAACCTCCCTAATTGAGTTGGCTATACATATGGTTTAAACTTGAATTTTCTTAGTTGATATCGATTTGTGTATATTTTTTCTTATTTTTATCATATGTCTAATTTATTTGGCTGATTATGGCTATAAATTTCCTTTCCTAAAGTTTTTCCTTTCTGTGTGTGGATTATTCATGTGTATGGATTAGTGTTTGGATTGTCCATATGTATGGGTCAATCGTGTTTTGGCATCATTCTTTCTTGTCTCAATCCTAGAGTTGAAAATTTGAGTCCTCTAATATATATGTTTTTTCCAACAATATATACATTATCTGTGCACACAGTGTTTGGTTAAATGCCTAACTCAATGTTATTAATCTTTTCATGATTAAAAAGTCTTCAAATGCATTTGAACTTAAATTTTTTGAAAATATGGACAAATAAGTTTGGATGATTATGGAATGATCACCAAGAGAATATGAGGGAATAGAAAAGTTTATAGTGTTTGCACTTAGGGCTAGGTGGTGATTATAATTGGATGTGATGTCAGTGCTCAAGATGTGTAAACCTAAAAAAGGTTAATGTAGGTGAGTTGATAGAACATTTATGCTTCAATGGAGATAATGAAAGCTATCACCCCAAGATGTGACATGGAGAGGAAATTCCTCATGGGCCTTTAATAAGGATGGACTGTGTATATAATCATGAAGCAACTGTAGGAAGTGTTGCAGATAGTACAGCTACACTGATGGTTCGAGATTTGTATGATAACTTCTAGGATGATCTTGAACAATTCTAAACTACATTGGAGGAAGCTGATGAGCTATTGTATGTTGGTTGTATAGACCGTACAAAGTTGCATGCAGTGTTAGAACTTTACAACGTGAAATTGAGATTTGGTTTTTAAGATCAAGGCTTTACAAAATTGTTGAAAATGATTGAAAAAGTGATGTTGAAGGGGAACAAACTAACTAGCTTGACATGGGAGGCAATGGAAACCCTAGTTACACTAGGATTGAAGTATGAGAAGATACATGCCTATCCTAATGACTACATATTATATAGGAATGAGCACAAAGACAAAACTGCATGCCCAACTTATGGGCATTCAAGATGGAAGCTAAAGAAGAATTCAACTAATCGACAAGTGAAAGATGTTCCTATAAAGGTCTTATGGTATTTCTCCCCCATTCCAAGGTTTGAAAGAATGTTTTGTATAACAAAATTAGTGAAGAAACTAGTATAGCATGCCAAGGAGAGAGTAGGTGATAACTATTTATGCCATCCAATAGATAGCCTAGTGTGGAAGCTTATAGACTTCATGTGGAGAGAGCCCATAAAGCTAAAACTTGTGATATCTGTAGATGAGATTAATCTTTATGGTTCTATGAGTAGCAAGTATAGTTGTTGGCATGCTATAACAATTTGTTACAACCTTACATTGTTGTTGTGTATGAAGAGGAAGTTCATGATGTCATTATGTTAATTTTAGGTCCCAAACAACTTGGGATGACATTGATATGTATTTGGCTCCATTGGTCAATGATCAGAAGACATTGTGGGAGGTAAGGGTTGAAGCTTATGATGTATACATGAAAGAGTCTTTTAGCCTTAAGGCTATACTACTATAGACAATAAATGACTTTCCTAAGTATGACAATTTGATGCGATGCACAGTAAAGGGATGTAATGACTGTCCTATTTGTAGTGACCAAATATATGCCATACAACTTCAATTTGGCAAGAAAATGGCATTCCTAGGCCACATAAGATGGTTGCATAGAAACCATCCATATTGTTTTAAGAAAGGGAGAATTTAATGATAGTGTGGAGATTACGACACCTCCGGGTGGTTGATTGAGAATTGTAATGTCTGGTGGGGGAAGAAGAAGGCAACTAAATGTACATATAATAGTAACTCTAAAATTTGCTTGAAGAAGAAGTTAATATTTTTGAACTTGTGTACTACAAATCCCTAATGTGTAGCATGTGCTTGATGTCATGCAATTTAAGAAGAATGTCTATGAAAGCTTGATTGGTACTTTACATGTCAGGAAAAACAAAGGATGGACTTGCCATTCAAATGGATCTTATGACAATGGGTTTGAAGAGAAGGTTTCATCCACAAGAAAGGGGTAGCCAAAGAACATACTTACCTAAGACAAATTATACACTTAGTAGAGAGGAGAGTAAAATAGTGTGTAAAATCCTATCAGAAATCAAAGTCCCATATATGTACTCTTCATGCATTAGAAACATTGTCTCTATAGAAGAGCTGAAACTGTTAGGGATGATGTCGCACTTTGCCATGCAATGATGCAACAACTCCTGCCTGTAGCAATACATTTAGTGCTGGCAGATAAAATTAGAGGATCTATTTCTAAATTCTACTATTACTTTAATGCTTGGTACAAGAAGGTGGTGGATACTTTGAAATTACAAGAAATCTAAGAGCATCTAGTGACACTGTTATGCAAGCTTGAAACAATCTTCCCACCATCCTTCTTCGATATCATGGTACACTTAGCAGTGTTCCTCATTGATGAGGTGAGACTATATGGACTAGTTTAATTCTGCTGGATGTACCCATTTGAGAGGTGTTAAAAGTTGATGTATAAAATCACAACTAGCTAGACAGGTGTGTCATTGAATGTTACATTGCAGAAGAAGTTATGGAGTTCTACAACGAGTATTTTTATTAGGAGTGGACTCAAGAAATAAATGATCATATGGATTAAATGGCTCAAAATTCAGTGAACCTCTCTCTAGTGGTTATTTATCAACCATTGATATTAAGGAATGGGACTGGGCACACCTTTATGTCTTGCGAAACATTAATGTAGATGAAATTCAGCCATACATTGAGCAAATATTTAACACTCTCTCCCTTTGAGGTTTCCTTTACATGTTGCTATAAAGGCTGAAAGGTAATATATTACATGCATGTTATATATAATTTTCATCTCTTCATTGCAGTGAGTACATGGACTTCTTAAAAGAGAGGAATCCAAGAGATGCAAAGAAATAAAAGTGGCTAGTAGATGAGCATTGTTGCTCCTTCACTACTTAACTTTGTTAGAAGTAAAAAATTATAATGAGTTAATGCTTCATTCACCTAATGTTATTAAATTGCATATGCATATATACATAAAAATCATCCAACTTAAGTAATATTATGCACATGTCTTAAATCAAGAAGATGTTCCAAGTCATAGATTTCTAAATCCTTAGGCTGGATGATAATGAGACATCAACCAGAAGTAATAAAGTATGCTAGAAATTCCATCAATGGTTATTTCTTTCACACAAAAGATATGATGACACAAGAGCATAACAAAATAATGGTGTTAGCTTATTTGCTAAAGTTGCTTTTAAAGAACAACAACCCAATTGTAGCCAATGTTATTTATTATAGAGTTATACGGGAGAGATGGGAGCTAGATTATGCTTGTAGAACTATTGTTGTGTTTAAGTGTGATTGAGTGAAATACATCAAAGATAGTATCAAAATTGATGCCCTCAGATTGACATTAGTTGACCTTAATAACATTGGTTGTCAAAATGATCAATTTATTTCGGAATCTCAAGAGAAACAATTATTTTATGTACAAGATGAACATGAAATGAGATAGTTAACTATATTATTAGCCTCTTTAAGGTACTCTTTATGATGAAGATGACCTATGTAGCATGGCAATTGATAACCCTTATATCACTAAAACAAAGCCATCAACTGATCCAATCAGGGAGAATGAGATGGATTATGTGTGTGATGTTGGTGAGGAAGTGCTTGCATTTGTCAAAACAAATATGATGGGACAAATTAAAATGTATGTAATTGATAAAGTTGTAATTAATTAAGTTATACATCATGAATGATGCTAATCATTTGATTTCTCTTCATGCATTGGAAAATTTTGTGTAATGGCCAGGGATATACGGGATGGAAATGGGCCCCTTCTGCCCTTTGTGGGTTACAAAGATTTTTAAGATCTAGAGAATAGGAAAAACTATAATATATTTCACTGTGGAGAACATATGAATTGTTTTTGGCAAATCATCCTATATTTTAGTACATATATGACAAATTTTATCAATATATAGGATGGTCTTTAAAAATGATCTCATATTTCTAAATAGAGGATGTTTTTGGAAAAATCATCTTATATATACTAAATATACGATGGTTTTAAAAATTGTCTTATATTTTATACATATATTAAAAATTTTCAAATATTTTAAAATTGATCAAATATATTAAAAATGTGGTTTTTAGAAAACAATCTCATATTTGGCTAGTATAGGACAATTTTTAAAAAACTATCCTATATTTATTAAGAAATATAACATAAAATCTTTTGATAGCTAGTAATCTTTTCTTGGTAATAATGACTAGAAGGAAGAAGAAGCTTTCAATCCAAATAGACCTACAACCAACTAATTCTTTTTGCATCTAATAGTATTTCTCTATATATATCTCTCTCTTCTTTGATGGAGTTCAAAAACCCAAATCTACTCTTAAGCCCTAAAGCATAATTTCCTTTCAATCAAATCCTAAAAATAAGAAAAAAATTCTATACTTACAATTGTCAATCCATTAGTACACAGGAGGCTTTTAAATTCAGTAAAAATGCTAATAGAAGTTGGTTAAAAAATGACTTCTATCAAACTGACTTTGAATGTCAGTGACTTTTAAAGATGTTTCAATAAATGACTTTAAAAATTCATGCCTTTTGAAGTCATTTATCTAGGTGATTGTAAATTTCCATACTTTTAAAGTCATTAAACGACTTCAAAAGTTCATAACTTTTAAAGTCATTCATTTTCCATCACTTTAAAATCATTTAACCAAACGGCTTCAAAAGTCCATTTTTTTTCTTTTTTCACCTTACAATCACTACCTGAATACATTCAATATAACACCTAATACAATTTTCTTACAGTCTTTATACACATGGAAAACAAATATACATTCACATCCACATTGGATACAAAACATCCAAATTCAACATTATGCACATCACATGCATTTACTACAACATCCACATTCATTTCCACAATGGGTACAAAATATCCAAATTCATCATTAACCATCCACATCTATCTTGAAAATATTTCATAAAAGAAACTACAACACATGTATTGACTATAACATGCGCATTCACTTTATTTGCAAATCTATAAACATTCGCATTTACTTTCACACACTAAGTTATCATCTTTCATCATCCCATAAAAATTATATAATTCAGTGAATATAATGAAAACCAACCCCCATATTCCCTTCATTTAGAAGCTCCAAATTCACTTCATCTCACAAATATGATGTAAAATATGTAAAGGGCAGTAATCAAAGTGCATGGACAGAAATGAACTACTAACTTTAAATTAAAGGAACAAGATTTAACTACATGCTAAACATTCCTAAGATTGCGAACATGCTAAACATCTATATAATGTAAGATTCAATCTCCTTAACAAGACCTAAACTTGCATTAAAGAATACCCCTTCAAGATCTAATATTACTAGTCATGTGTCAAACTTCCACAACTTCAACCAAAAACTCCTTTGAACCATGCAGATGACACGTAAGTGGTGCACATGGAATCAAGGTGGTTTTGATTAAATTAAAAAATCTTGCATCAATGATAAATTATGGACTAGAAACATGTAAACAAATAAAAATGTAAAATAACTAAAAGGAACATCCATCAACAAGAGAGAATCAAGAATCATCAAGATGTTATTCATTCAAATGGAGAATTATAGGGATGGTGCACACTATTCATGAAGTAGGTGCACCATACTTGCATCATGTAAACCCAAAAATAATTTCCAAAATATATCAAGTACTATCCAATCTCTAAGAAACATGCATGTGAACCACTCAGGAAAAACTATTGAGTAAGTTTAAAAGGAAGCACTATCATGAAATCTAAGTAAATTGATGAGTAGTATAACCAATGGATTCAAGGTGACTTTCCCATCACTGTCACTTTAAGAGAAAATAACCTTGGATCTTTGGATGAACAAGCAAGAAGATTTAAAGGAATAGAAAGGCATTCAACAAATTCCTATGCATGGAACTAAGCAAAAACAAAGGTTTAAGAAGAATAAAAAATGGAATAATAATTAACATTTTAATCGAGGAACTAAGAACTAAGCTTAGCTTAAGCATGGAACACTTGGAGAGGAGCAATTATCCTTGGAGGGATGCATTGAAGGTGTAGAGGGAAAGGAAAGAGGGGGCCAGGGGCTTCAGGTCATGGTTACTATAGTGAGAGAGGGTATTGGTTTAAATCTTTAGATTTAGGTTCAGTAACCAAGATCAAATCTCGTACTATTTCTTTTTTTCTTTTTTGGGAATATATGACTCGATCACTAGTTAGAAATCATAAAGATTTGCTAGATGATGAGAAGATATAAATCACTAGCAGATTTGTTCATAGATAGGAATGAAATAAGCTTGATGGCTACAACATAACAATCACAACTGGACTATAAAACAATAATTTGGTTTGTTTAGCAAATAACCTTTCCATTGCATAACCAAATGCTAAAGAAGCACCTATAAGAAACCTAATTATGGATCTTAATAAAAGTTTCATCATATAGAGCTATTCGTTATGCAAAGTTTGATAGTTTAATTCTATAGGTTAGTAAGTATAATGAACTTCTAGAAGTCTGCATATCAACATAGGAGGGTATCTAAAATTTATAATTAATGTTATTCACAAAGGGATAGACCATTTATAGTTCAAGATTTTGCATCATGAATAAAATCACTTCTAGAAAATAGTTTACTAATTATATTGGAATCATAATTTAACATAAAGAAATTATAAAATCAAATAACAATATAATATATAGATCAATAGATCAAGATTAGTCGCATAAAATGATTACATAAAGTAGTTACTGATTACATCAGAAATCAAATCACAAGAAAAATTTATATGAAATGATTCTAATCTTGTAAATCCCCAAATCCATAACTTGTATTTCTCTTCTTTTTCTTTCAGTTGCTGTTTTTCGAGAATAACAGGTTATTAACATGCAAAACAAAACCCTAAATTTAAAAAAAATAGTTTTCTAAGTAAAATCATGATTGTTATAAATTTAACTACTATTTTCCATCAAAAATTGAACTTAATTAATATTATATGGTTACTAATTTCAAGAAAAAGGAAAAGATTAAACCTAAATAGGTAAAATCCCACTTTTTCCCCTTACTCGTAAATGATATTTCCTCCTTGTGGATTCCTTTGGTTCTCACGAAGACAATTTTTCTCATTTTCCATGTTGAACTCCATTTCTTCTTGTGTTTTTAGTAAAAAAATTCTACCCTGTTCAGTTTGCTCACTTAGGCCTTCTAGGCAAAAAGCCTTACTTTCTCTTCCTCCTTCCCAATGGTTTCCAATAGACCTTTCCTTCTTTCATCTATAGTTTTCCTCTTCTAGGGATTCTAGGAAAAAGCCCTACTCTTCCCTTCTCGATTTTCCTCTTCACCCTATCTCTCTTTCTCTTCATTGTCTTTGTTTTCTCCTTCTTCCTATGTTTCTTCACATAGAACCCTCTTCTCTTTTATTTGGTTGTTTTGCTAGGGGGGCCTTAGTTGTGGGGGTGGGGGGGTTCATTAGGAAGAGGGCATGGGGAGAAGTGGGAGTCATAGGATGGAGGTTAAGGTGAGTGGAAGAGGTATCATAAGCAAATGGCAAGATGAAAATTTTCAATCAACAAAGTATATTGGATTTTTTAAGTCATTTTTTTCAAACGACTTTATGACTTTAAAAATCATCATTTTTAAAGTTTTTTTTTTTTCAAATGACTTTAAAAACTATGATTTTTGAATTTATTTTTATTAAATGGCTTTAAAAATCATTAAAATCTTTTAATTCAAATATATTTATTTCACTTTACACTCTCTTCCTTAAATACAATGAAACAGATTTTTTTGTGTTGTTTCATGTATTCTTTGTACACAAACATATAAACAAACATGCCTACAAGGAGATTGATAGGTGCCTAACTTTTCATAAAAGTTACTTCTTTAGTTATCCATGTGTTACAACTTGTAGGGTTAAATTAAGTTTTTAGACCAATATTCGTAACACATGCATTTTTGACATAATAACCCAAATATTGGTTATTTTGTAGGTCCAGAATCTAATTTAGGGTAAGTATGTGATTAATCATGTTTTCCTAAGATTTAATTAGGGGTTTTTCACTTTTAATAGGAAGTAAGATTGTGATCCATTGACTGAGATCAATTAGGATGAAAGTGAAGATCACGATCAAAAGAATGAGTCAAAGCCTCAAAATCATCACTTCAACATAAACTAAAGGCAAAGGTTATCTTATGAACTAGTAATGGATGTGATTAAAGGATCTAATGATGGCTAAAGTGGGCATATGAAGTAAGCCATGCATTCCCAGTACTGTTGAATGGAAGACACCTTAGCCATATTGGCTATGAAAGAAAGTGGCAAGCTAAGGAATTCAAGCTACTCAAGCCAAGGGTTGAAGCCAAGAAAGCTTCCTAAGCTGGCCATGAAGCTTAGCTAATGGAGCTTTCAAATTTAGCCATCTAAGCCATCAAGCTAAGATAAATGGAAGGCTAGGATTGGAGGAGAGTCAAAAGAGTTATTCATGAAATATTTTGAAGATAATTAAGAGAAATCAATCAGAATAAGATGGCATGTGGACTAGTGGGATAAGAGCATTTAATTTTTAGTGTTTTTCTCACTTTTAACCACTTTTTCCTTAATTTTCACCTCACCCTTAAGATGCACTATGAATTTCCAAACTCTATCTCATTCTACCTATGAGGAAACTTCCCAACCACCCAAATCTCTCTACCTAGCACTCTCTTCCTCTTTTCCAACCAATTCCTACCCACTTTCCTATTTCATAGAGGTTTTACTGACTTTGAAAGGGAGGAGATGACCCTTCCTAAATAGGTGGCATCTCTCACCTACTCCCCTCCTTAAGGTAGCCACCTCCTCCCACACACTTTCCTATTTGATATCTTACCCTTTCCCCCATCCTAGCCATTCCATTTGACACTCTTTAATCCCCTCCATACCTTAGCATTAGGGAAACCTAGAAAAAGTAGGAGAACAAGCATAAAAACCAGGCAACAGTCAAGCAAAAAAAGAAGTTTCGTTGAAAGTAAAAAGATGTCTCCTCCTTTCAAAGGAGATGCTCCTACAACCCACTTTTACCTCTTTTGGTTATTGTTTTGTGGAGTCTTTGGCTGCTGCAACTACCTTCCAAGGTGTATTCTCCTTCTTCAAGTGTTCAACATAGGATTTTTGGGTTTTTGATTCATCTTTGAAGGTTGGTTAGCTTCCTTATTCTCTTTGCGGGAATTTACTTCTTTTGGTCCTAGTTTGCCTTGTTTTCCTTTTTCTTTTCTTTCTTTTAAAACTAAGATTCAAGGATGGTTTTTCCTTGGAGTGACAAACAAGGGAAGTCATCTTGAATTTAGTTTTTCTCTTTACCTTTCATTGCATCTTTGTTTTTTTCAGCCCTATTCATTTTTCAGCTTTAGTTGCTTAAGTTCCATTGGTTGTTGCCTTAGTTTTGCATAGGATTTTTCCATGATTTCAAGCATGTGAGTTCATGAGTGATTTTTGGAGATATTTTCTTGTAACCAAGGAGTGATTAAGAATAAGTGAACATCATTGTAATAGCATTTAAATTTCAGATTTGGATAACATGTATGTAGTATTATGTTGATGAACTTTTGATTTGATTCAATGAAGATAATTGGAATTTTCAATTCATGTTTGTGTCCAGTAGTTAATTATCTTTGTTATTGAATGTTTGAATGCATTAGAAGTGATTAATTTCATGTTTTACTTGTTCTATTCCTCGAATGTTTCAATCAGCTTACTGCTGAAATTTATTTGCACTAATGGTGTATGTTAATTTTGTGACACCATGGGTTTCAAAAATACCTCTTTGAAAACTATTTTCAAAATTTGTGATATCCCTTGTTTAAAATTCATTTCAAAATCAAAACACAAAAAATTTTCTTTTTCTTCTACTAAGTTTTTCTGAAAATCCCAAATGTCATTTTTATACAAAACGCAAGGATTTTACTATTAAATAAGTGTGTCATTTCTACCAAAAATCTAGCAGAGTTTCCTCTATTTTTTGGACATATGCACATTTGACATATGCGTGTAGACACCTGATAAAATAATACAAATAATTTTATTCATCACTTTTGAAAACAAATACACAAAACTTATCACTTCCCATAACCTCCCATCACAATCATGTCACAACATACTCCCTTAAATACGATTAAATCCACAACACAAAATTAAACATATACATTCTCATTCTCCATTGAATAAAAAAGCTAATCTAAAGTTTTGAAAGATCATCATCTTGATGCTAGAAAATCTCCATGCTCTGGAAAATCCATTCGTGGGGGTCGATTGTAGCGGTTGGACATTGAGTTTCTCCCTTCTTTTCGGTGTTCCCCCATTTTTGTCGCCGCTTGACATAGGATAGAGCAATGACATGTGAAAATATGGCCCACCGCATGTCAAGATTTGCTCCATGTGTGTTGGGCCACTCTGTAGCATTAGCAAACAAAGAAGGTGGGGGTGCTGTTATCAATTTGGACCCCCCTTAAATTAGTGAAAATTTTGGGAGGGTTTTCACACAAACCTCCGTTTCATGCAAAATTAGTGTCGTTGGAATCCTCTCAATGCATAGTTTCCATTTTTTATTATTTCAAATAAAAATTTTGAGTTTTTAATGGCTCACTTCCTTGAAATTCAATGTTCAAAGAATTCAAGTTCTAATTTATTCTTATCAAAATATGCTATAATTACATAGAAATTACTCAAAATTTGTGGTTGTTACATTCTTCCCTCCTTATAGAAATTTTTGACTTGAAATTATTCTACATCATTCCTCAAGTAATTCTAACTATGTTTCATTACCCAATTTTCTTTATGCCATCCACCAGCAACTGTAGATGGGTATTCTTATCATCTATTTATTGATCTCAATTTTAAACTTTTAACTAGGCTACCATGATTTCACAACTTAGTCTAACCAAGAATTTTCTTTCTTGTTTTCTTACTTATATAGATTAGGTTACAAATCTTTGAAGTTTTTAGCCGTAACTATTTCTCACTTACATAATGGAATAAAAAATTCTTACTTTACTTTTGTCCCTTTCTCTTATATGTTTCTCTTCTAATTATCTTTGTACGTGTTTAATCCTCTAACCAAGTTTCCATACAAATCCTATGATTTCATATTCTTTTCTTCCATATCCATTTTATATTTATCTTATTTCTCATCAAAATTACATTGAATCATCATATTTTCTAGTTTAATCAAGTTCCTTGAAAAGAGTTGGTTTTTTTGAAGTTTATCCTCTTAGAAATTGTAATAACTCCAATTTTTGTAATTGATTGAGAAAATCAATAAAGTTTGAGTTTTAGATATTTCGGGTTAAAATATTAGGGTTATTTAGAATATACTTTTTATAAAAGTGTAATCAAATAATAAGATGTAAAATTAAAATTAAACTTAGCAAACCCTTCAAAATAGCTATAAGCAAGACAAATTCTGAATTCGAATGAAAAATCCTTTAGTTTCTTCATTTCTTGGACAAAAGGGTAAAATAGTAATTTTACCCAAAAATCAAAATCTCCCAAAAATCAAAATATGAGACATCAAAATTTAGAATGTACTAAGAAATACAAATCCAACGCCACTAAGTACACTCAAATCCGAGACCATGGGAATAAAACCCAAAATTTTATACATTAATGGCAAAACAGTCTTTTTACACCATGTGGGGCCCACAAGGGACCCAAAAATGAATCTTATGAGCAGCCCACGTGATGTCATGGGTCAAAAAGCACCATCTGGTCTTAGAAAAGAAAAATGGAGCATGGGAGACTTTCATGCCATTTAATAATAAAAATTTAAATATTATAATCATGAAGAAAGGACCAAAATGCCTATAAATACAACCCCAAAAACCGTCAAAAAATGCTCATAAAATTCCAACAAAATTTTCTTCACTCTCCCTAAAAAATTAGACCTAGATCCCTCCCCAAAAACCCAAAATTTCCAAGAGATATCTCTCTTTGCAATTTCTTTTTCTATTTAGATTGGAACAAGAGACCTAAAATCAATTAGGCACTCTGTTCTAGATCTAATTTCATCAATTTCACCGTCCAAAACATCCCACCATATCTATTTGTGATGACTCAGGTTTTCCCATGCATTTTTAAATGCAATATCTAATTCTTAAGGCACATCCCTATTTGAAAACCATTTTATGAAAACAATGCAATGCAGCGAAACATCTTTTATTTTAAACTCATTTTGAAAACCCCAAGTGTCATTTGCTTTCACAACAACCAAAGTAGTTTTTTGAAAAACTTCAAAAATCATAAATGTCTTCCCAGGTCTATCCAGTCACAGCTCACAGCCCAATTATAAATATAAATACACGTCCAAAGGGTAGAGTGCTTACTTACAAGTATAATTGTCTCTTTTTGATTTACTTGCTCATAGCACTAACATTTCATGAGGTGTCTTCTACTCGTGAGTAGAGCTATCCTGAAAAGTGATATATTTGGGTGTCTTCTGTCATGGGCGTATCCTATCCTTAAGTGCTTACTTGTGTCTGAAAAATGTTAAGGATTGGGTGAGTATATACTATACTCAGTAGGAGTCCATCACTACTAGTTTTATAATGCATGCTATGTTTAAAATCATATGCTCTTTAAAACATGTGCATGTTTGAACACTCATGTTCAATATCGATATTAAAAACCATTGTCGAATTGGAATACTGACGACTGAAAGAATCGAATAATCCAAGTCGAAAGTATCATGTGTATCATAAACATAATGATATGCATAAGATGCTCAACTGAATCCAACTCATGGATATATGGTATGGTCGACCAACCTCATGTCATGCCATATGCAATGCAAGTAAATCCTCAAAACATAGGGCCCACTATGCCCACGACCTCCTTGCCGTGTGGTCCCTGGGTACCTGGGGACACTCGGTCATAGCCTCCATGGGGCATATGACACCTCGACCCAGTGCCGTGACACTAATGGTAGCCCCCTGTACCACATGCAGTCGACGTAGGGACATGCCTTTTTTTGGCGTGGTACCCTTTCCACCTAATAGTTCTAGAGGCTGAGAGGCCACCCCAGACCTCTTAGCATAGTGCCCATGAGCTTACTAGCCCAAATCATATACGATCAATCAAGCAAAAACCTCTTTTTCAAAACTTGTCCTCTTTAAGTTCCTCACAACTGCCGACCTAGCGTCTTTTGGGCACTCCAGCATCTTTTGGTAACCCTCAAGGACATGCAATTTTTCAAAACTCAATAACCACAAATCATGCAATTTATGCAATCATTTGCAAAACATGCCTATGCATAATGTATTTATCATATGCATGCTGAATTCATTTATAAAATTAAGTCATGCTAAACAAATCATATAACTTATACTTAAAACATGCATTCTCAAAACAATCATGGGCTCTTTTTAAAAGTCTAGTAGCGATAGAGCACCTACCTCGAAGTTTCCTGGAGTCGCGTCCTTCATTACTCAACCCGACCCTGGTCTCATTTATAAAATCCTGGATATGAATGGATAACAAGGAGTCCTTATCAATTCCGATCTATTTAGAAATTAGATCGCTAGATCTGCCTTTTAGGGTCCATGAGTTCTTGCCTAATTTAGTGTTAGGCTAGATCCTATGATATGGATCTACTATTCAATGGTTTGACTCTGTAAATTGTCCTCTGATCCTAATTTTATAGTCCCATTAGGTCTGCGTGTCCCAGTTCCTAGGATGCCCGTGCATCCCGGTCGAACTTTGACCGCCTCATGTGCGTGCGCGCACGCCTGAGCTACGCACTGCAGCGCGCATTCTAAAGAGCGTCGGGTGAGTGTGTCCTTAGCGCCAGGCACATGCATCTCAGCTCCCAGGGCACCCCGTGCATCTTGGTCGAGCCAGGACCCATGCGCCACGTTGCGGGCACCCGAGCACCACACCCCTGGGACGCGTTGCCTTGGACGGGTTCCCACCCGTCTAGTTTCGTCCTCAGATGGCGGTATTTTCTGGACAAAAAATCACCCAGATCCAGGTGGAAATCTAGGAACGATGAAGGGGAGATAGAGAGGGAGATGGGGGCTTACTTGGGTAGCCAGAGATGCCCTCATCTAGGTGGTGCGGCTCCCTCTTTCCCGTTTGAAAACCCAGATTGCCAGATACTCGAAGATGGGAGAAAACCCACCATCCTGGTGCGATGGAGAGGAAGAAGGGGGGGGGGGGGAGAGATGGGAAGGACGGCCGACCCGAAGGGATGACCTGGGCCGGTGCTGGAAATCGCAGGGAAGCCTATGGAGGGGTTTTCCAATTTTTGCCGGAAACCCCAGCCTCAAATGACCAGAAAAATCTTGATTCGAAGAGGAGGGAATAAGGGCTTTTTATAGCCTTACTATGGCGGTGCTGCCAATGGCAGTGGTGGAAACCTTTGGATACTGGGGTTTCTGGAGAAATCGAGAGGAGGAAAACAGGGGGTGCCGTTATCAAAACGGTACCCTGCATTTTCGTTCTTTTTCGTTTTTAAGTGCAATTTATAGAATTGCCCCTAATCTTTAAATAGCCATAACTTCTTCATATGAACTCATTTTCATCCTTCTTTGAGGCGTTGGATTCCATTTTTCGAGTAGAATCTAATGGTACCAAGTTTTCTTACAAATTCCTTCATTTAATATTTTAAATAAAGTAAACAATTAACACGGTTCATTTTCTATAGAATGTCCAATTCATTTTTGTTAAATAGCGTAAATTGCTTGGGGCATTACAATATTCTACGAAACCCCCAAAGCAATTTCAAGATCCAACGGTTCAAACAATGGGAATTTGCAAGAAAAGTGGATCTTAGGCCATATCTTCATCAACAAAGTATTCTTTTTAAATTGGGTATATAACCAAGGTTTTTTCTCCAATCAAGTAGGTGGGAATACTTTAAATAGATTTTTAATATTGGTTTATGTAATTTTTAGTTTACTATAATTTATTTTGATGATAAAAAAGGTAAAAATAAAGTAATAACAAAACCCTTAATTTAGGATTATAGAGTGCTCAGATGAAAATTCTGACTACACCAATAGATCTAGAAGGGTCCAAAACCCTGAGGGTAAAATTTTCATAATGATCTGAGAAGGTTTGGTCCCTCAATTGAGAAGGGATTGATGGGATGGTCCATAAGGACCGTCCGATCTCCCGATCGGACAGACGACGTCCTGCGCATATCCATGGACGCCCCATGAGGGCGCTTCAACATTTCATTGTAGTGGATGCGCCCGACGAACAAAACATGTTCCACCCGGCTTGGTTTACCGCCCGAAAAATCTGGGCCGTCCGTTCCTTGGGCCCAGATCAAATCTAGGCCCTAGGAAGAACTGTGAATTTCTAGATCACATTTGGGAGTCATCTGAACTCCAAATTAAGATCGGAAAGAAGCTATGGAAACCTTGAAACCTCTATTTTCTGATGAAATGATAAAATGGACATAATATTTAGAAAAACTTTTTGTATTAAAGAAACAAGTTTCCAATTACCTAGATCTTCAAGATCTGAGATGATCAGATCTTGAAAATATGTTTTAATAATGATATACTATTGAAATAAAGTGAGATCTATGGTTTCTTTGGACATATCTGAGATATATTAAGGGATCTACCCATTATGGTAGAAAAACCTTAAAAATACAAAGGGACCCACTTGATTAATGAGATCAAGTGTGATCAGAACCTTGGAATGGATAAAATGAATGTTGATATAATGAAATCCAAGAAATCATGGATGGATTATGACAAAAATGGATCAATATGATCTTTGGACCTTAATAAAGAAAATCCCCTAAATATAACTAATACCCTTCATCAAAGGAAAAGATCTAAGATCTAATGGTTGGATCATAAGTAAAGGTTTCTAAAAATGTTAATGAAATTAGTTTCATTTTATATAATAGCATTTTAAATATGATTATGTTATAAAGCATGCTAGTATAACATTTAGACTTTAGCATGATAAGTGATTTCATTATTATCATAAGGTGCTAGATTTAATTATCTTAGGGGCACTTTAGTATGATTTCATGCCATTCTAACTTAGGACCATGCTAGAATTTCATATAAGTTTATACTATAGTATGAGATTATACCTCAAGTCCATGTTAGTTTAAATTGAGTTTTTAAGGTATATTAGTTGGAAATCATGTTAGAGTAATTTTAAATACCTTGCCCCATTATCATTAAGTGTTAAATTATGTAGTTTTATGCTTTGAATTTTTAATTCAGTTATGGTTAAAAGTTATTAGTAGATCTACTTGTTATGAGATAAAGAGAATAAAACATCAAAAATGTAATCTAAGGAGAAAGTAGAGTTTCATGACACAAATAAGAATGGAGTACTTTGGACTTAATTAGTAAAGGCTATAGTTACTAGGACAATATAAGGATTATCAAATCCTTGGCCCAAACTAGGAGAAGAATAATAAACCCCATGAATGACATTATAAATATTCATGGACTTATTTAAAATCTATTAGAAAGAGTACTTAGGGTAAACATGCTTATAGGAGCCTTATGAAAGATTGAGCAATAGTCATTCTAGTGAATGATGAACATAGTGGTTAAGGGGGTTATCTAATAGAGCCTCACTCTTCCCTTACCTTTTGTTGACGTTTGTGAGGTCTAAACGCCTCCTTACATGAGGATTGAAGTAACCACTTTGTGTTCACCCATTCAGCTAGTAAGCCTTAGCCAATTGGAAATAAGAGGAGCAGTCTAGATTTAAGCTTGAATAAGTTACCTTCAACAAGCACATTAACTAGTTGAATAATAATAATAATAATAATAAGAGCATAAAAGGGTAGTAAATTACCTAACCCTAATAAAAACAGTTAGTAAGATAAGGATGATCAAACAAGATCCATTAGATCTTGGATGATCAAGAACAATAAGAATATGAATACTATATTGTACTTAGTATGCATGTTTATTAGTATGCTTGTTATAGTTCATTAGATTAGATAATCCAAACCCTTGATCAAAGATGATTTAAGGAAGAAAACCAAGATCAACCTCCTTAGGGATGATCCAATAACTGAACTTAGATCAAAGAAGAACTAGATGATAGAAGATCTAGGGCCCTGATCTTTATCAATAGGTGTAGATTGTAAATCAATGGATCTATGAAAGATCAAGATCGAGGAGATGGACACACAAAGACTTAGAGATAGAAAAATACTTAGATATGAATGATCTAAAGATCATTCTAAACATCAGATCTAGTGATCAATAGGATTGTTCATAATTTATCTATTGACAATACGTATAGATGTACAGATCATATACATTAGTCAGGATCATGGAAGATTTGGGAAAAGAGATCACTCCTTAAAGGTTGGAGGATTTGATGAATGCATTTACATGAGATATACATGATTGTACTCAAGATCTTATATTGACAAGAGTAATGTTAATACTTGTATTAAATCTCTTGAAAACCTTATGATCTAACCAAACACATATAAGATGGTTAAGGACTAAACTATAAGTGAATAGGGAACTAGAAAATATTTCAGCCCTAAGTAAACAGACACATGGTCTGATATATATGAAATCTATTTTACATGCAAGTTTGGAGGCTTGTGAGTTTGTTTTAATAGGCATAAGCCTAGGGGGATGCTATTACCAGTGGAGTTATGAGTGTTTGGCCACCCGCTCCTTAAAATTTGATGATATGATGATACCTTGCCCAAAGAGAGCCTAAAAGTTGGGTGGTGGCAATTATGGGAAGGCCACCACTATGAAAGTCTTGCCCCCCCATACGGGCAGTGACATAATATTTTCCACCGTGGTATCAGTGGTGAACAGGGTAGTTATCCGAGCGCGCTAGTACGGATCAGACTGTAGCATAGCAACCTTTCTGATTATTTTGCACTATGATGTATATGAGAATAGGCATAGTGAAATGCCTTATGTTGTAGCATAATGAAATGCTAGGTAATTGTATATTACCAATATTTCCCAAGAAGGAAAATTCCCAGTATAAGATTAGTTGAAATACTAAATTTTCAAAATAAAGAGAATTGATCAGCTTAGTTGGGAATGATATTTGATTACTTTCACAAATTTAACTGGTTTATCCATGAAGGATATGTATGTATATAGATATACATAACTTACAAAGTAAAGAGTATTTTTGAGGGATAATGAGATTATTAAGTATTGGAATTATATTGTCAATTATTATGTTTCTTGAATCCCCTACCAAGCATTGCTTGCTGAGATATTGTACTTGTTGCAATATCTCAGATACAGGGAAGGAAAGTTAGGAGCTGAAGACGATAGAAGACTTGAAGAGAATAATCTTCAAGGTATACCCTTGAAGACATGTATTTTTCTTTGTTGAGAGTTTTATTGTATGGTGAGCTTGAGTTTTGGAATATGTAATTTGGACAAGTATTGTAATAGATTTGTCTGTACTGTGAACCACTGGATGGATCCTGGGAATTTAATAAAAGTATATTCCTTCAATGGAATTTTATTTTGTACACAAATTGTACTTATGTTATGTATGAAGTGGTGACTTGGGTTTTCAAAACAAGTTCTAAAGAAAAGAATTTCCGCTGCTTTGTTTTGCGAAAAAATTTATACTCTTAAGGGCCCTACCTTTCAAAATCTTTACAAATTATGTTACAAAAACCTAGGTCGTCAAAGAAATAACTTAATTCAAAACCATTATTAATCCTAACATCAACCATCTCTAAGTTTTATATTTTAACAGTCACCCTATCTTACTTATTTTATTTATTTATTTTGTCAACTTCCTCTTCACAATGGTTATTCTCTGCTACATTTCCATTCTTCTCTAACTATATTTCACTAAATAAAGTTATGCTTATTTTACTAAGTTGGTATGAATTCATCATTTAGACTTAGATTATTGTTATAACTCGTTTATCTCCTCTACATCAACCTTGGCGTGTTTGCTAGCTAAAGTGTTTTTCTTTTTTTTGCTATTTATCTTCCATAAAATTACGAAGCTCTTAGTCCTAAGTCTCCTCTATGTATCTAGAATAGTTCTATACTTCTCCCAATTATTAAAAGGTTTCCACTACTTTAACTATCTCCTTATCTTTTATAAAATGATTCTCAACTTAGTATTATAATATAGTTGTCGTACTAAGTTAAAACTTACACTCTTAGGAGATTGTCCTTGAAAATGGATCTTCCATCTCATATCAATGCTTCCACTTAATGTTATTGACACCAGTGCTATCATTAAATCGTTTCTTCTCAAAAATCATACAACTCCATAAGATACTCTCTTCCTCTTACTTTACAAGGACTACTCTCCTCATTTTGTGGACTCTTAATAACTTTTCATGTTGTGACTAGATTGAATCTAAGCTCTGATACCAAAACTATGACACCCAAGGTTTCAAAAATACCTCTTTAAAAACTATTTTTGAAATTCGGGATATCTCATGTTTAAAATTCATTTCAAAATCAAAACACCAAAAAATTTTGTTTTCTTCTACTAAGTTTTTCTAAAAATCTTGAGTGTCATTTTTACACAAAATAGAAGGACTTTATGGTGAAATGAATGTCTCATTTCTACCAAAAATCTGGCAAAGTTTCCTTTATGTTTTGTACTTATGTGCATTTGATGCATGTGTATGGACACCTGATAAAACAATACAAATAATTTTATTCATCAATTTTGAAAAAAATACACAAAACTTATCACTTCCCTGAACCTCCAGTCACAATCATGCCACAACATATTCCCTTAAATACGATTGAATCCATTACACAAAATTAAATATATACATTCTGATTCTCCACTGAATCAGAAAGCTAATCTAAAGTTTTGAAAGCTCTGACGCTAGAAAATCTCCATCTTCTGAAACACCAAACTCTATAGCTGTTCTTGCATTCGACCTATTCATCTTTCTATTCTAATTATTCAAATATGAGATATTGTAAACAATTACAATGTCTCAGCACCTTGCGATTGTATAAGTAGAATAAGCAGCTATTTTGCCATGCAGTACATGATTTACATAAATCATTATATCTTGAGAATGTATCATATTTAAACTAAACTTCATGCCATTTCCAAGGTGTTCATGCTGAAATTATAAGGTCTAGGATCATACCATTATGAAAATCAGTTTACATGTGCAATTTCATTATGGTTGATGAATCATATCTTTTCCTAAAAATTTAAGCATTCTAAGTTGTATCGTTTCATGTGCATTCAATTACACTAACATCAATTTTTTCCATGAATACACACACATTCCAAATTCATTCAAGATATATAGTTCTTCAGATTCATTTACTTTATACATTCATTCAAGATATCACTTTAAGTGTTTAGGGTGTTTGTCATTCGATACTTAAATCTACTTATGAGCGGGGTTTTAACATTCTCATTATCATTTGTAAAGGTAATCATCTAGTATCTTTCTCTTTATGAACACAATGCATTTTTATGTGAAGGTACTAATCAGTATATGATCATGCAAAATCACTCATAATGCTCAATTAATCTAATACCTTAGCAAATATGACTAGGGTAAAATTATCAATTTATAAGAATTAAAATGTTCTAAAATTGTAATCCAACGATCAATAAACCTATAATCTGAAAAAACCAAAAACCGCATCATGCTTTTTCAAAAGTATGACCAGTCAACTTATAAAAGCAAATAGTTTTTTATGCATCAAATAGAACTGAAATCATGGCTGTGAAAATCGGTCTCATGTAAATGAGGTCCTCTTTGGTTAAAGCCCTCAAGGTTTTTGATTTCTACGGGTAACTCACCATTACTGGACTGCTAGCCTCAGGCTTCTCCCTCAATACTAGTAAATATATAAATCCATGCCCACATTGTCGTCCAAAACTAATTGCTCCAATTGTAGTGGCATACAATCTTGCCACCCTGGATGAGGTCTAACGCTCGAGACATGACCCATGTAAATATCACACAAACTAGCCACCTATGCTCGTAAGGCCCTACCATCACCAACGAAGAATTATCATGGCCTCTACATCTACTTGTGTATACTTGCACGAACCATAACTCATCGGATCTCATGGGCACTACCAGGCTACCACTGGAGCACTTCCCCATGAGAAGATACTCCTACTGCCCTCCATCTCCATCATAGGGCTGGTATCAAATAATCTCAGAGGTCAGTGGCCAACTGCACCTCCTAGCATAGGGTCTCAGGACTTACTGCACATTCAGGCCTCCAGGACTTATGGTACTCCTAGAGCACCAGTTGAACGATCTAAGACTCAGGGCATTCCCCAAGTGCTTGCCCAAAACATCGATGAAATCCATATCCACCAAGGCTTATAGCTGCTGGTAGAGCACATGCCTAAGCATCAATAAAACAATATCCATAAGGACTTATGACCACTCATAAAGGGCCTGCTAAACCATCAATGAAATCCATAATCATTAGGGCTTATAGCTGCTCACAGAGTGCCTACCTAGACATCAATATATTTGCATCCATTAGGACTTATGGCTACTTATGGAGTGCTCGCCCAAATCATAAATCATACACATCTCCAAAATCATTTTATGAAAATAAAATTACTATTTCAAAATTTTATGAGAAACCATTCAAATCTATTCATTTTCAACCAACATTCTCAACCAACTATAAAAACATATCTTCATAAGCATTCATAACATGCAGTCTTTAATCATAAATTGGATAAAGGTCTTTCAATTTCCAAAAGAGTACATCCAACGCAATATTTACAAAAAGTTAATCTTTAAACATTATCTTAAAAGTGCTTATAGCTAAGTGGATCTTAGTTAAATTGGTGATAAAAACATTACTAGTAAGGACACACATATTACAGCTTAAGGTTATGACTTGTGAATATCTATTATATGTACATGTTGTTTATTATATTCTTTCCCAATTTAAATGTGAATTGTTTTATCATTCTCAAGTCATTAAGATACAATTATGATAGCCTATAGCACCATTGTGTAGGTCTTCCTATAATTCAAAACCTTGTGAGCTATTCTTAAATCTTTACTACATTGTTGATATACTTATTAATATTTCATGCTATTCGAGGCTTTCCAAGTTTCATGGTATCAATATACAAGTCTTTATGTCTTAGTTTCATGCGTAAGATTTAACCTTGTTTAAGGTATTTAACTGTTTGTGTGAAATAAGTGTAAGTTCAAAATCAAGGTATGTAGTCCAATTACTCATTTATTTCAATGTTATAATTGGGATAAAACAAGTATTTTATGTTCTTTTCACATCTGTAATTAATCCATATGTATATCATGTTTCTAAGTATTATCAACATTGTCTATATATATATATATACTAAGTTTCAGTGCTTAAGTATGGTTTCATTCTTTTGTTTGGACGTTACTATTAGGTTAATAGTAATATTTTCTATTTAAATTAGTCCTTCCATTCCCAATGCCATAATTTAAAAAGCATCATAAGATAACTTCTAAATTCATCATATGTTTCCATAATTTTTGTAACTAAATGCAACACTTTGTAAATTATCATGTATTCAATCATACTTATTAAGACAAGGTAATTATTAAAATTCACCAAATAGCAAATCTTAATCCACCTACTTTGCATGACATTTATTTTAGGTTCTTGTGTGTAACTCCTTTAGCTTAATCTATTTCTTGAACAAGTCATATGCTTCTTCGTCGATCCATAGATGGACGATTCCAATCGTCTCTTTCTTGTTGATTAGTGTACCAAGAAAAATAAGATATGCTAATCTATAGCTCCAATCATGGAACACTACAGATCAGAAAGAAGTGTAATGCCTCATCTCACAAATCTAGCATTAGATGGCCAATTCCATAATAAGATCTTAGGAACAAGCTAGATACATTGTTGTTCTAAGGGTTTTGTGATAGATCTATAGTCAAATCATAAGGAGTACTTGAATCAAGTATGGATCTAAGAGCCTATTTGATAATATATGGTTAGATGGAGATGAAGGATTAGACCTGATCTCATATCAGATCATTTGATGTGAAAGCTACATCTAGACTTAAAGGAAAACTCATATCCTTTGTAGATCTAACTTTTGGAGGCAGACCAATAGTCAGATAACGATGAATGGTTGTAATAATTTCAGGTCAGCCATTTAGAGGCAAATCAATGGTTGGATCATGGTAGGAACTCCAAAATCAATAATAGATCCATCATTTAGAGATAGATCAATGACTAGATCTTGATGGGTGGTCAGATTGGTCATATATTTGACAATCTTGTCTAGACACGATTGACGATTGAGACTTCTCCAAGTAACAAACAGACAGATGGGTCTTATTCCTTGCATTGCAAGGATTAGAACAATCATCTTAGATCTATGAACACCCTCCTAGATTGGCCAGAATAAGGGTTCCAAGTCCAAGGAGTAATGGGGCTCACTCGAGTCAACTCAGCTCACTAAGACAAGTTGAGAGCAAGTGACATGGGTGAGTCACCTACCTTAACTTGCTAGACATAAGAGAGGAAATAGGGGAGAGGAGATGCCAGGCTGGTGTGCTCATGGGACTACTCAAGCCAGAGGTGGAATGACAGGGAGAGAGAGACTGAGGAAGGAGGGCAAATGGGGGAACTAAAGTGGCCAATCAACCATGTTAGCGTCTGGTCAGTTGTGGCGGAGGGAGAGAGAAGTAGTAGGAGAAGCGTTTCAAGCATGCCGGCTTGGAATGGCCAGGCCATGCTGGTGAAGGAGAGAATGCAAAGGGAAAGGGGAAAGTGGTTTTTCAGTTGGGCTAGTGCGCCAATTGCAGGAGGGCAAGAGAAGAGGGTAATAGGAAAGGAGTTGTTGGATGGGCACAGCTAGTTGGGTTGTGCTGGTCAGAGTGGAGCAGAAGGAGAGATGATGAGAGGAGAGACAGATGAGGGTTCTTGGTGTGTAGGTGGCTGGCTGCCCTAGTTCGGTCATTGCTTAGGGCCGAACAAAGAGAAACCCATGGGAAAAAGAGGTTTGTTGGGTTGTTAGAGAGGAAATCAGAGAGATGGAGAAGAGGAGGGTTTTGTGCAGCTGACTAACTGTGGCAGCTTGGTCGCCATGTTGATGGAATGCTCAAAGGAACAAGGGTTTGGCTTTAAACCCAGTCACCTATTGCCACCGGAGAAGACAAGAGACAGAGAGGAGCTCATCAATGGGTTGAATGAAGGGAGTTCCACCAGTGGGGGTCGATTGGAGGGAGTGGATACCGAGTCTCTCGCTTCTTTTCGGCATTCCCTAACTTTTCTCCATTTTTGTTGGCTCCCAACAAGGGATAGAGTAGTGACACGTGATAGTACGTCCCACCACATGTCGAGCTCTGCTCCATGTGTGTTGGGTCATCCTGTAGCGTTAGCAACCAAAGAAGGTGGGGCTGCCATTATCAATTTCAACCCTCCCTTAAATTAGTGAAAATTTTGGGGGGATTTTCATGCCAACCTTCGTCTCATGCAGAATTAGTGTTGTTGGAATCCTCTCAATGCACAGTTTTCCATTTTTGATGGTTTCAAATCCAAATTTTGAGTTTTCAATGACTCACTTCCTTGAAATTCAATTTTCAAGGAATTAAATTTCTAATTTTATTCATATCAAAATATGCTATAATTACCTAGAAATTACTCAAAATTTGTGCTTGTTACAAAGTTTTAGCACCATACAATTCATGTTCACTAGATTTTTCAAGAGACCAACTAGATTGTTGGATATCTTAGTTAATTTTAGAAATAGATTGCATGGTTAGGTTTTCAAAGTAGTTGACTAAATCTACTCCTAACTAATGAATCATGCAGGCCATTCCATGGTTACGTGCATGATGATTGGGTAGTTTTTCTCTCATTGTTTGTTAGTGATAAATTTTCTTTTAGTTCACTAGTTTATTTGTATTTAGATTCCATTATTTTGTATCTTAGTTAGCTTGAAAAGTAATTAATTTTGTTACACTTACCAAAGTAGTTGAATTGGTTGCTTATTTTTTCTAGTTTTGTATAAGTAGGAAAGTAGTTTATTAAAGCATGTTTCCCTTAAATTAATTGTTAATTTCATGTTTAGAAAATTTTGTTTAGGAATGTTGATAAATTTCATTTTAGGATAGTTTCACTTTAGGAAAGTTTTTAGTTAGGAATGTCATAAAATTAAAAGTTTTTAATTTAAGAAAGTTTTATTCGTAGAAAGTGTTTCTTTTAGGAAAATTTTTAATTTAGCATGTTTCTTTTTATTACTTAGTTTACAATTTCAGGTGTTAATTTCTATTCTTAGTTTAGGACAAATATCGCTTGAATTTTGGCTAGGTTAAATAGTTTAAAGCAGGGACCAGTAGCATCACATTAGTTCAACTCCTCGTGGAATCAACCTCACTAGCATACTATATTGTAAACGATTCATGCGCTTGGGAGTTTTAATTAAAATAACAATAGAGATCAAAGTATTTTTTGAAATAACTCTTCATTTATCATCCTTTTATTACATGTATCAAATGTTATATTATTAGATCTTATTGATACAATATAATGAACAAAGAACTAATCTAATATATTTCATTATTGAATTTGAAATTTTTTATCCATTCTATATCAATTTTGTGTCATGGAACTTACTAGTAGAATCTGATCATCGATGAGGCATCACCAGTACTATTTCCACAATAACTGATTAGATGGTTGAGATTGTCTGATTAGTTACAAGCCTAGATCGCCAATCTCAATCAAATTCAAGCTATATCATGTAGGTATTTATCTATTTCTAATCACGTTTTAAGAAATGGATGGTTGGATTAAGAGATCAATGGTCAAATAATTAGGAAAAACTAAATGTAGCTTGAAACCATATAGATCTAACTAAAAGCACAAATCCAAATTTGAGTTTTTAGGGATCTTACATGTAATGCGAGTCTTCACCATAATCATTATCAAAGGTGTGATTCATTAATATTTTTGGTGACAATTCCCTGTGCATACCATCTTCTCTGATCCAACATCATCCCTCTTCTAATCATGGTGGAACCAATGAGATTTTGGTCCTATCCTTGTTCAAAGTGAGATGGATGGTTGGATCACTAACCTTGGTTGCATGTGATTCTGATCACCACCTACCTTAAGTGGGAACTCTGTGAAATTTTTTGTTCCCTTCTAATATTCTTTTGATGTTCATGTTGTAGTCATCCTACCATATTTGACCATTATCTCAAGAAATTGAAGTAAATCTATGTATGAAGGATTGTTAGACATGAAAAGATTAGCTTAGGCATTTTACCAAGCACTAGGTATACAAGAATTATAAGTATTAAAAATAACTAAAAGTGTAGACATTTAAATTCATTTACATTAAATGACTTTAAAAGTCTTTCTTAAACTCATTTTTTTCATGACTTTAAATTCACTAATTAAAGTGACAAAAAATACTATTTCTTACAAATAAGTGTTGAATCCCTCATTCTGTACACAATAAATACAAGAATATGCAAAAAAACCTAGGTCCAGTGCAAAAATTCTTCAAAGATACATACATACATACATACATATATATATATATGAGACAAAAAAAAAGCGATACTAAATAAGACTCAAAAATCAATATTGACTGATAATATATAAATATAATGCCAATTCATACTTGAGATTTGTTCCACCCATAATGAAAATCAACCTATATATATGAGCTTCATTTTGTGTATAGATGAAGATAGTAAAAAAAAAACAAACCAAAAGTCATTGAAAAAAATATTGAAACTAAGTATTACTTTTATAACTTTTAAAGTTGTTTAAGAAAATTGACTTTAAAAGTTTACACTTAAGAAGTCATTTAATAGAAAGATGACTTCTTTAGTCTATTGTGAAGAGAAAATTTTAAGAGAGAAAGAACTATCAAAGTCTTTTGGTTCAAACAATTTAAAGTTCTTTAGGGTAAATGACTTTAAAAGTCAAACTTATTTTTTTTCATGACTTTAAATTCAGTAATTAATGTTACGACAAATATTGTTTCTTACAAATCAATGTTGAATCATTCATTTTGTACATAATAAATACAAGAATATACAAAAGACCTGGGTATCATGTAAAAATTCTAATTCACAGTTGGGATTTGGTCCACCCATAATGAAAATCAACCTATATATATGAGCATTAGTTTGTATATAGATGAAAAGATAGTTGGAAATTTTTTTGAGAATCAATGAAATATTATTAAAACAAAGTATTAACTTCTAAAGTTGTTTAAGAAAACCAACTTTAAAAGTCTAGTCAATAGAAAAAGACTTCTTTAGCTAGTACTAAGAGAAAATTTTAAGCGAGAAAGGACTTTAAAGGAAAGGACTTTTTTTAAAAGTCTTCACTTTTGAAGTCATTTTATTCAAATAACTTTAAAAGTCCTTTCCCGCATAAAAATTGCTCTTCACACTAGACTAAAGAAGTCATTTTTATAATAAATGACTTCTTAGTTATAGACTTTTAAAGTCATCTTTTTTCTAAATGACTTGTAAAATATTTACGAAGTTGGAAGTGGAAATAATGTCTTCATTATATCTACTTTAAATGACTCATGTGTAGTAGTGATCCTCCATAGAATCATTATTGAAAAATTTATTTCTCTTATAGACAATTCAATGACACGACTGGTAAGTGGAACCCTTGTTCTTGCTTTCTTGTTTTTACTTTCCATTGAGTCTCAAATCCTCTCCTAAATGAGATCTATTTATGTATTCAAGCCCTTTTAGTGCTTCATCCAGAATCTTATGATGGTCATTGACTTATTAAAATAGAAAATGCACTTTGAGTTGGCCTGCTATTTAGGCACAGAAATGTAAAGGGAGAAAGGGGGAGAGAGAGATTAGCAAATAGATTCTAGAGGTTAGCTTTGAAAAGAGAAAATTTGTGTTCATTACGTTTTAAGTTTCTAGTTTATGTTGTTGACCTTGACATGCATTGAAGACCTAAAAAATTATAAAAGTGGAGAGTTAATTGGATTAGAAAGACTAATATTTCCAAGCAAAGAATAATGAGATTAATCTATTCACATTGTCATTACATAGCTATGAGTACTAATGGGCTAGCTAAATGCTTTTGTTTATTTTTCCTATCTTCAATAACTTTCAAAGGTGCATCGTATTACCTTTCAACTACACCTTGTTATAGAATTGATGTAGCTTCCTTACTTGTCCAATCCTTGAACTATGCAAATTAGCAAATAACATGAATTTCAAAGAGAACTAAGTGGTTTTAATGACTACTTTCTTAATAAGATATTGCATACTACTCCCGCCAGTTCTAAAAGATTGCAAAATACAAAACTATAGTGGTTTTTTGCCTTAGTGAAATGTGTCATTAGTGGAAATTCTATAGTTTCATCTCCAATTAGCTTTAAAAATTAAGCTATTATAATAATAAAGATCATTCTATTGTATCAAATATTGAAGTTTTTCCTTGTGCTTTAAAGATCTTATTTTTTGATAGTTTATCCTAATTGTTAGAGCACTAGTGAATGACCTCGAAGGGCATGGTAATCTACACCTCTTGTCTCTCTCTCTCGTGGTTCCTCTATGTCTCTCTCCCTCTCTGTCTCTATCTTTATCTCTCTCCCTCTACGTTTGAGGGATCGCATGACTTCTACACATGGATGAAATGCATACCTCTTGCAAGGTTTATATCTACTTTAATGAAGAAAGAGAAAATCCTAATACATTTCATTATGATCTCCCTTACTATTATATGAAGTATTGGATCTTGTTTGACTTGTCTTCATTGGTAGATCTATTCTAATGCCTGAATCTACTAGCAAGCTACTCTAGAAGTTGTGTGCCAGCATTTGACTAAGCCATCAATGGATGCTCTACCATCTTAATTCTCTTTTTGCATATAATGTTTCCTATTAAATTTTCCACACGACAACTAGAATCAGTGTAAAGTGTGATCAATGAGAGAAATAAATAAAACAAACTTATAATATTTCAATTGACTATCCATATTATCATTACATGTGCTCTTTTATAATTTCTATTCTAAGTATCCAAAATGCCATGAGTTACTAATTGTATGCATGAGTTTTCAATCTCTAGTATTAATGCCTCAAGCATGTTCTAAAGAACCACATACTTACAAAAACATCATTCTTTAGACCTTTAAATTTCATCTGTGCACACCCAAAAGCAAACATATCCATCGCACTTTCTAATGGTCCCCATGATCCCAACATCCATGCACATTAAAGTCTTTCAAATTTCATTCACTATGTGTTTTAGTATTTCTAATTCCAGCTATTGTTATCAACATAAACTAGGATTGAGGCTTGTTAGAAGGTGGGATACATCCCTTACTCTTCTATATATTCCCTTCTCTTATGTCCCAACTAAAGTCTATCAAACCATGGTCAAAGCACTTGCTTGAGTGATGCTCTCTATTTACTATCAAGGTAATGTTTGCCATAGTTTCAAAGTCTTATGTCTCAAGGTATACTGTAGTTGGTGAAAAGTAGTTAATTTTGCATGCAAAGTATGCAATTAGCAGTACATGTGTCATAGACTATAGGACATTATTCTAGTTTTTTCCAAAATTCATGACACATGCATTTATATACTAATAATTCAAAAATCTGATATTTTTCATGTACAAAAGCTAGTGAAAATTAAGTGTATAATTTATCATAATTTTCTAGATACGAAATCGTATTTTTATATTTTGTAGTTGTTAAAAGAATGATCCAATGGTCCAAATTGCTTTAGATGGTAACCAATGATCTAGATCAAGTTAGAGAGGCTAGGACCTATTTTCCTATTGTTTCAAAGTTTAAGTAATGATCAGGATCATTCCAGAGCAAGCAAATGGATTCTAGAAGTAATTGGTAGAATTCAAGGTCACTAGAAATGGCCACATGGAAAAGGTAGTAGAATTCCACCTCCTTTGGATACGATTTCAAGCCATGCAAGTCACATAAAAGTGACCATAGCCACATGAACTATGAACTAATGGTGAGGAGAAGTCAAGCCATGTAAGCTATGAAGCCAAGGATGCAAGCCATTGAAACCATCAAGTCAGACCCATAAAAGAGAAGCCACTTAAGCCATCTACACTAACCAACATGGGTCCACATGTTTTGAGGAAGAAAATGTGATTCTCCAACTTGTCAAAAAAATGTGTTTTAAAGAGGAAAAATATGAGGAAACAAGTGGACTCTATCAACAAGGTAGGTGGCATGCTATATGGACCAATCATATAAGAGACCTCTCCCTTAGATTTTCCTTTTCTCACTCCCTCTCTTTTCCACCATCATATACCACTTAGGAATAAAGCTTCCAAGCAATTTCCTTTGTTCTCACTTCCTCAGTTCCCTTGTCTTATCCAATTACATTTCCCCAATCATTATCCCTTTTTCCCATTTTCCTTAGGCTAAAATATAGTAAGGGATCTATCTATAAATACATGCAAATGTAGTGGAGAGGGGGGTGTTCTTTGTATGCTTGTTTCTTAACTTCTCAAAATAAGTTTCCTTAGAGTTCCAAAAAACTTGGTTCTTAATCTTGCAAGCTACCTTTCCTTTGGTTCATGGGCACTCTACTTGGGATTTTTTCTATGATATTTTGCTTCTATTTGTGCTCTAGTTTTCCTTGATCCACGGGCATCAATCTCTTATAGTGACAGCCAAGAGAGAGTAGCCCTTGAATCATCTTATTCCAAGTTAGTGGTTCTTTGTTTCTCTCTATTTGCTAGCCTTACTTTGTTGCTTCTTCTTTTGTAGTTACCATCGATCTTAATCTTCACTGTTCCCTTTAGAATTCGTTCCCAATTTTCTTTCATTCTCTCTCTTTGATTCTCTTTTGGGTTCACATGCATGGCTATTGGTTGTTAGATAACATTAAAGATTGAAGATTGAAGTGATTCTCTTGTATTTTCATCATCTTGAATGTTGCACACAATTCTAGTGCATGTTTCTAATTTAATTTTCCAATGAATCATGCACACTTTTCCCATAAGGACTTTACATACAATAAACAGCATTATGATTCATGCACACTATCGTTATCATGCATGCTTAGTTAAGATTTTGTTCATTGAGCAATTTGGTTGAATGTTTAGAATTTGTTATTCATTGCTTGTGTTAGTTTGAATATTTAAATTATATTTAATTGTTTAAGAAGTTTCTAATTTTAGTTTTAGGAAGCGTTACTTTTAGGAAGTTCTAATTTTTAACATTAGAATGCATTCTTCTTTAAAATGTAATCATCCTTTGGAAGTTTATTTAAGATTAGTTGCATGTTAAAAAGTTGGTATTTAGGAAGTTTCTCGTTAGGAAAGTTTCTAAATTCTAGTTTTAGAAAGTTTGTTCATCTTTAGGTTTCTAAGTGATTCATGTTTCTAGTTTGCATATCAGTTCCCTTTCTTAAATCCAAATTATTTATAGAAAGTCTTGATTTTAGGAAGTTTCCTCTTAGCTTGAGTTCTAATTTTATACATGTTTCTAATTCCACATGCTTTTAATTCCTAGAGTAAATCCAAATACAATCATTCTTTGGCTTGGAGAATTAATAAATAAGATTCCAATTGAATATAAATATGTGAGATTCCTCATGGGATCAACCTCACTTGAATGAAATCATACTACTTTGATTCGTGCCCTTGCAAGTACTAATTAGAACCATATCAAGTTTGTGGGGCCATTGCTGAGGAATCGCACAGATTTGTAATTGGATTCTAGTTTCGAATGTTTTATCTCTAATAGTAGTCTAGGTTGCATTAATTTAGGGGTTTTACATTAACTTTTGCATATTTTACTAATTCCTTAGAAATTGGCACATCTTCTTTGTTCTGTACGAGGAGAATTTGGTGAGAGTAGCAGTGGTGATCCTGTGGGCCAAATCTTTAACGATGTAATTAAGATGTCCTATTTTTCTAGATTAGGGTTTTTATTTTTTAGAGGACTTGTAGTGAGGCTAAGTATAATTTTTATTTAAGAATGGGTTGTAATAATATGGGTCTTGTGTGGGCCACTTCCACTCCAAGATTGCACCTTTGCTTACAAGGATTAGCCTAAGCTCAACTATAACCAAGGCATAGGCTATCTAGTTATAATGAGGGCCTTTTGTTAGTTAGCATATAGGTAGGCATTAGCTTATTTCTTGCATTGTAATGCATATTTATTCCTTTATGATGGATGATCAAATTGATAGTAAGGGCCCCATAGGAACTCTCATAAGATAAGGACTGCATTTCCTCAATAGATCCTTGGTGCACCTAGGTAATCAAATCAATCCTTGTATGTTCATGATCCCAACCCTTAAATTCTAATTTAAATCAATTAGTAAGAGACTTATGGTCTCGAGCTTGTAGGACCCTCTTTGAAGAAGTAGATCTATTGTCACTCCAGCGGCTTCAAAATGTTGTGGTTATCATGGGTATGCAAAATTAAGTGGTTTCTCCAAGCCTTTCATTGATGTTTGCTAAGGTCTAAACACCTCCTAAAAGGATAATTGTAGTAACCACTTTGAGCGAGACTTAATTGGTAGACAGTAGCCGAGCCTAGATAAAAGGAGGAGCTATCTAGATTTAGGTCTAAAATATACTCCCTATAGATTAACAAAGAATAACAAATAGTTCACTAGTGGACATTAGGGATTGATTGACATCATTTAGAGTTAGGAATCACATTTAGGATTGTGTCATAGTGTATGCATGATTGTCGATCTCAGGAAATAGAATTCGCACTATTTGATTCTGAAATTGAATGAACCCTCAAATAAGGGGTAAGAGAACAAATACATAACCCCATGGAAATCCTAGTTGTAGTTGAAGCTAAGGCAATAGAAGACTTTTATGTGCCACAGTAATTAAACTCTCCCTTGTGCATTGCATTACCACCTATCAATGCAGATCATTTCTATCTAAAACCTAGAGTCATTCAATTGCTCCCATCTTATTATGGTTTAAAGAGACGTTCATACCTACACATCAAGGAATTCCTTGATATATATGTCACATTCAAATTTCATAATTTTTTGAATGATTCCACTAAACTTAGGTTGCTTCCCTTCACCTTCACATACAAAGCCAAATCTTGGCTAAATTCATTAGAGATCAGTTCTATTACCATATGGGACTGATTACCAAAAAAATTTTGAATACGTTCTTCCTCGTACACAAAACAAATGCCCTCAATAGGAAAATTATAAATTTTCAATAGGGATAAAATTAAAAATACTATGAATGCTACGAATGGTGGAATGAATTGCTACAAAAATGTCCCCACCATGGATTTAAGAAATGGCAACAAATTTAGTACTTTTATGATGCACTTACATCTTAGAATAGAAGAATGGTAGATGCCACTAATGGAGGGGCCCTCATGATAAAAAAAAATAAGATAGAGGGCTTGGAATTCTTTAAAACTTTAGCTGAATATTCCCATTACTAATGGGAATATTCAAATTGATGAGATCAAAGTTTAAAGCATCAAAAGAAAGGAGGCCTTCACAAAATGGGAGACCCAGATGTGTCCCATAAACTAGACTCATTGGCTCAATGAATTAATAAGTTCAATAATATGTTCTAGAGAATTGATGCTTTCATGGTTGGAAGTTCATCCATGAAACCTCCACAGGAATTTTGCTCTACATGTTTTAGCTTAGCACACTTATCATTAGCTTCTCCATCAAATCACGTATACACTGAATATCATTTTGAGCAAGTGAATGCTATGAATGCATATTACAATCATAGCAACAACCTTACTCTAGGACTTACAGTCCAAAATGGCTTAGGAATCCTAATTTCTCATGGTCAAAGAATAATAATCAGGGAGGTCCATCTCTGAACCCCCTGCTCCAAATTTCTCTAGAACTTTATTTTCTTAACAGCGTCCTAAATTTTGGTACTTTTTGTAGCAACCAAAAAAACCAATATTTGAGGAAACCATGTAGTTGTCTATTGAGAAAACATTTAAACACCAGGATGAAACTAGATAAGCTATAACCCGTCTCCATAATGAGAATCAACTACATTGCAATGTCAATTCCCCAGCTATTTCTAAACCAAAGATGCAAATGAGTAAGTTATCTGATACCCTTAATGACAAAGATATGGGAGAGTTCCCTAGTTAGCCAATCCCAAATCCCAAGGGACAATTTGAAATAGACACTAACTCAAATTCATAGAGACCATTTGAGCA
The DNA here is from genome assembly GCA_035236585.1 of Warburgia ugandensis. NCBI lineage: Eukaryota > Viridiplantae > Streptophyta > Magnoliopsida > Canellales > Canellaceae > Warburgia > Warburgia ugandensis. The sequence goes on from CP141133.1 coordinate 41,161,793, forward strand.
AGCCAAATTCATAACTACATAAATTAAACTTGATCACGAGGAAGGATCACTTTCTTATTCCTTTCATTGACCAAATGTTAGAAAGGTTAGTTGGCCATAAATATTATTACTTTCTTGAGGGTTATTTTGGTTATAGCCAAATCTGCATAGCACCTAAGGACTAGGAGAAGACTAAATTTACATACCTGTTTGGGACCTTCTCCTACCATCATATGCCCTTTGGATTATGTAATCCTTTGGCTACTTTTCAAAGGTGCAAGCTGAGAATTTTCATGATATGGTGGAGACGTTCTTAGAAGTGTTCATGGATAATTTTTTAGTATTTAGATTATCTTTTAATGAATGCCTTCACAATTTGAAGATAGTTCTTACTACGTATCTGAAGAAGAATTTAGTACTTAGTTGGTAGAAATGCAACTTCATGTTGAAAAGTGGTATTATTAAAGGGCATGTGATCTCAACCAATGGAATAGAGGCTAATAAAGCCAAGTTAGGTTTAATTTCTAACCTTCTATGTCCTAAGACAGTAACAAAAATTCACTCATTTCACTTCATTAAAGATTTTATCAAAATCAATAGGCTTTTACGCAACTTGCTTGCTAAAAGGCTACATTCAACTTTAATGGAGACTGCTTCCAAGCATTTAAGCAACTCAAAGAAGAGCTCACCTCTTCTCCCATTATTCGACCACCTGATTAGAGTCCACCATTTGTGATTATGTGGTGCCTCCAATTATGCAATTGGTGCTATCTTGGGGTAGGGTGTAGATAAATAAACTTCCCTATGTGATCTACTATGCTAGTAGAACACTAAATGACAGACAACTCAATTATTCCACAATAGAGAAAGAGTTGCTAGCAGCTGTGTTTTTGTTAGACAAATTTGAATCCTACCACTTAGGGCCTAAAGTTATCATCTATTATGACCATGCCACACTGAAGTACCTTCTTTCCAAGAAGGATGCTAAACCTAGGCTCATTGGCTGGATTCTATTGCTACATGAGTTCGACATTGAGATCCATGATAAGAAATGTCGCACACTGTCCACATTGTTTTTCTCCATTTGGCAGTCAAGACAGAAAAGGGTGGGGAGATTTTCAAAGTGAATAATCAAGGGTTAAATCTAGAATTGAATCTAGAATTGGTCAACCTTGTAGTGGAGGAAATCTACTAGAGGATCCTGTTTATCAGGATTGACCATTGCATGATCCATGACATTTGCATTCATCATGAGTTCAACATGCATTCCTCATTGTACTAACACTGTATGTCTAGCTAAAGTTTTAAACTCATCTCTCATTGGGAGGCAACCTAGCATTGTCAAAGTCTCACTTTTCTACATTAACTAGTCAGCATATAGGAGTACTATGTTTCAAAACATTGAAGACAATGTCTAGTTTAGGTTGGGTTATGTAGATATGCATGAGAATTTTGGATTTTCTTATTTATTTATTTATTTATTTTTGAGTTTTCCTTTACTATGATAAGCATCAGATTTTTTGAATATTAGTATTTCTCCTACTTTAACTTATTAATAGACATGCATATAAGTAATTTTGCATTTTGTTCATATTCTGAAGTATTTATGAAGTTAAATCTTGGAACATACTTACACAATGCACAGTCTAGATAGATAGATAGATAGTTATGACTTAGAGGTCTTGAGGAAAATCAGTGGAGACCTATAGCCAATGGATTAGAGAATATCATCTTTTTTACAGTCATATGTAATTCCATATTTTCTTCAGCAAACAAATGGGAGTATTAACTTTTCCAAGAAACACCAATGGGAGTATTAACTTTTCCAAACATTCATTGAATCTGACAGGCTTTAAGAAACCTAGGAAATGATATAGGGTATCTTTGTTTTAGCCCATAGACATAAAGCCCATCTAGTATATTATACCCCTAGTTAGACCCGTTGAACCTCTTGGTAAGGCTTTTCTTTTCAAAACCTACCTACCTTAACCCAGAAACTTGGTTTAATATCCATTACCTATCATTTAAAAATGAGTACAAAAGGAAAGAAAAATTGTGAATGGAAAGAATGGAAAACTAGAAAAGATATTCACTTTAGGGAACTCAAAAGGGATGTTCTCCAAAATCCATTACAGACCTCTACTTAGTTTTGAAACATCGAATCCTTTTACTCTTTTTTCAGCAACAATCCTAAACCTATGTTTTTCCCATCTAAAGTCCTATTGATCTTAAGTTGGAATATAGTCTTAATGAGGACATAAATTTAAGAAATTAAGGTGATTTCAATTTTAGTCTTGGTAATAGCATCTGTTCTTAGAAATCATAGGTCTTTGTATCATTTGTGCACATATGCTCATGTGAATCATAAGTGTCATTGGATCTACTCACATAATAAGAGGATTTCTTTTAACCCTTTTCTTTGAGAGCTTCATTTCTGAGTGTATACCAATGAGAAATTGAGGTCAAGACATTTGTTTCAAAGGAGTATAAGCATTTCTGTTTAGAAGTCTAGACTTATATAGCCTATACACGCATTACACTCTGAGATATAATTGTAATAAAATGGCTTAGGCACGTGTGTACTTTATAGCATTTTTCATTTATTTTTATTAAGATGTTAAAGGCAAGTAGAGTACTAATGGACAAGAATTCTCTAAGAGAAACTAAGGAACTTGGCCTTATTAATTTTTGTGGGTGTATGCTCTACAAACTCTCACAAGGCTTAGATTATCCACTTGGGGTAACTTAGGGGTTTAAGGGATTTTTGCATATACTAAATGCAATTGTGAGTACCTATAAAACCCATAGTCAAAATTTTGGATGGGTGTGTCATAAGTAGTCAATTTCACATACAAAATAACCATTAACAATACATGTCTTATAAACTATAAGGCATTATTCTAGAGTTTTTCTGAAATTCATGACACATGCATTTCTAAACTTATAATACAAAAATATGATATTTTGTATGTATAAAAGCTAATCAAAAGAAAATATATGATTTATCATAATGTTTTAAATATAAAATAGTTTTTTAATCTTTTGTAGGTATTAAGAGGTTGATCCAATGGTTTAGATCACTTTAGATGGTAATCGATTATCTTTATCAACTTAGAGGCCAGGACCCATTTCCTATCATTTAAAAGTTCAAGTAAGGGTTAGGATCATTCCAAAGCAAGGAAATAGATTCTAAAAGCATTTGGTAGGATTCAAGATGACTAGAAATGGGATTATGTAAAATCCATGCAAAAGGTATTAGAATTCCACTTGTTTATATAAGATTTCAAGCCATGGAAGCCACCTAAGTCATGAACTAATTACTAGTAGAAGTCAAGGATGTAAGACATTGAAGCTATCAAGTCATAGTCATAAAAGAGAAGCCACTCAAGCCATCTAAGCTATCCAACATGGGTCCACACATTATGAGGAAGAAAATGTAAGTCTCCAACTTGAAAAAAAAAACTTGTTTTAAAGAGAAAAAAAAGAGGAGGAAACAAGTGGACTCTATAAAAAAAGGAGGTGGCACACTAAGTGGACTAATCATAGAAGAGACCACATCCTTAGACTTTCCTTTTCTCTCACTCTTTTTCCCTCCATCATGAACCACTTAGGAAGGAAGCTTCCACGTAATTTTCTTTATTTCCACTTCCTAAGCTCCCTTGTCTTATCCAACCACATTTCCCCAATCCTTATCCCTATTTCCACTTTTCCTTAGGCTAAAATTTAGTGAGAGACACATCTCTAAATATGTGGAAATCATCTTGTAGTGACAACCAAGAGAGAGTAGCCTTTGAATCATCTTATTCCAGGTTAGAGGTTCTTTGTTTTTCTCTATTATCTAGCCTTACTTTGTTACTTGTTCTTTTCTAATTACCCCCCATCTTTATCTTCATTGTTTACATTTTGAATTTGTTCCCAACTTGCTTTCATTCTCTCTATGATTCTCTTCTGGGTTCACATGCATGCCATCTATTGGTTATTGGAGAACACTAGAGTTTGATGATTGAAGTGTCTCTCTTGTATTTTCAACACCTTGAATGTTGCACACAATTCTAGTGCATGTTTCTAAGTTTAATTTTCCAATGAATCACATGTACTATTCTCGTTAGGACTTTACATACAATTAACAATGTCATGATTCATGCACACTCCCCTTATCATGCATGCTTAGTCATGATTTTGTTCACTAGGCAATTTGGCTGAATATTTAGAATTCATTATTCATTGTGTATGCTAGTTTGAATGTTTAAATTAGATTTCATTGTTTAGGAGGTTTCTAGTTCCACTTTTAGAAAGTGTTATTTTTAAGAAGTTCTAAGTTTTAATTTTAGAAAGCATTCATCTTTATAGAGTAATCATCATTAAAAGTTAATTTAGATTAGTTTCATGTTAAAATGTTTGTATTTAGGAAGTTTTTATTTAGAAAATTTTCTAAAAGCTAGTTTTAGAAAGTGCATTAATCTTTAGGTTTGTAAGTGATTCATGTTTTTTGTTTACATTAGTTTCCTTTCTTAAATCCATCTTAGTTATAGAAAGTCTTACTTTTGGAAAGTTTACTCTTAGTTTGAATTCTAATTTTATGCAAGTTACTAATTCCATGGGCTTTTTAATTCTTATATTAAACCAAATATAATATTTCCTTAGCTAGGATGATTAAAATAAATAAGATTCCAATTAAATACAAATTTGTGATATTCCCCATGGGATAAACCTCACTTGCATGAAATCATACTAAGATTCATGTGCTTGCAAATACTAATTAGAATTACATCAGTAGGACAAGTTAACTTCTTCAATGTAGTAACTGTCACTCCTTTGCAACAAAACTCAGTAGGTGAATAAGGCATTCTGACCAATAGAAACTACTATTAGGTATGTACCTGAATTATGATCTCTATTGCATTTTGAATCTTGAATCTCCTTTCAAAATGCTTGTTTCACTTAGTTAAGAAGGGAAAAACAATTTGAGACATAGAGTTCTAGGTAGAATATAGCACATTAAGACAATGCAGGCATTGGTTAGGGAAATGCAAGGGACTTGTCCAAAATCTTGCTCCTCTTCTTTGATTGTCAATCTCTCTCTCTCTCTCTCTCTCTCTCTCTCTCTCTCTCTCTCTCTCTCTCTCTCTCTCTCTCTCTCTCCCTCTCCCTACCTCTGTCTCTATCTTTGGCTCAAACTCTGAACTTTGTGTCGAATTAAGTCCAATCAAATCTGTTAATGTTGATTGCACTTCAGTGACTTGGTTAATAGACTTGTTTCATAGCACACTTCTGGTGTAATAAATTCAACTACTACATTTATATTTCATTCATAAGAAAGTCTACATTTTGGAGGTAGTCATCCTAAATTTCAGGCATTTTAAGTGAACAGAGTTCAAGGAAAGATGGTAAGGCATTTTGATGTACACAATCGAAACTTCTATTGAGGGTAGAAGCAAAACTAACTAGGAACTGCCCTCGCGAGACATGAATTTGACCATCAAAAGAATGCATTAGTTCAAAGAAAGTATAAAGCTTGAAACTCAACTGGATTAGAACCTGAGTCTAGTCAAACTTAAAGGATACATAGATTTTCATCCTTTTGAGTTTAAGAAACTTGTATTGCTTTCCAAGAAGAAAGTAAAGAACTCATGTTTACTATCTGACTCTCTCATTCTTTTGTTTCCTAGTACACTTATGATTTTTTCCAAAATGTTAAATACCCTAGCCTTCCTTCCCATTCAATTTCCAATTTTTCCATTTCTAGTTATAGACTAATTAGAGAGTTTGTGCAAGATCCTTCCTTGACAAACATTTATGCCCAAGATGTATGATCATTAAAAGACCTAAAAAAATAACAAGTTGATTGATGAAGGTAGTAATGGTGGGTTTATTTCTATTCATGTAGTGGATTTCATGAAACAAAATGGAGGAGAAACTTAGAGGCCTTTAATGTCTTTGAAGAGTAGTAAGAGTTAGGCTTTTGGAGTGTTGTTTTTGGAGGAGAATCCTATGTTTCTTATTTCTATTTCAAATGATGGAGTAGTTCTTGTTTGAGGTAGTTCTTGTTTCACCAATTCTCTTTGCTTTGTTTGTGATAGTTCAAATGATAGAGCAGTTGTTGTTTCACCAATTCTCTAAAAACTTGCAATCTAGTTAATTATGTACTCTAAATTTTGTGGATTTATCTCTACTCTTTGCTTTGAAAATCTTCTGAAATGAACTTTGGTTATTGTTTTCTTTAGTTGAAATTTCATGAGTCTTATTTTAATCAATCCTATTTGGTTCTTTTGAAATGGAAAATGTAAAATTGTTGTTTATTCTTCTAGAATTTCTACAGCTTGTTTTTTGTTTTGTTGCAGCTCCATTAATTCGAACTAATCTAAATGTATTGTTTTCACTTGTGTAGGAAACATGGAATGTGAGGAAAATGAACAACATGAAGAACAATCCAGCCTAGGTACATTTGTTAAGAGAAAGGGCAGAAGTCCAACAAAAATGAAGCATCCCATTAAGAGAAAGTAAAGGTATAGTTCAATACTAGAGGACAAGCAGTAGGTTAGTCTTTACTTGCTTTGTTGCCTTTTACTTTCATGTGCATAGTTCTAACTTAGTTTTCCATTGAGTTTTGTATCTATGTTGCTTAGTTCTCTTGCTCAATTTTCCTTGATCTAAAGCCTCTTCTCTTTGGTAGTGATAGCCAAGAGAAAAGTAGCCATGAATCATCTTGTTTCCCTCTTAGTGTTCTTCTTGTTCCTTACTTTGTTTTAGATCCATCTTAGCCTTATTGTTGATTTCATTCCATCATCTTGCTCTCTTTTTTCTTGCTTTTCTCTTTTGGGATTCACATGCATGCTATCTTAAATTGGAATATGATCTTTGGATTGTATTGAATAAGACTTAAGCATAGATTTTTTATTGAGTTTATAACTTGAAAAGTGTGCATATTTTTATTTTTATTCGCATTTACATGAACAACTTTATTATGAACTTTTCAATTTGATGAATCCACTTAGTTGATGAGAAATTTTATTATTTGATTCTAGTATTATAATTTAGGTGATTTTTTATTATTATACTTCATGAGCATTGCGCATCATGTCTTCTTCCATGCCCCATGTCCACTTAGTTTTGTGAGCACCATTTTAGTATAATTTTCACTCTATGAATCATGCACATCTTCCATATATCCATGATCAAATTTTTTGCTTATTTCTTAGAAATCTATTTTTTATTTTATTTTAGTTTAGTTTCCTCAATTAAGTTTCATATGCACAAGCTTAAAACCATGGGCATCAACCATACTTTCTATTACAAGTTCCATGTGCACACTGACATGGATCATGTGCATGGTGTTTTGAGTTTTGTTTCTTAGATAATTGTTTGTTCTTTGTTCAATGCTTGTTTATATTTCCTTATCTTATTAGATTTGCATATTAGATTAGTTTTAGAAAGTTTCTAAGTTCAGGTTTTAGGAAGTTTTATTTATAGCAAGTTTTTAAGTTTAGAAAGTTTTTTTTTTTAAAAGTTTCCATTTCATTTAGTTTGTAATTCCATGTATGTTTGTAATTTCTTATTATTTACATTCATAGTTTAATCAAAACAATCTTTATTTGGATAAGGATAAGTGATTTAAATAAGATCCAATTGCTTCAAAATCTATGAGAATCCTCATGGGATTGACCTCACTTGTATATAAGTACTTCATTAATTTGTATACTTGGGAGTAATATTAAAGCTAAACCAAGCTTTTGGTGCCGTTGTCAGGGAGTCACAATGGATTTATGGTTAGATTTTTGTTTAGATTGGTTATCTCTGGTCATAGATTTAGGTTGCGTTAGATAGGGTTTTTCTTTTGCTAATTCCTCAACAACTAACATATTTCTTTATTTTTTGTGCAAGGAGAATTTAAAAAAATGGAGTAAAGGTGTTCTTGTGGGGCAAATCTTCATCGGATTAGTTAGGATTTTATTGCTTTCTTAGATTAGGGTTTTCTATTTTTAAGAGGACTTGTAGTGAGGCCTCCAAATGGGTTGTAATAATAAATGCCAAGTGTTGGATATGGTGGTCCACACTTGAACTTTGTCAGAAATTCTACTATAACTCTTTCTCACTCTCTTTTACTTTCCTACTGTAGTTGCATTTTGTGTAAATTCCATTTTGGATGGTAATTTAATTCATATAGTTTAGGGCCATTCATTATAACTTTTTGCATATTATTTAGGGTTGGTTGGAATATTAGGTTATTGAAAATTCTCTTTTTATAGAGATTAAAACATGATTTAAAACTTATAAATTATGAATGTACTAAAAAAACCAATCGAAATGACACTAAGTACGTTCAATTCTGAGTTAAAATAAAAAAATCCCTAATTTTCTTTATTTTTATGAATAGAAGGATAAAATGATAATTTTACCCATGACTGAGATCTAAGACATCAATATTTAGAATGTACCTAGAAATAAGATTCCAACGCCACTAAGTACGCTCAATTTTGAGTTCGAGAGAATAAAATAGATTTTTCTCCATAAAAGGGCAAAATGGTCCTGTCACACCCCGTGGGGCCCACAAACGATTCCAATGCCTAGAAAAGATGTAATGAGTGATCAAACCACTACTAGATGTTAGTGGAGAAGGATGTGGTAGGGGAGGATCCAATGTTAATTTAATATTTAAAATAATTAAAACATAATTATTACATGTAATAATGAAAAATGTAAAATACCTGTAAATACTCCTCCAAAACTGTTCATTAAAATTTTCACAAAATCATCGTACTTAATCTAAAAAAATAGATCTAGATTCCTTCCCAAAATTCCAAAACTCCCAAAAATCTCCTTTCTTGCACTTTCTCTCTCCTCTCTCTAATTGGAACAAGAGACCTAAATTCAATTAGGCACTCTGTTCCAAGTTGAATCTCACAAATCCCACCGTCAATACAATCTAGTGGTGCAATCAACAAGAAATCACAGATCAAGGACTATCGGGCTATCTTATCATCAAAGGGTATTTATTTCAAATTGGGCTTCAAAACTACATTGTTTCTCCAATTTGGTAGGTGGAACCACTTCTTAAACTTATTTCATGTAATTTTTCTTTTTCTATAATTAGTTTTAGGTTAAAATTTATAAAAATAAAGTAAGGATTAGAACCCTTCAATTCTAGAAGATGTAAGGCTCATATGGAAAAATTGAGCCATCTAATCAATCTAGAAGGGTCCAAACCCTTAGGGTAGAAGTTTCAAGAAATTTTATAGAGTTTTGAGCCTTTGATTGAAGATGATTGATTGGACAGTCCAAAATGGACTATCTGATCTCCCCAAATTGAATCAGACGGCGGGATGTGCTACAAAAAGCCATACGAAGATGCACCCTATGGCAGCATCTGCAAGCGACATCGTCTCAATGGGATGATCGCACGACAACACCGGTCATAAGCGGATCGCATCATGATTGCATCCCAATGACGGGAGAGCACTGACCCTTCAACCCAACTGGCTTGCTTCACCCAATCAGTTCGGGCCATCCATTCCATTGGGCCCAGATCAAATATGGACCCCAGGAATGATTGTGAACTTCACAGTTCAATTGTAGAGTCATCTAAACCCCAAATTGAGATCGGAAAGTAGCTATGGGAAACTGATAACTTCTATTTTCTGCTGAAATCATAACATTTAGAAAATTCTTCAAGAAACTTTTTGTATTTAAGAATAAAGCTTCTAATTTTCATGATCTTCAAGATTTGAGATGATCAGATCTTGGGGATCTGATTTACAGATGATATAATGTTGAAATAAAGTGATAGCCATGACTTCTTTGGACCGATCTAAGATAAATTGAAAAATCTACCCTTTATGGTAGAAAAACCCTAACAATACAAAGGGACCCACTTGATCAATAAAATCAAGTATGATTAGACCCTTGGGATGGATTGAATGAATGATATTATGATGGAATCCATTGAGATCATGGATTGAATATGACCAAAAACAAAGGGATATGATCTTGGACCTTAATGGAGTAAAAGCCCTAAACTTAACTAAAATCCTTGATTAAAAAGGAAAAGACTTAAGATCTAATAATTGGATCATAAGTAATTGGATCTTAAGTAAAAGCTTTAATAATGAGAAATGGGTTAGCTTGAGTTATGCATTGATTTCATTTGATTTATTTCATGAATATAAGATCTATGATAGATTATTTTAGTATAACTTCATTTCAAATGTCCATAAAATTATTCATGAATGATGAATTGTAACTTAGGACCATGCTAGGATTTCACATTAGATTAGACTATGGTATGAGATGGTACCTTAGGTCCGTGATGGTTTAACTTGAGTTTATTAGATAAAGTACATTAGTTAGAAATCATGCTAGTGTAACCTTAAGTACCTTGTACCATTATCATTAGGATGTTCAATTATGTACTTTTATGCTTTAAAGTTATAATTTATTTTTGGTCAAATTTTATTAGTATATTTAATTGTTAAAGTAGCTATGAGATAAAGAGCGTAAAACACCAAAAATGGAATCTAATGAGAAAGTAGAGTTTCATGACACAAATAAGAGTGAATTATTTGACTTGGACTTAATTAGTAAGGGCTATAGTTAGTAAGACAATATAAGGATTTTCAAATCCTTGGCCTAAACTAGGAGAATAATAAACCCCATGAATGATATTTTCAAAGTTCATGGACTTTATTAAAATCAATTAGAAAGAGTACTTAGGGTTAACATGCTCACAGGAACTTTATGAAAGGTTGAGCTAAGGTGACTCCAGTGAATGTTGAACATGGTGGCTAAAGGGGTTTTCTAATAGAGCCTCACTCTTTCCCTACCTTCCATTAACGTTTGTGAGGTCTGAATGCATCCTTACATGAGGATTGAAGTAACCACTTTGTGTTCACCCATTCAGCTAGTAAGCCTTAGCCAATTGGAAGTAGGAGGAGTAGTCTAGACTTAGGCTAAAATAAGTTATTTTCAACTAGTATAATATTAATTAGTTGAATAATAATAATAAGAGCATAAAAGGTTAGTAAATTATCTAACCCTAATAAAAATTGTAAGAAAGATAAGGATGATCAAACAAGATCCATTGGATCTTGAATGATCAAGAACAATAAAAGAAAAAAAATTCTTGATGATGATGATATATATATATTGCTTGCAACGTAGATCAAATAGAATAGAAGATCTTAGATCAAATACAAGATCTGAACTCTTGATCAAATATGATTCAAGGAAGAGAACCAAGATCATCTTCCTTATGGATGATCAAACAACTAAACTTAGATCAAAGGAGAGCTAGATGATAGAAGATCTAAGATCTTGATCTTTATCAACAAGTATAAATTGTTGATCAGAGGATCTATGAAAGATCAAGATTAAAGAAAGGAATACACAAAGATTTACAATAGAAAATACTTAGATCTGAAAGATTAGAGGATCATTCTAATCATCAGATCTATTGATCAATAGGATAGACACTGTCTGAGGAAGATAGGTCATGATATGAAAAAAGATCTAGATCCTTTATATCAAAGGCCAAGATTAGATAAAGAATAGAGATAGGATTATTTAGAATGTATATGTATTGATAGTATGTATGAATTTACGAATTTCATACACCAGTCAGGATCATGGAGGATCTAAAGAGATGGATCACTATTTGAAGGTAGGAGGATTTTATAAATGCATCTACATAGGATGTACATGTTGAACACATGACCTTATGTTGACAAGTATAATGTTAGTACTTGTATTAAATCTCTTGAAACCCTTATGATCCAACTAAACACATATGAAATGGTTAAGTTAGAATTGAGGACTAGATTAAGTGAATATGGAACTAGAAAATATTCTAGCTCTAAGTAAACAAACATATTGTCTGATATGATGGAGGCTTGTGATTTTGTTTTAAATAGGCATAAGCCTGGGGATGCTATGTTAGAAGAGTTATGAGGGTTTGGCCACCCACTTCCCGAAATTTGATGATTTGAAAATACCTTGCCCTATGAGAAGCTAAAAGTCGAGTGGTGAAATTATGGGAAGGCCACCGCTATGAAAGTCCTATTTTCCCATATAGGTAGTGACATAGTATTTTCCACCATGGTATCAGTGGTGAACAGGGCAGTTATCAGAGCACGCTAGTACAGATCAGACTGCAGTATGGTTGTTGTGACGACCTGGGTTTTTGAAACATGATTTGTAAAGTATTTTGAAAGGCAGGGCCCTTAAGAGTATAAATTTTTTTTTGCAAAACAAAGCAGCGGAAATTCTTTTCGTTAGAACTTGTTTTGAAAACCCAAGTCACCACTTCATACATAACATAAGTACAATTTGTGTATAAAATAAAATTCCATTGAAGGAATATACTTTTATTAAACTCCAGGATCCATCCAGTGGTTCACAGTACAACCAAATCTAGTACAATACTTGTCCAAATTACATAATCCAAAACTCAAGCTAACCATACAATAAAACTCTCAACAAAGAAAAATACATGTCTTCAAGGGTATACCTTGAAGATTATTCTCTTCAAGTTTTCTATAGTCTTCAGCTCCTAACTCTCCTTCCCTGTATCTGAGATATTGCAATAATTACAATATCTCAGCAAGCAATGCTTGGTAGGGGAATCAAGAAACATAACATTGACAATGTAATTCCAATACTTCATAATCCCATTATCCTTAAACATACTCTTTACTTTGTAAGTTATGTATATCTATATACATACATACCCTTCATGGGTAAACCACTTAAATTCGTGAAAATAGTCAAATATCATTCCCAACTAAGCTGATCAATTCTCTTCATTTTGAGAATTTCGTATTACAGCTAATCTTATACTGGGAATTTTCCTTCTTGGGAAATATTGGTAATATACAATTACCTAGCATTTCATTATGCTATAACATAAGGCATTTCACTATGCCTATTCTCATATGTATCATAGTGTAAAATAATGAAAAAGGTTGCTATGCTGCAATCTGATCAGTACTAGCGCGCTCGAATAACTGCCTTGTTCACCACAGATACTATGGTGGAAAATATTATGTCATTGCCCATATGGGGGGGCAAGACTTTCATAGTGGTGGCCTTCCCATAATTGCCACCACCCGACTTTTAGCCTCTCTTAGGGCAAGGTATCATCACATCATCAAATTTCAAGGAGCGGGTGGCCAAACCCTCATAACTCCTCTAGCAATAGCATTCCCTAGGCTTATGCCTATTAAAACAAACTCACAAGCCTCCAAGCTTGTATGTAAAATAGATTTCATATATATCAGACCATATGTCTGTTTACTTAGGGCTGAAATATTTCCTAGTTCCCTATTCACTTATAGTTTAGTCCTTAACCATCTTATATGTGTTTGGTTGGATCATAAGGTTTTCAAGAGATTTGATACAAGTATTATCATTACTCTTGTCAACATAAGATTATGATTACAATCATGTATGCATTCATCAAATCCTCCTACCTTTATCTTTTACCCAATCTTCCATGATCCTGCCTGATGTATGAAATCTGTACATCCATACATATTGTCAATATATAAATTATGAACAATCCTATTGATCACTAGATTTGAAGTTTAGAATGATCTATGATCATTCCTATCTAAGTATTTTTTTTTTATCTCTAAGTCTCTATATGTCCATCTCCTTGATCTTGATCGTTCATAGATCCATTAATTGACAATCTACACATGTTGATAAAGATCAAGGTCCTGGATCTTCCATCATCTAATTCTTCTTTGATCTAAGTTCAGTTATTGGATCATCCCTATGGAGGATGATCTTGGTTTTCTTCCTTGAATCATCTTTGATCAAGGATTTGGATTACCTAATCTAATGAACTATAACAAGTATACTAATAAACATACTAAGTACAATATAGTGTTCTTATTCTTATTATTCTTGATCATCCAATATCTAATGGATCTCGTTTGATCATCCTTACTGTTTTTATTAGGGTTAGTTAATTTACTAACCTTTTATGCTCTTATTATTATTATTATTCAACCAGTTAATGTGCTTGGTTGAAGGTAACTTATTCAAGCCTAAATCTAGACTGCTCCTCTTATTTCCAATAGGCTAAGGCTTACTAGCTGAATGGGTGAACACAAAGTGATTACTTCAATCCTCATGTAAGGAGGCGTTTAGACCTCACAAACATCAACGAAAGGTAGGGGAAGAGCGAGGCTCTATTAGATAACCCCCTTAACCACTATGTTCATCATTCACTAGAATGACCATAGCTAAACCTTTCATAAGGTTCCTATAAGCATGTTTACCCTAAGTACTCTTTCTAATGGATTTTAATTAAGTCCATGAATATTTATAATGCCATTCATGGGGTTTATTATTCTTTTACTAATTTGGGCCAAGGACTTGATAATCCTTATATTGTCCTACTAACTATAGCCCTTACTAATTAAGTCCAAAGTACTCCATTCTTAATTGTGTAATGAAACTCTACTTTCTCATTAGAATACATTTTTGATGTTTTATGCTCTTTATGTCATAACAAGTAGAGCTACTAATAACATTTAACCATAAATGAATTATAAATTCAAAGCATAAAACTACATAATTTAACATTTAATGATAATGAGGCAAGGTACTTAAAATAATTAAATCTAGCACCTTATGATAACAATGAAATCACATATCATGCTAAAGTCTAAATGTTATACTAGCATGCTTTATAACATAATCATATTTAAAATGCTATTATATAAAATCAAACTAATTACATTAACATTTTTAGAAACCTTTACTTATGATCCAACCATTTGATCTTAGATCTTTTCCTTTGATTAAGGATTTTAGTTATATTTAGGGAATTTTCTTTATTAAGGTCAAAAGATCATACTGATCTATTTTTGTCATAATCCATCCATGATTTCCTTGGATTTCATCATATCAACACTTATTCTTTCCATCCCAAGGATCTGATCACACTTGATCTCATTGATCAAGTGGGTCCCTTTGTAATTTTAGGTTTTTTCTACCACAATGGGTAAATCCCTTAATATATCTCATATATATCCAATTAAACCATAGATCTCACTTTATTTTAATAGTATATCATTATTAAAACATATTTTTAAGATCTGATCATCTCAGATCTTGAAGATCTAGGCAATTGGAAACTTATTTCTTTAATACAAAAAGTTTTTACTGAATAGTATATCCATTTTATCATTTCATCAGAAAATAGAGGTTTCAAGATTTCCATAGCTTCTTTCCGATCTCAATTTGGAGTTTAGATGACTCCGGAATTGGATCTGAAAGTTCACAGTCCTTCCTAGGGCTTGGATTTGATCTGGGCCCAAGGAACGGACGGCCCAGATCTTTTGGGCAGAAAACCAAATCGGGCGGACGCGTTCTGTTCTTTGGTCTCGTCCGCTGGGATGAATAGACGAAGCACCCTTGAGGTGCGTCCACCGACGCGGACGGGATGAGCGGAAAGCTCGTCGTTCGCGCGCCCATAAATGGAGCTGTCGCTGGGCGCGTCTGCTCGTGGATTTGATGGACGTGCCGTCTCTTTGCTTGGGACGACACCCCACGAGCAGCACACGCGCCGTTTTCGGCGGTGCGTCACGTGTGCGTCTTGGGCGCCGTTAGATCCGGAGATCGAACAGTCCATTCTAGACCGTCCAATCAATCCTCTCTCAATTGAGGGCCCAAAATTTCTCTAATCTTTGGGAAAATTCTACCCTAGGGGTTTTGGACCCTTCTGGAACGATTGGTGCAGTCAGAATTTTCATCTGAGCACTCTATCATCCAGAATTAGGGCTTCTGGTGTTTACTTTATTTTTACCTTTTTATTACCAAAATAAATTACAGTAAACTAAAAATTACATAAAACAATATTAAACATCTATGGAAAGTATTTTCACCTACCTGATTGGAGAAAAATCCTCGATTATATGCCCAATTTAAAAAAATACCTTGTTGATGAAGATATGGCCTAAGATCCACCTTTCTTGCAAATTTTCGTTGTTTGAACTGTTGGATCTTGAAATTTCTTTGGGAGTTTTGTAGAATAGATATGTTGGGAAGTTTTGGACAGTGGAATTGATCAAATTAGATCTAAAACAGAGTGTCTAATTGATTTTAGGTCTCTTGTTCTAATCTAAAAAGAAAAACAAATTGAAAAGAGAGATGTCTCTTGGAAATTTGGGGTTTTTTGGGAGGGATTTAGGTCTAATTTCGGGGAGAGTGAAGAAATTTTTGTGGGGATTTTATGAGGAATTTTGGGGTTGTATTTGTAGGCATTTTGAGTCTTTTTTCATGATTATAATATTTTATTTTGTATTATTAAATGGCATGAAAGTCTCCCATGCTCCATTTTTTCTTCCCCATGCCCCATTTTTCTTTCCCAAGACCAACTGATGTTTGTTGACCCTTGGCTTCACGTGGGTGTGACGACCCGGGGTTTTTCAACTCAATATATTTAAATCTTTTCGAAAGGTGGGGCCCCAAATTTTTTCAAAAACCCAAAACAGTGAAAAGTAATTTAAATCGAATTTCATTTTCAGAAAAATCCCGAGGTCAGCCATTGACACAAAACAAGATTTTAATTTTAATTTTTATTTTCCAAGTAAACATGTTTAAAATAGATTTGTTATTCCAGGATCATCCAGTCATCAGCCACATTCCCATAACAGTATAATCAAGTCCAATAACATATATACATACACAGTCCATGTGAAATTAGAACATACCTCTAAATGAGACTTCTCGATCACTATTCTTCTAACTCCTCATGTGTCCTGTCTTTCTTTAATATCTGAGGCATTGCAACAAACACAATGCCTCAGCAAGCAAGGCTTGGTAGGTACATAGACATTTAATGTATATCAATGGAACAAAATCGAATAATTGTATTGATACAGTGAGTAAAGTAATTTTTACAAGAATATAATTATTTTAAGCAATGCTAATAAAATCTCAAAACATCATATACGATAAAACATGGATCTCATGGATTTAAAACATGATATAATCTCATGTAAATGAGCATACAATAACAACAAGGCACCCTAAAGTATATGGGTCCCATGAGTGTCCCATACACTCGTATCACAGATCATGAGTACTCATATCAAACCTCTGAGTGTCGTCACACCTGTGCATACCATCACTTCTTCAGGCTCTTCATGCATGTACACCGAATAAGAGTATGGATCGTCATGCCGCAGTGGCAACCCTCCATGGGTCTCAACCACCGCCGCTCCCCGTCGACACCATAACGGGAGACTTAGCGTCTGTCCCCATGGAAAGGCCCGAACCGGTAGTGTGGACTATCCATGTTACCAAACCCCTACCGAATGCCATCTACGGGCAGGTGTCTATCATATCAAAATCATATCACATCACAAATCTCGGAGGGTGGGTGGCCGGCCCTCTCCCTCCTAGCATGACGCCCACCGGGTGAGAGCACCCGTCATAAAACTCAAAATAGGAAAATCATGTATGTCAAAACCAAGAGCACTCGTGGCTCGCAATCCCCAAGGCACGCTCCTCATCCTGGAGTTAGCCTCTAAAAAGACCAGCCACCAAGCCTCTACTTTTCTTTCTCATAAAAACTCATCAATTTCAATGATGCAATAAGGAAAGATAATTTTCTAATTGTGTATAAGTAGATAATCTCATGAAACCATCGGTCATAGTCCATTCAATATATGATTGAAATCAAATAGCAATCATAGCACAAAACTCTAAATCTCATAAAATCATTGATTAATAATCAGTATAATTTAAATCACCATCAATCATAACGCCATGATAATACAAGGTTTTAAAATCAAAACGAAACATTAAATGTCGTCACCTACCTCAATTGTCGTTACTTAGCTCGTGTCCCTCCTTCAGTCGAGTCCGAGAATACCTTGGTAAAGTCCTGAATGATGTTCAAACATAAGAGCTAGACGTTATTTCTAGGTTCACATGGTAAGGTTAGATTTGTATGATTTGTTAGTTTCTAGGGGTTACTCTCTGATATTTTTAGGTTGATCTTTATCTAAGAATGTCCTGCATTTTATTGTATAATTGGGTCTGTGTCAAAATTACGGACGCAACGGTCCTTTGGCTTGTCAAGCGGAGTTATATAGGCTCCGAAATTGGATTTTTCAAGGTCGCGCCTTAATGGGCGACCCAATTGTAGTGCCTAGGGTCCTGCGCGCCACGGTTCTAGAGTGCGCGCTCTACGGTTTCTAGTATACGCGTGCACCCTGGTTGCACTGCAACCAGGTTGGGTCATGTACGCACGTCCGAATGGTGTGCTAAGGTGTGCACTCTGGACAGCATTGCGTGGACGCATCTTAGGCGTAGCTACGGCGTGCTTTGGCTCCTAGGACATCCCATGAGTCATGATCGAGCCAAGAAAACTATTCGCACGCGACGCGTGCGCAAGGACAGCCCCCAGGGGGCTTGGTACAGATGTGTGTGTCAAGCTAGGCGCCCCTTGGACCGCGCCATGCACCCGAGGACGTCCGCACCCCTGGGACGCTCGTGCGCCCCTGGGAGGCGCTCTCCTCTCTCTCTCTCTCTCTCTCTCTCTTGACGGGTTTTCACCCGTCTGGTTTTGTTCACGGAAAGCCGATGATTCCGGCCGGAAGAGCACCCAGATCCGGCGTGGATCTGGGCTGGGAAGGAAAGGGGAACGAAGGTCTAGTTTGGGCAGCCTGGAACGGCGCCCTGGTCGGCGAGTTTTGGAAGGGAACCCGTGTTCTCCGGGTTTCCACGGCATTTCCCCCAGCCGGAAAACACCCAGATCCGGCGTGGATCTGGGCAGGGAAGAATGGCAACTAAATAGGAAGGGTTGAGGGGCTTACCTGGGTGGTTTGGAGCGATGCCCATCGCTAGTGGGTGCGCCCTTTCCCGCTCTGAAACTCCCTGTCGCCGGAAAACTCAAAAATGGGAGAAAACTCCGACTCCGATGAGGTCAAAGGGAGAAGAGGGGAGGTGAAGAGATGGGAGTGGCCAGCCTGTAGGGACGACTCGGGCCTGGCCGGAATTTGCAGGGAAAACTGAGTGAGGGTTTTTTGACTTTTTTTTGCCGGAACCCCAGTCTCAAAACGGCCATGAAATCGTGTTTTTGGAGAGGGGAAGATGGGGCTTTTTTTATAGCTTTGCTATGGCGGTGCTTGCCAATGGCGGTGCCGCCATTTCCGATGGTGGAAACCTCTGGAAACTAGGGGTTTCCGGAGAAATCGGGAGGAAGAAGAAGACGGGGTGCCGTTATCAAAACGGCCCCCTGCGTTTTCTGTCTTTTTCGTTTTTAATTTAAATTACAGAAATACCCCTATCTTTAAACGGCCGTAACTTCTTCATACGGACTCCGTTTTGGGTGATTTTGGTCTCGTTGGATTCCTTTTTCTGGGACACATCTAATGGTACCATTTTCAGGACCAAGTTTCTGGGTTTAGTTAAGGCGACTAGTGAAATGACCAAAATGCCCTTATCTTCAAAATTGAACTTTTCATGGGCTTTTAATATTACAAAAATTGGGGTCATTACAGTGGGCTTCTGATAAGATTGGTTTTTGGGTCCCTTGTGAGCCCCATGTTGGCACCACATGGTGTAAAAAGACCGTTTTGCCATTTATGTATAAAATTTTGGGTTTTATTCCCATGATCTCGGATTTGAGTGTACTTAGTGGCGTTGGATTTGTATTTCTCAGTAGATTCTAAATTTTGATGTCTCATATTTTGAATTTTAGGAGATTTTGATTTTTGGGTAAAATTACTATTTTACCCCTTTTGTCCAAGAAATGAAGAAACTTAAGGATTTCTTATCCGAATTCAAAATATGTTGTGCTTACAGTCATTTTGAAGCGTTTGCTAAGTTTAGTTTTAATTTTACATGTCTTATGATTTGATTATACTTTTATAAAAAGTATATTCTAAATAACCCTAATATTTTGGCCCGAAATATCTGAAACTCAAACTTTATTGATTTTCTCAATCAATTACAAAAATTGGGGTTATTACAATCTTCCCCCCTTACAATAATTTCGTCCTCGAAATTTGTAATACACTACTTACTCAAACAAACTAGGGTGTGTCTTCCTCATTTCTACTTCTGTTTCCCACGTGGCTTCCTCAACAGGGTGATGTTGCCACAGGACTTTGACTAACGGAATGCTTTTGGTTCTTAACTTCTGTTCCTTGCGGTCCATAATTCGTATTGCCTTCTTTTCGAAGGTTAGGTCAGGCTTTAGCTCTTCTGGCACCCTTTGAATTACATGAGTGTCGTCTTGGAGGTATTTCCTTAGCATAGACACATGAAAGACACTATGTATTTCTGAGAGTTGGGGTGGTAAGGCTAATTTGTAGGCCACTGGACGAACTCTTTCTAAGATTTCAAATGGACCAATGAATCTAGGACTAAGTTTTCCTTTCCTTCCAAACCTCATTACTCCTTTGACAGGTGATACCTTTAGAAATATGTGCTCCCCCACATCAAATTCCAGGTTTCTATGTCTTTTATCTGCGTAACTCTTTTGTCGACTGTGTGCTGTTAACAACCTCTTCTGTATCAATCTTACCATGTCTACACATTGTTCCACTAGTTCTGACTTTATCAGCCTTCTTTCTCTAACTTCACTCCAACAGGTTGGTGATCGACATGGCCGTCCATACAATGCTTCATATGGTGCCATACCAATACTTGCCTGAAAACTGTTGTTATATGCAAATTCTATTAAAGGAAGATGTTCATCCCAACTCCCTTTCCAATCTAATGCACATGCTCTCAACATATCTTCTAAGGTTTGAATAGTCCTTTCTGATTGACCATCTGTTTGAGGGTGAAATGTTGTACTGAGTTTAAGTGAGGTTCCCAAGGCTTGTTGTACACTCTTCCAACATCTCGAAGTAAATCTTCCATCCCTATCCGAGATAATGGATAGTGGAATCCCATGAAGTCTTACTATTTCTTTGATGTATAACTTAGCCAGACTGCCAACTGATTGGTTTTGTCTAATTGGAAGGAAATGTATTTGAGACTCTTATGATTTATAAATGCATTGAATTTTTCTCCATACAAATAATGTCTCCAAATTTTCAATGCAAAAACTACAGTTGCCAATTCTAGGTCATGTACTGGGTAATTTATTTCATGTTTCTTCAATTGTCTAGATGCATAAGCAATGACCTTCCCATTTTGCATTAACACACCTCCTAACCCTTTGCCTGAAGCATCACAGTATATTTCATATCCCCCACTCCCAGCTGGTAAAGTCAATACTGGTGCTGTAGTTAACCTCTTCTTTAGCTCTTGAAAACTATTTTCACATTCTTTTGACCAAGTGAATTGTACCCCCTTTCTTGTGAAGGAAGTCAGAGGAAGAGCTAGACGAGAGAAACCTTGAATGAATCTATGGTAGTATCCTGCTAGTCCAAGAAAACTAAGTATTTCTGTTACTGTTTTAGGTTTCTCCCAATTCATTACTGCTTCAATCTTGGTGGGATCCACTTCTACTCCATTCTTGAAAATTACATGACCTAAAAATTTGACCTTCTTTAATCAGAATTCACACTTACTAAATTTACCAAACAGTTTATGTGTTCTGAGGGTATTTAGTACAATTCATAAGTGTTCTTAATGTTCTTTGATACTGGTAGAGTAAATCAGTATATCGTCGATAAATACAATCACAAATTTATCCAAAAATTCTTTGAAGATTCTATTCATCAAATCCATAAACACTGCTAGTGCATTGGTCAGCCCAAAAGACATGACTAGAAACTCGTAATGCCCATATCGAGTTTTGAATGCTGACTTGGGTATGTCTTCATCCTTAATGCACAATTGATGATATCCTGATTTAAGGTCAATTTTAGAAAAGACCTTAGTAGATTGGAGTTGATCAAAGAGATCATCAATGCGAGGTAAGGGATACCTATTTTTCACTGTGACACTATTCAACATTCTATAATCAATGCATAATCTCATTGACCCATCCTTTTTCTTCACAAATATTACTGGTGCTCCCCATGGTGAACTACTTGGTCTAACAAACCCTTTTTCTAACAATTCTTGCAATTGTCCTTTTAACACTTTCAACTTTGCTGGGGCCATCCTATAAGGTGCTTTAGAAATTGGAGTTGTACCAGGAATTACTTCAATGGTAAACTCAATTTCTCGGTGTGGGGGTAACCCTGGTAGTTCTTTAGGAAAAACATCTTGCAAATCCCTGACCACTTCAATTTCTGTTATCCTGGGTTGCTCAACATCTAAGGAAACCACTGTTGCTAAAAATGCCTGACACCCCTTGGACATATGTTTGACTGCCTTCATAGCTGAGATGATGGATTTGTCTAAGTCATTGTGTTTCCCATACAGTATTAATACTTTCTCCCCTGGTATACTAAATGTGAGTTTCTTCTTGTGACAGTCCATAACTACCCAGTGTTTTGCTAACCAGTCCATACCCAGTATGATGTCAAAATCCTCCATGTTCAATAAAATGAGGTCTATGTCCATTCTTTTGCCCAATACTTCTAGAGGTACATTATGCAAGTATTCTTGCAGTTTAACTGCTTTTCCAACTGGAGTTGTTACATCTAGATCAAATCCCAAGTTGTTCACTGATAGTTGTAGACTAGATGCAAATTCACAAGATATAAAGGAATGCGTAGATCCAGAATCAAATAGTACTTTGGCATAGTTGTCTACTACAAGTAGTGTACCTTCAATTACCACATTGGATGGTCTAGCTTGGCCGTCAGTGATGGCGAAGACCCTTCCTTGGTGTCGAGGAGCAATTTCTAGTTTTGCTTCCCTGACTGCCAATGGTTTGGTACAGTGGGTGGTGATATGTCCATACTCCCCACAATTGTCGCACTTGACTGGAAATCGTTGTGGTTGTTGTTGTATAGGTCGTGGACAGATATTGCCTTGGTGAAATTTCCTACATCTTGGACATGGCTGTCTATTTGGCCTTGGTGCATTGTTCCTTTGATTTCTTTGAGGCTTAAAATTGTTCCAAGGTCTTTTATTCTTTTGGAAAGGCCTTGGGTTATTGTTTCCTCCTCCACTGAACTTGGTAATTTGACCCTTTTTGTACTCATCTTCAAACTTGGAGGCCATTTCCACATAGTCTGCCAAGGTAGTGGGTTTAGTACCCAGCACCTTTATTTTCAGCCCTGGCTATAGCCCTTCAATAAATTGATCCACAGTGTGTGTTTCTGTGTCACACACATGAGTCGCGAATCTCCTTAGTTGTGTGAACTTGTTATCATAGTCCACCACTGACATATCCCCTTGTTAGCTGATCTCCACCAAAATGCAGCTTCTTGTTTGAATAAATATGTGGCAAATTTCACCTTCAACTCTGAATGAGTACGTAGTGCACTAAAAGTCTTTTCAACTTCATATATCCATTATTCATCCTTTTCAGCTTCACCCTTGCCATCATACATCGTAGCCCTCTTTTGAAAACTTTTCAGCATTTTGTCAACTTTTTCTGGTGCTAATGGGGATTTTCCCACTTCTTCACTTGGTACAAGGGAAGATTGCCCTTGTCCTAGTGTGGGAGTAGCTGGTGG
Organism: Warburgia ugandensis; assembly: GCA_035236585.1. NCBI lineage: Eukaryota > Viridiplantae > Streptophyta > Magnoliopsida > Canellales > Canellaceae > Warburgia > Warburgia ugandensis. The sequence goes on from CP141133.1 coordinate 41,185,318, forward strand.
TGGTGGTGGTGTTGGTGTTGGTGTAGTATGTCTCACCTCAGGCTGAGCCTGCGTACTTGGTATTTCTACAGGAGGTGATGAACCTTGGGGTTGTTATAGGTGAGGAAGGAGGTTCCTTAACATCCTTGTCATCATCTCTTCCATATTACTCATGGTTACTCTCTCCATATTGTCTTTTGGAGTATTTTGAGCTGTCTGCCATGTGACTCTCTTTGGTGGCATCTGCTCATAAACCAAAATTCTATCAATCCTCTATACAACTACTTCTATCTTAATCTAGACATGGATTATAATCTCTCCTTTGGACATATTTGTACTGTACTGTGATTGGATGAATCGCTCTAATACCAACTGTGACAACCCGGGTTTTTGAAACATGATTTGTAAAGTATTTTGAAAGGCAGGGCCCTTAAGAGTATAAATTTTTTTTCGCAAAACAAAGCAGCGGAAATTCTTTTCTTTAGAACTTGTTTTGAAAACACAAGTCACCACTTCATACATAACATAAGTACAATTTGTGTATAAAATAAAATTCCATTGAAGGAATATACTTTTATTAAACTCCACGATCCATCCAGTGGTTCACAGTACAGCCAAATCTAGTACAATACTTGTCCAAATTACATAATCCAAAACTCAAGCTCACCATACAATAAAACTCTCAACAAAGAAAAATATATGTCTTCAAGGGTATACCTTGAAGATTATTCTCTTCAAGTCTTCTATAGTCTTCAGTTCCTAACTCTCCTTCCCTGTATCTGAGATATTGCAACAATTACAATATCTCAGTAAGCAATGCTTGGTAGGGGATTTAAGAAACATAACATTGACAATGTAATTCCAATACTTCATAATCCCATTATCCTTAAACATACTCTTTACTTTGTAAGTTATGTATATCTATATACATACATACCCTTCATGGGTAAACCACTTAAATTCGTGAAAATAGTCAAATATCATTCCCAACTAAGCTGATCAAGTCTCTTCATTTTGAGAATTTAGTATTACAGCTAATCTTATACTGGGAATTTCCCTTCTTGGGAAATATTGGTAATATACAATTACCTAGGATTTCATTATGCTATAACATAAGGCATTTCACTATGCATATTCTCATATGCATCATAGTGCAAAATAATCAACAAGGTTGCTATGCTGCAGTCTGATCCGTACTAGCGCGCTCGGATAACTGCCCTGTTCACCACTGATACTACGGTGGAAAATATTATGTCATTGTCCCGTATGGGGGGGCAAGACTTTCACAGTGGTGGCCTTCCCATAATTGCCACCACTTGACTTTTAGCCTCTCTTAGGGCAAGGTATCATCACATCATCAAATTTTAAAGAGTAGGTGGCCAAACCCTCATAACTCCTCTAGCAATAGCATTCTCCTAGGCTTATGTCTATTAAAACAAACTCACAAGCCTCCAAGTCATGGGTCGGGTAATTAACGTCATGCTTCTTGAGTTGTCGAGAAGCATAAGCAATCACCTTCCCATGTTGCATAAGTATGCAGCCTAGTCCTTGTTGCGAGGCATTGCTGTATATCTCAAATCCGCCACTTCCTGAAGGCAAGGTAAGGACAAGTGCTGTAGTTAACCTTCTTTTTAGTTCCTGGAAGCTTTCCTCACATTTATCAGTCCATTCAAATCTTGTGTCTTTCTTGGTCAGCTTAGTTAGAGGTAAAGCAATTTGTGAAAAACCTTCAATGAATCTCCTATAATATCCGGCAAGTCCTAAGAAGCTTCTTATTTCTGTGACTGTCTTAGGCCTTTCCCAGTTCTGTACTGATTCAACCTTAGTGGGGTCAACTACTACGCCATCTTGAGAAATAATGTGTCGTAAGAAATTAACCTTTTCCAGCCAAAACTCACACTTACTGAATTTTGCATATAACTTGCGTGCTCGTAGGGTGCTTAATGTTATCCTTAGATGTTCCTTATGGTCTTCAAGAGTTTTAGAATATATTAAGATATCGTCCACAAACACTATGATGAATTTATCTAAGTACTCCTTGAACACCCTATTCATGAGGTCCATAAACACGGCTGGAGCATTAGTTAAACCAAAGGACATCACTCCGAATTCATAATGACCGTATCGAGTCCTGAAGGCTGTCTTGGGGATATCTTCTTCTCTAACTCGAAGCTGATGGTATCTGGATCGCATATCAATCTTAGAGAAGACTCTGACTGACTGAAGTTGATCGAAAAGATCATCAATTCAGGGAAGGGGGTACTTATTTTTAATGGTGACCCTATTTAGCATTCGATAGTCTACGCACAGTCTCATGGAGCCATCCTTTTTCTTAACAAAAAGGACTGGAGCTCCCCACGGAGATACGCTAGGTCGTATGAACCCTTTGTCAAGTAGTTCCTGTAACTGGGTCTTCAGTTCTTTTAGTTCTGCAGGAGCCATTCGGTAAGGAGCTTTAGAAATGGGGGAAGTACCGAATATAAGGTCAATGATGAACTCAATTTCCCTTGGTGGAGGTAGACCTGGTAAGTCCTAAGGGAATACATCAGGAAATTCTTAGACTACCTCGACATCCTCTAGCTTTGGTTGGGGACTCTCGACAGATTCAATCTTGGCTAAAAAGAAGGGGCATCCTTGAGCAATGTTCTTAACTGCTCTCATGGCAGAAATAACACACACTCCAGAATAATCCTTTCTTTCTTTGAGGGTGAAAGTGCCTCTATTAGGTAGGGTAAAAGTGACACGTTTCTGGCGGCAATCAACAAAGGCTTGAGGAAAGGCTAGCCAATCCATACCTAGGATGATGTCGAAGTCATTCATATCTAAGTGAATGAGATTGGCATGTAGCAAATGACCCTTAATCAAAATGGGGACATCCTGGAGATAAGAATAGGTGGGGAGTGCCTAGCCTACAGGAGTCATGACTTCTAGAGTGAAGTCTAGGTCCTGTGGTATAATGTCCAAGGATGATGCAAATTCCCCGGATATGAAAGAATGAGTGGAGCCTGTATCAAATAGAACTTTAGCAGGTGTATCATAGATAGAAAGAATACCTTCAACTACTGCATTTGAAGCCTAGGCTTGACTGGAAGTGAGGGCAAAGACACGTCCTTGGCTTTTTGGAACTTGATCTCCTTTACGCTCTTCAACTTTCTTTTTAGAACAATCCCTAGCAAAATGTCATGGTTCTCCACAAAGATAGCAAGTGATGTTGAAAATGGGACATGTTTTGCCTAAATGACTCCTATTACACTTAGGGCATGTTTTCCAATCTAGTCTTCTTCCTTTGTTTTCAAACAGCTTCTTGAAAGGTGGCTTGGGTCCAGATGACTGAAATGGTCTCTTTCCTTTATTTCTCATGGTGTTGATGTTCTTAGTTTCCTTCATCGCCTGATTCCTTTGGTAATCTTTTTCATATAGGGAGGCCATCTCTACTGCCTTGGCTACGGTGGAAGGTTGGAAACCTAGAACTCTGTTCCTAAGTCCTGGGTTGAGTCCATCTACAAATCTTTCTGCCGCATCTTCCTCATCAGCACAAGCACGTGGTGCAAATCTTCGGAGGCTGATAAATCCACTTTCATACTGTTGGACAGTCATATTTCCTTGTTCTAAGTCCATAAATTCCTTTTCCTTCTGTTTTCTTATGTGTCTAGGATAATATTTGTCATTAATGACCTTTTTCAACTCTTCTCATCCTATTGTTTCTCGCTGATCAAAATAAGTTCTTTCCGTTATTTCCCACCAAAAGGTAGCCTCTCCCCTAAACAAAAATGTGGACATGGGTACTTTTCTTTCTTCAGCTATGTTCATGGCTTTAAATATCTTTTCAATGTCAATTAACCATTTTTCAGTTGTAGATGCTTCATCTTCTCCTGTAAATGAGGGAGCTAATTTCTGAAACCTTTCTAACTGGACCTCAGTCCTATCTATTACTTTATCAGGAGAAGGATCTCGAGTGGTAGGAGTTTGGCTTTGACTATTCATGTATTGTCCCATATTCTGTAAGAATTGTTGGAATAACTTAGCCATCCCGTTGCTCGATGCAGTGGAGTCCACTGGTGGGGCTTCAGGTCTTGGAGCATTGCTTCCTTTCTTCCTAGGCATCTGTAATCACAAGGTAATTCACCAAATCTCAGTTTGTGTGATCCTATTACCCCTTACTCTTTCATGGGTGAAACTTGACTATAAGTTATTCTCCTCATAACTGGGCTGTGAATAACGTTAAACTGTGCTTTGATACCAACTGTGATGACCCGGGTTTTTATATGATGCAATTTTTATAAAAAGGCGAGATCTCTTGTTTTATAAGTATGAAATGCATGAAAATCTTTTTCTCTTAGAAAACAATCTTTCATAAAAACCCCGAGTGTCAAAACACATTCTCAAATTATCTAGCCATGGCAAAGTTTTAAATCAACATTATTCCCAAGAAAGTGTTAGTCATAACCCCAGCTATTAGCGAGTAACTACAATCAAGTAACATTGAAAGATAAGGTGGGGGTTTACTTACTTGCCCTTAGTTTGGGTGTCTCCTAGGACAAGCGTTCCTTGCCCTTAAGTATTTACTTTGTGTCTAAAAAATGTTGAGGATTGGGTGAGTATATACTATACTCAGTAGGAGCCTATCACTACTAGTTTTATAATGCATGAGATGCTTTAAAATCATATGCTCTTTCAAAACATGCGCATGTTTGAATACTCAAGTTCAATATCGATATTAAAATCCATTGTCAAACTGAAATACTAACGACTTAAAGGATCACATAATCCAAAATCAAAAGTATCTTATACATATATATCATAACATTATGATATGCATAAGATCCTTCATTGAATCCAACTCATGGATATCTAGTATGGTATGGTTGACCAACCTCATATCATGCCATATGCAATGCAAATAAGTCCACAAAACCATAGGGTCCAACTATGCCCACGACCTCACCACCATGTGGTCCCCGGGCACCTAGGGACACAGTGTCATAGCCTCCATGGGGCATATGACACATCGACCCAGTGTCGTAACACTAGTGGTAGCCCCCTGTACCACATGTAGTCGACGTAGGGACATGCCCTTTTTGGGCGTGGTACCCAATCCACCTAGTAGTGGTAGAGGCTGGGAGGCCACCCCAACCTCTCGGCATAGTGCCCACGAGCTTATCAGCCCAAATCATAATCAAATCAAACAAGCGAAAACCTCTCTTTTTTCAAAAACCTGTCCTCTTCGGGTCCCTCACAACTGCCTGGCCCTCAGTACTCCAGCATCTTTTGGTAACCCTCAAGGACATACAATTTTTGCAAGGACTTAATGCTCAAAAATCATGCAAGGTATGGAATAGTTTGCAAAACATATCTATGCATAATGTATATACAATTATTTACAAAACATGTCTATGCATAAAGCATTTATCACATGCATGCTGAATTAAGTAATGCTAAACAAGTCATATACTTAAAACATGTATTCTCAAAACAATAATTGTTCTTTTAAAAGAATCTAGTAGCGATAGAGCACCTACCTGGCTAGGTCGCGCTAATCCCTTTGTCCTCGTACGCTTCTGAGCATGGTTTGGGGAATCAAGGTTAGTTTGGCCTATCTTTTATGGGTTTTAGAGTGGTTGGTCTTATTACTTAGGAATTAGGGGTCCATCCCTATGCCTATGGGTGTCCTAAGGTCCTAATTGGGCCTTGGTATCTTCAGTTTTCCAAAGGTCTAGCGGCCACACGCCACCATGCTATTCTAAAGTTCATGACCACCTTTGATTAGGCCTTGATTAGGAATTTTATAACTTGGGTGTGTCCACCTCGTCGACACGGACACAACACCTTTTGCGGTACCTCAATTGGAGCTCTAGATCTCAAGTTATAAGCATTTTAGTGTCACACATACGTAAGGGCCTTAAGAGTGAAAAGGCAGAATGCTAGGGCGTTGCGTGTCAGTGGCATGCGCCCCAGCTTCCTTAAGAACAGAAAAATCTCGGATCCCTAGCGCATTGCGTGTCTGCGGCGTACGCCAAACGCGCCGGATTTTCCCGCCCGTCTCTCTCTTTTGCGGGCGCGTTCGTTTGGTTTTCTTAGTCGCGGTCAACGCGTCTCATCCTGGTGGGTCTTTCTGGTCGTTTGGGGGACTGGGGCATCCTCAGGACACCCTGGTTTGAACTTGTTGAACTAGTGCGGCCCAAGGAATATCCCTGGGTCCTTGGTGACTCTCCAGGGCTCCATTTTGCATGATTTTTCATGCAAAAACTTAGGGAAACTTATCATAGGACTATTGTGAAGACGGGTTTTGAGGGATCTTGGGCATACCTGGCTCATTGCTGGGTTTTTCTCCTCATTTCCCTTCTAGGTTGCTCTCCACAACGGGTTTTCTTCAAGCTTTTGGGCTGCCATTAGAGGCGCCCAAGAGCTCTATTTATAGAGCTATATGAGGGTTCTGAAGGGGGCTCTCACCACCCTTGAATGGCCGTGGAGAAACCTCTAGAATGGTGGTGATTTCTCCTCTAATCACCACCGTTCTAGAACCCTCTGGGAGGTTGAAGATGAAGGGTGCCTATATCAAAACGGGCCCCTGTGTTTTGCAGGCTAAATCCGTTTTTTTGTAAAAGTTACATTTTTTGCTCCTAAACTTCAAAGGGCCATAACTTGCTCATTTTAACTCTGTTTTAGGTGATTTTGGTCTTGTTGGATTCCTTTTTCTGAGATGCACATAATGGTACCATTTTTAGGACCAAATTTCTGGGTTTAGGTAAGGTGAATAGTGAAATGACCAAAATGCCCTTATCTTCAAAAACTGAACTTTTCATTGCTAACTTGGGATTTTAATATTACAAAATTGGAGTCATTACACATGATGTGCTCCCTGGGGTGACTATTGTATGCGAACCATGTGCGGGCAGGTTTCCAACTCGACTAGAACGAACGGGGCGTCCTGGGAACCATGATGTGTGGGCCCTACGTGGACAATTCTGGTTCGTCCATTGATGCACGGCACTAAAAATGCAATTGAGGAGGTTATATAACTCTAATTAACGATCCGAAAGAACCATTGTGTTCGTAATGAGGAGGACTTAATAATACTATAATATTTAGGATCATTGGACTATTTCATGTGACTATAGCCTAAAAACCATAAAAATCTCATAGATCTACGAGATCAAAGATGATTAATTCTCATAGATTGATCCATTAGGTATATTAGGAGATCAATATACATAGAGAAAACCTAAAATCACATATAGATCAACCATGATAAGTGAGATTCAACATGGAGAACCATAAATCAGAGATCTATAATGTCTAGTATAGGTCTAGCTATTGATCTATAAAATAGGAAATAATATTTGGATTCTTATTTCCAAATAATCAGGACTTCACAAAGGTGATCTAGAGCTCGAATTAAGGAGAAACACCATCCAAGGAACATCAAGGTAGGTAGTCTGATACTACTAAGTTTTCAAATGCATTCTAAACCCTAAGTGATTTACTTGACTTTATTACCATATTCGTATATGCTTTTTGAGATATGATGTTCTTATACGAGCATGTGGAATTACCTTCATGATTTATGGCCTTGAATATGATTACTGGCATGAACAGATTTTATGCATTGCTCGCATGTTTTGAAAATAATTGCATGATTTATGATGATTTATATATGCTTTTTGGAGTATTGAGCCTAGTGGGTACTATGCTGAGAGGTTGTTTATGTATGAGGTTGGCCTCCTGGCCTCTACCACCAAAGGGTGGATGGTATCACTACCAAAAAGGCATTGTCCCTTCCTTGATTGCTGTGGCAAACAGGGACGACCACTAGAGGTGTTCACGGCACCCTTTTAGGAACATATCCATAGCCGCCATGGAGGCTATGGTGGACTGGTCTTTAGGTACCGGAGACACACGAGTCCAAATGTGTTCTAGTCGTGAGCATAGTTGGCCCTATGATTTCAGTGATATCGATATGCATATAAGATTGAGATGGTCATAAATGAGTACTCTTGACTAGCTGGCTTGATGTGTTGGCCGAGAGACCATGTGCATGATACTTATAGTGATGCCAGCATCTGCTTTGGATGATGACTATTTTAAGAGTTTCATTATTATTATATTTTACTCATTGGTTTCATGTGTTTGTTGAGATCTTATTACTTGGATCTATTGATTTCTATTTTATGATTTTAGTCATATTTAGAAGACTAGATTTGCATATGGATTCCATGATTGAAATTGCATCAATGAGCTTACTTTTTATGCACAAATATGTATGTTTACACAAAAACGAATCACTAATGTTTCACATGAAAAGCCCTTGAAATTATGCATGTCGTGATTTCAAAATATTAGTATTAGATCACTTAGTGGGTATGAGGAATACTCACCCAAATATATTATTTTTATAGATTAACTCCAAAAGGATTAGATGAGGCATCGAAAAATGATAGTGCTACGATTAAATGAATGAAGAGAAGACAAGCATAAATGTAAGTATATGATCTACCCTTTTGGGCATGTGTCTATAATTACTATAGTTGTATTGTGCGCTGTGACTGGATATACTTGGGAAATATTTATGATTTTCTTTATTTTTCAAATATTTTCTTATTCATCTTGAAAGCAAATGAAACTTGGGATTTTCAAAAAATTAAAAAGAAAATATTTTTCCATTGCATTGCATGGTTTTTATAAAATGGTTTTCAAAATAGGGATCGATCCCACCTTAGGAATTAGTTTTGCATTTAAAAATGCATGTGAAAACCCGAGTCGTCACATATTAGTTTGAAAGTCATGATAAAAGATCAAGAGATTGTCATTGTGAAAACACCAATTTTCTAGAATTATTTGGAATTAATTGGAATTTTTACAAAAATTGAGGTGGAATATTATATTTAATATAATATTATTTTATAGAAAAGGAATCAAGTGTTGAAACATAGATATTTGGAATCATACTAAGGAAATTAGTCAGAATGACTATAAGCACGATGAAATCTAAGCTCGAGTAAAAAATCCCTATTTTTCTTAATTTTTGTGAATTTATATTTACCCATAAGGGTAAAATGGTCATTTCACTTTTGTGTGAGGTCCATAAAAGTTAAGTGAGCTGGTGGAAAGCCAGCTCAGGGAATATCAATAATGAAGAATAAACATGGTAAGGAATCTCTTTTAATTTTAATAAGAAAAGAATAAAAATTATTTTTAAGAAATAATAGAAAATTTAAATAAAATAATACACAATTAACCCTATAAATAGCTCTCATATGGGCTGCATGAAATTCCACAGATCCCTAGACTCTCCTACTCTTTCCCCCTCTCCTTCTCCCTCTTTCTTTTCTTTTCTTTTTCTTTTTCTTTTCTTTTCTCTCTCCTCTTCCCTTTACAACCACATAACATCTACGAATGCACCAAAGGGGAATATTCCCTCTCGATCAGTAGGCATGTACATAGACGTGTCATCCCCAATAGACCCAAGGTTTCACCCTGGTACTGTTTTTCAATTAGTCGTCCAACTCTGCCTGTTGAAATCAAGATCTGAGATGTTCATTGTGTTTGGATCATCTCCACCTTCAAAAGCCCCATGATTTTACAAGGATCAGAGAAATATTCACCAGTGAAATCACCAAAAAATAATAACCCCAGAAAGGTCACCATCTTAGGTAACTATTTTTCTAAATTCTGATCAATTAGACCAGTAACAGTGTAATCAGACTTGATCATTTAGTTTGGAATACTTTGAACATTAAAACCCTAAGGTCTCCATCGAAGACGAGCAACAAAATTGGAGAAAAGGAGTACTTGTATATTTTTCAATGCTAAAAGGGATTTCAGAATTTTTATCTTCTTCGGTGACTTTCTTCACTCCGACAGCTTGAGGTGGGTGGTTTCCTCATTTCCCCTTTCATTCCATAAACTCTAGATGCAATCTGAGGTCCCATCATACAACGGCTGAGATGAAAACTCTAAGTCATTGGATGAAATTCTGGGACCCAGAAACCCTAAGCGCATGAATCTCAGCCATTGATGATGGTAGATCAGGAATGATCCAGAGATAGGTGATTTGACAATCCCGATCAGGACATCTCATGTATCCCCAGTCACCACTCAGTACACACTGGCTATCACTGATAGAATGAGGCACAGATGGGCTGCTGATCGTCCCTATCAATCCATAAGGGCTAGATTGAATCTGGGCACTTGTGAGGATTGAAATTTTCAAACTTTAATTCAGAGCTCATTTTAACTCCAAACCAAGATAGAAAAGAAGATCTGGATTCCTTATGAAGAGTAGAATCTAATAGAAATATAAAATTTAAGTTTTACTCATTGTAAAATTCTATAAATCATAAAATGATGTACTAATTCCCAAGATTAGTCAAATATGATATGATTAGACCTTGGATTTCTGATCCATCAGTGATCTAGTGATGAGGGATCATAGAATCAAGAGTTATATGTGACTTATCTAGGATGAATTAAGAAATTTAACCTTAATGGAAGAAAAATCTTTAAAATGATCATGGATTTACTTGATCGAAGTAATCAAGAATGATTAGACCATGAAAATTAGTTTAAATGATGGTCTAAAGTTAAGATCATAGGGATTGAATGGCCTGATGTGGCTAATTTGGGATAGATTGAGATCTATGCCCTTGATTTTGATTAAATGGCTTAAGTTCTTCTTGGTCGGTTGGATCAAGAGAGATCAGATCATATGATGAGGTGCATCAATGATCTAGTGATGATATCACATTAAGAGAATGCGATAGATTTGAATAAAAATGAAAGATCAATATATAAACCCTTAATGGGATGAAAAATGAATAGAAATTAAAATATGATCATTGGATCAAAATAGACAAAGATGGCATATTCAAATGAGCATGTGAGTTATTATATTCTATTGTAAATGTTCTTTTATTTGCTTAGTAGATTTAATTGCTAGATTTACTTATTTATGCTTTAATGTTCATGTTATATAAATTACATGAAAAATGTAATTAAATGAAAATAGATATTGATAAAAATTTACAATAAATAGAGGACATGGACTTAATGATAGTAAGGGCTATAGTTAGTAGGACAATATAAGGAATATCATTTCCTTGACCCAAATTAGGAGAAAAATAAACCCCATGAATGACATTTCAAATGTTCATGGATTTAATAAAATTCAAATAGTGAGAGTACTTAGGGTGTAATGCTCATAGGAACCTTATGAAAGTTGAGCTAAGGTCAGCCTAGTGAATGCTGAACATGGTGGTTAAGGGGGTTCTCTAATAGAGCCTTGTACTTCCCCCACCTTCTAGTGACGTTTGTGAGGTCTAAACGCCTCCTTACATGAGGATTGAATTAACCACTCTGTGCATAGCTTTTAACTGGTAAGCCTTAGTCATTTACGAAATAAAGAGGAGTTGTCTAGTGTTAGGAAAGAAATAAACTATCTTCAACCAGTAAGACATTAACTAATTGAATACTAATAAGAATATAAAGAGATAGTAAAATATCTAATCTTAATAAAAATTAAAAGTAAGATAAGGATGATCAAACATGATCCATGATGAGATCTTGAATGATCAAGAACAATAAATAGAATTATAATTTAGATTAATGTTTGACTTTGTATAAATTTTAGATGTAAATGTAAATCAATAGATTAAATCCTTGATCAATATGATACAAGAAAAAAGATCCAAGTCATCCTATGTAAGGATGATAAAAGGAACAACTAAGAAGTATAAATGAGTTAAGGAATGACTATATACATATTATTTGACAAATATGTGAAAGATACGATGATCAAGATCAATGAGAAGATGCATTGTTGAAAGTAAAGGTAGGTGGACCTTAAGAATATATTCAATGTAGAAGATACATGTATTTTACACATTATCTTAGTCTGATAACTATAGATTGATTATAATTTCCTTATAATTGTTTATGAATCAACAAATGATGTTGAAATGAATACAAAGTGATTGATTAAGTAATTATCAAATTACTTAATGGGTATAATGAGAAGATTTGAACTACATAAGTTGGACCCCCAAATCTTAAGGAAAGGAGTTATAGACATGTCCTATTATAACCAAACACATAGTCTATAAGTATTGAAATATTATTTTCCATACAAGCATGGAGGCTTGTGATTTTGTTTTAAGACATATGGTTTGGCCACCCGCTCTTTGAAACTGATTATGGTAATGATACCGTGCCCAAAGAGTGGCAAAATGTCAGGTGGGGAAATTATGGAAAGGCCACCACTATGACAACCATGGTTCCCCCCATATGAACATGGCTCTGTATTTTTTGCCATGGTAGTAGTGGAATATTAAGTAGTTATCTAGGCACATTGTACGGATTGAGATTGCAAGCATGGTAGTCCTTGATTATTTTGCATTATGATGCAATTGATTATGGCATAATGAGATGCCTTATGTTATGGCATGATGAGATGCCTTAAGTTATGGCATGATGAGATGCCCGGTAAAACTTATTACCAATGTTGTATTAGAGGATGATTCCCAATATGGTATGATTATATATTAACACCTAGTGTTAGTATTGAAATTAGTTTGGAAATGAGATATTATTAATGATATTGACTATATTCACAATTTTCAATGGTTTTAATATATACATATAATTCATATGATGAGGTGAAGGATAAAATGGTTATCCAATTGTACAAATTGATATATATCATGGATATATTGAATATATTTCTTAAATCCCCTACCAAGCACAGGTTGATGCGATATCATAAATATTTATAATATCTCAGATACAGTTAAGGAAGATTGAAAACTCAAGACTTGTGGATAATCATCACCAAACTACGGCTCAGGGTATTTACTTTGAGAAAAATTATATTGATTGTGTTGTAATTTCGATTGTAATATTTGGACAAGGTATACCATGACTATTGGGGCTATGTACGTGAACCACTAGATCAATCCTGATTTTAATAAAAGTATTTCTATTGTTATTCAATGAAAATTTTATTTTATGACCAGGTGATCACTGCACTGGATTCTCCGACCATGTTTTTCTGGTGAATCTAGTACTGGTGACCTAGGTCTAGAAATCCATCATGGATGATTCAGATGGCAAATTTGAGCCATCCAATGGATTTAGGAGGGCCCAAAACCCCCAGATTTGTAACATAGTAGAATTTCATTTTGATTTTTGACATTGATCTGATGATGGGTGATCTTACGGTCTAGATCAGACCATCTCACCAATTGTCGATGACTTGCATCAAAGACATAGTCGGGATCACTACACAAAGACATTCCCTACAGGAGCATCTTAGAGTGTACCACAAGGTTTCTTGATGGGTAAAATCTACTTAACCCATAAAAACTAGGATTTAAGTACTAATTATTTCTGTCATTAGTAAAATTCATTACTAATCTCTATGATTAGTTAGATCAAGGATGATCAGACTTTATGGATGGGATGTATAGATGATTAAATGATGGGATAACATGAAATTAAGGGTAATATATTATAGATATGTGAGAAATTGTGATTTAGACCCTTAATGTTAGATCTAATAAAGGAAAATTAGATTTGATAATTGGATCATGATGAAAATTTGTAATATGCTTAATTTTTATATGAATTGTTAATTTGTAGTTTAATTATCTATTATTTAATAGTAGATTTACTTGTTAGATTAATTTTATGATTAAATGATCATGTTAAGTAAATATGAAAAAATTACATAGAAAATCATCAAAAAGGTAATTATTTGGTTAATCCAAATCTAGATTTACTTTCATGAATACTTACAACATATGGATGACATGAAATTAATCATAGTAAAGGCTACAGTAAATAGTATAAGATAAGGATCGGAATTCATCACCATATCCTTAGCCCATTTAGGAGAATAATAAACATCCATGAATGACATGATCAAAATTCATGGACATAAGTTAAAATCAAGTAGAAAAGGGATGAAGGGTAAAAGTGCTCATAAGAACCTTGCAGGAGATAAGATCTAGTGCCACTGTAGTGGACTCTAAACATTGTAGTTATGAGGGGTATACAAGATCCAAGTGATCTTCCCTCACCTTCCATTGATGTTAGTTGAGGTCTAAATGCATCCATACATGAGGATTGTATTAACCACTTTTTGAGTAGACTTGTAAGCATTAGTCAAATTTGAGATAAGGAGTAGTCTAGAATTAGGAAGAAATAAATCATTTTCAACTAGTAAAACACTAACTAGTTGAGCATTAATAATAAGAACATAAAAGGTTAAGAATTTATCAAATCAAACTAAACTTTAAATAAGATAATTATGATCAAACAAGATCAATTATGAGATCTTGAATGATCAATAATAGTAAAAGAAAGAATTATGAATTTAGATTAAATTCTTGAATTAGGATATAGAGTTTAGATCAAATAGAGATCAATAGCTTAGATGATCTAAACCTTTGATCAGCATGATTCAAGGAAAGAGATCCAGACCATTTCCTTTAGGGATGATCCAAAGATCATACAGAAATACATATGGAATTGAGGGATAACATTATACATATGATTTGACATATATATATATATATGTCAATCAAGATCGTGGCAAATCTTGAGTGGAATTACCACATTTGAGGTAGGTGGATCTTAAGAATGCATTTATTTAATAGATACATGTTTTTACACATGATCTTATTTTTAGAATTATAGAAAATTATGATGCAATTAGAATACTTATAAATGCCATAGAATATTATGATACAACCAATGATGATGGCATATTTATGAAATTGTTATTAAGTTTAGAATTAAGTGAACTTAGGTAAAACCTTAATAAAAAAGTAGATGTTATTCTAGCCTTAGATAAATAGACAAATCGTCTAATAGAAAAATCCTTATTTTACCTATAAGCACGGAGGCCTGTGGTTTTGTTTTAAATAGGCATGAGCCTGGGGACGCTATGCTAGGAAAGTTATAAGGGTTTAGCCACCCGCTTTCCGAAATGTGATGATGTGATGGATACCATGCCCAAAGTAAGGCTAAAAGTCGGCTGGGCAATTATGTGATGGCCACCACTTTGAAAGTCTTGTCCCCCCATACGGGCAGTGATGTAATTTTTCTACCATGACATCAGTGGAGTATAGAGCAGTTATCCAAGGGTGCTAGTATGGATTAGGCTGCAGCATAGTAGTCTTTGATGTATTTTGCATTATGATGCAAGTGAGATAGGCATAGTGAAATGCCTTATATTATGGCATGATGAAATGCCCAATAATTGTGTATTACCAATATTTTCCATGAAGGAAAAATTCCTAATATAAAAGTTGGCTGAAACATTGACCTCCTATAGTAGAAAGTGTTGATTATGAATATTGACGCCACTATATTGTAAGGAGTTGATAATAAAATCAGCATAGTTTGGGAATGTTTTTACTATTGTCATTATAGACTATTTTTATGATTTTAATAGACTTCATCCATATACAGTATATATGTATAAGATTTCATATGAATGATAAATTAATGTTGTACATAGAAATGGAAATGATTCATGGATGCATTATACGATGGAAATAAATAATGAAATTATTGGATTTTGAGATATATTGTTGAATTATCATGCTTCTTAATCCCCTACCAAGCATAGCTTGTTGAGATATTGTAAATATTTGAATGTTTACAATTTCTTAGATACAAATAAGGAAGATTGAAAGCTCAAGACTTGAATTTAACCACTGCAATACCATTGATCAAGGTATTTCCTTTGAGGAATTTGTAATGAGTACTTTGTAATTTGGATTGTATAATTTGGACAATGTATGTAATAATATAGGGTCTGTGTATGTGAACCACTAGATGGATCCTAATGTTTAATAAAAGTATTTCTATTGTTCTTCAATGGAAATTTTATTTTGGTATAAAAATCTATGTATGATAAGTGGAAGTGGCACTTGGGTTTTTTTCAAATCAATTTCAAAGAAAAATATTTTTCTACTATTTAGTTTTTAAAAAAATTCACTAATAAGGGCCCTATCTTTGGAAACACTTGTAAAAATGTGTTATAAAAACCTAGGTCATCACAGTTGGTATCAAAGCAGTTCATCTAGTCACTTGCAACCCCAATGTGTCTAATAAAAAGATAACAATCCAAATTTAGGTTAGAATAGAATTAGTTATATGGATTACTTATAGAAATTTTTATGAGTAGATGCCACCTAAGAGAACAACTAGGCGGATGGCTCAAAGTTCTCCAAAGAACAATATGGAGGGTTCATGAGGAAATAATATGAAGGAAATAATAACAAGAGCATTGAGGACTTCTTCCTCATATCCAATAGCATCAAACAACACCACTTCCTATTGAAGTACTAAGTAATTAGGCTCAAGCTTAACTTGAAGTAGGACCCAACACACCTATACCAAGACAAGATACTCCAACACCAGTAGAGGATCATTCTTCACCTGTACGAAGTGGAGTAGTTAGGAGTTTTCAATTAACACCTAATAAAATAGACAAGATGGTGGAGGGATTTGAGAAGATGGTTATAGGATATAATGGCAAGTGTGATGCTCAGAAGGCAGTGGAATTGATTTATGAAGTGGAGAAAACTTTTGATGTATTACGGACTCCTTTAGAACTAAAGGTCAAACGTGCTACATACATCTTAAAACAAGAAGCTACTTTTTGGTGGAGACCATCCAAAAGAAATTTCTTTCCAAATTCTAAAGAAATTAGATGGGAAGAATTTAAGGAAGTGTTTAACAAAAAGTATTTTCCTCTTCATGTGCAAGCAAGAAAAGAAAAGGAATTTCTGGATCTACAACAAAGAAATCACTTTGTTGTAGATTATGAGAACAAATTTGTTTAGTTAAAGAGATTTGCACCACACATATTTGTGGTACCTAAAAACATACAGCTGGTCGATTCCTAGAAGGACTACCCCCTAGACTAAGGACAAAGGCGTTAGGTACCAAACCCATGACTCTAGTGGAGTGCATAGAAATGGCCTCAAAATTCCAAGAGGACTTCAAGAAGAACCAAACTACTAAGTTTGGAGGATCAGAAAATTTCAATCAAAGGTTTTTCAAGAAGGGAAAAAGACCTATGAACAACTTTAGGCCCCAAAGAAATCTAAGGAATAATGCACTAGGACAAAACAAGAGACCTTGTCCTAGATGTAGGAGGTTTCATCAAGGAAACATATGCCCTGGACTAGAGCAGCAACAACAACGACCTCCTATCAAGTGCTACAATTGTGGGGAGATTGGACATATGGCCACTAATTGCATCAAACTATTGGTAATTAAGAAGGCAAAACCAAAGAATGTCCCTCGTCATCAAGGGAGATATTCGTAATCACCAATGGCAGGCTCAAATATCTAGTGCAGTCATAGAAGGCACATTACTCGTATCACACAATCATGCCAAAGTATTATTTAATTCGGGATCTACACATTCTTTTATATCCTATGTATTTGCATCTACTATACAATTACTGGTGAAAAACTTGGGATTCAATTTATATGTGATAACTCCAGTCAGTAAATCAATTAGAGTATGAGAATTTGTTCAAGATGTACCCATTGAAGTACTTGGAAAAAGGATGGATACTGATCTTATTTTACTGAACATAGTATATTTTGATGTCATAGTGGGGATGGATTGGTTAGCAAAATACTGGGTAGTTATGGACTACCGTAAGAAGAAAGTCACATTTAGTATACCTGGTGAGGAAGTGATAGTTTTGCATGGGAAACAAAATAACTTAGACACATCCATAATATCAACTATGAAGGTTTCCAAACACATCTCCAAGAGTTGTCAAGCATTTCTAGCAACAGTGGTTGCTTTGGATGTTGAACAACCCAAGATAGAGGAAATTGATGCAGTCAAGGATTTTCAAGATGTCTTTCCAGAAAAGCTTCCAGGATTACCACATCATAGGAAAATCGAGTTTACCATTGAATTAATTCCTAGTACAACTCTAGTTTCTAAAGCATCTTATGGGATGGCCCCAATTGAATTGAAAGAGTTGAAAAGTCAACTGCAAGAATTGCTAGATAGAGGGTTTATTCGACTGAGTAGTTCATCATGGGGAGCACCAGTCATATTTGTGAAGAAGAAGGATGCGTGAATGTGATTATGTATTAACTGTGGAATGTTGAACAATGTGAAGGTAAAGAACAAATATCCTTTAGCACAAATTGATGATCTCTTTGATCAACTCCAATCTGCTAAGAACTTTTCAAAATTGACCTCAGATTAGGATATCATCAATTGGAAATTAAGAATGAGGATATATCAAAGTCAGCATTCAAAACTTGATACTATGAATTGTTAGTCATGTCATTTGGTCTAACAAATGCACCTGTAGTATTTATGGATTTGATGAATAGAATCTTCAAGGATTTCCTAGATAAGTTTGCAATCATCTTTATTAACGATATATTGATTTACTCTGCCAGTAATAAAGAACATCAAGAACACTTACAAATTGTGCTAAACACACTCAGAACTCATAAATTGTTTGGTAAATTTAGTAAGTGTGAATTCTAGTTAGAGAAAGTCAATTTCTTGGGTCATGTGATTTCCAAGAATGGAGTTGAAGTGGATGCAACCAAGGTTGAAGTAGTAATGAATTGGGAAAAACCTAAGACAGTAATAAAAATACGTAGTTTTCTTAGACTTGCTAGATACTACCATAGATTTATTGAAGAGTTTTCTTGTATAGGTCTACCTCTACTTACATTGACCTTAAAACGGGTACAATTTACTTGGACAATTGATTGTGAAAATAGTTTCTAGAGTTGAAAAAGAGATTGACTACAACACTAGTTTTAACCTTACCATCAGGGAGTGGGGGTTATGAAATATAGTGTGATGCTTGAGGAAAAGGGTTAAGAAGTGTATTAATGTAAAATGGGAAAGTCATTGCTTATGCTTCACATCAATTAAAGAAGCATGTTACTCAGTACACATCCGAGAACTTGTGGCAGTAGTGTTTGCGTTAAAAAAATTGGTGACATTGCATGTATAGTGAAACTTCAATGTATTCACCAATCACAAAAGCCTTAAGTATATTTTCACTCGGGTTGATCTGAACATGAGACAACGAAGATGGATGGAGTAAATCAAAGACTACGATTTTGTTATCCAATACCATCCTAGAAAGGCAAACGTAGTGGTTAATGCATTAAGTAAAAAGATAAGAGCAGTACTTACCCACATTACCATCATCTTAGCTTTTGTAGATCAAGTCTTAAAAGTCCAAGAAGAGGATATAGTAACTCAAGAATTATGTAAAAAGACTGGTTTTTGTAAAGGTCCAAATGGAGGTATCCGTTTTTAGGAAAGAATGGTGGTCCCTCAATTACAAACTTGAGAAAAGAACTATTACAAGAAGCCCATCAGTCAAAATTTTCTATCCACCCTGGGGGCACAAAGATGTATTAGGAATTAAAAGAAAGTTTTGGTGGGAAAGAATGAAAAGAGACATAGGTGAATTTGTAGCCAAATTTCTAAATTGTCAACAAGTAAAAGCTGAACATCAAAGACCTGCTAGAGTGTTACATACACTAGAACTTCCAAAGTGGAAATGGGATCATATCACTATGGATTTTGTGATAGAATTGCCAAGAACACGTGAAGGTCATGACATGATTTGGGTAATTGTAGACAGATTAACAAAGTCAGCATATTTCCTTCCAATTAAACAACATCAGTCAATTGATAGTTTAGCTAAGTTGTATGTGAAAGAAATAGTAAGTCTTCATGTAGTTCCATTATTCATCATCTTTGACAGAGATGGAAGATTTACATCAAGGTGTTGGAAGAGTGTACAACAAGCGTTGGGAACGTCACTTAGATTCAGTACAATGTTTCATCCCCAAACAGATGGTCAGTCAAAAAGGACTATTCAAACATTAAGAGGATATGTTGAGAGCATGTGCATTAGACAGGAAACGAAATTAGGATGAGTATCTTCGGTTGATAGAGTTTGCATATAACAATAGTTTTCATGCAAGCATTGGTATGGCACCATATGAGGCATTGTATGGGCAATCATGTCGATCACCAACTTGTTGCAGTGAGGTTGTAGAAAGAAGACTGATGAAGTCAGAACTTGTAAAACAATGTATAGATAAGGTCAAAGTAATAAAGAAGAGATTGTTAACTACTCATGGTCATTAGAAGACTTATGCAGATAAAAGACGGAGAAACCTAGAATTTGAAGTTGGAGATTATGTATTTCTGAAAGTCTCACCAATTAAAGGGGTCATGAGGTTCAGAAACAATGGGAAACTCAATCCTAGGTTTATTGGTCCATTTGAAATATTGGAAAGAATTGGTTTAGTGGCTTACAAATTAGCCCTACAAGCACAAATCTTTGAAGTACATAATGTATCTCACGTATCTATGCTATAGAAATACATACAAGATGATACACATATACTTCAGAGAATGCCAAAGGAACTAAAACCAAACTTAACCTTTGAAGAAAGGGCAATATGGATTTGGGACCAAAAGGAGGAGAAATTGGGGACCAAAACAATTCCATTAGTCAAAGTCTTCTGGCAACATCATTTTGTTAAGGAAGCCACATGGGAAACGGAAGAGGAAATGAGGATGTCAGACTCTAACTTGTTTGAGTAATTGTAGTATAGCAAATTTCAAGGACAAAATTATTGTAAGGAGGCAAGATTGTAATAATCCCAATTTTGTAGTTGTAATTGAACAATTAATAAAAGTTGAAAATTTTGAAAAAATCGAGCTGGAATATTATGTTGTTAGAAATTCACTTTTTATAGAAATAGAATCATGAGTTGAAACATAAATAGTTGGAATGTACTCAAAAAATCAAGTCCAACGACTATATGTATGTCAAAAATAGAGTTTGGATGAGAAATATCTATTTTTCTCCATTTTTGTAATTAAAAAGGAAAAATGGTAATTTCACTTTATTGTGGGGCCCACAAAGTTATGTAAAGACTAAGGTCAGCAATGATGTAAGTCATGCATCGCCTCGAACTCAACTACTAGTGGAGGTAGTGGAATTTCCACTCCCCATTTAAATATTTTTAAGTGAAATTTATAATAAAATAAGAAAATATTTAAAAATTCCAAAATTTGCTATAAATAATCCAAAAGTGTTCATAAAATTCTTCCCCAAATTTCCCCTAACATACGTTCTGATTTCAACTCTGAAATCCTTCTCCTTCCCTATTTTTCCTCTCTATTTCCCTCTTTTCTCTCTCCTCTCTCTTTCACTGGAAGTGCGTCCCCATATGCACTGGATGGAATATTCCATCTCGACGTGTCTGGTGCATCTGAAGATGTATCATCCCTAACTAACCTAGGGTTTCACCTGGGTATTGTTTTTGAATTAGACATCAAATGTGGATTGTTAAAAACTAAATATGATCCATTAAAATGGTCTGAAACAACATCATCTTCAATAGCCCTATGATTTTGTGAAGATCAGAGAAGTATTCACTGTTATTTTCTCCGAAAAATAGTAACTCTAGCAACCTTATTTTTCTAGCATGGATTTCTAATTTTCTAGCATTTTCCTTTCCTATGGACATTACAGGTAAGTGGCTCTCTTTTCCCCACTATCTATTCTGGTAGTTTTTAAAACCAGATGATCACCAGACTGGATTTTTTGGCCATGTTTTTTTGGTGAATCCAGTAAGGTGACCTAGGTATAGAAATCCATCATGGATGATTCAGATGGGAAATTTGAGCCATCCAATGGATTCAGGAAGGCCCAAAACTCCCAGATATGTAATCACAGTATAATTTCATTTTGACTTTTTACGTTGGTTTGATGATGGGTGGTCTAAAGGTCTAAATCGGACCATCTCACTGATCATAGGAGACCTGTGTCGAAGACGCTACCGCCATCATCTTGGAAATAGAGGCATGGGCCGCTCCTTTTTCTCTCATCCTCCCTATCCAGATTAGATCTGGACCATTGAAATTAAAACTAAAATCTTAAAAAATGCAATTTTGAGCACAATTTAACTCCAAATTGAGATTGAAAAGGACTATTGGATTCTTTTGGATGAGTAGAATCTCCTAAATCCATAAAAATTAGGATTTAAGTATTGTTTATTTCTATCATTAGCAAAATTCATTACTAATCTCCATGATCTATTAGATCAAGGATGATCAGACTTTATGGATGGGATGTATTGATGATTAAATTATTAGATAACATGAAATTAAGAGTCAGACGTTATAGATATGTTAGAAATTGTGATTTAAACCCTTAATGTTAGATCTAATAAATGAAAGTTAGATCTAATTGTTGGATCATGATGGAAATTTGTAATATGCTTAATTTTTATCTAAATTGTTAATTTGTACTCTAATTGTTTATGATTTAATAATAGATTTACTTTTTTGTTTAATTTTATGATTAAATGTTCATGTTAAGTAAATATGAGAAAATTACATAGAAAATCATCAAAAATCTAATTATTTGACTAATCAAAATCTAGATTTACTTTTATGAACACTTACAACATATGGATGACATGAAATTAATCATAGTAAGGGCTACAGTAATTAATATAGGATAAGGAATCGAATTCATCACCATATCCTTAGCCCATTTAGGAGAATAATAAACATCCATTAATGACATGATCAATGTTCATGGACCTAAGTAAAAATCAAGTAGAAAAGGTACTTAGGGTAAAAAAAGCTCATGGGAACCTTGTAGAAGATAAGATAAAGCGCCACTCCACTCTAGTGGACTCTGAGCATCATGGTTATGGGGGAATACAAGATCTAAGTGATCTTCCCTTACCTTATGTTGATATTTGTTGAGTTTTAAATGCCTCCTTACATGAGGATTGTATTAACCACTTTTTAAGCAAACTTTAACTGGTAAACATTAGTCAAATATGACATAAGGAGTAATCTAGATTAGGGAGAAATAAATCACCTTCAACCATTAAACACACTAACTAGTTGAGCATTAATAATAAGAACATAAAAGGTTAGGAATTTATCAAATTAAACTAAACTTTAAATAAGATAATTATGATCAAACAAGATCAATTATGAGATCTTGATTGATGAAGAATTATAAATTTAGATTAAATTCTTGAATTAGGATATAGATTTTAGATCAAATGGAGATCAATAGCTTGGATAATCTAAACCCTTGATCATTATGATTCAAGGAAAGAGATCCAGACCATCCTCTTTAGGGATGATCAAAAGATCATATAGGAAGTACATATGAAATTAAGGGATACATTATATTTATGATTTGACAGATATATAAGTTGATCAAGATCGTGGTAGATCTTAAGGAGTGGAATTACCACATTTGAGGTAGGTGGATCTTAAGGATGCATTTATTTAAAAGATACATATTTTTACACATGGTCTTATTTTTAGAAAATTTAGAAATTCATGATGCAATTACAATTCTTAGAAATACCTTAGAATACTATGATACAACCAATGATGATGCCATATTTATGCAATTGTTATTAAGTTTAGAATTAGTTGAACTTAGGTAAAACCTAAATAAAAATGAAAGTAGATGTTATTCTAGCCTTATATAAGCAGACAAATCATCTAATAGTAAAATCATTATTTTACCTACAAGCATAGAGACTTGTGGTTTTGTTTTAGAAAGACATGAGCCTAGGGATGCTATGCTAGGAAAGTTATAATGATTTGGCCACCCACTTTCTGAAATGTGATAATGTTATGGATATCATGCCCTAAGTGAGGCTAAATGTCGAGTGGGGCAATTATGTGAAGGCCACCACTGTAAAAGTCCTATCTCCCCATATGGGTATTGACATAATTTTTCACCATAGTATTAGTGGAGTATAGAGCAATTATCTGAGCGTGCTAGTACAGATCAGGCTGTAGCATAGTAGTCCTTGATGTATTTTGCATTAAGATGCAAGTGAGATAGGCATAGTGAAATGCCTTATATTATGACATGATGAAATGCTTGGTAATTGTGTTTTACCAATATTTTCCATGAAGGAAAAATTCCCAATATAGAAACTAGCTCAAATATTGACATCCTATAGTGGAAAGTGTTGATTACAAATATTGACCCCACTATAGTGTAAGGAGTTGATAATAAAATCAGCATAGTTTGGGAATATTTTTATTGTTGTCATTATTAACTATTTTTATGATTTTAAATGACATTATATGTAAATAGTATATAAGTACAAGGTTTCATATGAATGACATATTAGTGTTATACATAGAAATGGAAATAATTCATTGATGGTATTATTGGATTTTGAGATGTACTGTTGCATTATCATGCTTCTTAATTCCCTACCAAGCATAGCTTGCTCAGATATTGTAAATGTTTGAACGTTTACAATATCTCAGATATAGATATGGAAGATTAAGAGCTCAAGACTTGAAGTTATCCACTACAGTACCATTGATCAGGGTATTTCCTTTTGAGGAATTTGTAACGAGTACTCTATAATTTGGATTGTATATTTTGGACAATGTATGTAATAATACAGTGGTTGTATGTGAACCATAGATGGATCTTGATGTTGAATAATAGTAGTTCTATTGTTCTTCAATGAGAATTTTATTTTGGTACTACAATCTATGTGTGATAAGTAAGTGGAAGTGGCACTCGGGTTTTTACAAATCAATTTTAAAGAAAAAGATTTTTTTGCTATTTAGTTTTCAAAAAATTTCACTAATAAGGGCCCTATCTTTGCAAACACTTGTAAAAATGTGTTATAAAAATCTGAGTCATCACATTGGTCACATGGTGACAAGAATTTATTTGACCCATTTTTCTCTTCTAGCTTTATCTTTGAGTATATATATGTAAGAATTTGAGGTCAAAACATCTTTCCAATGGAGCAATAAACATTATTATTTTGAGGTCATTATTTATGTGGTCTATACCCACACATACACTCTGAGATGTAACTGTATTGAAATTGCTTTGGTAAGTGGGAAACATGTATAATTTCTTGATCCTCTTTATTAAGTTGTTAAAGCTAGTAAAGTGCTAATGTACAAGAAGTCACTAAGATAAATAAAAGGACCGAGCCTTATGAAATTTTATGGGTATATTCACTACAAACCCTCATGAAGCCTAACTCATTCACTAGAGCTAACCTAGTGGTTTAAGGTCTTGTTGCATATGAAAATGGAGACTATTTTATTTTCATGATTTTTCACATGCTTTGATCAGAACTAGCAAAATGCTGGTTTAGGGGTATGATAAGTTTGTTCAATTTTGTATGAAAAAGTATCTAATTGGTAGTCCATGTGTTATAAATTATAGCCATTATTCTAGGATTCTTTTCAGAATTTCATACACTTACATTTCTGACAAAATAATTCGAAAGTTTAATATTTTACAAGTTCAAAAGCTAATATAAAGAAAATATGTTAATTGTCATAATTTTCTAGAATTTAATTAGTGTTTCTCATCTTTTGCAGGTGATGAGAAGATGATCCAATGGCTTAGATCAAGTAAGAAAAGAAGTCCAAAGACCTAAAATTCAACAATTCAAATCTAAATTAAGGTTGTCATCTTAAAGGCAAGTAAGAAGGCAATGGCAAGCATCAAAAGTGATTAAAATGGTCGAAGCAAAAAGCCATACATTTCCATCACCTTTCCATTAGAATTGGAGCCATGCATGAGGTTTCTTTGTCTAACTCAAGCCATTAATGCTTTGAAGCTAATGGAGTTAGCCACTCAAACTAGTAAGGAATGAGCAATCAAAGTGATCCATCAAGCCACATGGAGTCACATGATTAGAGGATCAATTCAAGCAATTATCCTAGGTTCAAAACATGATTTTCAAAGGATAATTGGAAGGTTTTGAGGAAAATTGAAATTGATAAGGTGATCATGCATACATAGACCAATCAAGAGATAAAACACCACTTTCCTTTTTTATTTTTCATCTTTTTACTCCACCCAATCTAGGGTTTCATGATTTTTGTTTAAGGGTGGGAGGAACCTTCCTGAAAAGTGATACCTCCCCCTTGCTTGGTGGTTTCCTAATTGGGAAACCCCTAGTTCTAGTTCACACTTAAAACACCTCAACTCTAGATGCATTCGTAGTCTTTCCTACCATTTTCCTTTCCATCTTTCTCTCTTTTCTAAAAACCAAAAACCATGCAATTAGAAGGAAGGAGCTCCATGCCACCTTCCTCAAAAGGTGATTCCTGTCCCCTTCTAAATATGGAAAATTCCACAACATCACGTTGTTACCTTATTGTTCCACCCCACTCTCCACCTAACTCACCACATAACTTTCCACATTGAAATCCTAGATCTAGATCCCCTTTTCTTTTGTAGAAAATTTCTCATTCAATTGGAAACCTAGCATCCATAAATCCATGGATTCCACATTTTTTTCCACGTAGAGGTTTTGTTCAAAAACCTTGAAAGTAGCACTCTAGCTTGGTGATTCTTGGAGCTTGGACTTTGGATTTCTTTGGAATATTTTTCCTTTGGATTCATTCTATATTTTCTTTACTTTTTAACTTCAACAATAGATTAGTACTTTGCTTTCAGCCCTTATTTCCATTGTTCAGTTCTTTTTGTTTTGCTTCTCTAATTGTAGAGACATAGGTCTTCCTTGTTTTCTCTTGATCTATGTTTCAATCTCTATAGTTTTTCTTGCTTATTTTTTCAAGATCTAAGTTAATTATTTGATGGTAGTGACATTCAAGATAAAAAGTATCTTGATACTCTTGCTTCCTTTCCTTGATTTCCATGTTTTTCAATGAATTTTAGAGCTAATTTTAATCTCTCTTTTTTCCTTGACTAGTTCCCATCATTCAAGACCTATTTTCTCTTAATTCTCTTTTGGATTTCACTTTTATATTATCTAAGTTTAGTTCAAGGTCATTGAATGAGTTTAATATTTTATTTGAGACAAGTTACAAGCATTAAAAAAGGGCGTAATTTCCATATTATGTATATGTGACCATGTGCTCGCAACTTGATGTAATTTGCCACTGAATCAAAAAATTTGTTTGAAGATCATTGTTGCTTCTTGATTCGAGTAGTGAAGTACCTCAATTTGTGAGTGTTATCTTGCATAAAAAGTGTTTATTAAGGTTCTTTCCATGCTTGGTTTGATTTAAGTTTCTTAAGTACTTGAAATCTAGAATTTTTTCATTCAATCTTCATGCTTAGTTTGCAGTACCTTATTCATCTTATTTGCTTAATTCCTTAGGAACTCATTTAGTTTTTAAAGTTATTTGTTAAGTGCCTTGATCAGATTGCATGATAGTTAGCTATTAATTCACCAATTTCTACTCTATGAACCACACACACTATCCCATGGATCACGTGCATGGTACTTGGGTAATTCCTCTTTAAGCCTTGCTTTGTGTTGTGATTTTAAGTTAAACTTGCAACCATATGAATCATTATAGAAATTCACTTAATGGAGGTTGATCTCATAAGGAATCAAATGGATTTGTGATATTAGTGGGTCCTTCTTTAAATTACTTAACCTAGCCAAAGATAGTGAGATTTTAACCTTGTAATAACCCAAATTTGTAGTTGTATTTGAATAGTTAAAAAAAGTTGAAAAAAAAAAAAAAAAAAAGCCTGATTGGAATATTAGGATGTTAGAAATTCACTTTTTATAGGAATAGAATCATGAGTTGAAACATAGATATTTGCAGTGTACTCAAAAAATAGAATGCAATGAATATAAGTATGTCAAAAACAAAGTTTGATGAAAAATTCCTAGTTTTCTCCATTTTTGTAATATAAAGGGCAAATAGGAATTTCACTTTATTGTGAGGCCCATAAAGTTAGGTAAAGTTTGAGGTTAGCAATGATGCAACTCATACATTAGATAACACTCAGTTGGTAGCGAAGGTAGTGGAATTTCCACTTCCCATTAAAATAATTCTAAGTGGAATTTATAATAAAATATTAAAACATTCCATAATTTGCCTATAAATAGTCCAAATTTTTTTCCAAAAATGTTCATAAAATGCTTCCCCAAATTTCCTAATTCCCCCTCTAATCCCAGCTCAAATCAACCTCTCCTTCCCTATTTTTCTCCTCATTTTCCTTCTCTTTTTCACCATTTTCTCTCTCCTCTCTCTTTTATTGGAGGCATGTCCCAAATGCCCTCGACATCACAAACCAACAAAAGACATCGGGCACATCCAGAGACATGTCGTCCCCAACTAACCTAGGGTTTTACCATGGGTACTATTTTTTAATTAGACATCAAGATTGGACCATTAAAAACAAAATCTGATTCATTCATACTCCTC
Organism: Warburgia ugandensis; assembly: GCA_035236585.1. NCBI lineage: Eukaryota > Viridiplantae > Streptophyta > Magnoliopsida > Canellales > Canellaceae > Warburgia > Warburgia ugandensis. The sequence continues at coordinate 41,213,564 of CP141133.1, forward strand.
CGATCAACACAAGCTTCAAAAGCCCTATAATTTTGTGAAGATTAGAGAATTATTTTCACCAAAAAATAGTAACTCTGACAACATTATTTTTTGGCTCAAATTTCTCTTTTTTAGGCATCTTCCCCTCCTCTAGACCTTCCAGGTAGGTGGATATCTTTCCCCTCTATCTATTCTAGTAGTTTTTAAGACTAGCTAATCACCAGACTAGATTTTCCAGCCATGTTTCTTGGTGGATCTAGTGTTGGTGACCTAGGTCTGGAAATCCATGTAAGACAACTCATATGGGAAATTTAAGCCATCCAATGGATTTCCAAAACCCCCATATGTGTGGTCACGGTTGAATTTCAATTGGATTTAGACGTGGATCTAGATGAAAGTTGATCTGACAGTCCAGATCAGACCATCTCAATGATCCTCCTCAAATCAACATTGAAGACACATAACTGGAGCACACATAGAGACATTCCCTACAGGAGCATCTCCATGTGTACAACGTAGTTGTTCGTCAACTGTGATGCTGCCTATGTCATAGAGATGGAGAGCAAGCCACTCTTTTTGTTGCATCCTCACTATCCAGATTAGATTTAGACCATTAAAATTAAGCCTGAAAACTTAAAAATGCAATTCTGAGCTCAATTTAACTCCAAATTGAGATAAAAAAAAGGATCGTTGGATTCCACTTGATGGGTAGAATCTATTGAACCCATAAAAATTATTACTTGTGGGATTAATTTTATGATTAAGTGTTTATGTTAAGTAAATATGAGAAAAATTACATAGAAAATCATCAAAGATGTAATTATTTGATTAATCACCATATGCTTAGCATAAGATAAGGAATGACTTCATCACCATATCCTTAGCCCATTTAGGAGAATAATAAACATTCATGAATGACATGATCAATGTTCATGGACATAAGTTAAAATCAAGTAGAAAAGGTACTTAGGGTAAAAGACCTCTTAGGAACCTTGTAGAAGATAAGATCTGGTGCCACTCTAGTGGACTCTAAACATCGTGGTTATGGGTCCCTCACCCTCTGTTGGCATTTGTTGAAGTCTAAATGCCTCCTTACACGAGGATTGTATTAACCACTTTTTGAGCAAATTTTAACTGGTAAGCATTAGCCAAATCTAAAATAAGGACTACTCTAGAATTAGGAAGAAATAAATCATTTTTTACTAGTAAAACACTCACTAGTTAGCATTAATAATAAGAATATAAAAGATTAGGAATTTATCAAATCAAACTAAACTTTAAATAAGATAATTATGATCAAATAAGATTAATTATGAGATCTTGAATGATCAGGAACAATAAAAGATAGAATTATAAATTTAGACTAAATTCTTGAAATAGGATATAGATTTTAGATCAAATGTAGATCAATAGGGTAAATGATCTAAACTCTTGATCAATATGATTCAAGGAAAGAGATCTAGACAATCTTCTTTAGGGATGATCAAAAGATCAAATAGGAAGTATATATGGAATTGAGAGATAACTTTATACATATGATTTGATAGATATATACGTCGATCAAGATCGTCGTAGATCTTAAGGAATGGAATTACTACATTTGAGGTAGGTGGATCTTAAGGATGCATTTACTTAAAAGATACATATTTTTACTCATGATCTTATTATTAGAATTGTAGAAGTTACATGATGCTATTAGAATCCTTATAAATGTCTTATAAATACTTATGATACAACCAACGATGATGGAATATTTATGCAATTGTTATTAAGTTTAGAATTAGTTCAAATTAGGTAAAACCTAAATTAAAAGGGAAGTAGATATTATTCTAGCCTTAGATAAATAGAAAAATCATCTGATAGTAAAATCATTATTTTACATACAAGCATGGAGGCTTGTGGTTTTGTTTTAGATATGCATGAGCCAGGGGATGCTAGAGAAGTTATAAGGATTTGGTTACCTGCTCTCTGAAATTTGATGGTGTGATTGATACTATGCCCTAAGTGAGGCTAAAAGTCGGGTGGGGCAATTGTGGGAAGGCCACTACTGTGAAAGTCCTATCTCCCCATACAAACAGTGAACATAATTTTTCCACTGTGGTATCAATAGAGTATAGAGTAGTTATCTGAGCCAGCTAGTATGAATCAGATGGCAGCATATTAGTCCTTGATGTATTTTGCATTATGATGCATATGAGATAGGCATAGTGACATGCCTTATATTATGGCATGATGAAATGCTTAGTAATTGTGTATTACCAATATTTTCCATGAAGGGAAAATTCCCAATATAGAAACTTGATAAAATTTTGACCCCTATGGTGGAAAGGTTGATGATGAATATTGACCCCACTACAATGTAAGGAGTTGATAATATAATTAGCATAGTTTGGGAATGTTTTTAATATTGTCATTATGGACTATTTTTACGATTTTAATGAACTTTATCCGTTTACAGTATACGCATATAAGGTTTCATATGAATGACAAATTAATATTACGCATAGAAATGGAAATGATACATGGATGTATTACATGGCAGAAAAAAATAATGGAATTATTAGATATTTAGATATATTGCTGAATTATCATGCTTCTTGAATCCCCTACCAAGCATAGCTTGCTGAGATATTGTAAATGTTTGAATGGTTACAATATCTCAAATATAGGGAAGGAAGATTGAAAGCTCAAGACTTGAAGCCACCTACTGCAGTACCATTGATCAGGGTATTTCCTTTGAGGAATTTGTATTGAGTACCTTGTGATTTGGATTGTGTAGTTTGGACAATGTATGTAATAATACGGGGTCTGTGTATGTGAACCACTAGATGGATCTAGGTGTTTAATAAAAATATTTCAATTGTTCTTCAATGGAAATTTTATTTTGGTACAAAAATATATTTGAAATGGCATTCGAGTTTTTACAAATAAATTTCAAAGAAAAGGTTTTTTCACTATTTAGTTTTCAAAAAATTTAACAAATAAGGGCTCTATCTTTGCAAACACTTACAAAAATGTGTTGTAAAAACTTGGCTCATCACAAACCTAAACTAAGAATGGAAACTTAACATAAATCTAAACATGGAGTATGTAAATATGTCAAAAGTTAAAATTCTCAACATAGAAATTTTCCTAAGAATAAAACATTTTAAATTTAGAGCTTGCCTAAATTAAATTTCTAAGCATGGAATTTGGAGAATTTGCAATTCTATCTAAGGGAACTACTATAAGGAAACTACGCAACAAATCTACCACTTTCCTAGATTGAACATTCTAAACATGAAAATTAGAGACTTTCTAAATAACATATAACAAGCTTATGGAAACTGATATACAAGACTAATTTAACCACTCCCTATGCAATGAATTCAAGAACATATTAGGCAGCAATTCTAAGAAAATACATCTAAAACCATGAGTCTGACCCTAGAGTGGGGCACATTATTTTAGTGTGATTCCTACTCATGAAAACTTGCAAATATGGTGCTAAAATGTGTAAATGGAAGTTTTGAAAGTGCATGGACTGAATTGAATAACAACTTAACTTAGAAAATAAAATAAAATCTAACGCATGACATGTGACATATAACGAAATCTAATTCAAGCACAAGTAATGATGCTCAACACATGTAAACAATCAAATCTAAATTCAATAAATAATTAAAATAAACTAACCCTAAGATATCATGAATTAAACAACACTCTAAACACACCCACAATCATCCACCAAACTCTCACAATCAACAACTAAAACCCCTTAAAACCATGCGCCCAGCCCATGGATTACTTCCATGGGATCACGATGGATTTTATTGAGTTGGAAACTTAGTCAGGATGCACTAATAAGGTTACATGAGTAATAAACTATAAAATGAAATGAAGCACTTACCAAATACAGCCAAAGTTCAACCCAAAAACTCCTCCCCATGCGTATATCACCTAGTGGTGCGCATGGATTTGATGAGTTGTGGGTTGATTTAAATGCATAATGGAATTGCAAATAAGAAAATTATGTCTCTAGGGTGAACAAGGATGGCCTATATCATTCTTAAGTTTCCTAAAGCTTATCAGATTCAATAAATTTTCTGAAAAGAAAGCTATTACTCATATTTATTCTTGAGAGTTAACAAAAACAAGGATAATAAGATCATACTAAGATATGCACTCTAATGAAACTATGGAATTACTTATAACTCTTTGAAAGAAGATAGTCTCTAAACTCACTAGGCTATAGGTCTTCACTGATTTTCCTAAGGATCTCTAAGTCATACTCTCTATTATTCTTGACTATCTGCTATGTGTAAATATTTTTTGAGAATTAACCTTCATAAAATGCTTCAACACATGAATCAAATGCAAACTAGTCATACACCAAGCTGAATGAAAGATTATCCCTAGTGTTTGAAAACATGGGATCTTATACGATATTGGAAAGATGTAAAAGATGGAGGTTTTAAAAACATCTAGGTTGCCTCCCAAGGAACTCTAAGTTTAACGTCTTCAACTAAACAAGGCCTACAACCAACCTAATTTCTCCTGGATCTAACTAATTAGACTAACTTTTCCTAATCCAAATTCTAAGAATGAAATGGCAAGGTTTCTCACACCACCATAGAATCTCACAGTAGTCTATAAATTGCCTCCACCTCAAAAATTTAGGTGGTGGTCTCATTATGACATAATAGACCACCACAATTTTGAATGTTGTGGGACCATATTAATGATCCCCTATTTTTAGTGTTTCATAATAGCCAATATAAGTTCTCCCCCTTGTATTTTGAGGTGGTGGTAATATAATGACTTGATGTAGTTCTATGCATTTTGTTGGACCATATGGAGATGAATGATCCTCGTCTTGACCAAATTGAAGGATAACATTGACCATTCTATTAAGTTTAACTTTTTCCTCCATTTCCCTTACATGGTCCTAAAATTGGGTAATAAGCTGACTCTGGCCTTCCCTAAAAGGTTGTTCTTGTATTACAAGATGTGAGGACATGGTTTAACTTAAACCCTTATTCTCTTCTAATGTGTACCCTACGGTAGGTTGTTGTAAATCAACTGGCTCTTTTTCTTCTTATTTTATGGGCACAAGCAAGGTGTCAAATGGGCCTACATGAGTATCTTGTGATTGTTCAAATAAGGTTGGTAAGTCCCATTCAAGTACATATTCTACATTGTAAGGTTCAATATGAATTTAGGCTCTATAGGAGGATCTACTCAAGCTTGCCATTGAGAAGTGTCCATTAAAGGAATAGTATCCAATAGCTTTTTAACCTCCTCAATGGATGTGTCTTTGTCAAAGTCATTAAAATAAGCAAGACATGAATTTAAGAGGATTTGGGTTGGATGTTTCTAAAGCTTCATTTTCTTCAACAATGGAAGTCTCTTCATAATAATCATAATAAGGATCAGGACATGGCTCGAGTAGATATGAGTTGGAGGTTTCTATGGATGGTTATGGGATTTGTGGCTCAGAATAATCATAAGGGATTTTCATCTTAATATTAGTAATAAATGGCTCTTCATTATGCCTAATTTGTTTGAATTTGTTAATCCTTTTTAAAAATGCAACAATGTTTCTTTTAGTAGATTCCCTTATTGGTTTCATTTTCACCTTCCATTCCTCCCATTCTTGCCTCATTTCCCTTTTTAAAAGTAGCCATGGGTTGCTCCATTTCCTCACAAAATTTCTACATATTCTCTTTTGATTGTGGTTCTTCATGCTATAGAGGAAATGACTAGTAGGGTTGGTATTGTTGTGGCATTTGGGTCCTAAAAGAGGACTCAGTAGGTTGACCCTAATATTCTTGATAATCATGGTACTATTGATCAAGGTGGGTCCATTGTGGTTCATCCTAATATTGGTAATCCTAAGACCATGGTCCTTCATGATGCCTAGCCCATCCATTATAATTTGTCCCATGATAGTAACCATTGCTAGGGTATGTGAATGCATTAGGTGCATCTACTAGATCCTGATAGTATTTGTTATATAGTTGGAGCTCGATGACCATGTAGAAGGGGGATATTTTAGGTCAAAATAGGTGTAGTCATTATTGTACTAAGGGTAGCGATATAACTCAATGTAGGAATTACCATATTGGTGCTATTGATATGCCTCAGTATTTTGCTTAAGGAACCTATACATTTGACTATCCATTCCATCCATCCTAGCTATTATCTTATCCCATTTACTAATTATCTTATCCAATTTATTAGATAGATCAGGAGTATATCTTTCTTTGGTTTCATTTCTATCCTCATGATTAGGCTTAGAACTAAAACAGTAGCATAATAGGTTTTCATCCCCTTCTTGATAGGCCATTTTACTCAACTTTATATACAACAAAACTAAACGTTATATACAATAATTGAGTACCTTTTTTTTTTTTAAGTATGAATTGGAAAACCCTAACTATATGAAACATAAATGCTAGTCATAAGCTAAATGATGCACAATCAAGTCCTCGTATCCACTAATCAAGCAATGTCTTGGTTATCTTTTATTAATGCATAGGTTGTAGCTTCCTAGACTTAAATCCATATAGCTCCTCCTCGTGTCAGGAGGCATTTAGAAATGGGCCCATGCATAACCCATCAACCTTGCATGAGAATTCAAGCCATAAAAGCCACCATAACCATATGAGTAATGCACTAAGAGTTGAGAGAAGCCAAGCCAAATAAGCCATGAAGCCACCAAGTCAAAAGCCTTCAAAGAAAGCAAAATGAGCCACTTAAGCCATGTCAACATAGATCCAGACATTTTGGGAACTTTCTAAGCAATTTCACATTTGACGAAAATGTGTTTTGAAGATAAAAAATAGGAAGAAAGTTTGACTTGTCAACAAGGGTAGGTTGCATGAAGATGTGGATCAATTAGAGAAGATACTACACTTCTTAGACTTTCCTTTACTTGCTCCTAATTCCCTTCCTAAGTTACCTTCTTTTCTAGTTTCCCACCTTCTAATTCCCACTTTCCTAATTTCCATCCTTATCTTATTTTATCTTATCAACTTCTCTTCCCTAACATATCTTATCTCACCATCTACCCTTATCTTATCTAATCCTTCTCCTTCCTTATCCCTCATCCTTAGTCTCGAAATTAACAAGATATATCTATAAATAGGGAGCTTTCCACACCTTTCACAATCTGAGCAGTTCCACACCTTTCCCCAAGGCTGGTCCTCCACTCCATGGTTCTCTATTGTACCTTTAAAATTACTCTCAAGCACATTATTCAAAGTAGTATTGCACAAGAGAGAGCCCAATCTCATGATGAATCTCATAAAATTTTCAATTTATTGGATCCTATTTAAGTTGCTTATCTAAGCCAAAGAGAAATGGGTTTTGAATTAAACTAGGAATTAAAAAAACATGGAATGGAATTCATGCAGTAAATTAGAAACTACAGCTAAAGGAAACTTTCTAAAAATAAATATAAAAAAATACAAATAAAAAAATTCCTAACTAACATGAAATCAATAAAAGAAACTAATGCAAAACTAGCATGAATGAATTGAGGAAACTCAAACTAAAGGAAACTTAATAAAAATGAAAATGAAACTTTCCTAAATTAACACTTCTAAACTTAAAATTTTCTAAAATGGAATTTTCCAAAACTCTAAAAGGAAGCTTTCTAAAACTAAATAAATATATAAAAAACTAATTTATTACTAATAATTAAGATTAAACAACTAAATAAAGCAAGATCAAAAGAAAATTTACCCAAGTCCCAAGTGCATGATCCATGGGATGGTGCGCATGTTTCATGGGATGAGAATTGACTAAAATTGGTGAATCAACAGCTAACTATCATACAATATAATTAAATAACCTAAATGGGTTCATATGGAATCAAGAAAAAAGATGCATAAGCTGCTGGAAACTAAGCATGAAGGTTGAATGAAAAAATTACAAATTTAAAGCACTTAAGAACTTCAAATCAAACCAAGCATGGAAAGCAATTGAGCAAGCACTTGTTATGTAAGATAAAACTCAAGATCTAAAGTACTTACTACTAGAATCAAGGACCAACAAGGAACTTCAAATATATTTATTGATTGAATGGGAAAATTCATTAGAAAGAGTGTGCATGACCCGTAGATGTAAATCTAAAAATGGTGCACTTTTCCTAAGGCTAAAACTTGATTCCAATCAAAGCTAAAACACAACACATTCCAATTCTTTCAAACTAAACTTAAATGATATCTAAGTAAGACCCAAAAGAGAATCAAGAGAATAAATGGCTGGAATGATGGGGCTAATTAAGGAAAAAGACACCTATAACTAATTCCAAATTCAAGTAGAAATGTGAAAATCAAGGAATGGAAAGCAAGGATTCAAGCTACTTCTTCTCTAGGATGTCACTATTAGAGAATAAATAACCTTGACATTTGATGAATAAGCAAGAAAAACTAAGAAGACGAAAGCAACGAACTAAGGAAAAGCTAGGAGTAATTATGCATGTGAAACTACAGCAATAGAACAAGAACAAAACAAACGATGAAAGCAAGAATGGAAATAAAACTACAAACCTGGAATTGAAGTGTAAAGCAAGAAAAAATACTTAAGAATCCAAAGGAAGAACATCCCAAAATAAATCCAAAGTCCAAATTCCAAAAATCACCATGCTAGAGTACTACTTTCAAAGTTTTCTCACAAAACCTCTACTTGGAGCTTTATAAATGCCTGGGTTTCCAATTGAATGAAGCATACACTGCTACTTAGGGGGCTTTTAAAGTTAGAAAAAAGTGACAATAGAAGTTTCTTATGAAGGAAATTCTACCAAGGCAAATTGGAAAGTTGTTTAAAAAAATGACTTTAAAAGTGACATACTTTTAAAGTTGTTTTCACAAAAATGACTTCAAAAGTCATCTACTTTTGAAGTCACTTAAAAAAATGACTTCTAAAGTCATCAACTTTAGAAGTTGTTTTATTATAAGCAACTTCAAAAACAACCAAATACTAATTGACTTTTGAAGTTGCTTAGGGAAAAACGACTTCTAAAGTTGTTCACTTTGCAATTCATTTTTAGATAAGCAACTTGAAAAGAATTTCATTTAGATGAACTTTTAAAGTCGCTTATATAAAAATGAATTCAAATGCTTGTGACTATAGATGTCTTTTTATGTAAGTGACTTTGAAAGTAAAAACTTTTAAAAAATTATATAATTAATTTTTGAAGTTCTTTATGAAAAACGACTTTAAAAGATCTTTGGAAAAACAAATTTAAATTTTTTTTTTTTTGCTTCTTCTCCCTGTATACAATGAATAACAAACACTTGATATTCAGTCATTATTTATAAACATTAAGAACCTATATACAAACAATGTTCATTCACTTCTTTATACACAATACCACGAATACATTAAAATACTTCAATCTTCACACACATGAAAAACCAATAACTACTACATTCCACCCATATCTTAATCTTTTGATACATTAACACCTGTGTATACATTGAATAACAAGCATTCCATGTACCTAATACTTCAAACAATCTTTAAAAACTTGAAAAACCGAACATCATATACACCTTCCATACACATTCCAAACCACCATCCATTACAATGCATCGTCATCTTTCTTGATGCACTACCACCTATAATTCCATACATTTCATCCACTACAATGCATTGTATATGACATCCACATTCACTTCATTTGTAATTCCATACACATTCTAAGTAACCTTCTCATTCTTCATCTTATAAAGGTTGTATAATTCAACCGCCACATATTCACTTCATGTTCAAACTCCAAATTCACTACATCCATACTCCTTTATTCCCACACTCCAAATTTCCACTCATACATTGCTTAAGATGCAAATATATATATATATATATATATATTTCAATGAAAATAATAAAATTTAAAGGAACACAAACAAGTCAATGAAAAAAATACTTTATTATGTAGTTCAAGTCCAAGTAGTTACTCCAAGTAATCTAATTGAAACTCATTACATACTCAACCCATTCATTTCATATTTCATTGAGATTTACTTTGGAGTAACTCTTCTTGTTTGCCCACTCAGCAAGCATAGCAGCCTAAAATAAAATATATTTAATTAATTTAAAACATTTTAGCTAAATCCATAAAAACTATAGAAAAATATAAGATTATGGAAAATAGAAGTGTTTTGCCTTTTTTAAATTGGAGATAGGAGTAAAATCAAATACTTGGGTCCTCATGTACCTAAGGACATAATACCCACACTCCCAATTAGACTGTTGTTTAGGGCACTGTGCAATAAGGACAACAACAAAAAAACTCATAAATACCATTTTTAATAATGTAAGTTTAATTACTAATAACTTAGAGAAATTAACTATTTCATATACCTTGATATTTTTCCACATGAGTTTTGGTGGTTGTAAAGTCTCGGTCACTGTAGCCCATTCCCACTAAGTCCTACAAATTTAAATTTCAAATGCATTATAGATGAATAACAAATTACTTATCTACACATAACATATGAAAAAAAAATAAATGCTTACTTATTTATAATATCCATGAGTGCGAGGCAGATGTGGCCTCCACAAGAATCAAAAAAGAAAGCATGACCACCATGCACATGAGACCTACATAGACAGTCATATGGATTGTAATGAAAGTTTACAATCCTTAAGGAAAGAATAACTTGACGAGAAAACAAGAAAATTAAAACTTACCCGCTGTTGTAAGGAATCATTAAGCCTTGTCCCTAAGAGCAGTGTAAGAAGCCTGACAAAATATCCTTAATCCGCCTCTTGATTGGCCATTGCTTCATCACTCCAAAAATGACACTAAGGTCAAGGAATTGGTAAAGTGTACCCTCACCCTCACCCTCAAAAAGGCTAATAGCATTAGTTAAGAAGCTACATAAAAGAAATAATTATTACATATACCAATAAAATATAATATGTAATGAAATACCAAATGATTTACAAGCAAGTATGTGCATATACCCCATGTAGGAGACTATGTGAGAGTGCTTGAGCTGATCCTATAGGCAAACTCGTAATAGGTCCTCTGCCATAAGTGGCACTTCAACAACTTTTTCGGTAAGCACTCCCCACTTGACTTGTACAAGATTGATTGTCATATTATCGTTGATGAGACTATAAATTAACCTAAGGGATCAAGGAGTGTTAAGTGGGACTTCCACATGCTCCTGGGTCAGCTGCTATAAAACATGTAAAAAATTTAGCTAAATAATATAATATTAATCTATGAAGAGGGTCTAATTTATGATGAAAGAAAAATCAAAGATACATACAAGTACCTATTCCATCGGTGCAGCAGCTAAAAGTGACACTGGAATGGCAGCCATTCTCAGTGCCTCATTATGTTGTTGATTAACCGTATAGAGTTATTAAATAATTAAGTGAGATCTTTAGCTAAAAAATATTAATGAGAAAGGTACATAGTATGATAAGACATATACTGTGGACTCTATGGGAATGACTAGTGCCTCCAGCCAAGAGACATGATATGCAACTGCCTCCCCAATGGTTATAATATTTTCCATTTCTAATGGGAATGGTAGGCAGGCATTAGCATTGAAAGCCATGGTAATGGAGACCCACTTGGTATGTGGTGGCATAGTAATTCTATACAAAACGTTTGATTCATGCTCAACTACCATGATATTTTGATGGGAATCCAAGGCCAATAGGCATTGACCCACCTGCAAATCAAATATGCAATAGAGAGGTTGAGATATAGAATTATTACCAATGGGCAATGAAAATTTATAGTCTTATCGATGTATATACCTCCTAAGCAAGAATTTCCTTTTTGAGGGGAGATAAATCTCCTTCATTATCTTCTTCAGATGGGGAATTGTAGCTCGCATGTGATGGAGGTACAGCAGAGTGCAATTACTAAGCAGGGGGTCAAGGAACAATCATCATACCTTCCTCACGCAACTATTTAAATAAATCACCCTTTATTTTCTCAATGAGCTCATTGTAGGCCTTCTGATCATCTTGAAGTCTAGGTATATGTCCTCCACCAAAGAATTTAGAAGGAACAACACTCCATGCTCCTAACTCAACTAGGGTGGTCTTGCTTATTGCCCATAGCCCTACACAGGATGTCATCCTTGGAGACAATGCTACTTAAAGTTCCTGTAGTAGCTCTTTCAAAGTAAAAATGTCTTGTAAAATTTAATTCGAAAGACATAATCATTTTATCTAATTAATTGTAAAAAAATTATAGACAGGTGAAACCACTTACTATACGCGAAGCAATTACACAGTAGCTTCATCTGCAAACTTGGTGCTAGTACGGCCCACTGAATGTGCCATCTTCTGAAGGACGGAGTGATCAATGGGTTCCGTAGTCCCACCTTTTTTTTTGCTATCAAGCAAAAGTACTATAGTTAGAGAACATGTATATAACTATAGTAGCATTAAATTGAATGGGATAAATTGTCACAGATGCTTTCTTGGTGCTCTTCTAAACAAGTGTAGCCCATCCTAGAGAGTTGGTGTTGCATATTTGTTTCATGCACCTTTCTTCCCCTTGCACTCTTCACCTACACATTTTTACATGCGTGATCAAGTGCATTAATTGAATGTCACATGTAATTAGAAGAATGAAGCATCATTTTTGCACATATCGCAAACTCAATGAAGGTGTAGTTCTGTACAAAGCATTCTAAGCCTCCTGGTCAATGACATCAGAGTAAATGGAAGGTACCGTGTACAGCCTTGATGACTCATTGACATTTGGAGCTATATAATTGCAAACAAGGTAGTCCTTCCAATTTCTCCATTACTCACCTGCCCCTTGTAAAGCATGCATCTTCTTGTCATTAGGCACGTCAAAGGCAGACTACAAATTGAACACATCTACTTAATGTTTGCATACCTTCACCATTTCCCATATTGAATCTTTTGTCAATGATGGCACATGTCTCCAATCCTCAAATGTGATAGGAACCTCATCAATCTCTTACCCTCTACTATTGTATTGGACAATTTCTTTAATTCCCTTAGACTTTCTCTTGATAACCTTTTCCATTGTTGTTCACTCTCTGCCCTTTCTTTTTGGAGTAGTGCTCATGTTGGCCTCTTGTTCATGCTCTTCAATGTGGCCTAAATCTTCAATTTGATGTTCTTTCATTCCATCGTTACTACTAAGAAACACTCAATGATATTAGAACAAAAAAGGCTATGTAATGAATTTAAAGAAACCAAATTCCATCTAATAATTGAATTTCTAAGTACTTAGGACCTATGGATATTGATCATTAAGTATTGTAGAGAGAACAAGTATATGGCTTTGGAAAATGACACTTGAAATAATACTTAAATAAAGAGAAATGCCATAAGATGATGTACATAGACTATGAATGTGACAAGGAGATGAATATGATATAAGCCATGGAAATTCCATAACAAACTAAATGCAATGAGTATGTGATGGAAATTGACATGTGATAATACTTAGGTTATAAAAGTATTAAACATGAAACATTATGACAATGACTATCAAAGTGGAAGCTAAATGAACATGGCTGGTTGAACAATTATCATGAGACATGACCATGATGTGAAAGCTAAATTGAAACTATACTTCCAAGTAGTTTGATAATGTTATACATGCCTTAGAAAAGAACTCCATGAAAGAATATGGAAAATCAAATCTATAAAAAGAAAATGCTTAGAAAAACATTGAAAAGCAATGCATGAAAAATTCAAGGAAATGGGAGGATCTAGAATGCACCAATTTTGGGATAAAAGGAAATACAAAAGGCAATACGATATGTATTGGCCTAGTGTTGGCATGAACAAGTTAACCAAGTAAATGGATATATATTAATGCCTTTTTAAGCTTTAAAACTTTAAAATGGACTATATTGCGTCATTAACCACTTCATAAACTCTAGATATATGAAGCATACAACTACTGTTGATTAAGTTAGTCATGCATTTGATAAGGTTCAAGTAGAATTACAAAGATTGGTAGTTGCATTCCATTGTTGAACTTTATAAATTCTACTATGTGATGATTTGCATGTTTCATGCTTTTGGTTATGAATACTTTAGAAATGGAATTTCCATGCCAAGCACCATGTTTTCCATCTATGTATGAGATTTCTCTTCTTCTTTTTTTCTTTTTCTTTTTTTTGCCTAAACCTGGGCCATGTGTTTCATATTATGAAATAAATAAGAATCTCTTTCAAATTAGATCAGATTTGACTCAGCTATGAATCTTATTCACCAACTCAGCTAGTAAAAAACTTACCAAAAGATTTCACACCACTAATAACATTGGTAAATGTAGTAATAGATTTCAAAAATAGAATCATTACTTTCCACCAAAACAATATTCATAGTTATGGATTGCTTATAGGTTCTCCCAAAATTCTTTGGCTAATGTGTAGGTTGATATTGGATTAAATTCATTATCTAATGCACAAACTCATGGTTTTTGTCTTGATTTAACGATGAAAGCAAATTATAATAAAATGGAAACATGCATTGATGTTACTAGATATTATTACCAGAAATGTTAACAAAATAAAAGAGGAAACAATCAAGCACACCTATAAGATCACGCTTGTCAGCTTTCATTCGTTTGAATGAATACCTCGAAAGCTAAGATTTGCACATGAATCAATTAATACTCTATGAAAAATGATGTAAATTAGTCATTAAAAATAAATTAATAAACAGTAGTAAATGGAGGTAACCCCCCCCCAACGAACTGCTCGGATCCCCCTCCCCTTTGATGCCCCTCTCCCCACGTCCCACCTCCCCCCTCTCTGGTACCTCACCCGAACCCCCTCCCCCCTCTCCAGTCCCCACCGAACCCCCAATTTGCCCCCACCCCCCTCTGCGATCCCCACTCAAACCCCCACCCCGCCCCCACCTCCCCCTCTTTAATATACCCCACCCAAAACCCCTCCTTGCCCCCTCTCAAGTCCCCACGCTGCCCCCACCTAACCCCTCTCCGGTATACCCCACCCCACCTCCCCTCTTCGGTATACCCCACCCAAAACCCCACCGCTCCCCCACCTTCCCCCTCTCCGGTCCCGCTCAAACCCCCACTCTACCCCCACCTCCCCCTTCTCTAGTCCCCACCTAAACCCCCACTGCCCCAACCAACTAGGTATATACCAGCTTCTCCCTCCTTGATCTCCTTTTTCTCTTCTTAATTTCTTCTCCCTCATTTTTTGTCTGCAGTGGGAAGTCTATTTCATGGTTTGTTTATATATAAAATGACTTTAAAATGTTAGACTTTTAAAATCGTTTAGAGGAAAACAACTTTAAAAGCATACACTTTTTTGTAAATTTTTTATTTATAATTTTTTATTCAAAATATATACACTTTTTATGTTAGTACTTCATATATAACATTTAGTTAAATTTAAGTGAAAGTATATATATATATATATTTGATTGACACTATAAGCTTTCAAATTTTACTTGCACCACAAAATACGGTGATCACCAAAATTAAGAAATAAAAATATGTGATAACCAAAGAAGTACAAAAACTATAGTAATAAAAGAACATAAGCAAAATAAAATGTGGGTGTGTTAGCTTAAATTTCCCTGTCCATTTCATGAGCTATATATATACCCATGTGTGTGCTTGTGTGTGTGAGAGAGAGACCGTAGTTCTTATATATATATATATATATATTAAAGTTTTCTTGGCTCTAAATTCACATATGTTAAACTTTTATAAATTTTTTATTTGATGTAAATATAGTAAAAGTGTACACTTTTGAAGTCATCATAGGTTCATGAATATAATCTTTGTAGGCACACATAGGGTTCAAGGTTAGGGTTCAGTTCAAAGATTCAAGGTTCATGGTTTAGGGTTTGGGGTTAGGGTTCAGTTCAAAGATTCAAGGTTTAGGGTTCAGGGTTATGATTCAGAGCACAGGGTCAATTAGGTTAGGGTTCTATGTACTTAATTTTAAGTGAACATATATATATATGTACATATTTAATTGATACCAAGCTTCCAAAGTTTATTTTCATCACAAAATATTGTAGAAAGACTCCTAAAGAAATAAAAATATGTGATAACCAAATAAGTACAAAAACTATAATAATAAAAGAAGATAAGCAAAATAAGATAGTAAATTAATTCTGAGGTGGGAATATGGGTGTGTATGTTAGCTTAAATTTCCATGTCCATTTCATGAGCTATATATATATATGCATGTGTGTGTGTGTGTGTGTGTGTGTGTGTGTGTGTGTGTGTGTGAGAGAGAGAGAGAGAGAGAGAGAGAGAGAGAGAGAGAGAGAGAGAGAGAGAGAGAGAGAGAATGTGGTTCATATATATATATATATATATATATTAAAGTTTTCTTGACACTAACTTCACATATGTTAAACTTTTATAAATTGTTATTTGATGTACAAGCTTTAAAATTGTACACTTTTAAAGTCAACATATATAGTAGTTTCATGCATATATTCTTTGTACACACATATAAATATAGAATTAAGGGTCAGGGTTAGGGTTAGGGTTCAAGTTCAAGGTTTGGGGTTAAATATGTACGTATTTGATTAACACTAAGCTTCCAAAGTTTACTTGCATCATAAAATATTATAGAAAGAATATGTGATAACCAAAGAAGTACAAAAACTGTAGTAACAAAAGAAAATTGAGCAAAAAAAAGATGAACAATTAATTATGATGTGTGTTATATTTTTAAAGCCATTTAAAAAAAAAATGACTTTAAAAGTCTTAACTTCTAAAGTCGTTTTATCGAAAATGACTTTAAATGTCTTAGGTTTTAAAGTCTTTTTTCTTAAAACGGCTTTAAATGTCTTAACTTTTAAAGTCGTTTGCAATAAAACAATTTTAAAAGGATTAAATTTTAACGTTGTTTTATTGAAAATGACTTTAAAATTATACAATATTTTGTTCTTTTTTTTATAATTTTTTTAATTCAAAATATATACACCTGTTGTGTTAGTACTTCACAATATTTAACAAGTAATATACAAAGAAACGACCTTTTTATGATAGTGAACATTGATTCATACAATATTTTTATGCACATATATATAGTTCACTATTAATATTGATACATATAGCTCATGACAAAAGTAGAGCTAAAAATTATAAACATTAAATTATATATATTACAACTGACTAATATACATATTCCATGTACCCCAAAATATATATTGTTTTCAAACCCCAGCACCTTCCTCACCAATGTTGTGCACATAATCCTCATTCTCACCAAGTAGTGCTTTGATTGATAGGATTGTTTTGGTAATAGAAGGGTAATTGATTTCAACATCTCCTAGGTCATCTTCCTCATAAAAATCCCTCGAATAGGATGATAAAACTATTGACCGTCTCTTATCATGTTCATCTTGTACATAAAATACTTATTTTGCTTGAGATGCCAAAATAAATTGATCATTTTTATAGCCAATCCTGTTGGGTCAACCAATGTCAATCTAAGGGCATCAATTTTGATGTTGTTGTGTTCCACGTAATCGAACTTAAACACAGCCACAGTTCTAAAAGTATAATCCAAGGTCAATATCTCTCTTATAACCCCGTAATAAATATCATCTGCCACTATTGGCTTGTTATCCTTTGAAAACTAAGCTTACTCCACTATTCTAGTGCACTGCTGAGTTATCACGGTCTTTTGTACAAAAGCGATAACCATTGATGGCATATCCGACATACTTTATTACTTTTGGTCGTGGTCTCATTGCCATCCAGCTTAAGGTTTCTGATATATCGTTGCCTGCTACTTTTCGCTTGTGACACCCCGGGTTTTTCATGAAAAATTTTTGCATTTATTTTCAAAAAGTGACATGCCTCTAATTTTAAATTTCCAAAATAGCATAAGGTAGTTTTCGTTGAAGTTTATTTTTTCAAAAACCTGAATGTCACCTCAACTCCCATACTATACATAATATAGTTTTGATAGAATATAAACATACATTTTATGAAACAACAAGACTCATCTAATGGTTCACATACACAGCCCCTATAATCATTATATTAAATGCCCAAGCAGCATAATCCAAATAACTAACTACACAATACAAAAACTTTAACAAAATATATACCTGAGCACAGAAGTATGGCTATTGAACTCCTCTTACTTGTGTATGTCTTCTCCTATCTATTGTATTTGAGATATTGTAAACATAAACATTTACCATATCTTAGCAAGCTATGCTTGGTAGGGGAGAGTTAAGAAAACATGTTAATGACATATGAAGTAAGAATTTTACATCAATTAAAATATTCAATTATCTGCAAACCATTGATAAAGTTGCTATTTATAATTCTTTTTCATTATATGAATATAATAATCCCACTTTAGAGATTACACTTTACATGATATATATAATCCACTGGTGTTTTAAATATTTATCATTATCATTTTCCATATGATACCATACTCCAATTCTATGAACCATACTCTACATAATATATCTACTCATTCACTTTCCCATACGAAAACTTTTATAAAACTACGACTTCAAATATATACATATAGGACTATACCATATATATTGAAATCGTTAAAAGTCATACAAAGTTATGAACATAATCCATAGGTTTATAACTTCCTTTCCCAAACTACATTGGGTCTCATACATATAACCCTTACCATATGGGGTTCATAAAACTCCAATTGCTACTGGTAACATCATAAAAGGCATCTCATCATGCCATCACATAAGGCATCTCATCATGCCATCATCATAAAGGCATCTCATCATGCCATGGAATTACACTATGCCTATCATATGTGCACCATAATGCAAAATACACAAGGACTACTATGCCGCAGTCTAAATCCATATAGCATGCCTGGATAACTGCATAATAATCCACTAATACCAACTGTGAAAATAACAAAGTCCATTTTTACATGGGGTGACCATGGCTATCACAATGGCGGCCTTCCCATGGCTGCCCCACCCGACGTTTAGCCTCTCATTGGGCTTGGTATCCATCATATAAATTTCATGAAGCGGGTGCCCAAACCCTCATAACTTCCCTAGCATAGCATTCCTAGTCCTAGGGCTATGGAAAACAAAATCACAAGCCACCATGCTTGTATGTAAAATACTAATATACATGCATCTTGCCTATCCATAATATATATATGAATATCTCATCATAATCATAACATCCTCACTTATTAGGTGACCGCCCACCAAGGATGTAACATAAAATCCTAGACTCATACATCACATATGATGTAATGGTACTCATGTACCATAAATATCTTTTTATCACAATAATAGCTATGATATTTTTAAGAACAGCTCATGGGTATCCATTAATATCATTCAATAGCCTTCAATTATAAGCATGTCATTCATGTAGCATTTCAAATCACAAATTCTCATGATTCATAAGTAAACATTTTTCATCATCATATATAATATGAAATGAAAATTTTAAATGACATAATATCTATCAAAATAATAAAATCATATTTAAAAACATGCATCTTACTATTAATACATACTTTCTTAATTCTCCACCTACCTCATGTAGCGAGTTCATTCATTTCCCACTAGCTCATCGACGACGCTTGCAAAGTCTCATAGATCCATATTGATCTAGTCCTTGCTCTTCACTTGAATTCATCAAATCAAGTAATTAATTAGTAATCCTAAGGAAATAATCCTTTTTAACAACTTTTATGGTATGGACCATAGAATTTGATCCTATTCCATACCTATATTCCTCAATTGATCTCAGTTGTGGCTCCAGGTTAGCGAGATCATCTCTAGCAAGCTTTTAATCCTAATATCATATAGGATTTATGAATTGTAGATCTTAAGGGTCATGATAGACTATTTGGATAGGCAAAGTGAAACCTGATCGTCATTATTGGATGGCCATGGATCTGCCTGATCATGGCCACACAGTATGGTTGTATCAGGATCTCCGTCATATCAATGTGTAAGGCATGATCAATCATAGATCAAATGGTTTGGTGTTAGATGTACAGTCAAATCCAATTGAAAGTTCAAATATATGTTGGATATAGGTGCTAAATGGTTGACCTAAGGTTAAATCAACTCAAAGTGCCGGATCAATTGCAGATTTGGCATGTATTGGCCAATCAGCAATGAGATTATGATGAATGGTCAGATAGGTCAGAGATCTATGTGTTGATGACTAATTAATGGTTTGATAATGTGGGGATTTGGGGATTCAGTTATAGATCTATCAATTGGGGGACAGATCAATGGTCTTACCACATTGGACGGTCAGATCAGTTACAGATCCGCCATTTGGAGACAGATCAATGACCAAATCAGATCGACAATTTGATTATGGTAAATAGTTTGATTTGTGTAGATTTGTATAAATTAGAAGTTATGAAGGTTCACAAGCGATCAATGTTGGCATGGTTGGTCAGAGAAGGAGGTAGTGGTGATCAGCTGGTTTCCAATTCTGATCACTGACCAATCCAAGCCAAGAGGAGAATATAGAGGAATACAGTGCGGATCTTGGCATGCCGGCATACCTGAAGCTTGGCTGTGCTTGGGGAAGAGGAGAAACAGAGGGAAATAGCGGCTAGGGACTTTGCCTGAGTCCCCATCATCGCCAACTAGGAAAACCTGATCTAGGTTCCCATGCCTGTCGAAGAAAGAGGAGAAAATGGGGATCAAAGAGGGGACAATCTGGGTACACCAATTGGCCTACGTGGAGGCCTGGCTGTGCTGTTCCGTGGACAAGAACCAACAGAGAAGGGAAAATGTGAGCGTTGGTAAGTCTGCCCATGAAAGAGGGTTGTGCACCGATGTACACAGATAGGACATGGGTTTGGGGTTTTAGTGCACGCCAGTGAAAAAAACCTGATTTGGGTTATCTATTATCACCGAAAAACACAGATCCATTATGGATATACTTGGAGAAGATGGCACTAGGGTTTGATGGTTGCTGGAAAAATGGTAGAGAAGGGTTTCATAATGAAGAGGGTTTGAATTGAGGCAACTCCCTAAAGAAGGAGATTTGTTGGGAGGAGGTGGATGCCGTTGATGAGGTCTGAGCAAGGGGGGGTGGACATTGTAGAAACCTGCCATGGGTTTTTTTTCATCACTGAAAAATGCCCAACACAAAAGAGCTGTGCTGGAGTTGGAGAGAGGGAGATCGGCAAGAGAGGAGTCACTGGAGAAGACCCAATCCAGGTTTCTCCTTATCACTAGGAAAAGGTTTTCCAAGGAGAGAGAGAGAGAGAGAGAGAGAGAGAGAGAGAGAGAGAGAGAGAGAGAGAGAGAGAGAGAGAGAGAGAGAGAGAGAGAGAGAGAGAGAGAGAGAGAGAGAGCCACACCCAACATGTCCTTGGGTTCCCAATGTTGGGGGGGAGGGGGGGTGCCAATATCAATTTGGCCCCCTTCCATTGTGTTTTTCTATCTTTTAATTATCGTATTACCCCTGACTTCGAAGGCCTATAACTTTTTCATCCGAACTCTGTTTTTAGTGTTCTTTGGCTCGTTGGACTCCATTTTTTGAGTACTATCTAATGGTTTCAATTTTACTACTAAATTAGAACTCTATAAAGGATATACCCTTTGAAAACTCATAACTTGATCATGAAATAGTAAAATCTTAGGGTGAAATTCATCTAAACTCCAATTTCAGTGTTCTTTATGTCGTTGAACTCAATTTTTTGAGTACATTCCAAATGTTCATGTTTCCACTCCAAATTCCATTTCAATAAAAATTTATTTTCTTTGGGTCAAAAATTCCAATTTCACATAATAATGCCGAGAATAGTATTTACAAAATTTGGGGTTGTTACATCACTGATCTAAAATCTGTGTATATTAAGTAGCCTTAAGTAAGATTAATATATACATACATATATATTATAGAATGTAGTTTTTCTAACTTAAGTGAGCTTTCTTTCATTTTACCTTCTTACGTAGCCAATTATTAAAAGTGCGACAATGCTCAGATTGTAGCCACTTCTGTTTCTTTGGTTAACTTGGATTCTTTGCCTTGAGTGCATCCATGTGTTCACTGCTTACACAGACAAATTAATAAAGTAACCATGGAAAATGTAATTAACCACCAGAAATTAAACTTTACATAAATGCATGCATGCATGATGAACTTACTCAATGCAAGGTTGGACTTCATTAACATTTTACAACAAATAAAGATGTGCATGGTCTCTTTCTTTACAGTCAACAGTCAATACACGACAACTCGATAGAGGTTCGCCAACCTTTGGATCATGAAATGCAGCTAATTGTTTCTTTCTTGGGATTCCAATGGAATCCACTCTTCTTAAGCACTCTATACAAAACTCCACTGCTTCCTCTACAATATAACATTCAGCTACACACCCCTTTGGCCAGTTTTGATTACTTACATACCCTTTTAAAATTTTCATGTATCTCTCAAATGGATACATCCATCGCAAGTAAACTGGCCCACAAAGTCTAACCTCATCAATGAGGTGCACTATTAAGTGTACCATGATGTCAAAGAAGGATGGTAAGAAGATTGTCTCAAGCTCACATAAAGTTATCACCAGATGACCTTGAATTTCTTATAATTTTGCAACATCAACCCCCTTCTTGCATAAAGCATTAAAGAAGTAGTATAATTTTGTAATAGTTACCCTAATTTTGTTTGGTAACACAGAACATATTGCTATATGTTAATTGTTTAATTTTGGCTAAAAGACCCCAAGTTTAGCATTCAATTAGATCATCTAACCATTCAAAAGTGCAAAATTTAGCTTGATTTTTAATTTAGCTCAAATTGACCATCCAAACTTTATTTTTTCAAAATCAATTGTTAGATGATCATTAGAGCTTATTATATGATTAATGTGTGGTTTACATTATTCTAATTTAATCTTTTATTTTGCAAATCATTAGAGGAGAGTTTTTTTAGTTGGAAGTTTGGAGTTTGGGTTGCCTTTCTTAGTGTTCTTTCAATTGATTGCCATCATTATGGGTTTTTTTTTCTGTAGGTCGTTGTTCTCATTTTGTCTCCTTTTTGTATTCTGAATCTACCCAAAAGCATAGTTTTTTTTTCCAATTCACCGCCACTCTCCTCCAATCACCAAACCTAATCACTAGTTTTCAGCCCTTCATCGGTTCAGTGTCCTAACCGATTGTCCCCAGCTTAGCATCATTTTCACCCTACTACTCTTCATCGTCACCATCCATCGCACTTCCTCTTCCTCCGATCCAACATAGCTAGACCAGAAACTAGGCTGTGCCCAAACCAGGAGCTCCCTCATAACTGGCAGCATCTTTTCACCTGGCCGGCACTCCTCTGCTCCCACCTACCCTTCACCCATCTCCTATTTGTAACTTCAGGGTCCAACACTTTCACCATTTCTCTTCAAGTGGGCACCAAACGACGCGTAGAAAGGGCGCTATTTTTCTTTCACCGGATGAGCACACCACCAGGCCTCTAAGGCGGCTCCCCATTCCAAAGTCCAGATGGCCCAGGCATCCTCTCCGACAGCTCAGCACCGGCCCTTGCCTCCATTAAGGCAAGACCCAAACTGGACGATGTTTAGATCATAACTAAACAACGTCCGACTCCAACCTCTTCCACCGGCCACACCAAACAATGAGCCAGGCACTAAACCAGATCAGGGCAACCACTCCAGCCCAGGAGTCTGCACCTCATGTCATTCGGCTCCATCTCCTTCTCCTCCAGTCTTCTTCTTTAAATGCAATTACATTTCTGTCATTTTTTGTTTATTACATACTATGTCCTCTTTTTATTTTCATCTGTGTCCCTGAATATTCTGGTTTTCTTCTTATCCTTATTATGCCTATCCAAGGACAGTATTATCCAAGATTGCTTATTTACTTTTAATTTCTGTTTTTTTAATTAGAAATTTGTAAATTACAGCAGTTGAATAAATATGAAATTTTATTTTATTATCATTTTATTTCTATTTTTTTGTTAGTTTTATTATTTATTTTTATTAATTGAATTTTATGTAAAATTCCATCTTTTAAAGCAAGTCCTTATGAGATCGACCCTTATTTGCATAGCTATACTACAATAGCTCATGCACTTACAGAAAATATCAACAAGTTTTTGGCGCCGTTGCTAGGGACTCGCAACAGAGTTTTTATAGAATTTAATTTAAAAAATCCAAAAAAATTAAAACAAAAAACAAAAGAATCTAAAAAAATAAAAATATTAGGAATTGCATTTTAGGCATTTTTAGGTGCATACTTAAATATTATTTTTTTAGTGCATAACCACTTTATTTCCTGAATTTGGTACTAATTGTTATTTTTCTTTTTCAGAAAATTGTCAAGTGGAGCATTATCAATTAAATAGATTTTCCTTGCTTTCTTAGATTAGAAATTTTTCTTTTTTTGAGTGAATCTTGTAGTGAGGCCCCTTTATAATTTTCTCTTTCAATTTTAATTTTTAAAAGGTTGTAATAATACAAGGCAAGTGTGGAATAAGGTATCCCACACTTGATCTTCATAAAAAACCTCCCTGTAAGTCTTCTCACTCAGTTAATTTCTAGATTAGGGTTTGCATTTAGAATAATTTTGCATTACTGGGCAGTTTAATTGCATATAGAAAGCATCATTTATAATTGTTACATTTTTAGGATTTTGCATTAGTTTATTGCTTTTCATTGCATCTTAGGACTCGATTAATGCTTTAAGGTGATATATATGCTGATCGAACTGCCATGGAGTGTGGAATTAATTAGTAAGGGCACCTTACCCCCATAAGATCAAGGGTGGATTTTATCACCACTCCTTGGCCCGGCTAGGATAATCACCTCAAGCGTACTACCCTACCCTTCAAATCAAATTAAAATCAATCAGAAGAGACCTAAAGGGCTATAACATTCTCGTAGGACCCTCTTACTAAGGCGTGATTTATTGTCACTCTAGTGGCTTTTGAGCACTGTGGTTATTGAGAGTTGTCTAATAGAGCCTCGCTCTTCCCTCACCTCCTATTGACGTTTGTGAGGTCTAAACGCCTCCTTACACGAGGGTTGTATTAATCACATTGCGAAAAACCTAACTGGTAAGCAATAATCAAGTCTAAAGGAGATGATGAGTGCTCGATTAGGCTGAATAAAAGCATTGTCCCGACACAAACACAAGAAAATCAATATGCTACTTATTAGCCTCAAGGATTATATTGTGCCCTTTGTTTGTGCATCTTTTTAGGAAGTTAGGTTGCATCATATAGGTTAGTTTTCGTCTTAAAAAGAAAAAGAGTGCCTATTAAGAAGGGGATAGATTTCATAGATTAGATGCATAGATGAATTGGTTAGATCTTATGGAAAGTCAATTGCTTAGGCTAATAGCTTCTAGGCAAGTTGCGCCACAACCTCAATACAATAATGACTATACCTATTCTAAGCATCCCTATTCCACTCCTTCCTGGTCCCCATCAAGCTCCACATACAATGAATACTATCAGGAGCCAGTGGATGCACCTAATGCATTAACATACCCTAGCAATTTTCTTCTAAGACAAATTATCATGACTCTAATGAATGGGTTAGGCATCATGAACAACCATGGTCTCAGGATTACCAATATTAGGAAGAACCACAATGGTCTCACCTTGGTCAGTACTACCATGATTATTCAGAATATCATGGTCAACCATCATGTGTTCAGCCTGCTCAGTCCTTTTTCAGTACTCCAATGCCACAGCAATACCAACCCTATGAGTCATTTCCTCTACGGGAAGAACCACTATTAGAAGAAAATATGCAGCATATGTGTGAAATAATAGCACAAGGGAATAAGGAAATAAGACAAATGATGGAGGATTTCACTGAGGAAATAAATTGAGGGAGGGAGGAATTTGAGGAAACACTGAAACAAATTATGGGGAATATAGAGCCATTTATTCTTGACACTAGGATGGAAATTTCCTATGATCCTTATGAGCCACAAAGGCTACAACCATCCTTAGAAATCTCCAACTTAGATATACTTGTGCCATGTCCTGATTCTGATTATGAAGAGACTCCCATTGATGAAGAGTGTCAAACTTTAGACAAATCCAACCTTAATCCTCTAAACACATGTCCCACCTATTTTTATGACTTTGATGACGACACAACTATTGAGGAGATGCCTAAGTTGTTGGATACTATGCCTTTAACAGACACTTCTCGATGGCAAGCCAGAGTAGATCCTCATATAAAGCATGAAATTCAAGTTGTACCTTTTAATGTAGAAGATGTACCTAATTGGGACCTAGCAGCCTTATTTGAACAAACATCAGATGATAATATAAGCCCAATTGCTACCGTACATGTGCTTATCAAACATGAAGAAGCAGAGTTAGTTGATATGCATCAACCTACTCTAGGGTACACATCAGAAGATAACCAGGGTTTAAGCCAAGCCTTATCCCTGCATCTAGTAATACAAGAACAACCTATTAGAAAAAGGCAAAGTCAGGTTATTACCCTAATTCAAGACAATGTTAGGGACACGAAGGAAAAAGATAAACTGAATAGAATGGTCATTATTATCCCTCAATTTGGTCAAGACAAGGACTGTTTGTCATCATATGGTCTAAGAAAATACACGGTAGTTCATGCAGTCATTGTGTTACCCTCACCTCAATTTTTAAGGTGGAGCTATTATATTGACTACTGTGAAATATTAAAGATGGGGGATCATCAATATGGTCCCACTACTTTTACAATTGTGGTGATCTACTATATTATATTCATATCACCACCTAAAATTTCAAGGTGGAGGCAATATGTAGATTACTGCAAAATTCTGAAGTCGCGTGAGAAATCTCGCCATTTCATCTTAGGGTTAGGATTAGGATAAATAAAGCTAACCTAGTTAGCTCTAGGTTCAGAAAGTTAGGTTAAGAAATGTCTGGCTAAAGATGTTAAACTTAGCGCTTATTGGGAGGCAACCCAAGGGTTTAGAATCTACACCACTCAACTTCCATATAGCATCCTATGTTTTTTAACATTGGGGACAATGTTTCATTCAGGTTGGGCGGTGTAGATGCACTAGAGATTTTGAATTTTCTTGAGAAATTTTTTTTTTTTGAAAATTTTTGAAAAAAAAAAGTTTTTAAATAAGAGTTCCCTTACTATGATGAGAACTGAATGTTCAGAATTTAGTAAATATACTATTTTCAACTCTTAATGGGAATGCATATGATTAGTTTTGCATATCATTCATGTGTTGAAGCATTTTATGAAAGTTAATTCTTGGAAACTATTTACACATAACACATAATCAAGACTAATATAGAGGTATGACTTAGAGACCTTGAGGAAAACTGGTGGAGACATATAACCTAATGAGAGTTTGAGACTATCTTCTTTTAGAAAGTTATAAGTAATTCCCTGAATTCTTTAGTGTACATACATTAGTGTGATCCTGTTATTGTTGTTTTGGTTAAACATCAAGAATAAAGAGGAGTAATAGCTTTAATTCGAGAAATTTATTGAATATGATAGGCTTTAGGAAACATAGGAAATGATAAAGGTCATCCTTGTTCAGCCCAGAGACATAAAGCTTACCCAATATAGTATACCACTAGTTAGCCTTTTGATCCTATTATTAAGCCTTTTTCTCTCTTAACCCCATTCACCTTAACCCAGAATAACCAAGTAAAATAAATAACCACTACCCATCTTCAAAATGAGTAGAGTAGAAAAAGTTCAAAAATAGGACAAAAAGTCAAAGAAGTGAGAAAAATTAGCTATCTTTCTTCCAAAAAAAAAGAAAGAAAGACAAAATTTTGAGAAAGAGAAATTCACTTCAAGTACAAACCCAAAAGCAAAGTTGTCCTAGCAAATATTCATTGAAGACATCTACTCAATTTTAAACCTTTGAAATATTTATACATTTCTTTTCTAAACCTATCCTAAGCCTACATTTTATCCTAAGTAAAGACCTATTGATCTTAGGTGGACATAGCCTTAAAGAGGAGATAAAAAGAAAGAATTAAGGTAAAAGACCTCTAATATTCTTGGTGATAACATCCACTTTTATGGATCACTTTCCTTTGTCTCCTGAGCATTGAAAAGCATTATGTGAACCATCAGCTTGTTGGATTTGGTCACATTATGAGAGAAATATGTTTAACCCCTTATCTGAGAGTTTTATTTCTGAGTGTATACCTGTGAGGATTTGAGGTCAAAGCATATTTCCAATGGAATGTAAGTATATCCAATTAGAAGTCAAGATTTATGAGGCTATACATACACATATGCACTCTGAGGAATAGCTCAAATAATATGCCTTTAATATCTATATGGTGTGTAAAATTGTTAAATCCTCTTCATTAAGTTGTGAAAAACTAGTAAAATTGCTAATGAATGAGGATTCTCTGAGATAAAATAGGGAACTTGACTTTATTGAATTTTGTCGGTATATTCTCCGCAAACCCTCACGAGGCCTAACTCATCCACTATGGGTAACCTAGGGGTTTAAGGGCTTGTTGCATATGCTAAATGCAATCGTGAGTACCTACGAAAGTGGCACTTTATACCAGTTTTGTGTAAAATAGTTGTTTGCATGTTTTGCTCGGGACTAGCAAAATGCTGGTTGGGGGGTGTGTTAAGTATTTAATTTTGGCTAAAAGACCCCTAATTTAGCATTTAATTAAATCATCTAACCATTCAAAAGTGCAAAATTTAGCTTGATTTTTAATTTAGCTCAAATTGACCAACTTTAATTTTTCAAAATCAATAATTAGATGATCATTAGAACTTATTATATGATTAATGTGCTGTTTAGATGATTCTAATTTAATCTTTTATTTTGCAAATCAACTAAAAGAGATTGGATGGCTTGGATTTAATCTCAATGGTGCAGATTAGTTGAAGATCAAGAAGGCAAGGGAAGGGGTTTCCTAATGGAAGAGGTTTCCTAGTGGAATAAGTGTCCTAATGTGGTAGAAAAAGTCCTAATAAGAATCTACCTCTAAAAGGAAGGAGGTGGAGGAAGATTAGGAAAGGGTAAACCTTATAAAGAGGGAGTCTCGTAGGAGTGAAGAGAGTTTTTTTTTAGTTGGAAGTTTGGAGTTTGGGTTGCCTTTCTTAGTGTTATTTCAATTGATTGCCATCGTTTTGGGGTTTTTTTTTTTTTTCTGTAGGTCATTGTTCTCATTTTTTCTTGTTTCTGTATTTCGAATCTACCCAAAAGCATAGTTTTTTTTCCAATTCACAGCCACTCTCCTCGACACAGCAAACCCAATCACCAATTTTCAGCCCTGTTCTTTAGCTCTTCATTGTTTCAGTGTCCTACCCTATCATTCTCGGCATAGCATCATTTTCACCCTACTACTCTTCATCGTCACCATCCATTGCACTTCCTCTTCCTCTGGTCCAGCATAGCTAGACCAGAAACTGGACTACACCCAAACCAGGAGCTCCCTCATAACTGGCTGCATCTTTTTACCTGGTCGACACTCCTCTGCTCCCACCTACCCCTCACCCATCTCCTATTTGCAACTTTAGGGTCCAACACTTTCACCCTTTCTCTTCAAGTGGGCATAAGACGACGCCCAGAAAGGGCGTCATTTTTCTTTCACCGGACGAGCACACCACTAAGCCTCCAAGGTGGCTTCCCATTCCAAAGTCCAGACGAACCAGGCATCCTCTCTAGTAGCCTAGCACCAGCCCCTGCCTCCATTAAGCCAAGACCCAAACTGGACGATGTCTAGATCAGAACCAAACAACATCCGGCTCCAACCTCTTCCACCAACCACACCAAACGACGAGCTAGGCACAACCCAGATCAGCAGCAACCACTCTAACCCAGGTGTCTACACCTCATCTCATCTAGCTCCATCTTCATCTCCATCTCCATCTCCTCCAATCTTCTTCTTCGTCGAGTTTTGTCTGGTTTTTGTTAAAAACTAGATTTTTAATAAAATTCCATTTTTGCCCTTTCTTCTTTAAATGCAATTACATTTCTGTCCTTTTCTGTTTATTACATCTGTGTCCTCTTTTTATTTCCATCTGTGTCCCTGAATATTCCAATTTTTTCTTATCCTTATTCTGCCTATCCAGGGACAGTATTATCCAAGATTGTTTATTTAGTTTCAATTTCCATTTTTTTGGAATTAGAAAGTTTGTAAATTATAGCAATTGAATAAATCTAAAATTTTATTTTATTGTCATTTTATTTCTGTTATATTCATTAGTTTTATTTTTTATTTTTATTAATTGAATTTTATGTAAAACTCCATCTTTTAAAGCGAGTCCATGTGGGATCGACCCATATTTGCATAGCTATACTACAATAGCCCGTGCACTTGTGGAAAACATCAACACTATAGGTAGTACTTGTTGCATCAATGCATAACAATTGTGAGACTTCATCCCCAACAATTTTAGCTCTTCCATTGAAACAATGTTTCTAAAGTTCGAAGAGTAGGCATTTCGGACTTTGAGCTCCAACAAGGTTTTACACATTATTCTCTCTCTTCTCTATAGAGTATAATTTTGTGACGACCAGGGTTTTTGAAACATGATTTGTAAAGTATTTTGAAAGGCAGGGCCCTTAAGAGTGTAAAATTTTTTCACAAAACAAAGCAGCCGAAATTCTTTTCTTTAGAACTTGTTTCGAAAACCCAAGTCACCACTTCATACATAACATAAGTACAATTTGTGTACAAAATAAATTTCCATTGAAGGAATATACTTTTATTAAATTCCAGGATCCATCCAGTAGTTCACAAGTCTGACCAAATCTAGTACAATACTTGTCCAAATTACATAATCCAAAACTCAAGCTCACCATACAATAAAACTCTCAACAAAGAAAAATACATGTCTTCAAGGGTCTACCTTGAAGATTATTCTCTTCAAGTCTTCTATCGTCTTCAGCTCCTAACTCTCCCTCCCTGTATTTGAGATATTGCAACAAGTATAATATCTCAGCAAGCAATGCTTGGTAGGGGATTCAAGAAACATAATAATTGACAAGGTAATTCCAATACTTCATAATCTCATTTTCCTTAAACATACTCTTTACTTAGTAAGTTATATATATCTATATACATACATACCCGTCATGGGTAAACCAGTTAAATTTGTGAAAGTAGTCAAATATCATTCCCAACTAAGCTGATCAATTCTCTTCATTTTGAGATTTGAGTATTACAGCTAATCTTATACTGGGAATTTCCCTTCTTGGGAAATATTGGTAATATACAATTGCCTAGCATTTCATTATGCTATAACATAAGGCATTTCACTATGCCTATTCTCATATGCATCATAGTGCAAAATAATCAGAAAGGTTGCTATGCTGCAGTCTGACCCGTACTAACGCGCTCGGATAACTGCCCTGTTCACCACTGATACCACGGTGGAAAATATTATGTCACTGCCCGTATGGGGGGGCAAGACTTTTATAGTGGTGGCCTTCCCATAATTGCCACTACCCCACTTTTAGCTTCTCTTAGGGCAAGGTATCATCACATCATCAAATTTCAAGGAGCGGGTGGCGAAACCCTCATGACTCCTCTAGCAATAGCATTCCCCTAGGCTTATGCCTATTAAAACAAACTCACAAGCCTTCAAGCTTGTATCTAAAATAGATTTCATATATATCAGACCATATGTCTGTTTACTTAGGGCTGAAATATTTCCTAGTTCCCTATTCACTTATAGTTTAGTCCTTAACCATCTTATATGTGTTTGGTTGGATCATAAGGTTTTCAAGAGATTTAATACAAGTATTATCATTACTCTTGTCAACATAAGATCATGAGTACAATCATGTATGCATTCATCAAATCCTCCTACCTTTAAGGATTGATCTCTTTTCCCCAATCTTCCATGATCCTGACTGATGTATGTAATCTGTACATCCATACATATTGTCAATATATAAATTATGAACAATCCTATTGATCACTAGATCTGATGATTAGAATGATGTTTAGATCATTCATATCTAAGTATTTTTCTATCTCTAAGTCTTTGTATGTCCATCTCCTTGATCTTGATCTTTTATAGATCCATTGATTGACAATCTACACATGTTGATAAAGATCAAGGTCCTAGATCTTCTATCATCTAGTTCTTCTTTAATCTAAGTTCAGTTATTGGATCATCCCTATGGAGGATGATCTTGGTTTTCTTCCTTGAATCATCTTTGATCAAGGGTTTGGATTATCTAATCTAATGAACTATAACAAGTATACTAATAAACATGCATACTAAGTACAATATAGTGTTCTTATTCTTATTGTTCTTGATCATCCAAGATCTAATAGATCTTGTTTGATCATCCTTATCTTACTTATTGTTTTTATTAGGGTTAGGTAATTTACTAAATTTTTATGCTCTTCTTATTATTATTCAACCAGTTAATGTGCTGGTTGAAGGTAGCTTATTTAAGCTTAAATCTAAACTGCTCCTCTTATTTCGAATTGGCTAAGGCTTACTAGCTGAATGGGGGAACACAAAGTGGTTACTTCAATCCTCATGTAAGGATGCGTTTAGACCTCACAAACATCAACGAAAGGTAGGGGAAGAGAGAGGCTCTATTAGATAACCCCCTTAACCACTATGTTCATCATTCACTAGAGTGACCATAGCTCAACCTTTCATAAGGTTCCTGTAAGCATGTTTACCCTAAGTACTCTTTCCTAATGGATTTGAATTAAGTCCATGAATATTTATAATGTCATTCATGGGGTTTATTATTCTTTTCCTAATTTGGGCCAAGGACTTGATAATCCTTATATTGTCCTACTAACTATAGCCCTTACTAATTAAGTCCAAAGTACTCCATTCTTATTTGTGTAATGAAACTCTACTTTCTCATTAGAATACATTTTTTATGTTTTATGCTCTTTATCTCATAACAAGTAAATCTACTAATAACATTTAACCATAAATGAATTATAAATTCAAAGCATAAAACTACATAATTTAACATTTAATGATAATGAGGCAAGGTACTTAAAATAATTAAATCTAGCACCTTATGATAACAATGAAATCACATATCATGCTAAAGTCTAAATGTTATACTAGCATGCTTTATAATATAATCATATTTAAAATGCTATTATATAAAATAAAACTAATTACATTAACATTTTTAGAAACCTTTACTTATGATCCAACCATTTGATCTTAGATCTTTTCCTTTTATTAATGATTTTAGTTATATTTAGGGAATTTTCTTCATTAAGGTCAAAAGATCATATTGATCTATTTTTGTCATAATCCATCCATGATTTCCTTGGATTTCATCATATCAACATTTATTCTTTCCATCCCAAGGATCTGATCACACTTGATCTCATTAATCAAGTGGGTCCCTTTGTATTTTTAGGATTTTTCTACCATAATGGGTAGATCCCTTAATATATCTCATATATATCCAATTAAACCATAGATCTTACTTTATTTCAATAGTATATCATTATTGAAACATATTTTTAAGATCTAGGTAATTGGAAAATTATTTCTTTAATACAGAAAGCTTTTACTAAATAGTATGTCCATTTTATCATTTTATCAGAAAATAGAGGTTTCAAGCTTTCCATAGCTTCTTTCCGATCTCAATTTGGAGTTCAGATGACTCTGGAATTGGATCTGGAAGTTCACAGTCCTTCCTAGGGCCTGGATTTGATCTGGGCCCAAGGAACGGACAGCCCAGATCTTTTGGGTGGAAAACCAAACTGGAGGGACGCGTTCGGTTCGTCAGGCGCATCCGCTGGGATGAATGGAGGAAGCGTCATTGTGGTGCGTCCACAGACACGAACGGGACGAGCGGAACGCTCGTCATCCGCGCGCCCATAAATGGGGCTGTCGTTGCGCGTGTCCGCTCATGGATTTGACAGACGTACCATCGTCTCACTTGGGACGATGCCCCACGTGCAGCACACGCGCCGTTTCCGACAGTGCGTCACGTGTGCATCTTGAGCACCGTTAGATCCGGAGATCGGACAGTCCATTATGGACCGTCCAATCAATCCTCTCTCAATTGAGGGCCCAAAACGTCTCTGATCTTTGTGAAAATTCTACCCTAGGAGTTTTGGATCCTTTTGGATTGATTGGTGCAGTTAGAATTTTCATCTGAGTACTCTATCATACAGAATTAAGGGTTCTAGTGTTTACTTTATTTTTACCTTTTTATTACCAAAATAAATTACCGTAAACTAAAAATTACATAAAAGAGTACTAAACATCTATAGAAAGTATTTCCACCTACCTCATTGGAGAAAAAACCTCGGTTATATGCCCAATTTAAAAAGAATACCTTGTTGTTGAAGATATGGCCTAAGATCCACCTTTCTTGCAAATTTCTGTTGTTTGAACCGTTGGATCTTGAAATTTCTTTGGGTGTTTTGTAGAATAGATATGTTGGCAAGTTTTGGATGGTAGAATTAATGAAATAAGATCTGGAACAGAGTGCCTAATTGATTTTAGGTCTCTTGTTCCAATCTAGAAAGAAAAACAAATTGAAAAGAGAGATATCTCTTGGAAATTTTGGGTTTTGGGGGAGGGATTTAGATCTAATTTTTCAAGGAGAGTGAAGAAAATTTCGTGGGGTTTTTTTGAGCATTTTTGGAGGATTTTTGGGGTTGTATTTATAGGCATTTTTGGTCTTTTTTCATGATTATAATATTTTATTTTTTATTATTAAATGGCATGAAAGTCTTCCATGCTCCATTTTTTCTTCCCCATGCCCCATTTTTCTACCCCAAGACCAACTGATGTTGGTTGACCCATGACTTCACGTGGTCTGCTGATAAGATTGGTTTTTGGGTCCCTTGTGGGCCCCATGTGGGCCCCACATGGTGTAAAAAGACCGTTTTGCCATTTATGTATAAAATTTTGGGTTTTATACCCATGATCTCGGATTTTAGTGTACTTAGTGGCATTGGATTCGTATTTCTCAGTACATTCTAAATTTTGATGTCTTATATTTTGATTTTTGGGTGATTTTGGTTTTTGGGTAAAATTACTATTTTACCCCTTTTGTCCAAGAAATGAAGAAACTTAAGGATTTATCATTTCAATTTAGAATTTGTCATGCTTACAGTCATTTTGAAGGGTTTGCTAAGTTTAATTTCAATTTTACATGTCTTATGATTTGATTATACTTTTATAAAGAGTATATTCTAAATAACCCTAATATTTCAGCCCATAATATCTGAAACTCAAACCTTTTTTATTTTCTCAATCAATTACAAAAATTGGGATTATTACAATTTTCCTTAGGCAGGTATATTCCTCAATTGTCCCTATCCTCAGGGTGCAACCTCCTCTTCAAACCCATGTTCATAAGATTCATTCGAGCTGCAAGCCCATCCTTTGTTTTTCCTAGAATATTGAGCAAGGTACCAGTCAAGCTTTCACACACGTTCTTCTCAATGTGCATGACATTAAGCACATGGCAGATATGCAGTGATTTCCAATATGGTAGACAAAAAAAGATTGATTTC
This sequence comes from Warburgia ugandensis, assembly GCA_035236585.1. NCBI lineage: Eukaryota > Viridiplantae > Streptophyta > Magnoliopsida > Canellales > Canellaceae > Warburgia > Warburgia ugandensis. The sequence continues at coordinate 41,248,953 of CP141133.1, forward strand.
TTCTTCCAACAACTTCTATAATTACTTTCACCTGCACGTTTACTTGATTTCTTCATATTCTTTCCCCACAAGACATTAATATTTTCAACCTACTCCAATACCTAACGTCCTTTCAACATCTTTGGAGGTGTCTTTGTCTCTACACTCCATTAAATTCTCCCTTATTAGAATGACATAAATGGTCTCTGCACAACCATCTTATGTGCCCAAGGAATGTCATTTTCCTACCATATTTAAGTCATACAGCACATGGTTGATCACTATAGATAGGACAAGCATGGTATCCCTTCATAGTGCATCTAGACAAATTACCGAATGTAGGGAAGTCAATTATTGTCCACAAAAATATAAGTTTTAGGGTAAATGACTCTTTCTTATATGCATCATATGCTTCAATGCCTACATCCCATAATGTCTCAAGATCATCGATCAAGAGAGACAAGTACACATCAATGTCATTCCCTAGCTGCTTTGGACATGATATCAACATAGTTAGCATCATGAACTACCTCTTCATACATATAAATGATGGAAGGTTGTAACAAACTAATATAATAGGCCAACAACTATACCTACTACTCATCGAACCATGATGATTAATGCCATCTACAAATAATTTTCGATAAAGGTTTCTAGGTTCTTCACCAAAATTAGGCCACATAAAGTCCATGAGTTTCCATGATGGGCTATCTACTGGATGGCTTCAAAAGCTATTAGCTACTCTGTCACTGGCATGCCACACCAATTTCTTCATTATTTTTGTTATGCAAACATTCTTTTGAACCTTGGAATAGAAGGGAAGTACCATTGAACCTTTGCAAGAACGCCTATAACTGTCTCAGTTGAATTCTTCTTTAACTTCCATCTTGGTTGTCCACAAGTTGGGCATGTAGTTTTATCCTTCTGCTCCTTCCTATACAAGATGTAATCATTGGGACACACATGTATCTTCTGACACTTCAACCCTACTGCAACCATGGTTTTCTTTGCCTCCCATGTGGACCTCGCCAATTTATTATTCTTCGGTAGTATCTTACTCACTACTTTCAAGACTTCTATAAAACCTTGATATGAAAAACCAAATCTTGATTTCACGTTGTAAAGTTCTACCATTACAGACATCTTGGTATAATCTTTACACTCAAGGTACAATAGTTGATTGGCTTCCTCTAATGTAACATAAAATTGTTCAGGGTCATCCTGGAAGTCATCATGTGCATCTCAAAATATTGGTACAGCTGTACTACTATCTCCAATACTTTCGACAGTGTCTTGATCATATGTTCTAGGCCTTATCAAGGGCCAATGCGGAAGTTCTTCTCCATGCCAAATCCATGGGTGGTAGCTTTCATTGATTTCATTTAAGCACAAGTGTTCTCTCAACATACCTACAATTACTTTGCTCAAGTTTCCACATTTTGAGCATGGACAATGAATGTGATTAAGATCAACGCCTCCCCTAAGTGCAAACTCTATGAAATTTTTTGTATCCTCCTCATATTCTTTCAATTCCTTATTGCAGACATCCAAGCATATTTGTCCATTATCACAAGAAATTGAAGAAAATTTGCGTGGAGACTTGTAAGACATGAAAAGATTAGATTAGGAATTTTAGCAAACATTAGATATACATGAATTAGAAGTTTTCAAAGTACCAACATTTCATGGAAATTTTCAATTAACAATGAAAAAAGGAAAATTATGATAGACACATTCACAAATAAAGTCAACTTTCAAAAGAAAAATTTCTAACCCACAACCTTGTAAAAATTCTTCAAATAATCATAATATTTATGAGATAAATGTGGAGATACTAACCAACACTCAAAAATTGACATTGACCCCAAATTTGTTAATGTAATTCTAGTTCACATAGGTAGGATTTCGTTTGGGGGAGGGAAACAGAAGTCTGGTTTAGTTTTTGTGCACAAATAATAAATAGAGAGCACAAGGCTGAAGACTTTAAAAGGATAGACTTTTAAAGTCATTTTGTTGAATACAACTTTAATAATTTTTAAATTTTTAGTTGAATTTTTTATTTATTTACCTTTTTCACATTACAAATTTACATAATCATATGAATATATATAAACAAACACATCAACAAGGAAATCAAATAACTTTTTTATTACATCCAATGTTACATATATATCAAAATGTTACATATTATTAGATCTTGGCAGCTAAGATCAAATAGTGAATCTGCTCTTTTTCATCAAAATCTGGCCTAGCATTTTGGTGACACCACTCTTTTTCTTCAAAATAGGCCAAAAGTTGATGCTATAACCACCCTCTTCATCAAACCCTAATTTTGGGTGAGAACCACAAATCATATTGTTCTCCCTTTCTTCAACAATGAGGCTTGAGAGAGAAGTAGTTGTCATTTTCAATGAAATCAAACGATTTTGGTGAAACCAGGATTATCAAACAAATTCTTTAATCCCATGATATGTAGTATGAAAACCCACATGCTCTACAAAATAAAAATATAAAAAAGAAAAGAAAAGAAAAGTTAGTAAAAAGAAAAGAAATATTCATGTGATTTAAAAGTTGTGGTTTACTTACAGTTTTTTCCATAACACAAACAATCAAAATGGAAAAATGGAAAGCAAGAAGGGAAAAAGAGAACAACATAAGGCCCAAATACAAACCTTCATGCCAAAACCATGAGAAGAAGAAGATAACGGAAGAAACATACTTTGATAGCTTATTTATAAACTATCAAAGACTTTAGAAGTCGTTTACTGATAAACAACTTTGAAAATATATAACTTTAAAGTCGCTTAGCACTAAATGACTTTAAAAGTCCATTCCCACTAAATAAAATATTCCCGCCAAATTTATCTAGATACTTTTCAAGTCGTTTCCTTAAAATGACTTCAAAAGTTATGCATTTTCATGAAAACAACTTTAAAAGTTCTCCCCACAAAAAATTCCCTCCTCGTGCCAATTTTTTAAAGTCATTTAGGCTTAAATGACTTCTTGAGTATATATTTTTAAAGTCGTTTATTTTCAAACGACTTCTAAAATATTTATAAAGTCAGCAGTTGTATAAGCAACTTATTTTTGCCGACTTTAAAACCCTCCTATGTAGTAGTGATAGTCTAGGAAAAGAAAGTGGATCTAGATCTAAGGTTTCAATGAGGAAAGTTAGGAAGGTTGCATGGAGCTCCTTCACTTCTAAATACATGGTTAGCCTATTGGAAAGAGAGAGAAAAGAGATTGAAAGATAGGAAAGAGGGGGTAATAAATAGGAATTGAAGGTGTTGGAGTGTGAACTAGAATTAGGAGTTTCTCATTTAGGAAACCACTTAATGTGACAGCCAAGCAAGGGGGGTGGGGGGGGGGGCCGGGCGCGGGCATCACTTTTTAGGAAGGCGCCTCCCATCTTAATAAAAAATCATGTAATCATAATTGGGGTTAGTGAAATAGATGGAAAATGGAAATGGAATGTGAGGTTTTCTCTCTTTATTTGCCCACCTATGCATGATCATCTCACATTTTATAAATATCTCTCAAAACCTTCCAATTATCCCTTGAAACGATACTCCAATCATGTGACTCCATGTGGCATCGCTGCCATGTGGCTTGATGGCTCATTCCTTGGTAGCTTGAGTGGCTAACTCACTTGGCTTGAAAGCTTCTATGGCTTCGCTTCCTCAAGTTTCTTATTAGACTAGGAAACCTCATGCATGGCTCCAATTCTCATTCAAAGGTGATGAAAATGTATGGCTTTTTGCATGGACCATTTTAGTCACCTTTGATATTTCTCATTAACTTCGTACATGTCTTAAGATGATCTTGAACCTTCATTTAGTTTTGAAATGTTGAATTTTAAGTCTTTGGCCTTCTTTCGATCATGATTTTCAAATCTTTTCTTACTTCATCTTAGCCATTAGATCATCTTCTCAACACCTACAAATGATGAAAAAATCTTAATTAAATCCTTAAAATTTATGAACACTTAGATACTTACTCTGGATTAGCTTTTGAACCTGCAAAATATCAAAATTTTGAATTATTAGCTCAAAAAATGAATGTGTTATGAAATTTTGAAAACACCCTAGAATAATGCCTATAATTTATAACACATGGACTACTAATTGGGTACTTTTTAAAAATTGAACACTTATACCACCCCCCAACTAGCATTTTTTCTAGTCCTAAGCAAAACATGTGAAACATCATAAAAACAAAATAGTTAACATTTTTGTTGGTACTCAGATTACATTTAGCATATGCAATAAGCCCTTAAACCTTTAAATTACCCCTAGTGGACAAGTTATGGCTCATGAGGGTTTGTAGTGAATATACCCACAAAATTTCATAAGACTAAGTCCTTTATTGCATCTCAAAGAATTATCATCCATTAACATTCTATTGGATTTAACAACTTCAAAAAGATGAATGAGAAAATTGACAAGTTACCCACATACCAAAGCCATTTAATACAATTATATCTCTAACTGTATGTGTGTATACAAACCACATAAATCAAGATATCTAAATATTAATTCTTATTGCTCCATCAAAATATTTCTTGACCTCAAATTGTCATTGGTATATGCTTAGAAAGAAAGCTCTCAAAGAAAAAAAGTCAAAAAAATTCCTCTCACTATGTGACCAGATCCAAAAAGACTAATGGTAGAATTATGATTCATTAAAATGGGTTCCATTACTAAGCTCAATAGAGGTAATACACTTTAATTCCTTTCTATTTATATTCTCATTAAGGCTATGTTCCACCTAAGATCAATAGGTCTTTAGATGGGAAGAATCGTAGGCTTGGGTAGGTTTTGAAAAGAAGGGTAAACAGATTCTAAATTTCAAATATGAGTAGAGTTCTTCAACATATATTTGAACACTTCTCTTTTCGGTTGTACTTGAAGTGAATGTCTTATGTAGTTTTCCTTTCTCTTTTCTCAACTTTTCTTTCCTTATATTTTCTAGATACTTTTCTTTTTCACGTTTCCTTATTCTTCTAAGAAGCAACACTTTTCTTTAAATTTTTCACTTGCTTGACTATTGTCCTTTTTCTAAACTCATGCTAGCATCCCCACTCATTTTTGAAAGGTAGGTATGGATATTTTTCTAGGCTTCTTTAGGTTAGGGTAAATTTGGTTGGAAGAAAGAAAAGGCTTTCCAAAAAGGCTCAAAAGTCTAACTAGTAGTATACTATAGACTGGGTAGGTTTTATATCTTTGGGATAAAACAAAGATGGCCTGTATCATTTCCTAGGTTTCTTAAAAGCCTATTAGATTCAATAAATTTTTAGGAAACAAAGTTAGTACTCTTTTTTTTATATTTCTTTTGGTACTTGGCAACTGACCAAATCAAAGATACTGGGATCTTTCAAATTTCATGTTCATGGAAGAAAATATTGAATTATATGTAACTCTAAGAAAGATGATAGTCTCTAATACTCACTTTGATATATTGTCTCCATTGATTTTCCTCAAGGTTTCTAAGTCATGACCATCTATTAGTCTAGACTATGCACTATGCAAGTGTTTTCCAGGATTTAACTTTCATAAAATACTTTAGGACATAAATAAAATGTAGAATTAACCATATGCATTTCTACAAAGAAGTTAAAGTAGTAGAAATACTAAACTTCTAAAAATCTAATTCTTGTCATAGTAAAGGAACTTTGACATTATTTTTTTTTTTTAAACTTAGAAATTTTTTATATTTTTTAAAAAAATACAAGGAAACTAAGGCATCTCATGCATATCACTACTACACACAAGGATTTTAAAGTCAACATAATGAAGTTGCTATATTGACTACTGACTTTCTAAATATTTTACAAGTAGGTTAGAAATAAATGACTTTAAAAATATAGACTTAAGAAGTCATTTAACTATAAAAGACTTTAAAAAATTGGTGCAAAGAGGAAAATTTTCACGAGAAGGACTTTTAAAATCATTTACAGTTAAACGACTTCAAAAGATGCTAACTTTTAAAGTTGTTTAGACCTAAGTGACTTCAAAGTCAACAAATTTTGAAGTCGTTTAGCATAAATGACTTCAAAAGTATGCAATAAATTTGCTGAGAAGATTATATTATGCAAGAATGGACTTTTAAAGTCATTTGACTCTAGACAACTTCAAATGTCAATAACTTTTGAAGTCACTTAGTCATAAACGACTTCAAAAGTCCATTCCCTCTTATACTTTTAAAGTCGTTTCACATTAAATGACTTCAAAAGTTTATGGTTTCTAAAGTCATTTAGTACTAAATGACTTCTAATGTCCTCATTCATTTATAAATAGGCGACCACATATCATTTTTTCCTTCATCCTCTTCTTCTTACGAGTGGCAGGACAGCTTCCTCCTTGGTCCTTATGTTCTCTCTTTTTCCCTTCTTGCTTTCCATTTTGGATATTTTGGTTCTTTGTGTCATGAAAAAAACTGTAAGTAAACCCTAACTTCTTTTGATCACTAACTGCTTTCTTGTTACTAAAACTCTTTGTTTTCATTTTGTAGATCATGTGGGTTTTCTCACTACAAAAGATGGGATTAATAAGTGTATTAGATCGTCCTAATTTTGCAAAAATTGTTTGATTTTATTTCAAATGACAACTACTTCTCTCTCTAACCCTCACTATTGGATAAAGGGACAACATTATGATTTGTGGTTCTCACCCAAAATTAGGGCTTGATGAAGAGTGGTGGTTATACCATCAACTTTTGTCTAAGAAAATTGCACCGCACACTCTCTCAGCATAGATGGGTGTCACCTAATTACTAGGCCAGATTTTAATGAAAAAGAGCAGACTTACTCTTTGATCTTGTATTAATAAGATCTAATAATATGCAACATTGGATGTAATATAAAAATAATTTGATTTCCTTCTTGAAATGTTTGTTTAAGGTCATTTATAGCAAATAACTGCAACTGTATGTTACCATTGCCATGAGTGTGGTTAAGGCACTCATAAGGCTTGATTGTGCATGACATTCTATGATCATGACATGCATTATATTGATCTCTGGACACAGACTTTTGCTATCTTGATGGATGTGCATCCATTACATGCTTTATATATATTCATCTTATGAGATTCACCATGATCTTGATACTTCGCGCCATATGATTTCATTGTATTTATTATTGAATGTGAATCACTTACATAAGCATAGCTTGCTGAAGCTTTTTAGAATTTAAAAATAGCGGGTGTTACATCCTCCCCTCATTATAAAAATTTTGTCCTCGAAATTCTTTCCATGTCATTCCAAAACAATTCTAAAGACATTCCCATATCATAAGATCTACATATCATATAAAAATTCTCCTGAGTCAATGCCAATAACAATCCCATGCATGTCCTCCCCTCATATAGCAACTCGTATGTATATAAGCTAGGCTATATTTCAACCCTTCCAAAATAACTAACTCATATTATGGTCATAATATATCATAACAACATATAATGCAATTAGCACAACCCATACTCTTATCCAAGAGCAAGTGTAAGTATATCACTTTATCAGCATAATCAAAGCATCTCAGCCCATACTTACAAAATTCCACATCAAGCCTAAATTAGTGCACATTAGCTCATAAATAGGCAAAAGTATGCCAACCAGTATGAGAGCACATGAGCTCATCTTACTAGCTCATTAACAGGCAATCATATGCTGATTAAAATCAAAGCATACCAGCTCACTAACAGGCAATCACATGCCAATCATAATCAAAACATACCAGCTCAGTAATAGGCAATCACATGCTAATCAGGATCAAAGCATACCAACTCAATAATAGGCATTCATATGCCAATCAAAATCAAAGCATACTAACTTAATAATAGACAATCATATGCAAATCAAAATCAGTCCATGGCATAATCATATTGTATTTTGTTGACTTTCACTATGCCTTTTTGGACTATGTTTATGATCTATACACAAAAACTAAGTCGGATTTCTATTTCACTACCCTAAATCAAATCCTACCTATGAATTGGAACTGCATTCACAAATTTGGGGTCAATATCAATTTTTGAGTGTTGATTAGTATCTTTTTGTTTGTCTCATTTGTGTTATGCATATTTGAATAATTTTACAAGGTTATGGGTTAGAAAATTCTATTTTTAAAGTTAATTTTATTCTTGAATGTGTCTATCCTATTTTTCTTTTTTTCTTTGCTAATTGAAAATTTTCATAAAATGCAGTTATTTCAAATACTTTTAATTCTTATATAACTAGTGTTTCGTAAAATGCCTAACCTAATCTTTTCACGTCTAACAAGTCTCCAAGTAGATTTGCTTCAATTTCTTGTCATAATGGACAAAAATGCTTAGATAACTAAGACAAGAACATCAAAAGAATATGAGGGAACAAAAAGTTTTAGGGAGTTTGCACTTAGGGTAGGTATTGATTGCAATCACATGCATTGTCCATGCTAAAAATATGAAAACTTGAAAAAAGTACCTATAGGGGTGTTGAGAGAATACTTGTGCTTCAATGGAATCGACAAAAGCTACCACCAATGGATTTGGCATAGAGAAGAACTTCTACAGAGGCCCTCGACAAGGCCTAGAAGATATGATTAAGGCACCGTAAGAAGTGTTGGAGATAGTACAACTATGCCAATGTTTCGAGATGATATGATCACTTATAGGATGACCCTGAACAATTTCATACTACATTAGAAGAAGCTGATGAGCCGTTGTACCCTGAGTGTAAAGATTATACCAAACTGTCCATAGTGGTAGAACTTTACAATGTGAAATCATGATTTGATTTTTCAGATCTAGGTTAGATAGAAGTCATGAAAGTAGTAGATAAGATGCTACCGAAGGATAATAAATTAGAGAGGTCCACATGGGAGGCAAAGAAAACCCTAGCTGCATTAAGGTTGAAGTATGAGAAGATACATGTGTTTTCTAATGACTCCTAACTCTAATGATGTCTTAAGAGTATCTAAAGGTAAAAGATGGCTGATAGCTTTTCATACCATCCAACAGATAGGCCAGCATGGAATCTTGTAGTCTCCATGTGGCCTAATTTTGGTGAAGAACCTAGAAACTTATGACTTGCATTATCTAGAGATGGAATTAATCCTCATGGTTCTATGAGCAGCAAGTATAGTTGTTGGCCTGTTATATTAGTTTATTGCAACCTCCCACCATGTCCATGCATGAAGAGGAAGTTTACGATGCTAATTATGATGATATCGAGTCCAAAGTAGCCAAGGGAATGACATTGACATGTACTTGTTCCCCTAAATCGATGATCTTAAGACATTATGGGATGTTGTAGTTGAAGCATACGACCCATACAGGAAAGAGTCGTTCACCCTAAAGGCTTATTGTGGACAATAATCTACTTCCCTGCATATGGTAATTTGTCTAGATGCATCATGAAAGGATAAAATGCTTGTCCTATCTGTAGTGATCAAACATGTGCTGTAGAACTTAAACATAGTAGGAAAATGGCATTCCTTGGGCATAGAAGATGCTTGCATAGAGGCCATCCATGTCCTTTTAAGAAGAGAGAATTTAGTAAGAGTGTAGAGACAAGGAGACCTTTACAAATGTTGATAGGATGACAAGCATTGGAGTAGGTTGAAAACATTAATGTCTTGTGGGGAAAGAGGAAATCAAGTAAATGTGCAGGTGAAAGTAATTGTAGAAGTTGTTGGAAGAACAAATCAATATTTTTTCTGCTAGCATAATGGAAATCACTGCATCTATGCCATGTGCTTGATGTCATGCACATTGAGAAGAGTGTTTGTGAAAGCTTGATCTGTACCTTGCTTAATATCAAAGAAAAAATAAAGGATGAACTTGCAGCTCGAATGGATCTTATGACCATTCATTTGAAGAGAAGGTTGCATTTAGAGGATATGGGTAGTCGAGGAACATGCTTGCCTAAGGCAAATTATATGCTTGATAGAGAAGGGAGGAGAATAATGTGTAAAACCCTATTCAAGCTCAAAGTCCCAAATGGATACTCATCAAACTTTAAAAATACTGTCTCCATGGAAGAGCCAAAATTGATGGGAATGAAGTTACATGATTGCCATGCATTGATGCAATAACTACTACTTGTGAGCTATTACAAAATTCCACTACTTCTTTAATGCTTTGTTCAAGAAAGTGTTGGATGTTTCAAAATTACAAGAAATTCAAGGTCATCTAATGACAACTTTAAGTGAACTTGAAAAATATTCCCACCATCCTTCTTTGACATCATGCTACACTTAACAGTTCACCTAATTGATGAGGTCAGACTCTATGGTCTAGTTTACTGGTAATTGATGTACTCGTTTGAGAGATACATGAAAATTTTATAAGGGTATGTACGTAATCACAACTAGCCAGAGGGATGTAGAGCCGAATGTTATATTGTAGAGGAAACAGTGTAGTTTTGCACAGAGTACTTAGTAGGAGTGGATGCAATTTGAATCCTAAGAAAGAAATAATCAATTGCATTTCATGATCCCAAGGTTGGTGAACCTTTAATGAGTGGTCATGTATCGACCATTAATTATAAAGAACGGGACTAGGCACATCTTTATGTGTTGTGAAATGTTGATGAATTCTAACCATACATTGAGTAAGTTGATCATGCATGAACTTATGTAAAATTTAATTATTGATGGTTATATTTTCTTTGATTACTTTATTAATTTGTGTGTGTGGGTAGTGAACACAGGGATGTACTCAAGGCAAAGAATCCAAGTTACTAAAGAAACAGAAGTGGCTACAATTTGAGCATTATCGCACTTTCAATAATTGGCTGCATAAGAAGGTAAAATAAAAGAATTCTCACTTAATATTAATAAATAAATTAACTTCTGTGTGTGTGTGTGTGTGTGTGTGTGCATGTGTGTGTAATCTTACTTAAGCCTACTTAATATGTGTATACACAGATTCAAGATCAACAAGAAGTAGCAAACATCAGTATATTCGAAACCTTGGTCATGATGGTGATGGGACCATGACCAAAAGTAATAAAATGTGCTAGATATGCCATCAATGGTTATCACTTTTCAACAAAAGGCTGTGATAACTCAAGATGCAACAGAATAGTGGAGTTAGCTTAATTGACAATGCTACATTCTTTTTTAGTTCAAAGGATAATAGGCCAATAGTGGCGGATGATATTTATTACAAGATTATAAGAGAGATATGGGCCTTAGATTATACTTTCAGAACTGTTGTTGTGTTTAAGTGTGAGTGGGTGGAACACAACAAAGACAACATCAAAACTAATGCCCTTGGATTTACATTGGTTGAACTCAATATGATCGGCCATAAAAATGATCAATTTATTTTATCATCTCAACAAAACAAGTGTTTTATGTGTAAGATGGATGTCATAGGAGATGGTTAACTATTTTATCATCCTATCTGAGGGGATTTTTATGATGAAGATGAACCTAGGAGATACTGAAATAGATTACTCTTCTATTACCGAAACAATCCCATCAATTGAAGTAGTACTTGGTGAGAATGAGGATTATGTGCTTGACAATGGTGAGGAGGGTGCTTGGGTTTAAAAACTATATGTAGTTTGGGGTATGTGGATTACATTAGTGAGATGTAATATATATATATATATATATAATTAGCTCTTTTGTAATGAGCTATATGGATTGATAAGTGAGATATATGTGTGTACAAAGAATGCATGAATCAATGTTGACTATCATCAAAAATCAGTTTCATTGTGTATTAATTATGAGATATTGTAAAGTACTAATATAAAATATGTATATTTTGAACTAAAAATAATTTGTAAAGTTGTTTACCAATAGATGTCTTTAAAAGTAGAGACTTTTAAAGTTATTTAACAGTAAATGACTTTAAAAGTAGAAACTATAAAAGTTGTTTACACTAAACGACTTCATTATGTACAACTAAATTTAGCACCAAAAAGGATCAAACACATTTATAGTAATCATTATGTAAATCATTTATTTTTAAATAACAATTTACAAAATTTTTGAATTATGTGAAATTGGAGTCAAAAGAAAATAATTTTGAAATTCTCAATTTTTGGAGTTATAGAAAGTAAAAATTTTATAGACATCAAATCTGATGTTAATACCTCAACATTAAAATTGTACATAAAAAAATGATTCCGATGACATTAAGTTTGCTGCAATCAAAATTCGAACGAATATGTTTTGATTTTCTTAAAAAGGGCAATTTGGTAATTTTACATAGTAGGCCCCACTTACAGAAATTTGAGAATTGTGTAGCTCCCATCTTTTTTTACTATAATTATTAAAATAGTAAAAATAATATAATTTTCAAGTATAAAACTTTTCAAAATTAAATTTATTAAATAAACTAGAGGGGTGCTTTTGATAATGGCACCCCTCGGTCTTAAAATATATTTTTTTGAATTAAAATATTTTATAAATAAATGAATTTAAAATATGTTACTTTTAAAATGATTTATTTGTAAACAACTTTGATAATGGCACTCAACAACTGACCCAAATCTATTCTCAAAACCCCAACAAAGAGGAAAAAAAAGGGGAAAAAAAAGAGGAAGAAGAAGAAGGGGAAGAATGAGAAGAAGAAAGGACCGATCAGGCTGCCCTGACCAGTCTAGTGCCCACTGTCGACACCTACCCCGACCAGTCTAGCACCCACTGTCAATGCCAACAATGCCTAGATAGGTGTGCATAGGTGAGAAAAAACACAACAGTGGGGCAAAGAAGAAAAATAGAAAGAGAGGAAGGGGAAGAAGGAGAGGAATAAAGGACTGACTAGAACATCCAACTACTATCAATGCCGATGACACCTAGATAGGTGCGTGTAGGTGAGAAAAATCGCAACAGTGAGAAGGGGGAGAAGAAAAAGAGGATGATAGGAAGGGGGAGAAGGAGAGGAAGAAAGAACTGACCAAACGCCATCTAACTAGGCCACTATCTACCATGCCGTTGCCGACTAGGCTGTGGCCTACTATCAACAATAACAACACCCAGATAGGTGCTCGTAGGTGAGAAAAAACCATATCGTGAGAAGGGGGAGAAGAAAAAAGAGGGAAAATCAGAAGAAGGGCAAGAAGGAGAGGAAGAGAGGAGGGTGTAACGTCCCGGATTTTTGTAACACATTTTGTAATATATTTTTCAAAGGCAGTGCACCCTTAGTAGTAAAAAAATTTTACAAAACAAAGCAACAGAAATTCTTTTCTTTAAAACTTGTTTTGAAAAACCCAAGTCATCACTTCATACATAATATAAGTAGAATTTTGTACAAGATAAAATTTCATTGAAGGAATATACTTTTATTAAATTCTAAAATCTAGCCATTGGTTCACAGTACAGCCATATCAGTACACTACTTGTCCAAATTACATAATCCAAATTTCAAACCTCACCATACATTAAAAACTCTTAATATGGTACAATGCTCTAAATAAAAATTAAAATACATGTCTTTAAGGGATATACCCTGATTGATTATTCTTCCAAATCTTCTTAAGTCTTAAGCTCCTAATTCTCCTTCTCTATTTTTGAGATATTGTAAACATTGAAAATTTACAATATCTCAGCAAGCTATGCTTGGTAGGCAATTTAAGAAGCATAATATTTTGACAATATAATCCTAATACTTTATAATCCCATAGTTCATAATATACTCATGAATCAATCTCTTTACTTTGTCATATATGTACTGTGACGACCCAGGTTTTTGTAACATGATTTGTAAAGTATTTTGAAAGGCAGGGCCCTTAAGAGTGTAAAATTTTTTCGCAAAACAAAGCAACGGAAATTCTTTTCTTTAGAACTTATTTTGAAAACCTAAGTCACCACTTCATACATAAGTACAATTTGTGTACAAAATAAAATTCCATTGAAGGAATATACTTTTATTAAACTCCAGGATCCATCCAATGGTTCACAGTACAGCCAAATCTAGTACAATACTTATCCAAATTACATAATCCAAAACTCAAGCTCACCATACAATAAAACTCTCAACAAAGAAAAATTACATGTCTTCAAGGGTATACCTTGAAGATTATTTTCTTCAAGTCTTCTATAGTCTTCAGCTCCTAACTCTCCTTCCTTGTATCTGACATATTGCAACAATTACAATATCTTAGCAAGCAATACTTGGTAGGGGATTCAAGAAACATAACATTGACAATGTAATTCCAATACTTCATAATCCCATTATCCTTAAACATACTCTTTACTTTGTAAGTTATGTATATCTATATACATACATACCCTTTATGGGTAAACCAATTAAATTTGTGAAAGTAGTCAAATATCATTCCCAACTAAGCTGATCAATTCTCTTCATTTTGAGAATTGAGTATTACAGCTAATCATATACTAGGAATTTCCCTTCTTGGGAAATATTGGTAATATACAAGTGCCTAGCATTTCATTATGCTATAACATAAGGCATTTCACTATGCCTATTCTCATATGCATCATAGTGCAAAATAATCAGAAAGGTTGCTATACTGCAGTTTGATCCGTACTAGCGCGCTCGCATAACTGCCCTGCTCACCACTGATACCACGATGGAAAATATTATGTCACTGCCCGTATGGGGGGGCAAGACTTTCATAGTGGTGGCCTTCCCATAATTGCCACCACCCGACTTTTAGCCTCTCTTAGGGCAAGGTATCATCACATCATCAAATTTCAAGGAGCGGGCGGCCAAACCCTCATAACTCCTCTAGCAATAGCATTCCCCTAGGCTTAAGCCTATTAAAACAAACTCACAAGCCTCCAAGCTTGTATGTAAAATAGATTTCATACATATCAGACCATATGTTTGTTTACTTAGGGCTGAAATATTTCCTAGTTCCCTATTCACTTATAGTTTAGTCCTTAACCATCTTATATGTGTTTGGTTGGATCATAAGGTTTTCAAGAGAGTTAATACAAGTATTATCATTACTCTTGTCAACATAAGATCATGAGTACAATCATGTATGCATTCATCAAATCCTCCTACCTTTAAGGATTGATCTCTTTTCCCCAATCTTCCATGATCCTGACTGATGTATGTAATCTGTACATCCATACATATTGTCAATATATAAATTATGAACAATCCTATTGATCACTAGATCTGATGTTTAGAATGATCTTTAGATCATTCATATCTAAGTATTTTTCTATCTCTATCTCTTTGTATGTCCATTTCGTTGATCTTGATGTTTCATAGATCCATTGATTGACAATCTACACATGTTGATAAAGATCAAGGTCCTAGATCTTCTATCATCTAGGTCTTCTTTAATCTAAGTTCAGTTATTGGATCATCCCTATGGAGGATGATCTTGGTTTTCTTCCTTGAATCATCTTTGATCAAGGGTTTGGATTATCTAATCTAATGAACTATAACAAGTATACTAATAAACATGCATACTAAGTACAATATAGTGTTCTTATTCTTATCGTTCTTGATCATCCAAGATCTAATGGATCTTGTTTGATCATCCTTATCTTACTTATTGTTTTTATTAGGGTTAGGTAATTTACTAACCTTTTATGCTCTTATTATTATTATTCAACCAGTTAATGTGCTGGTTGAAGGTAGCTTATTCAAGCCTAAATCTAGACTGCTCCTCTTATTTCCAATTGGCTAAGGCTTACTACCTGAATGGGTGAACACAAAGTGGTTACTTCAATCCTCATGTAAGGAGGTGTTTAGACCTCACAAACATCAACAAAAGGTAGGGGAAGAGCGAGGCTCTATTAGATAACCCCCTTAACCACTATGTTCATCATTCACTAGAGTGAACATAACTCATCCTTTCATAAGGTTCCTGTAAGCATATTTACCCTAAGTACTCTTTCTAATGGATTTGAATTAAGTCCATGAATATTTATAATGTCATTCATGGGGTTTATTATTCTTTTCCTAATTTTGGCCAGGACTTGATAATCCTTATATTGTCCTACTAACTATAGCCCTTACTAATTAAGTCCAAAGTACTCCATTCTTATTTGTGTAATGAAACTCTACTTTCTCATTAGAATACATTTTTTATGTTTTATGCTCTTTATCTCATAACAAGTAAATCTACTAATAACATTTAACCATAAATGAATTATAAATTCAAAGCATAAAACTACATAATTTAACATTTAATGATAATGAGGCAAGGTACTTAAAATAGTTAAATCTAGCACCTTATGATAACAATGAAATCACATATCATGCTAAAGTCTAAATGTTATACTAGCATGCTATATAACATAATCATATTTAAAATGCTATTATATAAAATGAAACTAATTACATTAACATTTTTAGAAACCTTTACTTATGATCCAATCATTTGATCTTAGATCTTTTCCTTTGATTAAGGATTTTAGTTATATTTAGGAAATTTTCTTTATTAGGTCAAAAGATCATATTGATCTATTTTTGTCATAATCCATCCATGATTTTATTGGATTTCATCATATCAACATTTATTCTTTCCATCCCAAGGATCTAATCACAATTGATCTCATTAATCAAGTGGGTCCCTTTGTATTTTTAGGGTTTTTCTACCATAATGGGTAGATCCCTTAATATATCTCATATATATCCAATTAAACTATAGATCTTACTTTATTTCAATAGTATATCATTATTAAAACATATTTTTAAGATCTGGTCATCTCAGATCTTGAAGATCTAGGTAATTGGAAACTTATTTCTTTAATGCAGAAATTTTTTACTGAATAGTATGTCCATTTTATCATTTCATCAGAAAATAGAGGTTTCAAGCTTTCCATAGCTTCTTTTCGATCTCAATTTGGAGTTCAGATAACTCCAGAATTGGATCTGGAAGTTCACAGTCCTTCCTAGGGCCTAAATTTGATCTGGGCCCAAGGAACAGACGGCCCAGATCTTTCGGGTGGAAAACCAAACTGGAGGGACGCGTTCGGTTCGTCAGGCGCGTCCGCTGGGATGAATGGAGGAAGCATCGTTGTGGTGCGTCCACAGACACGAACGGGACGAGCGGAACGCTCGTCGTCCGCGCGCCCGTAAACGAGGTTGTCGTTGGGCGCGTTCGCTCATGGATTTGACAGAAGCGCCATCGTCTCACTTGGGACGATGCCCCACATGCAGCGCACGTGCCGTTTCCGACAGTGCGTCACGTGTGCATCTTGAGCACCGTTAGATCCGGAGATCAGACAGTCCATTATGGACCGTCCAATCAATCCTCTCTCAATTGAGGGCCCAAAACGTCTCTGATCTTTGTGAAAATTCTACCCTAGGGGTTTTGGATCCTTTTGGATCTATTGGTGTAGTTAGAATTTTCATCTGAGCACTCTATCATCTAGAATTAAGGGTTCTGGTGTTTACTTTATTTTTACCTTTTTATTACCAAAATAAATTACAGTAAACTAAAAATTACATAAAAGAGTACTAAACATCTATAAAAAGTATTTCCACCTACCTTATTGGAGAAAAAACCTCGGTTATATGCCCAATTTAAAAAGAATACCTTGTTGATGAAGATATGGCCTAAGATCCACCTTTCTTGCAAATTTCTGTTGTTTGAACCATTAGATCTTGAAATTTCTTTGGGTGTTTTGTAGAATAGATATGTTAGGAAGTTTTGGATGGTGGCATTGATGAAATAAGATCTAGAACAGAGTGCCTAATTGATTTTAGGTCTCTTGTTCCAATCTAGAAAGAAAAACAAATTGAAAAGAGAGATATCTCTTGGAAATTTTGGGTTTTCGGGGAGGGATCTAGGTCTAATTTTTCAGGAAGAGTGAAGAAAATTTCGTGGGGATTTTATGAGCTTTTTTGGAGGATTTTTTGGGTTGTATTTATAGGCATTTTGGGTCTTTTTTCATGATTATAATATTTTATTTTTTATTATTAAATGGCATGAAAGTCTTCCATGCTCCATTTTTTCTTCCCCATGCCCCATTCTTCTTCCCCAAGACCAGCTGATGTTGGTTGACCCATGACATCACGTGGTATGCTGATAAGATTGGTTTTTGGGTCCCTTGTGGGCCCCACATGGTGTAAAAAGACCGTTTGCCATTTATGTATAAAATTTTGGGTTTTATACCCATGATCTCGGATTTGAGTGTACTTAGTGGTGTTGGATTCGTATTTCTCAGTACATTCTAAATTTTGATGTCTCATATTTTGATTTTTGGGTGATTTTGGTTTTTGGGTAAAATTACTATTTTACCCCTTTTGTCCAAGAAATGAAGAAACTTAAGGATTTCTCATTTAAATTCAGAATTTGTCGTGCTTATAGTCATTTTGAAGGGTTTGCTAAGTTTAATTTCAATTTTACATGTCTTATGATTTGATTATACTTTTATAAAGAGTATATTCTAAATAAACCTAATATTTCAACCCAAAATATCTGAAACTCAAACCTTTTTGATTTTCTCAATCAATTACAAAAATTGGGGTTATTACAAATTTTCCTTAGGCAGGTATATTCCTCAATTGTCCCTATCCTCAGGGTGCAACCTCCTCTTCAAACCCATGTTCATAAGATTCATTCGAGCTGCAAGCCCATCCTTTGTTTTTGCTAGAATATTGAGCAAGGTACCAGTCAAGCTTTCACACAAGTTCTTCTCAATGTGCATGACATCAAGCACGTAGCAGATATGCAGTGATTTCCAATATGGTAGACAAAAAAATATTGATTTCTTCTTCCAACAACTTCTATAATTACTTTCACCTACACGTTTACTTGATTTCTTCGTATTCTTTCACCACAAGACATTAATATTTTCAACCTACTCCAATACCTAACGTCCTTTCAACATCTTTGGAGGTGTCTTTGTCTCTACACTCCATTAAATTCTCCCTTATTAGAATGATATAAATGGTCTTTTTACAACCATCTTATGTGCCCAAGGAATGTCATTTTCCTACCATATTTAAGTCATATAGCACATGGTTGGTCACTATAGATAGGACAAGCATTGTATCCCTTCATAGTGCATCTAAACAAATTACCGTATGTAGGGAAGTCACTTATTGTCCACAAAAATATAACTTTTAGGGTGAATGACTCTTTCCTATATGCGTCATATGCTTCAATGCCTACGTCCCATAATGTCTCAAGATCATCGATAAAGAGAGACAAGTACACATCAATGTCATTCCCTAGCTGCTTTGGACATGATATCAACATAGTTAGCATCATGAACTTCCTCTTCATACATATAAATGATGGAATTGGATTTGGAAGTTCACAGTCTTTCCTAGGGCTTAGATTTGATTTGGGCCCAGGAAACGAATGGCCCAGATCGTTCGGGCGGAAAACCAAACCAAGCAGACGCGTTCAGTTCATCGGGCGCGTCTGCTGGGATAAATGTAGGAAGCGCCCTTGCGTCCACAGACACGGACGGGATGAGCGGAACGCTCGTCGTCCGCGTGCCCACAAACGGGGTTCTCGTCTGGCGCATCCACTTGTGGATTTGACGGACGCGCCATCATGTCGTTTGGGATGATACTCCATGCGCAGTGCACGCACCGTTTCTGACAGTGCGTCATGTGTGCGTTTTGGGCATCGTTAGATCCAGAGATCAGACAGTCCATTCTAGACCATCCAATCAATCCTCTCTCAATTGAAGGCCCAAAACATCTCTAATCTTTGTGAAAATTCTACCGTAGGCGTTTTGGACCCTTCTTGATCGATTGGTGTAGTCAGAATTTTTATCTGAGCACTCTATCATCCAGAATTAAGGGTTCTGGTGTTTACTTTATTTTTACCTTTTTATTACCAAAATAAATTACAGTAAATTAAAAATTACATAAAACAGTATTAAACATCTATGGAAAGTATTTCCACCTACCTAATTGGAGAAAAAACCTTAGTTATATGCCCAATTTAAAAAAAATAGCTTGTTGATGAAGATATGGCCTAAGATCCACCTTTCTTGCAAATTTCGTTGTTTGAACTGTTGGATCTTGAAATTTCTTTAGGGGTTTCATAGAATAGATATGTTGGGAAGTTTTGGATGGTGGAATTGATCAAATTAGATCTGAAATAGAGTGCCTAATTGACTTTAGGTCTCTTGTTCCAATCTAAAAAGAAAAACAAATTGGAAAGAGAGATGTCTCTTGGAAATTTTGGGTTTTTGGGGAGGGATCTAGGTCTAATTTTTCAGGGAGAGTGAAGAAAATTTCATGGGGATTTTATGAGGATTTGTAGAGGATTTTTAGGGTTGTATTTATAGGCATTTGGGTCTTTTTTCATGATTATAATATTTTATTTTTTATTATTAAATGGTATGAAAGTCTCCCATGCTCCATTTCTTCTTCCCCATGCCCCATTTGTCTTCCCCAAGACTAGATGATGTTTGTTGACCCATGACTTCATGTGGGCTGCTGATAAGATTGGCTTTTGGGTCTCTTGTGGGCCCCACATGGTGTAAAAAGACAGTTTTGCCATTTATGTATAAAATTTTGGGTTTTATACCCATGATCTCGGATTTGAGTGTACTTAGTGGCGTTGGATTCGTATTTCTTAGTACATTCTAAATTTTGATGTCTCATGTTTTGATTTTTGGGAGATTTTGATTTTTTTGGGTAAAATTACTATTTTACCCCTTTTGTCCAAGAAATGAAGAAACTTAAGGATTTCTCATCCGAATTCAGAATTTGTCGTGCTTACAGTCATTTTGAAGGATTTACTAAGTTTAATTTCAATTTTATATGTCTTATGATTTTATTATACTTTTATAAAAAGTATATTCTAAATAACCCTAATATTTCAGCCCAAAATATCTGAAACTCAAACTTTATTGATTTTCTCAATCAATTACAAAAATTGGGGTTATTACATGTACATCCTTACACATTTATATGGTATACTGTGTATAGATATATAAATATGATCAAAACCATGAAAAATAGTTAATGTCTCAAAACATAATCATATCCAACTTATGCTGAGTTGATAAATCATCCAAACTATGCTGAAAATACACCCTCATTTTAGCAGTATCGGTAATCCACAATTACCCGACATCTCATCATGCCATATCATAAGGCATTTCACTATGCCACACATCATAATGCAAAAATACTCAAAGGACTACTATGCTATAGTCTGATCCGTACCAACATGCTCGGATAACTACTTTCATACTCCATAAATAACAAGTGTGGAAAATCATCTACGTCATGTCTATATGAGTAGACAGACCATCACAGTGGTGGCCTTCCCATATTGCCCCACCCAACATTTTGCCTCGCTTTGGGCATGATATCATCATATATATATATATATCACATTTTGGAGAGCGGGTGGCCAAACCCTACTACTCTCCTAGCATAGCATCCCCATGCTAAAAAAAAAACTACAAGCCTCCATGCTTGTATGTAAAGTAATCTTTTTACTTATTAGACTTGTCTTTTTATATAATCATCCTCATATTTTGGTATTCTTACACTGAGGATAGGATTTTACTTCAAACTTAGGGATCATCATTTACAATGAATGATACCCATATTCATACAAGTTTAGGGATCACCATTCTATATGAATGATTCCCATGTATTGATTTTATACTTATCAGACAATCTGTCTGTTTATCTAGGGCTGGAATACCTTCTAGTTCCTTATTCACTTAGGGTTTTCCTCATTTCTAACTTAACCATTTCATATGTGTTTTGGTTGGATCATAAGGGTTTTCAATGGGTTTAATACAAGTATTTACATTATACTTGTCAACATTTCCAAACATAAGATCATGTATACAACATGTACTTCTTATGTAGATGCCTTCATAAAATCCTCCTACCTTCAAGTAGTGACTCATCTCTTCAAATCCTCCATGATTCTGATTAACGTATGAAATCTATAAATCCATACATACTGTTAATATTTATATAATCTGAATAATCATATATTTTTTTATCCTATCTATATTCTTTGTCTAATCTTGTCCTTTGATATAAAGGACATAGATCTTTTGTCCTATGATGATCTATCTTCCTCAAATAGTATCTATCCTATTGATCAATAGATCTGATGGTTAGAATGATCTTCTAATCTTTCATATCTAAGTATTTTCTATTC
Organism: Warburgia ugandensis; assembly: GCA_035236585.1. Taxonomy (NCBI): domain Eukaryota; kingdom Viridiplantae; phylum Streptophyta; class Magnoliopsida; order Canellales; family Canellaceae; genus Warburgia; species Warburgia ugandensis. The sequence goes on from CP141133.1 coordinate 41,270,958, forward strand.
TAAGTCTTTGTGTAGTCCTTTCTTTGATCTTGATCTTTCTTAGATCCTTTAATCAACAATTTATACTTGTTGATAAAGATCAGGGGCTTAGATCTTTTATCATCTAGTTCTTCTTTGATCTAAGTTTAGTTGTTTGATCATCCCTAAGGAGGATGATCTTGGTTCTCTTCCTTGAATCATAATTGATCAAGGCTTCAGATCTTCTATTTGATCTAAGATCTTCTATTCTATTTGATCTAAGTTGCAAGCAATATCTATATACATATATATTGTCATCAAGAAGTATTGATTTCTTTTTATTATTCTTGATCATTCAAGATCCCATGGATCTTGTTTGATCATCCTTATCTTACTTACAAATTTTATTAGGATTACATAATTTACTAAACATTTATTCTCTTATTATTGTTCAACTAGTTAATGTTTTACTAGTTGAAGATAACTTATTTCAGCCTAAGTCTAAACTGCTCCTCTTATTTCCAATTGACTAAGGCATACTAGCTGAATGGGTGAACATAAAATGGTTACTTCAATCCTCATGTAAGGAGGCATTTAGACCTCACAAACACCAACAAAAGGTAAGGAAAGAGAGAGGCTCTATTTGAAAACCCCCTTAACCACTATGTTCAACATTCACTAGAGTGACCTTAGCTGAACCTTTCATAAGGTTCCATGAGCATATTAACCCTAAGTACTCTTTCTAATTGATTTTAATTAAGTCCATGAACCTTTAAAATGTCATTCATGGGGTTTATTATTCTCCTAGTTTAGGCCAAGGATTTGTTAATTCTTATATTGTCATACTAACTATAGCCATTATTAATATTAAGTCCAAGTCATTCACTCATCTTAATTATCAATGAATCTCCATTTCATTAGATTCCATTTTTGGTGATTTATGAATATTGAGACATAACCACTAATTAAACAATTATATCTACTAACTTAAAGATAATTAAGATGCTTATAGTATACTTTGACAATTCAAATAATCATACACTTTAAATCATAAGAGAATTGTACATCTATATCATTCTAAGGGCATTCATGCTCTAATATAGTAACAGGGATCCTAAGTTATAAAATACATGAAATTTTACTATTAATCTAATGGAATCATGCTTGAACTTCAAATTTAAACTAACATGGCTCTACGATAATTAAATCTATCAACCTAATATAACAATTTAATAACACATAAAACATAGCATGCTAAAATTTAAAAACTATCATACTTTATAACATAAATCACATTTACAATACTATTATCAAATAAAAGACAATGAAACTAATTAGATTAAGATTATAAGAAACCTTTACTTATGATCCAACCATTAGATCTTAGATCTTTTCCTTTTAAATCAAGGTTTTAATTAATTATAGGGCTCTTACTCCATTAAGGTCCAAGATCATATTCCTTTGTTTTTGGTCATATTCAATCCATGATTTCAATGGATTCATCATAATATCATTCATTCAATCCATCCCAAGGGTTTGATCATACTTGATCTTATTGATCAAGTGGGTCCCTTTGTATTTTTAGGGTTTTTCCACCAAAAAGGGTAGATCCCTCAATTTATCTTAGATCTATCCAAATAAGTCATGGATATTACTTTATTTTAACATTATATTATCAGTAAATCAGATCCCCAAGATCTAATCATCTCATATCTTGAAGATCGTGAAAATTATAAGATTAATTCTTAAATATAGAAAGGTTCATGAAGAATTTTCTAAATATTATAATTTCAAAAGAAAATAGAAGTTAGCTTTCCATAGCTTCTTTCCGATCTCAATTTATAGTTCAAATGACTCCACAATTGAACTATGAAGTTCATAGTCGTTCCGAGGGTTCATATTTGATCTGGGCCCAGCAGAATGAACGACGTAGATTGATCGGGTAGATCTAGTCAAGGGGAGTGGTCACCGTACATCCCTCACAAGGACGCACTCGTAAGGAGACCCTCGGGAGCTAATCCGATTTGGGACATCTGACAATCCATTTTGGACCGTCCCATTAATCCTTTTACAATTAAGGGCTCAAAACATAATAAAAATTCTTGAAATTTATGACCTAGGCATTTTGCACCCTTCTGGATTGATTAGATAGCTTAGATTTTCCATCTAAGCCCTCCATCATCCAGAATTGAAGGGTTTTGGTCCTTACTTTATTTTTATAAATTTTAACCTAAAACTAATTACAGAAAAATAAAAATTACATAAAATAATATGAAATAAGTATAAGAAGTCGTTCCACCTACTTGATTGGAGAAAAAACATAGATTTGAAACCCAATTTGAAATAAATACCCTTTGTTGATAAGATTGCCTGATAGTCACTTGTTTTATGATTTGGCGTTGATTGCACCGTTGGATCTTGAAATAGATTTGGGGTTTTTTGTAGATTTGGTATCTAGGACAATTTGAACGGTGAGATTTATGAGATTCAATTTGGAACAAAGTTCCTAATTGAATTTAGATCTCTTGTTCCAATTAGAGAGAGGAGAGAGAAAGTGCAAGAGGGGAGATTTTTGGGAGTTTTGGAATTTTGGGAAGGAATCTATATCTAGTTTTTTAGAGTAAGCAAGATGATTTTGTGAAAATTTTAAGAAAATTTTTGGAGGATTTTTGGCCTTGTATTTATAGATGTTTTTGAATTTTTCATAATTACTTGTAATAATCTTGTTTAAATTCTTTTAAAAATTAAATTAACATTGGATCCTCCAATACCACCTTCTTCTCCACTAGCAGCTAGTAATGGTTTGACCACTCATTACATGTTTTCTAGCCATTGGATTCGTTTGTGGGCCCCTTGTGGGTCCCATGGGGTGTGAAAGCATCATTTTGCCTTTTTATGGAGAAAAATTCATTTTATTCTCCCGAACTCAAAATTCAGCATACTTAGTGCTGTTGGATTCATATTTCCAAGTACATTCTAAATATTGATGTGTTAGCTCTCAGTTATGGGTAAAATTACCATTTTACCCTTTTATTCTTAAAAATAAAAAAAAATTAGGGATTTTTCATTTTAACTTAGAATTGAACATACTTAGTGTCATTTTGATTGGTTTTTCTAATACATTTGTAATTCTTAATTTTTAAATTATGTTTTAATCTCTATAAAAAGAGAATTTCTAATAACCTAATATTCCAGCACAAGATTTCTAAAAATTCAAAATAAATTGATTTTCTCAATCAATTAACAAAATTTGGGGTTATTACAGAAGCAGAGATGAAAGAGGAGGAAAGGAAAAAAAAAAAAAACCTTTTCTGGGTAGATATTTTGAATATAGTTCATGGTTTTGATAGATATGTGCATGGATGAGTATGATTGAATGTTTCTTATTTCATTTGGATATATGAACATGATTTGAGTAGATGAGATTTGATTTGGTTAGGTTGAGATGCATGTTTTATTAGATACTAGCAAAAGAGGACATTGAATAGGCTATCCCAGCATGTTTTGTTATGATAAATGGTATAATGGCACAAAATGGATGATATATAAGCAAACTTAACATGATGCATGATTTAAACTTGGAAATTACTTGAAATAAAGTAACCTAAAGTGCATGAATTAAGCATGAAAGTATGCATGAACTAAGATGTAAACTAACCAAAAATTGAATGCATGAAACTAATCAACTAATGCATGGAAACCAAAACTAAGCAAGTAAAATAAAGTATTAAGAGCCAACTAATATGCACTAATCCAAAGTGGAATGTGAATGATTCATTACATTGATAATATATGAATTACAAGTAAGAATGGAAAGCATTGTGCATGTGATTATGAGATCTAAAAGCATGGGAATAAGCTCCAAACTAACCTAGATAGAATGCATGAATGGAATGCATGGACAACTAACCAAAAAAACTAAAATTTTAGGAGAAACACTTCAAAACTATGTGCATGAACCATGGTGCATGAATTAAGCAGGAAAGTATGCATGAACCAAGATGTAAACTAACCAAACATGGTATGTGTGAACATGAAAACCTAAATTAAACAAGTAAAATAAAGTATTAAGAGCCACCTAATATGCACTAGTCCGAAGTGGAATGTGAATGATTCATTACATTGATAATGCATGAATTACAAGTAAGAATGGAAAGCATGGTGCACATGATTATGAGATTTAAAAGAATGGAATAAGATACAAACTAACCTAGATAGAGTACATGAATGGAATGCATGGAAAATTAAAGAAAACAAACTAAAATTTTAAGGAGAAATAGTTCAATTACGTGCATGAACAATGGGTTTGTTCACATGGTTCAAGTGTCTCCTTTGTGTGAGATTCAATTGTAACTAACCTATGATAAAACAAAAATATATAAGCATGAAAGGAACAACTGACATCCATAAAAAACTAATTACAAGGGTGATGCACACCCTCCAAGGGGAGTGTGCAACAATGAACATGCATATGAAATGGATAGGGAAATTTGAGGAAGATGGCAACATACTTAATTGAAGAACTAATTACAAGGGTGATGCACACCCTCCAAGGGGATTGTGCAACAATGAACATGCATATGAAATGGATAGGGAAATTTGAGGAAGATGGCAACATACTTAATTGAAGAAAATATATAAGCATGAAAGGAACAACTGACATCCATAAAAAACTAATTACAAGGGTGATGCACACCCTCCAAGGGGAGTGTGCAACAATGAACATGCATATGAAATGGATAGGGAAATTTGAGGAAGATGGCAACATACTTAATTGAAGAACTACGCTCTCTCTCTCTCTCTCTCTCTCTCTCTCTCTCTCTCTCTCTCTCTCTCTCTCTCTCTCTCTCTCTCTCTCTCTCTCTCTCTCTCTCTCTCATACACACACACACACACACACTTCCCACCACACAGTCCTTTTATTACAATATTTGTGGTGCAAGTTAACTTTGGAAGCTTAGTGTTAATCAAATACATATAGTCATTTAGAATTAACAAGTTCAACCCTTAAGAAATCTTATAAATGACCATTAGCAACCTACATTCACATACACAGTGTGGGATGCATCTTTCCCACTAAGAGATGTGAAATCAAAGAAATGGACTTAAATACTAATGAAAGGTCTATGGGATTTGTAGCCCTTTTACAAATATCTATACTAAGCAGGCTTATATTTTCATGCATCCTTTATCTGCTTTGCTTGCTATTTGTTTGCCACATATGTTAGATATTGTATGTTTATATGAATGGATGGAGACGGAGTCTCCTTTAATTTTTTCTTTTTTACATACTCTATGTTTCTCCCAAATTTTAGTAGAAATGTAGGATTATTTCTCTGAAAATCTTGATTTTTAGAAAAGAAGCATGACACTCGAGATTTTTAAACTCCAATTCACAAAACTATGTTTAAGAACAAAAGATGGTTGTGCGTATGTCCTTGAGGATAAGTAGTAACTAAATTCTTAAGAATGACATTTGGTCCTAGTACATGCTTGATCATTTTGATAAGAATGACTTATACTGCAATTTTACAAATGGGCATGAATAAGACACAATAAGAAATACATGCAAGCTTACTGGTAAATTCTTTAAGATGTATTTCTTGATTGTCGAATGGTAGTCGTAGTTGCTTACATAAAGCTAAATTGTTTTAGTCATGTTTATATGAGTTGAAATGAATGTGTATATAGATGTGCTACGTGACAGCTAGAGTCATGCAAGTTAACATTGCTTTACTTGTATCCTGATTTACTTAAAAGCATGTGAGTTAACATTGCTTTACTTATAATCAAGAAAATTAGTTTCTAGGTTTGGTTTTAGGAAAGTTTAATTTTAGAAATATCTATTCTTTAGAAAGTCTCTATTTTCATGCATGCTTTATCTGATTTGCTTTTGGTTTATTTGCTGCATATGCCATGTCAATTTTTCTTCTTTAAATGAATGACATGCCCTTTTTTATTTCATTTTTCTAATAATATTGTGTTCTTCTTTATAGTAATGATGGAACAAGAAGAGCATCAAATTGAAGATTACAACCATAATGAAGAGCATGAAGAAAAGGCCAACATGAGCACTACTCCAAAGAGAAAGGGGAGAGGGGGAACAACAATGGAAAACATTGATAAGAGAAAGTCAAAGAGAATTAAAGAAACTGTCCAATACAATAGTAGAGGGCAAGAGATTGGTGAGAGTGGGTTCTGCTCTATAGTAAGAAGTATGGTTCCTATAACATTTGACAATTGGAGATTTGTGCCATCCTCAACAAAAGATTCAATATGGGAAATGGTGAAGGTATGTAAATATTAAGTACATGTACTATATAATTTATAACTTACTTTATTTTTCAAATATAATACTTTATTGTGTATTTTACAAACTACCTTTGACATGCCTAATGATAAGAAGATGCGTGCTTTACAAGGGACTAGTGGGCAATGGAGAAAATGAAAGAACTACCTTGTTTGCAATTACATAGCTCCAAATGTCAATAATCAATCAATGTTGTACACGGTGCCTGCCATCTACTTTGATGTCATTGACCAAGAGGTTTGGAATACATTTGTACAAAATTGTACCTCCACTGAATTTGAAGTATGTGCAAAAATGATGTTTCATTTAATTAATTACATGTAACATTCATTTATTGCACTTGATCATGCATGTACAAATGTGTAGGTGAAGAGTGCAAGGGGAAGAATGGTGCATGAAACAAATATGCAGCACCACATGTCTAAGTTGGGCCACACTCTTTTAGAAGATCGCAAAGTAAGCATCTATGACAATTTATCCCTTTCAATTTATTACTACTATAGTTATATGCATGTTATTCTCTAACTATAGCATCTTTGCTTGATAGCAAAAGAAAGCTGGGACTATGGAACCCATTGATGGCTCCATCCTCAAGAAGATAGCGCATTCAGTGGGCCGTACTATCAACAAGTTCTCAAATGAAAGTACTGCATAAATTGCTTCTCACATAGTAAGTGGTTCCACCTATCTATAAATTTTATACAATTAATTAGATGACATGATCATGTCTTTTTAATTAAATCTTATAGGACATTCTTACCCAAGAAAGCACAACTATAGGAACTTTAAGTAGCACTATTCCCAATGAGAACATCCTATACAGGGCTATGGGCAACAAGGACCACCCTAGTCGAGTTAGGGGCATGGGTAGCAATGTTGTTCCTTCTAAATTCTTTGGTAAGAGATGTTTACCTAAAGTTCAAGATGATGAGGAGGCATACAATGAGCTCATTGAGAAAATAAAGACTGATATATTTAGTCAGTTACATGATGGAGGTTTGATGATTGTTACCCATCCCTTGCACATAATTCTTGTAGTGCCCCTGTACCTCCATCAAATGTGAGCTATAATTCCCCAACTAAAGAAGATAATGAAGGACATCTGCCACCCCTCGAAAAGGAAATTCCTAGCCAAGTGGTATATATATAGGCAAAACTAAAAAATTTCATTCTCCTTCTATAATAATTCTTTATCTCAATCTCTCTATTATATATTTGATTTGTAGGTAGGTCAATGCCTGTTAGCCCTTGATTCCAATCAAAACATTGTCGAAGTTGGTTCATGCTATGAGCATGAATCAAACATTTTACACAGAATTAGTATGCCACCACATACTAAGTGGGTGTCCATTACCATGACTTTGAATGTTAATGCCTACTTACCATTTCCATTAGAAATGGAAAATATTATAACCATTGGGTAGGTAGTTGCATATCATGTCGCTTAGCCGGAGGCACTAGTCATCCCATAAAGTCCTTGGTATGTATCTTATAATTCTACCTTTCTCACCAATATTTTTTAGCTGGAGACCTCAATTAATTGTTTAATAATTATATATGGTTAGTCAACAATAACATGTTGCACTGAGGTCCCATCTAACATGCCTCATTCCCTAAGGCTAATCTACAGTCTCATTAATGCTGATATTGTAATCAACCCTGTACGAATCAAGAAGGGAGTGCTTACCAAGGATGTTGTTGAAGTACCACTTATGGCAGAGGACCTATTACAATTTACCTATGGGATCAACTCGAACACCCTCACATTGTCTCCTACATGGGGTATATGTACATACTAGCTTATAAAAAATTTGACATTTAGATGTTATATTTTCATGGTATAGGTAATAATTACTTCTTTTATGTAGCTTCTTGAATGATTTGACTAGCCTTTTTGAAGGTGAGGGAATACTTTACCAATTCCTTTCCCTTGGCATCATTTATGGACCGGTGGAGCAATGACCGATAGAGAGGCATGTTTAGGATATTTTACCAAGCTTCTTTCGCTGCTCTCAGGGATAGGGCTTAATGATTCCCTACAATAGCGGGTAAGTTTTAACTTTCTTGTTTTCTTGTCAACTTATTCTATACATAGGGATTGTTAACTTCCATTACAATTAATATGACTATCTATGTAGGTCTCATTGGATGTTGCCCTTTTTGGATGTGCACGGTGGGCACAGATCTCACCTTCACAGAAATTATAAATAAGCATTTATTTTTTTCATGTGTTATGTGTAGATAAGTAATTTATTATTCATCTATAATCTATTTAAATTTTAAATTTGTAGAGTTTCGTTTGAATGGATTGGGTAGGTAATGAGTTTCAATTAGATCACTTGGCATAATTACATGTACTTTAAATACATAATAAAGTATTTTTTTATTCACTTGTGCGTGTTCCTTTAGTTTTTATTATTTTCTTTGAAATATATGTGTGTGTGTGTGTGTGTGTGTGTGTGTGTGTGTGTGTGTGTGTGTGTGTGTGTGTGTGTGTGTGTTTTAAGTGATGAATGAGTGAAAATTTGGAGTGTGGGAATAAATGAGCATGAATGAAGTGAATTTGGAGCTTGTACATGAAGTGAATATGTGGCAGTTGGTTTTCAATATATTCATTGAATTATACAAATTTTATGAGATGATGAATGAGAGGATTACTTAAAGTGTGAAAGTAAATGCGAATGTGTATGGATTTACAAATGAAGTGAATGTGGATATTATAGAGAATGAATGTGTTGTAGTTCCTTTTATAAATTATTTTCAAGATAGATGTGGATGGAAAATAATGAGTTTGGATGTTTTGTATCCATTATGGATGTATTAGGTGTTATATTGCAAGAACAATTTTGTGAAGAAAGATGTGGATGCATGTTGTATTGGATATTTGGTTTTTCATATTTATAAAGATTGTTTGAAGTATCAGGTGTCTAGAATGTTTGTTATTCAATGTATACATAGGTTGTAGTGTATTAAGAAAGATGTAGATGTTGGATTTTTATATTTGTGGAGATTGAAGTATTAGGTGTATATCATGTTTGGTTTTTGATGTTTATAAAGTTTGTTTGAAGTATTAGGTGTATAGAATGTTTGTTATTCAATGTATACATAGGTGGTAGTGTATTAAGAAAGATGTGGATGCATTGTAGTGGATATTGGTTTATCATGTTTGTGGAGATTGAAGTATTAGGTGTATATGATATTTGTTATCCAACGTATCATGTGCTATTGTATCAAGAAGTGGATGCATGCTGTATTGGAAAAGGTTTTGAATGTTTATAAAGATTGTTTGAAGTATCAGGTGTACATAGGGTGTTTGTTATTCAATTATATACAGGTGGTAGTGCTTGGATATAAAATTGAAATATAGATACTTTCGAAGTCATTTACGCTAAGCAACTTCAAAAGTAACAACTTCAAAAGTTATGACTTTTGAAATCATTTAGGGATAAGTGACTTCAAAATATGTCACTTTTGAAGTCATTTATAGATAAGGGACTTCAGAAGTCCATCAAAAAGGTTGAGCTTTTGAAGTCACTTAGATTAAAACAACTTCAGAAGTTGGTGACTTTTGAAATCGTTTAGTGTAAGTGTAATGACTCCATTTTTGTAACCTTGAAATCCCATGTTAGTAATGAAAAGTTCACTTCTTGAGATAAGGGTATTTTGGTCATTTCACTATTTACTCTAACTAGACCTAGAAATTTGGTCCTTAGAATGGTACCCTTAGGTGCATCTTAGAAAAAGGAATCCAACAAGACCAGAATCACCCAAAACAGAGTTAAAATGAGCAAGTTATGGCCCTTTGAAGTTCAAGGGCAAAATTGTAATTAAATTTAAAACGAATTGGCCTGAGAAAATAGGGACCCGTTTTGATACGGGCAACCCCTTCTTCCCAAACATACTGCATCACTGACATTCTAGAATGTCGGTGTGTAGGGAGGAAACCACCGCCATTGTGGAGGTTTCTCCACCGCCATTCCATGGACGTGCAAACCCCCCTCCAGAACCCTCCTTAAGCTCTATAAATAGAGCTCTTGGGCGCCTCCAATGGCAACCCAAAACCCTAGGAAAAACCAGTCTTGGAGTTGTAGGCAAGAGGAGAAACCATGAAAAATACCCAGCCACGAACCAAGTACGGCACGCCTTAAACAACTCCAAACCCATCTCCCCCTCAGTCTTAGGTTGAATGTCCCTAAGTTTTTGCATGAGAAACTATGCAAAACAGGGCTCTAGCGAGCCACAACAGACCCAGGGCAGGTGCCTGGGGTGTTCTAGTTCGACAGGGTCGAACCAGGGCGTCCCGAGGATGCCCAAGTCACCACAGAACCAAAATGCACCAAGTGCGTTAAAGGGAAACTGACGGGCGTGTCCGTGGACGCGCCCGCAAACGAGAAAAGGGGCGGAGGCCTAGTGCGTGGGCGGACGCGCCCTGTGGGGCACGCGCCACTGACACGAGACACGTTAGCGTCCCGGGCGCCCACCTTGTGTGGGCCTGCGACGGTGATGCCGCACATTCCGCATAAGAGGAACGCGCCGCCTGATAACGCCCAGAAGCGTGCAACCACACGTGCGGGCCGATCGCCACTCAACCGGGACGCACCTGCATCCCAGGGGCAGTGACACAGGTCCCGTTTTGTGCCTTTTATCTATTCTTAACACTAAAATACCCATAACTTGAGTTCTAGGACTCCGATTGAGGCGCCGCAAGAGGCGTTGTGTCCGTATCGACGGCGCAAACACACTCAAATCATAAAATCCCCTATCTAAGGCTGGAATGACTCTTAAACCATGATAGTGGTGTGGGTACACTAAACCTTTGCAAACCTGACTATACCAAGGCCAAATTAGGGACCTTAGGAGGACCTTAGGCATGGGAATGAACCCTTAATGCCTAAGTAGTGAGGTAAGCTACTCTAGAACCTATAGAAATAGGCCAAGCTAACCTTTTTCCCCTAAACCATGTCCAGGAACGTACGAAGACAAGGGGACTAGCGCGATCAAACCAGGTAGGTGTCCTATCGCTACTAGACTTTTAAAAAGAACCCATGATGCTTTGAGAATGCATTTTTTGAGTCATGGTTGCTTTTCTAATGCATGTTTTAAGTTTTTAAGTTACATGTCCTGTCTTTATGCGAATATCACATAAACTTATGTTACATCCTTATGCACATGACCTATTCAGCATGAATTGATTTCATAAATGAACTTAGCATGCATATGAAAAATACATTGCGCATATATTGCCAAGACATGTGTTACATGCATAGACATGTTTTGAAAAAGGATTCTTGTCTGCATGATACATGCATAGACATGTTTTGAAAAAAAAAAAGGTTCTTGCCTGCTTGATAGTATATGATTTGGGCTAGTAAGCTCGTGGGTGCTATGCCGAGAGGTTCAGGGTGGCCTCCCAGCCTCTACCACTATAGGTGGAAAGGGTACCATGCCAAAAAAGCTTGTCCTCACTTCGATTGCTGTGGTAAATGAGGACTACCACTGGAGGTGTCACAGCACCCGTCGAAGTGTCATATGCCCCATGGAGGCTATGACCGAGAGTCCGTAGGTACCCGGGGACCACACGGCGCTAAGGTCTGTCATAGTGTGCCCTATGTTTTTGAGAATTTACTTACATGCATATGGCAAGACATGAGTATGGTCGACCATAGATCCATGAGTTGGATTCGGTTGAGCATCTTATGCATATCATCGTATACGTTTATGATATCTATGTTACTTTTGACTTGGATTATGCGATTCTTTAAGTCATCAGTATTCTATTTTGACAATGGCTTTTAATATCGATATTGAACATGAGTGTCCAAACATGCACATGGTTTAAAGAACATATGGTTTAAAACATAGCATGCATTGTAAAACTAGTAGTGATAGACTCCTACTGAGTATAGTGTATACTCACCCAATCCTTAATATTTTTTAGATATAAGTAAACACTTAAGGACAGGATACACTCATGACAGAGAACATCCAAATTAAGTACAAGTAAGTAAACCCCTACCTTATGTTTTAGTGAATGTTACTTAATTGTAGTTACTCTCTGTAGCTAGGGCTGTGACTAACACTTTCTTGGGAATAGAGTTGATTTAAAACTATGCCATGGCTATATGATTTGAAAATGTGTTTTGACACTCGGGGTTTTATACGAAAGATTGCTTTCCAAAACAAAAGATTTTCATGCATTTCATATTTCTAAAGCTAGAGATCTCACCTTTTTATGAAATTTGCATCATATGAAACCCGGGTCGTCACAGTAAGCAACTTTAAAAGCCAAACAAAAAGGTTGGGCTTTTGAAGTCGCTTAGATAAAAATGACTTCAAAAAGTCACCAACTTTTGAAGTCATTTATTGAAGTGACTTCAAAATTACTTGATTTTAAAGTTGTTTACCTAAACAACTTTAAAAGTTTTTTACTTTTCAAGTTAGCTTGATAGAAGTCACTTAAAAGTGCTTGAATTATTATTATAATTTAAGGTGAATTACGTTAATGGTCTTATGGTTATCATACAAACATTAGGTCATGGGTTCAAGTTCTCCTCCATCAAATTGTGCTTTGTTTCGGAAAATTGTCAAAATTTTAAAGACTGTTTATTTAGACATCCCAAATCAATTTAAATCATGGGATGATCTAGATGAAAATTAGGAAACATGTTTTTAGCATAGGATGAATCTGTTATGGATAAGCATGTACCTCAAGGATCGTGTCTAGGCATGTAAGGCTTGAATGAATTTTTAAGTGGGAATGCATCAAATTTGTAAATCATGAATGTGGTTTGGAAAATATGAGATGCACTAGGGAGATAGGGTAACACTAATGATTTGTTACACTCTACCCAAAGTCATTCATTTAAAAAGATGTGTAATACTTGTTTATGGGATGTTCATCTCATGCCCAACCAAGGAGAGAAGAGGTGAAGGAAGAGAGCAAAAGAGGAAAGAGAGGTGGAAGGAAACGAGCAATCAGAGCTAGAGAAAAGCACAAATTTTTTAGAGTTTTTAAGGAAGCAAATTGAGGTAGGAGATGCACGAGTAGTCTTAGTTTTCTTTGCTATACTCTACAAAGTTACCATGTTTAGATTATCACTTTTTTTATGATATAATTTAATTATATGCATGATTTTGATTGGAATGGGTTTGGAAGCATATGGGAGATATTGGGGTAGTTTGGTTGACCAAGTTATTTAACAAGATTATAAAATCAAAGAAAATGCCTGATGAGTGGAGGAAAAGCTCTATTGTACCAATCTATAAGAATAAAGGAGACATTTAGAGCTGCACTAATTATCGAGGGATCAAACTTATGAGCCACACCATGAAACTTTTTTAAAGAGTGATTGAGAAGAGGCTATGACATGAAATAAGTGTATCGGAGAATCAGTTTGGTTTCATGCCTGGGAGGTCTACCATGGAAGCTATTTTCTTACTAAGACAATTAGTAGAGAAATATAGGGAGAGGAGAAAAGACCTACACATGGTCTTTATTGACTTAGAGAAAGCTTATGATAGAGTCCCTAGAGAGTTAATATGGAGGGTGTTGAGTGTTAAAGGGGTTTCGCAGGGGTATATAGACATAATTAAAGATATGTATGAGGGAGCAGTAACAAATGTTAAGACCACTAGTGGCATGACTGGTGATTTTCTTGTCACTGTCGGATTACACCAAGGATCCACATTGAGTCCATACCTTTTCACATTAGTTATGGATGAGTTAACAAAACATTTGCATGAGGAGATTCCCTGGTGCATGCTATTTGCAGACGATATAGTCCTACTTGATGAGACAAGGGAGGGTGTAAACATAAAGCTAGAGCTATGGAAAGAAGCATTAGAATCGAAAGGATTTAAAATTAGCCGAACTAAGACAGAATATATGGAATATAATTTTAGCAAGGAGAGTAGGAGTGGAGCACCAGTCAAGATTGATAAACAAGAGGTCCCCATGATAGACCACTTCCGATACTTAGGATCATTGATCCATGAGAGTGGAGAGATTGAGAGGGAGGTTACCCAAAGAATCCAAGCGGGTTGGAACAAATGGAGATGTGCATCGGGTGTTTTATGTGATCGGCGGGTGCCACTCAAACTAAAGGAAAAATTCTATAGGATGGCTATAAGGCCGGCCATGCTCTATGGATCAGAGTGTTGGGCAGTTAAGGAACATCATACTCATAGGTTGAGTGTTGCAGAAATGAGGATGTTGAAATGGATGAGTGGTAAGACAAGAAAGGATAGAATTAGAAATGAAAATATTAGAGGAAATTTAGGGATAGCACCAATAGGTAACAAGATGAGGGAGATTAGACTTAGATGGTTTGGACATATTCAAAGGAGGCCAACAACGGCACTAGTTAGAAGGAGTGAGGCAATACAAGTTGAAGGTTCTAAAAGGGCAAGGGGAATGCCCAAAAGAACGTGGATAGAAGTGGTGAGGAAAGAATTGAAAACTTTGGGACTAAATGAAGCCATGGTATTTAATAGAGTGGAATGGAGGAATAAGATTCATGTGGCCGACCCCTAATTGGGATAAGGTCTTGATGATGATGATGATGATGATGATGATGATGATGATGATGATGATGATGATGATGATGATGATGATGATGATGATGATGATGATGATGATGTTGATGATTTTGATTGGAATGGATAAGAAATACACACACACAACACACAGAGATTTATATGTGTGTGTCTGTGTGTGTGTGTCTGTGTGTGCACGTACACATCAAGTTGTATGCACATTGAATTTTGATAGATACGTCTTATTAAAAAATATTGCGTTGAACATCTACTCTATCAATTCCTATCTTAATTATGATCAATTTGGTAGTTATAGTTTATAACTTAAGATGATTGTATTGCAACTTGCAAATGTTTCTTACATGAAACAACGCATGAATCCATGCATGATGTTGATGTATTGATAGAAAATATTTAATCTCAACCCTACAAGTTAGCACCTAATATCTTAAAAATGATTTAGACAAAATTTGAGAATTTCTTTATCATCAATGTGGAACATCTAGATTACTCATGTAAACTGTGAAGTATATTTGTTGTGCTTTAAATATTAGCACAAGTGCATGGCTCTGTAGAGTATAGAAATGACAAATAGGGTCGATCCCATGAGGATTCTATAATTAACGAAAGTTAATTAAAATTAAGTTGATTTATTTTAACCTATACAACAAGGAAAGAAAGGAAATTAATTAGAAGTAGTCACGAAATCGAAGCAAATAAACCTAAGCTATGAAATAAACGCAAGAAAACTATTTAAACTAAACTAAAGAAAAATAACAAAAAGAAATCAAAGGAAACTAAATTAAAACTAAGGAATCAAGAAGACAATTTCATTAATAAACTTCATTACAATTACAAGGAAATGAAAGGAATCAACAAAACAAAGCAAGTAAATAGACTCCCTTAAAGTGGCTGCTATAGGAGTGGTTCATTCTATCACTCAACAAGGCTCTTTACACGTCCTCTTCTTTCTTTGCCAAGCTTGAACTTAGCTTTATGGTCTTTTTGTTGTGTCACTCAATAATGGCCTAAATTCAACCCAAAGTACACTAATCAATAACCAAGTTTTTCAATTCTCATTAACCCAACATGTCACAAAATCAAATTATTTCTCAACCATACTTTAGAAATTGAAATTAACCTTGGCTTCCATAGATGATCACAAGGTGTTCTTCCTTATCCTTTATTCCCAAATCCCAAAAGATGAAAGGCTAGAAAGAGAAGGGATAAGTGGGAGATTGTAGGGAGAGGGGTATGGTGTAATTGAAGAAAGGGAGAAGGTGGATGAGTGGAAGGGAAGTGCAATAGAATGTGGTGTATTTAGGTTAAACTACTAGGGAGCATGCAAAAATGGATGATGAAATGCTAGTGCATGGGAAAGCTTGAAGGTAAAGGATGAAGGGTGTGTGCTAGTCAAAGGATAGTCGATGCATACTATGGTGTAAGATGGAATGAGAGAAAATTGTGTGCAAAGGAGTGATGGTGTTATCTATTAAAGAATGGAAAAGAATGAGGGGGGAATGAGGAAGAAGATGAAAGAAATAAAATAAAGAAAGGAAAGTAGAGATGGAAGAGCTTCCTTACCTCTTCTCCAAACGATTGAACTTGATCATGTCAAAGCTTTGGCAAAGGTGATCTCTCTCCCTCTATTTCTCCTAGATTTAGATTTATGGTCAAGGGAAAGGTAAAAGATAGGTTTTCTAACTCCATTACATCAAATTTATAAAGTTTTAGGAATGGAAGACTGAGGGATGTATGGCTAGGATTTAAAGGAATAAAAAGTGGAAGGTTGAGATGGTTTGGATGATGGGAAGGAATGGAGAGAGAGAGAGAGAGAGAGAGAGAGAGAGAGAGAGAGAGAGAGAGAGAGAGAGAGGAAGTGTTGGAATTGAGTGTAGGAGTGGTATTTGACATTGAATGGAGCTTGGCAATCAGTTAGAATAGGAAGGAAGGGGATAGGTTGAGTAGGAAAGAAGGTTTTACTGGTATAGAAAAGGTGATTGCTTAAAAGGGAAGGAAGAGAGAAGCTTATGAGATAATCTAGCGGTTAGGTGGGACTTTGGTCAAAATTAGAAGGTGATTAAGTGGGAGAGGCATCTTTTTCATATGTGGAAAGTGGAGTAGAATCAGGAAAGAGAAAGAATAACCTAATGGAAAGGAAGAAATAAGTGGAAAGGGAAACAGATAGGAAGGAAAGAGAAATAAAATGAAAGGAAGTGAGGTAATCTAGGGGTTTTCAAATTTAGAAAGTCCAAACAGAGTGGGGGGCATGGATTACACATGGTTGTGTGTGTTGTTTTAAGAATCCTAAGATGCATGGACCATAGGATGAAGATGGGTGGTTAAGATCTTCCTTTCCTTGGGGTTTTTGGTTGACTTTTCAACATGGGAAAGGTGGCTAGGGTTTTGATCTTTTCAATGCTTCATTCTTGGCCCTTAGATCATACTAACCCTATTTTAAATGGATGGTATCCCTTTAAGATGTGTAGATCATCCATAAGGTTCATTTTCTCTCCACCATTGGATTGAAGTACCCTAGAATGAATGGTCTTGATTCCATAGAGATTTCTTCATATATTTCATTTGGGACCAAGTGTACCTCACCATCTTTGCATGGATAAGATGTTCAATCATTGGATGGTCTTCTTGTTTTGGTTGAGTAGGTAAGAGAATGTAAGCAAAAAGGTCTTCATGCCCGTCCCATTCTTTTTTATTTCTAAGAAGCTTTCATTGCATATAATCTTATTGTCTGTGAATTGAACTTCTCTCACAAGAGTTAAGGTGGTGAAATGTATGCAAGTATGCATGGATGGGGAATTTTCCACCTTTTCACTCTCATTTGAGTAGGAGATGTGCACAAGCTTATGACTGGTATGACTTTGATAGTGACACCCAATGATCATTCTAAACCTCCATGACTTTATTTTTCTCTCTTATGGGTCCATAATGTAGCTTGGAAGGCCTAATTTCCCTTTCAAGGGTAAATTTGGCAATTTTGTGTATTTTTCATTTGTACCCTGGACCTATAAAATTATCACATTAGCCCTAATTAGTGATGATTAAGTGATTTTTGAGCTAAAACCTACTAAATATAGAGGAATGTATATAACATCTATATATATATATAATATCAATGTTCATAGAATATTACCTGAATAGTTTTATTTTTATAACATAAGAAAACACATGATCTATGCTTGAGGTTATATGTTGATGTCTTTAAAATTAAATTACTTTTTAAAGCAAGTTTCACTGGTTATAAATTGATGTATGCATAAACAATCTAGTTCTTTTGGATCAATCTGTGGATGAGTCAATTTGAATGTATACGTAATTCGTATTTGTAGGTGGTAGTTAACTAAAAAAATTATTTGGTGGATTTTTATTAGATTGAAAACATATGGTGATGGAAATATATTATTCCAATGTTTACATGACCAATATATTAGAAATTAAGCATAATTAGTAATCCAAAATATGATCAAGTGGTACACAATAAGAATGATGGATTGAATTTCCATAACATCTAATCTTGATTTCATACTTAGTTAATCTAGAACTAAAAGTATTTCGGTATATAAACTAAAAATGAATACATGCAAAATTTATTTGATAAAACTTTTTATACCAACTACTAAATGCATATGATGTGATGAACAGCATAACTGTTCATTGGATTCAACTCTCATTTTTTAGTTTCACATGCTTGATTATGTATGGGATGTAATGAGGAATGGTTATTGACATGCTACGCATCAAACAATCCTCCTGGTGCATGAAATGTTGGATATACATCCTCACCATACCCAAGTGAAACTTTAGTGTATGGTTTTATGAATATGGAAGTTGCACCATAAATGTGTTGTTCAACCAACAAAGATGTAGATACATAGGTCTAGGCTCAAGGTAGATAGTACTAAGCTACCTAGCACTAACCAAATATATGACAATGGAAACATGGCTAGAAGTAAGCATATATAGTATCAAACCATACCCAAGCACATAATGTAGTAGGTAGTACCTAGGTGCATAGTGTTTTAGTTTGGGTTTTGGTATTCTATTATTTGAATAACATAAGCTCACAAGGAATAATTGATGGGGTTGAAGCATAATGTATATTTGCATCATGTTAAAATAATACATGGAAATTTAGATCTGAAGCTATTTTAATGTTAAGCGTTAAACCATATTTGGGTTTAAACTATGCATTAGTTTAAGCATTACCATATCTTGCACTAAATCAAATAGTAAACATATGATGATTAAGTAATACACTACATTCTGTATATTTCCCAAATTTTGTAATACCTTGGGTTGTATGCTAGAATTATATAATTATGAACACTTCATATGAATAATTTGTAGCTTTTTGTACCATGTTCACAATATTTAGATTAAATGGAAATGACATATACAAATTTTATTTGCTAGTAGATTAAACCATAAGTACAAAGCTTATACTAGTAATCACAGCATATTATGCCTAAGACAGTACACCTAGTACTTTGGATATGGACATGGTACATTAATATCTTACACTCAAAAAATACTACAATATGTTTATAAAGATGGAATATGTGTATTGATGTGCGGGTGCTAGAAATTCTGTTAAGTCCATGACGTTGTAGTGAATTCCTGATTCATCAGATGATTCTCTTAGTTGTTCATCATATTTATAATTCTATAAATACATGGGAGTATTTAAATGATCAATAAATTTTGTTAAATTGCACCAAGATAATTATGCACAATTGTATCTCTTATTGATTATCTAGCTCCCATCTTTTCATTGATTGATTAATGGAGATTCCTTATTCTTGTCCTTCAAGGTTGTTTACATTTAGCACATATATAAAGAAATGGTAATCCAACATATTTCAAGTTTTGTATAGTTTTCTTGGATTTTACACAAAGGTGCAGTCATATTCTGAAAACTTGGAAACTCTTTGAGTTGGTCCTGATATGGGGATCTTAAGTGACACCCATCAATCACTATGCTAGGGATATAGCTAGCCACTAGCTTTTGAATAGGTTCCAGCCTATGGTAAGCATTTTGATGAGGGTAAATTGTATGGGAGAACTAGTCTTGTACTTGTTTTGATCTAGCTATCCCATACAAATGGTGTAGTTGATGTCGTACCCACTAACGTCCATAGATTGGAATTTTTGTTTCATTACATGCATGGTTGATCTTTGATTTTGCCTAGACATTAGCTAACATGTCAGTCATTCCTGAGAATGTTGACCAGTACCTATGGCAAGATGGTAATTACTACTTAGTTTTAGTTGGATCATTAAGTGAACTGATGGCTTGAATTCTAGTATGTATTGAGTTTTAGTTTGTAGTATTTGATATGTTTCAAAGTTCATGGAAGCATTTGAATGAGCATTGAGATGTCAAAATTTATCGACTACATGACTTAAGAAAAATTAAATTTCCATATTGGATTTAAATTTGCATAGCATTTATTTCTAATATTTTGACCAATCTTCTATTTCCTACATGGTAATTCAAATTACTCACCCAACCACCATATAGGTCAGGTGTAGAAAGAATAGCATTAGATTTGGCATGGAGGAGATTTAGAAGATCAGGATTTTAAAGTACGAAGACTTTATGATTAATTTCTTTTAATTTTAGTATTATTATCAATACAATTTAGTCAAATTGGTAAACTTTGATCTTTGAATTTGTATTTAAATTTAGTGTGTCAAGGTTGTGACTGGTCAATCCTGATAGTGTAATGACATATTTATTACTTTGCTATTTGTGGATATTTGTTTCATGTATCTGGGCTTGAAGAAGTAGTTTTCAAAACTATATTATTATAAGTAGAATTTTTGAAATGTTTAATAATAAAACCAAGGATCGATCCTAACTAATTTCAAAAGAATTTGAGGAAAATCTATTTCTAAAAACCTAGGTCACACACCTTGACATGTGAATTTCCATGGTTTTCAAAACTAGTTTAGAAAATTTTCACTAAGTAGACATACTTACCCAACCACCCCCCAACATTTTTAGGTGAAATTCATAAGATTTTGGATTGGACAAGAAGAGAACTGCTGAGGATTAGTGAAGAAGTAGAAGTATGATGAAAAAACATCTGTTTTCCATAGTTAGTTGAACTTAACCATTTGGTATTATGCTTGAACTTTTATTGTTGATGGATACCTAATAAAATTGGGACTATTATATATGTGGATTTTTATGCATTTATTAGTTGGATGTAGATGTGATCAGTGGATCCATTATATGCTCTTATGGTAATAATTATTTTATAAGGTAAAGATAGAAGTTAGGGATGCCCAACTTTGTAGAAGTGGCTCCAAAAACTAATGAAATTTATACTTAATATATTTCAAAAATGTTTCTAAAAAGAATAATTAAGGGCACCCATACATTTTTAGAAAGGCTTTCGTATAAAATTGTTTCATAAACCTAGGGCATCATAGTTGGTATTAGAGCATCATTTAGACTATTCACGACCAAACATCTACTGCCATGAACATTAACAATAAGTCTTTATGTTTTATGTTCACTAGATAGAGAAAATAGGAAACTTACTAGGAATTTCCTTTTGGATGATGGCTAAAAGACCCAGAGTCAATGCCTAGTTGCCTGTTAATGATCTTGCCCCTATAGAGTAGCAACCTGCCCTTGTAGAGGAACAAGAGAATATGAGAAATTAGGACGATGTAGTGGATGACATAGTGGAACTTCTCCTTCAGAGGGTGAGGCAAAGACTTGTGGCTCTTGACCAAAGAGAAGAGGTTGGAGAAGGAGGAGAAATTTTCCCATACCACCAAGAAAAGAGGATATGATTTAAGAAGATAGCCCCAATGTTTAATGGATATGAAGCACCTAAACTGCAAAAATGTGAATATACAAGATAGAAAATATCTTTGAAGTGATAAGAGTACTAGAGGATAAATGATGGCAATACCCACTTTTATCATGACAATAGAAGCAACTCATTGGTCATCTATAGCAAAGCGTACACACTTTGAAGATGTGGAAGAGATTCAGTGAACAGATTTTAAGTCTATATTTGTAGATAAGTATTTTCTTGCCAACATAAAGGAGAATAAATAGTTAGAATTCTTTATCATGGTTCAGGTCTTGATGATGGAAGATCATTATGAGACAAAATTTGTTATTTGCTTAGGTATGTCAAATTGTGTAGTAGATATAAAGCACAAGTATCCTTAATTTTTCATTGAGTAGTCATGAAATTTTGAAGATGAACTTTTTATAGGGTCAATAGGATGTAATATCTTGAATTTAACTTCAATACACATGTTATTTGCTTAGTTATGTCAAAGAACTTAAACTTGCTTAGGTGGTAATGTTATATTAATGAAAAGATTTCTTTTAGGATTCAACACACTATATGGTTATTTTTAGCATTCTTTTTTGCGGAAAACTTAGATAGAAATGGACACAAAGATTGACAGGCTAAGCATGATCATTGTCATAGAGGATTAAATGGTTAGAATGAGTGACATCCTAACTATAAGTAGGAGAGGATGGTTAGGATGAGTTATACTAAGAACATGAGAATTAATGAGAGGCAGAGAAGAATGGCTAGGGTTAAATTGTGTGTAAATAGTGAGATGCAAGCCAAATTTTTATTAAAAACTCTTAGTGCACATGTATACTTAGCTAGAGAGCATGGCATGCACACCCAAAAGGATGAGGAGACATGTTTTTACCAAGAATGAGGCAAGGAAAAGAGTTAGGGAAACATGTTTTTAGCAACCGTTGGGCACCTAATTTTAAGGATAAATGAGAAGCCTTCAAAAGGTGAATTTATGGGTCCCATTTGGTTTAGAAAACCATAGGTTAGCCTAAGAAATTTTTTCCTAGAAATTTAACAAGATAGCCCAATGCCATATGTTAAAAAAAACCCATAGGAGTCCCAAAGGGAGCAGGACTCCTAGGATAAAATGAGTAAAGTTGGATTAGGATTTTCCCTTTGTCTAAATCAACTTATGGGAGGCTTGGACACCACTTAAGAGTTAAATTCCTTGATCAAGGAGGATATGTAAGAGACAAATAAGAATAAATAGGGCAAGAACATCATAGCCTAGGGAGTTTTGGCTGCAAGAAGTCCAAGGAGAGAAAGCTAAAAACCATTGAAAGCAAGGAAGGAAAGAGAGAAGGAGAAAGAGATAATGATGTAACATCTCTATTTTTCTAAAATATTGAATAGATTTATTTGAAAAGCATTAGAAACACCCTTATTCTTTAAAGAATTGTTAATATGATATAATATAAGTATTTTGTGAAATACTCCTCTTCAGTCTAGGTGTTACTTCCTGAAACCTCCGCTTATAAGTAAAATAAAGATCTAAACTAAATGCTATTAGAAGTACATGCCACGGCATCTTACTGGTCACAAGTAGAATCACACGTCCATCAAATATGTACATACAGTCCATTTTAAGTCTTGCAACTATTCAAGTTTCAACAAAAGTAAAATATATACATCTCAAAATGAATCCATATACATGAGATCAATCAAATTAGCTCACAAAGGGTATCTTTACCATCTATCTAAGAAGAGCTCGAAGCCTTCACCTTTTCCTTCTCCTTCGCTCAATCTCCTTGAATATCACCTAAAATGTTGATTGTAGGGGCTAAGCATATCAATGGCTCACATGGAAGGAAGCTAATAGAAGCTAGCCTACCTAAAATAAGGCAACTATACTATAATATATATCTAAATAGCTAACTATGCATAATTAAATATCTTTAGCATATGAGTAAGGTTTTGAATTTTTATTTATTTTTATTAACATGCTAAAGTGTTAATTTGAGTATGAATAGAAAAAATAAAAATAAAAAAAAATTAAGAGAATAATTTAGGAACTACCTTTCGTGAAATTTGTGGGTAAATTCTATGCAAACCCTCACGAGCCTTAACTATCCACTTGGGGTAACCTAGGGGTATAAGGGCTTGTTGCACATGAGTACCTAGGAAAATGACAATTTATATCACTTTTAATCAATTGCTTTTTTGTATGTTTCACTCGGGACTAACAAAATGCTGGTTCAAGGTGAGTGTTGAGTGTTCAAATTTAGCTAAAAACCCTCAAATTAACAACTGGATAGATCATCTAACCAATTAATTTTGCATAATTAGATTTAATGTTAATAATAGCCCTAGTTGTCCATCTAACCATTGTTTGGATTTTATGTATTGTAGATCAAACAAAATGGAGTTGGATGACTTAGATCGAGCTAATTGGTACAAGATCATCCTCACCCTACAAGCACCCCATGCAAGATAAACCCAAAAGATTGCCAATGGGAATGAAGTATACATGGAGAGAAGGATAGAGAAGGAATCTAAGGACATAAGTAGGACTTCAACATGATAAGGTTTATCTCTTATATTTTGGGAAAGAGATTAATAGTAACAAGATAATCTAGAAACTAATAAGAAAAGCCATTCAAAGAAAAGAGGAAGAGGGCTATACATTATATACTTAGAAGGAGGAAGGACCTTAATCGTAGAGGGTTAGAAAGAAAAAAGGAGGACCTAGAGGGAAGAGAATTAGAGAAGAACACTGAAGGAGAAAGATTGAGATGCAAAAAAGGAGGCAAATCTCAGCCTCCTATTGTACATCCATCTAACTCCTTGCATCTCAGCCTCATCGTTTTTTTTTTTGCATCTCACTAACTCCTAGTCATTTCTACTCCTTCACCATTTGTGACATCCTGGGTTTTTATAACACTTTTACACAAAATCATTTACAAATGCAAGGCCCCAAGTTTGGAAAACTATGTGGAAAACAACAAAGAAAAATATTTTTCATGAGAAAACTTTTCAAAATGTTGAGTGACATTTTTCTTTTCTAAAAATCTGGATTTTAAATAAATAAGCACTACATTTCTACCAAAAATCTGGTAGAGTATCCTTTGTGTTTTGGACTTCCGTATTTTATGCATGTGAATACAATGTACATAATATGCATAGTTTAAATCAAATAGATAATAAAGGTGACTCCGTCTCCATCCATTCACATAAACATACAATATCTAAACTAAGATCAATCCAATCACAAACACACAACCATAATTTTGTCATACATGTCCATATGTCCATAAACCAATGTCATAATACACCACATTATTGCATCAGTTCACAAAATCATCAACCATATTGCAAACCTATTTAATATACCTTTTATAACCTTCTCTTGAGATCTTTACCATGGTCCTCTACTCCTCTATCTTTTTCTTCAAATCTAGGACATTGTAAACAATTTACAATGTCTCAGCAATCTTGTGCTTAGATAGATAGTTTCATCATATAAGTATGAAAGTTTATATAGTTTTAAATCCAAAAGGAATTCATAATCACATGTTATGTAGTTCTATAAAATATGATGCATAATGAGAAGTATAATAAAACTCTAAAATCTCAATTATACTTTACAATCAATGTCATGCCAAACCAATTCAATTTATTAGTTTCAATATCCATGTTTGTAGTTTTAAGGACAATAATAATAATATTTGCATGGCATAAGAGAGAGATTGAGAAAGCGAGAAAGATCGAGAGGGATGGTGGTAGAAGGGAAGGAAGCCAAACCCCCTTCCCTAGATGTTGCAAAGGAGGAAGCTACAAGAGAAGCCACAAGGAACTAAGCCTACTCAACCACCCTTCTTTCATCTCTTTCTCTCGTCTCCATTCCAAACCCATCACCCACCATCACTCTCTCTTTCTCTCTTTCTCAATATCTCTCTTACTCGCACTCTTCTCCCTCTCTCCTATTTCTCTGTTCACATACTACACCTCCCTCCATCTCTATTTCCCTCTCATTCCTCTCTCTTCCTCTGTTCTCCTTCCCCTCCTCCCTCACATCTATCCATTTGTCCCTCTCTCGGACTCTTGCTCTCTCTATTTCTATTTTCCTTTCTCTATTTCTCACCAAAATCATAATTCTCAGACAGGCCAACAACCCCCTCTTCTCCTTCTTCTATTGGATTCTAGCAGAAGAACCCAATCTCCCATCACCTGCACTCCTCTCTCTCTCTCTCTCTCTCTCTCTCTCTCTCTCTCTCTCCCTCTCTCTCTCTCTATTCCTGTTTATTTTGATTCCCAACTAGAGACCGAATATCCCAGAACCACTCCTATCTACCCTACCTCCAATTCTCTCCCTCATCCCACCATGTTTCTCCTTTTCTCATAGTTTTAGTTAAACTCCATCTTTATAAGTTGAGTCCCTGTGGGATTGACCTGTACTTACATCAGTTACACTACAATAACCCGTATACTTGCAATAAAACAATTAATAAGAACTTGTTGTTGTTTTAAGTAAAACTCTCAAGCACAAGAATCATTTGCAATATAGCACGCTAGTGAGGTCGATCCCACGAGGAGTGAACTATTGTGATGCTAATGGTCCCTACTTTAAACTATCTAACCTAGCCAAAACTCAAGTTATATTTTACCCAAACTAAGAATGGAAATTAAAAAATAAACTTTAAAACTAAGAAAAAAGAAGAAATGTAAAACCAAGCAAAAACGAGAAATATGTTAAATGAAAAATTTTCCTACAACATGCACTTTCTAAAATTGAAACTTTCCTAAATTAAAAACTTCTAATTTTATGACTTTCTAAATTAACAACTTTCCTAAAATGTAATTTAGAAACTTTCCTAAAATAAATTTCCTAAACATGAAATTAACAACTAATTTAATGGAAGCATGCTTAATAACTACTTTCCTAATTATGCAAAACTAAGAAAAACAATCAACCAAATCAACTATTTTAACAAGTATGAAAAATTTGATTACTTTCCAACTAACTAAGATACAAAATAATGGAATATAAGTACAATCAAACTAGAAAAAAATAAGTGAAAGCAATTGCTAACAACAAAGAAAAGAAAACTACCTAATTAACATACATGTAACTATAGAATGGTATGTATGATTCATTGGATAGGAGTGGATTTAATCAACTACTTTGGAAACTTGAGCATGAAATCTATTTCTAACATTAACTAAGTTATCTAACAATCTAATTGGGCTCTTGAAAAATCAAGTAAATGCGATTGTATAGTGCTATAAATTGACATACATCACTCATGCAAAGAAATTTCTAAAGTAATGTAATTGAAACATTCAATGACTATAACATGTAAAACATGGAATTAATCACTTCTAACACATTCAAGCATTCAAGAACAAAGTTAATTTATTTCTGGACACAAACATGAATAAAAAATTCCACTAATCTCATTGAATCACATCCAAAAAGTCATCAACATAATACTCCATACATGTTATCCAAATTCGAAACTTAAATGCTATTACAATGGTGTTAGCTTAATCTAAATCACTCCTCAAATACAAGCCAAACTCTTCTTCAATTGTTCCAACATTCACTCATGAGAAAGTATCCTTGAAATCAAGGGAGAATCCTATGAAAAACTAAGGCACCAATCAAAGGAACTTAAGCAACCAAAGCTGGAAAATCAAGAGGGCTGAAAGAGAACAAAGATGCAATGAAAGCTAAAGAAAAAAACTAGATTCAAGATACTTCCTTTGGCTGTCACTCCAAGGGAAAACCAGACTTGAATCTTAGTTTAAAAGCAAAGAAATCTAAAGGAAAACAAGGCAAACTAATCATGAAAGGAAGAAATTCTAGAAAATGCTAACCAACCTTTAGAGATGAATGAAAACCCCACATATCCTAGGTTGAACACTCGAGGACGATGCATGAACCTTGGAAGTTTGTAGCAGCATGAAAAAACATCACAAAAAAACTTCAAGAAAAAGGAAGGAATTGGGCTGGAATGAAGTGGGTATCTCCTTCATATGGAGGAGACGTCCTTTTACTATGGTTAAAAAAAAAGTGTTTTGCTTGGATTTTGGGCTGGTTTTATAAGGTTTGTCTTATTTTTCCTAGGATGACCTAGTAATAAGTTGTGGTGAGGATTAAATAGGATCAAATTGAAGGTCTAAGATGGGGTAAAAGGATGGCAATCAAATAGGAAAGTGGGGAGGAGTTGTTGGCTGTCTTAAGATGGAAGGTGGGTAGGAGACACCTAAGTTTTAGTAAGGGGTGTCTGCCCCCTTCCAAAATGATGAATCCCTATTTTTTAGGAAAGTGGGTGGGGATAGGTTAGGAAAGAGATGCGATGTTTTAGGTGGAGATATTTGATTGGTTCGGGGGTTTCCTAAGAGGTGGAAGGAGTGAGAGTTTTGAAAATTCGTAGTGCATCTTAAGGGTGAGGTGGAAATTAAGGAAAAAGTGAGAAAAACTATAAAAATTGGTTGCTCTTATACCATTGGTTCACATGCCCTCTTATTTTAATAGATTTTCCCTTAATTATCTTCAAAATAACTCATGGATAACTCTCTTGAATCTCCTCCAATCCTACCCTTCCATTTAGCTTAGCTTGATGGCTTAGATGGCTAACTTTGAAGGCTTCATTGGCTAAGCTCATGGCTGGATTAGGAAGCTTTTGTGGCTTGTTTTCTTGACTACAATCCTTGGCTTGAGTGGGTTGTATGGTTCAGCTTGAATTCATTAGATTTCCACCTTCTTTCATGGCTTATATGGCTAAGATGGCTTAATTGGCTTCCATGCAAAGGTGGTTGGAAAGCATGGCTTACTTCATTACTTTGTCCATTTTCAGCTCTTTAATCACACCCATTACTGGTCCACAAGATAATCTTGGCCTTGAAGTGATGAATTTGAGGCTTTGACTCTATCTTTTGATCATGATCTTAAATTTCATCTCCATCGATCGATCTCGCCCATCATATCACCATCTTACTTCCTACAAAAAAAAATAAAATGAAATATTCCAATTGAACCCTAGAAACACATGACTAATCATATACTTACCTTGGACTAGCTTCTGGACCTAAAAAATAGCAAACCTTTTCTTCATTAGATAAAAAATGTATGTGTTATGAATTTTAGTCTAAAAACCCTAATTTACCCCAATAAGTTGTAATACATGGGTATCTAATTGGGTAGTTTTTATGCAAAATTAAACATTTATCACACCTCCCAACTAGCACTTTGCTAGTCTTAAGAAAAACATGTGCAAAATCATTTCACAAAAACAAATACAAAGTATCACTTTTGTAGGTACTCATAATTGCATTTAGCACATGCAACAAGCCCTTAACCCCTAGGTTACCCCTAGTGGACGAGTTATGTCTCATGAGGGTTTGTAGTGAAGATACCCACAAAATTCACTAAGATTGAGTCCCCTATTTTATCTCAGAGAATCCTCACTCATTAACAATCTAATAGATTTTCACAACTTAATGGAGAGGATTGACAATTTTACAAATCATACACGTGCTAAAGACATTTCATTCTAGTTATTTCTTAAAGTGCATGTATGAGTATAGCCATTTAAGTCATGACTTCTAGCTGGATATACTCAAATCCTCACAAGTACACTCACAAAAATGAAACTCTTTGATAAGGGTTTAAAAATATTTTTCTGATTATGTGACGAAATCCAACAAGCTAATGGTTCACATAATTCTTTAAATACTAATGAGACAAAGGAAAGTTATTCTTAAGAGTGGATGTTATTATCATGAATATTAGGGGTAGTTTACCTTAATTCCTTCTTTTTATTTCCTCTTTAAGGCTATGTTCTACCTAAGATCCACAGGTCATTAGATAGCATGAAACGTTTCTAAAAAGAAAAGTATAAGGATTTCAAAGGTTCAAAATTGGATATAGGTCTTCAATGAATATTATGTGAGACAACTTTTCTTTTGGTTGTACTTGAAGTGAATATTTCTTTGTACTTATGTCTTTCTCTTTCAATTTTTCTCCACATTTTCTATTTTTAATACTTTTTTCTTTTCTTTGGCTTCTTTGGACAAAAGATGGCTTTTGAATTTTTGTCCTCTTTTGAACTTTTCTACTAACTCTACTCATTTTAAAAAATGGGTAATGGTTATTTATTTTATTGGTTTATTTTGGGTTAAGGTAAGTGGTGTTAAGAAAAAGAAAAGCTTTAATAATAGGCTCAAAGGGCTAACTAGTGGTATGCAATATACTAGGTAGTCTTTATGTCTCTCGGCTGAACAAGGATGGCCTATATCACACTATAGGTTTCCGAAGCCTATCAGATTCAATAAATTTTCTAGAAATAAAGCTATTACTATAATTTATTCTTGATAGTTAACCAAAATCAAGATAACAGGATCACACTAAATTATGCACACTGAAAAAATTGTAGAATTACTTATAACTCTCTCAAAGAAGATAATCTCTAAACTCACTAGGTTATAGGTCTCCACTAATTTTCCTCAGGGTCTCTAAGTCATACCTTTCTATTAGTCTTGACTTTGTGATGTGTGTAAATGGTTTCTAAGAATTAACTTTCATAAAATGCTTCACCATATGAATAGTATGCCAAACTAGTCCTATACACTTCCATTAAGAGGTGAAAATATTATAAATACTGAATTCTGAACATCCAGTTCTCATCATAGTAAGGGAACTCTTCCAAAAAATCAAAAGCTCAAGAAAGTTCAAGATCCCTCTATGTATTTGCACCCCGCAACCTAAATGAAACATTGTCTCCAATGTTTGAAAACATAGGATCCTATATGGAGAGATATAGAAGTTGGAGATTTTAAAAACATCTAAGTTGCCTCCCAAGGAGCACTAAGTTTTACATCTTCAGCCAAACATAATGATGAGTGCAATGATGGTACGTCACAAGGGTTCCTAGAGTGGTAATCTAAGGTGGGTTATGATTAGGCCTCGCAATTTGGTTTGGCGGGTCATGTTCATGCTGTGTCAAGACTAACCCATTATAGTATATGGGTCGACATGAACACAACCTGCTTAATAATCTTGTCAAGAACTTGTGACTCAAACACGACATGATTATTAAATGAGTTGACATGACATGACTCATGTAACATGATTAAATAAATGTAAAATAACTAATATAGGACAGTTTCTAAAGAACCGTCCTATATTACTATAATATAGGATGGTTTCTAATGAACCGTCCTGTATTTTCAACTCGATTGGTTAATAGCTTACCGGTTAGATGGGTTAACAAAACGAATTAATAGGTCACATGTCAAACAGGTCAACATGATGGGTCAACATTGATTGACCCAAACACGACACAATTTTTGGCAGGTTGACCCGAAAATGACACAAACATGATAAGACTTGACCTTAACCCTCTAAATCTGTGTTGGGTTTGAGTCATGTTATCATGTTGTGTCATATTTTTCCACTCCTAGTCATGATACTAAGATGCCACTAATAGTATGTTATCAATCTTAGGATTAGCAATCTCTAAGAAAGGTTTTAACCTTTGACCATTGAATTTTTAGATTTCTCCATCCTACTCAATCTCGATGGCCCCATGAGTATAGACAACACGTACTATATAAGGTCTGGTCCATTTAGATCTAATTTTTCCCAGGAATAGATGCAATCTAGTATTTAGGATCAATGATTCATGAGAGTGGAGAGATTGAGAGGGGGTTTACCCAGAGAATCCAAGTGGGTTGGAACAAATAGAGATGTGCTACTAGAGTTTTGTGTGATCAACGGGTTTCACTCAAACTAAAAGGAAAATTCTATACAATGGCCATAAGGCTGACCATGCTCTATGGATCAGAGTGTTGGGTAGTTAAGGAACATCATGTTCACAGGATGAGTGTTGCATAAATGTGGACATTGAGATGGATGAGTGGTAAGACAAGAAAGGATAGAATTAGGAAGGAAAACATTAGAGGAAACTTAGGGGTAGTACCAATAGGTAACAAGATGAGGGAGATTAGACTTAGATGGTTTGGACATGTCCAAATGAGACCTAAAACAGCACCAATTAGAAGGAGTGAGGCAATTCAAGTAGAAGGTTCTAAAAGGGCCAGGGGAAGGCCCAAAAGAATGTGGATAGAAGTGATGAGAAAAGATTTAAAAACTTTAAGACTAAATGAAGCTAGGGTAGTTATTAGAGACGAATGGAGGAATAAGATTCATGTGGCCAAACCTAATTAGGATAATGTCTTGATGATGATGATGATGATGATGATGATGATGATGATGATGATGATGATGATGATGATGATGATGATGATGATGATGATGATGATGATGATGATAAATAATTACCACAACTCATGTCATGCATCATCTCAAAAGTATACTCATCCAAGCTAAATAATGAATCATTTTAAAATCAATAGACAAAAGTATTTAAATCATGAAATGAAATAGTAAATGTATCTTAATAAGTATATATATATATATCACTATTTCAATGTCCTAGAGGTTTCATGAGTGTAAATCCACTCAAGATCTGGCTGTTTGCCATTGGTCATGAGTACTCTTTATAGACTTGAAATCCCAGGTTGCCACACACCTGCACTATAATGATATATGCACATGAATCTCAAAATAATGGACCCTTTGTGCAGTAGACAAGACCTAAACAAGTTTGTAGCTATCACGCTAATACCAAGAAGAATAGACTCCTGCACCGTATACATGGGGAACACGATACACAAGGCCATGATCTACCCATGATGTCATCAACTTAAATTTATCCCTTTGTGGCTAGGTATCACATATGTAAAGTTTTGGAGGGGGGTGATCAGTCCTCACCCCTCCTAGCACTGTGTCCATCGTGTCACCATCTACCCTTCATAACATAATAATACTAAGCATCACTAAATGCCCCCATAACATATAAAACAATAGAAATCCATACACTTGTGAAATCATACAAATCAAATCTCATGGCACGATATAGCCATGTAAAAACAACCCTCACAAGGGTTGAAGTTGAGGCTTCCACATTCCTAGTCATTTCATAAATCATGAAGTCTGTGCAATTGTAAATACATTTTCATGTACAAGTTTTCAATTTAATAGTAAGTCAATATGGCATTCCAAACTGATACGTTGCATGAAACACAAGTATTATAACTGCATAAATTAGAAACCTCAAATTTTCAATTGTAACTATTTTCAAACATGATATAATAGTCATCAATAGTTTTCATGTATTACAAAAGCATATCGATGTTAAAACTACCGGTGCTCCTTGATTTAGTTATATCTCTTCTTCCACTCACTTATAGATCAAACTTCTATGTTGATGTTTCAGAGTTCTCGTCAATGTTGAATCATAGATTAATAAGTACATAAGAAATCTATTTTAATCAAAGCCTGATGGTTTAGATCATCATAAACCATCTAATTTTTTCACTAATCATAGATTACATAGGGGAATATATGTTCTATTCAGTCTCATATCCAACTTTCACACACCAAATCAGTGATCCAATGGTTTATATTTGCATTACAATTCTAATAACCCCATTGACAAATGATCCAAATCTAAAAGTTCAATCCAGTAGGCTATGGTGATCTAACTTCCATCAAGTCCTAGGTTTGCTAAATCTGTGCTATTGATTACTAATGAAATGAAGGTTTACAAAGTGTAACATCCCTAATTTTTAAATCTTCATTTAAGTAAATTTTGAATTATGTTAAATTAGGATGAAAAGAGAATATTGAAAATTTGAATTTCTGAAACTTTTTAAGTGAAAGTTTTATAGACATCAAATCAAGTGAAGAGACCTTCATATTTGGATTGCACTTGGAAAGACGATTCCAACAACATGAATAATAGTGATTTTTCTTATGAAGGGTAATTTGGTAATTTCATTAGTGGGCTCTACTTGTAAAAATATGGGTCTGATGGTAATGAGGTGTTGGGCATGTATCAATCATACACTTTGACTAAACTTATGCTAAGTGGAATGATGAGGAGAAAACATAATGATTGAATGTTTAACATATAAAAGGAAAAAGGGAAAAAGAATTTCAATTAAAATAACATAAAGGACGGGCCAGATTTGATAGTGGCACCCCTCCTCACTTAAGTGAATGAAGAAAACATTAGGTCTATTTCCCAAACCCGACAAAAATGAGAAGAAACCTGACACAGGTGAGGGAGAAGAAGAGGAAAGGAGAAAAAAGAAGAGAGGAAGAGAAGGGCGGGAGAGAGAGAGAGAGAGAGGAGAAGGGAGAGAAAAGAAAGAGAAGGGAGGAGCCCTCCTCGCTGGAAAAACCAGTTCACGCAAGCGAGGAGGAAAAAGGGATTACGGGCGGCCAAATTTTGCATGCTATCGTCGGAGAAGATGATGGTTTGAATGACGATCCAAGCCGATCATCCTCTTCAGCGCACAAGGAGGAACCAAAGCCCATCCGGCAATCAAAGGATTTTTCATTTGATTTTGACTGGAGTTTATAGGCCATCACCGATGATGACGACAGCTCGAATCATAGATCCGAGCCGATCATCTTCCACAGCATGATCCAAAGAATAAAACCCCTTGGATATTTCATGATCAATGCATTTTCCAAAGATTTTGGAGAGACTAAAGACACACGATAGATAATCGAAGACCATTGTTGAAAACAATGATCAATCCAATCAATCCCTTAAAGAAAGAGGATTGGAGACACATGTATGTGGTATGATACGTACTTAAAACCATTGTTTTTGCCTTGATCTATTTATGGAACTGTAGATGATTGTAGATCTTGAATTTGAGAGAGAGCAGAGGATTTTTTTTATCTCACTAGTTCTGAAGACCGATCAAAACTCTAGGAATCCCTATTTGATTTTTTTATCATCAAATCAAAAGCTATAGTGACAAATTTGACCTACCTTAGCCATTGAATCATTTGTAGAAGGTAGATCTGATGCTCTTAATGAGTTGTGGCCATCAGATCATCTATAAAATAATAGATCTGAACCCTAAATTCATGGTAAAACATCAACCTAAGGATGATCTTTCACCTATTTTTATGATCAATGCCAGATCAGAGATGCAATCACTCTGTTAATGCTCTAATCACTGATCCGAGGTTGAGAGCGGTCTGTCCAACACTGTGCATCCTTAAATTGGTTAAATCTGACCAATTACAGTAAATCTTAACCATCAGATCATCTGTATAAGGTAGATCTGACCACTTTTAATAAGCTCTAGCCCTTTGATCATTTATAAAAGGTTGATCCGACCCTATAATCTGATGGAAAACACTAAATATAAATGTTCACATAGATCCAACCATTGATCTCATCTCTAATCTAAGGACAGAGATCGCTTGACCAACTGACATGAGTTTTGATCTTCCATGTAAAGATCCAAAATTACGATCCGAGCCTTAAATTGCATCAGATTCTTAAAATTAGGATGTAAGATTTATAATTTTGAAAAATTATAACTATCCAAGGTTGATTAGAGCTTCAATCCTTGGATTAGAACTCCGATCATCCATTAGATCCTTGAGATCTCATGCTAATTTAAATTGATGATCCTGATCAATGAGTAAAGTATAGGGAATTCCTGATTTAGATAAGGAAAATGCATGAATTATTCCTAAGATGTAGTCTCATCCACTATAGAGATGTAATAAGTCATCCCTAATCTAACTTTTATAATTATTGATCATCAACTAGAAACATAGTCTAACCACTTCCATTGATTGGATTAATGATTTGGAGAATGAACTATAGATCAGATAATAATTTGATCATATCTCCATATATGACCTAGGAACAGTAATAGTAAAACATTGGAATGGCAAATACGACCTTGACATGATAAATTGATTAAAATGATTATTCATGTATCAATGAGAGATCCTAAGTCTAGCAGTTTTATGATTGTGAGATATTCTAAACTATTAGACCATGAGATGAGTAAAAATCTAAGTTATGGATTTAAAATAGTATGACAGTTAGATTGATGAGCAAGTTGATTGACCATGGAGAGAGGACCGTAAAAGCTATGGAGAAAGGATAAACTATCATAAGAGGTAGGTAATCTGATACTATCGAGTTTCAAATGAACTTCTAAATGAGCAAATGGTTTGAGAACTATTTCTGACTTAATATGGTTTGAACTGTCATATAAATGATTTGATACATATGTTACTTTTGCGTGTATGATTTTCATGTAGAATCATAAATTATCATATGTTCTTTATCTAACATTTTTATATATGGAATATGTAAGTTGATATATGACTTCAAATTCATTTTACAAATGCAATTTTGAAAGAACAATGAATTACATAGTCCATAGTATTCAAATGTTTGATTTACTTGTGAGATATGAGAAGATCGTGATTTCTATATATGTGATTGTCGTGCTTTGAAAGGAAACTTGAAAATGCAAGGTTTTACATAAGATATACATGTCTATATATATATATATATATATATATATATATGAATATGAATATGAACCAATTTGGCCACTGAGCTATGCTTTGAAAAGAATATTTGAAACACATATTTTTGCATAAAGTCATCATCATCAAGACCTTATCCCAATTAGGAGTCAACCACATGAATCTTATTCCTTCATTTCTTTCTATTAGTACCATGACTTCATTTAGTCCCTAAGTTTTTAAAGCTTTTCTCACCACCTCTACCCACGTTCCTTTGAGCCTTACCTTGCTCTTTTAGAACCCTCTACTTGCATTTCCTCACTCCTTCTAACAAGTGCAATTTTCAATCTCCTTTGGACATCTCCACACCATCTAAGTCTAATTTTCCCCATTTTGTTACTTATTGGTGCTACCCTAAGTCTTCTCTAATATTCCCATTCCTCATTCTATCCTTTCTATCAAAATGGTAAGTTTCCTCTAATATTTTTATTCCTCATTCTATCCTTTCTTGTTTTGCATAAAGTATGCATACTATTTTATTTGATTGATGATGTATGTAGTTGATCTTTTGGTGGTGATTGCCCTATGAGGTTAGTCCGCTTGCATGTGTTGCAAGGGGACCACAAGTCAGTCTGCTTGCATTGTTGCAAAGGGACTTGGTGATTTCCCATTAGTCAGTCCACCTGCATGTGTCTTATAGGGACCATTGATTAGTCCACTCGCATTTGTTGCATAGGGGACCACAAGTCAATCCACCTGCATGTGTTGCAAAGGGACCATTAATTAGTCCACCTGCATGTGTTGCATAGGGGACCATAGGTCAATCCACCTGAATGTGTTGCAAAGGGACCACATGTCAATCTGCCTGCATGTGTTGTGAAGGGACCACAGGCCAATCCAATTGCATGTGTTGCAAAGGGACTTGATGATTTCCAATCAGTTAGTCTAGCTGCATGTGTTGTAAATGGACATGGTTATTTCCCATTGGTTAGTCCTCCTGCATGGGTAAACCCTGGTTTCACCTCCAAGGGCGGCACCGCCATTTGCAGCACCGCCATAGCAGGGCTATAAAAAGCCCCTTCTCCCCCTATCCAAAATGCATTTTTCCAGTCGTTTGAGTCTGGGGTTTCCGGCAAAATCGGAAACCCATTTCTCTGCAAATTCTGGCAATGGCCAGGCCTTAGTCAGGCCAGCCATTCTCTCATTCCCTTTCTCCTTTCCGGTCTGTCAATGGGGTTCCCCCCCCCCGCCCCCCCCTTGTTCGAGTTTTCTAGCGAGCAGGCACACCCACCGGGGAAAAAGGGCATTCCCAGGCTACAAGTAAGCCGTTCTTACCTTTTCCTCTTTGTTTTGCTTTCCCCAGACCAGATCCACGCCGGATCTTGTCCTTCCCCAGCCAGTTTTTCTAGCCGGAGAAGACAAAGCCAGTTTTGGCCGGCCCTAAACGGAACCAGGCATCCTTCTTTTCCAGTCGTTTTCCAGTTGGGTTCCTGGCCAGAAAACGTTCCAAGCCGGCTTGGGCTGGCCCTGCACAAACCAGGCGTCCCAAGGACGCCATGCTGCACGTGCACCTGGGACTGGGTCCCTGGGACGGGCTCCAGGTGTACGACAGTGCGTACACTGTCCTAGGTGCAGCCTTTGGGTGCGCGTGTGACATAGGGCACGGGTCCTGGCTCGACCAGGATGCACGGGGTGCCCTGGGAGCTGAGACGCGCCATGCTACAAGGTGCATCCATGCGATGATGTGCGTCATAGCACGTCACTTGAGCATGCATGTGAGCGTGAAAAACGTGGTCCCTGGCATGGCCTTTAGGCGCGCACGCACGTGAGGTGATCGCGGTTCAATCAGGATGCACGGGTGTCCTGGGAACTGGGACATGCGGACCCAAAGAGACTTTAAAGTTAGGATTAGAGGACAATTTATAGAGTTAACCATGGAATAGTAGATCCACATCATAGGATCCAGCCTAACAATGAATTAGGCAAGGACCATGGACCCCAATAGGTAGAGCTAGCAATCTAATGTCTAAATGGATTGAAATTAATAAGGACTCCTTGTATCCATTCATACCCAGGAGTTTATAAATGAGACCCAGGGACGGGTTGAGTGATAAAGGATGCGACTCCAGGAGACGTTGAGGTAGGTGCTCTATCGCTACTAGACTTTTAAAAAGAGCCATGATTGTTTTGAGACTGCATGTTTTAAGTATACGTATATGACTTGTTTAGCATGACTTATTTTATGACTTGTTTAGCATATAAATGAATTCAGCATGCATATGATAAATACATTATGCATAGACATGTTTTGCAAATAATTGCATATATTGTATGATTTGTGAGCATTGAGTTCTTGCAAAATTGCAAGTCCTTGAGGGTTACCAAAAGACGCTGGAGTGCCCAAAAGATACTGGGTAGGCAGTTGTGAGGGACCCAAAGAGGACAGGTTTTGAAAAAGAGGTTTTTGGCTTGATTGATCATATATGATTTGAGCTAATACGCTCGTGGGCGCTATGCCGAGAGGTCTGGGGTGGCCTCCCAGCCTCTACCACTATTAGGTGGATGGGTACCACGCCCAAAAAGGGCATTTCCCTGCTTCGACTGCATGTGGTACAGGGGGCTACCACTGGTGTCACGGCACTAGGTCGAAGTGTCATATGCCCCGTGGAGGTATATGACCCTGTGTCCCTAGGTACCTGGGGACCATACGCGGTGAGGTCGTGGGCATAGTTGGACCCTATGATTTGAGGATTTATTTGCATTGCATATGGCATGACATGAGGTTGGTCGACCATACCAGATATCCATGAGTTGGATTTAGTTGAGCATCTTATGCATATTATTATGTTTATGATATATGATACTTTTGACTTGGATTATGCTATTCTTTAAGTCGTCAGTATTTCAATTCGACAATGGTTTTTAATATCGACATTGAACGTGGTTGTTCAAACATGCACGTGTTTTAAAGAGCTTATGATTTTAAACGTAGCATGCATTGTAAAACTAGTAGTCATAGACTCCTACTGAGTATAGTATATACTCACCCTATCCTTAACATTTTTCAGGATAGTTCCACTCACAAATAAAAGATGCCTCAGGAGATATTAGTGCTACGAGCAAGTGAATCAAATAGGAGACAATTATACATGTAAGTAAACTCTCTACCCTTTGGACATGTATTTGTATTTATTTACAGTTGGATTTGTGTCTTTGATCGGATAGACCTGGGGAAAAACATTTATGATTTTTGAAGTTTTTCAAAAACTACTTTGGTTGTTGTGAAAGCAAATGACACTCGGGGTTTTCAAAATGAGTTTAAAACTAAAGGATTTTCCACTACATTGCATGGGTTTTTATAAAATAATTTTCAAATAGGAATGCATCCCGCCTTAGGAATTAGATATTGCATTTAAAAATGCATGAGAAAACCCTGGTCGTCACACAAAGGGACTTGGTGATTTCCCATTGGTTAGTCTACCTACCTATGTTGCAAAGGGACTTGGTGATTTGCCCTATATGGTTCATCTACCTAACATGTGTTGTCCAAAGACATTTTGTGGTATTTGTTTTACTTTATATGATTTGTTTTTACATGATGAGCTAGTTAATTGAAAATATAATGAATTAGTGGTTTGAAAGGGCTAACATTTAGTTTATCTCATTTCTACTTTGAATTATAAAGTAATGGGATGGTACTTAGTTTGTCAAGTATGATGCAGATTTTGTGAATGATATGTGTGTATGTATATACATGCATATGTGAGCTTATGATGCATAACATGTGATTGATTATGACCATATGGTATTATTATCACAAAATCCATTCATCAAATCATTGTATGTGTATGTCGTTCTTTAGGTTTTGTAGTATTGGATTATCTACTGAGTATGTTGTATACTCACCCTACTATTTTTACCATAGGTCAATTTAGAAAGAATTAGAAAGGAGAATAAGACTCTATGACGACTCTTTATTGATTAAAGAAGGTAAGTAGTGAGGTAATTTAGAGTTTCATTAAGAAACTCATATTATGTTGACTATTAGGTAATATTTTGACCTTATGTGATTTATTTCATAATTGGGCTGTGCTTGATAAGTCCTAGGTGCATTGCATGTAAAAAGTTATTTGTAAAGGAGACAGAGTCTCCATTTGTGTTGAAAACTTAAATAAATGTGTATTAGGTACTTCATAATGACATGTGTTAAATATATTATATCTAAAAAGTAGAGGAAACTCTGCCAGATTTTTGGCAGAAATGAGCACTGATTTCACCAAGAATCTTTGTTTTGAGAAAACAAAAATGACACTCGGGATTTTCAAGAATGAATTCAAAAGAAAAGATTTTTCTACTGGATTGCATTGTTTTTATAAAAGTGTTTTCAAATAGGATCGATCCTACATTAGGAATTAGTTTTGCATTTTAAGATGCATATGAAAACCCAGGTTGTCACACAAGGTCTAACTATACTTTCTCAATTTATCTAACAAACTCATTAATGATCAAAACTCACCAAAGCAAATTAAGTTCTGATCAGCTACTTAATGTCAACAAAAGAGAGGAACGAGATTATATTTACATTTTACGAGTCATCTATCTATCAAAATTTGTGTAAAGATATCAACGTGCTTCTACAATGGTTGAATCTATCTTTTATAGATGATTGGGCTATTAGGATTTGCTGTGGATGGTTGGATTTGTCTCTTATAGATGATCCAGCTATTCTAACTCACTGCAAGTGATCATATCTATCTTTTATAGATATCTAAAAGCTAACATTCATCTTCTATGGATGATCTAGTAGTTAATTTATTGAAAATGATCAAATCTCGATTTTATAGATGATTCGATGGTGATCATTCAATGGAGATGATCAAATCAGTCTTTGTATGGCACAGTCGATATTAGAGCATTAAGGGAATGATTGCCACTCTGATCAGTAGTTGATCATCACAACAAGTGGAAAATCATTCTCAGGTTGATGTTTAACCATAGATTAGGGTTTGGATCTGTCTCCTTAGATCTCAGATAGTCGATAGGAACTCAAACAAAATTACCAGAGTACCAATTAGTCTCGAATTAACTGTAGCACTGAGAGTTCATACTCAAACTTGCATTAAAACCATAGATCAATAAACATCTCTCAAATATGTAAATGAAACAAGTTAAAAAAAATATTTTATTTAAGAGTCTTACTTTTGAGTCATTTCTCACTCGACCTTGATTACCGGAGAACGTGGATTGATTGTTGTTTTTCAACAACAATCTCACCATTTACCTTGCATGGTCTTTCTTCCAATCGACCTGCTAAAGCTCCTTAGGTCTTGTCTATCTTTTGGTGCTTTTGTTCTTTTGGACATGCCATGGCAGATGACCGACTCAAATTAATTGTAATGACCCCAATTTTTGTAATATTAAAAGCCCATAAAAAGTTTAGTTTTAAAGATAAGGGTATTTTGGTCATTTCACTAGTTTCCTTGACTAAACCCAAGAATTTGGTCCTAAAAGTGCTGTCATTAGATGCGTCTCAGAAAAAGGAATCCGACGAGACCAAAATCACCCAAAACGGAGTTAAAATGAGCAAGATATGGCCCTTTGAAGTTCAGGGGCAAAACTGTAAATTTCACAAAACGACTTAACCTCAAAAACACAAGTGCCCATTTTGATACGGGCACCCCGTCATCTTCAACCTCCTAGAGGCTTATGGAACGGCAGTGTTTCAAGGAGGAACCACCGCCATTCTGGAGGTTTCCCCACCGCCATTCAAAGGCGGTTAGAACCCCTCCAGAACCCTCTTTAAAAGCCCTATAAATAGAGCTCTTGGGTGCCTCTAATGGCAGCCCAAAACCTTGGAGAAAACCCATCGTGGAGCAGTGACCAAGAGGGGAA
Source organism: Warburgia ugandensis (assembly GCA_035236585.1). Classification (NCBI taxonomy): domain Eukaryota; kingdom Viridiplantae; phylum Streptophyta; class Magnoliopsida; order Canellales; family Canellaceae; genus Warburgia; species Warburgia ugandensis. The sequence continues at coordinate 41,312,881 of CP141133.1, forward strand.
AATGAGGAGAGAAAACCAGCCACGAAGCAGGTATGCTCCAAAACTCCCCAAACCCATCTCACCCATAGTCCTAGGCTCAATTCCTCTAAGTTTTTGCATGAAAAACCATGCAAAACGGAGCCTGGGAGAGCCACCAAGGACCCTGGGACGTCCCCAAGGCTGCACTGGTTCGACAGGGTCGAACCAAGGTGACCTGAGGACGACCCAGGTCTCTAACGAGCGGGACGATCGAATAGGAACGTCCCACGTCGACGCAGGTCGACGTCCGTTTGAAAAAACAAACGAGCGCGTCCAGGGACGCGCCCGCTAAAGGGACAGATGGGCGGAGTTGTAGCGCGCATCTGCAGACGCGCCTGCCGAGGTGCATGCCGCAGACGTGCAGCATGCTAGCGCACATCAAATTTTTCTGTTACTTAAGGAAGCAGGGCGCACGTCGCAGACGCATAGCGCCCTAGCATTCCAACTTTTTGTCTTTAAGACTTATGTGTACGTACGACACTAAAATGCTTATAACTTGAGATCTAGAGCTCCGATTGAGGTGCCGCAAAAGGCGTTGTGTCTGTATCGACGACGCGGACACATCCAAACTATAAAATCCCTAATCAAGGACCAATCAAAGGAGGGCATGACCCTTAAAATAGGATAGCGGCGCGTGACCACTAGAACTTTGGAAAACTGAGAATACCAAGGCCCAATTAGGACCTTAGGACACCCATAGGCATAGGGATGGACCCCTAATGCCTAAGTAATAAGACCCAACTGCTCTAAACCCATAAAAGATAGGTTAACTAACCTTGAGTCCCCAAACAATGTTCAGGAGCGTACGAGGACAAGAGGGTTAACGCGACCTAGCCAGGTAGGTGCTCTATCACTATTAGATTCTTTTAAAAGAACTATTATTATTTTGAGAACATATGTTTTAGATATATGACTTGATTTGCATGTGATTTGCATGAATTAATTCAGCATGCATGTTAAATGCTTTGTACATAGCCATGTTTTGAAATGACTGCATATACATTATGCACATATATGTGTTGCAAACAAGTGCATGCATTGCATGATTTAAGTACTTGCAAAGATTTCATGTCCTTGAGGGTTGCCAAAAGACGCTGGAGTGCCGAAGGCCAGGCAGTTGTGAGGGACCCAAAAGAGGACAAGTTTTAACAAAAGGTTTTGACTTATCTTATGTGATTTGGGCAAGTAAGCCCATGGGTGCTATGCCGAGGGGTCTGGGTTGGCCACCCGGCCTCTACCACTAATAGGTGGATGGGTACCACGCCCAAAAAGAGGCAAGTCCCTACGTCAACTGCATGTGGTACAGGGAGCTACCACTGGTGTCACGGCACTGGGTCGACGTGTCATAGGCCCCATGGAGGCTATGACCGAGTGTCCTCAGGTACCCAGGGACCACACGGCGAGGAGGTCGTGGGCATAGTGGACCCTATGGTTTGATGTGCATTTCATATAGCATGATATGAAGTTGGTCGACCATACCATACTAGAGGTCCATGAGTTGGACTCCATGAAGCGTCTATTGCATATCATGATGTCATCATATATATATGATACTTTCAGTTTTGGATTATGTGATCTTTTAAGTCATGAGAATTTCAGTTGATTATGGATTCTTATACTGACATTGAACTCGAGTATTCAGACATATGCATATTTTGAATTTCAGTTGATTATGGATTCTTATACTGATATTGAACTCGAGTATTCAAACATACGCATGTTTTGAATGAGCATATGATTTTAAAACATCCCATGCATTTATAAAACTAGTAGTGATAGACTCCTACTAAGTATATTATATACTCACCCAATCCTTAACATTTTTCAGACGTCAGTAAGCACTCAATGACAAGATACGTCCGTATATATCATGGTTCAGGACAGCTCCACTCCCAAAAAGAGGACATCTATGTTAGTGCTATAAGCAAGTGAATCCAAAAGGAAATAAATATACATGTAAGTGAACTCTCAATCCTTTGGACATGTGTTTGTACTTAGTTATAGTTGGGCTGTGCATTGTGACTGGAAAGACCTGGGGGAAAACATTTATGATTTCTGAAGTTTTTCAAAAACTACCTTAGTTGTTGTGAAAGCAAATGACACTCGGGGTTTTCAAAAATGAGTTTAAAACTAAAGGTTTTCCGCTGCATTGCATGGTTTTTACAAAATGGTTTTCAAATAGGGATGCATCCCGCCTTAGGAAATTAGACATTGCATTTTAAAATGCATAAGAAAACCCGGGTCGTGACAGTTGGTATCAGAGCCCAGGTTTTATCCATTCACAGCCAATCCAGCATGTCCAAGGGTCATGAACAATAGAGAAAAGAATAAGTAGTATAAATAGGAGTAGTAGAGATGACTACTTCTATTTGAGGATTATAATATTAATGACTCAAGACATTTCACCATAAACACATAGGTGAAAAAGGAGATAGTCCTAGCAAGTACTTAGATGTTGGATTGATTGAATCCTATCAAAATCATAAGAAATAAGGATTGTTGTGCAGTAGTGCAAAGATGAAATCTCATAAGGATCATATTGTGATGAGAATGAATGAATGAATGAAGATGATTAATGGACTTGTTAATAGATAGTGTTGGCCTGCAATAAAGTAATCTTATCAAAGGTGAGAAAAATCAAAAGACCTAGATGGCTATCTTACCATCATAAAGAATATCAGAATATGAGTACACTATCACAAGGATGTGACATATGAAATGTAAAAGACAGACTTTAAGAAATTTTGATGACAATAGGGATAAGCATACAAGATGATACTAAGGGATAACTGTGACTTGTACTAGATGACAAAGATATGAATCTTGAAAGACTTAGCTCAATTTTGATACCTTAATTGAAGTCTTATAAAGAGTGAAGTGCTATCGAATAATAACTACTTGAGTATTATGGAACAAATCCGGAGATACATACAAGTGACATATTGTGTGATAGGGAAATGAATTCAACCGAGTGATCAAAAGATTTTGGTGATAATACTAAGGATGATAATAGATTGATCCTAACATGAACTTGTAAGAGAAGTGTAGCATGACCAAAATGTCAATGCCATTATTAAGACATTGTATGAATTTTATTGAGGCTATAGGCAATTGAGGATTTCAATAATCTTAAGACAGTTTAGAGAAGCATTCAGTTTATCATATATGAATAGATGAAGTATCAAATATATGTAACAACGCATATAGAGACATTGATCCAGGTAGACCAAGTGGATATGGAAGAAAAGAGAGAAAGAGATATGTAACTACCAGTATTCAATGAATATTGAACATTCAAAAGAAGAAGATCACGACTCTATGGAGACACATACAATTCTCTAGGAAGGTAGATCAAACAAATACAAAGGAATAATAATAGTTGAGTTGGCAAGGATACGTATAATAGAGAGAAAGCATATGGGATTTAAGATTTTGAGTAAAAGTATCGAATTTCAGGAGATTATGCGACAAGAAAGTTTCGAAAAGGAATAGTGACCAACTAGAAATTTAAAATTCTACAAATGGTTTGATATCAATAAGATCCTTATCAAGATCCATTAGCTTATGGGGACACCAATGGATATAATCCATAAAAAGGAAAATTTGGTGATATCTCACCTTGCTACTACATGAGTAAATAAAGTTATATTGAAAAAAAGAAATAGGCCAGGACAGTAACTTATTCATTTAGCAAGTAGGGTACCATCAAGGATCAAATTAAGATCTTACTAGCATAGATTGGAAGAGCAATATCTTAAGACCATCATTGAGTACTAAATGGAGGCATCCCACCCTAATCAGGTATGTTAGTAGTTGAAGTTATATACTTAGAAGGATGTTATAAGCCTTTAGACTTGAGTACTTGTTAGGCTAAGTCATTTGAGGGTATAAGGCTAGTTGATTAGGCCACATCATGGAGGAGCTACAAGTACAATAAATATGGTAACAACTGAGATAGGAGCAAAAATAAGAAGTGATCTAAACCAATGTGAAAGGTTTTTCAAACCTTAGTGGCTACCATGACAAGGTGAAGAAATTACTTTGGGTCTGAAAAATACTACAGACTTGGATTGAAAGAAAGGTAGATAAGTACCGATCACTTTAGAGGCCCTTAAGCTTATCGAATAAAGTCTTTCTGTCTAAGAAAATGTTTATGCTTATCTGAGTATTATAAAAACTTGTGGAGTTAACAACTTCAGTACAATTTGATATAATTGCTATTGGAGATGAATTATTGCTAATATAAGCTAAGTATGAGAAGGCACTTAAAAGATAAAATAAGGAGGCACTTGAAAAATAAAATTTGAGGAATTGAGAAAATCACTACTTATGAGGATACCTCCTGACAATACAGACTACATGGTAATGATAAAAGCCTTGGTAAAAGATTGAACAATATATTGACATGGGGATAAGGTGAGATGGCTAGCACACTATAAGGTAAGATTGGATGTTACAGTGCCTTTTTGATAAATGGTTAGTCGTTATGAGCATATACCAAGTACTAAAAATCAATTAAAGGAATTTCTTAAGGACTAACCCTACTGGATTGAGTATAGAACTTTTGAGCTAGAAGGTAAAGAAGAAAACCATCAAGCAAAGAAAGGACAAAGAGGATGATGACAAAGGATTCAACCATGACCTAGTAAGGGTATACGTTATTAACACTCCTAATAACAAGTTGATGTGAATAGTGAGATAGGCCTCTAGAAGAGAACAATGGACCATGATATATTTGACATGAGTATGCATAAACTCTTCAAGAAGAAAAAGCATTTGATGACCTCAGCATCTATGAAACTTGATGAACAGTTTGAATGTCCTAATCGTAATATGAGGTAGTATTAGTGATGGAAGATGGTACTAATTGGCTTTCATGATTTCATTTTGAATATAACCTTGAGTCACGTATGGAAAACAACAGACAGTTGAAATTCGAAGTTAATCAAGGGTTTCGCTATAAAACACATGATACCATATCAGTTATTGAAGTATCTTGGAGACAAGGGTAAGAAGCAACGTTAGACACAATAGAAAGAAGGTAACTTTTTAGACTTGTGGATAATGAAAGAGATCACTAGATGAAAAGGATTATCCTATGATATTCAAAATAGGAGAAATAAGATAATATGATCTTGAAAGAAGTATATGCATGAGCAAAGAAGCATGATCTTACAAGGAGACTATCTTATACATGATAAGATAAGTATAGGAATCCAAGGAATTCTAGGAAATGGTATTGATAAATCGACACGTACGAGATTATGGCGCTGCATTAGAGTACGCAGCGAAAACTGGCCCTTATGGGTAAGGCCTTATAGGAGGAACAATGGAAATAATAAATTGAGGATGAACATAGAATTGACTCCTAGAGGGGAATGCATTCACCAAGAAATCATCTAAGAGAAAAATACCTGGAAAATAATAAGTTATGGAATTTTGAGGACAAAATTCTTTTAAGGGGGTAATAATGTAATGACCCCAATTTTTGTAATATTAAAAGCCCATAAAAAGTTCAGTTTTAAACATAAGGGCATTTTGGTCATTTCACTAGTTGCCTTGACTAAACCCAGGAATTTGGTACTAAAAGTGGTTCCATTAGATGCGTCTCAGAAAATGGAATCCAACAAGACCAAAATCACCCAAAACGGAGTTAAAATGAGCAAGATATGGCCCTTTGAAGTTCAGGGGCAAAATTGTAAATTTCACAAAAACGACTTAACCTGAAAACACAGGTGCCCATTTTGATACGGGCACCCCGTCATCTTCAACCTCCTAGAGGCTTCTGGAACGGCGGTGTTTCAAGGAGGAACCACCACCATTCTGGAGGTTTCCCCACTGCCATTCAAAGGCGGTTAAAACTCCTCCAGAACCCTCTTTAAAAGCTAATAAATAGAGCTCTTGGGTGCCTCTAATGGCAGCCCAAAACCTTGGAGAAAACCCATCGCGGAGTAGTGACCAAGAGGGAAAAACGAGGAGAGAAAACCAGCCACGAAGCAGGTATGCTCCAAAACTCCCCAAACCCATCTCACCCATAGTCCTAGGCTCAATTCCCCTAAGTTTTTGCATGAAAAACCATGCAAAACGAAGCCTGGGAGAGCCACCAAGGACCCTGGGACGTCCCCAGGGCCACACTGGTTCGACAGGGTCGAACTAGGGTGACCTGAGGATGGCCCAGGTCTCTAACGGGCGAGACGATCCAATAGGAACGTCCCACGTCGACGTAGGTCGACGTCCGTTTGAAAAACCAAATGGGCACGTCCAGGGACGCGCCCACTAAAGGGACAGACGGGCGGAGGTGTAGCGCGCGTCTGCAGACGCACCCGCCGAGGCGCCCACCATAGACGCACAGCACGCTAGCGCACGTCAAATTTTTCTGTTACTTAAGGAAGCAGGGAGCACGTCGCAGACGCGCAGCGCCTTAGCATTCCGACTTTTTGTCTTTAAGACTTATGTGTACGTACGACACTAAAATGCTTATAACTTGAGATTTAGAGCTCCGATTGAGGCGCCGCAAAAGGCGTTGTGTCTGTATCGACAATGCGGACACATCCAAACTATAAAATCCCTGATCAAGGACCAATCAAAGGAGGGCATGACCCTTAAAATAGGACAGCGGCGCATGACCACTAGAACTTTGGAAAACTGAGAATACCAAGGCCCAATTAGGACCTTAGGACACCCATAGGCATAGGGATGGACCCCTAATGCCTAAGTAATAAGACCCAACTGCTCTAAACCCATAAAAGATAGGTTAAACTAACCTTGAGTCCCCAAACCATGTTCAGGAGTGTACGAGGACAAGAGGGTTAACGCGACCTAGCCAGGTAGGTGCTCTATCACTATTAGATTCTTTTAAAAGAACTATTGTTATTTTGAGAACATATGTTTTAGATATATGACTTGATTTGCATGTGATTTGCATGAATTAATTCAGCATGCATGTTAAATGCTTTGTACATAGCCATGTTTTGAAATGACTGCATATACATTATGCACATATATGTGTTGCAAACAAGTGCATGCATTGCATGATTTAAGTACTTGCAAAGATTTCATGTCCTTGAGGGTTGCCAAAAGACTCTGGAGTGCCGAAGGCCAGGCAGTTGTGAGGGACCCAAAAGAGGACAAGTTTTAACAAAAGGTTTTGACTTATCTTATGTGATTTGGGAAAGTAAGCCCCTGGGTGCTATGCCGAGGGGTCTCGGTTGGCCACCCGGCCTCTACCACTAATAGGTGGATGGGTACCACGCCCAAAAAGAGGCAAGTCCCTACGTCAACTGCATGTGGTACAGGGAGCTACCACTGGTGTCACGGCACTGGGTCGACGTGTCATAGGCCCCATGGAGGCTATGACCGAGTGTCCTCAGGTACCCAGGGACCACACGGCGAGGAGGTCGTGGGCATAGTGGACCCTATGGTTTGATGTGCATTTCATATAGCATGATATGAAGTTGGTCGACCATACCATACTAGAGGTCCATGAGTTGGACTCCATGAAGCGTCTATTGCATATCATGATGTCATCATATATATATGATACTTTCAGTTTTGGATTATGTGATCTTTTAAGTCATGAGAATTTCAGTTGATTATGGATTCTTATACTGACATTGAACTCGAGTATTCAGACATATGCATATTTTGAATTTCAGTTGATTATGGATTCTTATACTGATATTGAACTCGAGTATTCAAACATACGCATGTTTTGAATGAGCATATGATTTTAAAACATTCCATGCATTTATAAAACTAGTAGTGATAAACTCCTACTGAGTATATTATATACTCACCCAATCCTTAACATTTTTCAGACATTAGTAAGCACTCAAGGACAAGATACGTCCGTATATATCATGGTTCAGGACATCTCCACTCCCAAAAAGAGGACATCTATGTTAGTGCTATAAGCAGGTGAATCCAAAAGGAAACAAATATACATGTAAGTGAACTCTCAACCCTTAGGACATGTGTTTGTACTTAGTTATAGTTGGGCTGTGCATTATGACTGGAAAGTCCTGGGGAAAAACATTTATGATTTCTGAAGTTTTTCAAAAACTACCTTAGTTGTTGTGAAAGCAAATGACACTCAGGTTTTTCAAAAATGAGTTTAAAACTAAAGGTTTTCCGCTGCATTGCATGGTTTTTACAAAATGGTTTTCAAATAGGGATGCATCCCGCCTTAGGAAATTAGACATTGCATTTAAAAATGCATGAGAAAACCCGGGTCGTGACATTAATGATCTAAGCCATCGTCATTTCAGGTAAGCTCCAACTCCAGTGAGCACCCTAAACCCCCATTTTCCTTCCTTATGGGCATGATAGGCTTCTCCGACCCACTATTCCTCTGCCTTCCCTCTTTCTTCCTTTCTCTTCCTATCTTTTCCTTCTTCCTTTCTTTCTTCTTCTTCCTTCTCTTCCCTGAGTTTTTCCTCTATTGGTTTGGCTCAGGAGGAATAGACTATTTGGTCTATTTCATTTTACTTGTGGAGGGGGTGATGCTATCAATTTGGCCCCCTCCTTTTAAGTTGAATGATTTTTATTTATTTATTTTTAATTAATATGATTTCCACCTTCAAAAGCTCATAACTTCCTCATCCAAACTCTAATTCTAGTATACTTTGTGTCGTTGGATTTGTTTTCTCAAGTACAGCCTAAATTTCTAGGTTTTAGGGTTCAATTACATGTCTTTCAAAAGATCAATGCTATGAGATTTGATACATGAAATTTCAAAATTGTATTTATCAAAATAAATTTAGGCTTATTTGAAATGGAGTTAAAAAATTAGGGTTATTACACCATTTCCCCTATTTTTCATAGTTTTCTTTGCATGTTTTCCCCTTATTTATCACTGGCCTTACTTAAATTTCTCTCCTTCTTATGACATTTCATTATACTAGGGGAACCTAACTCAACCTTTACTAAATCTTCTTTTTCTCTCTTCGTTTCAACCGTTCAAACAATAGTAGAAATAGCTCCTATGTTTCCACTTTATTGTCCTTCTTACAAAATATGTTTCTATGTCTTCAGATTCAGCTTTAACTGATACTTCTCTTTCTCTAATGGCAGTTGCTTCTTTAGATGCTGAATTGGATTTATTTTAGCTGATTCATTTTTTTATTCCTTTCCCTCTAAAGCAACCTAGAAGAGTCCTTGTTGAAGTTGTTGAAAAAGAATGAGAAAAGGACCTTTAAGTGAAAATTTTAGAACTACCCTTAGTCCATTTTTTTAATTCTTTCTATGTCCTATTTTATCATTTACCCTATTCTGTATTTTTCTTTGGTTTGTCTTTTTCTAGCTGTCCCTGAACTATGATATTCTAGTCCCTGTCTACAATCTATTTAGGTTTAATTAACCAAATCAAAGTTCTACTTTAATCAGAAGGATCTTCTATTTATTGCTATTTATTTCCCAATTTCAAATCCAATTCTATATATTCATCAAAATTCAATTCTTAAATGATCCATAAGCTCTGATCTTACATCTAGAGTCTAGAGTCTAGAAAGTCAATCTAAGACATCCAAATCTCATGTTAATCAATTGATCTAGATCATTAATTTTTGTAAAATTTGCATAATCTAACAATTGAATCAATCATCAACGAATTTTATGACTAATTAGTAAGGGTTGACCAACTTGAATGCAATCGGACCTCAAGAATTTTGTTGTGATCAAGTTAGGGAAGTTGAATTTAGTTTATTATTTTGTTTAGTTCTTTTTTATTTGAATTTAGAACTATGCACTTTTTTATTTTTTTTATTTTAGTAATTTAAATTTTATTCAAACTCCCACCTTTTCAAGTTGAGTCCCTGTAGGATCGACCTATACTTGTACAAACTATGCTATTATACCCCATGCCCTTAGAAAAAATAACAAGAAGTTTTTTTTTATCATTGTTAGGGCCCCACAACGGAGTTTCCATAATATTTATAAAAAAAAATTTTAAAATTAAAAGTTTTAATAATTTTATTCAATTAGCATTCTATGCATTTTTTAAGTGTATGTTTCACTTTTTTACTGCATAATCACTCTATTTTATAAAATTTGGTACTTATTGCTATTTTTTACTTTGTAAAAAATTGAAGTTAAAAGAGGAAATTAGCTAGGATAGCTCAAATTTTATTTCAAGTGAATTGTAGGAAAGAAAAATTATAATTTTCTAATCACAATTCATTTTAAAAGGTTATAATAATATAGGTTAGGGGTGGACTATCATAACCTGGAAGTGGAGGTGGAATGTAAATGGTCCTACCCTTGTATGAGAAGACCTTATCTAGGACCTCATTATGAGCAATACTAATCTTTATAATTCTTAGACTAGGAATTGAATAATTAGAATAGTTTTGCATTATTGTTTGGTAATATAATTACATGTAGATAGCATACTTTATACCTATTGCATTTTAAGGCTTGCATTAGTTTATTGCTTTTTAATTATATTTTAGTGTAGGTTTATTGCTTTAAGGTAATTTATATGCTAATCAAACTACCATGGAGTGTAAAAATTAATTAGTAAGGGCACCTGGCCCACAAGATCAAGAGTGGATTTCATCACCACCTCTTGGCCCACATAGGATGATCACCACAAGCTCATAACTTAGCCTTCTAAATTAATTAGAAGAGACTTATAGAGGAATCAAAGGAGATAAGTAGGACTTCAACATGATAAGGATTATCTCTTATCTTTTAGGAAAGAGATTAAGAGTAAGGAGACAATTAGGAAACTAATAAGGAAAAGCTTTAAAAGAAAGATGAAGGGGGTTGCACATGATATACTTAGAAGGGATAAGGACCTTAACCATAGAGACTTAGAAAGAAAGAAAGGTGGACCTAGAGAGAAGAGATTTAGAGAAGAACACAGAAGGAGAAAGATGCAAGAAAGGAGACGGATCTCAACCTCTTCCCTTACATCCATCTAACTCTGTACATCTCTCAGCCTCATGATTTTTTTTTATGTCTCCCTAACTCCTAATCATTTCTAGTTGTTCATCATTTTCCCTTGTTCACTATAGTTTTCTCTGGATGTTTTTCCCTTTGTTTATCACTGATTTTCCCCAAATTTCTCTCCTTTTTACAAGATTTCATTATACTGAGGAAACTCAACTCAAGTTTTACTAAATCTTCCTTTTCTTCACTAATTATCATTAAAGAGGTGGAAGATCTTCAGCATCAAAAAGAGGATTGTTCGTCCATGAAGAAACATCATCATTATCCAAGATGTGAGGTAGTTCACCATCATAGCAGAGGCGATTGCTCCTCCATGGGAAATTATCATCTCTATTAAAGCTAGGGTGTGAATTACCCCTTTGATCAGTGTGTAGATTATTGAGTGAATGAAACTAATGTTATTGTTTCTTTTCTTTTTTACTTTTAAAGTTTGTGAGAAGAAAACTAAACTAAATGATGTAACTTAATTTCTAGAATGATGCACAAACAAAGGACACAATCAAACAATCCCTAAGGCTAACAAGCAGAAATGTTTTGATTTTCTTGAATTTGTGTAGAGGAGAAGCTTTGAGATTAGCCCAATCTAGAGCTCCTCCTCTCTCAGACTTGTCCCACCACTTACCAGTTAGATCCTAACCTAACCAACCACTTCACACCCTCCTCAGCTAGGCATAGATGGTCTAGATCATCAAATGTGTTGGCAGAGCTGGTCATTTAAATACCAATACATTTGCCACTTTAGGATGATTTATAAGAAGAAATACATAGGTGGGAACCAATGAGAGAATTGATGGAAAAGAAACTACCTAACTACACATATACTAAGTCATTTATGCCTATTAAAAAGCCTTATTATTAATGAATAACACTTACATAAGATTCAATCCACATGGTTAGGTTATACTTGTGTTTAATGAAGGTGACTAATCAAGGAATGAGAATACTAAGAGAAACTACTTGTAAAAGCCTAGGATAGTTTCCTACACATAATAAGCAGTAAGAAACAATCATAAATGACAACTATAATTAACATCAATTAGAATGAGTACACATGCCATATCATATAATTCATTCTATAGAACTATTGAACTTGAAGACCATATCTTATGGCATTCACAAATTTATGAATGAAAGGTTTTTGTACATTAGAAGGGGATTAGGACTCCATGTTTTCAGGTATGGCTTTACAAGCTAATTTATTTCTACGCAAAAAATTTATTATCTATGTTTAGGCAAGTACTATATGAGCAATTGTAAGTCCTGGAGATGCTATTTGATTGATTTTTAAGTACACTATGAGCAACTATAAGTCCTATGGATGCTATTTTGATCAATGTTTTAGGCAAGTGCTTTACGAGCAACTATAAGTCCTATGGATGCTATTTTGATCAATGTTTTAGGCAAGTGCTTTACGAGAAACTATAAGACCTAGAGGCAAGAACTCTAGGAGCGACTATAAGTCTTGGAGACACCATTTCATCAATGTTTTAGGCAAGTGCTCTTCACACAACTGCAAGTCCTAGAGGCAAGCACTCTATGAGTGTTTATAGATTCTAAAACCAAGTGCACTATGAGCTATTATAAGTCCTAGAGACCCCATGCTAAGAAGAGCGAGTGGCCACTATCCTCTAATGAAGACTAGGTACCAGCTTAGCAAGACCTTAATAGGGGAATAGACTTTATGGTGATGCTCCCAAGATGTGGTTGGTAACCCCATGAGCAATGATGGGAGTCTGTGTGGTATTCATGGCAAGCATAGCAGCAACGTGCAAAGATAGTGCCTACGAGCATAGGTGTTAAGTGTTGGATTTGTGGGCATGATGGACATGTCAATCACTCTCAAGAGTCTAGACCTTAATTTTAGATAGTAGGATTGTATGCCACCAATTTTGATTGATTTGTTGGATCTTTGAAACATTGGATGTGAATTGCATTAGTATACTCTTAATTTATGGAATGACTATGAATTTAGGTATTAATGAAGGTAAGAATGTGGTACGACTCCTTGAGAACATAGAGAAATATTATTACACTATGACTTGAATGTTGAACTTAATCATGAAATAAAACCTATTGAATGGTCATACTTGATCCACATTGCCCTCAAACATTCATGAGTAATGCCTACCTTCAGCATATATCTACATAGATATACCTATATGTATACTAGAGTATTGTTGCCATTTATTTTAGAAGGCCAATGTATATTAGTCTTATTCCTATTGAACACTTGATTGCTCCACCCCTACACCAACAATTTCAAGTAATATACAAGACTAACTGATAGGGAAGGAGAAGGGGAAGGCTAAGTGACGAGTACCTAAGAGCAGAAGTACGATTAAGTTATCAATGATTTTGAGCTTAGGTTGACTATATAAGGACTACTCTAATTATATTTGTTGTTTTATGTTGACACTAGATGGTAAGACCTTAAACAACACTTAAAGTTTATGCATGGTAATATTATGGTTTTAATCATGACCAATAGATCCTACGACATGTATATCAAATCTTTTCTCTGGTTAGACATTTATTTTAATTATATGTAGAGATTTTGAGGAGGTCACACCTGATATGAATAGTGGTATTCCCAAAAGTATCTATTCTATATAACATCTTAAATTTTTTTAAAAACCAAGGAAATTTTTGTTGCTTTTACAATGAAACCTAAATAATATTTCAAAAAAATTGGGGTGTTACAATTTTGATCCTCACAAAGTGTAATATCACAAGTTGAAATTTATAAAAATAAAAATAAATAAAAATAAATAAATAAAGAAGAAGAAAAAGAAGAAGAAGAAGAAGAATTTAGTTGTTTACCACCAAAACTATAAGCAACTCTATTACAAGGTCTCAATCCTATGTGCAGGAACCACTAGAAATGATTAAAACTTAGAAGATAAATAATGGAATTCAAGCATGATTTTGGTTAGGTTTTTTGTTAACAGAAGCTAACCATCAAGTATTGACTACGTAATTCTAGCATGAAAACTGACATATTTACAAATATGAAATGTAATATCCCTATATTTAACAGTTTCTAACCATGAAATTCACTTAAATGTCCCTAATTAGGGTTTATTTCACATTTTTTAAGATTATGGTAGAACTAAAAATGCTAATTTTAGTAATAAACATTCTAAAAAGAGCAAGACTATTGTCCAAACAATGTTAGCAACCCACATGTGAAGAATGAAGTTTAGAAGGTCAAAATGCAGTATGGGTGTTGTTATTATATTCATTATTGTCAGAACCCTATGCACCCCTTTAGACCTTTTATGCGATAATAGGGGTATATGTTTAAAAAGAGAGGCTAGCAGACATCCTATGCATGCATGCAAGCTATTCACCCCCTTGGAAAGATTTTGAGTGAAGCTCAAATCACATACAATGGAGTGCAAGTGCAATTGATAGTCTAAAGGGAGCCACTCAAACAACATGGCCTACTTGAAAGAGTAGTATTACTTGTTCATCCACTTAACTTTAGAGAGGGTACCACCTAATGAGTTGCACATTTTCACTATGCAAGGCAATGAGTTACACTTTATTTTACAAGTTGTGCATGAGGAAAAAGACGATGAAATAGTGAGGAAAAAGAGGATGAAATAGTAAGGAAAAAGTTATAGAGAGAGGAGGTTTATAGGAAATTGATGGTTAATGTTAATTCAGAGTTACAAGGAAGAATGACCAAAAGATCTACCCTTGCTTATGACTATCCTAAAGCACCCAATGAGAGGTCACTCATTCAATGATAGACTAATGAGAAGCAAGTCTAAAAGGAAGACCAAAGCATCCTCTTTAGTAAGATAATGTCAGTCTTCACTTAGGGTTTTTGACTACTCTGACTTTGATAACAATACTCCCTTGTCATTCTAAACTCTCGAACTTCATGGTTTATGGTATGTGGGCCCATGACATAGTAGTGGTGGTCTTACAATATTTTAGGGTTGTTGAATGCTTAAAATAGTATTTGTTTAGTTATATTCTAATAGTACAAAAAATGAAATAAATCCAAATTAGCAATACTTACAAAAAGTTCAGGGTTAGAAATTACTAACTATAGGGGTATTACATGTAATATTTCTAAATATATCATAATACTTGACTATTAGTCTTAGTTTTTGGGAATGCATATGCAATAATTGGATTTTTTTTTTTTTTGAAGATTTTAATACTTGTTTTTATTTTTCTTTGTGCAAGAATCTAGAAACGACTTGGAAGAAGACCTAAGATAGTCATATTTTTTTATTTTGAGTGAATTACAGTGAGGTCATGGATGTATTTTTTTTATCATAATTCATTTAAATTAAAAGTATTATAATAATACAAGTCATGGGTGGGCCATCTTAACCTTAAAGAGGTGGCATGTCTAGGACTCCACTGCGAGTACCCCATCCTTCTTTCCAATTCCTAAATTAGGGTTGCATTTGTTTTAGTAGTTAATTTTTCATGCTTTTGTTGCTAGTTAAAAGCGTATGGTTGCATTTGTTCATAGTTGCTGCATTTTAGGTTTTTACATTAGGTTTACTATTTTCCTTGCATCATAAAGCATGTATATTGCTTTAAGGTGTATATATGTTGATCAAATTGTTGCAAGAATGCTAAAACATTAATAAGGGCAATCACTCCTAAAAGATCAAGGGTGGATTTTATCACCATCCCTTGGCCCACCTAGGTTAACAACACCTGATGCATTGTAGCCTTCCATATCAATTAAAAATTGCCTAGAAGAGATCTATAACAGCTTACGAGATCATAGGACCCTCTTGAAAGGAGGAAGACTACTGTCACTCTAGACCCCTATCTAGTCAATTGCATTGGTATTTAAATGATTAGCTATGCTAATGCATTCAATGGCTCAAATCACCTATGACTGACTAAGAAGGATGTGAAGCAGTTGATTGTGATCAGGATCTAATAGGCAAGTAGTAGTGGTAGGATAAATCTAAAAGAGAGGAAGAGCTACATAGGTTAGAAAGAATCTAAAAGCCTCTTTCATAAAGAAATTCATGAAAAAAATATACCTTTCAACTTGTTTTCCATAGGGATAGAATTATTGTGTTCATTTGTTGGTTAAACATCATTTAGTATTTAGGTTGCATTGTTTAGTTTGAGTTTCCCTAGACTAGCTAAAAAAAGAAAGGAAAAACAAAGAGACTTTCATTATATATAACAACTTGTTTTTGTCATATATAAACTAGAGACAATTCCACCATACATTGGTGTATGCATGGTCATAGATTAGTTAAGCCAAATTGAGTACTTTTAGACCAAGAGATCAAACAAACCATTAAGTAAGGCCACATGAAGCAATTTTTTTATCAAGAGATCCTTGCCATAGGAATGGCCCATAAGGAAGGAGGTCAAGCCGTTGAAGGATTATTCTACTCATGTCCAATATAACTCACCATCATGTGTAGCTTTACCTACAACTATCATAGACCATTTTGAGTTGGAGCCAAGGGTTATTCAACTCTTGCTAACTTTGTAGGGGTTGGACCAGGAGGACCCATACCACCATGACAAGGAATTCTTTGACATTTGTTCTACTTTCAAGTATTGCAATTTCTCCTATGAGTCTATTAGGTTGAAACTGTTTCCATTTTCATTAAAGGGCAAAGCTAAGGTATGACTCAACTCTTTAGAAGTAGGGGCCACTTGTAACATGGGATCGACTTTATAGGGAATTCCTTAATAAGTTTTTCCTAGTTCATAAAACCAACTCCTTTCGGAGAGAAATTATAAACTTCCAACAAAAGGATAAAGAGCCTTTTCATGAATGCTAGGGATGTTGGAAGGACTTACTTTTCCAATGTCCCCACTACGATTTTGAAAAGTGGCAGTAGGTCCAATATTTGTATGAAGGCCTAACACAACATAACTAACATATGCTAGACGCCACTAGTGGAGGGGCTTTCATGAGAAAAAGCATTGTGGATGCCTGAAATTTCTTTTAGACACTTGCTAAGAATTCCCAACAATAGGATTACTCAATTAGAATGGAAAGAAATTCATAGTCTCGAAAGAAAGGTGTTTTCTATGAGATTGGGGCTCACTCCAGATCTATACAACAAGATAGATATGTTGGCCCACAAAGTAGACAAGATAGATGAACTAACCCAATGGTTAGATGCTTTCAGGATGAATAGATCCTCTGTGAAACTTTAGTCTGAGGTTTGTCAATCTATTCTCATCCCACCCATTCTGCTCCATTGTGTCCATCTAGCTCTTGTTTATCTAAATACTTTTAAGAGCAAGTGAATGCTATGAATGCATTCCACAATCCTAACAATAATCACTATTCTAAGACCTACAATCCCAAATGGGTTAGGCATCCAAACGTCTCATTGTCAAAGAATAATCACCAAGGAGACCCATTTAGAAATCCCCCTCAGCAACCTTTTCTAAGATCTACAATGCTACAATAGTAGCACCCTCCTCAATAGCTTTTCCAACAACCTAGGAAACAATCATTGAAGGATATTGAATATACTTATGCAAGGGTTAGTTTAATATTGGCTCAGCATTGAACGATCAAGCCAAGTTAATTATTAACCTTAGAGGTGGTAAACAAATTGACAATCAGGTAGGCCAGACTAAGGAAACCCCAAGACTGAGGAAAAAGAGAAACCTACCATATCATAAAAGGGTAAAGAGAAGGTTTAGCCATCTCTCTTTTCCCTTGAACCCCTTCCTAATGCTCCATATGTTCCTAAGGCACTCTATCCTTGGAGACTAAATGTGGGAAATTATTAATGAGATAATGGACATTTTCAAGCAAGTAAATGTACACATTCCATTACTCAATGAAATTAAGGCATTCCATCCTTATGCTAAAATTCTTAAGGACTTGTACACACAAAAGTGTAAGCTTAATGTGAGAAAAAAGGTCATCCTCTCTGAGGAAGATAGTTCCATCCTACATCACCAAACGCCTCCCAAGTACAAAGATCCTAAATGCCTTATAATATCATATATTATTGGGGAACACATATTTGATAAGTCACTCCTTAATTTAGGAGCCTGTTAACCTGTTGTTGTATTTTCTTTACTAGTAACTAGGGTTAGGAGAGTTGAAACTTACATCTAACACCCTCTAGCTAGCAGATCATTCTATAATGTAGAAAATGCCTAACTACAGGTTGATAAGTTCCTCTTTCTAGTGGACTTTCTCATCCTAGATACACAACCTGTATCAAATCCAGATAATGAGATTCCTATCATCTTGGGCTGACCATTCTTAGACACTTATAACACCATTATTAACTATTGGAATGTTGTCATCAAACTATCATTTGGCAATATGAGACTAGAATTCAATATTTTCAATGCACCACAACAGATGTACTCTATAGAATCTTTTTCACCAATGTCATAGAAAGCTTAGTTCATGATACCATCCTTCCATCATCTAATTTTGATCCACTTATGGATCAAGATTGTCCCATTCAGGAAGTTGACCCAGTACTTGGAGCTGTAGTGGTAATGGATGCTCCAAAATGGAAATCAAAAGTAGAGCCCCTCACACCACTTTCAACTAATCAAGCATCGCCTGAGATGAAAATACCTACTCTTGACCTAAAAACTTTGTTTGAAAGTTTGAGTATGCATTTTTAGGCCCCTCTAAACCTTGCCTATTAATGTCACTGTAGATTTCAATCAAGAGCAGGAAAGCAAGCTGCTTAATGTTCTAAGGGAACATAAGATAATAATAGGGTGGTCAATCTCAGACATCAAGGGAATTGACCCAACTATTTGCATTCACCAAATCCACTTAGAAGAGAGAAAAAATGTCTTAGGAATTATAAAGGAGGTTAAACCCTCACTTGAAGGAGGTAGTTAGGGTAGAGGTGCTTATGTTGTTAGATTTAGGCATAATCTACCCCATTTTTTATAATGCTTGGGTCAATCCTGCTCAGGTTGCCCTTAAGAAATCTAGAGTCATAGTAGTTAGCAATGAAGAGAATGAGTTAATCGCCACTCGCATGACCACCAAGTGGAGAGTTTGTATCAACTATCGAAAACTGAACTTGATCATGAGAAAAGATCACATTCATCTTTCCTTATTGACCAAATGTTGGAAATGTTAGCTTAACATGAGTATTACTATTCCTTAATGGTTATTGTAGTTATAACCAAATTCCTATAGCATTGGAGGATCAAGAGAAGACTACCTTTACTTGTCCTTTTGGGACCTTCGCTACAAATACATGCCTTTTGGGCTATGCAATGCACCAGTAGCTTTTTAATGGTGTATAATGAGTAGCTTCTCTAATATGGTAGAAGGCTTCCTAGTCTATTCATGGATATTTTTTAGTATTTGGGTCTTCTTTCGATGATTGCTTAGCCCACCTATCTTTAGTGTTAGATAGGTGCCAAGAGAAATTTTAAGTACTTAATTGAAAAAATGTCATTTCATGATAAAAAGTGGCAATGTTAGGGCATATAATTTTACAAAATAGCATAGAGGTTGATGAGGCCTAAGTGGACTTCATATCTAATCTTCTCCTTCTTAGGATCATGAAGAGATTTGCTCATTCTTGGATGACGCCAGGTTTTATCAATGCTTCCTCAAAGACTTCAATAAAATTTCTTAGCTCCTCTATAATTTGTTGGCAAAGGAGACAAATTTTGACTTTGATATAGAATGCATTAAGGGCTTTGAATGTCATAAGGATGAATTCACCTTCGCACCTATCATTCGACTACCAAATTGGAGCACACCTTTTGAAATCATGTGTGATGCTTCCAATTACACCATTGGTGCTGTTTTGGTAGAGTATTGTCAAACTCCCCCATGTGATATATTATGCCAACAACTCTAAATGATGCCCAACTCAACTACTCTACTATGAAGAAAGAGTTGTTGATCTTAGTCTTTTCCTTGGACAAATTTAGGTCCTATGTCTTAGGGTCTAAGGTGATAATTTATTCAGATCAGGCTACAGTGAAGTACCTTCTTTCAAAGAAGGATGCTAAAACAAGACTCATCAATGGATCCTCCTACTACAAGAGTTTGATATAGAAATTTGGGACAAGAAATGTTTCGAGAATGTAGTACCATATCACGTTTCTAAGTTGGTAGTCAAGTCTTCTAATGAACTTGTGCCCATCACAAAAACGTTTTCAGATGAGCAACTTCTATAGGTTTCCCATTTACCTTGGTGTGTAGACATAGTCAACTATGTTATTACGGGACAAATGCCATCATACTGGTCTAAACAAGATTGATGTATGATTCAAACCAAGGTTAAGTAAGAATATTCCATACTTGTTTAAGTATTATCTTGATTAGATCATTAGGAGATGTGTCCTTGATAATGAACACAATAATATCATCTTCTTTCATCATGACCATGTTTGTGGAGGTCATTATAATGCTAATAAGACCGTTGCAAAAAAAAATTAGTATGGATTTTATTGGCTCACAATTTTTAAAGGTTCTTGCACATATTGTAAAGCATGTGACCACTACTAGAAGTTAGGGAACACTGGATGGAGGGGCATGATGCCACTAAACCCCATTTTGATCATTGAAATTTTTGACATTTAAGGCATTGATTTCATGGGTCCTTTCCCTAAGTATTTAGGAAACTTATGCATCCTAGTGGGAGTTGTTTATGTGTCTAAATTGGTATAGGTAATAGCATGTAAAACCAATGACCACAAGGTGGTAGTTCAGGTTTAAGAGATAACATCTTTTCACCCTTTGGTGCTCCACATACTATTATCAATGATGGAGGAAAGCATTTTTGTAACCATGTTTTTGAATCCCTAATGAAGAAATATGGTGTAACCCATAGAGTTATTATGCCCTACCATCCCTAAACTAACTGGCGAGCAGAGGTGTTCAATGGTGAAACAAAGTGCCTTTTAGAGAAAAGAGTGAACTCAAGTTAGAAAGATTAGTCTTTATGACTTAATGATGTAGTATGGGCCTACCAAAAATAGGTTTTAAAACCCCTATTGGAATGTCACCATACTAGTTAGTTTTTGGAAAGGCTATCCATCTTTTGGTTGATTGGAACATAATGCATATTGTGCAATTAAAATAGCTCAAGTTTGATAATAATAATAATAATAGGGATAATAATAATAATAATAATAATAATAATAATAATAATAATAATAATAATAATAATAATAAAGCTAGGGTCCATAGAAAGCTCTAACTTCAAGAGTTGGATGAAATTAGGTGAGATGCGTACAATACTACCACACAGGTTCATTATAAAATTGTTATTTACAAATCATTTGAACCAAGTTACATGGTCCTTCTCTATAACTCCTGTTTTCATCTCTTTCTGTGGAAGTTATGGTCTCAATGGACTAGCTCTTTTATTGTAAAGACCGTTTATCCTCATGAGGCCATGAAGATTGAGCAAAATGGAGTAATTTCCAAAGTTAATGGTCAACAGTTGAATCCATTTCTAGAGCTAAGAAACCTTAATAAGTAGGAGGAACTCCCACTAGGGGAGCTTATTTATCAAGACGAAATCCATTGCAAGTCAATTGTACTTATGGTAGAGTCCACAGATGTATTGCATTTTACACTTTTGCATTGTTCATTATTGGGCCACATCAATAGCTTCATGCATCATCTCTAACATGCAATTACTATCTCTCTTCACTTAGTTATTTAATGTGCCCATGCTTGTATTTATGCTTGGGGATAGAGTAATTCAAATTTGATGTGCCCAAAGTCTTTTTACTTATTTTTTGAGTCTTTTCTTTATTCTTTTAAAAAAATTAAAAATTTATGATAAGTTTCTTTACAACGATGAGAATTTAGATTTTTTGAATGTTTAGTATACCTTTAAACTTTATCTTATTAATATACTTGTATACAATTAGCTCATTATTTTGTCCTTTTTCTAAAGTTCTCCATGAAAAATTAAACTTGGAACATTTATTGCATGACAGCTATAGATATAGTTTAAGCTGAAGAGAAAATATAATTTAGAGATGCTAAAGAAAATCAATAGAGACTTATAACCCATTTGAGTTTAGAGCCAATCTTTCTTTGAGAGAGTTATACATAAATTCTAAATTTTTCATCAATGAATATAAGTACCTTGTTGGTCTCATTATTTTTGTCATGTTCAATTATGCAAGATCATTTGTAAGACTATACCATATATCTCTTCAATTTACGATTATTAAGTCACATGAAACCTCAAAAATGATAGAGGTTATAATTGATTAACCTCGAGCCTTTAGCCTTTCCTATGTTATTCCTACGCTAGTTAACCCCTTGAGCCTTTATATTAATCCTCTTCTTTGTTAGCCAATTAGCTTTTACACATATTTAACTACTATAACATATTCATAACCTAGTTGTTTTCAAAAATATGTAGATATGGTTGAAGAATATCTTAAGAAAAGTGTGAGCAATATAGTTCAACAGATGAATATAAAAAGGTTGCCAAGAAGAAATATTCAAAAAAGGCTATATTCAAAATTAAGAAGAAAAAAAAAAGTGAAAAAGAAGATAGCCAATGAAAAGAAGGATGTTCTTTATAATGGGTGGAAAATAAGTTTGAGAATATTTTGTAGAAGACCTTTACATTTTTCTTTTTTCAAAACACCTTTGTTTACCCATATACCATTTGGTTGATAACCTTGTCATGAGCCCATCTTTCATCCTACTACAAGTCTTAGTTGATCTTAGGACTAGTACGGCTTGGATGTGGTTATAAATTAATAAGGATTTTGGTAGATTATCACATTCTTTAATGATTGATATCCTTTTCATGAGACCATTATCAAAAAAAAATCTACATTATCATTCTTTGGTATAAAATATGTGAGAATTTGGCTTAATGAATATTATTGTACTCACATATTGAAGAGAGATTTAACCATATCTAAGTGACTTCTTTCTAAGTAGCAAGAATATCCTATGAGATTTGAAATCAAAACACACTTTTAGATGGTAATTTACGTCATAATTTACTTAAAAAGTAAGAATTATGTATATATTGGCTACATTCACACACTCACGTCCCAAGTTTGGATTGGTAATGAAATATCTTTTGCAAATGGGTAAGATTTTGAACTATTGGTCATTTCTATTAGCATGTTAAAGTTAGGAATTTAATGAATGCTGAATAAAAGAAAATTCTCTAAG
The DNA here is from genome assembly GCA_035236585.1 of Warburgia ugandensis. Lineage (NCBI taxonomy): Eukaryota > Viridiplantae > Streptophyta > Magnoliopsida > Canellales > Canellaceae > Warburgia > Warburgia ugandensis. The sequence goes on from CP141133.1 coordinate 41,335,979, forward strand.
AGAAATTCCATAAAAGTTTTGAAATGTCTGTGGGTATCATTTTTGAAAATCCATACGAAACTAACACTCATCCACTATGGGTAACCTAGGGGTTTAAAGGTTTTCTACATGTGCTAAATGCAAATGTTAGCATTCATGAAAATGGTTAGGATATTTTTTTAGATTTTTTTTTTAATTTTATAGTTTTGCTTAAGGACTAGCAAAATGTAAATTTTGAGGGTATTTGATATGTTTAGAAAATGACATATAATATCCCTATATTTAGTAGTTTTTATCCCTATATTTACTTAAATATCACTAATTATGGTTTATTTCACATTTTATAGGATTAGGGTACTAAAAAAAGCTATTTTTAGCAACCAAAACTCTAAGTCGAGAACCCACAAGCCAAATATGAGGTCTGAAAGGTCAAAATGCAACATGGGTGTTGTTATCATACTCATTATTGTGAAAAAAGCCTATGCACCACTTCAAACCTTATCTATGCTAAGAGGGGTATATTTATCAAAAGAGAGCACGGCAAATGTCCTATGCATGTATACAAGCTATACACCACTTTTGGAAGCTTTTCGGTGAAGCTCAAATCACATACAATGGAGTGCAAGTGTAGTTGATAGTCTGAAGGAAACTACTCAAATAGTAAGGCCTGCTTGAAAGTGAGTAAATGCCCCATTTAAAATAAATTTCATTTGTTTTAACTATTCATGTATTAAGGCATGAGATGTCAAACACTTTATTTACATTTATGATGCATTGGTAATGTGGTTGTGACTAATCCATCTTGGGCAAATTTGTTACTTTATTGTGAATGTGAAATTTGAAGTGGCTCAAGCCTGGGCCTACTTTTGTGAAAGACACATGTTTTAAAAGGGAGCTCTTGGAGTGATAAATATTTAAATTTGTAAAAAAATTACCCAATTAGTAGTCTATGTGTTATAAAATATAGGGTGTTATCCTAGGTTTTTCCCAAAATTCATAACACATGCATTTTTGACCTAATAATTCAAAAGTTTGATATTTTTCAGATTCAAAAGCTAATCTAGAGTAGGTATATGAATTTTCATAAACTTTTTAGATTTAATTAGAAATTTTTATCTTTTGTAGGAATTGGGATGATGATCTAACGACTGAGATTGATCAAAATGAGAATTTAATATCAAGATCAAATCAGAGAGTAAAATTCACTATTCTAAAAGTTAATCAAGGTTTAAGAAAAATTAGACACATGATTGGAGGAGAATTTTCAAGCAATTATCCATGCTAAAAATGTGATTTTTCAAGGGATAGGAAGAAGGATTTGAAGGAGATCATCTTATGGTAAGATAGCACGCAAAGAGGACCAATCAAGAGAACCCACCTTTTCTTTCCATTTTCTTTTCCCCCCATTCCCATCTTTCTCCCCACTTACTAATTGTGGAATCCCAAGAATGAATTGTAGAAAAGTGAAGATGTCTTTTTTCTAAAACAATGGCACCTCCCACCTTTACTACTGATAAGTGTCTAACTTTGCATAAAAACCACCCAATTAGTTATCCATGTGTTATAACTTAGATCGGTAAATTAGTGTTTTTGACAAAATTCATAAAACATGCATTTTTTGACCTAATGACTCAAAATTTTGATATTTTGCTGGTCTAGAGGCTAATATGAGGTAAATATGTGATTAATCATATTTTTTTAAGATTTAATTAGAGCTTTTCACTTTTTGTAGGAGCTGAGATGATGATCCCATGGTCAAGATAGATTAGGATGAAGATCAAGGTCAAAAGATAGAGTCCAAGCATAAAAGTCATAAATCTAATACAAGCTCAAGGTCAAGATCATCTTAAGACCAAGCAATGGATGCAATTAAAGAAGTCAAAGGTGGCCAATGTGGGCCCATGCACATATCATGTAAAGTCTACCACCTTTGAATGGGTTCCACTTAAGCTACTTAGCCATATTCAAGCCATGAACAAGGTGAAAAGCTAAGGAGCCAAGCCAATGGTGTTTTCAAAGTGAGCCATTAAAGCCACATGAACTAAGCTAAATAGAAGGCTAGTATTTGAGGAGGATCCAAAGAATTATTCTTGGGATTTATGGGGATATTTTGAAGATAATTAAGGAAAATTTCACTAGGATAAGGTATCATGTGGACCAATAGGAAGAGACCCCTTTAATTTTTATGTTTTTCCATGTTTTCCACTTTTTTCTCATATTCCACCTTACCAACAAGATCCACTAGGAATTTCACTTTCCATTCAAGAGTCATATCTTTATAAGACTTTTCTCCTTCCAAACTTCTATTCCAACCATCCAACCAATCCCCATTTCTGAGGAAACTACCTAGTCAATCATTTTCCAACACCTCACATGTCTTTCCTATCACTTCTTTGTTCTCATCTTCTTATCTCTTTCCTACCTCATCCAAACCAACCCACTTTTCATATTTCAAGGGACTCAATGATTTTTGAAGGTGTGGGATGCTTTCTCCTAAAAAAATGGCATCTCCTCACCTTAAGACAACAAAAAAGGCAGCCCTTGTTTCCTCTTTGATAAAAACCCTAGGCAGCCCTTCAAAACATCATCCTAGCCATCCAATTCTCTTTATCTTTCATCCCCACCATGCCTTAACCTTAAGACAGCCTAGAAATCTTAGGAAACAACCTATAAAATAAGATAAGAGAGAATAATAAGGGATCTTTTTTGGAAGAAAAAGAACATCTCCTTCACCTTGGATAAGACATCATTTTCCTTACCTCTTTTCCTTGAAGACCTATCTCCTTGGGTGTTCCTCTTCTTCTTCCAAGAGTTCACACCTCATGCATAGCTTAAGGTTGATTCTTCTCCTCTTTTACTCGTCCTTGGTTTTAGTTTACGTTAGTGCTATTCTTCTTACCTTCTTATTTTCCATTACTTTTGTTCTTCTTTTCAACCTTAAATCCTTTCCTTCTAAGATCACCATCTCTAGTCATGACAACCAAGAGAGGGTGAGCTTTACATCTAGGAATTAAGGTACCTTCACTTCCTTGTTCCCCTTCTTCTAGATTTCTTTCACCATTTATATTTTGGTCTTTTCCTTGAAGTGCATATGCTGCCTTTGGGATTTGATTGTAATTGATCTAAAACTTGAATTATGAGCATGGTGCACCTTTCTTGTATGAACTTAGTTATCAATTAAGTCCATGTTGAGAGAAGTTTCTATTGATGAGTATTTGTTTGAATTTTCCCTTAAGTTTTTTATCCCATGATTCATGTTTAGTTATACATGCACTTAAGTCTTCCATGCACCTTTACTTTATAGTGCCAAGCATGCCATCATAGATTAATAGCATTATAGTTGTATTCAAGACCATGCACACATCCCAAGGGTTATGCGTATGGCCTTGAATAGTTTTCCATTGAATTACTTGATTATTCCATTCATAGTTCTCTCTTAATTCATGTTCCATTCAAGCTTTGCACACTTATTAGATTCATGCATTGCTTTAGTTGTTATGTTCATTATAGGTTAGTTTTGCATATTAGTTTCTACTAGTTGTTGCATGTTATTTAGGGAGTTTCTAAATTCTCATGTGTTAGGGAAGTGTTTAATTTAGGAAATTCATAAATTTAGAAAGCTTTTATTTTTAGAAAGTATGTTTTTAGGAAAGTGTTGATTTTTGAATGTTTTAAGTTCACCATAATTTCCATCTTCATGTGTTAATTTCCATTCTTAGTTTAGAAAAGATCTCCTGGATTTAGCTAGGTCAGATAATTTAAGTTGGGACCACTAGTATCACATATGTTCAATTCATTGTGGGATCAACCTCCTCATGTGAATTACTACATTCGATTCATGTGCTTGTGAGTTTTAACTTAAAATCATAACAAGTTTTTGGTGTTGTTGTTGGGTAATTGAAACATTTTGTGTAGTGGAACATACCTTAGATTATTTACCTCCAGTCTATATTTAGGGTGCATTAGTTTAGGATTTTTCATTAATTTTCTATTTTCCTCATATGTATTGTTTGATTTTTGCACGAGGAAAATCGACAAAAGAGTGGCAGCGATCCTATAGATGTATCAAACTTTTCAACGAAATAGTGCTTTTTCAAATATCTCAAAACAGAATTTATTTCAAACATATATGTGGTGGTTCCTTACTTTGATAAGGTGGGCCGTGACTTAATCAACATAGATTAGGTTTTCATTGCTTTCCTAGATTAGGATTTGAGTGAAATTGTAGTGGGGCCCATATTAATTATAATTTCAATCTTATTCAGTTTTTAAATGGGTTATAATAATATAAGGCAAGTGTGGGGTATAGTGGCCAACACTGGATCATCATCGACCCCTCATTATGAGCATTCCTCACCAAATTTTAATTTTTAGGATAAATTACATTTAGAGTAGAATTGCATTTGTGATGGTAGTATAACTCATATAGATTAAGGTCATGCATTGATAATTATTGCATAATTCTTAGGATTGCTACATTAGTTCAAACACCTAATTAACAAAGGCTAACCTGAGGTCGACTATAAATAAAGCATAGGCTGCATGGTTATAGTGTCTCGTCTGTTAAGGTGCTTGACCTTTTGTTAAGTAGCATATAGGTATGCATTAGTTTGATTTTTGTTTTACATTGCGCATTTATAGCTTTATGATGGAATGGAACTTAATGCTAGTAAGGGCCCCACTAAGATAAGGACTGGATTTCATCAGTAGATCTTTGGCCCACCTAGGAATCAATCAATATCATTGTATGTCATGATCCTAACCCTTGAACATAAATTTAAAGTCAATTAGGAAGAGACTTAGGGTATCTACCTCATAGGACCCTTTTTAAAGGGACACAATTATTGTCTCTCTAATGGCTTTTGAGCACTGTGATTATAGTGGGTGTCTTAAAATCCATGTGATCTTTCCATGTCTTCTATTGATGTCGGTTGAGGTCTAAATGCCTCCTGACATGAGGATTGTATTAACCACTTGCGAATAGAACCTAACTGGTAAGTAGTAGTCCAATTTGGATAAAAGGAGGGGCTATCTAGATCTAATTCTAAGAAGATGCCACCAATATATTAAGAAAAGATAATCAAAACACTGCTCCATTAGTGAATACTAGGATTTAATTGTGCATCACTTAGACATAGAGTCAGCATATAATTAGAACATTTAGATAAGGATAGTTCATGCAAGGGTGTTGATCTTAGAACTTAGAGTTAGCACCTTTCAACTTAGAGATTCAACTCAACCTTAGACAAGGGAAAAGAAACCAAGTTCCTATCCCTATGCCAAACCACCAACAAAAGTAGAGTGCAAGTCTATTAGAGATTTTTATGAACCGCTCTAGCTCAACACCCTATCTTACATGGCTCTTCCCCCAACAAATGTAGACTGCTTCGAGTTAAAGCTGGAAGTCACACAATTACTCCCACTTTTTATAGTCAAGACAGAGAAGACCCATATCTACATATCAAGGGGTTCCTTGATATTTATGCACATTTAGGTTCTAATATTTTCTAAGCAATGCTATTAGGCTTAGGCTATTCCCATTCTTACTCAATGATAAAGCCAAGTCATGGCTAATTCCTTAGAGGTAGGTTCCATAAATACATATGACCAATTGTCTAGGATGTTTTTGCACAAATTCTTCCTCTTTCACAAAACAAATGCCCTTCATAAAAAAATTTCGATTTTCAACAAAGGGATGATGAAAAATATTGTGAATATTGAAAACAGTACAATGAATTGCTGCAAAAATGCCCACATCATGGATTTGAGAACTGATAGTAGTTTCAATACTTCTATGAGGCATTAATGCCTCAAAATAGACAAATGGTAGATGCCACGAGTGGAGGGGCCCTCATGCTAAAAGATGAGAGAGAGGCCTAGGAGTTCTTTTAAACATTGGCAGATAATTCCCAACATTGGGATTATTCAAATAGAAGTGAAAGAAACCACCAGCCTCGAAAGAAAGGGATATATATGAGATAGGAATGCATACATATCTATCCTATAAGCTCAACTCTATACGTGAAAGAATGGATAGGTATGATGGAAGAGTAGACAAACTTGAAACAATGTTTTAGTCCCTCATGGCTACTAAATCTATTAAATCTTCACAAGAGGTTTGTGTCCTCTACTCCAGCCCAGGCCATATGACCATATCTTGTCCATTGGATAGAGCACTAAATGAATATCTGCTTGAACAAGTGAATGCATTGAATGCATATCGCAATCTTAGCAACAACATCCCATATTTTAAGACCTATAATTCAAGATTCACTAGGCATCCTAATTTGTCATGGTCTAAGAATACTTACCAGGAAGTACATCTGAGAACTTCCCTATTCAAACTTTCCTAGGATTTTCGCTTCACAACAACCACCATGTTTTCAACTGCCCCAACAAACACAAAAACCATCAATGGAGGATAATATACAATATATCATGAAGAAACTTGATGAAAATAATAAAGCCTTGCATCAAACATAGAATGAGAGTAAACAAAATATCTCCAAGTTAGAGGGGCAAATGGGTTAGTTGTATGCATCTTTAAGTGAAAGGGAAAAATGGAAGTTTCTTAGTCAGCCTATCCCTATCCCTAATGGCCAATTAGAAATAGGGTCTAGTTCACAAAGACCCCATGAGCAAGCCAAGTCTATCACAAACCTTAGGAGTGGCCATTAGGTTGATAACAAAGTAGGACAGACTACGGAAAAGGAAGAGGAGAATGAAAAAGCAAAAACATAAGAGAAAGAGACTAGATAGAAATTTCCTACTCCATGTGAACCTATAGTGGAGGCACCCTATGTGCCCAAAGCCCATTCCCTCTATTACTCAATAACGCTAAGAAAGGAATAAATTTCAATGAGATAATGGAAGTGTTTAAACATGTGCAAATAAATATTCCATTACACAATGCTTTAAAGGATATTCCTGCTTATGCCAAGCTTCTTAAAGAGCTCTACCCTACAAAGTGAAAGCTTAATGTGCAAAAGAAAACCTTTCTCACCGAGCAGGTGAGCTATTTAATGCAACACTAGACCCCACCCAAGTTTAGATACCTAGGTTGTCCTACCATTTCTTGAGAGATTAGAAAACATGCCATTGATAGAGCACTACTTGACTTAGGAGCTAATGGTAATTTATTGCCATACTATGTTTATGAACAACTAGGGCTTGATGATCTTAAACCAACCAATACCTCATTGCAGTTAATTGATAGATCAATTATAATTCCACATGGTATGCTTGAGGATGTATTAATACAGGTAGACCAATTTGATTTTCCTAGCAATTTCATTGTCCTAGATACCTAGACAATATTAGACCCCAGTAGTTAGATCCTAGTAATTCTTGGATGTCCATTTATGGCAACGTTCAACACAATCATAAATTGTAGAAATGGTATATTGCAATTATCCTTTGGCAACGTGATAGTTAAGCAGAATGTTTTCAATGCCAATCATTAGCAATTAGATCTTGATGACTCTTACAACATGATTGAAGATTTAATTCTAGAAGTTCATCCACCATTGTCTTCCTTCAATCCACTAGAGGCTTGTCTTAACATTATGGTTTTAGTTTTTAATGTCTAGCTAAAGATATTAAACTTAGCACTTACTGGGAGGCAACCCAAGGTTTTAATGTCTCATTGTTCTGCATCACTCATTTATCATTTAGGGTCCTACGTTTTAAAACATTGGGCACAATGTTTCATTCAGGTTGGGGGTGTAGATGTACATTAAGATTTTGAATTTTCTTAAATTTAAAAAGAAATGTTTTTGAAGAATATCTCCCTTACTATGATGAGAACTAGATTTTTAGAAACTTAGTAATTCTATTATTTTCACCTCATAATGGAATTGTATATGGCTAGTTTTGCATATTATTCATGTGTTGAAGCATTTTATGAAGGTTAATTCTTGAAAAATATTTACACAACACAGTCAAGACTAATAAAAAGGTATGACTTAGATACCTTGAGAAAAATAAATAGAAACCTATAACCCAGTGAGTTTAGAGGCTATCTTCTTTCAGAGAATTATAAATAATTCCATAGTTTCTTTAGCGTATAGAGTTTAGTGTGATCCTGTTATCCTTATTTTGGTTAACTACTAAGAATAAATAGGAGTAATAGCTTTCTTTTTAAAAAATTTATTGAATCTGATAGGCTTAAGGAAACTTAGGGAATGATATAGGTCATTCTTGTTTAGCTTAGGGACATAAAATTTTCCCAATATAGTATATCACTAGTTAAACCTATTTACCTCAACCCAAAAAAACCAAGAAATAAATCTCTAGTACCCATTTTCAAAATGAGTGAAGTTAGTAGAAAAGGACAAAAAGTTAAAGAAGTGAAAAACACGTCTTTCTCTCAAAGAAGTCTAAAGAAAAGGAGAAAAGTGAAAAGAAAGAAACATCAGAAATAGATGAAAAATTTTAAAAGATACGAATACAAAAGATATTCACTTCAGTCAAGGAACAATTGTGCAATAATCAAAAGAAAACCTCTACTCAATTTTGAACCTTTAAAATCCTTATACCCTTCTTTTCTAAACCTATCCCAAGCCCACATTTCATCTTATATTAAAGACTAGTGGATCTCAGGTGGAACATAACCTTAAAGAGGATATAATATGAAGTACCCCTAATGTTCTTGGTAATAACATCCACACTTAGGGATCACTTTCCTTTGTCTCATCCACACATAAAAATTTGTGTGAACTATTAGTCTTGTTGGATTTGGTCACATAATAAGAGAAATATGTTCAATCCCTTATCTGAGAGCTTCACTTTCTGAGAGTATACCTATAAGGATTTGAGATCAAAACATGTTTCCAATAGAATTTAAGCATATCTAATTGGAAGTCATGACTTATGTGGTTGTACATACATTCACTCAGAGAAATAACTAGAATAAAATGTCTTTAGTATGTGTATAATTTTTAGAATTGTCAGTCATCTTCATTAAGTTGTGAAAAATTAGTAGATGATGATGAATGAGAAATCTCTGAGATAAAATAGGGGACACAACCTTAGAAAATTTTGTGGGTATATTCATTGTACACCCTCACGAGGCATAAATACAAAAGTGGACTTTGTATTTGTTTTATGTAAAATGATTTTTTACATATTTTTCTTAGACTAGCAAAATGCTGGTTGGGGCGTGTGACAAGTGTCTAATTTTTCATAAAAATCACCCAATTAGTTACCTATGTGTTATAACTTATAAGGGTAAATTAGGATTTTTTACCAAAATTCATAACACATGCATTTTTTTTACCTAATGACTCAAAATTTTGATATTTTCAAGTTTTAGAGGCTAATCAAAGGTAAATATATGATTAATCATATTTTTAAGATTTAATTAGAGTTTTTCGCTTTTTGTAGGAGGTGAGATGATGATCTGATGAGCGAGATTGATTAGGATGAAAATAGATGATCAAGATCAATAGATTGAGTCCAAACCTAAAGGTCATCAATCCAACATGAGATCAAGGTCAAGATCATCTTAAGAACAAGCAAAGTATGTAATTAAGGAAGTCAAAGGTTACCAAAGTAGGCCCATGCACATGTCATGCAAAGTTTACCACCTTTGCGTGGGTTCCACTTAAGCCACTTAGCCATATTCAAGCCATGAACAACGTGACAAGCTAAGGTGCCAAGCCAACCATCAAAGATTATGATTTAAGCCGTCAAGCTAAGTTAAGAAATCCATCTAAACCAGCCAATGAAGCACTCAAAGTGAGCCATTAAAGCCACATGAGCTAACCTAAATGGAAGGCCATGATTAGTGGAGGATCCAAAGAATTATCCTTGTCATTTATGGGGATATTTTGAAGATAATTAAGGAAAATTTCATTAGGATAAGGCATGTGGACCAATAGGAAGAGACCCCTTCAATTTTTATGTTTTTCCATGTTTTTTCTACTTTTTTCTCACTTTTCAACTCACCAACAAGATGCACTATGAATTTCACTTTCCATTCAAGAGTTCAATCTTTCTAAGACTTTGCACCTTCCAAACTTCTATTCCAACTATCCAACCAATCCCCATGTCTAAGGAAACTACCTAGCCAATCATTTTCCCACTCCTCACCTCTCTTTCCTATCACTTTCTTTATTACCTCATCTCAACCAACCCACTTTCCATATTTCAAGGACCTCAATGATTTTTGAGGGGGTAGATGCCTCCTCCTAAAAAAATGGTGTCTCCTGACCTTAAGACAACCAAAAAGGCAGCCATCGTTTCCTCTTTAATAAAACCCTAGGCAGTCCTTCAAAACTTCATCCTAGCCATCCAATTCTCTTTATCTTTCATCCCCACCGTACCTCAACCTTAAGATAGCCTAGAAAACTTGGAAAATAACCTATAAATTATGATAAGAAGAGAAGAATAGGGGATCATTTTTGGAAGAAAAGAACTTATCCTTCACCTTGGGGAAGAAGTCCTTTTCGTTAAAACCATTTCCTTACCTCTTTGCATCCTTTCCTTGAATAACTATCTCTCTAGGTGCTCCTATTCTTCTTCCAAGAGTTCCATGGCTCATGCATAGCTTGGAAGTCTTTGGTTTTTAGCATAGATTAAGGTTGATTGTTCTCCTCTTTTACTTGTCCTTAGTTTTAGTTTACATTAGTGCTATTTGTCCTTACCTTGCTTCTTAGTTTCCATTACTTTTGTGCTTCTTTTCAACCTTAAATCCTTCCCTTCTGAGATCACCCTCTGGTCATGACAACCAAGTGAGGGTGAGCTTTAGATCTAGGAGTTAAGGCACCTTCAATCCTCCGTATTCCACTTGTTCTAGATTTCTTTCACCATTTATCTTTTGGTCTTTTCCTTGAAGTACATATGCTGCCTTGGGGATTTGATTTTAAGTTGATCTAAAGCTGGAATCATTAGCATGGTGCACATTTCTTTTATGAACTTTGTTATCAACAAAGTCCATGTCGAGAGAAGTTTCTATTGATGAGTATTTGTATGAGTTTTTCCTTAAGTTTTTTATCCCATGATTCATGCTTAGTTATACATGCACTTAAATCTATCATGCACCTTTACTTTATAGTTCCTTGCATGCCATCAGAGATTAATTTCATTCTAGTAGTATTCAAGACTATGCACACATCCCATGGGTTATGTGTAAAGCCTTGAATAGTTTTCCATTGAATTACTTGATTTTTCCATTCATAGTTCTCTCTTAGTTCATGTTCTATTCAAGCTTTGCACTCTTATTAGATCGATGCATTATTTTAGTTGTTATGTTCATTATAGGTTAGTTTTACATATTAGTTTCTACTAGTTGTTGCATGTTATTTTGGGATTTTCTAAATTGTCATGTTTAGGAAAGTGTTTAATCTAGCAAAGTCATATATTTAGAAAGTTTTCATTTAAAATTTTTTTTTATAGAAAATGTGTGTTTTTAGGAAAGTGTTGATTTTAGCATGTTTTAAGTTTGGCACAATTTCCATTTTCATGTGTTAATTTCCATTCTTAGTTTAGAAAAGATCTCCTTGATTTGGCTAGGTTAGATAATTTAAGTAGGGACCACTAGTATCACATCCATTTGATTCCTCATGGGATCAACCTCCTCAGGTGAATTACTACATTTGATTTGCACTCATGCGAGTTTTAACTTAAAATCACAACAGCTGCCCTCTAGGATTCCAATATCTGCACATTCCACTTCTTAAGGCATTCTAAGATTCACTTTCTAATTCTATTTCCCATCCTAGGATTCCCCGTGATCCATTCTCATTCCTTTCCTAAAGTCACACATCCCCACCTCCCCAAGTCTCACCTACAAGACTCCTTCCAATGCCCCACTTTCTCTTCACTTCCATCTTTCTCTCCAAGTCATCTCCATGCTTCCCACCTTACCTTCTTGGCACTTTCCTAATTTCCCACTTCTAGTCCCACTCTTAGAGTCCTAATTTCCACCTTCCACCCACCTTTCTAGAGTCCACTTCTAATTCCCATCCTAAGTTACATGTCCAATACAACTACCCTTCCTCACTTCCTTATCCCCTCTCTCTTATCTCTTACAATAGGATTCTAGCAACCTTAGAAGGTTGAACTCACTTATAGAAGCCATCTAAGGCATCCATGCCTCCCTCATATGGGGTTCCATGTCTTCTTTTGGCCTGGTTCCCCAACACATGGTTCTCTCCTTCTTCAAGCTTCAATGCATTCTCCATGCCAAAGTTCCAGCCTCTTTTCTTGTCTTTCTTCCTTGTTTTGCACTTAATTTCTAGGGTGGTTCACTTCTTTTCATTCCTTGTTCTTTGGTTTGATTTCTAGTTTCATGCTCTAGTTCTTTCCTTGTTTTCCTTGCTTGTTTATTCTAGTTGTGTGCTTTAGATCTTTGCATCCTAAGGCTATTATTCCCTTATAGTGTCAGCCAAGAGATGGTAAACTTAAGATCAAGTTAGTTATTCTTTGTTCTCCTTTGAATTCTTTGCTTTCCATCGCTCTCCTCTCATCTACTTCATTCTCTTGCACATTGGTTCCTTTGGGTTAGACACATGAAACATTGGATTTGATGGTGAATATTGTATCTCGTTTTGGCTTAGTTTTTAGTCTTTGATGTTGGCTCACTTTTGTTTTCTAGATTCAATGTATTGAGAGCACTTTGATGTAATAATTTCAAATCAATACATTCAAGAATTATGCAAACTTTTTCTTGTTTTTAATGCCTAAAAGCCTTTGAATCTTGATTTTCATACCATGTTTTGTGCTTACTGTCCATGCTTTTCCATTCAAGCTTTCATGCGCACCTTTCATGTCCCATTCCTGCATCATATTTACTTAGAATCATGCACACTTCAACTTGTCTCATGCACACTAATTTTGATGTTGCTCATTTAGTTTTGCATGTTTTAGATTAAGTAGTTAGTCTAGGATTTCTTTAGTTATAATCTAAGTTCATTGATTTTTAGGTTAGTTTTAAATAGTTTCTAATTCTAGTTTTAGAAATTTCTAAAATTGGTTTTATAAAGATTTATTTTTAGTAAGTTTCCTTAACTATAACTTTCAATTCCATGATTGTTTAGTTTCCTTGTGATTTAAATTCCTATTTTAATCAAAACCCACTTTCTTTGGCTAAGATAAGCAACTTAAATAAGATGCAATAAATTAAAAATTTTGTAGATTCCTCATGGGATTAACCTCTCTTGTGTACAAATTAGTACATTGATTCGTGCGCTTGTGAGTAATTTTAAAACATACACAATGGAGTTCTTAGAAAACAAATTATATTTTTTTTGGACATTTTGTACTTCTAAATGGATTTTTAAAATATAAGGACTGATCACGCCTTTGAAAAATTAAAATGTGATAAATTGTGATTTAAAAATTTGAGTCCCGACAAAGTTGGTATGAGAGCCCAAGTTATATCACTCACAAACAATTACTAGATGGAGTGTCATGAATAGTAAAAGGAATTAGAAAATGCTAGGTCCTAGTATATGTAGTTAGAAAAAAGAACTTACAAAGGATTTCACTATCTGGAAAATAGATGCCACATAGGAGAAATGGAGGAGGTATTTCTGAGTAGGGTAATGTAGTTGGAGACTTTATCCTATAGTTGGTACAATTGTTGGGGAAATCTTATAGAATTAGCCTGCACTAGTCGATGGAGCAGGAGTATGGGAGCAAATGTATGCAGGTTGAAAACCCTTCTTAATCGTTTAAAGAAGATGGCACCAATATTTTATGGTGAGGATGAACCTGATGTGGTCAAAACTTGAAATTTTGAAGTAAGATATGTGTTTAAGGGAATGGAGGTCATAAAGGAGAAGATGGTTGCGTCTACCTTCATAATGATAGGAGAAACCACCTTCTAGTGGTAGATAGTAGAGTGGACACACTTTGATGATATAGAGGCCAAAACATGGGAGAAGTTCAAGACAATGTTCTTTAACAAATATTTCCCTCCCCACATGAAGAAGAGGAAGGGGAAGGAATTCCTAAGCCTATATAAGACTATATGATAGTCATCCAATACAGGAAAAAGTTTACGAGATTTTAGCGATTTGAACCCATGTTGTGCTGATGATGAGTACATGATAAAGAAGTTTATAGATGGACTGATAGTCAAATTAAGAATCAATGTCTTGGAGATTTAACTTAAAACAATGGCAGAGGTAGTAGAGATAGGCTCCATATTTAAACAAGACTTCAATAGAGCCAATGAGGAAAGGAAAGGAAAGGAAAAGAGTACTAGCACTTGGAGGGAGATTTAGCAAAGGAAAGAGGCCCTTACAACCTTCAGGTTCTCATACCTTATAGAAGCGACAATTCAACTACCAAAGGAGAGCACCAGAGCCTCAACCTTGCCCATAATGCATGAGGCATCATCCAGGCAAACCTTATGCTAGGCTACACTTCAAATGCGTTAGCTATGGGGAGGCAGGGCATATGGCCAAGAATTGTGTTAAGAGTAAGAAGGAGGGAGAAAAGGCAAAAAGAACAACTTCCAAGAAGCTAAGGGTGAGTCTTCTCCATTACTAGTGCGCAAGAATAGGTTTACACTGTAGTGGTGGAAGGTACACTCTTCATTCATGGCAACCTTACTATAGTATTGTTTGACCCTAGTTCAACCCATGCCTTCCTTTGAAATGACTTTGCATTATATATGGGTAGTCCTATTCAAAACTTATGGGTTTGTTGAGAAGTAATGACCCCTTTGGTCAAATTCTTTTAGTTTATGATGAACATGAAATTGTAAGCAACTCAAATGTGGGCCTACTTTTGAGAAAGACAAGTGTTTCGAAAGAGAGTGCTTGACATTAAAAAAAATGATTATATTATTTTTTTGGATGTTTTGTACTTTAATGGAATTCTAAAATATAGGGATTAATCCTGCCTTTGAAAAATTGAAATTTGATAAATTCGTTAGTTGAAAACTCAAGTCTAGATATTCTATCCTTCTTTCTTTTTCTCTTTCTCTTTCTTTTCTTTAGCTCCAGACGTCCCAATCTAGTGGACATCTTGGTCTATTTCTCTTTTGAATTTGATTATCTCTAATTTGTTTTTGACTTTGGGATCTTCTTCAAATTAGATTATCTCAGATATACTAGGCTTCTTATTTCCTAACCTCAATTTTAACAAATTCTACTTTAGTTATCCTAAGCTTCTTATCTCCAATTTTTAGTTATTTTCTAGAATCTATTATTATTCCCTTGAATATATTTACTAATCTTTGATATATTATGATTCTCCCAATTTCTCAAATAAGCTAAAAACATCTTTTTATATGGTTCAATACATCTAGATATAATACTGACTTGGCTGCCTAAATTTAACTGTTAAGCGGGTCCACCATTCTACATTTTTTACTTTAAAATTAGAAAGGGGTGTTGTTATCAATGTAAATGTTTATTTTTCTCATAACTTCAATATAGATTATTGGATTTTATCTTGCATATAGTCGTTGGATAGCTCTTCCGAGCTCTATCCTATGGTGGAGATCTTATTGTAAAATTATGTAGTTTCTAAAAGATCAACTTTTGAATTTTGAATAAACTTTGAATTTTTATTGATCGTAAAAATTTAGGGACATTAAACTAACTATCTTAAAATACTTTAAGATCTATCTTTTTTAATTATTAGTCCTCATATTATAATATTAACCTCATAATGCTTATTTGTGATGTAAGTAGGCTCTACTTGAATTCCTAGAATCTTTTTTCTTTAACCTATCCTATTTATCTTCTTCCAATGATATTTTTATATAAACAAAGAAATCATAAAAGAAAAGATTTTTTCCTCTTCTTAATTATCTAAATAATCTAATGATCTATTCCATCTATCTAATAGTCTATGTTAGTATAAATAAAGAAACTCTTAGAGAAACTGAATTTGCAACTTATGTTTGATAAGTATCCTATCTTAGAAAAAAAAAAACACTCTAAGAGAATTCCAGCTACATATAGGCTAGATCCTTAATGATCAAAATTGTTTGTCATCTGAATATTTTATCAAATAATTTTTAGATTGAAATAAAATTTTAATAAAAATTTTAACTCTAATATTTAATTAAAAATAAAAAAATTAAATTAAAATAATATTTGAGAGTAGAAATTATCAATATTTTATCTCATTTATAACCCGAATCGCCTGAGCTCAACTGTACCCGTGAAGCATCTACTCTGCCGAATGTAACTGACGATTTTATGCCAAACAAAAACGTAACCGGTGGGTGCTTTCGACCTGTTTCAGGACCGTCGGACAACTATAGAGGAAAGGAAGAAGAATGTCAATAACAGAAGAGGAGCAATACCAGCAGCACCAGACCAAGGACGAGAAGATGAACTTCTCTCTAAGCATATGGCCTCCGACGCATCGCACCCGTGAAGCTGTGATCCAGCGCTTGGTGGAAACCCTCTCTACCCCTTCAATCCTTTCTAAGCGCTACGGCTCTCTTTCCCCTGAAGAAGCCTCAAACACCGCTCGTCTCATTGAGGAGGAGGCCTTTTCCATCGCATCTCTGTCGGAGAGCAACAATGATTCCTCCTCTTCCGACGATTCCGGAATCCAGATTCTTCAAATCTACTCCAAGGAGATCGGTAAAAGAATGCTCGATGCCGTTAAATCCAAGACTGCTGCTTCTGGTAATGACAATGCCGCTCAAACTCCGATGCCTGCTCCCACCGTTACCAGCGAGGAAATCTCCTCTCTCGAATCTGAATCTTCTCAAACTTGATTAGATGCATCTTCCTTGCTGAACTGAGATTTTATGATTTGTTTTATGTGATAATCTTTCTCCTTTATTGTAAGTGGATTTGGATACTGTGTGTAATTCTGTTGAGAATCGGGTTCGATATTGATGCATGTTGTGTCGGAATGAATCTTCTAGGGTTAGGGTTTTCTTTCTCACTGCAGAGATTGTTATTGATATTGTTGTGAACGTTGGGTGAGGGAATATGTACATCGTGCTGAATAAACCTTCTAGGGTAAACATTTTATCATTAGTTTTTTGTTTTCTTAATTTATAATTTTCTTGGCTGCAATTTTTAGTGCTTTAGCGTATTCTGAAGCGGTGCGGAACTAGGCATGTTGTCCGAACCAAACCTTTAGGGCATTTTTCTTTCTTTTTTTAAAATTTTTATATTCCACGATTGTTAGTGTTTGATATTCTTATAAATACTATGGTACAACCGTTAAGAATGCAATGTCTTGTTTGATAGAGCAGCTTGGAAAAGGATAAGTTGTAAGATACCTAGTCTTGGAATATCTTTGAAATGCAATTTTCTTTAGCAATTCATAGTGTAGGTGCCAGCAACAATATGTGTTTGGTTTCCTGTACTAGTGGGAAAGTAAGTTTAAGAATGTGGGTTCACATGCAATGGTTTCAAAGAAGTAAAAATGTGCCTGTTGTTAAATTATTGACATATAGAACTTCCGGTTTCTTTTACACCAAAGATATATGCAAAGATTTTCAGTGTATTAATTTGAATGGTGCCATTTTTCTTTTTCTTTCTTGTGCTTTCTTCACTTGGTCTGTGGAATTCAATGGTCTGGTGATGGCTAGGCTGTGTAATCTTTACTTTCAAAAGAATGCTTGAATAATTTCTGTGGTCAAACCTGTCTCCAGTTGCATTCATATTATGATAACTCATTGGAAACCTTTGATTTGCTTCATTTGGTTTGAGATGTGATAAGCAGTTGCTGATAGTATTGAAGATTTTCAAAGACATTTCATTGGGAAGGTAAAATGTGAAGATATTTCTAATCACAATGAAATGGGAAGAAGTTTCTCAATTGGAAATGAATGGTGGAATTGGCATTAAGAACGTAAGATTAATTACAAAACAGTTCATGAAAAATGGTACTTCAGGTTGACTGAGGACAGAGGGTTAGTGAGATGTGTCATCATAGTGAGCTTTCAAGACTGGTTTGAAGGTGGAAATTAAAGAGGCTCTTAGATTAAGTGGTTGAGAGCATGGCTGTGAATTGATCAAATTGACTAGGTGTGAGTCCCATGATAGGTTTAGGTTGGGCATGCAAGAAGGAATTTGGATTGGGGTGACTTTTCCTTAGTTGTTAACACTCTGCCATGCCTTTATGATTTGTTAAACTATGAAAGTATGTTTTCTAAAGGTTGCTTTGAGTGAGTGTGAGGATGTGTTGGTTGGAGTTTGGATCTCAAGAGTAATTTGAAAGATGAGAAATTCAAATCTCAATAGTTGGGTTGCTTATCACATCAAACGAATGGATAAACTGAAGTAGTTAATTGAAGCCTAGGTAACTTGTTGAGGTGCTTAATTGGATAGAGTGTGCACAATTGGAGTCATGTCTTTCCTATAGCTGAGTTTACTTATGATAGTTCAGTTAATAGACTATAGGAAAGAATGAATTCGAAGTAGTCACATGCTACAAACCTTAGACACTTGTAGACATTGTCCTAGTGGACATTGCACAGAGGTTATCTGAGTTTGCATTATCATTTGCACAGCACATTCATTCACTACATGTAGATATTAGGAACAAAAATTGAGGCAAGTAATTGAAGATATAAAGCCCTTACTGATGCCCATTGAAGAGCCGGGAACTTTAAGATTGGAGATTATGTGATAGTCAGGATTAGGAACATTTTACGCCACCTGCAGCTAAGAAACTACAGGCCCAAGGTATCGATCCCTACAAGATCCTCTGAAAATTTAGGGACAATGCTTACAAGATGGACCTTCACCTTCCTTCATCAATCCCCACACCCTCCCATATATCCATTCCCTTCGGCCCACTATCACCTATCCCTGCTACAACAACAAGTTTTGACTTGATGCGGAGGATTACAGAAATACTTGGTGAAGTGGAAGGGGCGTATCCTAGACGATTACCCTTGGATGACAGAGACAAAGCTATCAAAAGTTAATCTAGACATTTTGGAATATTACTGCATGTTCAATGGAGGTGGCTTTTCTTCGTCAGCTATAGTAGACAAGAGACAATCTGCATCAGGGGGATGACGACGTGGACTAGCAACATTACTTACACTTCAGTCTCTTTGGTTCAATGACAACTGTATACCAGTGCTACTAGAAGATGCTGAGCAGTAACTTTTGACCTCTCCGAACTCATGGTCGAGTTTTTCCTCGTCGGGGAAGAGTGATTTAGACATTAGGCTTGGTCTAGGCCTTAGCCCATTAGCTTCAGTCTAGGCTCAGACCCAACCTAGGTCCAGGCCCACCTAGGCCCTTTGATTGAACCAAGTCTAAGATGGGCATGACCCAGTCAAAGCAGTTTTCAAGACTACATTTGGCAATCATGGGGGCAGGGCATGTCACCCCTATGTTTTAGGAGATTTGATTTGTTTCATTAGTTATTAGGATCTCTTTGTTATTACATACTCTGCTTGATTTGTTTCCTTAGTTACTAGTATCTTTTTTATTATGTAATTTCTCCAAATAGGATTCCTTTAATAAGGAGTGGATTTGTTTCTTTTCTTTCTTATATCTTTGTAATTTTCTAGGTTTGGAATCTCCTTAATTCTTGAGAGATCTTCCTTTCCTGAAAGGAAATAAACCCTCTATGTATACCTTGAGCATGCCACACACCAAGAGCAGTTTGCATTTAATGAAATTTTGGTGATTTTTTATTTTTATTTTTTATCCTTGTGCTGAATCGAAGGGGAGCCTTGGCACAACGGTAAAAGTTGTCATCGTGTGACCTTGAGGTCACGGGTTCAAGGCGTGGAAACAGCCTCTTGCAAAATGCAAGGTAAGGCTGTGTACTTTAGGCTCTTGTGGTCCGCCCCTTCCCCGGACCCCACATAGGCGGGATCTTTGTGCATTGGGGCTGCCCTTTTTAACTCTTATGTTGAATCAAGAGAACCTTTGAAGATGGAGGGTCTAGGGGGGATGCTGACTTCCCTCCGCCAGTGTTTTATGATGTTGCTCTGTGTGGAGACAAACTTGTGCTCATCCAAAGGTGGAGATCTTTGTCTCTTGCTGTGGCTTGTGGGTAATTTTCTTATTTTACCTTATGGTTGTTTGACCATTTTTTTTTCTCTCTCCTTGAGCAAAGTAGCCCCCATACATTATTTTGATTGAACCAGCCTACTGTTTCCTTCGTTGCTCCTTTCATATGCAGCCCTAACTGCAGTCAGTGGCTGTCCTCTGTGTATTAACAGTGGTGGGGTTTCTAGAAGGTGGTTGGCAAGTTTGGCGAGGTATTTTTTACCTAAATTTGAAGAGTATTAATTACAGCCTGATACCTGAGGAGTATTTATGCCTTTCGATCATTAATCTCCTGATTAACATTCTAGGATTCTTCACTTTTTCTAATTTCTTACTAACAAAAAAAATCATACCAGGGGGTGATTCTTGATCCGTACTGCATCAAAGAAAGTGCATACAATGATAGGCCTAGGACCATTGAAGAAAGGGAAGCTAGAAAAGGCAACCCAAATTTCGTTGAATGATGAAAGCAAACCTCCATGATTGTAGCAGTTTTGTCTTGGCAAGAAATACCCTCAATGATAAGAGGGCCATAGAAAAGCTTGAGATCCAGTAGAAAACTGTAACTAAAGCTTCATTTGAGTCTTTAATTCCCTAGCAATGCTAATTGTTTCTCATTCTTTTATTTCTTCCTTTTTTCACATATCACGTAGAGACTGAACAAAGATAGGCAGGGTTCTAGTGGTGAGCCTTTAGATGATGACTCTTCCTGGGGCTTGCTTAACTTGAAAACATTTATTGATAAGCAGACTTATGTTTTGTAGCATTTCCATTTTTTTTATATGGGATTTCTTTCCTTGGTTTATTTCCTTATACAATTTGCTGCATGGCTTGTGCTTTGTTGAGAACCCCCAAGTGCACCCAAGGCCTGAGCACACGCACAGAGAAAAGTCTTTCACTTTTGCATCTTCAATTGCATAATTGAAAATGGCCCCTTGGTCCCTGGAAAGAGTACCTTGTGGCCTTGTCTGTTAGGATGTGGTTTCTGCATAGGCATTTTCTAATTATCTTCCAGTACCACTTGATCAGACAAGTTCTTGCCTAAATAAGAGCAGTTTGATGGATATGTCAGATGCATTTTAGCTAAGGGAATCTGCAAAAGTAATGCCGATGTACCACTTGCATATGCAGTCCTAAATTTTGTGTAGGAACCTGCTGTCTATTAGGAATGTTTGATGTGAACTTGATGGAGATATTAAATGCCCTCAGGTTGGTAGCCAAGAAAAGGAAGGGTCATATGGCTTGACCCACTTGTTTGATAAATTTTAATTGCGGGTGCAAATATGGACCTTGGAAACAAAAGAAAAATCTGTGCAGGCTTTTAACTCTGAATGACAACTCATCCCAGAAATGGACCTTTGCATGCACAAATGGATGTGGCGCATGCACAAATACAGGATAGTTTTTCTATTAGTCTTGGTTTTTCTGAGTCTGCTGTGGACATTTTCATGTCTTCTCTGTGCATTCCCCTCCAAAGTCCCTGTGCTTGATTTGACTTTTCCTCTTGTAGGCTAAGAATATTGCTCCTTAGATTGAAAGAAGCATTGAAACACAATCACTATTTTTGCTTTGACTTATCAATCACCTTCTGCAGAAGAAAAATTATAATACTATCCAAATGTCAGGGCAGATAAACCATCTTTTTAGGGCTGATTGTGGTCCAGTTGGCCAAGTATTCTGCTAATGATCAAATTATATTCCAAAGATCAGAATACAGGAATGAACCTGCCCTGACAAGTACCTAGGCCTGCCATGGTTATTGGTTACTCATCCCACTAATTATACTCATCCTCCATAGTCACAAGTTCCAATTAAAGTCTGATGGAGCTACGGTAGAGATTTCTGGGGAACAGATTTAAAAAATGGGAAATGGAACCTTGTTTATTGAGGGAAAAGTTATTACAAGAAGTTCAGGACCAGGAATTGACAAGAATGATTGGACCAAGGGAGATAGGAACCATAGTTCCTCCCAGAGCTTACTCCCTTCCACTTCCTTCTTCATTTCTTCCCCCCTCTCTTCCGTACTTTCTCCCTTTTTAACCCTCCAAAGCTGTAACAGACTAAATATCCATAACAGATTGGATACTGTCTGTATATTTTCTTAACTGACTGATTATATTTGGATATCCTAGCAACTGATTGCATTACTTCCCAGCCAAATTGTAACCTCCTAATCAGATCTGCACACCTGGAAGATATCCTCTATAACAGATTTGTAACCTCTTGATCTGTAAGAGATTTGTATAGCTTCTTTGTAACTATCACTTCCTTCTAGAGTAGGTTCGAAATATTGGGGATGTAACAAAGTCATTTGCACTGATGAATTGCAACTGGAGGAACTAAGAAAGAGCATCAAAAAGCTGCAAGAATCACTTAAACAAAAGAATGCCAACAACATACTAGTAGGTCCAGAAAGAATCTGTCTTTTCCTTGAGACTAGAATTCCCATGGCTTTTAGGATGCCTATGATGGAAAGATCCGATGGGACCACTTGTTCTAGGATCCACCTGTTTCTTTACAAGTACTTTATGAGCTGCTACAACTTCAATGAGACCAATTGCACTGTCTGTTTTCTAGGACATTATTACCAGAGGCTTTCACCTGGTTAATGGAAATCGACAAATCTAGAGTTTAGATGTGGAAGACCTTATGTATAACTTTGTCAGGTGTTTTTTCTACAATACAGAAGCAGATTTAGAAAGACATTTTCTTGTCTTTTCTCAAAGGCTGAATTGCTGAGGCTTTTAAGGTGACTGAGGTGGTGAATATGAAGCTTTTTAAGTTGCCATTCAAGAGCAAAATGAGCTTCAATAATTACAGTGCAGGCTAATTGGGCCATTTGGTTCTGAGGATATTATCGATGCAGCTTTTGACTTGGCTAATAGGAGCTAACAAATCCGAGTTTTGATGTGGAAAGACATTGACAATGCCTTTGTTGAGCATTTTGCCTACAGCATGAAAGTACCGGTCACTGTAAAAGACTTGGAAACACTAAGACAAGAACATTATGAGACTTTGATGGCCTTTTTTCATAGTTGGCAGAAGATGGCCAAGTCAAGTAGTTAAACTACCAACACAGCAGAATATATTTTGATGGTTCTGAAGAGTCTAGATACCTATTACTAGCAGTATTATGATCATAACGCCTCTCGAAGACTTTGATTTGCTTGTGTGATTCAGGAAACAGATCGATTATGTCTTCAATAGTGGGATGTTATCTGAGAGGGTCTGTTAAATGATTGGGGGAAGAGTCTTCTTCGCTTATTTGGCTGCTTTATATTTTGTATTTTGCTCCCTGATACCACATCAGCAGGAAACATAATCAGGCACCAGTTGTTCCTATTTTATTTGCCACCTTTCTGTTTTGTGAAAACTCAGGCTGCCAAGAGTATATATGTATGCATTTGTCTACCATAGTCTTCTTTATTGCTTTACGTTGTGGTATTTTAGGTTTAACCTGTTGACAACTTTTATAAAATGCTATCTATACAATCCAGCCCTACATTTCAGCATGTAATGCTGTCTGAGCCTGAGCTGGAGGATTTTTCCAGATTCATGCTTCTCATTACCATGAGACGTTTGAAATTAGGTGATTGCGACAGTGTTACCTCTGCTTCTATTTGTCTGTTTTGCAGAAAAGATTACGGGTATGTTTAAATTCATTATGCTGATTGTGACAAGGTTGTGCTTCACTTATTCCTTCTCTGTTGAGATATTCTCTTGGTTTGTTAAAAGTTTATGAAATGAAAGATGCTTTCGAGAATTACTTCTGATTGCTCGAGGAAGAAGTACACTTTGGGGTCCACATGTCCCATGATGGCATGGTGGGATCTGTTAATCTGGCACATAATGCGATGCCCATTCCATTGAAACTGATTTTGTTTTTTATTGGACATTCCTAAATCCTTCGTCTAAAAAGCCTCCTTTAGAGTTTTGCTAGGAAAAAGTGAACGGTGAATTTATAGCATGCCTTTGTAATACCACTTTGCATAGGGCAAAGTCATGTATTTCTGTTGTTAATAGTGTGGAAGTTCATTGATAGGGATGTACATATCGATCTGTCCTTGTGGACCTAAAAATTGAACTTCTTTGGCCAGGAAAGTGCCTTAGTACACGGTTCTCCGAAGTATGTGTATCAATCTATCCCCTGTACTCCCTGGTAATAGAATTAATCACATTATTGATGTCCTCACGTGTGAACTTGAGGTTACGGGTTCAAGGTGTGGAAACAGTCTCTTGCAAAATGCAAGGTAAGTTTATTACTTTAGGCCCTTGTGGTCTGCCCCTTCTCCAGACCCTCTATAGGCAGGGGCTTCGTGCACCAGAGCTGCCCTTTTTTTACATTATTGATGTCCTCGTATATATCTATTTGTGTTCTGACTTGACAGGTTTGACTACCTTGTGTTGGTTAACAAAAGTCCTTGATGTTGCTTCAAGTAAATTACTTTTTATTCTTTAATAATACACTTTAGCCGTGTGCGTTAGCATGTTCCAGGTCATGATAAGTGATAACAGCCTATAGGCCTGGCCGTTGCAGAGTTGTACAGTACTCCACACGGAGAATATTATGGAGTGAATCCAGGTAGGAGTTCACGCTCAAAAGAGTGGAAGGAGTCCTCGCTACCTTTGAACTCTTATTTTAGATCTAAGCCGTTCACCATGTCTGAAGTCCAAAGGTAACTTGCGAGAACTTCATTTGGATGATCTTAACCACTTGTTTTGCTCATTTGAAATTTTTAAGAAAAATCAATGGTCAATATTTTCAGCTCAAAGAAATATAGGCTGAAAACATTTATTCTGAGTATGAGCATCGTGCATGGCTTAGCTCTACAACAAATTATCGTTATCGCTTAGCTCCACAACAAATTATTGTTATGCATGAAAAAATATGGTGCTGACACATTTCATGCTCTGGAACATGGACTCCTACCGGAACTCTTAGTGAATGATGTCGCTACCATTTTCATCAAGTTACTTCACTTAAGTTAGCCATCTTATGCCCCGGAAGACTACTCTGAGTTTGGCCAGTGTTTTCTGTCAAATTAATCATATAATTGTTGAAGTCTTAACACGTGTTAAAGTGTTTGTATTGGGACTTAAGATGTTTGATTACTCGTAGTGCACCTTTGCAGCTCAAATAAAATGTTATCTGGCAATGACAAACAGCCAGCTCCATGAGATTGGCTTAGCAACTGCCAAGGCTCAAACTACTCAAAAAGGAAAAAATTATTGGACTGTGTCACTTGCCCAGAAAAAAAAAAAAAAAAAACAATCCTGTAGCTCCCACGTCGTTAAGTTATTTTGCTTCGACTTAGGCATGTAGCTTATGCGTCTGCCATAAACAAGAAACGTTTCACAGCAATTTGTTGCTTTTGACTTTCTGGTAAGCAGTTTCCTGTCATAATTTGCTTGAGTCATGTGTTTGCTATCTATTTGTTTTTTTTTTAATATCCCATGCTAAATAATATCCGTACAGTGCTAAAATTGACATAATGCAGTTGAGCTGAAATTGCCCTAGCGTAGTTAACTCCTCTATATATATATAAAGAGAAAAGCCAGGAACAGTTAGTAAGAACCCAAGATGCAACCATTTTGCAAATACGCAGCCACCCATGATTTGTGGGCTAGCGTGCTTGTCAAAAGCATCTCAGCAGAAGCTGTGGTAGTGCATAAAAGCAAGTCTAGAGCAACTAAAGAAACACTGTAGTTATGCCTGATGGGGATCACGAAGATTGAAAGAAAATCTTGACATTGGAGTTCTCTTGGGTTTTACTGGAGAGGGAAGTTGCTGGATTCGGCTCCTTAATGTTGAATTCATCGCTTCCAAATCAAGCGAATTCCGGAATTGGGAGATTCGTGGAATTGGAAGTGGGGATTTGACAAATCTGGTACAACGACTCCAAGAATCCTATTTGATTGGAAACGTGCTTCGGATTGATCGTATTCAAAGTTGTTCTCTTTTTTATCTTTTTGGTTTTAATTCAAAAGTAGGCCGTTTTATTCTTTTATTTATGTAATACCCTTTTGAGTTTCTTCGTAAATATGACAAATTCAATGGCTACTCTTAAGGATGAAAAAATATGAAGTATTACAGTTAGGATTGGTGAAAGTACTATACCTATCAAGTGAAATAGAAGGTTTTGAAATAGAAGGATAAATCAGTTAAGGGTTATTAATACTTTTAAAAGTCTAGTGAGGAAATAGATAAGTGAATAATGCATTAGTAAGGTTAGTCATGTGTGAGCATTTTAATATGCCAATAGAGGAACCAACCATGTGAATTACACCTTTGAGGAGAAGGTAGTATGAGAAATGTATGAAAGGAAATAGAGATTTCCTTAAGTGGTAAGGCCACATGTGTAAATCTATGAAAGAGCTATGAAAACTCATAATTGAGTTGATATGCGAATTTTAAAGATGAAATAATTATAAGGGGAAGACTGTAATAACCCCAATTTTGATGAATATAATTGAATTATTAAA
This sequence comes from Warburgia ugandensis, assembly GCA_035236585.1. Taxonomy (NCBI): domain Eukaryota; kingdom Viridiplantae; phylum Streptophyta; class Magnoliopsida; order Canellales; family Canellaceae; genus Warburgia; species Warburgia ugandensis. The sequence continues at coordinate 41,362,390 of CP141133.1, forward strand.
AATTAAAAGTTGAAATTTTAAAAGTGGAACTGGAACTTTGAGTTCTAAGAAAAATTCATTTTTATAAAAATAAAATCAAGACTTAAAACTTGGATATTTGTAATGTACTAAAAAAATCAATCAGAATGACTATAAGTATGTCAAATTTTGAGTTCGGATGAAAAATCTTTATTTTTCTCTATTTTTATGAATAAAAGGATAAAATGGTAATTTTACTCATAAACGAGAACTAAGTCATCAATATTTAGAATGTACTCGGAAAGTCGATTCCAATGGCACTAAGTACGCTCAATTCCAAGTTCATAGGAATAAACCCTATTTTTCTCCAATTTTGGAATTAAAAGGGCAATTTGGTCTTTTCACAACTATGTGGGGCCTATAAGGTGGGCCAACGGTTTGGAAGACCACCATCATGAGTTAAACCACTACTAGCTGCTAGTGGAGAAGGAGGTGGTAGTGGAAATCCAATGACAATTTAATAATAAAAAGAAATCAAACATAATTATTACATATAATCATGAAAAATTCAAAAATCCCTATAAATAGCCCAAAATTTTTTCCTAGTGTTCTTCACGAGGTCCCCTAGAATGCCTCAAAATCCTAGATCAAAACTCCCCCTCCATCTTCCCCATTTCTCTCTTCTTTCTTCTCTTTTTTCTCTCTAAATGAGCGTCTGTAGATGCACCTGGCACTCTAGGCTCATTGGAGACGTTGGGAGCGTCAATTGATGTGTCGTCCCCGATGAACCAGGGTTTCCACTTGGGAAACGCTAATTGAATTATCCATCCACTTCTAGCCATTAGTTTTCAATCTTCACCATTAGATGCATTCGGACAGGGCGGATCTACAAAAGCCCTAAGGCATTTGGATGATCCACCTTCTGGATCGTTGGTAATTTCAAAATGAAGAACAAGCACTAGTGAATCACCGTCTCCAGCAAGTTCTCCATCTATTTCCTGCCAATCGAACCAGATAATCTTGATCTTAAACTATTGGATAGATTATAAACGTTAAGACCTACAATTGCCCCATGATTCCAGATATTTTTCGGCAACGACAACGGAGAAAACACCGTCTATATATGTTTCCGACAAAGATAGGGTTTTCAGTGATGTTCCTAATCTCTAGTGAATTTTTCTTCACCAGCCGGCCCAGGTAAGTGCTCCCCTTCCTTCCTACCTTCATTCTGGTAAATCATCTATAGTTTCCAGCACCTCCCTTGGGTAATCCGGCCTCCAGGTGATCTCCCCGGCCGTTGATCCATCGGGAATGATAGACCCAGCAGCAAGGTTGAGATCCCATCCATTCATAGCTTAGATGAAACTTCTGAGCCATTGGATAGATTCCTGGGGCCCAAAAACCCTAGGAGATGAAATTTGGATTCTTGATCTTAAGAGAAGAGGGAGATCCGGTGATGGGTGATTCGACAGTCCAAATTTGGACCGTCTTGCCTATCATTGGTCACCCGTCCCTAGTGATGGGTAATCCCAGGTAACAAGCACGGGCCGACCTCCTATTTGTCGGTTTTTGTTGTGATGATCTCAACCGTCCAATTTTTTAACTAAAAGCTTATTTCTTCAATTAAGAGCTCAATTTAGCTCAAATTTTAGATCTGAAAGTTTCTATAGATTTCTTGTGACTTGTATAAGGTACTGAACTCATAAAATTTATGTTTTGATGCATGTAAAATTTTGTTAATTAAGAAAAGTGTTACTAATTTCTATGATCAGTGAAATTTGGAGTGATCAGACTTTATAATTCTAATCCACTGATGATATTGTGATTCTAGAACATGGAATTAACTATTAGAGGTGACTGATATATATTTAATTAATAAATCTAGCCTTAAAATAAGAAAAATCATAAAAAAAAGCATGGATCTTCATGATCTGATTAATCAAGCATGATCAGACCTTTCAAAATAGTTTATATGATGATTTAAATATATAATTATAATAATTAAAAGGTTGGATGTAATTTATTTTCCAGATCTTATGATCTTGACCCTTAAAAGTAGTAAAATCCATAAAAGTGAATGGAAATTTCCTTGATCAGTTATGATTGGATAGTATGGATGTATTTGGATGATGATATAAAGTTTAGATCATATGGATTAATGGGCCCGATGAGGCTAATTTGGGATAGATTGAGATCTAAGCCCTTAATTTTGGAAAAATGACTTAAGATCTTCTTGATCGGTTGGATCAAGAAGGATTAGATCATTTGATGAGATGCATCATTGATCTAATGATAAAATCACACTAAGAGAATGTATTAGATCTAAAGGAAAATGAAAGATCAAGATCTAAACCCCAAAAGGGATGAAAAATGAATAGAAATCAACTATGACCGTTGCATCATGGTGAACTATTATGGCATGTTAAACTTTCATTTGAATAATTGAATGCTATTATAATTTTATTTTATTGCTTAGTAGATTAATTGTTAGATTTACTTATTTATTTACTTATGCTTTAATGCTTATGTTATGAAAATTACATTGAAAATGTAATTAAATGAAAAATAGAGTTGAAGGACATTTACATGGAATGAATCACATGGACTTAATGATAGTAAGGGCTATAGTTAGTAGGATAATATAAGGATTATCAAATCCTTGACCCAAATTAGGAGAATAATGAAACCCCATGAATGACATTTTAAATGTTCATGGATTTAATTAAAATCAATTAGAAAGAGTAGTTAGGGTTAAAATGCTTATAGGAACCTTATGAAAGGTTGAGCTAAGGTCACTTTAGTGAATGCTGAATATGGTAGTTAAGGGGGTTTTCTAATAAAACCTCACTCTTTCCCTACCTTCCATTGATGTTTGTGAGGTCCAAACACCTCCTTACATGAGGATTGAAGTAACCACTTTGTATTTAGTCATTCAACTAGTAAGCCTTAGTCAATTGGAAATAAGAGGGACAGTCTAGACTTAGGATGAAATAAGCTATCTTAAACAAGTAAAATATTAACTGGTTGAATAATAATAAGATCATAAAAAGTTAGTAAAATATCTAATCTTAATAAAAATGCTAAGTAAGACAATCAACATCAAACAAGATCCATAAGGAGATCTTAAATGATCAAGAAAAATAAGAATCATAGCATCGTATTGTATTTAGTGCGTATGCTTATTAGTATGTATGTTGTAGATCAAATTTAGATCATTAGATTAGATAATCCAAACCCTTGATCAAATATGATTCAAGGAAGAGAACCAAGATCCTCCTCCTTAGGGATGATTAAATAACTGAACTTAGATCAAAGAAGAACTAGATGATAGAAGATCTAGGCCCTTGATCTTTATCAACAAGTATAGATTATTGATCAAAGGATCTATGAAAGATCAAGATCAAAGAGATGGATACACAAAGACTTAGAGATAGAAAATACTTAGATTTGAAAGATTAGAAGAACATTCTAACCATCAGATCTATAGATTAATAGGATAAACATTATCTGAGGAAGATAGATTGTATGGATGATAGGAACATAAGACAGATCTAGATCCTTTATACCAAAGGACAAGATTAGATGAGGAATATAAATGGGAGATTATCAAGAATTGTACAGATAATGACATTATGTATGTATTTACAGATTTCATACGTCAATCATGGAGGATCTGAAGGAATGGATCACTACATGAGGGTAGGTGGAGCTTTAAGAATACAAGACCTATGGTCTATGGAATTGTTGTTATACATAGACATTATAATGCTTAAGGATGATAATATGCATAGTTACATTTGAATCATAATTCATGTATATGAGATAGAGATAACTATTGAAATTAGATGGAATACATAATAAATACCTAGGTGTCATTTATGATTACCCCTAAACTTAGATAAAAACATAATAATAATGGATCTCATTTGTATCAAATGAGTATCCTTACACTTAATAACATTTGAATACCATATTAAAGGAAATGAGGATCATTTACAATAAATGATTAATCCCTAAACTTATATGAACATGGGTATCTCTCATTGTAAATGAGGATCCCTAAATCTAGAAATGAAATTATATCCTTAGTATGAGGATATTGAATACGAGGATGATGATATAATTAGATATATCATCTGAGATGTACAAGAAGTATTTTAGATGCAAGCATGGAGGCTTGTGGTTTTTTTTTTAAACAGGCATAAGCTTGGGGATGCTATGCTAGGGAAGTTTGAGGGTTTGACCACCTGCTTCCCTAAATTTGATGATGTTATGATACCTTGCCCAAAGAGAGGCTAAAAGTCAAGTGGGGCAATTATGGGAAGGCCCCACTGTGAAAGTCCTATCTCCCCATACGGGCAGTGACACAATATTTTTCACCTTGGTATCAGTGGTAAATAGGGCAGTTATCTGAGCGCATTAGTACGGATCAGACTGCAGCATGGTAGTCCTTGAATATTTTGCATTATGATGCATGGCATAGTGAGATGTCGATACTACCCCATTGAGGGAGTATTTTCCCAGCAAGAGTTTGGATGATTTTATCAACTCAGTATATCTGAGTATGATTATTGATGTTTGAGATATTGACTATTTTTCACAATTTTGTCTGTATATATATATATATATACATACAATATAGTGGTGAGTGGTTTGGAATTATCATAATAGATGATACATGATAGATTATATATGGTATGGTTCATGAAAATTGAATGATGTTATGTAATAACCCCAATTTTTGTAAATTGATTGAGAAAATCAATAAAGTTTGAGCTTTCAGAAATTCTGGCCTGGAATACTAGGTTATTGGAAATTCTCTTTGTTATAGAGATCAAAACATTATTTTATACTTAGAAATTATGAATGTACTTGAAAAACCGATCAAAATGACACTTAGTACATTCAATTCCGAGTCAAATGAAAAATCCCTAATTTTCTTTATTTTATTAATAAAAGGGTAAAATGACAATTTTACTCATAACTAAGATCTAAGACATTAATATTTAGAATGTCCTCAGAAATACAGTTCCAACGCCACTAAGTTTGTTCAATTTCAAGTTCAAGAGAATAAAATGGATTTTTCTCCATAAAGGGCAAAATGTTCCTTTCACACCCCATGGGCCCCCACAAGGGACCCACAAACAAATCCAACGCCTAGAAAACATGTTTTGAGTGGTCAAACCACTACCAGCTGCTAGTGGAGAAGGAGGTGGTAGTGGAAGATCCAATGTTAATTTAATATTTAAAAGAATTAAAACATAATTATTACATGTAATTATGAAAAATGTAAAACACCTATAAATACCCTCTAAAAATCCTCCAAAAATGTTCATTAAATTTTTCACGAAATCATCTTACTTACTTTTAAAAACCAGATCTAGATTCCTTCCCAAAATTCCAAAACTCTCAAAAATCTTCCTTCTTGCACTTTCTCTCTCCTCTCTCTAATTGGAACAAGAGACCTAAATTAAATTAGGCACTTTGTTCTGAGTTGAATCTCATAAATCCCAACCTCCATACAATCCTAGACTACCTTATCTACAAAACCCCCAAATCAATTTCAAGATCCAATGGTGCAATCAACAGAAAATCACAAAATAAGGGACTATCAGACTATCTTATCATCAAAGGGTATTCATTTCAAATTGGGCTTCAAAACTACGTTGTTTCTCCAATTAGGTAGGTGGAACCACTTCTTATACCTATTTTATGATGTTTTATGTAATTTTTATTTTTATGTAATTAGTTTTGGGTTAAAATTTATAAAAGTAAAGTAAGGACCAGAACCCTTCAATTCTAGATGATGGAGGGCTTAGACGGAAAATTTGAGCCATCCAATCGATTCATAAGGGTCCAAAACCCTTAGGATAGAAATTTCAAGAATTTTTATTAAGTTTTGAGCCCTTAATTGTAAAGAGATTGATTGGATGGTCCAAAACGGACTATCTGATCTCCCAAATCAAAGCGGGATGATGGGACGTGCGACAAAACACTGTACGTCTATGCGCGCGCGATGTCATCCCGACGGGATGACCAGTCACTTGGGGAGCGCATTAAGTGTGCGTCTTGGTGATGGGGTGCGGCGATTGCTCTGCTTGGGCCGCTCCTCCCAATCAAATCTGGGCCATCCATTTCGCTAGGCCCAGATCAAATCTGGACCCTAGGAACGACTGTGAACTTCAAAGTACAATTGTGGAGTCATATGAACTCCAAATTGAGATTGGAAAGAAGCTATGAAAAGCTTATAATGTCTATTTTCTTCTGAAACCATAATATTGATAAAAACATTCAAGAAACTTTTGTTTTTAAGAATTAAGTTTCTAATTTTCATGATCTTCAAGATCTGAAATGATCAGATCTTGGGGATCTAATTTTCTGATGATATACTGTTGAAATAAAGTGATATCCATTATTTAATTTGATCAGATCCTTGGGATGGATTGAATGAATGATATTATAATGGAATCCATTGAAATCATGGATTGAATATGACCAAAAACAAAGGAATATGATCTTGGACCTTAATGGAGTAAAAGCCTTAAAAATTAATTAAAACCCTTGATTAAAAAGGAAAAGACCTAAGATCTAATGGTTGGATCATAAGTAAAAGCTTTAATAATGAGAAATGGGTTAGTTTGAGTGATGCATTGATTTCATTTGATTTATTTTGTAAATATAGGATCCATGATAGATTATTTTAGTATAACTTCATTTCAAATGTCCATAAAATTATTCATGAATGATGATTTATAGCTTAGGACCATGTTGGTATGATTTCATGCAATTGCAACTTAAGACCATGCTAGGATTTCATGTTAGATTAGACTATGGTATGAGATGGTACCTTAGGTCCATGATTGTTTAATTTGAGTTTATTAGATAAAGTACATTAGTTAGAAATTATGCTAGTCTAATCTTAAGTGCCTTGTACCATTATTATTAGGTTGTTCAATTATGTAGTTTATGCTTTAAAGTTATAATTCATTTATGGTTAAATTTTATTAGTAGATTTAATTGTTAAAGTAGTTATGAGATAAAGAGCATAAAACACCAAAAATGGAATCTAATGAGAAAGTAGAGTTTCATGACACAAATAAAAAGTGAATTATTTCACTTGGACTTAATTAGTAAGGGCTATAGTTAGTAGGACAATATAAGGATTATCAAATTCTTGACCCAAATTAGGAGAATAATAAACCCCATGAATGACATTTTAAATGTTCATGGACTTAATTAAAATCAATTAGAAAGAGTACTTAGGGTTAACATGTTCATAAGAACCTTATGAAAGGTTGAGCTAAGGTCACTCTAGTGAATATTGAATATGGTGGTTAAGGGGGTTTTCTAATAGAGCCTCGCTCTTCCCCTACCTTCCATTGACTTTTGTGAGGTCTAAACGCCTCCTTACATGAGGATTGAAGTAACCACTTTGTGTTCACCCATTCAACTAGTAAGCCTTAGCCAATTGGAAATAAGAGGAGTAGTCTAGACTTAGGCTGAAATAAGTTATCTTCAACTAGTAAAACATTAACTGGTTGAATAATAATAATAGCATAAAAGGTTAGTAAACTATCTAACCCTAATAAAAATTGTAAGTTAGATAAGTATGATCAAACAAGATCCATTAGATCTTGAATGATCAAGAACAATAAAAAGAAATAAATATTTCTTGATGATGACATATATATATTACTTGCAACTTAGATCAAATAGAATAGAAGATCTTAGATCAAATGGAAGAAATGAACCCTTGATCAAATATGATTCAAGGAAGAGAACTAAGATCATCCTCCTTAAGGATGATCAAACAACTAAACTTAGATCAAAGGAGAACTAGATGATAGAAGATCTAAGTTCTCGATTTTTATTAAAGGATCTATGAAAGATCAAGATCAAAGAAAGAAATACACAAAGACTTAGGATAGAAAATACCTAGATCTGAAAGATTAGATGATCATTCTAATCATCAGATCTATTGATCAATAGGATAAACACTATATGGGGAAGATAGATCATGATAGGACAAAAGATCTAGATCCTTTATATCAAAGGACAAGATTAAACAAAGAATAGAGATAGGATTATTCATATTGTATATGTATTGACAATATGTATAGATTTATAGATTTCATACACCAGTCAGGATCATGGAGGATCTGAAGAGATGGATCATTATTTGAAGGTAGGAGGATTTATGAATGCATCTACATGGAATGTACATGTTGAACACATGACCTTATATTGACAAGTGTAATGTTAATACTTGTATTAAATCACTTGAAACCCTTATGATCCAACCAAACACATATGAAATGGTTAAGTAACAATTGAGGATTAGACTCTAAGTGAATATGGAACTAGAAGATATTCCATGTGAAGCTCTGTGCTGATGAGGGCGGGCCAAGAGAAGGCTGGCAGGCTTCTAGGCTAGGGTGAAGGACAGAGAGTTAGTCCCACAATGCTTGAGGAAAGGAAACAGGGTTGTTTATAAGAGTTTGGGGAACACTAATGGTCACAACACGTTTTTCCTAGAAAACTGAGGAAGAACAAAACTGTGAGGGGTGTATGGGCAGCCCAAAGTAGACAATATTGTGACTATTGGAACCCGGGGGTGTTACAAATGGTATCAGAGCCAGTTCCCCTCGTGGTGTGGTGGCTAGCCACACGCAGGTGCCTGGTCGTGGCTATCACGAGGGGACGCGTGTTCCCGAAGCAGGGAATATGTGAAGCCCTGGGCCGATCAAGGTGGGCCAAGAGAAGGTTGGCAGGCTTCTAAGCTGGGGTGAAGGACAGAGAGTTAGTCCCACATTGCCTGGGGAGAGGAAACTAGGCTATTTATAAGAGTTTGGGAAACTCTAATGGTCATAACACATTTTCCCTAGAAAATTGGGGAAGAACAAAATTGTGAGGGATGTATGGACGCCCCAAAGCGGACAATATTGTGACTATTAGAACCCCAGGGTGGTACAATAAGTGGCTATAACTTAGAGATTCTGAAGAAATTCAGTGGAGACCTATAGCCTAAGTGAGTTTTATATCCATTCATCCTTCTTGAGAGGTTATAAATATTCCTAATTTTCTTCAGTACGCTTAAAGAAAATTGATCCCAAACTCTTAAATTTGACTAATTACCTGAATAATTAGAATACTACTTTTAAAATTCTAAAAGTTCATTGAATTTGATAGATTATAGGAAACCTAGAAAATGATTTAGGCGATCATTGTTGTTAACCTAGAAACATAAAGCCTACCTAGAAATAGTTTTACCACTAATTACCCAACTTGAGCCTTTTATATTAAGCCTTTTCTTTTACCACCCAAATTACCCTTCACTCATATTAACCCAGTATAAATTATCCATTGCCCATTTTCTTTGAAAAATAAGTTAGAGAGGAATGAAGAAATACTTTTTAAGTGTAAAGTGAATATCAAGAAAAGAAATATTCTTCAAAGTAATTCAAACTAATATATAAAGAAAAGGGTCTAAATTTTTTTTTTAAAGAATATAATGAAAAGTGGAAAAAGAAATAATCACTTCAGCAAAGGAACGAAAGAATTATCAACTTTAGAGGACCTCTACTTATTTTTGAAGAAATTTTGAATACCCTCATACCCTTTCTTTGATACCCTGTCCTAAGCCTATGTTTTGTCCCAGTTAAAGACCTATTGATTTTAGGATGAATATAGTCTTGATGAGGAAATGAATGGATAGGTTCTAAAAGAGTGGTATTTTTAAATATTCAAAGGTAATGGCATCTATTCTAAAGGGATCAAAATAATTAAATTCCTAAGTAACTCCTGTTTTTCATGAGAATATGTGAGATAAATTTTCTTGTATTGACTTAACTCACATAATTAAAAGAGAGATATGATTTGACCCCTATATCTAAGAGATGTTGTTTCTGAGCATATGTCTATTAGTGAGGATTGAGGTCAAAACATATTTCAGATGGAGTTCAAAAGTTAGAAGTCTACTTAGATATCAAGATTATTCTATATGTAGACTATACACATGCACACACACACTCTGAGATCTGAGCCTAAGTGGAATGACTTTGGCATATGGGTAGGGTTTTGAATTCTTCAATCATTTTAATTAGTATGCTAAAGTTGATGCGATTTATTGAAGATAATTCTCTGAGGAAAAAGAGGATTTGACTTAAAAAATAATAATTTTTGAAATCATGCCATTTGGTTTTTTGCATGTTTTGCTCAGGACTAGCAAAATGCTGGTTGGGGTGTGTGTTAAGTGTTCAATTTTAGTCAAAATGCCCCTAATTTAGCGTTTAATTAGATCATCTAACCGTTCGTATTTGTAAATTTTAGCTTGATTTTGAAGTTTGCTCCAATTGACCATCCAAACCTTAATTTGTCAAAATCAATGGTCAGATGATCATTAGAGCTCATTAGGTGATTAATGTAGGGTTTAGATAATTCTAACTTGGTCTTTTATTTTGCAGATTAATCAAAAGAGGCATGGATGTCTAAGATCTAGGATCAATGTTACAAATCATCCATCAAGGATTAATGGTGCAGATGGAATAAGCCATTAAAAGAAACTTTGTGTTAAAGGAAGATATGGAAGAGATTTGGAAAGTGCCCCTAGTTGGCAGTCCCCATGGAGGAAACTAAGCTAGAAGGAAAGTGGAAAGCTCTTAGAAGGTATGGGCTTTAAGGAAGGCAACATTCACAACCCGTAGGGGGAAACTTCCTCTTCTCTCTCAACCACCTTCTCTCTTACATTCCTCTTAAACACCCCTTTCCCATCCCCAACTCACGCATAACTCCTTCTTTCCCTACTACTCACTTTCCCTCCTTATTCTTCTCTTTTTCCTCTTCTTTCCACCCTCTCTCACGCACAATTCTCTCTTCTCCTACCTTCCTCTTCTCCTCTATTCTCTTCTCACCCTCCCTCTTGGCTAGACGTAGGAAGGAGTCAGACTACCCCCTCTTCTATTGTCTGCCCCAGCTTGCTCCACATCCCTCTCACCCCCACCGTCCTTCTTGGCTGGGCCCTTCTCCTCTTCATTCTTCTCTCCTTGGCCTCCTCTTCTCTCACACTTTCTTCTCCCTCACGTCGCCCTCTCTCTTTCACCTTCTCCACGGTAGGAGCAACTTCGCCCTCCTCTTCTGTCTCTCACTCTCTTTGGCTCCTCATCTCTCTCTCTCTCTCTCTCTCTCTCTCTCTCTCTCTCTCTCTCTCTCTCTCTCTCTCACCTCTGTGTTCTTCTCTTGTTCATGCTCTTTGCCTCTCACCCATAGACAAACCAGCCCTCCTCTACTCTACCCCATCTTCTCTTCCATGGATCCTCCTTTACTATCTATTCCTATTTCACCCCATCCCTGCTTCCATCGCATCTCCTTTTCCACCGGCCACACACCCAATAGCCCATGTGTCGTCTCTTCAGCATGTCGTCTACTCCCTCAACCAGTGGACGACCTCACCCATCGGTTGGATAGCATTTCCAACTCCCATCACCAACATCATCTACCTTGCTCAGCCTAGCCATTCTCACTGCTTCAGACAAAAGCCCCCTTCTCCTCCATTCCAGCGATGATCACCACTGTCGGCTGGCCCAGGAACGGAAACCCAAGTTAGGTTTCGACTCCTTTTCCCTTCCCCTCTCCTTTCTCCCTCTCTTTTCTCCTCTTCCCTTCTCCCCCCTCCATCACCATCTTCTTCTTCATTAGGTTCTGGTTTTTATTAAAAACCAGATTTTTCATTCAATTCTAGTTTGCCCTTCCTCCTTTAAACTCAATTACATTTCTATGCTTACCTTTTATTTACAACTGTGTCCCCATTTTATTCCTGTTCTATTTTATTTTTCTTATCCAAGAACAACCCAATCCTTACTAGATCAATCAAGGCCTAACCCAAAAGCCTTAATCAACCTAAAATCTTCAATTTCTGCTTTGTTTCTCATCTGATTTCAAATTAACTTTACAGTTTCATTATTAGGACATCCCTAGATCTAATTGATGTATCTGATCTTTAATATAAAGTCAGTAACTTAATCTGATTAGTCCAAATCTTGAAATTACAATTTACCCCAGATCTTTGTATTTTTGCAGAATATGACAAATCCAACTGGTAGATCTCTAATCAAGGACATACTAAAGACATTTGTAAAGGCTGAGATCATATTTTAAGATATTGATAATAATTAAGCTAGGGAAGTAGTTTTTTTCATGTTATTTGATTTATTTATTTTATTTAGGAACTGAAAATTCTATAATTTTGAGAAGTTGATTAAATCTAAACTCTGATTATAATTTGAATATTTCTAGTAATTTTTTAGTAATTTATTTTTAAATTTAGATAATTAAATTTTATTAAAATTCTCACTTTTTAAATCAAGTCCCCGTAGGATTGACCCGTACTTGCATAAGCTACACTACAATAGCTCATGCACTTGCGGTTAAACATCAATAACCCACCAAAAGATCCAATTCAATGAGTTGGATGAATTGGGAAAGGAAGCATATATGACTCCGCATGACTATACAAAGACTAGATGAAGGTTAACCATGATTGCCAAATCTTAAGAAAATCCTTCACACCAGTACAAAAAGGTCTTCTTGTATAATTCAAGATTGCATCTCTTTCTAGGCAAACTTAGATCTTGATGACTGGACCTTACATAGTACACACAGTATATCATCATGGGGCCATCAACATTGAAAAGGATGGTGAGATCCTAAAAGTAAATGGTTAGAGGTTAAAACCTTTCTTAGAACTACTGAACCTTGAGATTAAAGAGACACTGTTAGAGGCATCACATTATCATGATCTACCTTAGAATCTTCCAAGAAACCTTGTAGATCATCTTCCTTGCCCTCATCATTACGTTTGGCTGAAGACATAAAACTTAGTGCTCCTTGAGAGGCTAACTAGATGTTTTTCAAATCTCAGTCTTCTACATCTTTCCATTTACATATAGGTCCAAATGCTTTCAAACATTGAGGACAATGTTTCATTCAGATTGGGGGGTGTAGATGCACACAAAGATTTTGGATTTCTTGAGTTTTCTTGTATGTTTAAAAAAAAAAAAAGATTTTGAGGTGGAGTTCCCTTACTTTGATGAGAGCTAGATTTTCACAACTTAGTAATTCTACCAATTTAACCTATTAATGGAAGTGTATATAGTTAGTTTTGCATATTATTAACATGTTGAAGCATTTTATGAAGGTTAATTCTATGAAAATATTTACACATAGCACATAGTCAAGACTAATAAAGAGGTATGACTTAGAGACCCTAAGGAAAATCAATGGAGATATATAACCCAGTGAGTTTTAGAGACTTACTTATTTCAAAGAGTTATAAGTAATTTCTCATTTTCTTCAACGTACAAAATTTAGTGTGATCTTGTTATCCTTTTTTTGGTTAACTATCAAGAATAAATAGGAGTACTAGTTTTCTTTCTAGAAAATTTATTGAATTTGATAGGCTTTACAATACCTAAGAAATGATATAGGCCATCCTTGTTCAGCCAAGAGACATAGAACCTACCAAATATAGTATACCACTATAGCCGCTTGAGCCTATTATTAAGCCTTTTTATTTCTTAACCGCACTTAACTTTCCACAGAAAAACTAAGAACTAAAATCCAATACCCATTTTCAAAATGAGTAGAGTTCACAGAAAAAGTTCAAAAAGGAAAAAAAGTTAAAAAAGTGAAAAACACCAGAAGTCCTTATTTCAAAGAAGTTAAAAGAAAAGTGAAAAGAAAGAAATGTCAATAGAGGAGAAAAATTAAAAGAAAAAGACAAGAGTACAAAGGATATTCACTTCAATCAAAGAAAAAGTCCAACAATCAAAAGAAGTCCTCTACTCAATTTTGAACCTTTGAAACCCTTATACCTTTCTTCTCTAAACTTATCCTAAGCCTACATTTGGTCTCATTTAAAGACCTATGGATCTTAGGTGGAACACAACCTTAAAGAGGATATAAAAAGAAGGAATTAAGGTAAACTACCCTTATTATTATTGGTGATAACATCCACTCTTAGGGATTAATTTTCATTGGCTCATTAATGCTTAAAAATTTATGTGAATCATTAGCCTTGTTGAATCTGATCACATAAAGAGAGAAATATGCTCAATGGCTTCTTTGATAACTTCATTTTTGAGAGTATACCCATGAGGACTTGAGGTCAAAACATATTTCCAATGGAATTTAAGCATATCTAATTAGAAGTCATGATTTTGTGCTGGTACACACACATACACTTCGATAAAAATAGAATAAAATGTCTTTAGTATGTGTAGAATTTGTAGAATTGTTAGTCATCTCCATTAAGTTATGAAAGAATTGTTAGTCATCTCCATTAAGTTATGAAAAACTAGTAGAATGCTAATGAATGAGGATTCTCTGAGATAAAATAGGGGGCTCAACCTTAGAGAATTTTATACGTATATTCACTTCAAACCCTCACGAGACATAACTCATCCACTAGGGGTAACCTAGGGGTTTAAGGGCTTGTTGCATGCATTAAATGCAATTGTGAGTACCTGCAAAAGTGGAAATTTGTATTGGTTTTTGTAAAATGATTTTTTCAATGTTTTGTTCAGGACTAGCAAAATTCTTGTTTGGGGGTAAGATAAGTGTTTAATTTTGAATAAAAAACATCTAATTAGTTACCCATGTGTTATAACTTATTGGGGTAAATTACGAATTTTGGCCAAAATGTGTAACACATGCATATTTGACCTAATGACTCAAAATTTTGATATTTTGTAGGTTTAGAGGCTAATTCAAGGTAAGTATGTGATTAATTATATTTTTCTAGGATTTAGTTGGAGTTTTTCTTTTTTTGTAGAAAGCGAGATGAGGATCCTATGGTCGAGATCTATTAAGCTAAAAATTGGCAATCAAGATCAAAAGACTAAGTCAAAACCTTAAAGTCATCACTTGATCATAAGATCAAGGGTCCAGATCATCTTAAGATGACTTGAAGATGGCATGGAAGAAGTCAAAGTTGGCCAAAGTGGGGCCATGCACAAGCCATGCAAAGTCCACCACCTTTGCATCGGTTTCGCTTAAGCCACTTAGCCATATTCAAGCCATGAACAAGGTGACAAACTAAGGAGCCTAGCTAGTTACCAAAACAAAGGATTTGAACTATCAAGCTAAGCCAAGAAAGACATCTAAGCCATCCATGAAACCAAGCCAATGGAGCTCTCAAAATTAGCGATCAATCCACATGAGCCAATCTACATGGAAGGCCATGATTAGAGGAGAATCCAAAGAATTAGCCTTGGGATTTATGGGGGTTTTGAAGACAATTGAGGAAAAATCCACTAAGATAAGGTACCATGTGGACAAATATGAAGAAACCTCTCCATTTTTATTGTTTTTCCATGTTTTCGTCACTTCTTTTTCTCTTTCCACCTCACCACTAAGGAACACTACAAATTTCACTTTTCATTCAAGAGTCCTATCTTTCTAAGACTCTTCAACCTTCCTAAACTTCCATTCCAACCATCTAACCAATCCCCACTTCCTAAGAAGCTACCTAGTCAATCATCTCTTTCCACTTAACTTAACTTCCCTTCCTTATCTTTTTACTATCCATAATATCCTACCATCTTACTGATAAGTATTTAATTTTGAATAAAAAACATCCAATTAGTTACCCATGTGTTATAACTTATAGGGGTAAATTATAGTTTTTGGCCAAAATTTGTAACACATGCATTTTTGACCTAATGAATCAAAATTTTGATATTTTGTCTATCCAGAGGCTAATACAAGGTAAGTATATGATTAATCATATTTTTTTTTGTGATTTAACTAGATTTTTTACTTTTTGTAGGAAACGAGATGGTGATCTGATAGCCAAGATCGATAGAGATGAACGTTGAAGATCAAGATCAAAAGATTGAGACAAAACTTAAGAATCATCAATCCAAAATAAGATCAAGGATGAAGATCATATTTAGGACCAAAAATGGATAAAATCAAAGGAGTTAAAGGGGATCAAAGTGGGCCCATGAAGCAAGCCATCATTTTCACCACCTTTGCATGCAAGCCATTCAAGCCACCTTAGCCATATAAGTCATGAAAGATGATGACAAGCTAAGGAGTTCAAGCCACTCAAGCTAAGGGATTGAACCATGAAGACATGCTAAGAGAGCTAACTAAGCCAGACATGAAGCCTTCAAAATTAGCTATCAAAGCCATTAAGCTTAGCTAAAAGGAAGACTAGTATTGGAGAAAAATCAAGAGGATTATCCATGAGATTGTAAGGAATTTTTTGACGGAAATTAAAGAAAAATTCATTAGGATAAGTTGGCATGTGGACCAATAGGATGATAGTCTTCTATTTTTTATGTTTTTCTTACTTTTTGCTCACTTTCCACCTCACTACATAATAGCACCACGAATTTGAATTTCCATTCAAGAGTTCAAGACTATTACAAGACTAATCTACCTTTCTAAACTCCCAGCCCAACCACCAACCAATCCCCATCTCTTAGGAAATCACTTAGCCAATCAAAATTTTCCATCTCACCTCTATTTCCTAAAATTTTCCTACACATCACTTTCTCCTACTTTCCTCTCAGCTTCTTTTCTTCTTGCTCTATCTTTGCTATCTCATTCACCCACCTAAATTTCCATTTTTTAAGGAGTTCTATGGTTTTTGAAGGGGGGAGACGACCCTCCCTAAAAAAGAGGCGTCTTCCAACCTTAAGCCAAGCAAAAGGCAGCCCTTGTTGAAAATTGACAAGCCCTAGGTCTATGCATCATCTAACCGTTAGATTTCATATATTTTATATACACCTTAGGATCATCTATGAGCTAGGTTAGGAAGTGAAAAAAACAAATAAAAAGAGGAAGAAAAAAAAAGTGAAAGAACTCCTCGAGAAGGGGAGATCGCCCCCTTTTAAGAAGGAGGCGTTCTCCACCCTTCTTGCTTCATCTTGATCCTTCGGTATCTTTCTCTCCATGGAAGCCATTTCCTCCATGCTTCCACACCTCTGCCATTGGATATTATTTCCTTGTTTGATTCTTCAAAGTTCAGGTTAAATCTTCTCTTTAATTCCTTGCTTTGTTTGTTGTGTTATTCCCTTGCTTTCTTGTTCTTGTCCTGCTTACCTTCATGCACTTGTTTTTATGCCTTCGCTTCCCTTAAATCTAGCTTGCAATACTCTTCTTTTCTTGATCCACTATCTTAAGATCTAAGTTATTGTTTCTCTGGTAGTGACAACAAAGAGAAATAGTAGCTTAAATCTTTTGAGTTCCCTCCATCTTAGAATAGTTCCATCTTCTTAGCTTTTCTTCTCTTGGGTTTCTCTTGGGTTATACTTACATGTTATCTGAACTTCATTTACTATTGTTAAAAGGTGTTTCATATGTAATTGGAATTAAGTTCCATGTCATGGAAAAAGCATGCAAAGTCTAGCAATTGTATACATGTTCATGAGTTCTCTTTTTGATGTAATTTGACATTCATTCAAGAAAGTTCCTTGAGGATTATCATTGCTGCTTATTTCCAGTAGCTAAGTACTTTAGTTTTGAATTTTTTTTGGTATTTTAAATGCTCATCTTGGATATTAAAACTAGCATGTTGCTGGAATTTTCAGCAAAATAGTAATCATGAATGATTCGTGCTTGATGTTAGCATTTGTTATTGCTGGTTTGCTTGATTCTCCAAGGATTTAGTTAGACTTTTAGAATGTTGAGTTAATTCTTAGATTAGATTGCATGATAGTTAGCTATAAGTTCGTCGATTTCAATCTATGTTTACTCCTTGAATCATTCACACCTTTTCACAGATCATGCGTATGATACTTGGGTAGATTAGTTTTTAGTGTTTGATTAGCAGTTGTTCCCATTTAATGTCTTGTTGAGTTGTAGTTTGACCTTATTTTAGATTCTATTAATGATTAGTTTACATCTTAGTTCCATGCTTTAGATTTCATGCATTCCATTTTAGCCAAAGTTATATTCTAGTTCATGCATTCTTTCTAGCTTAATTCCATGCATACCACTTGTTTAGTTGTTTCCATCAGTATTACATGCTTTGATTTCTTAATTAGATTATTGTTTAGGTTTAATTTGCATGTTAGGTTAGTTATGAAAGTTTCCATGTTTAGGTTTAGAAATTTCTAAATTTAGGATTTCTCTCCTATGTCTGCTAGGATGCTCAGGTCTTTAGTTGACTCTGTTGCAACCCCTTTTCTTTTTATGTTATTAATTTAATTTTGAATTGAGTCATTATCAGATGTAGCAGAATGTCAAGGGATTTCCATCTTGATATATTATGGTAAATTCCACTCAATTGGCCTTGGTTTATGGATCTTGTTTGAATTAATGGTTTGGGGTAAGATATCGGGTCGATAAACCCAGGCATCTACTCTCCTATGTGCCGATCACTAGCAAATCCAGGGCCCCAGTGCCTAGAGTAGGAAAACAACACAAGCAATAGGAACAAGAAACTCAATCAATCAGGAAAGCAATAAAAATTGTAAATAAGATAAGAATGATCAAACAAGATCCAAGAAAGATCTTGAATGATAAAAAACAACAAAGAAAAGAAATACAAATGTAGAGTAAATTGTTGTTGTATGATTATACTTGTATTATAGAGTTATTAGATTAGAAGATCTGAACCCTTGATCATATATGATTCAAGGAGGAAAGATTCAGATCATCCTACTGAAAGACTATGTAGTATTTACCCTTGGGTAGAAGATGACATTATACGTATGGTTTGACAGATATATACTGATCAAAGACTATGGTAGACTTCAAGGAGTAGCAATACCTTATTGAGGTAGGAGGATTTTATGAATGCATGTACATGAGAAATACATGTTGAATACATGATCTTACGTCTAGAAATGTTGACAAGTATAATGTAAATACTTGTAATAAATCCCTTTCAAATCCATATGGTCCAACCATTATGATGAGAACATATTTATATGAAATGGTTAAGTGTTGAGTTAAGGTAAAACCCTAAGTAAATAGGGAAATAAGAAATATTCCAGCCCTAAGTAAATAGACAGATTGTTTGATACGTATGAGAAATATTTTACATACAAGCATGGAAGCTTGTGATTTTGTTTTAATAGGCATGAGCCTGGGGATGCTATGCTAGGAGAGTTATGAGGGTCTAGCCACCCACTTCCCAAAATTATGATATGATAGATACTAAGCCCAAAGAGAGGTTGAAAGTCGGGTGGGGCAATTATGGGAAGGCCACAATTGTGAAAGTTTTGTCTCCCCATATGGGCAGTGACATAGTTTATCCACCATGGTATCAGTGGAGCATGGAGCAGTTATCCAGGCATGCTGTACGGATTAGGCTGCAAGCATGATAGTCCTTGATGTATTTTGCACTATGATGCATATGAGATAGGCATAGTGAAATGCCTTATGTTTTGGGATGATGAAATGCCAGGTAATTGTATATTACCAGTATTTCCTAAGAAGGGAAATTCTCAATATAGGACTAGCTGAAATATGAATTTCCTATATTGGAAAGAGTTGATCAGCTTAGTTTGGGGAATGTTATTTGACTATTTTTATGATTTTAATGGATTTATCCATGTATAGTATGTATGTATAAGGATGTACAAATATGACAAAGTAAAGAGATTGATCCATGAGTATGTTTATGAATAATGGGATTATGAAGTATTAGGATTATACTGTCAAATTATTATGCTTCTTGAATCCCCTACCAAGTAGAGCTTGCTGAGATATTGTAAATGTTTGAATGTTTGAAATATCTCAGATACAGAGAAGGAGAATTAAGAGCTCAAGACTTTAGAAGATTTGGAAGAATAAATGATTAGGGTATATCCCTTAAAGACTTGTATTTTATTTGAGAGCATTCTATTGTATTGAGAGTTTTCATTGTATGGTGAGCTTTGAAATTTGGATTATGTAATTTGGACAAGTATTGTAATGATACCATAGGCTGTGTACTATGAACCAGTGGATGGATTCTGTAATTTAATAAAAGTATATTCCTTCAATGGAATTTTATCTTATACAAAATTTAACTTATGTTATGTATGAAGTGATGACTTGGGTTTTACAAAACAAGTTCTAAAGAAAAGAAGTTTTGCTGCTTTGTTTAGAGAATTTTTTTTACTACTAAGGGCCTTATCTTTGGAAAAAAAAAGTATTACAAAATGTATTATAAAAACCCATGTCATCACATAGTCTAAGAGACCAATTTTTCCCATGAGAGTTCACTGTTTTCACCATTCAGTGCTTAATTTCCCTATTAGATACCTCAACTTGCTCCTTAGTGTAACACCCCGAGATTTTATGACATTTTTTATTTATAATAATAATAATAATAATAATAGCATTTGGGATCCCACGATAAATTTTTTATTAATTTGTTTACTAAAACATTTCGTAAAACCTCTGGGTGTTATTTTTCCTTTCCCAACATCACAATTTTTAACTTAAAACATAATTAAAATTTTATGATAATAGACTTAAAACAATATGCATATCAATAAATGTCAAAATGCATTGGCGTCTTTATTTTCAATCAAATAAATATCCAAAATACAATATTAATATGGCCTAGGGTCTATCCATCATAAAATCCCATTAAATGTCCATCATATGTATAACTATCTTAATCAAATCCATAAAATAAAAGTATACAGTCCATATAGAAAGTCAAGTTGTAGTCCTGTTTATTAACTCACATCAATATCTATAACCCAAAGTAAGGAAATCTCCCACTGTTATCACGGTTTCTCAACGGTCTTGCCTTTCCTGATGTCGCGCTCGAGATCTAAGGCATTGCAAAACAAAGCAATGCCTCAGCAAGCTATTGCTTGTGTAGGTACATAGACAATTAATGAAATAAATGAAATAATAGTAATGACCAAATAAAAGAAATAAAATCATTATAACTCATGCCAACATAGTATCAATTTCTCAAATATGCTAAAACATGAATTTCATGAATTTAAACCATGATATGATCAATGTAATTGAGTTTACAATAATAATAATAAGGGCACCCTAAGGTAATGAGTCCCACAAGCATCATATACACTAGCATCTCTGATCATGAGTACTCATATCCAACCTTTGAGTGTCGTCACACCCAGGTATACCATCCCATCACCATGCTCATCATGCAAACACACATAATAAGAGTATGGATCGTCATGTTGCAGTGGCAACCCTCCATGGGTCTCAACCACCGCCACTCATTGTCGATACCATAATGGGAGACTTAGCGTCCGTCCCCATGGAAAGTCTCGGACCGATAGTGTGGACTATCCATGTTACCAAACCCCTACCAAATGCCATCTATGGGCAGGTGTCTATCATGTCACAATCTCATCACATCACAAATCTTGGAGGGTGGGTGGCCGGCCCTCTCCCTCCTAGCATGATGCCACTGAGTGAGAGCACCCGTCATAAAACATAAAACACTGAAATCATATATATGCCAAAACTCAAGAGTACTCGTAGCTCGCAATCCCCAAGGCACACCCCTCATCCCGGAGTTAGCCTATAAAAGGACCAGCCACCAAGTCTCCACTTTTCATTCTCATGCAATTCTATCAATTTCAGTTATGTAGTAAAGAAAAGGAATTTCTAATTAAGCATAATATGCAATATCATTCTCATGAAAGCATTTGTAATAAATCCACTTTATACATGCTTGAAAATCTAGTAACGATCATAGTATTAAATTCTAAATCTTGCAAAAATCACGATTACTATTAAGTGAAATTTAAATTCACAATCAACTATAATGCTATGATCATGCAAAGTTTGAAAATAAAACATTAATTGTCGTCACGTACCTCGACGTGAGATCACTAAGTTCGCTTGTAAAATCCCTTTAACTTATATGTTGAGATGCACCTGTACATGTCACATCACTATTTTAATTTTTTTAAAAGTAAAAGTGGATATTTATAAGTTTTTAGGTTAAATCTAGGTCCATGTCATCAATACGGTCACAACGCCTCTTTTAGATTGTGATTTGGACTCCTATAGCTCTCAAAAATCAAGTCTAAAGTGGAACTATGCCTCTTTTAGGGCTGACTGACCACCATAAGCTCTTTTGCACTGGCGACGTAGTTTACACTGGTTTACACCAGCACCCAGTTTACACTGAGTTACACGGGCAGCCCCAGTTTACACCGAGTTACACTGGCACCCAGTTTACACTGGGTTACACCGGCAGCCCCGGTTTACATTGGCGATGTGGAAACCAGTGTCGGAGAAGATGACTGGCTTTCAGTCATCTTCGGTGACCCTACAGGTGTCCAAATCACTTGGTTTTGAGCCATTTTGTTCAAAATTTCATCTAATTTCCATTTCTACCATCCTTTTGCATTGATTTTTTCAAAAACTATGGTTTTTATGCAATTTTCTCCATGTTCCTAAAACTTCTCTAGATACTCTTTTTCACATTTTTCGGCGTTTTCCACTATCGGATTTTCCTAAAACTTAAAGGGTTTGTTCTTGGGTCTCTTATATACTAGATGAAAGGTCTGATTTGCAATCTAACATGGTTTCCTTAGTGGATTTATGCCCCAATAGTAATGCACCCAAAGTTCTAGGAAAACTACGTTTTTCCCTTCCATGCATGCTACTGATCTATCTTCGCTCATATAATATGGAAATTAGGTAATTAGAGTTTACCTCATTTTACTGGGTGTTTGTTGATGTTGTCAAAGCCTTACTTGCCAAAAAACTGGAATTTTGCAGAGGCTAGGGTTTTAGAGAAAAGATGTGGTAGAGAAGATGATGCGAGGAGGAGTCTAAGAGAGATAGATCTTGCTAGGGATGAGGAAGGGAAGCTTTTCCCTTATACACTCCTCTCCGATGATTTCTCTTGCGAATTTTCTGGATCTGATAGAGGCATGTAGAAGAAGGGGGTGCCATTATCAATTCAGGCCCCTGTGTTTTTTGCTCTACCAATTTACCAAAATGCCCTTATAACTTCAACAGCTCATAACTTCTTCGTTTGAGCTCCGTTTTTTGCATTCTTTATGGTGTTGGAATCCTATCGACGTGTACTTTCAAATTTTTAAGTTTTCAGGACCAAATTCTATCTATAAAATTTTAATTTAATTTATTTAATAAATTATTAATTTATACCTAAAATTGAGGATATTACACCTAGTCTAGGGATGAGTGACCAATCTTCCCTACTATATTTCATATTTCTTCATGAGGGCTTCAAATGCTTAGTTACAAAAATGTTTACCTTCATCACTAATAATGGTGCGTGGAGTGCCAATGCATCAAAAGATGTTATCTACAAAAAATTGGACAACCACCTTGTGGTCATTTGTCTTAGACGCTACTGCCTCTATCCATTTGGACATGTAGCCCACTCCCACTAAGATGTATAACTTTCCAAAAGTGTTAGGGAAAGGACCCATGAAATTGATGTTCCAAACATAAACAAATTTTGACAACCAATAATGGGTTTGGTGGCATCATTTCCCTATGATCAATGTTCCCTAACTTTTGGAAGTGATCACAAGCTTTATAATAAGAATTAGAATCTTTAAAGTTTATTAACAAAGAAAATCCACATTGCAAATTTTTTGCTCCAGTCTTATTTGCATTGTAATGGCCACCACAAGCATGATCATAGCAAAGAGAGATGATTTTGTTGTCTTTATTAGTTGGTACACATCTCCTAACGATTTGATTGGGATAGTACTTCAACAAGTACAATTGTTCCATATGAAGTACTTAACTTTGGATAAAAAATTAGAGGTTTCTTACTTTGACCAATGTGTCAACAGTTGATCAGTCATAAGATAGATGACTATACCAACATACTAAGGTAACTAGAAAACTTGCATAAGTTACTCATCTAGAAAAGTTTCTTTGATGGGCACATGTTCACTAGAAGACTCGATTGTCAACTTGAATAGGTGATTTGCTACTACACTCTCGGGTTTCTTGTCCCAAATTTGTATATCACTTTCTGTAGCAAGAGAATCCATCAAATAAGTCATGGTTTAGTATCCTTCTTAGAAAGAAGGTACTTTAATGCTACATGTTCTAAATAGATAACAACTTTAGACCCTAAGAGGTATGACTTAAACTTTTCCAAGTTGAAGACTACGACCAACAATGTTTTCTCTATAATGGAGTAGTGTAGTTGGGTGTCATTAAGAGTCTTATTGGCATAATAGATCACATGGGGAAGTTTAGCAATTGTTTCCTAGAAATAGTGCCAATAGGTAATCTAAAGAATCTTACATGATCTCAAATGGTGCGCTCCATTCCAAGAGTTGTATGAAACGCACGGAGGTGAGCTCGGCCTTAAGACATTGAAAGGCTTTCATGCATTCTACATCAAAGTTAAAAACTACCTCCTTTGCTAGCATGGCTCAATAATAAGTGGATCTCCTTTGCCGTCCCAAGAGGGGGAAGAGTAAACATGATGTACTCTTTGGCCTTGTTAACCTCTATGCCATTTTATGAAATAATATGATGTAGCACTATGCCACTTTTCACCATGAAATGGCATTTCTCTCAATTAAGTACCAAAATTTTCTCTTAGCAGCTCCCCAGTACTAGGGCTAGGTATGCCAAGAACTCATCAACTGAAGATTCATCCATAAACAACCCAAGGAATTAGGCCACCATATTTGAGAAAATAATCATTGTACACCATTGAAAAGCAATTGATGCAATGCATAGCCCAAAAGTCATGCATCTATAGGTGAAGGTTCCAAAGGGACAAGTGAAGTTGATCTTCTCTTAACCCTTTAGTGCTATGGGAATCTGGTCGTAACCAAAATATCAACTAAGGAAGCCATAATGCTTGTGATAGGACAACTTTTCTAGCATTTGGTATATGAAGGAAAGAGGAAAATGATCTTACCTTGTGACTAAGTTTAGTTTATGGTAGTCGATACAAACTCTCCACCCAGTAGTCATGCTAGTGGAGGCTAACTCATTGTGTTCATTTCAAACTACTACAACTCCAAATTTCTTTGAGACAACTTGAACAGGACTAACCCAAGTACTATCACAAATTTGTTAGATGATACCTACATCTAACATTATAAGCACCTCTATCTGAGTACCTCTTTCATGTGAGGGTTTATCCTCCATTACGATTCCCGAGATGTGTTAACATGTTCTTGTAAATGTATTTGGTGCATACAAACAATTGAGCTAATTCCCTTTATGTTCGAGATGGACCACCCAATTGTTGTCTTTGTTCCCTTAGAACATTTAGCAACTTACTCTCATATTCTTGATCAAGATCAATAGCAATGATTATAGGTAGGGTTTTAGAGGGAGCAAAAAATGCATACTTTAAAATTTTGGCAATGGTTTTAGGTCTAAAGTTGGCATTTTTTTTGTGTCTTAATAATTACTATAAGTGCACAACTTAGTTGGAATAAAGAATTAGAAAATATGGGCTAATTAGCAAGAATTAAGAAAACTATTCTAAACTACAACTAGCTATAGATTAAAGTAATGAACAAAGCAAGTAAGAAAAGGAAAAGAGCTCTTTCATTAATAAGAAAATGGAAAATTTAATAGGATTGTTACTAAGCAATGGAAAATCTAGGCTAGAAAGTCCTTTTGATTCGGGTTTTACCCAATAATATAATGCAAATTTTTATAAAAGTCGAGATCCCTGTTTTAAAAACTTTGATTTTAAATTTTATTGAAAACAAAAATCAAATACAAATCATTTATTTCAAAACCCCAGGAGTCACACAACCACAAAATTGCATATTTAATAGTAAAATGATATTCTCAATTTTATCGAAAATCCAACAAAGTCTCCTCTGTAATTTGGACCATCTCATATAACACATGCAATACAAAATTACATGATGGATATAATACAGAAACACATATCACATAGGAGACTCAATCTTCATAACCATCCATCCAAACTAATTTTAAATCTCAATAAAACCATATAACAACATTACCCAAGGTCTGTCCATGCACAGCCATCACATCCAACATAGATACATCTATATCATCCAAGTCACAATATAAACCACACACACACACACACACACACACACACACACACACACACACACACACACACACACACACACACACACACACACACACACACACACACACACATATAGTCCATAACTAACACTGAGGTAAGGTTATACACAAATCTTGTCCATTTTTGAAATCTACTCTAAACATTGCATGAAGGCCTTCAACACCTTTGCTGCTATATTAGCATGTCTAACCTATTGTCTCACACTATATCTGAAGCATTGTAAAAACATTGCAATGCCACAGCAAGCTATGCTTGTGTAGGTACATAGACATTTAATGTAATAAAATTATAGCATAAAAGAATCACTAAATAGCAAGAACTAATATGAGTATAAATCATAATATCCACGAAATACAAATGCCATAAATCATGTCAATATGAGTAGCAAAATATCATGCGCAATAAAACAAGGATCTCATGGATATAAAGCATGATTTGATAAAATCTCACATGAACATAATGTCAATAGGCAAGGCACCCAAGATATGTGGGTACCATGAGTGTCCCATACACTCACACAATAGGTCATGGGCACTTATACCAATCCTCTCAGTGTCTTACACCCAGGCACATAATGATATATCGATGCTCATCATGCATATACACTGAAGAAGAGTATGAATCATCTGCTATAGTGGTAA
Organism: Warburgia ugandensis; assembly: GCA_035236585.1. Classification (NCBI taxonomy): domain Eukaryota; kingdom Viridiplantae; phylum Streptophyta; class Magnoliopsida; order Canellales; family Canellaceae; genus Warburgia; species Warburgia ugandensis. The sequence goes on from CP141133.1 coordinate 41,389,021, forward strand.
CCTGTCTTCTAGGTTTACCAACTACCACTCCCTATTGACATTGTAATAGGAAACTCACCGTCTGTTTGCATGGGTGGACAGGACTGGTAGGGTGGACTACCCATGATACCAACCCCTATCGAGTGCCATCTGTGGGCAGGTGTCTATTGTCCCATAATTTCAAAGGGTGGGTGGCTAGCCCGAATCCCTCCTAGCATGACATCCATCAAGTGAAAGCACCCATCATAAATCACAAAACACAAAAATCACGTAAACCAAGAGCACTTGTGGCTCGCCATCCTAAGGCACTACCCCTCATCTCGGGGTTAGCCTCTCAAGGACTAGCCACCAAGCCTCCTTGCGTACCTCATAAAACAAGGAGCACTCGTACCTCACTATCCCAAGGCACTGCCTCTCATCCCAAGGTTAGCCTCTCAAGCACTAGCCACCAAGCTTCCACCACAACTTTTAGGGAAATCATCCAAACTCAGTGATGCAATAAAGAAAAGATGTTTACAATCCATTAATAACAAATATATAAGATTCACATTATTGAAACCCAATAACGAAGATCGATCATAAAATCTCCTCAATACACTATCAAATTCTCATGTCTATAATAGCAAAATAAATAAAAAATCATAAGTGCACATATGAAAGAATTCATGTTATAACTATTGCAATCAATCAATATGCCATGATAGTGCAAGATTTCAAAAAATTAATATGAAACATTAAATGTCATCACCTACCTCAGACGAAGAATTACTCATTTGTCGGACTCTAGTCTAGCACGGTCCATCTCAATCTCACCACCTAGATACACATTACCTCCAAGTCACACATAGAATCCAAATTATCTAAATTAGATTCTTAATTATAAAACACATGATATTTCTATATCTCAATATATGGTGTTTTAGTACAATCTAATGGCTCCAAGCCATGGAATTTCAAGGTGGGGCTTGCCTCATTCGGCTAATAATCCAAATTGTAATGATTTGGGCCCACCTGTAACCATCAGGCTTCTTTCATAATTACATCATTATATGTTCTAGAGCTATCAAGCTCAGATTATTTCAATCTTACAAAAATTTATCAAAATCAACCAATCGGGCATCATTTTATGCTATTCATGCATAACCTTATATAATTATGGCAAAATCAATAAAAATCAAGAGGTTAGGATGATAATCAGCTAAGTCCATATGAAGGATATTTAGTAGTCCGTGTTGCTAGATCATCAATCGGTCACCTCAAATGTGCTCGATCAAAGATGTCCTTACCGATCTGATGACATTTCTCCACCTGTTCGTCCCAAATCAAAGAATACATCAATAATTTTATTCATATAATCTCAAAGATTCATTTGAACAGAATGGATCATCAATCTTGATCCAATTCTACATCTAAATCATCAATCAATCTCATTCGTTAATCAAGACTGGCTAGATTCCAATATCTCAAATCCAATATACCTCACATGGATCTTGATTTACGCATCACAAGGATCACGATGAATGATTCAGATCTTGAAATCACATCTCATAGATCTATGATCTTACATGCATCCAAATTGGACGGTTAGATGATCCTCAATAAAAGATCAGACCTTTCCATGGTGTAGATCACACCAAAATACCCCCTAGGGCATATTTTTTGTTCCATTCTAAGAAGTCACCAATGTTGATCAAATTCCTCAAACAAGGTTGTAGATTAGGGTCTCACCTTTACTCCCCTAAAATTTGGTGGCAATTTGACTTTGTTTGACGCCGAAAAGTTGCTAGTTGCTGAATTTCTACCACTTTTCAGCATCATCTTCTACAGCTCGATTCTCCCTCATTACTTGCCTGATCGTAGTGATTTTTTAGGCCTTTTGATTGTGGGATTATGAAAAAACAATCATCATCCCAGATCATTAATCTAAGCCATCATTTTTCCTGACAATGCTTGCAAATTTGGCCCTTATAAGAACACTCTTTTTCTCATTTTTACCACTGTTTCACGTAGTCATCGACATTTTACATTGTCGCCAATGGCTGTCGGCTCCTTCCTCTTTGTTCTCACTTCCTCCTCTCACTCTCTCTTGTCTCTCTCCTCTCCCTCTTTCTTCTTTCTTCTTCTCACATTGGGTGACAGTCGTTGACTGTCACCTAATAATTAGGGGGCGGGGGGGGGAGTAGGGGGTTTGTTATCAACTATGCCTCCTTGTTCGATATATCTTTTGTTTTTTATACTTCATGTTCAAAATTTCATATCTTTGCCATCCAGACTCCAATTTTAGAAAAATTTATATCATTGGAGTTGTCTTTCCGAGTACAATCCAATTTTGGAGGTTTCAATACTTGATTTGATATCTATCTAGTTCTTGACTTATAAAACTCTAATTTTTAAATTTCACTCAAATTGAGATTTAAAAATTAGGGATGTTACATTCTTCCCTTCTTATAGAAATTTCATCTGTGAAATTATTTCCATGTAATCCTCCAAACAATTCTAAAAGTTGTGACACCCTGAGTTTTTCCCAAAAATTTTTCACATTTATTTTCAAAAGGTGGCATGCCACTAATTTCAAAATTAAAAAATAGTGGAAGATAGTTTTCTTTGAAATTCATTTTTCCAAAAACCCAGATGTCATCTCAACTCCCATACTATACATCATATAGTTTTTATAGAAGATAGACATGCATTTTATGAAACAACAGGACCCATCCAATGGTTCACATACATAGCCCCTATAATTATTATATTAAATGTTCAAGTAGTATAATCCAAATAACTAACTACACAATACAAAAAATTTAGCAAAATATATACCTGAGCACAAAAGTATGGCTGTTGAACTACTCTTTCTTGTGTATGTCTTCTCCTGTCTGTCTGTATCTGAGATATTGTAAACATAAACATTTACAATATCTTAGCAAGCTATGCTTGGTAGGGGAGAGTTAAGAAAACATGTTAATTGCGTATGAATTAAGAATTTTACATCAATTAAAGTATTCAATTATCTGCAAGCCATTGATAAAGTAGTTATTTATAGTTCTTCTTCTTCCTATGAATATAATAATCACATTTTATAGATTACACTTTACATGATATATTCAATATATATAATTCACTGGGATTTTAAATATTTATCATTATCATTTTTCATATGATACCATACTCCAATTTTATTAATCATACTCTGCATAGTATATCTACCCATTCACTTCCCCATACGAAAACTTTTATGAAACTATGCCCTCCAACATATACATATAGGACTATATCATATATAGTTCATAGGTTTTATAACTTCCATTTGCAGACTATACTGGGTCTCATACATATACCCCTTACCATACGAGGATTATAAAACTTCAGCAGTTGCTAGTAACATCATAATAGGCATCTCATCATGCCATCATCATATAAGGCATCTCATCATGCCATCATATACGCATGTCTTCATGCTATCATATACGCACCATAGTGCATCAAACACAAGGACAACTATGCCGCAGTCTAAATTTGTACAGCGTACCCAGATAACTGCATAATAATCCACTGATACCAAATGTGGAAATAACAAAATCCATGTTCGGATGGGGGAGACCATGGATGTCACAGTGGTGGCCTTCCCATGATTGCCCCACTCGATGTTTAGCCTCTCATTGGGCATGGTATCCATCATATAATAAATTTTGGAGAGCGGTGGCCAAACCCTATAACTTTCCTAGCATAGCATCCCCAGGCCTATGCCTATCTAAATCAAAACTCTCAGGCCATCACGCTTGGATGTAAAATAATAATACACAGGTGTCTTGCTTGTCCATAATATATATATATATATATATATGAATATCTCATCATAAGAATAACATCCTTACTTATTAGGTGATCGCCCACCAAGGATGTACTATAAAATCCTAGACTCATACATCGCATATGATGTAATGGTACCCATGTACCACAAATGTCTTTTTGTCACAATAACATTTATGATATTTTTAAGAACAGATCATGTGTATCCATTAATATCATTTAGTAGGCTTTAATTATAAGCATGTCATTCATGTAGCATTTCAATTCACAAATTCTCATCATTCACAAGTAAACATTTTTCATCATCATGTATTACGCACAATTAAATGACATAATATCTATGATAAGAATAAGATCATGTTTTAAAAAACATGCATCTTACTATTAAGACATGCTTTCTTAATTCTCTACCTACCTCGTATAGCGAGTTCATCCATTTCCATTAGCTCATCGACGATGCTTGCAAAGTCTCACAGATCCATATTGATCTAGTCCTTGTTCTTCACATGAATTCACCAAATCAACTAATCCTAAGGGAATAATCCTTTCTAAGAACTTTTATGGTATGGACTGTAGAATTTGATCCTATTCCATACCTATATTCCTTGATTAATCTTAGCCACAGCTCCAGGTTAGCGAGATCATCTCTAGTAGGCTTCTAATCCTAATATCTTATAGGATTTGTGATTGACATGTCCTAAGGGTGATGATAGACTATTTGGATAGGAAAAGTGAAGCCAAATCATCACTGATTAGATGACCTGACCTTTGATCATAGGTCTAATAATTTTGATAGTTGAATCTTCCCAGATTGATATTTGGGAAGATAGGTTTTGGTTCCTCGCATCACAAGGATCTCGAGGGTACTCTCAGTTTTCCTATACTCCTCTTGGATTGCTCAGAATCTAGGTTTGAATGTCAAGGGTTAAACTAGGTCCTGTCCAATAGGTCATTATGAACATTAGATCATTGTTGGATGGCCATGGATCTGCCCGATCATGGCCGTATAGTATGTTGCTTCAAGATCTGCATCAAATCAACCCTGGTCGATGAATTGGTTGAGGGGTTTTTTCCATGATGTCAAGAGCAACACGATGAGTAGCTCGGATCACCAATCTGAGTCATTTCCACCTCTGTGCACATTGTTCCCTAGAGTTCTTCACCATCGTTGGGATTCTATTACCGATGATAGAAATGGAAGGCGGGAACAAAGATGGAGAAAAGGGAAAGTGGGTTTACCAGTGTGAGGCCTATTGGGCATCATCGGTAGAGTAAGAGAGATGGGAGATAGGAGGCGGCTGGCACACCATGTGCAGTGCCGACCAGAGGAGGGAGATGTGAGGGGATGACTTGGGTACTCCAGCCGGCCTGCCTGGAGCCCTGGCCGTGTTGTGCCTTGTAGAAGATAAAAGGGAAAAGGGGAAAAACACAGGTGGTCAAGGTTTGAGCAAGCCGGCTGTTCATGGCCAAGCCATGCCCCAAGAATCTGATTGAGGTGTTTCGACAATCAGATCTGATTCCAACCATAGAGGTGTGTCCATGAGTGAGGATCACCGTAGCAGTACAATAAGAAGGGCAACAAGCATCGAGGAGCCACGGATCTATCGGAGAAGAAAAGAAACCCTATAAGGGTTTCTGTCAGACGCATAGTAGGTGGAGCATCGCGATGAAGATGGGAAACGATGCTTGCTAGTGAAATCTTGATTTGGGATTTTTTTTTTTGTCAATGCCAAAGGGGGGGGGGGGGCTTAGTTGTTCGTTGGTGAACCCTACCAAGGTTTCGGTCAATCCCATTAAAGAAATGAAAGTGGGGGAAAACCCCATGCATGGAGAGATCGGGTGGTAGGGAGATTTTTCCCTTTGTGTGTCACTGAAAAAAGGGGAAACAAGTGGGGGAGATCAGTGCTTGGCTAGCCGCCTAGAGGGAAAACATGATCTTGGTTTTCCCATTATCACTGGAGAAATGTGATTTCAGGGAATGGGGGTTTGCTGCATGTTGGTTAAAAAAACTCGGTATGAGTTATTTGTTGTCGCCAGAAAACACAAATCCATTATGGATTTGCTCAGAGAAGATGGAGAGCTAGGGTTTGAGGGTTTCCGAAAAGATGCCAAAGAAGGGGGTTTCTTCTAGGTCGCCGAAAAACACAAATCCACTATGGATCTACTCGAGGAAGAGAAGCAGAGGGTTTGAGGGTTTTCATACCGACTCTGTTTTTAGCATTCTTTGGCTCGTTGGATTCCATTTTCTAAGTGCTATCTAATGGTTTCAGTTTTAGTTCCAAATTATACTTCTATAAAAAGATATACTCCTTGAAAAGTCATAACCTGCTCATGGAATAGTAAAATTTTAGGGTAAAATTCATCCAAACTCCGATTTCAGTGTTCTTTATGTCATTGGACTCGATTTTTTGAGTACATTCCCAATATTCATGTTTCCACTCCAAATTTCATTTCTATAAAAATTTATTTTCTTTGGGTCAAAATTCCAATTATATCCTGAAATTCTAATTTCACATAATAACGCCCAGAATAGTATTTATAAAATTTGGGGTTGTTATAAAAGCATCCCCATATCACAAGATATGCTAATTGTGACAATAATTCCAAAGTCATGATCAATAAATAATTCCACAACATGTCATCCCCTCATATCTCAACACATCATATAAACTAATATATATATATATATATATATATCAAATTGTTTCTTCATATACTTAGAACACGTCATAACCACATATGATGCAATTAGCATAAATCAAACTCCCATCTAGGAGTTGGCTATCTGTGTACAACTTAGTACAAGTAAAATTATTATATCAATATAATTTAAAGCATCTCAGCTCATATATAGGAAATTCTATGCCAAAACTATACCAAAGCACATTAGCTCATGAACCAGCAATCTATGCCTATCAAAATCGAAGCATATATTCTCGCTAACAAGCAATCATATGCCAATCAAAATCCAATCCACAGTACTATCATATTGTGAGCACCTAGAAGCCTGCCACTTAAAACCTTGCCACCTAGAAGCTTGTCAGTGCCTCTTGCACCCACCCTCATTGGCTACCCTCTTAGGCCGTCCTCATTGGCTACTCACAATTATAAGTCATAAATCAATTTCTAATTACACATTAAAAAAAAGATTTATACAAAACATACATCATTGTCATACCTCTCATCTAATGAGAAATCAAACTTATACATGTAATATAAAAATAACATCCATATCACTTCTATCTTGGAGAACTCAATAACTCAACGATAATAGTTCACCAGACTAGGGAAACTATCAACCTTAATCACCAATTTGGGCTAATCTCAACCCATCGTAGTGCCTATAAACTGCCTCTCTATCAATAGAGGTATTGTGGCCAAGGAAATGCACCTTATTCGACTATAACTCATACATGCATAGATTCACAACAAGAGATGAGTCTTTAAGATACTTATTTAAGTAATATTTGAAATTTTATCCCATCATATCCATACATATTGTCAGTGTATGGGTTCCATCAATTTGTATCACCCAAAACTTATAATAATCATAACAATCTCTAAATATTATCTTAAAGACATCTTACTCACAATCTTCGTCTAGTGATAACTAGACCTCAAGTCATTATCCACAATTACCATGCATCATCCAATGTTGATCAAGTAGATCATTAATAAATTATAGAGAATGTCAATTCCCCACTGTGGTGCTATCAAACAATCAATAATCTATGCATAACAATAAATATCTGTCTCTTTTCTCATGAAGAGAACTAATGCACCATATGAAGACCCACCGGGTTCAATAAACTCTCATTAATTAAGTATGGTAACAGGAACCCTTCTAGCTCAGTTGTGTTCATCTTGTATGGCATCTTAGAAAAATGGCTCTACATTTGATGCCAAAACAATATAGATATCAATATCTCATGGCAAAAAATCCTAGAACCTCCCCAAGAAATGTTATGAATTTTCGCACTCCATCTGTGGCTGCTCTCTATCATCCACTATCACTCTAACAAGGAGGACTCGGCACCTCAGGAAAATACCGCACTACCCTCAAGGTAGAAGTAACACAAATCTTAGTGATGCTCTTCCGACATAGGAATAAGATAACTAATTGTCCAAGTACACTAAAAGAAATCTTTTCCTCATAGTAGTCAATTGTTCCCCAATAGAATCCATCCCAATATGGCATTATAATCAATCATATCGGGTAAGATGAGATCACTATCCATCCTCTCACTCATCATTAGCATCATAACATCCAACTCAGAGACTGTTAAATATACATGCATTTCTAACAATGTGTTAATAGATAAGGTACAAAAATGACTGGATCCTAAATCAAGGGAGATCCTCACATGTTTACTAGTAATAGAGAAAAAAAATCATATTTTCCTAGGATTTAATTAGGATTTCTTCTCTTTTCTAAGAGATGGAAAGGTAATCAAATGGCCGAGAGTGATCAAGATGGAAATTAAAGCCATTCATGAGGTTTCCTGGTCTAACTAGGAAACATAACCAAGCCAAGGCCTAAATCCAAAGTATGATCAGGGATCAAGATTATCTCTAGGGTTAGCAAAGGAAGCAATTGATGAAGATAAAATGGTCCCATGCATAAGCCATGCATTTTCACTACCTTTGCATAGGAGCCATTCTAGGCACCTAAGCCATATAAGCCATGAAAGAAGGTGACAAGCTAAGAAAAAAGCCAATCATACAAGCCAAGTGATTAAAGCCAAGGGTGCGAACCATAAAGCCAAGACAAAGGATCCCTCAAAGTGAGCTATTCAAGTCACTTATATTGAAGCTACCTGGAGTGATATTATTGGGGAGAATTTAACTCAACTATCCTAAGCTAAAAAGTGGTTTTCAAGAATAATTAAGGAATTTTTGGGTGAAAATCAAGACAAATAAGCACACATGTCGACGAATAATAAGAACCCACCTTTTTTTTTTTCATGCTTTTACCACATTTTTATCAATTCCCCTTCACCATACAAAGCACCCATGAATTTCACCAAGGAGGGAGATGCACCTTCATAAGAAGGCGGCGTCTCCCACTTTTCAAAAGCCTCCCACCTTCTTAATCCCTTTCTAGCACAACCATTCACCCACTTCCCTCCTTATCTCTTTCTTTCTTTTTCTTATTACTTTCCCCTCTTTCTTAAAGATTCCACATGAGAAATCATGAGGAGAGGGAGTTCCACATCCAACACCTACCAAGTAGGAGCTTCCTTCTTTGTATTACCTCATCAATCCACTAATTTCTAATTCTTCCTTTCCCTCTTTCCCTTTCCATCTATTTTTCTTTCTTTATTATTTTTTCCTTTCCACCTCATCCCTTTAAGGAGTCCTCCATGACTTTGACAAAGAGGAAGATGCCCTAGCTTGGAAAGTAGGTGTCTCTCACTTGGTTCCAACTTATTGCCATCTTCTCCCCACCTTTGGTGTCATTTTTGCTATCCCATCTTTCATTGCCACCTCACCTCTTCCCTAGAGTTTCCTTTAGATAGAAGACAAACATAAAAAAGAGAGAGAGGAGTTCCACATTCTTTTTTTTTCATATGGGAGAATGGGAGAATGCACCCTCCCATGAAGGAGGCATCTCCACCCTTCTTCCCCTCTCAAGTCTCCAATGGTTTTTTCCATGGCATTCCATCTTCTCAAGCCCTTCCATGCATCTTTTACGTGCATTTGTTTTCTCTCTTTGAAGGCTTCAAGTTCAGGTTAGCAGTATCTCTTTCATTACCTTCTTGCCCTCATTTCTTTATTGTTTTCATGCTATACTTCCTCTCTTTACATCCTTTGTTTTATTCCTTGTTTCCTTTGATTGTTGCTTCTTGTTTTAAACTTTAGATCCTTGAATCGAAGGACTATAACTCTCCTATAGTGATAGCCAAGAGAGTGCAGTTCCTAGATCAAGTTCATTGCTCATCTTTCTCCTTACATCTCTTTGCCCATTGCATGCTATCTTTCCCATATTTTTCCTCTTATTTTCCTTAGAATATTATTGGACTACATACATGCTTACTATTGATTGATAAAATAGTAATTGTTTAGGCTAATACAATAAGAACTGCTTACTTATGTCATGGTATGAGATAAAAGTTAGGAATCAACTTAGGTAATAGAGTCAATCTACTATGGTATTAAGTAGCGGTGTTGCATTAGATCCCGAAGATAATAAGTCCTTTCTTATTGAGGAAATTTTCAAAGATTCTATGTGAAACCAAGATAGTTACCTTTTAGAAAATTCTAAGGAAATAGGGGAATACCTATGTTTCATTCTTCTAAAGGTGGGAGAAAAGATAAAACTTATAATTGATCAAAATAAGAGTTTGAAAATCATGTAATTCCCCTCTTATAGTTAACTGAATAAAAAAGTCAGAAATCTCATCTAAGGGAAGGAATTGACCCACCTATTCTGACCAGGAAGAGCAGGCCATTAAATTTTGAAATTGGAGAGGCTTGATTCGATCAAGCTACTAAATAATGGAAACATGCTATAGTGCTCACTCAAGGTAATTATATTGAAGCACATAATTGGTTAAAGATCATAATAAGAACTTAATTAGAGGAATTTTATTATATCCCTTCTAAGATCATTCCATTTCACCTAGTACCTCATAGGGACAAAGAATATGGATAAAATATAGAAATGATTCTTTTCTTCTGTGAAAATAAAGCTAATAGTAAAGAGACTTTCAAATGACTAAATAGAGATATCAGGATCTCTTTTATTAATGTAATGACTAATGAATGATCTTTTGATTTGTAACAGAGTAATAGAATGCCTTCCATGTAAGATTAAGATAAGAAATAGATCCTTCTAGGCACTTATACATTGAGATATGAATACACTAGGTTGCACCAAAAAATCATTTTTCGTTATGCCAAGAAGGTGTTTTACAAGATTCTAATGGTCCATGTCAAAATTGCTTTAATAAATAACTAAACAAAAGAGATAAGTGGGACATAGGAAAAAAGAACTAATCATAAATAGAAATACTCATCTCTCAGAGGTTCATTGATTACTTGACTGTTGGTGGGTCTCTTTCCATGTGTTGTCTGGAAAGAGGAGGACTCAATTATTTGTTCATTGGAACCATAAGCAAAGATTTTGGTGGATAGGGATCCACTTTGGCAGGGTTACTAGGACTTGAGTCTCTTTCTTGAGTTGAACACCAAGTAAATGTCTCTTTACTAATTAACCAATTTCTTGATGCCAAAGTGGATCCTAAAGAGATACCACTTCCATAAGGAATTTATCTTGAATTAGGATCTTTTGGCTCAACTTTATCCCAGTTTTTCCTAGTGAGCAACCCCATTATTTAGCCTCAAATGGTCAAAATACATGGAATTTCTTAGTTTCATGGAGGATTAGATCCAGTAACAGGGAGTCTATGGCTGACCAATATTGCACACCATCATTTAGCTATTGCAATTCTTTTCCTAATTGCTGGTCACATGTATAGGACCAATTGGGGCATTTGTCATGGCCTGAAAGAGATTTTAGAGGCTCGTATAGGTCCATTTACATGACAAGGTCATAAAGGCTTCTATGAGATACGAACAACATCATGGTATGCTCAATTATCTCCTAACCTAGCTATTTTAGGATCTTTAACCATTGTTGTAGCTCACTCTATGCATTCTATGGCCCTTATCCATACTTAGCTATTGATTATGGTACACAACTTTCATTGTTCACACACCGCGTGTAGATCGACAAGATTTCAATAGTTGGTGCTACTACACATGTTTCCATTTTTATGGTAAGAGACTATAATCCAACTACTCAATAGAACAATCTATTAGATTGTGTCCTTAGGCACGGAGATGAAATCATATCACATCTCAACTGGGCATGTATATTTATAGGGCTTTCACAGTTTTAGCTTGTGTATTCATAATGATATCATGAGCACTTTAGGGCGTCCCAAAGATATGTTTTCTAATATCACTATATAATTACAACCTATCTTTGCTATCTATTCCATTATGGGGTGGTGACTTAATAGCAGTAGGCAGCAAAGTCACTTTGTTATCCATTCTATTGAGAACCATAGATTTTTTAGTACATTATACTCATGTATTTATGATCCATGAGACTGTATTGATACTATTAAAAGGTGTTCTATTTGCACGTAGCTCATGTTTGATGCCTAATAAAGTAAATCTTGGTTTTCTTTTCCCTTGTGATAGACATGGAAGGGGGGTAGCATGCCAAGTATCTGCCTGCCTGGGATCATGTCTTCTTAGGTCTACTATTGATGTACAATTCAATTTCGGGAATGATATTCTATTTCAGTTGGAAAATGTAGTCATATTTTTGGGGTAGTATAAGTGATCAAGGGGTGGTAACTCATACCATGGGAGGAAACATTGGATAGAGTTCCATTACTATTATTGGATGGCTTTATGATTTCTTGTGAGCACAAGCATCTCAGGTAATTCAATCTTATGGTCCTTCATTCTCTGCATATGGCCTTTTTTCTCCTAGGTGCTCTTTTGTTTAGGATTTTAGTTAATGTTTCTATTCAATGGCCTTGGTTATTTGCAAGAACTCATTGAATCCACCATTTGGGCTCATAACAAATTAAAAGTTGCTCCTACTACTCAGCCTAGAAACTTGAGCATTATGCAAGGACGCATGGTAGGAGTAACCCATTACCTTTTGCTAGAATTGCCACACCATGGGCATTCTTCTTAGTAAGAATTATTGTAGTAGGATAATGGCTAGAAGGATTTAAAAGGATTATGGCTTTAAGATTTCCAAGGTTTAGTGAAGGCTTAGATCAAGACACCAAGACTTGTCGTATTTGGTTTGGTATTGCTACCCTACATGATTTCAAGAGTCATGAGATATTACTACAGAACGTCTTTATTAGAATATTTTTTCTTCTCACTTTGGATAGTTAGCAATAATCTTTTAGTGTACTTCTAGGAATCTATTTCATGTAGCTTGGCGAGGAAATTTTGAGTCATGGGTACTGGACCCTTTATATTGAAGACCAATTTCTCATACAATTTGGGATCCTTATTTTGATCAACTAGCTGTAGAAGCCCTTACTCAAGGAGGTGTGGTGGTATAGAATCAGCTTACACACCAATGAAAATCTTTATATTAGAGGTCTTTTTCTATTATGTATTTCTACCATATCATTAATAGCGGGCTAGTTACACCTACAACACAAATAGAAACCAAGCATTTTGTGGTTCAAAAATACCGAATCCAGTCTCAATCATCATTTGTAAGGATCTTTGGAGTAAGTTCCTTAGCTTGAATCGGACATTTAGTTTATGTTGCTATTCCCAGATCAAGGGCGGAGTACGTTAGATGGAATAATTTCTTAGATGTATTTCCATATCCCCAAGGGTTGAGCTCACTATTTATAGGTTGGTGGAATCTTTTTACCCAAACCTTGATTCTAGTAGTTATTTATTTAATACCTCCCAAGGAGCGGGAACTACCATTCTAACCCTTCTAAGGCGAGTCCATCCACAAACACAAAGTTTATGGTTGACAAATATTGCTCATCATCACTTAGCTATTGCATTTCTTTTTCTTACCATTGGTCATATGTATAGAATTACTTTGGGAATGGGCAAAGTATGAAAGATCTTTTAGAGGCACATACTCCTCTCGGAGGTCGATTGGGGCATGGGCATAAGGGTCTTTATGATCCAATCAATAATTTGATTCATTTTCAATTATGTCTTGCTCTAGCCTCTTTAGGGGTTATTACTTCCTTGGTAGTTCAACATATGCATTATTTATCTACTTATGCATTCATAGAACATGACTTTACTAATCAAGCTTCAATATATACTAATCACCAAAAAATCATAGGGTTCATCATAACAGGATCCTTTGCCCATGGAGTTATATTCTTCATTTGAGATTACAATCCTGAACAAAATGTATTTGCAAGAAAGTTAGACCATAAAGAAACTATCATATCATATTTAAGTTAGGCCATCCTTTTTCTAGGGTTCCATACCTTAGGACTTTATGTTTATAATGACGTTATGCTTTCTTTTAATACTCTAGAAAAAAAAAATCTTGATCAACCCATATTCGCCCAATGGATACAATCTGCTCATGGTAAGACTTCATATGGCTTTGATGTACTCTTATCCTCAACGAAAGGACCAGCATTCAACAATGGTCCTCACTTATATTGAATGTGGTTATTGTAAATTTCATAACATTTTCTAATTTATTTGATAGTCAAAAATTAAAAGGAGACATTTTCTTGATTTTTATTGTAGCTATTGTAGTCATTGAGGCATCTATTGGACCACCTATTGCTTCAAGATATCTATCTTAACACAAAATCAACTCGTATCAATCAATCAAACTTGTTGAATAAATAGTTGTAATGATATAAATAAAGATAAGTATATATAATATTTACCAATTAGAATTGGCATGTGTGGCTTGTATGATAATCTTTGCTGAAATGTAAGAAATCAATGTATTTTGGTCTTGTTGCATGAATAGATACAGAGGTAGAATTATTATAGAAAAAATCAATTTTAGTAAACCACTAATTCGTCTAGTGTCTAGAAGATATGATTTGAGTACATTTGACTTTACTAGATCAGAAATTTGAATTCCTTAAAAAATTCATAAATACAATGTCACATTCAGTAAAGATTTATGATACATGTATAGGATGCACTCAATGTGTATGAGCTTGCCCCACAGATGTACTGGAAATGATACCATGGGAAGGATGTAAAACTAAGAGAATTGCTCCTCCTCTAAGAATAGAAGACTGTGTAGGTTGTAATAGATGTTAATATGCCTATTCAATATATTTTTTGAGTGTTTAGGACTATTTTTAGCATAATATAACTAACATCATGAGTCTATCTTATTGATACATTCTAGAAAACTCTACTTAACTCCATTTAATTTATCTTTATTGACAAAAACCCATATTTGAAATAATTTTCTCAAGTACTAATTTTTTTGGTCAAAGTTAATCTTGTCTTTACCCTTTACTATTAGCGATTTTCCTTGGTCAACAATAATTGTTCTTTTTTTATTTATATATATTTGACATTTTTCTTTTTTCCTCATAGAGAAATAAGGTGGTGCACTGCATGTATCTATTTATTAGAACTTCTTCTAATGACCTATGCATTATGTTATCAATTCCAATTGGACAATATGTTAATCCAATTATGCAATGATTATAAATGTATAAATATTTTTATTTTTGAATCAATGATCTTTCTACAGGACCCATTTTATGAAAATGATTCATCACTACTTTAGCTGCTTTAGTAGCTTGGTTAGTTACTTGAGATTTGCAATTGTTTCATTTCCTGATGTTAGCAATGTACAGTGGTCAAATAGGATCATTTTCTTCTCGATACCTTTCACTTTTTTTCATTATGTGGGAGTTAAAATTAATTCATATTTATCTACTTCTATCCATGTGAAGAGGTAAGAAACGTCTGTACTCAGCTGCAAAGTTCATTTAATACACTGCAGGAGGTTTTATTTTTCTCTTAATCAGAGTTTAAGGTATGGGTTTATATGGTTCCAATGAACCAACATTAAAATTTGAAACATCAACTAATCTATCATATCTCAAGGTATTAGAAATACTATTCTATTTTGGCTACTTTATTTCTTTTGTTGTCAAATTGTCAATTATACCCCTACATACATGGTCGCTAGATACCCATGGAGAAGCACATTACAGTACGTGTATGCATCTCACTGGAATTTATTAAAAATGGGTGTGTATGAGTCGGTTCAAATCAATATGGAATTATTACCCCATGCTCATTCTATATTTGGTTCCTAGTTGATGATAGTAGGAACAATGCAAATAGTCTATACAACTTCTACCTCTCTTAGTCAGTGCAATTTAAAAAAGAGAATAGCCTATTCCTCTGTAACTCATATGAGTTTTACAATTATTATAATTGGTTCAATAATGGATATGGGACTCAATGGAGCCATTTTACAAATAATCTCTCATGGATTTATTGGTGCTGCAATCTTTTTCTTGGTTAGAATAAATTATGATAGAACACATCTTGTGTATATCGATGAAATGGGGGGAGGGGGTACCCACCCCAATGCTAAAAATATTTATTATGCTTAGTAGCTTCTCGATGGCTTCTCTTGCAATGCCAAGAATGATTGGTTTTGGGTAGAATTTGCAGTCTTTTTTTGGAATAGTTACTAATCTGAAATATCTTTTAATGTCAAAAATACTAATTACTTTTGTAATGGAAATTAGAGTGACATTAACCCTTGTCTATTCATGATCTATGTTATACCAGATGTTCTATAGATACAAACTCCTATTTTGTAGATTTTGGACCACGAGAGCTATTTGTTTTTATCTGTATATTTCTACCCATAATAAGTGTGAATATATGTCCCGCTTTCATTCTCTCATTATCAATTGAGAAGGTAAAATATATTCTATCTAATTACTTTTATAAATAGTTTTCACGAATAAGATAGAAAGGAAAATAATTCTGTGATTAAAAAAAATAAAATTGTTCAATGTGCAATGAAAAAAAAACTTGTAGTGACTTGGAATTGTAATTTGATACATCTACCCTTTTGCTCTTGCCCTATTTTAGATTTATATCTTAGTAATTTTGTTACCAATTTTCTTGCTCTTAATCACTTGTATTCTTTTGTAGGTTATACACACGATACTTTGAAACGTTGGCTATGGATCAATGGATTAGATTGAGTGTGTTTTGTGTTGAGATTTTCTCATTGAAAAAATGCACAACACTTTAGGTTTCATTTCATGTATATGCACACTATTTTGTATGGGAATCAATTCAATAAAGTTCATATTATGTGCTTATTTTTCCATGATGGTAGCTAATGCTTGAAGTTTATTGACTCTTGATTGTATACCATGCTTTCTTACTTAGTTTCAAGCACTTAACATTCAAGTAATCATGGATACCATTTTTGTTTTAATTAGTCAATGTTCCATCTAAGAATAATGTGCGTACTTCTTTCTTTTATATAGCCCATGTATGATTAGTTTGTATCTTAGATCATCGCATATCTTGCTTAGTTCTTAAGTTACTCATCTTACATTATAGTTTATGTTTGACTTTGTTAAGATAGTAATTGCACAAGATGATGCATCATGCACACCATTGAATTCTATTTCCCTTGCATATTCCCTTGTATCATTCATGACATATTAACTTAGTTGCATCCTAGTTTAATGTACCCAAATCCTTGCGTCGTTCATGTTGTTCTAGGGTAATTTTCATCTAAAGAATCAAGCACATTATTCAAGTAGATTTCCATGCATATTCTCATGTTCCATTCATACATTTTAGTATCCTTAGATTTATGAACACATTAATTGTTTCATGCATACCATTTTATTTCAGTTTTTGTATTTTTTAGTTCATTAGATTAGACATGTTTAGACTGCATTATTTATTCCTATGTTTAGTTAACATTTTAAATTATTTATTTAGTTTCTAATTTTAATTTTTAGAAAGTTTCTAAGTTTAGTCTGCTTACTTTTAGCATTTTTTATTCTATGTTCCTAATTTATGTTATTTTTCCATCCTTAATTTAGGTTAAAAACCAACTTTCATTGGCTAGGTTGAATAGTTTAAATAAAGATCCATCTAACACAAATATTTGAGATTCCTAGTGGGATCGACCTCACTCACGTACATCTACTAATGTAGATTAGTGCTCTTTCAAATAAATTAAAATATACAACAAGTTTTTAGTTTCATTGCCTGAGAATCTCAATAAATTTGTGATAGATGGATCTTTGTTTAAACTATTTGACCTAGCCAAAGATAGTTGGTTTTTAACCTAAACTAGGGATGGAAACATAACATATTAGAAACATAAAATAATGAAACATGCTAAAACTAAACAAACTAAACATAGAAACTTTCATGAAAACACACTTTCTAAAATTATAACTTTCCTAAAATTACAGTTAGAAACTTTGTAAAAATTGAAATTAGAAACTAACTAAACTAATCGAAAATGGAAACTAAACATAGGAATAAATAATTCAATCTAAACCTATCTAATATAATGAACTAAAATATATAAGAACTAAAATAAATTGTGTTCTAGATTTTTAAATTAAACTCTCAAGAGCATGAATCAGTTGTAGTGATTCATGGGATAGAGGTTGATCCCACAAGGAGTCAAATGGATTTGTGATAGTAGTGGGTCCTTCCTTAAATTACTTAACCTATCCAAAATAAGGAGATTTTAACCTAAATAAAGAATGGAAACTTAACATAAATCTAAACATGGATTATGGAAATATGCCAAAAAGTAAACATGCTTCAACTTAGAAATTTTCCTAAAACACACTTTCTAAAAATAAAATTTCCTAAATTATAACCTTCTAAATCTATAACTTTCCTAAAAACTTCCTAAAGATGGTAATTTACAATTGTCTAAATCATGGAATTCTAACTAATGGAAGCTAATATAAGGAAACCAAGCAACAAATTCATTACTTTTCTAAATTAAAACTTTCTAAAACTAAAGTTGAAAACTTTCCATCTATAACCTAAGATGAAAATCATGAATTAACTACTTCTACACTAAGATTTAGCAAGTACATAAAGCAAGAATCTAAAGGGAATTCAACCTAGTACATTGCACATGATTCTTGAATGGTGTACATGATTCATTGGTTGAACATAGACTAAAATCAATGGACCTACAACTAACTAGCATGTATTCTAATATTAGAAATAAACACATAACTTAAAAACTAAATTAAATTCCTAAAGAATAAATCAAACTAGCATTAAACAATGTTAAGATTTAAGCATAAACAAGGTGATATTTCTACATTGCTGGAAATTCCAGCACCAAGTTGTTTTCAATTTCCAAGTAATCAACATATAAAAGAATGACTTTATATGCTTTAAACCTTCAATTCAATAGTTCTTCACCACTAGAAATGATTATAAACAAGAACTTCAATTGCTTCCATTGAAACAACACCAATTACATCCAAAAAGTTGAACACATAATGCATAGACATGATGCTGGAAATTGTGTTCAATTCAAGAACATGAAATCCACTTCAACACACTCTAAAGCTTATAAGCTTAAGTAGATTGGCATGCCAAGGCAACCCTTGAAGGAGTACAAATGAATACCCACCAAAAAAATAGGAAAGAAAAAACAAAACAATATTTAAAGCAATGGAAGATCAAGGGAAAAGGGGGAATGGTAACAAATGGGTTCAAGGTGACTTTTCCCTTTGTTGTAACTTCAAGGGAAGGAAACCTTGGATATTCAAAAGAACATGTAAGAAAGCTTAACTAATGGAAGGCATAAATAGGAGATCTTAAGCATGAAAACAAGAATCAAAAGGAAATCAAAGCATGGAAAAACAAGAGTAAAAGCTGTAGGAGACTAACCTTTAATGGAAGAAAGATCAAGGAACAAGTGATGAAGGAGAGGCATGGAACTCTTGGAAGACAATTGCTTAAAGAGAAAAAAATGTCGAAGGTTTAGTGGAAGGAGGGGTGGAGATGCCTCATTCAAAGGAGGGTGTGATCTCCCCCTCCCCAAGTTATTTTCTAAAAGAAAGCCCTATGAAGTTTTTTATATGTGGTTTGGCTATTTCCTAATCTACATAATTGGTGATCCTAAGGAGGAGATGACATGGAAAGAAAAGATAAGGCTATGCTTAGATCAAGGGAAACCAAGGAGGTAAGACAACTTAAGTAGACAAGGTGGGAGTCAAAATGGGTCAAGATGAGGCTAAATTAGGAATTTTCTTTTCTTTAATGAACTTGTAGTGAGGTCCCATTGTTATTTGCACTTTATTATCAATTTTACATTGTTACATTAATATGAGGCAAGTGTGCAGTATGGTGGCCTACACAATCTTCATAAAAAATCCTTGGCCCACCTAGGTAAATCAATCAAATTCCTTGTATGCTTGTGATCCCAACTCTTAAACAGTTAATTTAAAATCATGTAGTAAGACACTTAGGGTTTTCAAGCTCATGGAAACCATTTTGAAGGGTTAGATCCATTGTCACTCCAATGGCTTCTAAGGGTTATGATTGTAGTGGGTATATAAAATCCAAGTGATTTTTTCATTCCTTTCATTGATGTTGGTTGAGGTCTAAATACTTCCTGACATGAGAATTGTATTGACCAATTTAGAGCAGAGCCTAACTGGTAAGCAGTAGTAGAACCAGGATAAAAGGAGGAGCTATATAGATTTAGGTCTAAAATGCTACCACACTATACATTAACATAAATCATCAAATCAACTCTATTAGAAAACTATTAAGATTGATTGTGCTTTGTATAAAGTTAGGTGTAGCATTTAGATTTAGGTTGTATCATTTAGATAGGTTTATTTAGTGCATTGTAAGGACACCAATCTCAGCACATTGAGTTAGTACCATTAGACCAAGAGATTGAGTGTACCTAGAGGCAAGGGGTGAGAAACCATGTTCCTAACCCCATGGCTGAACCACAAGTAGAAGTTAAGCGTAAGGCTATTAGTGATTTCTATGCACCACTCTAGCTAAATACTCCTTTAAATGTAGGCCATTTTGATCTTAAACTTGGAGTCGTTCAGTTACTCCCCACATTTTGTGGTCGAGAAAGAGAGGATCCATACCTACATATCAAGGAATTCCTTGATATTTGCGCTACATTTGACTCCCAAAATGTTTAGGATGACTCAGTTAGGCTTAGGTAGTCATAGCTAAATTCTTTAGAGGTTGGTTCCATGAACACATGGGACCAATTGACTAGGACGTTTTTGAACAAATTCTTCCTCATTCATAAGACTAATGCCCTTCGTAAGGAAATTATTAAGTTCCAGCAAAGAGATGGCAAACAATATTATGAATGCTGGGAAAGGTGGAATGAATTATTGCAAGGTATCATGGATTTGAGAAATGGTAGCAAGTTCAATACTTTTATGAGGCATTAAAACTTCAAAATAGATGGATGATAGATGTAGCAAGTGGAGGGGCCCTCATGGTAAAAGATGAGAGAGGCCTAAGAATTTTTCCAAACTTTAGATGGTAATTCCCAACAATGGGATTATTCTAGTAGGAGAGAGAAATACCCAGCCCCTAAAGAAAGGAGGTACATACAAAATAGGAGTGACCACAAATATATCCTATATGCTCAACTCTGTCATTGAGAGAATGGACAAGTTTGATTCCTCGAATGGGATAGTGGACAAACTTGAAAATATTTCTTAGACATTTATGGTTGCTACTACATCCATTAAACCTTCACAAGCAGTCTGTGCTATTTGTTCTAGTCCAACCCAGCTAACCTAAGCATGCCCATCAAATAGAATCTTCAATGAATATCTTCTAGAACAAGCGAATGCGATGAACACATATCACAACCCTAGCAATAACCCCTACTATGAGAATTATAATCTAGGATGGCCTAGCATCCTAACTTCTCATGATCAAAGAACAATTACCAAGGAGGATCATCTTTGAACCCTCCTACAAACAAATTTCCTAGAGCTTGAGTTATCTAGTAACCACCTAGTTTTCAACTTCCTCAACAACAAAAGAAACCAACATTTGAGGAGAATATGTAATTACTCATAGAAATATCTGTAAAACAAAATGAAGGGACTAATAAGGCCCTACATCAATTGCAAAATGATAGTCAACATTCTGCCAATGTCAACTCCCACGCTATTACCAATTTAGAAATGAAAATGAGCCAGTTGTTGACTACTTTAGTGATAAAGGAAAGGGACAGTTTCCTAGTCAGCCCATTCCAAACCCTAAGGGCCAATTTGAGATAGGGTCTAGTTCACATACCCAAAATTCTCACATGCAAGCAAAGTCCATAATGATCCTTGGGATTGTAACACCCTTAACTTTTGTAAGGAGATTGAATAAATAATGAAATTGAAAATTTTAAGGAAAATTAGGCTGGAATATTAGGGTTATTAAAAATTCACTTCTCATAGAATTAGAATCAAGGTATAATATATGTATAATTGAAAACATATTCGACGAACCACTCAAAATGACTGTAAGTACGATAAATTTTGAGTTCGGATGAAAAATCCTTATTTTTCTCCATTTTTATGAATAAAAGGGTAAAATAGTAATTTTACTCATAATTGAGACCTAACACAATAATATTTAGAATGTACTCAAAAATATGGTTCCAACACCACTAAGTATGCTCAATTCCGAGTTTGGGAGAATAAAACGGATTTTTCTCCACGTAAGGGCAAAATAGTCTTTTCATACCTCTGTGGGGGCCACAAATGGATCCAACGGCAAAAAAACATGTAATCATGAGTTAAACCACTACCACCTACTAGTGGAGAAGGAGGTGGTAGTTGGAATCCAATGACAATTTAATATTAAAAAGAAATGAAACATGATAATTACGTATAATCATGAAAAATTAAAAAAATCCCTATAAATAGCCCATAAAATTCCCAAAAATTTTCCTAATGTTTTTCATGAGGTCCCCTACCATCCCCTGAAATCCCAGTTTGAAATTCCCCTCCAATCTTCCTCAAATTTTCCTTCTTTTCTTCTTTCTCTCTCTTCTCCTAGGAGAGTCCACAAACACACTCGTTAGACAATTCATGTCTATTATCGGGGCACGTCCAGGGATGCGTCATCCCCAATAAATCTCCACAGTTGAATTAGCCATCCAATTCCATCAATTAGAATCAAATCTCCATCGTTAGATCTGTTCAGACTAAGGAGATCTACAAAAGCCTTAAGAAATTTGGATGATCCGCCTCCTAGATCATCGGGAAACTCAACACGAAAAGAAGCACGGTATTGGGTACCGTCTCCGGCAATCAATACTAGTTATTTTCTATACTACATAAATAATGTATATACTCTATGTTGAAATAATCCATGAGTAGATAACCATGATAGAATAATGACTGAGGTATATATTCTTATATTAGTGAAGTAGTATATTTTTATATCCCTTACCAAGCATAGCTTGCTGAGATATTGTAAGTGTTTGAATGTTTACAATATCTCATATATAAGCAAGGAGGCTTAAGGAAGTTAAAGCTTGAAGACTCAAAAGCTATAAGGCTGATCAAGGTGCTTCCCTTGAAGATTGTGTAATCTAGTCATGTACTTTATAATTTTGGGTTGTATTTAGACAAAGGATTGTAATTGTAATACAAGGGCTATGTAAAAGTGAACTATTGGATTATTCCTAGTATTCAATAAAATTTTATTTTATACAAAATGTCTATGTGTATTATGTACATTGAGGTAAGACTTGGGTTTTGTTACAAACGAATTTAAAAGAAAAGAATTTCATCTGCATTGTTTGCAAAAAAAATTTACCATTAAGGGCCTTGCCTTTGAAAAATATATTACAAAATGTGTTACAAAAACCTAGGTTGTCACAGTTGGTATCAAAGCCATTCATCTAGTCACTCACAGCCCCAATATGTCCCTAGGAATAATCCAAATTAGTATATATTAGAATTGGGTTAAGTAGAATACTTGTATAGAAATTTGGGTTTTGAGTAGATGCCACCTAAAAGGGCAAATAGGTGGATGGCTCAAAATGAACTTGAGAATGTTATGGAAGGATCATTTGGGAATAATCTAGAGGAGGTGATGACTAGGGTATTAAGGAATCTTCTTCCTCAGCTTTTATAGCCTCAGTCTACTCCAGTTGAAGCACCAAGTATTCAGGCCCAGGCTCAACCTAACATAAGACCTAGTACTCCTATACCCAGACAGGATAATTCTTCATT
The DNA here is from genome assembly GCA_035236585.1 of Warburgia ugandensis. Lineage (NCBI taxonomy): Eukaryota > Viridiplantae > Streptophyta > Magnoliopsida > Canellales > Canellaceae > Warburgia > Warburgia ugandensis. Next base: position 41,412,588 of record CP141133.1, read on the forward strand.
TGTACATAGTGGAGTGATGGAAACCTCTCAAATGACAAGTGAAAAGATAGATAAGATGGTGGAAAGGTTCCAGAAGATGGTTATCAGCTACAATGTCAAGGGTGATGCTGAGAAAGCTGAAGAATGGATCTATGAAGTAGAGAAGACCTTCAATGTATATTGAAGCAAGATGCGGCTTTCTAGTGGAGATCAGCACAAAGGAATTTCTTCTCCAATCCTGAAGAAATTTCATGGGAACAGTTTCAGCAAATTTTTAATGACAAATATTTCCCAATCCATGTTCAAGTCCAAAAGGAGGAGTTCCTATATCTATGATAAGGAAGCCTTTCAGTTGTTAATTATGAAAATAAGTTCTTTCAACTGAAGAGATTTGCAAGCCATATATGTGACATTGAAAGCCATACAATGGATCATTTTATGGAAGGGTTACACTTGTGGCTAAGAACGAAGGTGCCAGGAACCAAACCTACAACTGTGACTGATTGTGTTGAGATGGTTTCTAAATTCGAAGAAGATTAGAAAAGAAACCAATATACCAAACTTGGAGGAGGGGGAAATTATCATCAAAAACCCTTCAAGAAGGGTAAGAGACTACTAAACAACTTCATGCCTTCTAGCCATTAGGAAAATCAAGCTAAACGGACACAATGCCCCAAATGCAGAGCATATCATCAAGGAAATGTGTGTCCCCATCTGGTGCCACAACCACTGTGACCTCCCATCAAATGTTATCATTGTGGTGAGTTAGGGAATTTCTCTAATAACTACAACAAACTCTTGGCAGTTAAGGGTGCAAAACCTGAGAATGTACCGTATCATCAAGGAAGGGTGTTCGCCATTACTGACGGAGAGGCTGGTACATCTAATGCAGTTATTGAAGGTACATTGCTAGTATCTAATCACCATGCCAAAGTACTATTTGATTTTGGATCTACCCATTCTTTCATATCATGTGTATTTGCATATAGTATACAATTGATAGTGAAGAAATTGGGATTCTATCTGGATGTGTGACATTGGTGGGTAAAATAGTTAGATTGTAGGAATATCCTCAAGATGTACCTGTTGAAGCATAGGGGAAAAGAATGTGTATAAACCTCATTTTACTAAACATGGTAGATTTTCACATAATAATGGTTATGGATTGGTTAGCAAAATACTGGGTAATTATGGACTACCATAAAAACAAAATCACTTCTAACATACCAGGAGAAGAAATGCTAGTATTGCATGGAAGACCAAATGGCTCGAAAAAATCTATCATATCAGCTATGAAGGCTGCCAAATATGTGTCCAAGGGATGTCAGGCATTTTTAGCAACTGTCGTTGCTTTGGATGTTGAATAGCCCAAGATAGAAGAAATCAACATAGTCAGGGAATTCCAAGATGTGTTTCCTAAAGAACTCCCAGGTTTACCACGTCATAGGGAAATTGACTTTACCAACGAATTAATCCCTGGGACAACACCAATTTCTAAAGCACCCTATAGGATGGCCCTAGCTAAGTTAAGGGAACTAAAGAATCAACTGCAGGAATTGTTGGACAAAGGGTTTATGCGACCAAGTAGTTCACCATGTGGAGCACCAGTGATATTTATGAAAAAGAAAGATGGGTCTATGAGATTATGTATCGATTATCAAATGCTGAACAATGTGACAATAAAAAATAGATATCCTCTACCCTGCATTGATGATCTCTTTGATCAACTCCAATCTGCTAAGGTCTTTTCCAAAATTGACCTTAGATCAGGATATCATCAATTGCGTATTAAAGATGAAGATATACCCAAAACTGCATTCAGAACCCAGTACGGACATTATGAATTTTTGGTGATGGCTTTGGGATTAACCAATGCTCCTACTATATTTATCGACTTGATGGATAGCATTTTGAAGGAATTTCTAGATAAATTTGTAATCGTATTCATCAACGACATACTAATTTATTCTACTAGTATACAGGAACATCAGGAACATTTACGGATTGTATTAAACACACTTAGAAGATGCAAACTATTTGGAAAATTTAATAAGTGTGAATTTTGTTTGGAAAATGTCAACATTCTAGGGCATGTAATTTCCCAACATGGAGTAGAGGTGGACCCAACCAAGGTGGAAGCAGTAATGAATTGGGAACAACTAAAGACAATAATTGAAATACAAAGTTTTTTGGGGTTAGCTGGATATTATCGTAAATTTATCCAATGATTTTCCCATATAGCTCTTCCTTTGACTTCTTTGACTAGAAAAGGAGTACAATTTACTTGGACTGATGAATGTGAAAGGAGTTTCCAAGAGTTAAAGCGGAGATTAACTATACTACCAGTATTGACCCTACCATCAAGGAGTGGAGGTTATGAGACATACTGTGATGCTTCAGGAAAAGGCTTAGGAAGTGTACTGATGCAAAATGGGAAGGTCATTGCTTATGCTTCATGACAACCGAAGAAACATGAAATGAACTACATGGTACATGACCTAGAACTTGCAGTGATAGTGTTTGGCTTAAAAATTGGTTGACATTACTTGTACAGGGAGAAATTCAATGTATTCACTGATCACAAGAGCCTTAAGTATTTTTTCACCAAGCTGATTTGAATATGAGACAAAGAAGGTGGATGGAATATATTAAGGATTGTGATTTTGTAATTCAAAACCATCCTGGAGGGACTAATGTAGGGGTTGATGCACTATGTAGACACACATAAGCAGCTTTTGTTGAACAAATCTTAAAGGTCCAGGAAGGGGATATAACAATCCAAGAAATGTGTGGAAAGATGGGGTTAGTAAAGCTTTAGACGAGAGTATTCAGTTCCAAGGAAGACTTGTTGTTCCCTCAATTTTGAGAAATGCACTACTACAAGAAGCCCATCAATCCAAATTTTTTATACACTTGGAGGAACAAAAATGTACCAAGACTTAAAAAGAAACTTTTGGTGGGAAGGTATGAAGAGAGAAATTGGGGAATGCGTGGCTAAGTGCTTAAATTGTGAGCAAGCAAAGGCTGAACATCAAAGACCAATAGGATTACTACAAACCATGGAACTACCAGAATGAAATGGGAACATATCACCATGGACTTTGTCGTAGGGTTAATAAGAACCCGGATAGGTCATGCTATGATTTGGGTAATAGTTGATAGGCAAACCAAGTTTGTCCACTTCCTTTCAATAAAACAAAGCCAATCTATCAACAATTTGGCCTAGTTATATGTAAGAGAGATAGTCAGTCTTCATGGGGTCCCACTCTCCACATCTCTGATCGAGATGGGAGGTTTACCCCTAGAAGTTGGAAGAGAGTGCAACAGGCATTAGGAACATCTCTAAAGTTTAGTACATCTTTTCATCCCCAAACAGAAGGTCAATTAGAAAGGACCATTCAAACCATAGAAGATATTTTAAGAGCTTGTGCATTAGACTGGAGAGGAAGTTGCAATGAACATCTTCCACTACTAGAGTTTGCATATAATAATAGTTTCCATACAAGTATTGGTATGGCACCATATGAGGCATTGTATGGACAACCATGTCAATCGCCAACTTGTTGGGATGAAGTGGGCAAGAGGAAATTGATAAAATTAGAACTAGTGGAACAGTGTATAGACAAGGTAAGAATAATAAAGAAAAGATTGTAGGCCACTCATAGTCGACAGAAAAATTATGTGGACCATGTGTTTCTAAAGGTTTCACCAGTTAAGGGAGTAAGGAGGTTTGGAAGTAAGGGAAAACTCAACCCGAAGTATCTTGGTCCTTTTGAAATTCTAGAAAGGGTTGGTTTGGTGGCTTACAAAATAGCCCTACCACCCCAACTCTCAGAGGTGCACAACATATTTCACGTATCCATGTTACGAAAATACATTCCTGATGAAACTCATGTGCTTCAAAAGATACTAGAAGCGTTAAATATAGATTTAACCTTTAAAGAAAGGGCAATCTGGATCTTGCACAGGAAAACACACAATTGAAGATCAAATCTATCCCTTAAGTCAAGGTATTTTGGCAACATCATATGGTAAAGGAAGCTACTTGGGAATTAGAAGAGGAAATGAAAAAGTTGTATCCTTGTCTGTTTGAGTAGTTGTAAATTAGAAATTTTGAGGATTAAATTTTTGTAAGGGGCATTGATTGTAACACCCCTAACTTTTGTAAGGAGATTGAATAAATAATGAGATTAAAAATTTCAAGGAAAATCAGGCTAGAATATTATGGTTATTAAAAAAATAGTTCTCATAAAAGTAGAATCAAGGGATAAGACATGTATAATTGAAAACATACTTAATGAACCATTTAGAATGATTGTAAGTACGGCAAATTCTGAGATTGGATGAAAAATCCTTATTTTTCTCCATTTTTATGAATAAAAGGTAAAATAGCAATTTTACTAAATTAGGAGTTTTGTTTTCTTTAATGAACTCATAGTGAGGTCCCATTGTTATTTGCACTTTATTATCAATTTTACATCATTATATTAATATGAGGCAAGTGTGGAGTATGGTGGCCTACACAATCTTCATAAAAAATCCTTGGCCCACCTAGGTATATCAATCAAATTCCTTATATGCTTGTGATCCCAACTCTTGAATGGTTAACTTAAAATCATGTAGCAAGACACTTAGGGTTTTTGAGCTCATAGGAACCTTTTTGAAGGGTTAGATCCATTGTCACTCCAATGGCTTCTGAGGGTCGTGGTTGTAGTGGGCCTATAAAATCCAAGTGATTTTTCCATTCCTTTCGTTGATGTTGGTTGAGGTCTAAATGCTTCCTAACATGAGAATTGTATTGACCACTTTTGAGCAGAACCTAACTGGTAAGCTATAGTAGAACCAGGATAAAAGGGGGAGCTATCTAGATTTAGGTCTAAAAAGCTACCACCCTGTACATTAACATAAATCATCAAATCAGCTCTATTAGAAACCTATTAAGATTGATTGTGCTTTGTATAAAGTTAGGTGTAGCATTTAGATTTAGGTTGTATCATTTAGATAGGTTTATTTAGTGCATTGTAAGGACACCAATCTCAGCACATTGAGTTAGTACCATTAGACCAAGAGATTGAGTGTACCCAGAGGCAAGGGGTGAGAAACCATGTTCCTAACCCCATGGCTGAACCACAAGTAGAAGTTAAGCGTAAGGCTATTAGTGATTTCTATGCATCACTCTAACTAAATACTCCTTCTTGCATTACATGTCCTCGCACAAATGAAGGCCATTTTGATCTTAAACTTGGAGTTGTTCAGTTACTCCCCACATTTTGTGGTCAAGAAAGAGAGGATCCATACCTACATATCAAGGAATTCCTTAATATTTGTGCTACATTTAAGTCCCGAAATGTTTAGGATGACTCAGTTAGGCTTAGGTAGTAATAGCTAAATTCTTTAGAGGTTGGTTCCTTCAACACATGAGACAAATTGTCTAGGAAGTTTTTGAACAAATTCTTTCTCATTCATAAGACTAATGCCCTTTGTAGGGAAATTATTAACTTCTAGCAAAGATATGGCAAACAATATTATGAATGTTGGGAAAGGTGGAATGAATTATTGCAGAGGTATCATGGATTTGAGAAATGGCAGCAAGTTCAATACTTCTATGAGGCATTATAACTTCAAAATAGACAAATGGTAGATGTAGCAAGTGGAGGGGCCTTGATGTTGAAAGATGTGAGAGGCCTAAGAATTTTTCCAAACTTTTGTTGATAATTCCCAACAATGGGATTATTCTAGTAGGAGAGAGAAATACCCAACCCTTAAAGAAATGAGGTACGTATGAAATAAGAGTGACCATAAATATATCCTATAAGCTCAACCCTGTCATTGAGAGAATGGACAAGTTTGATTCCTCAAATGGGATAGTGGACAAACATGAAAATATTTCTTAAGCATTTATGGTTGCTACTACATCCACTAAACCTTCACAGGAGGTCTGTGCTATTTGTTCTAGTCCAACCCAGCTAACCTAAACATGTCCATCAAATAGAATCTTCAATGAATATCTTCTAGAACAAGCGAATGCCATGAACACAAATCACAAGCCTAGCAAAATGTAGTACCCGAGCAATTTACGCTATTTTTAACAAAAATTGGACATTTTATGAGAAATAAACTGTATTAAATGTTTTACTTGATTTAAAATAGTAAATGAAGGAATTTGTAAGGAAACTTGGTACCATTAGATTCTACTCGAAAAATGGAATCCAACGCCTCAAAGAACGCCGCAGAGTTCGTATGAAGAAGTTACGGCCGTTTAAAGATCAGGGGCAGTTCTGTAATTTAAACTAAAAATGAAAAAGAACGAAAACGTAGGGGGCCGTTTTGATAACGACACCCCCTGTCATCTTCCTCCTCTAGACTTCTCCAGAAACCCCGTTTCCAGAGGTTTTTGCCACCGCCAATGGTGGCATTGCCATTGGCAGCACCACCATAGCAGGGCTATAAAAAGCCCTATCTCCCCCTCTTCAAAACACAAGTTTTTCGGCAATTTTGGGACTGGGGTTTTCGGAAAAAATCGCAAACCCGTCTCAACCCAGTTCTCTGCGATTTTTGGCAACGGCTAGGCCCGAGTCAGGCCGGCCATTCCCGTCTCCCCATTACCCCTCTTCTCTTTTTTGGTCTGGCATTGGGGTTTTTCCCTTAATCGAGTTTCCTAGTGGCATGAAGTCTTAGAACCATAATGGGGTTCCACCACCAGCAATAGGAGCTCCATGGCTGCCCAGGTAAGCCGTCCTTCCCTCCCTCTTGGGTTCTTCCCCCTTTCAGGCTAGATCCATGCTGGATCTAGCATTTCCAGCTAGTTTTCCAGCCGGATTTCCTGATTGGAAAGCGTCCCAAGCCGGTCCAGCCGACCCTGCACGAACAAGGCATCCCAGGGACGCCATGCTCCACGTACGCCTGGGACAGGGTTCCTGGGATGGGTTCCAGACGTACGACAGTGTGTACACTGTCCCTGGTGCGGCCTTCGGGTGCGGGCGCGACATGGGGCACAGGTCCTGGCTCGACCAAGATGCACGGGGTCCCTGGGAGCTGAGACGAGCCATGCTACACAAAGGTGCGTTCGTACAATGACATCCAGGATGCGTGTCATAGCGAGTCGATTGAGCATGCATGTGCGCGTACAAAATGCGGTCCCTGGCACAGCCTTTGGGCGCGCATGCACGTAAGGCGATCGCGGTTCAACCAGGATGGACGGGTGTCCTGGGAACTGAGACACGCAGACCTAATGAGACTATAAAGTTAGGAATAAAGGTCAATCTATAGAATTAACCATTGAATAGTAGATCCACATCATAAGATCTAGCCTGACAATGAATTAGGCAAGGACCCATGGACCCTAAAAGGCAAATCTAGTGATCTAATTTCTAATAGATCAAAATTGATAAGGATTCCTTGTATCCATTCATATCCAGGAGTTTATAAATGAGACCCAGGGTTGGGTTGAGTGATGAAGGATGCGACTCCAAGAGACTTCGAGGTAGGTGCTCTATTGCTACTAGACTTTTTAAAAGAGCCATGATCATTTTGAGAATGCATGTTTTAAGTATAAGTATATGACTTGTTTAGCATGACTTATTTTATGACTTGTTTAGCATATAAATGAATTCAGCATGCATATGATAAATACATTATGCATATACATGTTTTGTAAACAATTGCATATATTGCATGATTTGTGAGCATTGAGTTCTTGAAAAATTGCATGTCCTTGAGGGTTACCAAAAGATGCTGGAGTGCCCAAAAGATGCTGGGTAGGCAGTTGTGAGGGACCCAAAGAGGACAGGTTTTGAAAAAGAGGTTTTTGCTTGTTTGATCGTATATGATTTGAGCTAGTAAGCTCGTGGGCGCTACGCTGAGAGGTTTGGAGTGGCCTCCCAGCCTCTACCACTATTAGGTGGAATGGGTACCACGCCCAAAAAGGCATGTCCCTGCTTCGACTGCATGTGGTACAGGGGGCTACCACTGGTGTCACGGCACTGGGTTGAAGTGTCATATGTCCCATGGAGGCATATGACCCTGTGTTCCTAGGTACCTGGGGACCACACGGCAGCGAGGTCGTGGGCATAGTTGGGACATATGGTTTGAGGATTTACTTGCATTGCATATGGCATGACATGAGGTTGGTCGACCATACCAGATATCCATGAGTTGGATTCAGTTGAGCATCTTATGCATATCATTATGTTTATGATATATATATATGATACTTTCGACTTGGATTATACGATTCTTTAAGTCTTCAGTATTCCAATTTGTCAATGGTTTTTAATATCGGTATTGAACATGATTGTTCGAACATGCACATGTTTTAAAGAGCATATGATTTTAAACATAACATGCATTGTAAAACTAATAGTGATAAACTCCTACTGAGTATAGTATATACTCACCCTATCCTTAACATTTTTTAGGATAGTTCCATCCACGAGTAGAGGACACCTACGTTAGTGCTACGAGCAAGTAAATCAAGAGGAGACAATTATACATGTAAGTAAACACTCTACCCTTTGGACATGTAGTTGTATTTACTTACAATTGGGCCGTGAGCTATGACTGGATAGACCTGGGAAAAACACTTATGATTTCTAAAGTTTTTCAAAAACTACTTTGGTTCTTGTGAAAGTAAATGACACTCGGGGTTTTCAAAATGAGTTTAAAACTAAAGATTTTCTGTTGCATTGCATGGTTTTCATAAAATGGTTTTCAAATAGGGATGCATCCTGCCTTCGGAATTAGATCTTGCATTTAAAAATGCATGGAAAAACCCGGGTCGTTACACAATAACCCCTACTATGAGAATTATAATCCAGGATGGCCTAGCATCCTAACTTCTCATGATCAAAGAACAATTACCAGGGAGGATCATCTTTGAACCCTCCTACAAAGAAATTTCCTAGAGCTTGAGTTATCTAGTAGCCACCTAGTTTTCAACTTCCTCAACAACGAAAGAAATGAACATTTGAGGAGAATATGTAGTTACTCACAGAAATATATTTAAAACAAAATCAAGACTAATAAGGCCCTACATCAATTGTAAAATGATAGTCAGCATTCTGCCAATGTCAACTCCCAGGCTACTACCAAGTAAGAAATGAAAATGAGCCAGTTGTTGACTGCTTTAAGTGACAAAAGGGAAGCGACAGTTTCCTTGTCAGCCCATTCCAAACCTTAAGGGCCAATTTGAGATAAGGTCTAGTTCACATACCCAAAATTCTCACATGCAAGCAAAGTCCATAATGATCCTTGGGATTGTAACACCCCTAGCTTTTGTAAGGAGATTGAATAAAAAATGAAATTGAAAATTTTAAGGAAAATTAGGCTGGAATATTATGGTTATTAAAATGCACGTCTCATAGAAGTAGAATTAAGGTATAAGACATGTATAATTGAAAACATGTTCGACAAACCATTCAGAATGACTGTAAGTACGACAAATTCTGAGTTTAGATGAAAAATCCTTATTTTTCTCTATTTTTATGAATAAAAAGGTAAAATAGTAATTTTACTCATAACCAAGACCTAAGATAATAATAATGTACTCAGAAATACGATTCCAATGCCACTAAGTATGCTCAATTCCTACTTTGGGAGAATAAAACAGATTTTTCTCCACATAAGGGTAAAATAGTCTTTTCACACCTCCATGGGGCCCACAAGGGGCTCACAAATGGATCCAATGGATAAAAAACATGTAATCATGAGTTAAACCATTACCACCTGCTAGTGGAGAAGGAGGTGGTAGTGGGAATCCAATGACAATTTAATATTAAAAAGAAATGAAACATGATAATTACATATAATCATGAAAAATCCCTATAAATAGCCCATAAAATTTCCAAAAAAATTCCTAATGTTCTTCACAAGGTCCCCTACCATGCCGTGGAATCCCAGCTCCAAAATCCATCCCAATCTTCTCGAAAATTTCCTTCTTTCTGTCTCTTTCCCTAGGAGAGTGTCCATAGATGCACCCAACAGACAATTCATGTCTGTTATCGAGGCGCGCCTAGGGATGCGTCGTCCCCAATGAACCAGGGGTTTTTTCTTGGAAAACCCTATTTGAATTAGCCATCCAATTCCATCTGTTAGAACCAGATCTTCACCATTGGATCTGTTCTAACTAAGGAGATCTACAAAAGCCCTAAGAAATTAGGATGATCCGCCTCCTAGATCGCCAGGAAACTCAAAATAAAAACAAGCACGGTATTGGGTACCATCTCTGGCAATCAATACTGGTTATTCCAACCAATCTGGACATTAAAATTTGATCTGGAACCGTTGAAACTCTTCAGGGAGTGGTGATCTACAAAAGCCCCAAGGTCTCACTCCATCTCCGGCAGCTACGACGGAGGAATCGACCTCTGTATATTTTTGCGGCGTCTAGGGTTTCTTATATTTCTCCTGTGTGATTTCTTCTTCTCCAGTGATCTTCTCTTCACTGGACCAGTACAGGTAGTTTCATACTTCACTCACCTTTTAATTCTAGCATCCCCTAGGTGATCTTTGGCCTACTGGTGATCTCCCCGACCGTTGATTTGTCGGGAAAGACAGATCAAACAAAAGGGTAGAGATCCCTACCATGGATGGCTCATATTGAAATTTTGATCCGTTGGATGGATTCTTGGGGCCCAAAAACCCCAAGAGATGAAATCTGGGTCGTTGACTATAAAGGATGAAGCAGATCCAGCGATGGGTGATTCAACAGCCCAAATTTGGACCGTCTTGCCCATAGCCAGTCACCTCTATCAAACCACCTATAATAGGCGGTAACAGGCATGGACTGCTAGTCGTCCCTGCACCCGTAAGCCCAGATTAGATCTGGGCTATCCAAGTTTTGAACTAAAAGCTCATTTCTGCAATTAAGAGCACAATTTAGTTCTAATTTTAGATATGAAAGTGTCAATAGATTCCTTGTCACTTGTAGAAGTTACTGAACTCAAAAGATATGTGTTTTCAATTATATTTATTTATGATAATTAGTAAAATCTATGCCAATGGCATTGAATTATGATCAAGATGGCTTTAAAATGGAAATCTAAAACAATAGATGGGTTCAAGAGGTCTCAAAAACCTAAGGATTATGATCACAATAAAATTTCTATATATTTAGATCAAGATATTAAACCAAAACAATAAGATCAAATATTAGGCCTTAAAACAAGCTGAAATCTTAAAATCCAAATTCTGATCTCAATTTAACTCCAAATTGAGATTGGAAGTTGGGTTGGATTCCTCTTGATGAGGAGAATCCACTGAACCAATAAAATCATAAATTCATTTCATGAAAATTTCTGTATTTAAGTAGATAAGGGTACTAACATACTTGATCTACAAGATCTAGGATGATTAAACCATTCAAATCATTTTGGATGATGATCTAATAATATGCTAACTTAAATAAAATGGTTAGATGTAATTAAATTGGCAGATCTTTAGAGATCTAGCCTTAAAAGTAGTAAAATCCATAAAAATGAATGGAAATCTCCTTGATCAATTTTTTCAAGGAGGATTGGATAGTATGGATGTAATTGGATGATGATATAAAGTTAATATCATATGGATTGATGGACTTGATGATGATAATTGGGATAGATTAAGATATATGCCCTTAATGTTGGAAAAATGACTTAAGATATTCTTGATCGGTTGGATCAAGAAGGATCAAATCATTTGATGAGATGCATCAATGATCTAGTGATAAAATCACATTAAGAAAATGTATTATATTTAAAGGAAAATGAAAGATCAAGATCTAAACCCTGAAAGGGATGAAAAATAAATAGAAATCAACTATGACCGTTGGATCATGACGAACAATTATGGCATGTTAAATTTTCATTTAAGTTATTGAATGTTATTATAAATGTATTTTAATTGCTTAGTAGATTTAATGGTTAGATTTATTTATTTATTCGTGCTTTTTTGCTTGTGTTATGAAAATTACATTGAAAATGTAATTAAATGAAAAATAGGGTTGAAGGACATTTACATGGAACAAATGACATGGGCTTAATGATAGTAAGGGCTATAGTTAGTAGGATAATATGGTGAATATCATTTCCTTGGCCCAAATTAGGAGAATAATGAAACTCTATGAATGACATTTTAAATGCTCATGTATTTAATTAAAATCAATTAGAAAGAGTACTTAGGGTTAAAATGCTCATAGGAACCTTATGAAAGGTTGAGCTAAGGTCACTCTAGTCAATACCAAACATGGTGGTTAAGGGGGTTCTTTAATAGAACTTTGCTTTTCCCCTACCTTCTTTTGACGTTTTTGAGGTCTAAGCGCCTCCTTACATGAGGATTGACGTAACCACTTTGTGTTCAACCATTCAGCTAATAAGCCTTAACCAATTGGAAATAAGAGGAGCTGTCTAGACTCAGGATGGAATAAGCTATCTTCAACTAGTAAAACATTAACTAGTTGAATAATAATAATAATAAGAGCATAAAAGGTTAGTAAATTATCTAATCCTAATAAAAATTGTAAGTAAGATATGGATGATCAAACAAGATCTATAAGATCTTGAATGATCAAGAATAATAAGAATCCTAATGTCATATTTTATATGTATTTACGTATGAATGTATACAGTAGAAAAATCTAGATAGAGAATCCAAACCCTTGATCAAACATGATTCAAGGAAAATTAGGGCATCCTTTATAGGAATACTTGAAGAAAGAATAAATAAAGGAATAACTTTATATGTATGGTTTGACAGATGTATGAATCAAGCCATGATGGGAAGTACTGTGAATACCACTTGAGATGTATGAATCAAGACCATGATACCACTTTGGGGTAGGTGGATGTACAAGAATGTATTAAGGATTCATGTGTATACATACATGATCTTCAATCTAGAATTATAGACCTTCATGATATAAGTGTACTTGATACCTTAGAATAATAGTGATATAATCACATGATCCAACTAAGTGATCCAACCCCATGATCCAATTCAACTAATCCAATCTAATGATCTAATCAAATGATGAGAAATTAATGAGATGTGGAGACTAAGGAAACCTTAAGAATAGGGCATAGCAAATATTCCAGCCTTAGTTAAATAGATACATCATCTGATATGTACAATGTAATTTACATACAAGCATGGTGGCTAGTGATTTTTTTTACACAGCCCTAGGACTGGGGATACTATGCTAAGGAAGTTATGAGGGTTTGGCCACCCGCTTCCTAAAATTTATTCATGGATACCATGCCCAAAGAGTGGCTAAACGTCGGGTGGGGCAATCATGGGAAGGCTACCACTGTGACAGCCATGGTCCTTTCCATGCGGACATGGATTTTGTTATTTTCACAGTTGATATTAGTGGATTATTATGTAGTTATCCGAGCACGCTATATAGATTGAGACTACAATATAGTAGTCTTTGAGTATTTTGCATTATGATGCACATATGTTAGGCATAGTGTAATGCCATGTCATGATGAGATGCCAATACATGAGTTCCTGGAAAGAAAATCCTCGTGTGAGAATTGGCTGAATATTGATCTCCTAAGTGGGAGTATAGCTAGGTGATGGAACAAATTTTGAGCATTTTCATTATTTTAACAAATTTACCCTATACTACATAAATAATGTATATACTCTATGTGGAAATAATCCATGAGTAGATAAACATGATAGAATAATGACTGAGGCATGCATTCTTATATTAGTGAAGTAGTAAATTTTTGTATCCCCTACCAAGCATAGCTTGCTGAGATATTGTAAATGTTTGAATGTTTACAATATCTCAAATACAAGGAAGGAGACTTAAAGAAGTAAAGCTTGAAGACTTAGAAGCTACAAGACTGATCAAGGTACTTCCCTTGAAGATTGTGTAATCTGGCTATGTACTTTGTAATTTTGGATTGTATTTAGACCAAGGATTGTAATTGTAATACAGGGGCTATGTAAAAGTGAACTATTGGATGATTCCTAGTATTCAATAAAAATTTATTGTATACAAAATATCTATGTGTATTATATACATTGAGGTGAGACTTGTGTTTTGTTATAAACAAATTTAAAAGAAAAGAATTTTTGTTGCATTGTTTGTAAAAAATTTTTTCCATTAAGGGCCTTGCCTTTGAAAAATGTATTACAAAATGTGTTACAAAAACCCAGGTCATCACCGGGATTGGCCATCAGGTTCATAATAAAGTAGGGCACACTAAGGAAATTGTAGAAGAGAATGAACTAGTTAAAACATAAGAGAGAGAAGAGACAAAAAATCCTACTCCATCTGAACCTATGCTAGAGGCACCCTACATGCCTAAGTCTCCTTTCCCTCAATTACCTAAGAAGGCTAAGAAAGGGACAAATTTCAATGAGATAATGAATGTATTTAAGCATGTGTAAATTAATATCCCATTACCCAACCCTATTAACGATATTGCTAATTATGCCAAGTTTCTTAAAGAGATTTGCACAAAAAAGTGAAAGCTTAATGCAAAAGAGACTTCCTGATCGAGCAAGTGAGTTCTTTAGTTTAGCACCAAAGTTTAGAGACCCAGGTTGTCGTACCATTTTTTGTGTCATTAGAGATTTTGTCACAGACATGGCACTACTTGATTTAGAGGCTAGTATCAATCTATTAATGTATTCTGTCGATGAGAAACTAAATCTTGGTGATGTTAAACCAATCAACACCAAGTTACATGGTAGATAGATTAGCAAAGATACCATGTGGTATGGTTGAAGATGTGCTGATACAAGTGGATCAGTTTTACTATTCTATCAATTTCATTGTCTTAGATACCCAGCCAGTATCTAGCCTCGATAGTCAGATTCTAGTCATACTTGAACATCCATTTTTAGCAACATCTAATGCCATCATAAATTGTAGAAATGATGTGATGAAGTTATCCTTCAGCAATATGAAAGTCAAACTTGATGATTTTAATGTCAACCATCAGCCCTTAGACCTAGATGATTTTTACAAGGTAAATTTAATGATGGTCTAATTCAAGATACTTGAGGTATGTATAGTGCACATTAATTGTGATCTTGATGTAGACAATACTATTACGGAGGTAACTAATATGTTATATGCAGCACCATTCATGGATACCTCCAAATGGAGACCTCGTGTGGAACCATTCCAGCAAACAAAATCTGCCTGTGTACTTTCTATAGAGAAACCACCTATCCTAGCCCTAAAAGCCTTACTAGAAAATCTAAAATACTCTTACCTAGGACTAGATGAATCCTTACCTATCATTATAGCATCAAATATGGATTAGGAGTAGGAAGGTAAGCTTTTTAATGTTCTGAGAGAACATAAGTTAGCCTTAGGGTGGACCATAGTGGACATCAAAGGGATTAGCCCTACTGTATGCCTACACAAGATTCACCTGCTTGGGTCAACCCAGTTTAGATTGTCCCCAAGGAGTCTAGAGTCACAGTAATCCAAAAAGAGGATAATGAGTTATTGCTCGCTTGCATGACCACCTGGTGGACAGTCTATATTGATTACCGAAAACTAAACTCGGTCACGAGGAAAGACCACTTTCTTCTTCCCTTTATAGACCAAATGCTAGAAAATTTAGCCAATCAAGGTTACTACTTCTTTCATGATGGTTATTTTGGCTATATCCATATTCCTATAGCACCTGAAGACCAAGAGAAGACTAACTTCGCCTGCCCTTTTGGGAGCTTTGCTTATCGTAGTATGTCTTTTTTACTCTATAATGCTCTAGCTACTTTTTAAAGGTGTACTTTCAGCATATTTTTAGACATGGTGAAAAGGTTTCTAAAGGTATTTATGGAAGATTTCTTGGTATTTGGATCTTTATTTGATGGGTGCCTACACCATTTAAAGTTACTTCATGTTATATGTTAAGACAAGAACTTAGTGTTAAATTGGGAGAAATACCATTTTATGGTTCAAGATGGCATTGTTTTAAGCCATATTATATCACACAATGGAATATAAGTAGATGAAGACGAAGTGGATTTAATCTCTAACTTGCCTCCTCCAAAGATAGTAAAGGAAATCTACTCATTTTTAGTCCATGTTAGGTTCTATAGAAGATTCATCAAGAAATTTATGAAATTACTAAGCCCCTATATAATTTATTTATAAAGGAGGCATCTTTTGACTTTGATAATGACTGCAAGAAAGCATTTGAATGCCTAAATGCTGAGTTAACTTCTACAACTAGTGTGCACCATTTGAGATAATGTGTGACACTTCAGACTACGCAATTGGAGCTGCTTTGGGGTAGCACATTGATAAACTTTCCCACATGATACACTATGCTAGCAAGATACTCAACGATGCCCAACTCAATTATTAAACTATAGAAAAAGAGTTGTTGGAATAACTTTTCCACTGGACAAGTTTAGATCTTACTTACTTGGATTTAAGGTTATAGTATACTCGAACCATGTAGCCTTAAAATATTTCCTTTCTAAAAAAGATGTAAAACCTAGGCTGATCCAATGGATACTACTGTCATAGGAATTTGATTTTGAAATTCAAGACAAGAAAGGCTTCAAAAATGTGGCAGCAAGCCACTTCTCTAGACTAGTTATGGAGTATACTACCAAAAATGTGCCTATAACAGAGACATTTTCCAATGAACAAGTGCTGCACATTTTCTAGTTACCTTGGTATGGTGACATTGTAAATGATCTTGTCACAGGTCAAGTGCATAGTCATTGGTTTAAATAAGATAGAAATAGATTTATTGCTGAGTTAAACACTTTACTAGGGATGATACATACTTGTTCAAGTACTATCCTATTCAGGTCATTAGGAGATGTATACCTAATAACAAACATTACAAGATCATTTCCTTTTGTCATGACCATGTTTGAGGGGCCCATTTTACTTCCACAAGGATAATTACAAAATTTTTGCACTGTGGTTTTAGTTGGCCCACCATTTTCAGGGTTTCACGTGCTTAATACATAGCATGTGCAAGACGTAAACAATTAGGTAGTACAGGAAAAAGAAATATGATTTCCTTAAACCGATTCTTATCATTAAGCCTTTTGATGTTTGGGGCATTGTTTTTATGGGACCTTTTCCTAACTCCTTTGGATTTTTTTACATCCTTGTAAGGGTAAATTATGTGTCAAAGTAGTAGTAGCCATTACTGTACCAATGACCACAAGGTGGCAGTTAATTTCTTAAAATAAAATATATTTGGATGCTTTGGTACCCGTAGGGTCGTAATTAGAGGTGGGGATAAACACTTTTACAATAGGGGATTTAAAACCTTAATGAATAAATATGGTGTAAACCATAGGATAGCTGCGACTTCTCATCTTGAGACCAGTGGACAAGTGGAGGTGTCTATTAGGAAAATAAAGCAAATTTTAGAAAAGATGGTCAATCCAAATAGGAAAGACCTATCTTTGAGGCTTAATAATGCTTTAAGGGACTATTATACTACATTTAAGACTCATATAGGTATGCCACCCTACTGCCTAGTCTATGGAAATGTAATGCCCGAGCAATTTACATTATTTTTAACAAAAATGAATTGGACATTCTATGGGAAATAAACTATGTTAAATGTCTTACATTATTTAAAATAGTAAATGAAGGAATTTGTGAGGAAACTTGGTACCATTAGATTCTATTTGAAAAATGGAATCCAACGCCTCAAAGAACGCCGAAAACGGAGTTCGTATGAAGAAGTTACGGTTGTTTAAAGATTAGGGGCATTTTTGTAATTTAAACTAAAAACGGAAAAGACAAAATGCAGGGGGTCGTTTTGATAATGGCACCCCGTCTTCTTTTTCCTCTAGATTTCTTCAGAAACCCTAATTTCCAGAGATTTTTTCCACCGCCATTGGCAGCACCGCCATAGCAAGGCTATAAAAAGCCTTATCTCCCCCCTCTTCAAATCACGATTTTTTCGGCTATTTTGGGGCTGGGGTTTCCGACAAAAATCAGAAACCCGTCTCTAGCTTTCCCTACACATTCTGGCCAGGCCCGAGTCATCCCTACAGGCCAGCCATTTCCCCTCTCTTCACCTTTCCCCCTTTTTCCTTTGGTCTCACTGGAGATCGATCTGGTCTCCCCCTTCTTCGAGTTTTCCAGCGACCAAGGGTTCAGGTAGGCGTTAAAGGAAACATACCTACCAGGAGGGAGGAGTGCCATCTCTGGCTGCCCAGGTAAGCTCTCACCTCCCTCTTGCATTTTCTCCTCTGTTTTCTCCTTTTTTCGGCCTAGATCCATGCCGGATCTGGTGGGTTCCGGCTGAAAATCTATGATTTTCTAGGGAAGGAAACCAGATGGGTGAAAAACCCATCCACAGTAACAAGTCCCAGACGCCCAACTCGACCGAGACGCACGAGTGTCCCAGGAACTAGGACATGCATGCAACCCCGCCTAAGATGCATCCGCGCGACGCCGTCCAAGACGCTCACCCTAGCGCGCCATTCAGATGTGCGCACTGCACCATTCGGACAGACGCATGTGAGCTAATGTGGTTTAAGTACAACCAGGGCACGCACGCATCCTAGAACTTGTGGCGCGGGCCCTAATTGACACGTTTAGATCGTCCATTAAGGCGCACACACGTCTTAGAAACCATGATGCGCGGACCTAATGAGACTAGAAAGTTAGGATCAAAGGACAATTTACAGAGTTAACCATTGAATAGTAGATCCACATCATAGGATCTAGCCTGACAAATGAATTAGGCAAGGACCCATGGACCCTAAAAGTAAAATCTAGCGATCTAATTTCTAAATAGATCGAAATTGATAAGGACTCCTTGTATCCATTCATATCCAGGAGTTTATAAATGAGGCCCAGGATCGGGTTGAGTGATGAAGGATGCGACTCCAAGAAACTTCGAGGTAGGTGCTCTATTGCTACTAGACTTTTTAAAAGAACCCATGATGTTTTGATGTAGGTGCTCTATCACTACTAGAGTTTTTAAAAGAACTCATGATGTTTTGAAGTAGGTGCTCTATTGCTGCTAGACTTTTAAAAGAGCCCATGATTGTTTTGAGAATGCATGTTTTAAGTATAAGTTATATGACTTGTTTAGCATAACTTAATTTTATAAATGAATTCAACATGCATATGACAAATACATTATGCATAGATATGTTTTGCAAACAATTGCATATATTGCCAAGACATGTGCTACATGCATAGATTGCATGATAGGTGTAGCCTTGGCCGATGAGGGCGGGCTGATGAGGGCGGGCCGACGAGGGCGGGCCAGAGAGAGCTGACAGGCTTCTAGGTTGTCAGGCTTCTAGGCAGGGTTATGACTTTGAATGTGATACTAGCATGAGCAAATTTTATGCATTGCATGCATGTTTTGCAACCAATTTCATAAATTGCATGATTTACGATGAATAAGTGTCATATGCCCCATGGAGGCTATGACCGAGTGTCCTCAAGTACCCGGGACCACATGGCGGTGAGGTCGTGGGCATAGTGGGCCCTATGTTTTGAGGATTTACTTGCATTGCATATGGCATGACATGAGGTTGGTCGACCATACCATATATCCATGAGTTGGATTCAGTTGAGTATCTTATGCATATCATTATGTTTATGATAAATATATGATACTTTCGACTTGGATTATGCAATTCTTTAAGTCGTCAGTATTTCAATTCGACAATGGTTTTTAATATCGATATTGAACCTGAGTGTTGAAAGATGCACATGTTTTAAAGAGCATATGATTTTAAACGTAGCATGCATTGTAAAAGTAGTAGTGATAGACTCCTACTGAGTATAGTATATACTCACCCAATCCTTAACATTTTTCAGACACAAGTCAGCACTTAAGGACAGGATACGCGCGTGACAAAAGGCACCCAAATATATCATTTTTCAAGACAGCTCCACTCACGAGTAGAAGACACCTCAAGTAATGTTAGTGCTATGAGCAAGTACATCAAAAGGAGACAATTATACAAGTAAGAAAACATTCTACCCTTTGGACATGTATTTGTATTTATTTACAGTTGGGCTATGAGCTGTGATTAGATACACCTGGGAAAAACATTTATGATTTCTGAAGTTTTTCAAAAACTACTTTGGTTGTTTTTGAAAGCAAATGACACTTGGGGTTTTCAAAATGATTTTAAAACTAAAGATTTTCCGCTGCATTGCATGGTTTTTATAAAATGGTTTTCAAATAGGGATGCATCCCGCCTTAGGAATTTAGATCTTGAATTTAAAAATGCATGGAAAAACCCGGGTCGTCACAGTTGGTATCAGAGCCCAGGTTTTATCCTTTCACAGCTAGGCCAGCATGTCCAAGGGTCATAGACAATAGAGAAAATCAAGAAGAAGTAGTAGTAGAGATGACTACTTCTTTTTGAGGATTACAATATTAATGCTCAAGGCATTTCACCATAAACAAATAGGTGAAAAAGGAGATGGGCCTAGCAAATACTTAGATATTGGATGGCTTAAATGTTATCAATAAGGATTGTTGTGCAGTGGTGCAAGCAGGGAAACTCATATATAAATTTGATTATGATGAGAATGATGAATGAAGATGTTAGTGAACTTGTTAGTAGATAATTCTGACTTGTAATAAATTAATCTCACCAAACATGAGAACATCAAAAAACCTAGATGGCTATCTTACCATCATAAAGAATATTAGAATATGAGCACACTATCACCAAGGATATGATATGAGTATGATAGGGGATGTAAAAGACAGACTTTGAGAAGATTTTGATGATAATCTAAGAGGGATGAGAATGCAAGATGATATTAGGAGATAACTATGACTCGTACTAGGTCACAAAGGTATGGATCCTGAAGGACTTAGCTCAATTTTGGATACCTTAATTGGAGTCTTATGAAGAGTGAAGTGCTATCGAATAATAACTACTTGAGTATTATGGAGCAAATCAGAAGATGTATACAAGTGACATATTATGTGATTAAGAGAAACATAACACAAATATGATAGGGAAATGAATTCGACCGAGTTATCAAAAGATTTTGATGATAATACTAGGGATGATAATAGATTGATCCTAACATGAACTTGTAAGAGAAGTATAGCATGACCAAAATGTCAATGCCATTATTAAGACATTGTATGAATTTTATTGAGGCTATAGGCAATTGAGGATTTCAATGATCTTAAGATAGGTTAGAATTTCTGAGAAGCATTCAGTTTATCATATCCGTTAAGTAAAGGAGTAGATGTAGTATCGATTATATGCAACAAAAGACATTGATCTAGGTAGACAAAAACGAGGATTTTGAAGAAAAGAGA
Organism: Warburgia ugandensis; assembly: GCA_035236585.1. Classification (NCBI taxonomy): domain Eukaryota; kingdom Viridiplantae; phylum Streptophyta; class Magnoliopsida; order Canellales; family Canellaceae; genus Warburgia; species Warburgia ugandensis. The sequence continues at coordinate 41,433,812 of CP141133.1, forward strand.
GAAAGAGATAGAGATGTAACTATAAGTATTTGATGAATATTAAATATTCAAAAGAAGAAGATTATGACTTTATGGAGATACATACAAAATTTTCATCTTGAATCCGATGGGAAGGTCAAACCAATCAAATTTGAAGGAATAATACTAGTTGAGTTGGTGATTTTATTAGAGTATAAAAGAGAGAAAGCATATGGGGTTTACGACTTTGAATAGAGTATTGAATTTCAGGAGATTATGCGACAAGAAATTCCGAAGAGGAATGGTGACCAACTAGAAATTAAATTCTACAAATGGTTTGATGTCTATATCAATTATTGCAATTAGATTCTTATCGGATCCAGTAGCTTATGTGGAACACCAATAGATATAGTCCATAAAAAGGAAAATTTGGTGATATCCTACCTTGCCAATAAAGTATATTGAAAAAGGAATTAAGTTGGGACAGTGACTTGTCCATTTGTCTTTCTTCAGCAAGTAGGGTACCATCAAAGATCGAATTGAGGTCTTGCTATCATAGCTTTGGAAGAGCAAATATCTTAAGACCATTATTTAGTCATTACCTTTAGAGTACTGCTGACCAAATAAAGGTATCCCACCCTATTTAATCAAATATGTTAGTAGTCGAAGTTATATACTCAGAGGGATATTATAAGTATTTAGACATGAGTTTTACCTAAAAGAAGTTACTTGTTAGACTAAGTCATTTGAGGGTATGAGGTCAGTTGATTAGGCCACATCATGGAGGAGCTACAAGTACAATGGATACAGTAACAACTGAGACAAAAGCAAAAATAAGGAGACTATCCTATACATGATCGGAAGAATATAAGCATCTAAGGATGGGTAGCAATACAAATACAAATAGAAACCAGTAATGATAAACTAGCACGTATAGGAGTATGCATCAGAGTACGCAGTAAAAGCGGCCCTTATAGGTGAGGCCTTGTAGAAGGAACAATAAAAATGATAAATTGAGGACGAGCGTAGATTTGATTCCTAAGGGAGAATGCATTCACCAAGAAGTTATCTAAGAGACAAAATACCTTGAAGATGATAATTTATGGAATTTCAAGGACGAAATTCTTTTAAGGGGGTAATAATGTAATGCCCGAGCAATTTACACTATTTTTAACAAAAATGAATTGGACATTCTATGGGAAATAAACTGTGTTAAATGTTTTACTTTATTTAAAATATTAAATGAAGGAATTTTTGAGGAAAATTGGTACCATTAGATTCTATTCAAAAAATGGAATCCAACGCCTCAAAGAATGCCAAAAACGGAGTTCATATGAAGAAGTTACGGTCGTTTAAAGATTAGGGGCATTTCTATAATTTAAACTAAAAACGAAAAAGACACAAAACGCATTCTTCCTCTAGATTTCTCCAGAAACCCTAGTTTTCAAAGATTTCTGGTACCGCCATTAGCAGCACCGCCATAGCAAGGCTATAAAAAGCCCTATCTCCCGCCTCTTCAAATCACGATTTTTTCGGCTATTTTGGGGTTGGGGTTTCTCGCAAAAATTAGAAACCCGTCTCTAGGTCTCCCTGGACATTCCGGCCAAGCCCGAGTCATCCCTACAAGCCGACCATTTCCCCTCTCTTCACCTTTTCCCCTTTTTCCTTTGGTCTCACTAGAGATCGATCTGGTCTTCCCCTTCTTCAAGTTTTCCAGCGACCAAGGGTTCAAGCAAGCGTTAAAGGAAACGTACCTACCAGGAGGGAGGAGCGCCATCTCCGGCTGCCCAAGTAAGCTCTCACCTCCCTCTTGCATTTTCTCCTCTGTTTTCTCCTTTTTTTGGCCTAGATCTATACCGGATCTGGTGGGTTCCGGCCGGAAATCTATGATTTTCTAGGGAAGGAAACCAAACGGGTGAAAAACCCGTCCACAGTAACACGTCCCAGGGATGCACGGGCGTCCCTGGGGTGTGGGTGTCCTAGGGTGCATAAGCATCCTAAGGGTGTGTGGGCATGACGCGCAACCGTGCCAAGCTCCCTGGGGCAACTGTCACATGCGGGCCATGCACAGACAGATGCCCAACTCGACTGAGACGCACGAGTGTCCCAGAAACTAGGACGTGCATGCAACCCCGCCTAAGACACATCCGCACGACACCGTCCAGGAACCGCACCCTAGCACGCCATTCAGATGTGCACCCCGCACCATTCGGACAGACGCATGTGAGCTAATGTGGTTTAGGTACAACCAGGGCATGCACACATCCTAGAACCTATGGCACATGGCCCTAATTGACACATTTGGGTCGTCCATTGAGGTGCTTACACGTCTTGGAAACCATGATGCGCGAACCTAATGAGACTAGAAAGTTAGGATCAGAGGACAATTTACAGAGTTAACCATTGAATAGTAGATCCACATCATAGGATCTAGCCTGACAAATGAATTAGGCAAGGACCCATGGACCCTAAAAGGAAAATCTAGCGATCTAATTTCTAAATAGATCGAAATTGATAAGGACTCCTTGTATCCATTCATATCCAGGAGTTTATAAATGAGACCCAGGGTCGGGTTGAGTGATGAAGGATGCGACTCCAAGAGACTTCGAGGTAGGTGCTCTATCGCTACTAGACTTTTTAAAAGAACCCATGATGTTTTGATGTAGGTGCTCTATCGCTACTAGACTTTTTAAAAGAACCCATGATGTTTTGAAGTAGGTGCTCTATTGCTGCTAGACTTTTAAAAGAGCCCATGATTGTTTTGAGAATGCATGTTTTAAGTATAAGTTATATGACTTGTTTAGCATAACTTAATTTTATAAATGAATTCAGCATGCATATGACAAATACATTATGCACAAATATGTTTTGCAAACGATTGCATATATTGCCAAGACATGTGCTACATGCATAGATTGCATGATAAGTGTAGCCTTGGCCGATGAGGGTGGGCTCATGAGGGCGGGCCGACAAGGGCGGGCCAATGAGGGCTGGCCGATGAGGGCGGGCCAGAGAGAGCTGACAGGCTTCTAGGCTAGCATGCTGGCAGGCTGGCAGGCTTCTAGGCAGGGTTATGACTTTGAATGTGATACTAGCATGAGCAAATTTTATGCATTGCATGCATGTTTTGCAACCGATTTCATAAATTGCATGATTTACGACGAATAAGTGTCATATGCCCCATGGAGGCTATGACCGAGTGTCCCCAGGTACCCGGGGACCGCATGGCGGTGAGGTCGTGGGCATAGTGGGCCCTATGTTTTGAGGATTTACTTACATTGCATATGGCATGACATGAGGTTGGTCGACCATACCATATATCCATGACTTGGATTCAGTTGAGCATCTTATGCATATCATTATGTTTATGATATATATATGATACTTTCGACTTAGATTATGCGATTCTTTAAGTCGTCAGTATTTCAATTCGACAATGGTTTTCAATATCGATATTGAACATGAGTGTTGAAACATGCACATGTTTTAAAGAGCATATGATTTTAAACGTAGCATGCATTGTAAAACTAGTAGTGATAGACTCCTACTGAGTATAGTATATACTCACCCAATCCTTAACATTTTTCAGACACAAGTAAGCACTTAAGGACAGGATATGCGCATGACAGAAGACACCCAAATATATCACTTTTCAGGACAGCTCCACTCACGAGTAGAAGACACCTCAGGAAATGTTAGTGCTACGAGCAAGTACATCAAAAGGAGATAATTATACATGTAAGAAAACACTCTACCCTTTGGACATGTATTTGTATTTATTTACAGTTGGGCTGTGAGCTGTGACTAGATACACCTGGGAAAAACATTTATGATTTCTGAAGTTTTTCAAAAACTACTTTGGTTGTTGTGAAAGCGAATGACACTTGGGGTTTTCAAAATGAGTTTAAAACTAAAGATTTTCCACTGCATTGCATGGTTTTTATAAAATGGTTTTCAAAGAGGGATGCATCCCTTCTTAGGAATTTAGATCTTGCATTTAAAAATGCATGGAAAAGCCTGGGTCGTCACAGGAAAGGCCTATTCTCTACTGATAGAACTTGAACATAAAGTCAGAGTGGGCCATAAAAAACTCAATTTTGTTTTAGATACTATTGGAGCCCATAGATAACTCCAACTCAATAAGTTGGATGAGCTAAGAAAAGATGCAAATGAGTCAACAAAGTTATACAATGATCATATGAATAGCAATCATGATAAACATATCTTAAGAATGTCTTTCACCCCAAGACAAAAGGTTCTATTGTATAATTCTAGGTTGAATCTATTTCAAGGAAAACTTCTATCAAGATGGATTGGACCCTACATAGTATGTACTATTTATCCTCATAGGGCCATCGAGATAGAAAATAATGGAGAAATCTCCTAAGTAAATGGGCAAAGGTTTAAACCCTTTCTGAAGTTGATAAACCCTAAGGTGGAAGAAACATTACTTGAGAAACCAATCTACCATGACCCATTTTAGTAGTTATCTCACACTATTATGGTAATAAGTTTATTATCAAATACTTCAATTTTCTTATATTAAAATATAATTCTTTCAAACATAGATTCTTCCGATGTGATGTATGAGTCTTACTCTAGGACTCAGCCTTGAAGAGCTTTCTACCATAAACTAAAAAAAAATTCCCTTGAATTCCTTCAAGCAATATTGTCTCTACAGAGTCCTTTAACCTATAGCTTCAAACATACTCATTTAGTCTCGTGTCAATGGTAGTTCTAACTTTCATTTCTATGAAAGTCTGCAATTCTTCTAAGTTTCCTTTATCTTTTACCAATTGTTTCTATTTCTTCTCTTCAATTTTCCACTCCTTAATTCACCTCTATTTCATCCTCTTCTGATACAAACCAAAGCTACACTCTATATTTTCTGTGTAAACCTTTCTAATCTATCATATGCCTCTTTTCAAACTAACTACTCTTACACTTGGTCTACATGACCAATGAGTATATACCTATGTTGTGAATTCACATTGATACTGGGCATATTTTCTATTTAACCTTAGGCAGAAGCAATTTACACTACTATATGCTATGGTATTTAGGTACGTTAATAGGTAAAAGGATGTTTTACAACACTAACTTAGCCATTTATACTAAATGCTCTTTTGGTCCACTATTCCCCATAATGGAATCAATAATTCCTTAAATCATTCTCCTAGTTGTTTTATTAGGGGCATCTCCTTATGGTTTACTATCCCTTTGTAAGCTAGTTATACTAACTTACTCTTTCTGATACTTAACTTATTCCATTCTAATTCCTTATCTCAACTCACTACATCCTAACCTATATTTGGATTATTATCCTTTTTGTTGGACATAAAGGGTTGCAAGTGACTAGATGAACCGCTCTGATACCAACTGTGACTCCTTAGGTTTTTCATGAAAATCTTCCGCTGTTTTTGTATTTTAAAATTTAGAGGCTCACCATATTTTGAAATAAACACGAAAATTTTTCATGAAAAACCTAGGGTGTCATGCTTTCTCTCTCTCTCTCTCTCTCTCTCTCTCTCTCTCTCTCTCTCTCTCATGTCCAGTAACAATCAATTGAAGTTGGCTTTCTTAAAAATGGAGGGGGGAATCGATATCAAAAGGGCACCTCCCTTTATGTAAAAATCTTTTCCTTTTTTTATTATATTCTATATTACACTACATATACTTATATTTATCATTTCTTCTTAATTATAATCATTTTGTATTTTTAAATCTGGCATAATGATATGCATGCATGATAATAATGTCATCTAACCTATTAGTTTAGAATTTTGTGAGTGGGTTCACTGAGTGAATCTATCAAAAATTCCCTTCACTCCAAAATATCTAACTTTTTCATCTAAACTTCATTTTCAGCATTCTTCGTATCATTGGAATCATTTTTTCAAGTATAATCCAATTATTAAGGTTTCAAGGGTCAACTAGGTGTCCTTAAAAAATGCAATCCCATGAAACTTAAAACATAAAAATTCATATTCATATTTCATTCATAATAACTTAGAAATTATATGAAATGGAATTCAAACATTGGGATTGTTACATTCTTCCCCTCTTAAAGGAATTTCATACCTGAAATTCATTTCACATTATACTTGAAATAATTATGACTCCAAATTTTAAACTCTAATTCCTTACAGCACTTACTAACATAGCTTTTCTCTCCATTTTAGTTGTAATGAGTCGCTTTTATTGTGCACTCTAATCCTTGGCCTTTACTTGCTAACACATCGACATTGTTATGTCATTTTTGCTCATATAGGTAATGTCTCCAATTCTTTAATGTGAACATCAATGGTCAGCTTTTGATTATGAGTAACATAATTTACCTCATGCTTCTTCAAATATCATAATACAAGATCATTTCCTATTTCTTTTGTGTACTTCAATTTCTCTATTTGTTATCATATCTTCTAACTTCAAGCCAAAATGTTCCATTCAAAAAAAAGTTTAAAGATCAACCAAATTCATGATTAGGTTCATCTAATTAAGTCTCATATCATTTTATAAACTAGACTCCACATCTTTTAGGAGTTATATAAGTTCTCAATTGAAGATACTTTTCTATAGTCTTATATTCTAGTTCTTTTCTCTGAGAATTATAGCAATCTCATGAGAATACACTTACTCATACAAGGACCAAATTCTCCTTATTTTCTTAAAGTAAGCCAACCTTCATATGCTGCATATGTTTTTCATTAGTCAACATTGCCTATACGATTAGGTTTATTTAATTATGTTCGTATCATTTTATGAACTAGACTCCACATCTTTCAAGAGTTATATAAGTTCTCATTTGAAGATACTTTTGTATAGTCTTATAATCTAATTCTTTTCTCTAAGAACTATCATAATTTCATGAGAATGCACTTACTCACACAAGGTCCAAATTCTCCCTATTTTCTTAAATTAAGCCAACCTTCATATGCGGCATATGTTTCCCATTAGTCAACATTGCCTATATGAGTTATCTCTGTAACTCATACCTTGTTAGCCAACACTCACTAGTTGATTGTATATGACTTTTGAACATGTTGGACTGGATGTGAGAGGATTAATGGAGCTGTAATACCAATTGTGACACCCTGGGTTTTAAAAGACTTTTTCATTATTTTTAAAATGCAAACAGCATAAGACATTTTTTAATATAACTTATTTTCACAAAATCCAAGTGTCATCACTAGTAACAAAAATACATTTCAGATATTTTGAAATGCGATGAATTATATTTAACATTTTCTAGGATTTTATCTAATCACAGCTCAAAGTCCAACTGCATAATACATGTCCATAAAGATCAAATCAAAGTCATATACTTACATTCTCAGCACAAGCTCATGCTATTGTTGTCTTCATCCAAGGTTCCATCTACCTCAAACTATTTTTCCTTCAAGCAAATTTCTTTAGACCTAATACATTTTAAAGTAAATTTCTTCAAACCTAATACATTTTACAAAAATTACCATTTCTTACCAAGCCTATGTTTGGTAATTGTTTTGATCATCGATTTGGAAATTTAAATAAATCCGAATACAAATTGAATATTCAAGCCATTTATTCAAAGGAACAATATATATTCATACAATCTTAACCATGCGATAATATTCATATGACATACATCTCAATTCATTTCAAGTAATTTCATATTGTATCACCTCATGATATTGTATCAATTCATGAAATTGACAAATACATATCATGTTATCTCATTAGATATGAACACTGATGTAGACAAATCTATGTCAAATCATATCAAAGTCTAATAGCTCATAATCCACTTAGAGTATGTTATAAGAATAATTCAATTAGCATAACAAAAATTTCATCCTAGATTTAATCTATATATGTGCTACATCAATACATGTAAAATCACAAGATGTCCATGTGAAGAATAGTCCACACTAATATTATGCATAAATTAGCAATAAATGATAAACATTAAAATCACTTCTCGATTCAATAAGAAGCAAATCCATCCCAGATCAAGATTAGAGCATGTCAGCTCACCAATGGAAAATCCATGCCAAATGTACATCTAAGTATGTTAGCTCACCATTGCCAAATCCATGCCAAAATCCTATTTGAGCATATTAGCTCACCATAGGCAAATCCATGCAAAATGCCAAATCTCAAATCAAATTATACATGTAAAAGCATCTCACAATCATCTTGGCCTAATCACAACTATATAGTGATCACCTAAAAGCCTGCCAATGCGTCTTGTACTCGCCCTCATTGGCCACCCTCATCAGCCACCCTCACAACTACCCACTAGTATAGATCATGAATTAAACTTTGATTACATGTAAGAAAACAATCGCGTGATGAAATACAAATCATGTGTCAAATTTCATCTATGCATCAAACCAAGTTGATGGATCAAATCCTTGAAAAGCATATATGAAATGCGAGTGTTAGTAATTCTAAACTATGGGTCTAATGGTGAAATAAACCCTTCATTTCTACCAAAAATCTGAGAGAGTCTCTTCTATTGTTTGGACTTACACATTTTATGCATACAATGTAAGTCATCTAATAAATCATGATTCACAATTCCAAACAAAAATGGAGACTCCATATCTCTATCATTATCATTCATATGTCTTGATAATATCCATATATTATATTAATAGCATCCAATGTCCTCATCAAACAGGGAATATATATCATCTATATCATCCATAAGGAGTGATGCATTCACAATTTGTAATCATGTCATCCATCAGTTCATTAAAACCTATGATAACATGTATTTTACTAGACCAAAAATCTAGTCATAATACTAATACTAGGATAATTTAAAGATGTCATAACAACCTAACTCTGGTGGTGAATTCATCCATTCCCACGGGCTTTTCCCTTAACTTTGGCCATAAACTCAATTTCAAGTTTATCCAACTGCGTCTAAATCTGTATAGCACATAAAGGCATGTTTTTAACATTCATACACATATAATCATGATCTAACGGTGAAGATCATCCCAGATCATTAAACCATTAGATTTTTAGATCTTTTGTTTATCCTAGAGTAAAATTTCACATCATTCATCATTTAGACTACAAATTTTCTCATTGATCCATTGTTTACTATTAATTTTCGATCTAGACTTTTAATTTAGTGATCAATCGTTCATATCATTGATAGATATTTAGATTTTTCGACATCCTTATAATCATAGTTTGTTGTATGTGGGGATCAATATATTCTAGTCCTTCATATATTTCTTACTAGCCATTCTTAATAACCTATTGAATACCTCATCTAACTGTCAATTTTGCATAATTTAATGTTTTACATTTACTAATCATAGATTACAGAGGGGAGATAGGATTAGACCATTCTAGGATTTTCCATCCATTCTCTAATCAGTGATACAACTATTTAGATTAACATTAGAAATTAGATAACCATGATGATGGATGATTCAAGTGTAAGGAATCAAATCCAAGAGGTTAGAGTGTACTGTTCTTGTGTTTAAAATCTTGATCTAATGATCATAGATTCTAATGTAGTGTGTCAGGGTTTGATTTATCGTCAAAGTGTTTGAATATAAGGTTTATGGCCATGATTAGACAATAGAGGATGATCGTAGTGTTTCCCTGCTTTGATAGTCATCATCTTACTATTTAACACTGAGATAAACCAAAACTTATGGTTGATATTCACTATCCATCTTCAAAACTTACTCCCATAGTCGATCAAGGTTTAGACAGTCCATGATTGATGTTGATTATCTTGGATTTGTATGTTCAGGACTATTTTTTTATTTGAATTTACTATTTTTACAGAAATGTGGTGTGTGTGAGTGAATAATGAGATTGTTCAATCGGCCTTAGTTTTTAATTCATAATCTTGGTTAGATTTGAGCTAACTTAAGTTCCTATTCATGTGCTTGTAAACATTGATTAAATAGTTAATGGTAGGATCATCACCAGAAACCTAGATCTAGCATGGAATTTAATTTAGCTTAAGATTTCAAATCAAGGGTTAGGCTTCACGAATACTACCTCTTGGACATGTCTCCAATCTTCTTTCTTCACCAGATGAGTTGGATCGATTGTCATTTTTTGGTGATGGTCTCCAAGTTTGTTATGCATTGGTTGCTTTTACTATTGACTAGCAAAGACGACTTGGATCTCTAATCTACATTGGGACTTTTGTAGATCAAAGGGGGGGACACTTTGAATGCTGTAGATCATCCAAGTTTCTCATCATTTCCTTTGTCTTCTTTATCATCCCTGTCAATTTTTTCCTCTCACTTTCACTAAAACGATCATCCTTGCCTGTGTGGCGGCATGAAAGTCTCTTTCCCCTCTCTTTCTCTCCTACCCTCTTCTTGTCTTCCCTTCCTTCTTCTTCCTCCCTTCATGTTCTTCATCCTCCTCCCCTTTCTTTCTTTCTTTCTTTCGTACGTCCTATAACAATTGACTGAAGCTAACTTTCTTAAAAAGGGCAGGTACCCTTTAAGTAAAATCTTTTCCTTTATTTATTATATTGTATATATTTATTAGTTCTTCTTAATTATAGTCATTATGCCATTTTCAATCAAGCACCATGATGGTCATGCATGATAATAATGCTGCCTAACCTATCAATTTTGAATTTTGTGAGTGGACCCATTGAGTGAATGTACCACAATGCCTTTTGCTCATAAAATACCTAACCTCTTCATTCAGACTCTGATTTCAACATTCTTAGTATCATTGGAATTGTTTTTCGATTATAATCCAATTATTGAGGTTTCATGGCTCAACTAAGTGTCCTTCAAAAATTCAATTTTGTGAAACTTAAAACATGGAAATTCAAATTCACATTTCCTTCAAAATAACTCAGAAATTATATGAAATGAAACTTAAAAATTAGGGTTGTTACACAGTGGGAGGAGGGAGGAAAGGAAGAAGAGGAGAGAGAGGGAGAGAAGGGGAGAAGAAGAGAGAGATAGGAACACTAGCTCAATTGTATGGTCAACTATCCATTTTGTTTTTCGGTGGGGTTGCCATTAGTAATTTTAACCCCCCTTAAATTTATTTATTTATTTTTAGTTTTAAATCAATTTATGCTATGCTCCACTCTGGTACAACATCATTTCATATCATCCTAAGTTAAATGACTAGATTCCAGCTTGAATTTCATAATTGGGTCCCATATAATAAAATTATCAAAATACTCTTGGGGTGTATTATCAATTTTGTATCCCCTATTCACAATATTGGAAAATTTTCATCCGAACTTTGTTTCAATATCCTCAGTGTTGTTGGAATCCTTTTTTAGGTACAATCCAAATATTGAGGTTTCAAGGGTTGATTAGGTGTCCTTTAGAAAGTCAATTTCTTGAAACTTAAAACATGAAAATCCAAATTGCATTCCACTAAAAAATTATATGAAATGAAATTTAAAATTTTGGGTTCTTACAATCCATCACACAAATAGTCCTGCTTATAATCCAATGTTTTATTTATCTTAGATGCTTACAAAACATGGCAATCTATTTTATGTTTATATACATAGAGCATAGTTTAATATACATACATACATAAATATAAGATGCATTAAAGTACAATCAATACATAATCACATCCATACATAGCTCAACATTAACATGCTAACACATAGCTTAGTGCACAAGTGGTCTATGTATGGTTGAGCTATAAGGTGCCTAAGCATCACTTGATGCCCAACACATCAATACACAATTTAGCATTCTATATAAATCTATAAGATCCAAATTATAGTGCACCACAACCAGACTTGAAGCACTATGCACCTAGGCACAACCTAATGCGCCATGTACTCAGTTATGGTTTGGTGTACTTTGTACCAATACATCATCAATAATTTTTGCACCTTTAGCATGTCCTGTTGTGCTGTGTTCTCAAGCAATGCCCCAATGCAATGTGCATGGTGCTATTAGATGAATGGTGCACCGAGGTGATGCTTGATACACAAAGTATCCAAAAACTACCTATTGCATGGCATGCCTCATATATGATTTCTTGGATATATAGGAACCCATATCTAAGCATGCAATCTTATATTTCTTTCTCTTGTATCATAAATTTGTAAACATTTTATACCCAAAATGCAGGAACAAAATGTTTTATCTTAAGTAAAAAAATGCCACATTCTTATGAGTAACAGCCATGCATTAACTGATGTGCATTCGTCCATGGCTAGGAAACAACTAAAACCTATACAATCAATACTTCCATTTTCAGCTTATTTATCACAATTAGAATCATTTGAATGGAAAATAAATCTTTTTCTAACTTTTGTTATTGCTTCCTTCATGAATATAATTAAACATCATGCAAAGAATAACACTCCATATGTCTCTTCCAATTTATAATTTAAGATTTGATCTTAGTACTATATTTTTAAGAAATAATTAAACAAGGAAAACATGGTTTATACAAAATTTTAACCTAATTAGTCATCGTTTAACCTATATTCTCATGTGCCTAGTTGTGACCTAAAAAGAGAATTGATCAATGTCAAAACTCATCAATTTATACATCAAGTTGTATGAGGAACCATGCGAACTCAAAAAGTTTCTAAAGAATGAATCAAAATTCTGCCAAAATGCTTCCATACATAAGGCAGATAGTCCTTAAAATAAACTACAAAACTTTTGTTAAAACTCTAAATATCACGCTCAAGTTCAAACATTAATCTTTTAAGAAAGTACTTGTGATGACCCGGGTTTTCCCATGCATTTTTAAATGCAATATCTAATTCCTAAGGCAGGATGTATCCCTATTTGAAAACTATTTTATAAAAACAATGCAATGCAGTGGAAAAATGTTTTCATTTAAACTCATTTTAAAAACCCCAAGTGTCAAAACACATTTTGAAATCATATAGCCATGGCATGGTTTTAAATCAACTCTATTCCCATGAAAATGTTAGTTACAGCCCCAGCTACAAAGAGTAACTACAATCAAGTAACATTCACTAAAAGATAAGGTAGGGGTTTACTTACTTGTACTTAATTTGGACATTCTCTGTCACGGGTGTATCCTGTCCTTAAGTGTTTACTTGTATCTGAAAAATATTAAGGATTGGGTGAGTATACACTATACTCAGTAGGAGTCTATCACTACTAGTTTTACAATGCATGCTATGTTTTAAAACCATATGTTCTTTAAACCATGTGCATGTTTGGACACTCATGTTCAAAAGCCATTGTCAAAATAGAATACTGACAACTTAAAGAATCGCATAATCCAAGTCAAAAGTTGCATAGATATCATAAACATATATGATATGCATAAGATGCTTAGCTGAATCCAACTCATGGATCTATGGTATGGTCGACCATCCTCATGTCATGCCATATGCAATTCAAGTTAAACCTCAAAAACATAGGGCCTACTATGCCCACGACCTCATCGCCGTGTGGTCCCTGGGTACCTAGGGACACTCGGTCATAGCCTCCACAGGGCATATGACACTTCGATTGGGTGTCGTGACACCAGTGGTAGTCCTCGTTACCACTCAGCAATTGAAGTAAGGACAAGCCTTTTTGGCGTGGTACCCTTTTCACCTATAGTGGTAGAGGCTGGGAGGCCACCCCGAACCTCTCGGCATAGCGCCTACGAGCTTACTAGCCCAAATCATATACGATCAAGCAAGCAAACACCTCTTTTTCAAAACATGTCCCCTTTGGGTCCCTCACAACTGCTTACCCGACATCTTTTGGGCACTCCAGCGTCTTTTGGTAACCCTCAAGGATATGCATTTATTCAAAACTCAATAATCACAAATCATGCAATTTATGCAATCGGTTGCAAAACATGCATGCAATGCATAAAATCTGCTCATGCTAGTATCACATTCAAATTCATAACCTTTCCTAGAAGCCCGACAGCCTAGAAGCCTGTCAGCTCTTTCTGGCCCGCCCTCATCGACCAAGCCTACAGTTATCATGCAGATAAGAATCCTTTTTTCAAAACATGCCTATGCATGTAACACATATCTTGAAAATATATGCGCAATGTATTTTTCATATGCATGCTAAGTTCATTTATGAAATCAATTCATGTTATACATAAAACATGCATTAGAAAAGCAATAATGACTCAAAACATGCATTCTCAAAGCATCATGGGTTCTTTTTAAAAGTCTAGTAGCGATAGAACACCTACTTGGTTTGATTGTACTAGTCCCCTTGTCCTCGTACATTCCTGGACATGGTTTAGGGGAAAAAGGTTAGCTTGGCATATTTCTATAGGCTCTAGAATAGTTTACCTCACTACTTAGGCATTAAGGGTTCATTCCCATGCCTAAGGGCCTCCTAAGGTCCTTAACTGGACCTTGGTATAGTCAGGTTTGCAAAGGTTTAGTGGCCTCGTGCCACTACCATGGTTTAAGGGTCATGCCAGCCTTAGGTAGGGGCTTTATCAGGTATTTTATGGTTTGGGTGTATCTGCGTCGTTGATACCGACACAACGCCTCTCACGGTACCTCAATCGGAGTCCTAGAACTCAAGTTATAGGCATTTTAGTATTAGGAGTACATAGAAGGCCCATACGTGGCAAGAGCCCGAGACGCTAACGCATCCCATGTCAGCGACACGCTTCCCACCTAGCGCGTCTGTAGACGCACGGGCTTTCCACCCCTTTTCTCATTTGCGGGCGCATCCACGGATGTGCCTGTTGGTTTCTCTTTAACGCAGTCGACGTGTTTTGGTCGTGGGGTGACCTGGGCGTCCTTGGGACGCCCTAGTTCGACCCTGTTGAACCAGAATGCCCCATGCAACTACCCTGGGTCTATTGTGGTTCCCTAGAGCCCCATTTTGCATGGTTCTTCATGCAAAAACTTAGGGAAATTCAACCTAAGACTGAGGGGGAGATGGGTTTGGAGTTGTTTAAGGCATACCTGGTTCATAGCCAGGTATTTCTTCATGTTTTCTCCTCTTGCACACAGTTCCCAAATTAGTTTTTCCTAGGGTTTTGGGCTGCCATTGGAGGCGCCCAAGAGCTCTATTTATAGAGCTTAAAGAGGGTTCTGGAGGGGGTTTCCACCACCATTCCATGGCGGGGGGAAAACCTCCAGAATGGTGGTGGTTTCTCCCCTTGCACGCCGTCATTCTAGAAACCTCTAGTATGTTTGGGAAGAAGGGGGTGCCCGTATCAAAATGGGTCCCTGTTTTCTCAGGCCAAATTCCATTTTTAAATTTAATTACAATTTTGCCCTTAAATTTCAAGGGGCCATAACTTGCTCATTTTAACTCCATTTTGGGTGATTCTGGTCTTGTTGGATTCCTTTTTTCGAGACGCACCTAAGGGTACCATTCTAAGGACCAAATTTCTAGGTCTATTTAGGGTGAATAGTGAAATGACCAAAATACCCTTATCTCCAAAAACTGAACTTCTCATTACCAACTTGGGATTTCAAGGTTACCAAAAATGGAGTCATTACATTCTTACCCCCTTAGGGGAATTTCACCCCTGAAATTCTACGATATATATAGTCAAAAGATCTCGGGTTACTTTTCCCGCATTTCTGACTCCGGCTCCCAAGTCTCTTCTTCCATGTGCGCATTTCTCCACAACACTTTTGACTATGTGTATGTCTTTCGCTTTGGAACCTGATCTTCTTTACACTCTTCAACTTTCCTTTTAGGAAAATTCCTAGCAAGATGTCTTAATTCTCCACAAGTATAGCAAATGATGTTAAAAGTGGGACATGGTTTGCCTGAATGATTCTGGTTACACCTAGGGCATGTCTTCCAGTCGGTCTTCTTCCTTCGTTTTCAAACGGCTTCTTGAATGGTGGCCTGGGTTCAGATGACTGAAATGGTCTCTTTCCTTCATTTCTCATGGTGTTGGTGTTCTTAGTTTCCTTTATCGCCTGATTCCTTTGATAATCTTTTTCGTATAGGGAGGCCATCTCTACAGCTTTGGCTACGGTGGAAGGTTGGAAACCTAGAACTTTGTTCCTGAGTCCTGGTTTGAGCCCATCTACAAATCATTCCTCCGCGTCTTCCTCATCAGCACAAGCATGTGGTGCAAATCTTCAGAGGCTGATGAATTTATTTTCATACTGTTGGACAGTCATGTTTCCTTGTTATAAGTCCATAAATTCTTTTTCCTTCTGTTTTCTTACGTGTTTAGGACAATATTTGTCATTAAAAACCTTTTTAAATTCTTCCCATCCTATTGTTTCTTGCTCGTCAAAATAAGTCCTTTCTGTTGTTTCCCACCAAAAGGTAGCCTCTCCCCTAAACACAAACGTGGCCATGGGTACCTTTCTTTCTTCAGTTATGTTCATGGCTTTAAATATCTTTTCAATATCCATTAACCATTTTTCAGCTGTAGATGCTTCATCTTCTCCTGTGAATGAGGGAGCTAATTTCTGAAATCTTTCTAACTGAACCTCAGTCCTATCTATTGCTTTATCAGGGGAAGGATCTCGTGTGGTAGGGGTTTGGGTTTGTTGATTACTCATGTTTCGTTCCATATGCTGTAGGAATCGCTGGAATAATTCAGCCATCCCATTGCCCGACCCAGTGGAGTCCACTGGTGGGGCTTCAGGTCTTGGAGCATTGCTTACTTTCTTTCTAGGCATCTGTAAATCACAAAACAATTCACAAGACCTTAGTATGTGTTATCCTATTACCCCTTAATCTTTCACGGATGAAACTTGATTATAAGTTATTCTCCTCATAACTGGGCTGTGAGTAACGTCAAACTGCGCTCTGATACCAACTGTGACGACCCGGGTTTTCCCATGCATTTTTAAATGCAATATCTAATTCCTAAGGTGGGATGCATCCATATTTGAAAACCATTTTACAAAAACAATGCAATGCAGCGGAAAAATGTTTTCATTTAAACTCATTTTACAAACCCCGTGTGTCCAAACACATTTTCAAATCATATAGCCATGGCATGGTTTTAAATCAACTCTATTCCCAAGAAAGTGTTAGTCACAGCCCCAGCTACAAAGAGTAACTACAATCAAGTAACATTCACTAAAAGATAAGGTAGGGGTTTACTTACTTGCACATAATTTGGACATTCTCTATCACGGGTGTATCCTGTCCTTAAGTGTTTACTTGTATCTGAAAAATATTAAGGATTGGGTGAGTATACACTATACTCAGTAGGAGTCTATCACTACTAGTTTTACAATGCATGCTATGTTTTAAAACCATATGTTCTTTAAACCATGAGCATGTTTGGACACTCATGTTCAAAAGCCATTGTTAAAATAGAATACTGACAACTTAAAGAATCGCATAATCCAAGTCAAAAGTAGCATAGATATCATAAACATATATGATATGCATAAGATGCTCAACTGAATCCAACTCATGGATCTATGGTATGGTCGACCATCCTCATGTCATGCCATATGCAATTCAAGTAAAACCTCAAAAACATAGGGCCTACTATGCCCATGACCTCATCGCCGTGTGGTCCCTGGGTACCTAGGGACACTCGGTCATAGCCTCCACAGGGCATATGACACTTCGATCGGGTGCCGTGACACCAGTGGTAGTCCTCGTTACCACTCAGCAATCGAAGTAAGGACAAGCCTTTTTGGTGTGGTACCCTTTCCACCTATAGTGGTAGAGGCTGGGAGGCCACCCCGAACCTCTCGGCATAGCGCCCATGAGCTTATTAGCTCAAATCATATACGATCAAGCAAGCAAAAACCTCTTTTTCAAAACATGTCCTCTTTGGGTCCCTCACAACTGCCAACCCAACGTCTTTTGGGCACTCCAACATCATTTGGTAACCCTCAAGGATATGCACTTATTCAAAACTCAATAATCACAAATCATGCAATATATGCAATCGGTTGCAAAATATGCATGCAATGAATAAAATCTGCTCATGCTAGTATCGCATTCAAAGTCATGACGCTGCCTACAAGCCTGACAGCCTAGAAGCCTGCCAGCCTGTCAGCTCTCTCTGGCCCGCCCTCATCAGCCCGCCCTCATCGGCCAAGGCTACAGTTATCATGCAGACAAGAATCCTTTTTTCAAAACATGCTTATGCATGTAACACATGTCTTGGCAATATATGTGCAATGTATTTTTCATATGCATGCTAAGTTCATTTATGAAATCAATTCATGTTATACATAAAACATGCATTAGAAAAGCAACAATGACTCAAAACATGCATTCTCAAAGCATCATGGGTTCTTTTTAAAAGTCTAGTAGCGATAGAACACCTACTTGGTTTGATTGCGCTAGTCCCCTTTGTCCTCATACGTTCCTGGACATGGTTTAGGGGAAAAAGGTTAGCTTAGCCTATTTCTATAGGCTCTAGAACAGTTTACCTCACTACTTAGGCATTAAGGGTTCATTCCCATGCCTAAGGGCCTCCTAAGGTCCTTAACTGGGCCTTGGTATAGTTAGGTTTGCAAAGGTTGAGTGGCCTTGCACCACTATCATGGTTTAAGGGTCATGCCAGCCTTAGATAGGGGCTTTATCAGGTATTTTATGGTTTGGGTGTGTCTGCACCGTTGATATAGACACAACGTCTCTCGTTGTACCTCAATTGGAGTCCTAGAACTCAAGTTGTGGACATTTTTGTATTAAGAGTACATAGAAGGCCCATATGAGGCGGGAGCCTGGCACGCGCGTCAGTGGCGCGCGCCCCATCGGGCACGTCTGCTGACGTACAAGGCCTCTGTCCCTTTTCTCGTTTGTGGTCGTGGGGTGACCTGGGCATCCTCAGGATGCCCTGGTTTGACCCTATCGGACTAGAACGCCCCAGGCACCTACCTGGGTCTGTTGTTGCTCCCTCGAGCCCCATTTTGCATGGTTCCCATGCAAAAACTTAGGAAAATTCAACCTAAGACTGAGGGGGAGATGGCTTTGGAGTTGTTTAAGGCATACCTGGTTCGTGGCTGGGTATTTCTTCACGTTTTCTCCTCTTGCACACAGTTCCCAGATTAGTTTTTCCCAGGGTTTTGAGCTGCCATTGGAGGCACCCAAGAGCTCTATTTATAAAGCTTAAAGGGGGTTCTGGCGGTGGAGAAACCTCCAGAATTGCGGTGGTTTCTCCCCTTGCACACCGTCTTTCTAGAAACCTCCAGTATGTTTGGGAAGAAGGGGGTGCCCATATCAAAACGGGTCCCTATTTTCTCAGGCCAAATTCCGTTTTTAAATTTAATTACCATTTTGCCCTTGAACTTCAAAGGGCCATAACTTGCTCCTTTTAACTTCATTTTGGGTGATTCTGGTCTTGTTGGATTCCTTTTTTCGAGATGCACCTAAGGGCATCATTCTAAGGACCAAATTTCTTTGTCTAGTTAGGGTGAACAGTGAAATGACCAAAATACCCTTATCTCCGAAAAGTGAACTTTTCATTACTAACTTGGGATTTCAAGGTTACCAAAAATGGACTCATTACAGTACTCACATACAAGTATCAAAGTAATCTTGAATCACATGTAATACACATGAAGTTTATCATGAAGTGAAATTGAAAGTGATGAAGAATATGGATGCGCCACATCATGATTCAAATAAAAAATTCTATTAAACTTCCATGCATATGGGATTTCATATATGCTCATATATGCATATTTCTAAATGAAATTAAGATTTTCAATTATGAATAATCATGCATATAATCAAATCTCGATCACCAAAGTACTATGCAATTAAATATCAAAATTTGATGCTTTTGAAAAGAAAACTGTGATCTTGGCTTACATCCCCTACCTCAAAACACTAATACTTGATGTGTATTTCCACGATTCTTATGATCCAAGATTTTTGTTTGGTATGGATTCTTTCCTTCTCTTCCTCTCTTCTCTCTTCTCTCTTCTTCCTTTCTTTATTCTTCTTTCTTTTTCCTTTCCTTTATATTTCCCTCCTTTCTCTCTTTTTCCTCTTTGGGTTACGGGTAGGAGGACTACCTATATCCTAGCCCATGCGTCCCTTTATTAGGTGACTCTTGGTTAGGATGTGACAGCCATCAATACCACCTCAATTTCCCACATATACTCCTTTAACCATTCATACTTAGATTCACATACATGGTTTTGATACGTTCAGCTTCCGAATTTCAAATTTATTCCCTTATGAAAACAAATTTTTAAGCATTTATTTATGGTATCCAGTTATCTAATTCAATCTAGGATGTCCAAAGATAATTAAACAAAAACTCACAATTTCTAAAAAAAAAACATAATTTGTGCATGATTGGAAACTTGAGCTCATGACCAAAGACACACATGATGATCTTAAGAGCTCTAAGGAAACTCACTTTAGTACACACACACACACATATATATATATATATAAGAAATTGGAGTCATCACAACATCGAGGTTAGATGCATAAATAAAAATTGTATACTACTATTTTTACCAAATTGGATATGATCTATCCTTAAGATCATGATCAGATCTGTATATTAAGGCAAATTGTATTGAGTTATGCATCAAGATAAATATAATTGTTAGATGGACTAGAAAATAGAAATAAAAATGTAAAGTGATGGTGTAGATTGCCCATCAACAATAAACTATGTGAGTCTTTAATTCAGGAACCATTGAGGGTCTGATCAATGTTCCAAAGTTGAGGAAAACTCAATCAACAATTTGAACAACAACAATCACGTTAGTCTATGTTGATTTGTGATAAAAGCATAACCGACTATCGATCTTGATCTGTGGATGAAGTCAAAATAATCAAACCACGAGTTCATGATAAAAATTTAGTAATGTATCATATTTGTATCTTAGATTGTTGATAAATTATCAGTTGATACTTGACCTTGATTTTTGGTAAGTTTGGCTATTTTAGACTGCACGATCAGATATAGGTAGATTTAAGATTGCTATGTTGGAGTTCAAAATTTCTATGTTTTGATAAATTTATTTTTGTAATTAATGGAATACTTTAGAAATGTGATTATTTACAAAATACTATGAAAACTAAGATTTTGCTCATGAAGTCTAAATGTTTACAAAATCAATATTTTTTATGATTTGTTTTGATTTTGGAAATGAAATTATGAGCTTATAATTCAACTAAATGTTATGCTTTCGTTGCATGTTTGAATTATTTTGATTTTTCTACCAAAAAAGGGGCTAATAAACTTGTATTTTATATATGGATTTGTGATTGTGTTCAAAATTCAGATATTTGACTTGATTTACTATCAAAAGGCATGTCTTGACTGAAATACATTCCAAATTTGTATTATGACATTATGTGATTCGAATCCATTTCTTATTGGACATATGATTTTGACATGAGTAGCATATTTTGAAATATGATAATTTTGACTAGATGTGAATATTTGTTGAAAAGATTTGACTTTGTAAATCATGAACTACATCCCACAATAGCATCTTATTCCACCTACACAAGCTTATAAAGATATTATAATTTGTTTGCAATATCTTAGATTTAAAGGACTACATCCCACAATAGCATGAGCAACATATTTTGAAATATAAAAATTTTAACTAGATGTGAATATTTGTTAAAATGATTTGACTTTATAAATCATGAACTAAATCCCACAATAGCATCTTATTCCACCTACACATGCCCAAGCTTAGAGAGATATTATAATTTGTTTGCAATATCTTAGATTTAAAGGACTATAAATGAAGGAAGAATAGGTCAAGACACAAACTGTCCAGATTGTGGTTGTAGGAGTCTAAGACTTCTTGTATTTAGAAAGTCAACTTTGTAACTTAAGTTTTGTCCTATGATCATATTTAAGAGTGTAAGTGTATGCATAAATTAAAATAGTGGACTCATTTATATTCAATGAAAATGTGATGTGATGTGATGTGGTTATGACTGGAAGCTCCAGGTTTTATTAAAATTTTGATATTTATTTTATTTAAAAATTATTTGCAAAGTTTATTAGGTGATCCACATTGCATGCATTAAATGCATAAATGTCTAAATTAAAATAAAGTAGAATCCAGTAGATTTTTTTTATAGAAATGATGAGTTCATTTCACCATTACATATGTGTTTTGATAAAAGATATGGGACTCCAAGTTTTTATTAGAAAATCCTTTTACAGAAAAATGTTTTTGCTATTTGTTTTCAAAAATAATTTTAAACTAGAGGCCTCACATTTTGAAAATAAATTGAGAATATACTATTTAAAATCATGGGCTGTCACATTGAGAAAGTTAGATATATGCCCCCTAATTTCTATCTATTCATGTCCTCATCAAGACTATATTGTAACAACCCTAATTTTTAAGAATATAATTAATTATTAAAAATTAAAAGTTAAAATTTTAAAAGTGGAATTGGAACCTTGAGTTCTAGGCAAATTCATTTTTGTCAAAATAAAATCAAGACTTAAAACTTGGATATTTGTAATGTACTCAAAAAACCGATCAGAATGATTGTAAGTACATCAAATTCTGAGTTCATATGAAAAATCCTTATTTTTCTCTATTTTTAAGAATAAAAAGATAAAATGGTAATTTTACTAATAACCAAGACCTAAGACATTAAAATTTGGAATGTACTCAGAAATATGAATCTAACGCCACTAAGTACGCTCAATTTAGAGTCCGGGAGAATAAAACAAAATTTTCTCCATAAAAGGAAAAAATGGTCTTTTCACACCTCTGTGGGGCCCACAAAGAGATCCAACGGCCAGAAAACATGTCATCATGAATCAAACCACTACCAGCTGCTAGTGGAGAAGGAGGTGGTAGTGGGAATCCAATGACAATTTAATAATAAAAAGTAATCAAACATGATAATTACAAGTAATCATGGAAAATTCAAAACTCCCTATAAATAACTCATAAAATTCCCAAAAATTCTCCTAATGTTCTACACAAGGTCCCCTAGAATACCCATAAATCCCAGCTCCAGAATCCTTCCCCATCTCCCCGAATTCTTCTTTCTTTCTCTCTTATTCTTTGTGGGTGTGTCCCTAGACGCACCTGGGCAGACGATTCCATGTTTGCATCGGGCACATCTAGGGATGCGTCATCCCCGATGAACAAGGGTTTCCTCCTGGGAAACCCTAACTGAATTAGTCATCACATTCCAACCATTGGAACTAGATCTTCACCGTCGATGTGTTTGGGCTAAGGAGATCTACAAAAGCCCTTCGGTTTCTTGATGATCCACCTCCTGGATCGTTGGGAAATTCAAAACGAAGAACAACTCCAATACTAGTTATCATCTCCAACATGTTTTTCAAATTTTTCTGGCCAATCTAGCCTTGCACTATTAAACATCTTCAGTGTGTGGTGATCTACCAAAGCCCCATGTTTTCCCTCCTTATCCGGCAACGGAATCGAAGAAATCAAGGATTGAAGGTATTACCAGTGCCTAAAGGTTTCTTATCTCTTTTTTTCAATGTGAATTCTTTTGCTCCAGTGATCTTCTCTTCACCAGACTGGCACAGGTAAGTGCACCTTTCTCCCTTCTTTTCATTTTGGCATTTCCTTGGTCTCCAGGTGATCTCCCTGACTGTTGATCTATTGGAGACGATGGATCTGACAACAGGGTAGAGATCCATACCATGGGTAGCTCAGATTGAAATTCTAAGCCCTTGGATGGATTCCTGGGGCCCAAAAATACAAGGAGATGAAATATGGGCTCTTGATCTTGTAAGATGAGGGACATCACATGATGGGTGATTCGACAGTCTAGATCTAGACTATCTCACCTATCACCGGTCACCAGTCCCTGGTGACGGGTAATCCCAAGCAACAGGAGCGGGCCGACCTTTGTTTGTCTTTTTCTATGGAGTTGATCTCAGCCGTCCATTTTTGAACTGAAATCTTAATTCTTCAATTAAGAGCTCAATTTAGATTTGAAAGTTTCTATAGCTTCTTTGTCACTTGTATAAGTTACTGAACTCATGAAATATATGCTTTAGATTGTATTTATTGGTGATAATCACAAAAAAGCATAGTAACAATATTGGATCGTGATCAAGATGATCTCAAAATTGAGATATGAATTGATGGATGGGTTCAGGAAGTCCCAAAACCTTAATGACCATACTCACAATAAAATTTCTAGGTTTCTAGATCAAGAAAATTAACAAAAGCAGTAAGGTCAAATTTTAGCCCTTAAAATGGGCTGAAATCTTAAAATCCAAATTCTGATCTCAATTTAACTCCAAATTGAAATCAGAAAGTTGGATTGGATTCCTCTTGATGAGTAGAACTTATTGAACTTAGAAAATTTATGTTTTGATGCATGTAAAACTCTGTTAATAAAGAAAAGTATTACTAATTTTTATTATTAGTGAAATTTGGAATGATCAAACCCTATAATTCTTATCCATTGATGATCTTATGATTTTGAAACATGGAATCAATGGCTATAATTGACTTATCTATGTTTAGTTAAGAGATCTAGCCTTAAAAGTAGTAAAATCCATGAAAATGAATGGTAATCTCCTTGATCAAGGATGATTGGATAGTGTGGATGTATTTGGATGAAGATATGAAGTTAATATCATATGGATTGATGGACTTGATGATGATGATGATTTGGGATAGATTAAGATCTATGCCCTTAAATTGGATAAAATAACTTAAGATCTTCTTAATCGGTTGGATCAAGAAAGATCAGATTATTGGATGAGATGCATCAATAATCTAATGATCGAATCACATTAAGAAGATGTATTAGATCTAAAGGAAAATGAAAGGATCAAGATCTAAAACCTAAAAGGGATAGAAATCAACTATGAACGTTGGATCATGATGAATAGTTATGGCATGTTAGATTTTCATTTGAATTATTTAATGTTATTATAATTGTCTTTTATTGTTTAGTAGATTTATTTATTTATTTATGCTTTAATGCTTATGTTATGAAAATTACAATGAAAATGTAATTAAATGAAAAATAGAGTTGAAAGACATTTACATGGAATGAATGACATGGACTTAATGATAGTCAGGGCAATAGTTAGTAGGATAATATAAGGAATATCATTTCCTTGGCCCAAATTAGGAGAATAATGAGACTTCATTAATGACATTTTAAACGTTTATGGACTTAATTAAAATCAATTAGAAAGAGTAATTAGGATTAAAATGCTTATAGGAACCTTATGAAAGGTTGAGCTAATGACACACTAGTGAATGTTAAACATGGTTAAGGGGGTTTTCTAATAGAGCCTCACTCTTCTCTTACCTTCCGTTGACGTTTGTGAGGTCTAAACACATCCTTACAGGAGGATTGAAGTAACCATTTTGTGTTCAGCCATTCAACTAGTAAACCTTAATCGATTAGAAATAAGAGGAGTAGTCTAGACTTAGGATGAAATAAGCTATCTTCAATCAGTAAAATATTAACTAGTTGAATAATAATAATAAGAGCATAAAAGGTTAATAAAATATCTAATCTTAATAAAAAATTGTAAGTAAGATAAGGATGATCAAACAAGATCCATAGGATCTTGAATAATCAAGAACAATAAGAATCATAACATTGTATTGTACTTAGTATGCATGTTTGTTAGTATGTCTGTTGTAGATCAAATCTAGATCATTAGATTAGATAATCCAAACCCTTAATTAAATATGATTAAAGGAAGAAAACTATGATCATCCTCTTTAGGGATGATCAAATAACTAAACTTAGATCAAAGAAGAACTAAATGAGAGAAGATCTAGGCCCTTGATCTTTATCAATAAGTATAGATTGTTAATCAAAGGATCTATGAAAGATCAAGATCAAGGAGACACACAAAGACTTAGAGATAGAAAATACTTATATCTGAAAGGTTAGAAGATCATTCTAACCATCAAATCTACTAATCAATAGGATAAAAGACTATATAAGGAAGATAGATTATATGGATGATAGGAACATAAGACAGATCTATATCCTTTATATCAAAGGACAAGATTAGATAAGGAATATAGATAGGAGATTATCCAAAATTGTACAAATCATGACAGTGTGTATGTATTGACAGATTACATATGTCAATCATGAAGGATCTGAAGGGATGGATCACTACATGAAGGTAGGTGGAACTTTAAGAATACAAGACCTATGGTCTGTGGAATTGTTGTTATTCATAGACATTATAATGCTTAAGGATGATAATATGTTTAGTTACAATGAATCATAATTCATGCATATGAGATAGAAATAACTGTTGAAATTAGATGGAATACATAATAAATACCTGGGTATTATTTATGATTACCCCTAAACTTAGATAAGAACATAATAATAATGGGTATCATTTATATCAAATGAGTATCTGTACACTTAATAACATTTGGTCTCATTTGATACGTGAATACCAAATTAAAGGAAATGGGGATCATTTACAATAAATGATTAATCCCTAAATGTATAAGAATATGGGTATCATTCATTATAAATGAGGATCCCTAAATCTAGAAATAAAATCATATCCTTAGTATGAGGATATTGAACACGAGAATGATAATATAAATAGACATATCATATGAGATGTACAAGAAATATTTTAGATACAAGCATGGAGGCTTGTGGTTTTGTTTTAAACAGGCATAAGCCTGGGAATGCTATGCTAGGGAAGTTATGAGGGTTAGGCCACCCGCTTCCCAAAATTTGATGATATTATGATTCCTTGCCAAAAGAGAGGCTAAAAGTCAAGTGGGGCAATTATGGGAAAGCCCCACTGTGAAATTCCTATCTCCCCATATGAGCAGTGACACGATATTTTTCACCGTGGTATCAGTGGTGAACAGGGCAGTTATTTGAGCACGCTAGTATGGATTAGACTGCAACATGGTAATCCTTGAGTATTTTGCATATGATGCATGGCATAGTGAGATCCCCATACTACCCTAATGTGGGAGTATTTTCCTAGCAAAAGTCTATATGATTTATCAACTCAATATATCTGAGTATGGTTATTAATGTTTGAGATATTGACTATTTTTCGTGGTTTTTTATCGTATCTATATATATATATATACATATATGCATACGATATAGTGGTGAGTGGTTTGGAAATTATCATAGTGGATGTTACATGATAAATTTATGATTGAATGATCATATATGGTATGGTTAATGGAAATTGAAGTATATGATTAATATGGAATATGATGATTATATGTACTATACTTGTGAATTATACAATTCCATATGTTCTTGAATCCTCTACCACACATAGCTTACTGAGATATTGTAAATGTTTAAATGTTTACAATATCTCAGATACAGAAAGAAAAGAATGGAGGGATACGACGTGGGAAGATGAAGACCATACTGTTGATCAAGACTATGTACACTTGTTAAAGGATTGGATTGTATTTTGATTTGTGCATTTTGGACATAAAATGTAATAAAGGGGCTTTGTATGTGAACCACTGGATCAATCTTGTAATTTTAATAAAATGGGTTTCTTTGGAAACATATCTTGTACACAAAATTATGTATGTATATGTGAGTGAAATGTGGCACTTGGGTTTCCTAAAACGAATTTCAAAGAATTTTTTTTTTGCTACTTAAGTTTTTAAAATGTTTGCAAAATTAGTCAACCACCATTTGAAAATGATTAACGGAAATGTATTTCAAAAGCTTGGGCCATCTTAGTATGTCCTCATCAAGATATATATTCCTCTTATAATAAAAAAAAAGGTCTTATGTTAGGACAAAATGTAGGCTCAAGAGAAGGTTATGAAAAGAAAGGGATATCTAGGGTATTCAAGCCTTTATAAATAAGTAGAGATCCTCTACTAAGAGTTGACAATTCTTCCTTAGTATACTGAAGTGAACATTCTCTAATCTATTATGTTTCTTTTCTTCGATGTTTTTGATTCTTTATTTGTATTTCTTTGAAGAACTTTTTTGTCTTCTTTTCTTAGTATTCACTTCCTTACTTGTAGTGCAACTTAAAAATATTTATTTGATCATCTTTAACTTATTTTTGAAGAAAGTATGTGATGCATAATTTGTATTGGGTTATATGGGTAAAAGTGATTGAGTTTACAAAAGAAATAGCTTACATGCAAGGCTCTACAGGGCTAACTAGTGTAAAAGTTTCACTCTATAGGCTATATGGCTCTAGTTTAAAAACAAAGTTGGCCTAAATCATTTCCTAGGTTTCATACAATATATCAATTTAATAAACTTCTTAGAAAATTAAGGGTAATAATTAAATAGTAAATCTTAGTAATTGACCAAATCAAAGAACATTGAGATCAACTATGAAATATGTAAGCTGAAAAAAATTAGAATATATATAACTATTAAAAGAATTAATGGCTCTAAAGCTCACATGATTTAAAAAACATTTCCATTGATTCTTTAGGGTCTTTAAGTCATAATTACTTATTAATCTTGACTGTAACTATGTGCAAAATGAGAGCCAAGATTGGCTTCCATGAAACACTTTAGAAACTGAGTAAAATAATGAACTAAATATGTGCAATTCTATTAATAAGTTAAACTTTGAAATAAAAAATAAAATTTGGAAAATTCATTCTCATCAAAGGAATTGACCTAAAAAGTCAAAAATATTTTCAAAAATTGCTCAAGAGAATTTTTTTTTTTTTTTATGTTTTCAAAAATAAAGGAAAAGAATTGTGCTCATGGTTCTAGGCAGGAAAAATCGCTAGAATTGATGAATATAAAGTGAACTAGCATGAAAAATAATTAATGGATATAATAAACAAAAAGAAAAGCTAAATGGATTCCTAGTAATTCAATAAAAAACAACATGTTTATATGGCTAGAAATAAGCACAAAGTTAAGGAGAGAAATTTTTTAGATTTCAACTACTTAAAAACATTAAGCAATTCAAGCATAAGAAAGCAATTGAAACCACAAATTTTATGCAAGAAAACAATTAGATCCAAACTAATTTGATGAAAGAAACATTCCATAACAAGAAACTAATTTTTTTTTATTAAATCAATGTCAAATTACATCCAGAACTATGAGCGTAATACATGTTCAAAATTTGGAAATTGTGCACAATTTGTAAGCATAAAATCCTATCTAAACAACACCAACAATGAAATATAATGCTAAAATTTTAAAGTGTGATGGCATGGAAATAAAAATCAGGAAGGAATTTAAGAGAAAAGAAGGCTAAGTGGGTGAATTAACTATGGAAATTGGACCTAATACTATGGGCAAACATGAGGAAAAAAAGAGAGTGAATTGCAAGGGGGGATTCAAGGTTTTAAGCTGGCACTTCTCTTAGACGTCACTAATAGAGAAGAAATAACATAAATATTTAGTGAAAACTAGTGGAATTTATGTAAAGAAGAAAGGGAAAGCTAAATGAAAAGAAGAGTGTAAACTATAAAGCAAAACAATGAAAAACTGAGCAAAGGAAACTAAAACAACAAAAGCAAAGTACTAACCTAGATTGGAGAACAAATAGCAATAAGATTAACTAGAAACCCAAAGAAATAAAACCATCAAAGAATTCCTAAAGTTGAGCAGCAACTAAGCACCAAAGGAGAGCTATGATTCAAGGTGTCTCACCCACCTTAGAAAAAAGGTGGAACAATGGGGATATATATATAGATGTTGTAGCTTCCAATTTTATGATGATTCATTCTAGGAAGGAGGTGGATTTCTAGATCTAAGGCTGAGGAGTTTAAAGGAAGAATGTTAGGTGGAGATGATATAATAAGGATGAAATAATAGAGAGAAAAAGTTATGGGCTGGCTGGTCTCCTAATTTAGAAAGGGGGGAGGTGTGATTTTCCTTGGAAGGAAAATGGCTTTCCACTCTAATTAAATGGAATTTGATTCATGGAAAAAGGGAAGGAATAAGGAAGGAAATAAAGAGGAAATTTTGGAAGAAAACCTAGGGTTTTTTACATGTTTGCATGGACTTGGACCTAGGGTTACCTAAATAGGAAACCACTTGAATTTTTCCAATTAAGCAAGGCGGATCATCCTCCTCTTGGATGGTGGCTGCGTACTTGATTTCAAAATGGGGAACCCTAAGACTAATGGTGGATTTGGGATATGAAATGGGTTAGGAATGTGTATTTTTCTTTCTTGATCCCTTAATGCATGATCATCTTACCTTTTATAATTATCTCTAAAATTCACACTTTTAACATAAGAAAGTTGCTTGAATTAATGCTCCAATATTGTGGCTCCATGTGGCACTCCTCCTTGGCTTGATGGCTTATCCCTTGGTGGCTTATTTGGGTTCAATGATTGGATTAAAGGCTTAAGTAGCTCATATGGCTATCACCCTTTTTCATAGCTTTAATGGCTAAGTGGCTTGAGTGACTCCCATGCAATGGTGGTGGAAATGCATGGCTTGGGCTTGGGTCCATTTCTAGTCACCTTTGCTTCTACAAGTACCTTCTATCTTGCATTAGAATAGTCTTAAACATTTATCACACCTTTGATTGATTACATTTAGGATTTTTCTTGCTTAGGTTTCCTAATTAGATTAGGAAACCTCGTGAATGGCTTCAATTCTTATCTCGATCAATCTCAGTCTTTGGATTACCTTCTCAATACCTATAAAAGATAAACACCCTAATTAAATCCTAAAAAATTATGATCATTCACATATTTATTTGGATTACCTTCTAACCTACAAAATATCAAACTTTTGAATTATTAGGTCAAAAATGCATATGTTACAAAATTTTGGCCAAAAATCTTAGTTTAACACTATAAGTTATAACACATGAGCTACTAATTGGTTAGTTTCTATACAAAATTGAACACTTATCATACCCGACAACCAAAATTTTGCTAATCCTAAGCAAAACATGTGAAAAGTCATGAAAACGAAAGTGGCTTCCATTTTTTCCAGTACTAATGATTGCATTTAGCATATGGAACAAGCCCTCAAACCACTAGGTTACCCCTAGTTGATGATTTAGGCCTCATGGGGGTTTGTAGCTAATATACCCACAAAGTTCCACAAGGCTAAGTCCTTTGTTTTATCTCAGAGAATTCTCATCCATTAACACTCTACATACTTTAATAACCAAATAAAGATGAATGAGAAATTTCATAAGTTATCCACATACCAAAGCCATTTTATACTAGTTTCATATGGGAGTGCATGTTGTGTACTGGCTACATAAATTAGGACTTCTATATAGTAATGCTTGTACTCCATTTGAATGATGTTTTGACCTTAAATTCCCACTGGTATACACTCAAAAATAAAGCTCTTAGAGAAACACGAGCTTAGGACATGTTTTAACAAGAAGGGTATAAGGATTCAAATCTTCAAATCTGACTAAAGGTCTTCAATTGAATGTTTGACAAATTTACTTTTTGTTGTACTTGAAGTGAATATCTCTCTTTTCTTCATAACATTTTCTTTTGTTTTTTTGACAATACTCTTTTTCTTTCTTCTTTTCTTGGTTTTTTTGAGAAGGAATACTTTTCTTTGTACTTTTGATATTTTTCACTTCTTTAACTTTTGTCCTTTTTCTAAACTTTTTCTATTATCCCTACTCAGTTTTTAAAGGTAGGTAAT
This sequence comes from Warburgia ugandensis, assembly GCA_035236585.1. Classification (NCBI taxonomy): domain Eukaryota; kingdom Viridiplantae; phylum Streptophyta; class Magnoliopsida; order Canellales; family Canellaceae; genus Warburgia; species Warburgia ugandensis. Next base: position 41,465,197 of record CP141133.1, read on the forward strand.
GGATATTCTTACTGGGGTTTCTTTGAGTTAAAGTAAATGGGGTTTATGAAAGAAAAAGATTTTCAAAAAGGTTAAAGGTTCTAACTAGTGGTATAATGTAGTGGGTGGACTTTATATCTCTGGGTTTCAAGGATGGCCTATATCATTGCCTAGGTTTCTTAAAGCCTATCTAAGTCAACAAATATTCAGGAACCAAAGTTATTACTTCTTTTAATTCTTGGAATTTTGACCAAAAGAAAGATACTAGAATCTAAAATTGATGATAGTTGAAGAAAATATGGAATTATATGTAACCCCCAGAATGATGATAGTTACTAATAATCACTTGGGTATATTGGTCTCCACTAATTTTCTTAGGGTCTCTATGTCATAACTATTTATTAGTCTAGACTTATGCACTACGAGTAAGTGTATTATGATATTTAACTTTCATAAAGCACTTCAAGACATGATTAAATTATTGAATTAACCATATATATTTCTAATAAGAAGTTAAACAAAATGGAAATACTAATATTCAAATAATCCAATTCTCATCATAGTAAAGGAACTTGACCTTAAAACTCAAAAAAAAGAATTGAATTTTTTTCCCATGAAAAACACAAAAAAAACTTAGAAATCTCATATATGTCTACACCTCCCAACCTAAACTAAATATTGTACTCAATATTTTGAAATATAGGACATCTAAATGATGAATGGGTGATGCTAAAAGATGAGACTCTAAAAACCCTAGGTTACTACCCAATAAGTGTTAAGTTTAACGTCTTCACCTAGACATATCTTATAAGTACCTTGCTCTACCCTAGACCTAACTAGTTAACTTAATTTTTCCTAACTCCAATAATGAAATGGGAAATCTTTTTATGCTACTTTAGAATCTCTTGATAGTCTATATATAATATCCACCTTCAAAGTTTTGGTGGTGATAACATTAGAACACAATAGACCACCAAAATTTTGGATTTAGTAGGACCACATTGAAATTGATGATCCCCCTTTTTAGAATTTCATAGTAGTCAATAAATGTCCTCCACCTTGAAATATGAGGTGGTGGTAACTTGAGAGCATAAAAGATAACTGTGAAGTTTGTTAGACCATATTGAAATGAATGGCCCCCTTTTTCAACAAATTGAGGGATAATGGGGCTTATAGCAATCAGTATATGGTTTTCCTCCTCCCTTGCATTTTCCTAAAACTGGGGTATAAGCTTATCCTTTTTGTTGTTTTAAATAAACTCACAAGCTCATGAATCATTTGCAATACAACATGCTAGTGAGTTCGATCCCATGATGAGTGAACTATTGTGATGCTAGTGGCTCCTACTTTAAACTATCTAACCTGGCCACAACTAAAGTGATTTTTTATATAAACTAAGAATGGAAATTAAAACATGAACTTGGAAACTAAGCAAAAATAAGGAATGGAAAGTAAGCAAAAACAAGAAACATGCTAAATGAAAAGCTTTCCTAAAACATGCACTTTCTAAAATTAAAACTTTCTTAAATTAAAAACTTCTAATTTTATGACTTTCTTAATTAACAACTTTCCTACAATGCAATTTAGAAACTTTCCTAAACATGAAATTAAAAATTAATCTAAATGAAACATGCTTTAAGAAACTACTTTCCTAATTATGCAAAACTAAGAAATTTAATAAACCAAATCAACTATTTTAACAAGTATTACAAATTTGATTACTTTCCAATTAACTAAGATGCAAACTAATGGAATCAAACTAGAAAAATAAATGAAAGCAATTACTAACAATAGTGAAAAGAAAACTACCCAATTAACATACATGTAACCACAGAATGATATGTATGATTCATTTGATAGGAGTGGATTTAATCAACTACTTTGGAAACCTAAGCATGAAATATATTGCTAACATTAACTAAGCTATCTAACAATCTAATTTGGTTCTTAAAAAATCAAGTAAACAAGATTGTATACTGGTGGAAATTAACATATACCATTCGTGCAAAAAAATTCCAAAAGTAATGTAATTGAAACATTCAAAGGCTATAACATGTAAAACGTGGAATTGATCACTTCTAGTACATTTAAAAATTCAAGAACATAGCTAATTTACTGTTGGACAGAAACATGAATTGAAAATTCTTCTAATCTCATTGAATCACATCCAAAAAGTCATCAACATAACATTCCATACAAGTAACCCAAATCTGAAAATTAAATGCTATTACAATGATGTTCACTTAATCTAAATCACTCCTCAATTACAAGCCAAACTCTTCTTCAATTGTTCCAACATTCACTCATGAAAAAGTATGCTTGAAATCAAAGTAAAATCATATGAAAAACTAAGGCAACAAACAATGGAACTTAAGAAACCAAAGCTGGAAATTCAAGACGCTAAAAGAGAAATAAGATGCAATGAAAGCTAAGGAACAAAACTAGATTCAAGATGACTTCCCTTGGCTGTCACTCCAAGGGAAATCCATACTTGAATCTTAATTTAAAATCAAGGAAAACAAAGAAAAATATGACATGAAAAAGGGAAATTCCAGCAAAGGTTAACCAACCTTCAAAGATGAATCGAAACCCCACAAATCCTAGGTTGAACCCTTGAGGAAGAATTATGAACCTTGGAACTTTGTAACAGAACCCAAAAGCATCACAAAACATCAATAAAAATGAGTACAAAGGGCTGGAATGAAGTGGACATGTCCTTCTTAATGGAGGAGGCATCCTTTTACAATGGAGAAAAAGTTCTCTTTTGATTGGGTTTTGGGCTAGTTTTATATGGTTTGTCCTATTTTTCCTAGGGTAACATAGTATTAAGGTGTGGTTGGGATTAAAGAGAGTTAATTTGAATGGAGAGGATGGGTAAAAAGATGCAATCAAATAGGAAAGTGGGGAGGAGTTAATGGGTTGTCTTAAGGTGGGAGTGAGGTGGGAGACGCCACCTTTTAATGGAGCGTCTCCCCCCTTCCAAAAATCATTCAACTCCCATTTTTTAGGAAAGTAGGTGGAATGGGTTAGGAAAGAGATGGGATATGCTAGATGGAAATTTTTTGTTTGTTAGCCAGTTTCCTAAGAGGTGGAAGGAGTGAGAGTTTTGGAAATTCGTAGTGAATCTTAAGGGTGAGGTGGAAATTAAGGAAAAAGTGGGGAAAAGCGAGAAAAACTCTAAAAATTGGTTACTCTTATCCCATTGGTCCACATGCTCTCTTATTTTAATTTATTTTTTGCTTAATTATCTTCAAAATAACTCATAGATAACTCTCTTGAATCTTCTCCAATCTTAGCCTTCCATTTAGCTAAGCTTGATGGCTTAGATGGCTAACTTTGAAGGCTTCATTGGCTAAGCTCATGGCTGGCTTAGGAACCTTCCTTGTCTTGTTTTCTTGGCTTCAACCCTTGTCTTGAGTGGCTTGTATGGCTTGGCTTGAGTTCCTTAGCTTGCCACCTTCTTTCATGGCTCATATGGCTAAGGTGGCTTAAGTGGTTTCCATGCAAAGGTGGTGAGAATGTAGGGCATACTTCATGGACCCACTTTAGCCATCTTTAGCTCCTTTAATCACATCCAGTACTAGTCGACAAGATAATTTTGGCCTTTGGATTATGTTGATGTAATAAATTTGACGCTTTGACTTGATCTTTTGATCTTGATCTCAATTTCGTCCTAATCAATCTAGGCTGTTGGATCAACATCTTACTTACTAAAAATAGTGAAATATCCTAGAAAAAAATAATTAATCACATACTTACCTTGAACTCGCTTCTAGACCTAGAAAATAACAAAAATTTTCTTTATTAGGTCAAAAATGCATGTGTTACAAATTTTGGTCTAAAACTCTAATTTATCCCTATAAATTGTAACACATGCGTACTAATTGGGTAATTTTTATGCAAAATTAAACAATTATCACACCCATAACCAACATATTACTTGCACTGAGAAAAATAGGTGAAAAATAATTTTACAAAAATAAATACAAAGTTCCACTTTATTAAGTACTCAAGATTGCATTTAGCACATGCAACATGCCCTTAAACCCCTAGGTTACCCCTAATGGATGAGCTAGGCCTTGTGAAGGTTTTCAGTTAATATATCTACAAAATTCTTAAGGTTAAGTTCCCTATTTTATCTCAGAGAATTCTCATTTATTAGCAATCTTCTAGTTTTTCAAAACATAATGGAGAAGATTGACCATTTTACAAATCATACACATACTAAAGAAATTTCATTCTAATTATTTCTCATAGGGCATGTGTATGTATAGTCACATACGTTTTGATTTCTAAATGGATATTCTTAAATTCCATTGGAAATATGTCTTGAACTCAAATCCTCATAGACATACTCTCAGAAATGAAAGTCTCAAATAAAGGTTTACACATATTTCTCTCATTATATGACCGAATCCAATAAGCTAATGGTTCAAATAATTCTTTAGTTTCTAATGAGACAAAGGAAAGTGAACTTAAGAGTGGATGTTATTAGCAAGAATATTAGGCATAGTTTACTTTAATTCCTTCTTTTTATCTCCTCTTTAAGGCTATGTTCCTCTTAAGATCAACAAGTCTCTAATTGGGACGAAACATAGGCTTAGGACAGGTTTAGAAAAAAAGGGTATAAGGATTTCAAAGATTCAAAATGTAGTAGAGATCTTCAATGAATATCTATTAGGACAACTTTTGGTTGTACTTGAACTGAATATTTCTTTATATTTTTGTCTTTCTCTTTCAAATTTTTTTCTTCCTTTTCTGTTTCTAATACTTCTTTCTTTTCAATTTTCTTTTTCTTTGGCTTCTTTGGAAGAACAACGGCATATTTTATCACTTCTTTTTGCCCTTTTTTGAACTTTTCTACTAACTCTACTCATTTTGAAAATGGGTAATGATTATTCTTTAACTGGTTTATTTTGGGTCAAGGTAAGTGGGGTTAAGAAGGAAAAGGCTTATTAATAGGCTCAAAGGGCTAACTAGTGGTTGGAAATATACTAGATAGGCTTTATGCCTCTGGGCTTAACAAGGATGGCCTATATCACTCCCTAGGTTTCCTAAAGCCTATCAGATTCAATAAATTTTCTAAAAGTAAAGCTATTACTCCTATTTATTCTTGATAGTTAACCAAAACAAGGACAATAAGATCACACTAAATTATGTACACTAAAGAAATTGTGGAATTACTTATAACTCTCTGAAAGAAGATAGTCATGATCATCTTACCTTTTACAATTATCTCTAAAAATCCATTAAAAATCACACTTTTAACGTAGGAAAGTTGCTTGAATTGATGCTCTGATCATGTGACTCCATGTGGCACTCCTCCTTGGCTTGATGGCTTATTCCTTGGTGGCTTAAGTGGCTTCAATGATTGACTTCAAGGCTTGTGTAACTCATATGGCTTATCACCCTTTTTCATGGATTTAATCACCAAGTGGATTAAATGGCTTCCATGCAATGGTGGTGGAGATTCATGGCTTGGGCTTGGGTCCATTTATAGTCACCTTTGCTTCTCCAATTTCCTTATAGATTACCCCAGGATAATCTTAAACCTTCACCATAATTTTGATTGATGATATTTAGGTTTTGGCTTCCTTAGATTTTCTAGTTAGATTAGGAAACGTCATGAATGGTGTTAATTCTTGTCTCGATCAAGATCCCCCTTTGGATTACCTTCTCAATAGCTATTACGTAATAACCCCAATTTTTTTAATTGATTGAGAAAATCAATAAAGTTTGAATTTTTAGAAATTTTGGGCTGGAATATTAGGTTATTGGGAATTATCTTTTAATAGATATTAAAACGTGATTTAAAAATTATAAATTATGAATGTACTCGAAAAACCAATAGAAATGACACTAAGTACATTCAATTCCGAGTTAAAATGAAAAATCCCTAATTTTCTTCATTTTTGTGAATAAAAGGGTAAAATGCTAATTTTACCCACAACTGAGATCTAAGACATTAATATTTAAAATGTACTCAGAAATATGATTCCAACACCACTAAGTAAGCTCAATTTCAACTTTAGAAGAATAAAATGGATTTTTCTCCATAAAAGAGCAAAATGGTCCTTTCACACCCCATGGGGCCCACAAATGAATCCAACACCCAGAAAACATGTAATGAGTGGTCAAACCACTACTAGCTTCTAGTGGAGAAGGAGGTGGTAGTAGAGGATCCATTATTAATTTAATATTTAAAAGAATTAAAACATAATTATTACATGTAATTATGAAAAATGAATAACACCTATAAATACCCTTCCAAAAATGTTCATTAAAATTCCCACAAAATCATCTTACTTACTCTGAAAAACCAGATCTAGATTCCTTCTTGAAATTCCAAAACTCCAAAAAATCCCCCTTCTCTCTCTCTCTCTCTCTCTCTCTCTCTCTCTCTCTCTCTCTCTCTCTCTCTCTCTCTCTCTCTCTCTCTCTCTCTCTCTCTCTCTCTCTCTAATTGGAACAAGAGACCTAAATTCAATTAGTCACTCTGTTCCAAGTTCAATCTCATAAATCCCACCGTCCAAACAATCCTAGACAATCTTATCTACAAAATCCCCAAATCAATTTCAAGATCCAACGGTGCAATCAATGGAAAATCACAAAACAAGGGACTATCAGGCTATCTTATCATCAAAGGGTATTTATTTCAAATTGGGCTTCAAAACTACATTTTTTCTCTAATTAGGTGGGTGAAACCACTTCTTATACTTATTTCATGTTGTTTTATGTAATTTTTGTTTGTCTGTAATTAGTTTTAGGTTAAATTTTATAAAAAATAAAGGACCAGAATCCTTCAATTTTGGATGATGGAGGGTTCAAATGGAAAATTTGAGCCATCCAATCAATTCAGAAGGGTCCAAAACCTCCAGGGTGGAAATTTTAAGAATTTTTATTAAATTTTGACCCATTAATTGTAAAGGGATTGATTGGATGGTCCAAAACGGATTGTTTGATCTCCCAAATTAGATCGGTTCATGGAACGTTGTGTGAAATGCCACACAGAAATGTGCCACACATTAACATTTTCATGCGATAGTGCCTGTCCCAGGCAGATTGCATCATGCTTGTGTCCTAGTGATGAGCGTGCTCTAACCCTTCCACCTGACTGGCCCGCTTCTCCCGATCCAGGCCATCCGTTCCAGTGGTCTCAGATCAAATCTGGACCCTAGGAACAACTATGAACTTAATAGTTCAATTATGGAGTCATCTGAACTCCAAATTGAGATCAGAAAGAAGCTATGGAAAGCTTATAATGTTTAGCTTCTTCTGAAACTATAATATTGATAAAATTATTCTTGAAACTTTCTGTTTTTAAAAATTAAGTTTCTAATTTTCATGATCTTCAAGATGTGAGGGGATCTGATTTACTGATAATATAATGTTGAAATCAAATGATATCCATGATTGATTTGGACAGATCTAAGATAAATTGAGGGATCTACACTTTATGGTAGAAAAATTATAAAAATACAAAGGGACCCACTTGATCAATAAGATCAAGTATAATTAGACACTGGGGATGGATTGAATGAATGATATTATGATGGAATCCATTGAGATCATGGATTGAATATGACCAAAAACAAAGGGATATGGTCTTGGACCTTAAGGGAGTAAAAGGCCTAAAATTAATTAAAACACTTGATTTAAAAGGAAAAGACCTAAGATCTAATGGTTGGATCATAAGTAAAAGCTTTAATAATGAGAAATGGGTTAGCTTGAGTTATGCATTGATTTCATTTGTTTTATTTCATGAATATAGGATCCATGATAGATTATTTTAGTATAACTTCATTTCAAATGTCCATAAAATTATTCATGAATGATGAATGGTAACTTAGGACCATGTTGGTATGATTTCATGCAATTGTAACTTAGGACCATGCTAGGATTTCATGTTGGATTAGACTATGGTATGAGATGGTACCTTAGGTCCATGATACTTTAATTTGAGTTTATAAGATAAAGTACATTAGTTAGAAATCATGCTAGTGTAATCTTAAGTACCTTGTATCATTAGGTTGTTCAATTATGTAGTTTTATGCTTTAAAGTTATAATTCATTTATGGTTAAATTTTATTAGATTTAATTGTTAAAGTAGTTATGAGATAAAGAGAATAAAATACCAAAAATAGAATCTAATGAGAAAGTAGAGTTTCATGACACAAATAAGAGTGAATTATTTGACTTGGACTTAATTAGTAAGGGCTATAGTTAGTAGGACAATATAAGTATTATCAAATCCTTGGCCCAAACTAGGAGAATAATAAACCCCATGAATGACTTTTAAATGTTCATGGACTTAATTAAAATCAATTAGAAAGAGTACTTAGGGGTAACATGCTAAGGTCACTCCAGTGAATGTTGAACATGGTTGTTAAGGGGGTTTTCTAATAGAGCTTCGCTCTTCCCCTACCTTCCATTGACGTTTGTGAGGTATAAATGCCTCCTTACATGAGGATTGAAGTAACCACTTTGTGTTCACCTATTCAATTAGTAAGCCTTAGCCAATTGGAAATAAGAGTAGTCTAGACTTCTCTTATAGTGACAGCCACGGGAAGGGCTAACTTAAAACCTTGAATTCCCCCCTTAAAATTCATGTTTTTTTCTTATGTTTAACCTTAGTTTTAGGTTCACTTTCCATAGTTAATTTGCACACCTAGCTTTATTTTCTTTTGAATTCCTTCCTAATTTTTCTTTGCATGTCATCACACTTTAAATTGTGAGCATTATCTTGCATTGTTGGTGCTATTTAGATACATGTATTATGCACACAATTTTGGGTATCTATCTATTTGGCTGTAAATTTCCTTCCTAAAATTAAAATCTAAATGTAAAAATCCTAGGTTTTCTTTCAAAATTTCCTCTTTATTTGCTTTCATTATTTCCTACCTAGCTTTCACTTTATTCTTTACCTCAATTCCACTAGTCTCATGAAAGGAAGCATTATCTTGCATTGATGTTGATGTAATAAAGTTTTTTTATGTTTCTTATTATGGAATTTTTCTTTCATCAAATTATTTTGGATCTAGGTTGTTTCCTTGTGTAAAAGTTATAGTTTCAATTTCTTTCTTATGCTTGAAATGTTTGATGTTCTTAATTAGTTGAAATTTGGAAATTTTCTCTCCTTAACTTTGTGCTTTATTTCCAACCATCTAAATATTAGTTTTGATTGAATGATTAAGATCCCATTTAGATTTTAATTTTATTTATTAGATAAATTAATTATTTTTCATAATAGTTTACTTTAGATTCATCAATTCTGGCCATTTTTCCACCCTAGAACCATGCGCACAATCCATGGATCATGTGCATGGCATTAAGTCACATTCCTCTTTGATTTTTGCTTATTATAGTTGTGTTCTCCTATTTTAGTGGCTGTAAATTAGTTGTTTGGATGTTAATTTATATTTAGAAAGCTTGTATTTTTGAATTTTAGCAAGTTCTATTTTTAGTAGGTTTTAGGTTAGCTTGGTGTTAATTTAAGAAAGTTTCTAATTTCAGTAGTTTCCTTAAGATTAGTTAACTAATTTGTTTTATTCTAATTTAACATTAATTTTCTTTAGTTTCTTGCATATTATTCAGGTAAGTTTCCATTCTAATTGATTTACTTTATTTTTAGAAAGTTTCTTTTAATTCTAATTTCTAATTCCGCGCATGTTTCCTTCTTAGTTTGTTTTAGTTTCCTAGCTTAATTACATATCTATCTATTTGGCTGAAGTTAATTGATCTAAATAGAATATAATCCCTTGCAAATTGTGAGATTCCTTATGGGATCAACCTCTTGCATGAAGATACTATATTGATTCATATGCTTACGAGTAATGTTAAAGATATACTAAGTTCTTGTTACCATTGCCGGGGAATCACAATAGATTTGTGGTTGGATTGCTTATCTTCAGTACTTTGAAGTTTCATTAGATTAGGATTTTTTCATTGCATTTGCATATTTTGGTAATTCCTCATAAATTGATCCATCTTACTTATTTTGTGCAAACGAATATGGCAAAGGAGCAATGACAATCTTGTGGGCTAAAGCTTCATCCAATTTGATGGCTCTCTTAGATTAGGCATTTCTTTTTGAGTAAATTTGTAGTGAGACCTCATTGTAATTTGCAATTTCAGTTTCAATTTTAAATGAGTTGCATTAAAATATGGCAAGTGTGTGGATTGGACACCCACACTTGATCTTCATCAAAAACACAACTGTAAGTATCCCTCACTTTGATTTACTTTTCTAGTTAGGTTGTATTTAGTTTAATTTGGATTTGGTTGGTAGAATAATTCATATAGATTAGAGCATTCATCTTAATTGTTGCATCGTTATTTAGGGTTGTTGCATTAGCTTACACTTATCTTGCCCTTGGTTGGATAGCACATGGGTTGCATTAATTGGATTTCTTGTATTGCATTGCATATTTATTAATTTATAGTGGATGGGACATAATTTTAGTAAGTGCCTCATAGGAACCCTCACAAGATAAGGTCTAGATTTCATCACTAGATCTTTAGCCCACCTAGGTAATCAATACAATTCCTTGTGTGTTCATGATCCCAACCCTTGAAAAACTAATTTAAAATCAAGTAGTAAGAGACTTATGATTTAGAGCTTGTAGGACCCCTTTAAAAGGAGGAGATCTATTGTTACTCCAATAGATTCTAAGCATTGTGGTTATAGTGGGTAATCAAAATCTAAGTGATTTTCCCACGCTGTTCATTGACGATTGTTGAGATTGAAATGCTTCCTTTCATGAGACTTGTATTAACCACTTTATAGCAAAACCTAATTGGTAAGCAATGGTCAAGCCTGAACAAAAGGAGTTATCTAGATTTAGGTCTAACAGCTACTACCCTACACCTTATAATAGATTCTCAAAACAACTCTTTAGTGGACTATTAGGGATTCATTGTGCATCATTTAGAGTTAGTAGTCACATTTAGTTAGGACGCATCATTTAGATAGAGTTTTTCATTAATTTTGCATAAAAAAAGGAGAAAAAAGTACTCATTCACACCAAACAAGGGATGCTCTGCCACCATTGTGCCACTATTTCTCTCTTAAGCCATTACCTTATGAGAATATGTATGAGACCGAGACATGATTTACTCTTGCTTTGTCCAAGAAATTTGATGCTATAATGGATGGGTTCAGTGATTCAAGGCAAAATACTGAGTTATATCAACAACCTTAGTACAATAATGACTGTGCCTCTTCTAAACCTCCATACCCCACTACTTCATGGCCATCAAGCTCACCTATAATGGATATTATTAGGAACAAGTGGATGCACATAATGTATTCACACAAACTAGCAATTATTATTATCTAGAGACACATTATAATGAATGGGCTAGGCATCATGAACAAACATGGTCTGTCTCGGAATTATCAAGAATATCAAAAAGAACCATCATGGTCAACCCTACCATGATTATCAAGAATATCAAGGAGAACAATCATGGTTCAATCCTGCTTAAAACTTTTTCAGCAACCCAATGCCACGGTACTATGAGCCATATATGTGACGACCCGGGTTTTTGAAAAAATGATTTGTAAAGTATTTTGAAAGGCAGGGCCCTTAAGAGTGTAAAATTTTTTTGCAAAACAAAGCAGCGGAAATTCTTTTCTTTAGAACTTGTTTTGAAAACCCAAGTCACCACTTCATACATAACATAAGTACAATTTGTGTACAAAATAAAATTCCATTGAAGGAATATACTTTTATTAAACTCCAGGATCCATCCAGTGGTTCACAGTACAGCCAAATCTAGTACAATACTTGTCCAAATTACATAATCCAAAACTCAAGCTCACCATACAATAAAACTCTCAACAAATAAAAATACATGTCTTCAAGGGTATACCTTGAAGATTATTCTCTTCAAGTCTTCTATAGTCTTCAGCTCCTAAGTCTCTTTTCCTGGATCTGAGATATTGCAACAAGTACAATATCTCATCAAGCAATGCTTGGTAGGGGATTCAAGAAACATAACATTGAGAATGTAATTTCAATACTTCATAATCTCATTATCCTTAAACATACTCTTTACTTTGTAAGTTATGTATAACTATATACATACATACCCTTCATGGGTAAACTAGTTAAATTCGTGAAAATAGTCAAATATCACTCCCAACTAAGCTGACCAATTCTCTTCATTTTGAGAATTTAGTATTACAGCTAATCTCATACTGGGAATTTCCCTTCTTGGGAAACATTGGTAATATACAATTACCTAGCATTTCATTATGCTATAACATAAGGCATTTCACTATGCCTATTCCCATATCTTGGTCTTGTAGTTCTTTCTTGAAAGGTTGGTTACTTGTTTTAACTTTCAATGTTGTTAATGGAATGCTTTTTCATTGCTTTAGTTCTTTTTACTTGTGATTCAAGATTCAAAGTTGTTTCCCTTGAAGTGACAGCCAAGGGAAAGTAGCTTTGAATCTAATTTCTTCCTTGCTTGGATATTTTGTTGGTACTTCCATTCTTTTTGTTCACCTGTTGCATGCTGATTTCATAGTATGATCATAAATTGAATTCCTTGTTTTAAATTCCCAAAACATTCAACCAAAGACCTGCAACTTAAAATATTGAATGCACAATTTTGGAAGTTTTTTTAGGCTGAAATTAGGATAATTTGGAAACTCTCCATGGTTGTTTATTGTTCATTAGTTTAAATACTTATCTCAACAAACATGAAGAACACTTTCCAAATCATTTTACCATGCGTGCAATCCATGAGTGGTGCGCATGGTTTTGAATGATTTGGTCATGTTGACTTTCAAGTTAGTTGGATCCATTCATATTAGGAAAAGTTAGTTTAATTATTGTTTGAATGTTACTATTGGTTAGATTTCTTAGCATGTTATTTGATTAGCTTGTTAAAGTTTTCATTCTCATGAACACAATTGCATTCCTTGGGATTTGCATGATGAGGAAAGTAGTTGATTAGTTACATGTTTTCTTAGATTAATTGATAAATTTCATACTTAGAAATTTTTATTTAAGAAAGTTGTTAAAATTTCATTTTTAGAAAGTTTTATTTTATGAAGTTCTTAATTTAGGAAAGTCATAAATTTAGAAATTTTTTATTTAGGAAAGTATTATTTTTATAAAATATGTTTCAGGAAAGTTGCTAATTTTAGCATTTTTGATTTTGGCGTAATTTCCATTCTTAGTTTAGGAAAGATCACCTTGATATGGCTAGGTTCAATAATTTAAAGTAGGGACCACCAATATCACAACCATTTGATTCCTCATAGGATTGACCTTCTAACATGAATTACTATAATCAATTTGTGCATTTGAGAGTTTTAACTTGAAATCACAACAAGACCTATTGGGCTGGTTGCACTGATCAAGGAAGAGGGGAGGCGAGAGAGGGGGTAGGATTGGCATGGCTAGCTAGTAGGGCTATGCCAGTCCGAGAGGGTGGTGGGCTTCGCGTGGCTGATTGGCTGAGGAAAAGGGAATAGGGCTCCGGTTGGGCCAATTGGGTGATGCCGGCAAGTGTCTAAATGGGGAAAAGAAGAAGAGGAGAAAGGGTTTATGGGCTGGACATTCCAGCTAGGCAGCATTGGCCACATGGAATGACCAGGGAGAGAAGAAAGAGGAAAGATGTTTTCATGTTGGCTGGCCTACAGCAACAGTCCAGTCACTGTGCTGGTGGTAGGAAGAACAAGGAAGAGTGTAGGGGGAAGGAGAGGGGGCTGGGTTTGGGTTTGGGTTGCTGGCAGGCAGTCGAGCTGATAATGGGTGGACCCCTGGGTTTTCCCCTTTCTTCGGCATTCCCCCATTTTGTCCCATTCTCATTGGCTACTGCCCCATTGTAGGGAGAGCAGGTTGATGAGTGGCACACGAGCCACCTTCTTGCTGTGCCCACACCTCACATAGCAAGTTCTGTTGCAGCTCACAAACAAACAACACTAGGGGTGCCTTTATCACTTTGGACCCTCTAAATTAGTAAAATTTTGTGAAATTTTCACCCTAGTCACTATTTCAGGAAAAATTAGTTTCGTTGGAATAGTCTAAATGCATGCTTTTCATTTCTTATATTTTCAAATCCAAATTTTGAGATTTCAAGGGGCTCACTTCCTTGAAATTCAGTTTACAAGCAATTCACTTATATTTCTTTTATATCAATTAAAATGTGTTATAATTACCTAGAAATTAACTCCAAATTTGAGGTTGTTATAGAAAATAGGAAAATAAGTAAAAACGATGAAAAAATAAGATGGCCTCTTCTTATTGGTCCACATGTCTTGGATCTACGAAATCCTTAATGGATTTAGCAAAATAAGGGGTCAAATTTTAAGGGGGTAGTAGGGCCCACTGTGTGCACTCAGCTTGCTGAAGCGAGTAAGGAGCATGTGACTTGGGTGAGTCAGCCTACGCTAACTGGCTAGAGGAAAGGAACAAGGGAGAAATAGGGGGAGGAGATGCAGGGCTAGCGTGCAGTTGAGCAGCAATGACTAGAAGAGGAAGTAGAAGGTGGAGGAGAAGAGAGGGATAGTAGAAGGGCGAGGTGATGTGGGCTGTGCCTTGAGCACTGTTTTGGGGCTGTGCAATGCAAGGAATCTGAGAGGGTTATCGTGAAATGACAGGGAGAAGGGAGTAGGAGTGGAGTGGCTATCGGTTGTGCTAGCTCAAGTGGGGAAGACAAGAGACAAAGAGGAAGGGATGGGTGTGGCCTACCTAATGTGTTTAATTTTGCATAAAAATTATCCAATTAGTCACCCATGTGTTATAACTTATAGGGCTAAATTAGGGTTTGTGACAAAAATTTGTAACACATGTATTTTTGACCTAATGACTCAAAAATTTGATATTTTGTAGGTCTAGAAGTTAATTTGTGGTGATTTGATGGTCGTGATCTATCGGGATGAAAATGGAAGATTAAGATCAAAAAATTGAGTCCAAGCCTAAAAATCATCAATCTAACATGAGATCGAGGATGAAGAACATCTTTAAGACAAGCAATGGATGCAATTGGAGGATCCAAATGTGGCCAATGTGGGCCCATGCACAAGCCATGCAAAGTCCACCACCTTTGCATGGGTTTCTCTTAAGCCACTTATCCATACTCAAGCCATGAAGAAGAGGACAAAGTAAGGAGCCAAGCCAGCCACCAAAGCCTAGGACTTAAGGTATCAAGCTAAGCCAATAAAGCCGTCTAAGCCAGCCATAAAGCCAATCCAACGAAGCCATCAAAATTAGCTATAAAAGCAACATAAGTTAAGCTAAATGGAAGGCCATGATTGGAGAAAAATCCAAAGAATTATCCTTGGGCTTTATAAGGACATTTTGAAGATAATTGAGGAAGAATTCATTAGGACAAGGTAGCATGTGGACCAATAGGAAGAGACCCCTCCATTTTTTATGTTTTCCCACTTTTTTCTCACTTTCTACCTCACCACTAATATACACTAAGAATTTCACTTTCCATTCAAAAGTCCCACCTTTTTAAGACTCTATCACCTTCTTAAACTTTCATTCTAACCATCCAACCAATGCCCACCTCTTAAGAAACTACCTAGCTAATCACTTTTCCACACCTCACCACTCTTTCCTATCTTTTTGTATCGCTTTCTTTCCTCTCATCTTCTTATCTCTCCCTTGCCTCATCCCATCCAACTACACTAGTGGAGAAGGAAGTGGTAGTGGGAATCCAATGATAATTTAATAATAAAAAGAAACCAAACATAATTATTACATATAATCATGAAAATTTTAAAAACCCCTATAAATAGCTCGTAAAATTCCCAAAAATTTTCCTAATGTTCCTCACGAGGTCCCCTACAATGCTCAGAAATTTCAGCTCCAGAATCCTTCCCCATCTTCCCCAATTCCTCCTTTCTCTCTTTCTCTCTTATTCTATGTGGGCGTGTCCCAAGACGCACCCGGGCAGACGACCCCGTGTCTGCATCGAGAGCGTCTAGGGACACGTCATGCTCGATGAACCATGGTTTCCACTAGGAAGCCCTAATCCAATTAGCCATGGATTTCTACCCGTTAAAATAAAATCTCCACCATTGGATCTGGTCGGACAGGGGTGATCTACAAAAGCCCTTTGGTTCATGATGATCCACCTGATGGATCATTGGGAAATCCCAAATGAAGAAAACTCACCGGTGTTATCACTGTCTCTGGCAATTAATTCCATATATTCTAGCCAATCTGGCCGATGAAAAGTGATCTTAAACCGAAGGATCTCTTCAGAGACATGAGATCTATGTTTCCCCTATGGTCCCCCACCCTCTCTGGCAATAGCAATGGAAAATTTCACTACTGTATACATTTTTCTCAACCCATCCTAGCCATCCAATTTCCCTTGTTTTCATCCCCACCATAGATCTAACTTAGGTCACCCTACAAAATATAAGAGAAAAAACTATAAAAGACATTATAAACCAAATGAAAAAGGCAACTCTTTATTTAGAGGAAAGAGATGCCTCCTTCTCTTGGAGGAGGATGCCCTCTTCCTCCACTCCCTCCTTTCACCTTTTGCCTTAAGATTTCTTCTATTTTGGGTGTTGTTCTATCTTCGCAGGGTAGGTTGTTACTCCTCCAAGTATTCCATGCCTAAGCCTTGGGTGGTTTATTTGTCTTCCTTGCTTCTCTTTATTTGATCTCACTTCATTGTGCTAGTTCATGTTTTTCCATTCCATTGTTCCCTTTCCTCAATGATTAAGATCCATAGTTGATTTCTCCCTTGAAGTGATTGCCAAGGAAAGTCACCTTGAATCTAATCTTTCCCTTTGCTTTCCATTATCATTTAGTTCTGTTTTTGTTTCCTTGAACTCTAGCATTGTTTCCTTAGTTTGTTTTGAGTATTGCCTTATCATTCCATTACATTTTTCCTTCATGCAACCATTTGTATGCAACACTTTTTCATGATTAATGGAATATTTTTTAGTTGATGAATGAACGTGATTCTTCTTATTGTTTGATGCATGTTGATGGTGTAAAAAGTAAGTTCATACTTTGTACCCAAACAAGACAACGAAAAAGGAATTGAAACTATCATCCAAGCCAATGGTAGAATGCATGGTTTTGAAGCCCTTTAAGGTTGAAGTTGAGTAATCTTGTTAATGTGCTACCAATTGTTAATCATTAATCTTCATTATTCATTATAACAAGCATCAAGTTTCTTCTCCAAGTTAAAAACAAACCATGCGTGCAACCCATTGTTGGAACACGTTATTTTGAATAAGTTCTTAATTAATTGAGGTCCAAGTTTTTGCATTCATTCATGTTAAGAAAAATAGTTAGTTAAGTTTATATACTTTAGATTGTTAGCATGTTGTTAATTTTTTGTTAGTTATTGAAATTCTTTCTCTTAATTTCCATTGCATTCTTTAGAACTTTCATGATTAGGAAATTAATTGCTTAGTGCATGTTTCCTTAGGTTAGTTGCCTAATTTCATGTTTAGGAAAGTTGCTAAAAATTGCATTTTTGTGGAAAGTTTCACTTTAGTAAAGTCCTTAGTTAAGAAAGTCATAAGTTTGGAAAGGTTTTAATATAAGAAAGTGTTATTTTTAGAAAGTTTGTTTAAGGAAAGTTTTTAATTTTAGCATGTTTCTAGTTTTTGTATAATTTCCATGTTGATGTGCTAATTTTCATTCTTAGTTTAGATTAAAGATCTCTTGAATTTTGGCTAGGTTAGATAGTTTAAAGTAGGGACTGCTAGCATCACAATCATTCGATTCCTTGTGGGACAGATCTCACTAGCGTGCCATATTACAACTGATTCATGCATTTGTGAGTTAACTTTTAAAATCATAACAAGTTTTTGGCACCATTGTAGGGGTGTTGTAATGTTTTGTGTAGTGGACCATACCTAAGATTATTTTCCACTAGTCTAGGTTTAGGGTACATTAGTTTAGAGTCTTGGATTATTTTCTATTTATTTTCTATTTTCCTCATATTGACCAAATTTTTTATTTTTGTGCAAGGAAATGGCAATGGAGTAGCAGCGATCTTGTGGGCTATGGCTCCATCAACATAGATTAGGTTTTCATTGCTTTTCTAAATTAGGATTTGAGTAAAATTATAGCGAGGCCCATTGTAATTTGAATTTGAATTTTATTTAATTTTTAAATAGGTTGTAATAATACAGGCAAGTGTGGGGTATGGTGGACCACATTTTATTGTCATTGGACCCCTCACTATAAGCAAATCTTCACCCAAAATTTAATTTTTAGGATAAATTGCATTTAGAGTAATTTTGTATTAGGATGGTACTATAATTCATATATATTAGGGTCATACATTTGTATATGTTGTGTAATACTTAGGATTATTGCATTAGATCAAGCACCTATTTAACAAAGGTTAGCCTGAGCTCAACTATAACCAAAGCATAAGCTGCATGGTTATAGTGTCTGTTTATTAAAATGCCCAACCCTTTGTTAAGTAGTATATAGGTAGGCATTAGTTTTCTTTTGTTTTGCATTGCATATTTATATCTTTATGGTGAAATGGAATTTAATGCTAGTAAGGGACCCACAGAAACCCTTATAAAAAGGACTAGATTTTATCACCAGCTTCTTGGCCCACCTAGGAACCAATCAATATCCTTGTATGTCGTGATCCCAACCCTTGAACTTTAATTTTAAAATCAAGTAGAAAGAGACTTAGGGAATTGAGCTCACAAGACCCTTTTTAGAAGGACGCAATCTATTGTCACTCCAATAGCTTTCAAGCACTTTGGTTATAGTGGGTTTTTTTAAATTTAAGTGATTTTTCCATGTCTTCCTTTGATGTCGGTTGAGGTCTAAATGTCTCCTAACATGAGGATTGTATTAACTACTTTTGAGTAGAATCCAACTAGTAAGCAATATTCTAGTCGAGATAACAGGAGGAGATGTCTAGATCTCTGTCAAAGAAGCTACCACCTACGTATTAAAAAAAGATAATCAAGACACTACTAATTAATAGATACTAGGATTTGATTGTGCAACATTTAGCTTAGAACTAACAATTAGGTTGCATCATATAGTTAGGGTTTTCCACTAAAAAAACTCATTCATTGTATATAACAACCCATTTTGTTGTATGCAAAGTTGAGAACAAAGGCCTATTAAGAAGGGGATAGATTTCATATATTAGATACATCGATGGATATGATATATATTATGAAAAGTCAATTGTATAGGATAATAGCTTCTAAGCAAGTTGTGCCACAACCTTGGTAGCATAATAATTATATCTATTCTAAGCATCCCTATCCACTCTTTTGCGGCCATCAAATTCAACATACAATGGTTATTATTAAGAGCCAATAGATGCACATAATACATTCACATACCCTAGCAATGACTACTATCCTAAGTCAAATTACGATGGATACACTAGGCACCATGCACAACCATGATCTCAGGATTACCAATATTAGGAAGATCAATAATGATCCCACCCTAGTCAACACTAGCATGATTATCAAGAATATCAGGATCAATCATCATGGGTTCAACCTACTTGGCCCTTTTTCAAGACCCAAATGCCACAACAATACAAACCCTGAGAGTTGTTTCCTTTACAGCATGAAGAACCACCATCAAAAGAGAATATGTAGCATATTTGAGAGATAATAGAACAAAGCATGGCTGCTATTGGAAAAGTGATGAGGAAATGATACCAGATCGATGGAGGAATGGGACAATGAAATGAAACCAATATGGGAAAATACTGACAAAAATATTGTTGAATTTATAAGAAGGACTAAAGAATTGAAACAAATTAGGGATAATGAAGAGCCATTTATGATTGATATTAAGATGCAAATATCATATCATCATTCTGAGCCACAAAGTCCACAACCATCCATAAAAGCCTTCAACTTAGGTCTACTCAAGCCATGTCCTGCCCCTTATTATGATTGTGATGGAGAGACTTCCACTGATGAAGAGAATAAAGCTGTAGAAACATCCAACCCAAATCCTCTAGAATTGTATCTTACTTATTTTTATGATTTTGATGTAGACACATCCATTGCGGAGGTGAATTAGTTGTTGGATACTTTGTCGTTAATGAGCACTTCCCAATGGCGAGCAAGAGTAGAACCCCCTATAGAGCCTGAAATACTAATTGATCATTGTAATGTAGAAAATGTACCTGATTGGGACCTACCGAGCTTATTTGAACAAACATCAAAAAGTAATCTAGTCCCATTTGAAACCTTAATGATGCTAGCTAAATAGGAAGAAAAAGAGTCAGTTGATGTACCTACATCAAGGGTACACTTTAGAAGATAATTAGGGTTTAAGTAATACCATGTTCTCTCGTCTAATAATACAAGAACAAACTTTTAGGGAAGGGCAAAGTTAAATCATACCCCAATTTCAAGACAATGTAAGGGCCATGGAAGAAAAAGATGCATTGAATATAATGTTCAATGTTATCACCAAATTTGATCAAGATTGGGACAATTCATCTTAAATTGATCTTAAGAAATTCATAGTGGCTCAAAATGTCATTGTATTACCGCCACCTCAAAGTATAGGGTGGAGGAATTATATTGACTAGCATGAAATTTTGAAGTGGGGGATTATAAATATGATTCCCACAATTCAAAATTAGTGTCGTTGGAATTGTTTCAATTCAAAACCCCAAAATCTAGTCCCCTTTTTTGCTCAATCTCCCATCAATGATGCCCCCCCACCCCCCACTCTTCCCTATTCTTCCCGCCACAGGCACGATGATCCAAATGTCATAGTTGGCTTTAAGTGCAATAACTACTCCAAGTGCTATTTTTACCCAAGGATTTGTCACTTCAGGTCTTTTAACTGAAATGCATCAATCCACAATATTAGTACATGCTCTACAATTCTAGTGGTTAATGATGCACAAAAGTATTGTGTTATTGAGCTATGCAGTCCTTTTGTGTGGATCATTATTATTAGTAACTTTTCTAGTCATTACATTTTGAAAAAGCATAGATATTGTTCTTTAAAAAAATCATTTATTAGTTGAGGGTTAGTGCAAGGAAATTTACTAAAATATAAAACAAGGAATGAAAGTAAACTAACCATGAAAAGAAAATCAACTTTTTCATTATTAAAAATTAATTACAATTAAATATAAGAAAGAAAGGAAAACAAAGCAAATACAGAGACTTCCTTAAAATGGCCACTATAGGAATCCTTTCTTGTATCACTCAACAAGACTCTTTACATGTCCTCTTCTTATTTTTTGGGCTTAAACTCCACTTTACAACTTTCTTATTGTGTAACTCAACAAAGGGCCTATGCACTTACATTCAACTCAAAGTACACTAATCTACAACCAAGCTTTTCTCATCTCCTTAATGCAGTGTGCTGCAAACCTGATGTAACTCTCAACTATATTTAGGAATTAGATTTAAACTTGACTACCTTAAAAGGTGTTCTTCCTTTACCTCTATTCCCAAATCCCAAAAGAAGGAATATAGAAGTAGAAATGTTAGGAGTGAAAGAGAATGAAGGATTGGTATGTGCATGATAAAGTAAGATAGGATGGAAATGGGGTGGAAGGATGCATGTAATAGGGATGTGGAGAAAGTGGTGGACTGCATGTAAAATAGAAGGATAACGATGAGGGTTAGTGCATGCTAAACTAGGTGGAAAGGTGTGATGAATGGAGGATGTGTAATGGTTGTATGAGGATGAAACATTGAAAAGAAAGAGTGTGTGCAACACAAAGTTGTGCTAGGTGTGGAAAGCAAGCAAGGAAGAAGGAAGGTAAATGTGTAAAGTTGGAGAATGATAGGTCATGCAATGTAAAAGGAAATAAAAAGATGAAGGGAAAGAGAGAGGATGGGAGAAAGAAAGAAAGTGATTGGGGATGGAAGAGCTTTCTTACCTCTTATTTAATGGGTTGAACTTTGACCTTGTGTGAGCTTTAGAAAAGGTGATCTCTCTCACTCTATTTCTCCTTTCAAGTACAAGGGAAGGTAAGAGAAAGGTTTTTCTAGCTTTTCACCCCTTATTTATAGAGTTTAAGAAGTAGAAGTCCTAAAAATGGATGGCTAAGATCTAAGGAATAATGAATAGTTGAATGGTTGTTATGGAAAAGAATATGGGATGTTAAAATGGAAGGAATAGAAGGGGAGTAAATTCCATTTTAGGAAAGTGGAATGGAATTTGGGTATGTTTTGGATAGGAAAGTGGAATGGAGAAGGAAGAAAAGTAGTGGGAAAGAAGATTTGATTAGGAAAACAAAAGAAGATTGCTTAGAAGGGAAGGAAGAGAGGAGATTGGGAAGTTAGGTGGGATTTGGTTGGTTTTTAAGAAGTGGAAGTTAGGTGGTCTTTTTCAAGTAGGGGATGGTGGAGTGGTATTAGAAGGTGTTAAGATGAAAGGAGAAAGAAATAACCTAATGGGAAGGTAGGTAAGAAGTGGAAGTTAGGTGTTCTTTTTCAAGTAGGGGATGGTGGAGTGGTATTAGAAGGTGTTAAGATGAAAGGAGAAAGAAATAACCTAATGGGAAGGTAGGGAATAAGTGGAAATGAAAAGAGATGGGAAGGAAAAGGAAATAAATGGAAAGTAGATGGAGAAAATCTAGGGATTTCAATTTTATAAAGTTTAGGGTGGTGCTTGATTCTCCATTTGTGTGCTTGTGTGTGGTGCTTTTAGAAGCCCTAAGATGAAATGGACATTGGATCAAGATGCGTGATTGAGATCTTCCTTTCCTTAGGGTTTTGGGTTGACTTTTCAACATGGCAAAGGTGGCTAGGGTTTTGATCTTGTCAATTCTTCATTCCTGGACTTAGATCATTCTTACCCTTACTTGAATGGATGAGATCCCTTTATGACATGTAAATCTTCCTTAGGCTTCATTTTCTATCCACCATTGGATTGGATTTTCCTAGAATGAATGGCCTTAATTCTACAAAGATTTCTTCATGTATTATCACATGGGACCAAGTAAATTTCACCATATTTGCATAGATAAGATGTTCAATCATTGGTTGGTCTTTGTCTTTTAGTTGAGTAGGAGAGAGAAAGTAAGGAAAAAGTCTTCATGTGGGTCCTAGACTCTATTTTTTTCTAAGAAGCTTTCATTATATATGATCCCGTTGTATATGAATTAAACTTCTCTCATAAACTTCTTAAGGTAGTTAAATATATGCAAGTATGCATGGATGTGGAATTTTTCACCTTTTCACCCTCATTTGAGTAAGAGTTATGCATGAGGTTCTGACCACTCTGACTTTTATAATGACACCTAATGATTATTTTGAACCTCCAGGACTTTATTTTTTATGAGTAGTATGGAAGGTAAAATTTCTCTTTCAAGGGAAAATTTGGTGCTTTTATGTATTTTTCATTTGTAGCTTAAACTTGCAAATTTGTAGAATTAGTCCTAATTAGTGATATTTACGTAATTTTTTATGTTTAAACCTACTTAATATAAAGCTATATATGTAATATTTCTAGAAATCTTAAATAGTTGAAAAGAACTATTCAAAATCTTCAAGACATGTTGAGGGACTGTGTTATAGAATGGAAAGGAAATTGGAATGAACACCTTCCATTCATCGAGTTCACCTATAATAATAGCTACCATTCCAGCATCAGCATGGCATTATGCTAGGCACTCTATGTAGACATTGTCATACACCAATATGCTGGAGTGATGTTGGAAAGTGGTAGTTTGTGAAGTCAGAGATAATTGAGTAGTGTGCATAAAGGGTAAGAGTAATTTGGAAGTGATTATTGGTAGCTCATACTAGGCAAAAATCTATGTAGACAAAAGGCAAAGAGATATCAAATTCACAGTTGGAGACCACATTTTCTTTAAAGTCTCTCCAACAAAAGGGGTAATGAGGTTTCGCATTAAAGGGAAACTAAGTCCAAGGTTCATATGGCCATTTGAGATCTTAGAGGGGATTGGGAAGGCAGCTGATAAACTTCCATTACCATGACAAGTGTCAAAGGTGCATAATGTATTTCATATGTCAATGCTAGGGAAGTATGTACTCAATCCTTCTCATATACTTGGTTGAGTACTAGTGGAATTGCATCATGACTTGACTTTTAAAGTGAAACTAGTTCAACTTTAGAGCAAAAAGAAAAGGTCTTGAGGAATAAGACTATTTCACTAGTCAAGGTGCTATGGTAACACCATTCGACAGAAGAAGCTACTTGGGAAGTGGAAGATGAATTTAGATAGAAGTTTCCTAAATTGTTCTATATGGGTATCATAAGAAATTTCAATGAGGAAAATTTTGAGGAAAGAATGCAACAACCCCACTTTTTCTAATGCAAATATTTATTTTTGCAAGACTTGACCATCCAAAACTAATTAGGTCTACTGGTTACAGTGTTGAATTTTAAGTCTTTGGCCCTGAGTTCTAGTCGCCTAAATGGCATAATATTAATTTTTGGAACCAAATCCAACTTAAAAGTCAAATGTCACCAAAAAAGAATAATACATGAACTTGAAGAATCAAGATAATCCATAATTGGGGAGGATGGGAATTCAAATCAATGATGAAGATTGAGAATGTGAGTGATCTTAAAGAAAAAAATTTCAAATAAAAGTTAAAGATCAAATATGAGAATTGACCAATTATACATGGGAGGCTCAAGCCTTAGCAAATAAGAGAACTGGCTAAGATGTCCAAAGATACAAATAGACATCTTAGGCTTGTTACACAAAGAACAAGAAAAGGAAACTAGAGTGAGAGGAGGACAAAGGAGGAAGAAAAAGGAAAAAAGAAAGAAGGGAGAGAAGAGAAACGTGTAGGCTGCATTTCTATGTTTTAGATCAAAGAACAACCACTCTCCTGTATGTTTTGAAGCTTGGAGGGGATAAATCTCACTTCACCTGAGCATGGAACATCTAGGATCATCCCAAGAGGTAAGAGAAATGGATTCTAATTAGTTAGATTTAACCATATGTTTTCCAAAATCAGTGCCTTTCTCATAATTGTGTGTGTGTGTGTGTGTGTGTGTGTGTGTGTGTGTGTGTGTGTGTGTGTGTGTGTGTGTGTGTGTGTGTGTGTGTGTGTGTGTGTGTGTGTGTGTGTGTGTGTGTTTAATAAGTTGATTGATCGTACAAAGAAAGACCCTCCTAGCTGTTTTGAATTACTTTCATGATGATTATGTATGTGTTTTTATTTGAATAATCATGTTAATAGCCAACTATTAAAATGTGACTCTTATCAATAAATAGCATATGAAAGTAATAATGATGAGTGAAAATGCCAGAAAAAAATATATATGGGTGGATAGATCCTTGCTTATAGTTTTAAATCACATTTTTGAGTGCATACATGACAGTTAGCATAGAAATCTAGTAGGCAAACCAGCTAGTGTTGGGCGTGTTTAGATAGGTCATGCCATTAGAAAAATGGATGTCTGGAAGTCATTCAAATTAGTCAAAAGACTGAGTGCATAAAGGACTACTTGTGAGGAAAACCTACAGGAATACCCACTGGTTTTAGGAATTTTCAAACCATCTTCCTGGCCTCTGTTAAATATGAAGATAGGTAGAGAGTTTGTACATATATTAAGAAATTCATATAAAATTAATTGACAGCTGTATGTCTATAAGCCATGCAAATCAATCAAAAGACCAAATGTATATAGGATTATTAGTGTAGTAATCCTGTGGGCATACCAACTAGTTTTGGGTGTGTTTAACAATCTTCCTGATCCCAATTGGATAAGAAACTACAAAAGAGTTTTTCCATACAATAATAAAAATACCTATAAAATTATTACAAGTGGATGTCTGGGATCCATTCAAATTAGACAAAAGAGTGAGTGCACATAGGACTACTAATGCAGAAAATTTGTAGACATACCCACTGGTGTTAGTGTATTTAATGGCCTTCTTGACCTTTATTAGATATGAAAATTATTGGGGGACTTTTCCATACAGTAAATCAAGTTCCTATATAATTATTTGACAATTGGATGTGTAGAATCCATTCAAATCAGTTGAAAGATTGGGTGACTATACTACTATTACTGTAGATATCTTATAGGCATACCCACTAATGTTAGGCATGTTTAACAATCTTCCTAACCTTTGTTGAATACGAAAATTGGTAGAGAGTTAATACATGCACTAATACAAATTCATATAAAATTATTTGAAAATTGGACAATTGGAAGCCATTCAAATTAGTTGAAAGACTGAGTGTCTACTAGACTATTAGTGCAGAAATCCTTTAGGCATGCCCACTAGTGTTGGGCTTGCTTAGTGATTTTCCTTACATACATTGGATATGAGAATTGGTAGAGAGTTTTAACATACAGCAATAAAAATAATTATAAAATTATTTGACAACTAGATATCTAGAAACCATTCAAATCAGTCAAAAGACTAGGTATATATAGGAATGCTAGTGTAGAAAATCTACTCATGTTGAAATTGAAAGTTAAGAAGTCATCTAAATCCAAATAAAAATACAGTTTATGTAGGATTGATGAAGCAAAAAACTTGCATGCACACTAACTACGGATGAGAGTGTTAGACCATCCTTCTAATGTCTAATGGATCTGAAAATAAGTAAAGAACTTGTTCCCATAATGTTTTAAGTGTACAGTAGCTCATCTTGAAGTTAAATGATAGATAGTCATATACAGTTTGTGGAAAAGATTTGCCTAGACTATGGCTTATAGAAAGATGATAGTATGAGAATGAAATGAATTTATCAATGTGTGATCATTACCTAAAATGACTAGCCATTTTGAATTAGTCCATGATGTATTGATGTGGCACTGAGTTATAGAATTTGATATTTGATTTCACTACTTTATGAATTCTATTATAAGATATTTGGTATATTTCGTTCATCTGATTATGAATGCCTTAGAATGGAGTTTCCATGCTAAGAGCCATATTTTCTATCATGTGTGCGAGAATTTAGGTTTTCCAAAATTTAAGTCAATATGTTTCACATACTAAAATGAATAAAAGATATTGCTAAAAATGGCTCACCACTACATATGGGGCTTTTAAAGTTGGTATGAAGAAATCATTATTTTGACTACCAACTTTGTAAATATTTTGCAAGTCGCTTACTAAAAAACAACTTTAAAATTAATGACTTAAGAAGTCATTTAATCAAAAACAACTTCTTTAGTTTGGCAGGAATAGGAATATTTTCATAGAAGACTTTTAAAGTCATCTAACTCAAACGACTCCAAAAACCTATACTGTTAAAGTCGTTTATTTCTAAACAAATTTAAAAGTGATTGACTTTTGAAGTCATTTAGACCCAAATGACTTCAAAAGTCTAAACTTTTAAATTTGATTGTGTCAAACGACTTCAAAAGCATACACTTTATTTTGGTGCGAATAGGGATTTTACGCAAGAAAGGACTTTTGAAGTTGTTTAGGACTAAACAACTTTAAAAGTGGGGGACTTTTAAAGTCATTTACAACAAAACTACTTTAAAAGCATACACTTTATTTTGGCACGAACAAAGATTTTACGCGGGAAAGGACTTTTGAGTCTTCAAAAGTCAATGACTTTTAAAGTTGTTTACTGTAAATGACTTTAAAAGTGGGGAAATTTTTAAGTGGGATTTCTCTATTGATTGGTCCACCTATGCATGATCATCTTACCTTTTACAAATATCTATCAAAATCTTCCAATTATCCCTTGAAAATAACAATTTTAGCATGAAATAATTGCTTTCTTCAATAGTGTGACTACATGTGGCTTGATGGCTTATTCCTTGATGCTTGAATGACTAGCTCCCTTGAATTTAAAACTTGAATGGCTTGGCTTCCTTCGGAAACCTCCTATATGGCTCCAATTCTCATGCAAAGTGGTGGAATTGCATGGCTTTTTGGTTGGATCATTTTTTATGCTTGCCATTACCTTCTTACTTGCCTTATGATCATTTTGAACCTTGATCACACTTTGAAATGATGCCATTTAGGCTTTGGTTTGATATTTTGATCTTGATTTTCAATTCTCATCTCGATCAATCTCGGCCTTTAGATTATCTTCTCAACACCTACAAAAAATTAAAAACCCTAATTAAGTCCTAGAAATTTATGATGATTCACATACTTGCTCTAGATTATTTCCTAAGCCTACAAAATATAAAACTTTTGAATTATTAAGTCAAAGATGGATATATTACAAATTTGTGGAAAAACATTAAAAATAACATTATATTTGATAACACATAGGCTACTAATTGGACGCTTTTTATACAAAATTGAACGCTTATCACACCTGCTAATCAGCATTTTGTTGGTCTCAAGAAAACATGCAAAAAATCATGAAAATAAAAATGAATGTCATTTTTGTATGCACTTATGATTGCATTTAGCATATGCAACAAGTGCTTAAACCCCTAAGTTACCCCTAGTGAATGAGTTAACCCTCACGAGGGTTCACAGTGAATATACCTGCAAAATTCCATAAGGTGAAGTCTTTTATTCATCTCAGAGAATTATTATCCATTAGCACTCTACTGATTTTAATAACTTAAGAAAGATGAATTCAAAATGTTACAAGTTATCCACAAACCAAAGCCATTTTATTATAGTTTATATCTAAGAGTGCATGTGTGTGTATACAGGCTACATAAAATAGGACTTCTAAATAGTAATGCTTATTGCTCAATTACTTGCAAAAATGTCTTAACCACAAATTCTCACTGGTATATACTCAGAAATAAAGCTCTTAAAGAAATAGGTTCAAACAAATTTCTCTCACAATGTGTACCAATCCAAAGATACTAATGGTTCACATAATCTTATAATCACAATTGAAACAAAGAAATGTGATCTCTAAGAATAAATGTCATTACCAAGACTAGTAAAGGTATTTCACTTTAATTCCTTCTTATTTATATCCTCATTAAGGTTATCTTCTACCTTAAATTAATAGGTTTTCATATAGGACAAAACATAAGCTTTGGTAGCATTCTAAAAAGAAGATGTATAAGGATTCAAAATTTCAAATCTAAGTAGAGGTCTTCTATGTATATTTGGTCACTTTTCTTTTTTGTTGTACTTGAATGAATTTATTATTTAAGTGGGGTGCTTTTAAAGTCATTTGTTGCAAATGACTTTAAAATTGTTTGTTGTAAACGGCTTTAAAACTGGGATACTTTTAAAGTCATTTGCAACAAATGACTTTAAAAGTGGGGACTTTTAAAATCACTTACAACAAACAACATTAAAATTCTACACTTTTGAAGTCATTTGTAGCAAATGACTTTAAAAGTCCCAACTTTTAAAGCCATTTTGCATCAAATAACTTTAAAAGTGCCCCACTTTTAAAGTTGCTTTGCATCAAATGACTTTAAAAGCACCCAAGTTTTAAATTCAGTTCTATAAATGACTTTAAAAGTACCCACTTTAAAAGTCGTTTGTAGCAAATGACTTTAAAAGTACCCCACTTAAGTGGTCATTTTCCCAAGCCCAATGCACACAAAGAGAGAAAACCCAATGAGATAAAACGAAGAAGAAGGGGAAGAAGAAGGAAGAGGAGAAGAGAAGAGAGGGGAAAGAGAGAAGTGGGGAGTAGCCATT
This sequence comes from Warburgia ugandensis, assembly GCA_035236585.1. Classification (NCBI taxonomy): domain Eukaryota; kingdom Viridiplantae; phylum Streptophyta; class Magnoliopsida; order Canellales; family Canellaceae; genus Warburgia; species Warburgia ugandensis. Next base: position 41,494,684 of record CP141133.1, read on the forward strand.
CTTGTCGAAGAGTAGCCTTGCTCATCAGAGAAGATGCATCACACCGGCAAGCAGAAGAAGGGTTTTGCTACCAGAGTTCACAGAGGAAACGACTACTCAGATCTTTGATCCAAACTGATCATCTCACTCAGCATGAAGACCCTAACTTTGAGGTAAGATCTAAGAAAACCCAAATCTTGATTTGGGTGGTTCAAATGCACCTGTGGTTCAAGCATACATCTAGGTATTCCTTTCATGCCTACTTGTGGTTCAAGCATACATTTAGATCTTCCACAAGATAAGTGTTCAAGGAGCACTAGGAACAACCTACTATAAGTGTGGCTTATGACCATGGTTCATCATGTTGTCGAAGGAGTTGTATGCAAAGCTAAGAGAGTATTTTCCAATGGTGTTAAGGGTTCATATAATTTTATCCTTCTTCAAGTTGATTATCAAGGTATCATTAAACAATTATAGCATGTGGTAGTAATGTAAATCTTCTACACCTCTTAGGGGTGTTTTGAGTTAGATGTCCCAAATTATTTGAATAGAGGAGTGTAAGAAATTGTCCATAATAAAAGAATTTGGAAAACTAGAGGCCTTGTATAGTCTAGGGAATCTCAAGCCTAAGTAGCTAGGGATCCAACTAGAAGCTGATTTTGTCTCCACTATATAGTTTAAATTTGTTGTGAGGCTTCAAAAAATCAATGTTTTTAGTGATCTTCTTCCATATTCTTGATCCTATAGATCACTTAACTGCTTTTTCCTACCAAACTTTATGGTGATTATATGTCTCTGTGAGAGTTTGCTAAAGACCTTCATTATTTCCAAAAAATCTCCATAATCACTTACATAAAAGAGCTCTATTCATTTTTTCTAACCTTCTGATGCCAAACCCACATTCTTCTTTGGTATACATACTTTTTTCCATGCAACTAGATGTAATTTATTGAAATCATCTACACCTTTTTATAAGAATCTTCTCTGAATTTGATTAATTTTTAAGATGACAATAGCTAGACACTTCAATATAGACATTTAATAAAGTTGTATGTTTGATAGAGATTATTTAACATGTGACTCTACCTCCCTTGAAGAGATACGCTCTCTTCTTAGATGAGAGCCTTTTTAGGATTCTTTTGGCAAAGGGTCCTAGAGTGATATTTTAGATTTGGTGGAGGAGATAGGGGGACCTAAATTGGTGAATAGGAGTTGTATCACCTTGCAATTAAGATAGGTTGCAATGCTATCAAGAATGTGTAAATAAGTATTTACACCCCAGATTTGTGATTAGCTAAATTCATTTTCTGACCTATCACCAATTCAAAAGATTTGGGAATGGATTAATTCTGAAGCCATGTCGTGGAGCCTCCTTTTTCTAATGTTGGACACACAACCTACGAGCAACCTCGAGCCTTAGTCACCCATATAAGATGTTCTTTTCTCTCTTTATTTAAAACTATATTCTGATGTTTATTATTTTAAACCAAAACCCTTAGGAGTATACAAGATCTATTCTAGGCTAAGTATAAAGAGTTGTCGAACTACATGGATGGAAAAAATTTGTACCAAATCTAATTTTTTTTTTTTTTAACATAATATAGAACTAAAATATAACAAATTAAGCTAGAACTAAGATGATAGAGAGTAACTTAGGAATTGTGAATCCACCAAAAGAATCATGATAATGTTTCTCATTACTTGAAAACATGTATGAATTAAAAGCCTTGACTACAAGTTAAAAATTCTTCTAAAGAAAGAACAAATATTCTAATGGCATGACCTATCTAAATTTGCAGGAATTATCTACAAAGTATAGGCATGACTCGTCTAATCTTAGCATAACCCATCCAAGAAATGATTCGCTCAAATATTAAAGACCATTTCATAAATATCTCATTTAAACTACAAGCGATAGAATTCATACCAGATAAAAATATCAAAACTATTCTTCAAAGGAAATCTTATCATGAAATTGTTCATACATCAATTTTTAAACAAGAACTCAATAAAATTATATGAGAAACATTAACACTCATCTTTAGCTTCTTCCAATCTATAAGCTTCAAGGTGGTGGGGGGTAAGGAGGGTGTTTGGTGTTATTGATGTAGGCCTATAATAAATTTGTTAAGAAAATAAAAATGGATATATTTAAATAATTTCTTGAAGGAGGTTTGATGGTAAATTCTCAATCTCCTAAACATAATTCTCACAACACTCTTATGCCCCATCAAATATCACTTGCAATTCTCCAATGAAGAACTTCATGAAGGACAACTGGTGCCCCTTGAAAAAGAAATTCCAACTAAGGAGGCATATGGATATATACAAAACTAAAAAATTTCATTATCCTTATGTAATAATTCTCTATCCCAATCTCTCTATTGTATATCTAATTTACGGGTGGGTCAATGCCTATTAGCCCTTGATTCTTGTCAAAATATCATGGCAGTTGGTTCATGCTATGAGCATGAATCAACCATTTTGCTGGGAATTAGTATGCCACCACGTACAAAGCAAGTGTCCATTAGCATGGCTTTAGATGCTAATGATAGCCTACCATTCCTCTAAAAATGAAAAATATTATAACTATCGGGCTAACAGTTGCATATCATGTTGCTTGGCTGGAGGAGGCACTAGTCATTCCCATAGGGTACACATATGTATCTTATCATACTACCTTCCTCACCAATAACTTTTAGTTAGAGACCTCAATTTAATTGTTTATTAACTTTATACGGTTAATCACCAACAACATGCACCATCAAGGTTGCCCACAGTGGCACCATCACCTATTGTCGCACCAATGGAACAAGTACTTTTATATATATACATATTTATTTATTTATTTCATCATAAATTAGGTCCTCTTCATTGATTAATATTATTTAGTTAAAAATTTCTACATCTTTTACAATAGCTATCTAAGGGTCATGTGGAAGTCCCACCTAACACATCTCAATCCCTAAGGTTAATCTACAGTCTCATAACAAAGATAGGGCAATCAATCCCATAAAAATTGAGGGAGTGGTTAACGATGACGTTGTTGAAGTGCCACTTATGGCAGAGGACCTATTACAAGTTTTCCTGCGGGATCAACTCGAGTATCCTCACATTGTCTCCTACTGGGTATATGCACATATTTGCTTATAAAATATTTGACATTACATGTTATATTTTCATTATATAGGTAATAATTATTTCTTTTAGGCAACTTCTTGAATGATGCAACTAGCCATTTTGAGATTGAGGGTATACTTTACCAATTCCTTAACCCCAGCATCATTTGTGGAATGGCAGAGCAATAGTTGACATAGAAGCATGCTGATGATATTTTACCAAGCTTCTTTTAGTTCTCTAAGGGATGGAGCTTAATGATTCCCTACAATAGTGGGTAAGTTTTGATTTTCTTGTTTTCATGCCAACTTACTCTATACTTAGAGATTGTCAACTTTAATTACAATTCATATGACTGTCTACATAGAGATCATTAGATGCTACTACTCATTTTGGATGTGCATGGTGGGCAAGCTTTCCTTTTCAATTCCTGTGGATTGCACATCCATCTCGCCCATGAAAAAATTATAAATAAGTAAGCTTTTATTCTTTTCATGTATTATGTGTAGATAAATAATTTGTCATTTATCTATAATGCATTTGAAATTTAAATTTATAGAGGATGGTTAACATGGGCTAATCTAACCGAGACTGTACAACTACTAAAACACACTTGAAAGAATGTCAAGGCATAGAAAATAATTAATTACTCTATTTTACAACTAATCAAACTTAAAATATTACAAATGATATTTAAGGGTTCTTTTGTTGTCCTTATTACACAGTGCCCTAGATAACACTCTGACTGGGAGTGTGGGTACTATATGGTGAGATACATGAGGCCCCTAATATTTGATGGTATTTGTGTCTCCTAATTAAGAAAGTATGAAACTTTTACTTTTCATAATCTTATATTTTTCATAGATTTTTATGTATCCACATTAAAGAATGTGACCTAAATTAAAATATGTTGTATTATAAGTTGATGTACTTTCTGAGTGCACAAACAAGAAGAGTTACTCCAAAGTAAACCTCAACTAAATACTAAGCGAATGGGCTAAGTATGTACTGAGATTCAATTAGAATACTTGTAGCAACTACATGATTGTAAAATACATAATAAAGTATTTTTTCATTCACTTGTATGTGTTCTTTTAGTTTTTATTATTTTCTTTGAAATATATAGGTATATATATTTCCTGCGATGAGTGAGTGGAAACTTGGAGTATGGGAATAAATGAGTATGGAATCAAGTTGTAAGTGAAGTGAATATGGGGGTTGGTTTTCAATATACTCATTGAATTATATAACTTTTATTGAATGATGAATGAGGATAGCTTAGTGTGGAGTATGGGAGTTGTACGCGAAGTGAATATGGGAGCTGGTTTTCAATATACTCATTGAATTATATAACTTTTATGGAATGATGGATGAGGATAACTTAGTGTGGATTATGGAGTTGTAAGTTAAGTGAATATGGGAGTTGGTTTTCAATATATTCATTGAATTATATAACTTTTATGGGATGATGAATGAGGGTAACTTAGTGTGGAGTATGGGGGTTGTGGATGATGTGAATATGAGAGTTAGTTTTCAATATATTCATTGAATTATATAAATTTTATGGGATGATGAATGAGGGTAACTTAGTGTGAATGTGTATAGATTTACAAATGAAGTGAATGTGGATTTGTAGTAAATGTATGTGTCGTGATCAATTTCTCATTTTGTGGTTTTTCAAGATCGATGTGGATGGATAATTAATGATGAATTTGTATGTTTTGTACACGATGTGGAAGTAAATGTATGTTTGTGTTTCATGTGTATAAAGTTGTAAGATCAAGAACAATATTGAATTGTATACAGGTGGCAGTGATTAGATATAAAAAATCAAAAGAAAAAAATACTCTTGAAGTCATTTAGGACTAAACAACTTCAAAAATATGCCAATTTTAAAGTCATTTAGAGATAAATGACTTTAAAAGTTGGATATTTTTGAAGTCATTTAGACCTAAATTACTTCAAAGTGGAGCACCATTGAAGTACTTTTGAAGTCATTTATGGCTAAATGACTTACAAAATTTCAATACTTTTAAAGTCATTTACGTAAATGACTTTAAAAGTCCTCATTTTTAAAGTCATTTATGTAAATGACTTTGAAAGTCCTAATTTTTAAAGTCATTTATGCAAACAACTTTAAAAGTTATCAACTTTTAAAGTCAACTCAATGGAGGTTTCTTTTTAACTGACTTATACTATCATTTTTTACTAAATTTGAAAGCCTCCTATGTTGTAGTGGCTTGGTTTGCATTACCTTTCCCATTGTGAAAGAATCTACTCTACTAAATGTCTGACAATTTACACCTTGCTATATGTATCATAGCTAGTACTATGCCATGTCTTAGGAGGAAATGGGACCCATGGCTAGGGGTGGCAATTGGCCACTATCATTCTGAATTTCTATACATAGATAGATACCTAGCCGATAATAGGATGTTTGGTGAGTGATAGTATCAAGGGAAGACTGCACCCCTCTAATTTGCTCTCCTCATTAGAGTGTGGTGTAGACAATGTGGTATCTATGGTTAACTATAGCAGATTCAGTGCAACATGTGTAGTGGATTTTTTATTTAAGTTTTGGAAATAGTTTTCTTGTTGGTCATCCCTAAGGATTAAGGACCAATTGCTTTGAGGCTTCAGTAGCCCCCAACTAAAAGCTTTTGCCTTAGTGGCCCCCAACTAAAATTGCCTATGTGGCCCTAGTTGGAATTGTCTTTTTGGCCTTCACCAATGATTGCCTTAGTGGCCCTAGTACAACATTTTTACCAGTATTATTTTATTATATACAAATTTGGATTCTTGATGTATATCTTAATTTTTTGAAAGCATTTCTACACATTAAGTTTGTCACAATTAAACGAAATGCATGGTATTCCAAATGATCACACACGCATTTCTTTTGGCATGTTTTACCTTGCTTAAGGGTTCTATTATTAAGTCCTTTTACCCAAGCCCATCAACAATTTTAGCTGAATCCTCTACAAAGTAAGATGAGCAAGGTAGGAAGAATTTAGAAGATATCCTAAGAAAGTAGGTGGAAAAATAAGTGGCGTTATCAATTTATTTGATAGTCATTTGGAACTCATGGAACATTGTAACAAAATAGGAAGTCATATTTCTATATTTATGGTTAATCTCTATTACTTGGGTTGTGACCAATGACCTTGGTATTTAGTTTTACATGATATTTATATCTATATTAGAAGTTTTTAATAGTGACACTAGATTGAAGTGTGGTTTTCAAATAAAAACTATTTAATATATGTTTCTAAATGCTTTTTAAAAAAATAAGGTATCTTAATTTGAAATTTTTATTCAAAAATCAATTTCTAAATCCTATGTCACCATAATTGGCATGTCAGCCTAGTCATACTACTCATAGCTAAGTAAATAGGAAGCCATTGGAGTTAGTGATGTGAAAACAAGTCATAAGTTCACTAGACAGCTTAGAATATAAACTCATTAGGTTCCTAATTGATGAAAATATATAGATGGCATCTAAGAGATGCATAGCCAATGCTTGGCTACCTGTTGAGGAACTTGCCCTTATGGGAAACATTAGAATGCATAAGCCTTGGGCAAGACATCGAAAGCTGTTATTGAGATTCTCCTTTAGTGAGTGCAACAATAGTTGGAGTGATGACTTGGGTTTTTGGAAATAATATTTTGAAAAGTTCTGTAATTGAACGTCACTTTTTTCTTTTGAAAACCACTTTAGAATGTTAATAGTAAAGATGATTTCAAACCACTACTTCCAATCTCGTGTATCAATTTCAAATTTCAAACATATAAAAAATATATATAACTTAAGAACATCCAGAACCTACCAATCAGAGCCCATAGCAACTAACACAACCATATAATTATTTTAAGCATAATTAAAATCAAAGTAATTATTACAATACTATTTAATGTCATTGTTCATGAAAGTAAACATCATTTAAGTTATAAATCTTCATGTTGTCTAAATTTTGGTTCTTCCTCCTCATCATTTTCAAACATCAACTGATTGTTATTTTCCTGAACCTCCTGAAATATTGTTCTAAGGAGGTGAGTATGATGATTCAGTAGGAATCTATGAATTTAGATAAAAAATGATAGACACATGTATGGAGAGGGTATAGAGTAAATGCATTTAAAGGAGGGCTATGGCCTTATCTGGATGCTTGTCCCTATTTTTACTCCTGTATCGGGAATCATAATAGGCGTAATTGTAATTGTGTGGTTGGAAAGAGAAATATTCACAGGAATACAACAAGGTATTGGGCCTGAGTATGCTGGTCCCCTGGGAATTCTTCAAGCTCTATCAGATGGAACCAAACTACTTTTCAAAGAGGATCTTCTCCCATCTAGAGGAGATATTCGTTTATTTAGTATAGGACCATCCATAGCAATAATATCAATTCTACTAAGTTGTTCAGTAATTCCTTTTGGCTCTCACCTTGTTTTAGTCGATCTCAATACAGGTGTTTTTTTATCGATCGCCATTTCGAGTATTGCTCCTATTGGACTTCTTATGTTAGGATATGGATCGAATATTAAATATTCCTTTTTAGGTGGTAGATGAGCCGTTGTGCAATCTATTAGTTATAAAAATACCCTTAACTCCATGTGTGTTATGAATATCTCTACATGTGATTCGTCAGAAAAAGGCATGATAGTTACTTTTTTCTGTATGACAGGATTATTAGTTACTCAATGGATTTATTTGAGGCATTTCCCGTTAAGTGATTTATATGAATCATTAATGTTCCTTTCATGGATTTTTTCCATTATTCATATGGTCCCTAAAGTAGGGACCCCTAAAAATCATTTAAGCGCAATAACTGCGCCAAGTGCTATATTTACCCAAGGATTTGCCACTTTGCGTCTTTTAACTGAAATGCATCAATCCACAATATTAGTACCTGCTCTACAATCCCAGTGGTTAATGATGCACGTAAGTATGATGTTATTGAGCTATGCAACCCTTTTGTGTGGATCATTATTATCAGTAGCTCTTCTAGTCATTACATTTCAAAAAAACATAGATATTTTTCTTTAAAAAATCATTTATTAGTTGAGGCAGTTTCCTTTAGTGAGATCCAATACTTTAATGAAAAAATAAGTGTTTAGTAAAACACTTATTTTCTTTCATTTTGAAATTATCACAGGTTTCAATTGACTGAGCAATTGGATCATTGGAGTTATCGTATCATTAGTCTAGGTTTTCTTCTTTTAACTATAGGTATTCTGTCGGGAGCAGTATGGGCTAATGAGGCATGGGGATCTTATTGGAATTGAGATCCCAAGGAAACTTGGGCATTTATTACTTGGACCATATTTGCAATTTATTTACATACAAGAACAAATCACAGTTTGCAAGGTGTGAATTGGGCAATTGTGGCTTCTATGGGATTTCTTATAATTTGGGTATGTTATTTTGGGGTCAATCTATTAGGAATAGGGCTACATAGTTATGGTGCATTCACGTTAATATCTAATTGAAGAAAGGCCCCAAAGAATACATGGGAACATCATCATCCCATTTATAAGGAAAGTTTGTGCGAGTTTTTGAGAACCATTTAAATCACTGCAAATGGTTCTCAAAAACTCCAGATGTATATGATTACAATTCCAAGTCACTTCATGTTTTTTTCATTGTACAACACATGATTTTTTATTTTTTAAATCACAGAATTATTTGCCTTTCTATTTTATTCATGAAAACTATTTAGAAAAGTAATTAGATAGAATATCTTCTACCTTCTCAACTGATACTGAGAGAACAAAATCAGGATAAATACCGATACCTAATTATGGGTACAAATAGACAAATCAAAACAAACAGTTCTTGCGGTCCAGAATCTACAAAATAGGAGTTTGTAACATTTGATAGTTTGTATCCATAAAACATCTAGCACAACATAGATAATGAATAAATAGGGGTTAATATCATTCCAATTTCCATTACAAAAGTAATTAGTATTTTTGACATTAAGACAACTACCCCTCCCCCCCCCCCCCCCCCATTTCATCGAGATACACAAGACATGTTCTATCGTAACTCGTTCTAGCCAAGAAAAAGAGTGTAGCACCAATAAATCCATGAGAGATTATTTGTAAAATGGCTCCATTGAGTCTCATATCCGTTATCAAACCAATTCCAATAATTGTGAAACCCATATGAGATAGGAGGAATAGGCTATTCTCTTTTTTAATTTGCATTGATAGAGAGAAGTTGAAGTTGCATAGATTATTTGAATCATTCCTACTATCATCAACCAGGGAGAAAATATAGAATGAGCATGGGAGATATTGAATTGGGATAATGTTTTGGCAAGAATGTTAGACCATAAAGAAGCTATCATATCTCATTTAAGTTGGGCCAGCCTTTTTCTAGGGTTCCATACCTTAGGACTCTATGTTCATAATGACGTCATGCTTGCTTTTGGTACTCCAAAAAAATAAATCTTGATCAAACCCATATTTTCCCAATGGATGCAATCCGCTCATGGTAAGACTTCATATGGCTTTGATGTACTCTTATCTTCAACGAATGGCCCAGCATTCAATGCTGGTCGAAGCATATGGTTACCTGGCTGGTTAAATGTCGTTAATGAGAATAGTTATTCACTATTCTTAACAATAGGTCCTAGAGACTTCTTGGTTCATCATGCTATTGCTTTAGGTTTGCATACAACGACATTGATTTTAATAAAAGGTGCTTTAGACACACGTGGTTGAGGAGGTACTTGTGATATTTTGGCTTGGGATACATTTTATTTGGCAGTTTTCTAGATGTTAAATACCATTGGATGGGTTACTTTTTATTGGCATTGGAAGCATATCACACTATGGCAGGGTAGTATTTCACAATTTAATGAATCCTCCACTTATTTGATGGGATGGTTAAGAGATTATCTATGGCTAAACTCTTCACAACTTATCAATGGATATAACCCTTTTGGTATGAATAGTTTATCAGTGTGGGAGTGGATGTTCTTATTTGGGCATCTTGTTTGGGCTACTAGATTTATGTTCTTAATTTCCTGGCATGGATATTGGCAGGAATTAATTGAAACTTTAGCATGGGCTCATGAACACACACCTTTGGCTAATTTGATTCGATGGAGGGATAAACCCGTGGCTCTTTCCATTGTACAAGCAAGATTGGTTGGATTAGCCCACTTTTCTATAGGTTATATATTCATTTATGCAACTTTCTTGATTGCCTCTACATCAGGCAAATTTGGTTAATTCTGCTTGATTTTATTTTTTTTTAATGTGCTGTATCAGTGACAATCTCATTTGATTCGATGGAGAAGGGGGGGGGGGATCCGCCTTCTTATATTTCTACATCTAAGATTCGACCCGTATCATTGATAATAATAAGAACTGAACCAATATGGTAGTTACTTTTTTTTAAGGCCTTTTCGTCGAGATATAGGGAGGTCAACAAAGAGTTCCTTGAGCTATCGATGAAATAGCCAATAGACTGAGTTTGATTTCAGCATTGAGAACTTCTTTCTTAATCCTTGTTTTTTTGGGCAAAGGACCCAAGGACCTGATGGAGAAGAGGCCCCACAGATGAGTAATGGGTGACCATTTTTTTCCCAACTGAAAGAATGTTCATTAGAGGGCATAAGATAAGACGAAACTCTTTTACATTTCCTTTCATAGGCGAATTAGCCTTCTTGTCCAAGCAGGTTGTTGACTATAGGATGCACTGGGGCTCTGTTGGCACTGATGCTTTATTCATGCATTCAGAAGTCTTCCTAGGAGCAATGCATGGGTAGAGGTGGGGATCATGTTCCCGTTCAAACTTAAGCAGATCAGGGATTTAGTAGAGGACCAGACAATCAAAGCAGCAAATTGGAGTAGTTTTTGCCCGCCATAAACATAAGGGCCCCATGAATTCTTTTGACAAGAATTTGCATTTACTCCTATTATGTATGTTAAAGGAGGTAAGTGAGTGAACCAACCAGGTTAACTCAACGTAAAGAAAGTAAGTGAGTGCTTACTAATAGCGAAAGGCAAACATCTCTCTGCTTGTGGTAGTAATTGCAAACATCTAGTAACTTCTTGTTGTAAGACAACAGGTTAGTAATGAAAGGCAATGTACTAAGAAAGGGCAACTCTATTAGCCTTTATTAGTATGGAGAGAAAGAAAGGTAAGCTGAGCCTTTATTAGTATGGTGAGAAAGAAAGGTAAGGTGACTAGCTTAGTGGCTATATTCAATCTAAAAGGTTGGTTAAGTGATCGTTAGTGCTATTACCTTATAGTAAGAAAGCGGTCTTTTAGTCTTTAACAGTTGCTCCAAAAGTCAATTCTAAAGCCTTTTTTTTTTTTATGAGCTCTCATTGAGAGAGTGTTTGGGCACGAAATCACTAAGTTGGTTAGAATGCTGGTCCATCGCGCCAGAAGTCACGGGTTCGAACCCCTTCTGGTGGAATAAGTCGAAGTTGCGGTCTCGTTGTACCAAGGATCCTGCTACTATGGAAGGAAGGAAATGGGACCAAGACCACCCCAATATGATGTATGAAGGAGAGCTGATGGCGATTCTCTTCTATTAAGGAAGGACGCCAGAATTGATGATCTATTCGATTCTATAGATCAAAGGGCTTCGACCTATCTACCTCTTCTCGGGAGCGAGGCTAAAGCCGAGCAAAAGATATATCTATCCAGATAGCTAAATAAGCCTAGGGAGGCACATGCAAATGTAGCTGAACCAACCCAAAGATGAATGGAGGTAGCCTCATCAAAGAGGGCTTGATATGCTTGTAATAACCCCAATTTTAGTAATTGATTGAAAAGTCAATAAAGTTTGAGTTTCAGAAATTTCGGGCTGAAATATTAGGGTTATTTAGAATATAATTCTTATAAAAGTAAAATCAAGGAATAATACATGTACAATTGAAATTAAACTTAGCAAACCCTTCAGAATGATTGTAAGCACAACAAACTCTGAATTCGGATGAAAAATCCTTAATTTTCTTCATTTTTTGGACAAAGGGGTAAAATAGTAATTTTACCCAAAAATCAAAATATGAGACATCAAAATTTAGAATGCGCTAAGAAATACGCATCCAATGCCACTAAGTACACTCAAATCTGAGATCATGGGAATAAAACCCTAATTTTTATACATAAAGGGCAAAATGATCTTTTTACACCATGTGGGGCCCACATGGGGCCCACAAGGGACCCAAAAATGAATCCTATGGCCAGCCCACATGAAATCATGGGTCAAACCATACCATCTGGTCTTGGGGAAGAAAGTGGGGCATGGGAGAATCCAATGCTAAATTAATAATAAAAAATTAACCATCATTATTACACTTCATCATGAGAGAAGACCAAAAATGCCTATAAATACAAACCCAAAAATCCTCTAAAAATGTTCATAAAATTTTCACGAAATTGTTTTCACTTTCCCTGCAAATCTAGACCTAGATCCATCCCCAAAAATCCAAAACTCTCAAGAGATCTCCCACTTTTCATTTTCTTTTTGTCTCTAGATTGGAATAAGAGACCTAAACTCAATTAAGCACTCCGTTCTAGATCTAATTTCACAAATCTCACCATACAAAACTTCCTACCATACCTTAGCTACAAAATCCCTAAATCAATTTCAAGATCCAACGGTTCAAACAACGAAAATTCCAAGAAAGGTGGATCTTGGGCCATATCTTCATCAAAAGGGTATTCTTTTAAATTGGACATATAACCAACATTTTTTTCTCCAATTAGGTAGGTGGAAATACTTCTTGGACATGTTTATTAGTGCTTTGTAAAATGTTTACTTTACTGTAATTTTATTTGGGTAATAAAATGGTAAAATTCAAGTAAACAACAGAACCTTCAATTCAGGATGATTGAGGGCTCAGATTGAAAATCTGACCTTACCAATCGATCCAGAAGGTTCCAAAACACCTAAGGTAACATTTTCACAAATTTCTAAGAAGGTTTGGGCCCCCAATTGAGAAGCGATTGATTGGACGGTCCAAACGGACTGTCCGATCTCCGATTGGACCAAAAGACAGCGTGGGAGACACCGCATGCGCTCCCGCACAGGCCCGACGAACTGAGTATTTTGCCCGGCTCGTTTTTGCCCGTCTAATCTGGGCCGTCCATTCCAATGGGCCCAGATCAGATCTAGGCCTTAGGAATGGACTGTGAACTTCCAGATCTAATTATGGAGTCATATGAACTCCAAATCGAGATCGAAAAGAGGCTATGGAAATCTTACAACATCTATTTTCTTATGAAATGATAAAATGGAGAAAATATGTAATAAAACTTTCTGTATTTAGCAAACAAGTTTTCAATTGCCAAGATCTTCAAGGTCTGAGGTGATCATATCTTGGAAATATGTTTTAATAATGATATAATATTGAAATTAAGTTATATAAATGATTTATTTGGATAGATCTAAGATATATTAAGGGATATACCCACTAGGGTAGAAAAACCCTAAAAATTACAAAGGGACCCACTTGATCAATAAGATCAAATGTGATCAGATCTTGGGATGGATGAAATGGATGATGATATGATGAAATCCAAAGAGATCATGGATGGATTATGAGAAAAAATGAATCAATATAATCTTTGGACATTAATAAAGAAAACCCCCTAAATATAACTAAAACCCTTAATCAAAAGGAAACGATTTAAGATATAATGGTTGGATCATAAGTGAAGGTTTCTAAAAATATTAATGTAATTAGTTTCATTTTCTATTAATTGGTAATAGCATTTTAAATATGATTTATGTTATAAAGCATGCTAGTGTAACTTTTAGACCTTAGCATGACATGTAATTAGATTGTTATCATAGGTTGCTAGATTTAATTATCTTAGGGGCATGTTAGTGTGATTTTATGCAAGTGTAACTTATGTCCAAGTTAGTATGATATCATGCCATTGTAACTTAGGATCATGCTAGTTTAAGTATAGTTTTAGTCCATTAGGTTAAGTTACATTCATAAGGAGCATGTTACTATAAATGTTTGTTAAATTTATATTGGAACTATGCTTTAAAGTTTATGATTTAATTGTGGTCAAATTTTATTAGTAGATTCAAATGTTAAGTAGTTGTTGAGATATAATGACCATAAATCACCAAAGTGTAATCTAATTGGAAATTAGAGTTTCATGACACAAATAAGAATGGAGTACTTTGGACTTAATTAGTAAGGGCTATAGTTAGTAGGACAATATAAGGATTATCAAATCCTTTGCCCAAACTAAGAGAATAATAAACCCTATGAATGACATTGTAAATATTCATGGATGTAATTAAAATCTATTAGAAAGAGTACTTAGGGTCAACATGCTTATAGGAGCCTTATGAAAGGTTGGGCTATGGTCACTCTAGTGAATGTTGAACATAGTAGTTAAGGGGGTTCTCTAATAGAGCCTCGCTCTTCCCCTACCTTCCATTGACATTTAAATCCCATGAATGACATTGTAAATATTCATGGATGTAATTAAAATCTATTAGAAAGAGTACTTAGGGTCAACATGCTTATAGGAACCTTATGTAAGGTCACTCTAGTGAATGTTGAACATAGTGGTTAAGGAGGTTATCTAATAGAGCCTCGCTCTTCCCCTACCTTCCATTGACATTTGTGAGGTCTAAAAGCCTCCTTACATGAGGATTGAAGTAACCACTTTGTGTTCACCCATTCAGCTCGTAAGCCTTAGCCAATTGGAAATAAGAGGAGCAGTCTAGACTTAGGCTGAAAATAAGTTACCTTCAACCAGCAAAACATTAACTGGTTGAATAATAATATTAAGATCATAAAAGGTTAGTAAATTATCTAACCCTAATAAAAACTGTAAGTAAGATAAGGATGATCAAACAAGATCCATTAGATCTTGAATGATCAAGAACAATAAGAATAAGAATATTGTATTGTATTTAGTTTTCATGATTTCTAGTATGCATGTTATAGATCAAATCTAATTCATTAGATTAGATCATCCAAACCCTTGATCAACGATGATTCAAGGAAGAAAACCAAGATCATCCTTAGGGATGATCCAATAACTGAACTTAGATCAAAGAAGAACTAAATGATAGAAGATCTAGGACCATGATCTTTATCAACATGTGTAGATTGTCAATCAATGGATCTATGAAAGATCAAGATCAAGGAGATGGACATACAAAGACTTAGAGATAGAAAAATACTTAGATATAAATGATATAAAAGATCATTCTAAACATCAGATCTAGTGATCAATAGGATTGTTCATAATTTATATATATTGACAATATATATGGATGTACAGATTACATACATCATTCAGGATCATGGAAGATTTGGAAAAGGGATCACTCCTTGAAGGTAAGAGGATTTGATGAATGCATTTACATGGGATATACATGATTGAACCCATGACCTTATGTTGACAAGAGTAATGTTAATACTTGTATTACATCCCTTGAAAACCTTATGATCTAACCAAATACATATAAAATAGCTAAGGACTAGACTATAAGTGAATGGGGAACTAGAAGATATTTCAACCCTAAATAAATAGACAAATGGTCTGATATATATGAAATCTATTTTATATACAAGCTTGGAGGCTTGTGAGTTTGTCTTAATAGGCATAAGGCTAGGGGGATGCTATGCTAGAGGAGTTATAAGGCTTTGGCCACCCGCTCCTTGAAATTTGATGATTTGATGATACCTTGCCCTATGAGAGGCTAAAATTCAGGTGGGGCAATTATGGGAAGGCCACCACTGTGAAAGTCCTGCCCCCCCATATGGGCAGTGACATAATATTTTCCACAGTGGTATTAGTGGTGAACAGGGTAGTTATCCAAGCGTGCTAGTACGGATCAGACTGCAGCATGGTAGCCCTTTTGATTATTTTGCACTATGATGCATATGAGAAGCATAGTGAAATGCCTTATGTTTTAGCATAATGAGATGCTAGGTAATTGTATATTACCAATATTTTCCAATAAGGAAAATTCCCAATGTAAGATTGTTGAAATACTGAGTTCTCATAATGGAGAGAATTGATCAGCTTCGTTGGGAATGATATTTGACTACTTTCACAAATTTAACTGATTTACCCATGTATAGTATGTATGTATATGGATGTACATAAAGTACAAAGTAAAGAGTAGAGACATGAATATGTTTAAGGATAATGGGATTATGAAGTATTGGAATTACATTGTCAATTATTATGCTTTTTGAATCCCCTACTAAGCATTGATTGCTGAGATATTGTAAATGTTACAATATCTCAGATACAGGGAAGGAAAGTTAGGAGCTGAAGACGATAGAAGACTTGAAGAGAATAATCTTCAAGGTATACCCTTGAAGACATGTATTTTGCTTTGTTGAGAGTTTTATTGTCTGGTGAGCTTGAGTTTTGGATTATGTAATTTGGACAAGTATTGTAATGGATTTGGCTGTATTGTGAACCACTAGATGGATTCTGGAATTTAATGAAAGTATATTCCTTCAATGGAATTTTATCTTTGAACAAAATTCTACTTATGTTATGTATGAAGTGATGACTTGGGTTTTACAAAACAAGTTCTAAAGAAAAGAATTTCCACTGCTTTGTTTTGCAAAAAGAAATTACACTATTAAGGGCTCTGCCTTTCAAAATACATTACAAAATGTGTTACAAAAACCCGAGTCATCACAGTTGGTATGAGAGCCATTCATCCAGTCACAGTACAGTACAAATATGTCCAAAATAAAGATTATAATCCAAGTTTAGATTAAGATAGAAGTAGTTGTATAGAGGATTGATAGAAATTTTGGTTTATGAGCAGATGCCACCAAAGAGAGTCACAAGGCAGGCAACTCAAAATACTCCAGAGGACAATATGGAGGGAGTAACCATGAGCAATGTGGAAGAAATGATGACAAGGGTGTTGAGGAACCTTCTTCCTCACCTACAACAAACCCAAGGTTCATCACCTCCTATAGAAATACCAAGTACGCAGGCTCAGGCTCAGCCTGAAGTGAGACATACTACACCAACACTAGCTACTCCCACACTAGCACAAGGGCAATCTTCCCTTGTACCAAGTGAAGAAGTAGGAAAATCCCCATTAGCACCAGAAAAAGTTGACAAAATGATGGAGAGATGTCAAAAAATGACTACGGTGTATAATGGCAAGGGTGAAGTTGAGAAGGCTGAGGAATGGATATATGAAGTAGAAAAGACTTTTAGTGCACTACGTACTCCTCCAGAGTTGAAGGTGAAATTTGCCACATACTTATTCAAATAAGAAGCTACATTTTGGTGGAGATCAGCTAACAACACCTTCTTCTCAAATTCTGAAGATATTACATGGGAGGAATTTAAGGAAGTATTTAACCATAAATATTTCCCTTCTCATGTACAAGAAAGGAAGTTGATAGAGTTTTTGGACCTAAGGCAAGGGAATATGTCAGTGGTGGACTATGATAACAAGTTCACATAATTAAGGAGATCGCGACTCATGTGTGTAACACAGAAACACACACCATGAATCGATTCATTGAAGGGCTGCACCCAGGGCTGAAAATAAAGGTGTTGGGTACTAAACCCACCACCTTGGCAGACTGTGTGGAAATGGCCTCCAAGTTTGAAGAAGAATACAAAAAGGGTCAAACTACCAAGTTCAGTGGAGGAGGAAACAATAACCCAAGGCCTTTCTAGAAGAATAAAAGGCCTTGGAACAATTTTAAGCCCCAAGGAAATCAGAGGAACAATGCACCAAGGCAAAATACACAACCATGTCCAAGATGTAGAAAATTCCACCAAGGTTATATTTGCCCTCGACCTATGCAACAACAACCATAACGGTTTCTAATCAAGTGCCATAATTGTGGGGAGTATGGACATATCGCCACCTACTGTACCAAACAATTGGCGATCAAGGAGGCAAAACTAGAAATTGCCCCTTGACACCAAGGAAGGGTCTTCGCCATCACTGACGGCCAAGCCGGACCATCCAATGCGGTGATTGAAGGTATTACTTAGTGAAAGGACTAGAAATACTACTTAGTAAGTAAGAATTCCAATAGAGGGAATAGTAAGATATAGAAATCAATAAGGAAAATTTTCAATAGATGTAAGGTATGAGGTTCAGGTCAAACCTAAAGTCCTGAGTAAACATACATATGTATAAACAAAGTACACTAATACTAGTATGTATATAACCATTACTAAGTAATGGAATGGAGATAAAGAGAAAGAAGTGATAAATTAGAAAATATGATAAATAAATAAATAAAAATCAAATTTTATAATAAATATATACATAAATATAAGTGTAAGAGTTATAATTGCTACATATATAGTATTATGAAAATTAGTCAAAAGGAAGTAATCATCAAAATAGTGAGGATATGGCTTGAAAGAAATTTAAGGAGATAGGTGAGAAATTTCAAAATTTTTTAAATGAGAATAGTTTGAAATAAATATGAGTAAGGAGTTGAGCAAGTATTTTTCTCCAAAATTAGTGAGGCAAAGGATTTAGTGGAGAAATGATAAAATTTTAGAACCTGAAGAGATGATCTTTGACATTAGAATAAAATGAAAAGAAAAAAGAGAGTTAGATATGTCAAAGGGACAAAAATATGATCCCAAACTTATTAAGAAAGACAATTAAACCATAAGAATATATGGTTAACAAAGAAATCAAAGAAATTATAGCCCTATATATAGTACAACAATTATGAAATCACCAAGTACTTGGGTGTAAAGCTTGTAGCCTTTTGAATGCTTGTCATTGACAATGAATACATGCTTCTTACTCTTGTCATCAAGTTTAGTTCTGTTTTGATATAGTACATGGACATAGGCAATGCTCCCTAACACCTGCAAGAGAGTGATTATCGTATTTCTCCCATTCCATGCTTCTTGTAAAGTACTCTTGTCATCAATACCTTTGGTGGGGCAATGATTTAAAAGGTAAACTGCACAATCTACCGCTTTGGTCCAAAATTCTTTAGGCATCTTCTTACTTTTTAACATGCTACCAACCATATTTAGAATGGTTCTATTCTTCCTTTCCACCACTCCATTTTGTTGTGGTGAGTAAGGAACCATTAAAGGATAGAAAATCCTATTTACTTCACAAAATTCATTAAATTCTTTTAAGGCAAATTTGCCTCCTCTATCGGATCTTACTGCTTTAATTTCAACCCACTTTCTTTTTCAAGCATGGGCTTGAATTTTTTTAAGGCACCAAATGCTTTTTATTTTGCCTTCAAAAAATATACTCAAGTTTTTTGAGAAAAATCATCAATAAAGAGTAGGAAGTAACTATTCTTACCATGAGATCTTGGAGTAACATGTTAGTACAGACAAGTTGCAAGGGCTCCTTAGCTCTTGATGTTAACTCTCTTGGGAAAACCCTTTCTTGAATACTTTCCTAGAAGGCATCCTTTCCTCTTCTACTGATACCTTAGATTGATCTCCAAAGGTGACATGCCCACTTACTTTATCCATCTCAACTAATATGTTCTTATCTCCACTCATATGATTGCTTGCTCTAGTGTCTAAGTACCCCATACTTTTCTCCTCTAATTCTTCTTTATGGTTGGCAATTAGTAAGGTGAGCTCCACTTTATCTTTTATCTCCATGAGATTGGCTTTCTCATTCCATACCTTTGATTGTTGTTTTCTCTTTCATGATCTCTTGATGGTTGTGAACTTTGGATCCTTTCTTCATTGTTGGGTTGATTATAGCTACTTCTACCACTTGTTCCTTGACCGCAGCCTCGACACCAAGCATAACCATGACCACATCCTTAATTTTTGCCATTTTCAAACTTTTCTTCTCTTTCTTTGGAAGAGAATTTTGAATAAAGTGCTTACTCTAGTGGCTCTTGGGTCTTCCTCTTTTGTAGTCTTTCTTCATGGGCTTGTCATGAACCCCGTGAGTTGATCAATAGTGGTGGAGTCTACGTCTTTAGACTCCTCAATGGAAACAGCAATATACTTAAAGCTTGATGGCAATGAATGTTGAATTTTTTCTATCACCTTTTATCATTCAAGCTTTCTCCATTTCTCTTCATTTCATTGACAATAGCCAAAACTCTAAAGAAATAATCAAAAATAGATTTCAATTCCACCATATGTAGTTTTTCAAATTCACTTCTAAGAGTTTGAAGATGTACCTTCTTCGCCTTGTTGATCCTCTTATGAGCATTGTGAAGAATCTTGCATGCTTTCTTAGAGTCGGTTGCATTTGCAACCTTCTTGAACATGCCTTCATCAAGGCATTGATAAATGAGGAGTGCTTTTTGATCTTTCCTTGTAGCCTTTTGTAAGGCCTCCCTTTGGGTAGGAGTTAAAGAAGCCTCATTTTAAGGTTCTTCATAACCTTTCTCAACAATCTCCCATGGCTTTTGAGAGCTTAGTAAGGCCTTCATACAAATACTCCAAATTCCATAGTTATCTGTGGTCGGTCGAGGGAACTGGAAGGGAACCATTCCACCTGCCATCTTATTTCTCCACCACAAGGATGCATGGATTTGATACCAATTTGTTGGAAAGGGTGGTCTTCATGTTTTGGTTTAGGAGCAAAAGGTTTTCGTGGAAGAACTTTAAAGGGAAAAGAAGTGGACATGGAAACTTGAAAAGAAGGAACTTGTAGTCTATTACTTAATTCTTGGCTTGATACAAAAGTGTGAGGAGTTACCTCTATTTATACTAGTGGCGCATCTCAACCAATGGCTAGGATTGTGCAAACACACTTTTTATCCAATGGTTTCAAATGACTTTCTAGGGAACTCTCCATAAATATCTAGCTCTTTCTTACAAAATATTTAGATATTTCTAACAACACTTTCTAGAATATGTACTTTTATGATCATTATGTGCTTTCTAGAATATAGGCTTGTGCTATCAAATTAATCCTCCTTGCCTATTATCAAGAATGGGCCTAATCAAGTTTATTCTCTAACAATAATCAAAAGAAAAGATTAGATCTATTTTCTAACCACCTTTGGCAAGTAATAGTTTGAAAAGAATGGCTAGAACTCAGGTTTGATAAGTTAGCAGATCAGTTAGAGATGGGTTGTTGGAAAAACTTAGATCTAGTTATTCGAGGTAGATCGGCAATTAACATAGAGAGATGAAGAGCAATAGAGAAGAAACTTACCTCATCTATAAATAGGTTGGAGAGGATTCTAGCATCAATCTATGCTATAGTCACCATTCTAGCATTTTTCCAACTAGATCTAAATGAAAACCCATTAATATCTTCTATGGGTTGACTATTGAAGAGGGTTTCAGATCTACCTTCATTTGAGAAGAAATTAAAGGTTGCCAAAGGAGTTTTTATAGTTGTCATTCCCAAAGATGTCATAGTCACTGGAAAAGTCACAATTGTAAAAAAGAAATGGATTTTTGGGAGGTTTTCCACACTAACATTCGCTGGCTTGGTGAGGATTGTTGTCGTAATCCAACAGATATACATGAAACCCCTTTTATTTTTATCACTCGAAAAAATGAAGTTCTTGGGGTGAGGGAGAGAGTGAAGAGTCTCATGTCTTTCTCTTATATATTGGTGTTGAAGGGAATGTCGGCGTCTATTTTTTCTATCACTAAAGAGAGAGAGATCAAAGAAAAGGGGGAGCAATCATTTGGTTGTTTGACCACTCAGCCATTTCTCCCTTCTATATTTCTTAAGTTGTAAATCTCCAAGTCCTAATATCTTTCCTGCATTTAGATACATTTCCTAGTCTTACACATTTTTCTTGTTTTCTCAATATTTCAGCCTAACTAAAAACGTCTCTTACATGGCTCAACGTACTTGGATTCTTTTTTGGCCAACATGACTGCCTAGTCATGATAGCTAGGTGGAACCACTTCCAACATTCTTGGCCACCAATTTAAAAAGAGTGTCATTATTAATGTAAAAGCTTGTTTTACTCTTTACTTGAATCACCACCATTTGATTTCAACTATTTCACTATTGTTGGATCGCTCTTTTTGAACTCTATCCATTTATAGATGTCTCATTGTCAATCTATTTAATTTCTAAAATTTTAATTTCTTATTTCATAAACTCTGAATTTTTATTTATCATTAAAATGATTCAAAATTTTGGGATATTACATAGTCTCTCTAAAGGGCCTAAAGTTATCAGGTGAACACATAAAAGCTTGAAACTTGTCTGCTTGTACCTTCACAATCCAAAAACTAATGGATTGTTAGAAGTTGCGATGGAAAGTGTTCAAGTGTCTAAAACTTGACAATTTTGAAGGGCAAAATCAGAATTTATGAAACATATGGCATTAAATGACAAAAGTACTCTTCTTTTCAAATCAAAATTAAAACTTATACCCTTTTCGTTTTTGAGTTGAATCTATTTTAATAACAATTTCTCTAGTTTAAAATCAAAATACTCAAAACTCAAAAGAAAGAACCAAAACCCAAATGGAATTATGAGTCTGAGAATCAGAATTAGTAAAATTCACACAAATTTCATCTCAAATCTCATTGAAGGTTTTTCTAAAAACCTGTAATAGAACTTTCTACCATAAACTTAAAAAATTATAGAGTTTGGGTTTCAAATTAGAAGGTTCATGTGATGCTTCTACGTACTAGTTTTTCTAGTTGAAAATTTTAAGATGCTACTTTGTTTGGCCCACTATTTGAGCTACTTGTCAAAGTTCGTGTTTGACATGATTTACATACAATTTTTTCTAGTTGAAAATTTCAATTGTCATGATTTAAAAATCCAAAGCAAGATGCCACCTTGTCAGGCCTGACCTTTGGATGATCTGACCGGCTTATATTTTTTTGGCCTACCTTATTTAGGCTAGTAGTAAAATTTATGTTTGTCAAATGCTTCTACCTACTAATTTTTCTGCTTAAAAAACTTCAAGGGCTATAATTTTAAGATCTAAAACAAGGCACCATTAATCCATTCAACTCATTTTGTTTATTAAATTTAGGCTACTAGTATAAATTTATGCCCATCGGATGCTTTTGCCATACAATTTTTCCAATTGAAAATTTCAATGCTCGTGACCACTTTCCATCAGCAAATTAGATGAATTGTTACATTTTGAACCACGAAAGAACTTGTTAAAAAGTTCAACCATTTTATGCATTCCCTTGATAACTCCAAGCCCTTGGGAGAGATTGCCTCTTCACTCTTCCCTTGACTATTGGACTCTACTGGGAGGCCCTCACTAACACCCCTTATACTGACCTAACAACTAGCCTACATAACTCACAGTTTCTTGCCCACGCAACAAAGTAAATTTTCCTATTTTTTAAAATGAAGATTTTGTTCATTAAAATGTTAACCAATACCGTAACGTTAGTTCCAATTAAATTACCATACCCCAAATTTTCGGTCCTAATCCTAGCACCATTTACGCCCTACTTAGCCTATCCAAGCCATTTGCACCTTACTTAAGCCAACATGGCGAATGGGTTCAATTTGTTAATGACTACACCTAGGTATGCTCATGTCAACGCTAAAGTTGAGCTTCGCCCTAAATCTCGCCAGTGACTTTCGGTCTGGTAGATACAAATAACGTAGATGCTTTTGAAATTATGAGCTGCTTCAGTTGAATGGTTCCAGAAATGGCCGCCAGGATATTCATTGGTCTTTGCTTCAAGAGATTTGATATCTCCGATGAAATTATCTTTCTTATATTTCACTCGACATCCAACACGGTTCAGCCATTCTTAAGACTCTACCCAACATATGCTCCCGCAAAAATAGAACAGAGATTTTACAGCCCAATCTACCACACCGCAACTTGGTGCCCGCATCAAACAGTGCACATTCTCTTCAAAAACAACAAAGATATTATTCAAAAATAAATGTAGAATATGCTCCCATTTAATAAATCAATTAAGAAACACTCAAAAGGACCTGATCTCAAGAGAAAACAGGGTATAAGGAGAAACAGATACAGATAAATGTTCAACAGCCTGAATTGGGGATTTCCCCTAACAACACCCATTAGAAATGTTGAGGGACTTCTAGTGCTTCGAATTCCCATTTACATAGTCCAAATAACCCTGTTGAAGCACCAGTTGGTGTGAGTTATCCGTCTCCACACCTATGTACATACACGTCAAAAATAAATGTCGACATTTGGTACACGCATTCAGTAAACATACGTTACCTGGAGTATTCCTACAGCAGCAAATTTATCAACAATGGTCTTGTAGTGTACTGGATGCATATTCAAAGGCCTTAACAATGCTTCCACGCACTAAGCACAAACACTGAAATTAGACTAGTTGCATCATGGCTTTATTAATATTGTACAAAATATTAAACATGCACCTTAGATGTAAAACGCTCATCCCAATAGGTGTAGCTCAAACCTTCAAGCTTTCCTGTTTTACGAAGATCCTCCACAAAAAGTTTCACTTGTACTGACTAATTAGAAAGACGATTAGGTTATTAACCAATGAGAGAGATTCTAAATCTAATACTGATGAAATGAAAAATGCACCTCTGGATTGCCCGAACCCAACGGGCCAAAAGGGTAACCGATAACGAAGCCTGCCAAAGTAAGTTTCGAAGTCTGCGCAGTCATCAAGGAAAAAATCTATTAGAGACAACCAAGAAGATATTTCTAAGATAAAAAATCTAAGTCATTTAGTCATTATTCCAAAGTTTAGGGTGGTCAAGATAGTCAGTTCAACCCTCAAAATCATATGGTTCGCTAGGCTATAGGATTGGAAATGCCAATTGAACTTTAGACTCCCATACATATGAAAATAATTAGATATCCTTACTGTGAAAAGAAGCACAGTTCTTTACACAAAGAAAAAGGAGGAAAAGTCAAACAATACCATAACAAACACGAACCAAAATTATATGCATTTTGCAGAGGAATCACCAAAAAACCCTCAACTTGAAGTGGACTGGAAGGACTGGAGAAGATAAGTTAAAAGAGAGGAAAATGGTGCCCATCTGGTTTTCAATTTTGCCATGGTTGATGATCAAGACAAGGTTCATGGCAAATGATTTTTCCTCTACTATGAAATTGAGGAGAAAAGACACTTGCCAAATGGCTTGTTCCTTTTTCCTTTCTCACTCTGTTTCCACCTGCAGTAGAGAGTGGAATTTCAAGTGAGCTAGATGTTCAAATACCAGAGAACAGAATCTGAAGATTTTTTTATGAAGCAAGCAACTTGTGTTTGATTGATCAGAACAAAATGTTGTCCCTTCTAAAGATGGAACTGGCAGTGAGAAGTGAAAATGACAGCTACTGATGTAACAGAAAGTTTTGAGTCCTTGGACACTGAAAGAGAAGGCTATCTCATAAGCTATGTCTCTCCATATCTCTTCCTATCTCTGTCTATCCATATCTTAGGGGTAAAAGGGATTACACAATAAACTCAGTTATGGGCCTTCATTGAGAACCCATTCTGGCTGCAACAGACGAAAAGGTATGATGGAGAAGAAACCAAGGTTAGGGTTTTAAGATTGGGGAAGAAAAGGGCAGCCAACCTTTTTCCCCTCCTCTCCTCCCCAGTCAAGTGCCAGCCAGGAAATACCAGTTAGGCATGAGAAGTAGGCGGCTTCTTTGCACCAAAGTGTTTAACAGCACAAGATTGAATCGAAACATCTTTGAAGGATCAGCAGTGAAATTGAGAAATCAAAAACTGAGGATTTAATAGAAAAATTGCCACAAGTTGAGAGTTTTTCTGATGATTTTTGTTTTTGCAAACCTTGATCTTTCCCTTTCTGGCTTCTCGGGCCAAAAGAGTAAACTAGACAACACTACAAATACCTTAACTGATCAGACATGACACAATCTGTGAAGAAAGATCTTTCTTTCTTCATCCTCAATACTCTGATACTATTTCCGGAATACAAATCTGTAATGCATGAGTTAGCTTATCCAAGAATTCCGACTGTAACACCTTGGGACCATAAGATATTCCATAGAGATGTAGCAGAGCATTTCTGGAAATGTAAGGATAAGGGTACGAATATGTCTATTATATAACATGAGATTAGACACAAAAAGTTACAAGAAGCAACGAGCATTAAACCAATGAGATTTAACTTTAATGATACTCAAAACTATAATGGCAGATGCACGTTTAGAAGTTAAGGGAATGGAATTTCAAGAGAGCGTGCACATTAAACATGATTGCTACTTTGCCAATAGAAGTAGCTGTGAACCTGTGGCATTCTTCATGAGTCATCAGGTAGCACAAAGGCAGTCATGAGAAAATGAGCCCAGACTGTAAGCTAGAGTGTGATTCAGCTGTTAGTTAACAGATTCAATATGAAGAGTTTGCTGTAGCCTTCGAGGTGAAGAATTATGTTTTTGTCCTGAAATCTAAAACAAAGCAATCAAATCATGATATGTAGTAGAGCTCATCATGCCTTACGCAGTGTGATTAAGCAGCAGCAAGAATCAAATCATGCACATGATGCCAACAACCCTCCTCCCATGCCAGAACATGTAAGGCTATAATGGAGCCTAAGCTTAACTATGTTCTAAATTATGCATATTCATCAACTCACTAGCAATCATGGGAGGGGGTTATCAAGGTTTAATTTTGGTTTATTTTATACTTTTAAATAGGACATGAAAGGAACACACACTTTTAAATAGGACATGAAAGGAACACACATTTCAACTAGCATGCACACACGTATAGGCGCCATTTAGTGCTTTCCTAATTATAAAAAGAAGGCATGAAACGGGAGTTCATGCTATTTGAGATGGGCATTCCTATCAATTCCCTTTTATATCACAAACACTTGGATCACTTTTAAGGTAAATGTCAAAATCTCAGATTGAACATAATAAATGGTTCTGAAAACATCTCTTCAAACTTCAAAACTAGGCAGGACAAAATATGTTCAAAATTGAACAGTCCTCTTACCAAAGTTTGCAGATCACGGGCCACCAGATCAATATTTGTCTTATTCCGGACCAAGACACTGTATCATTGATTATAGATGCCAAATCCAAATGATTAGACATAAATAGGGTCAATAACACAATGCATATAGCTAGCAAGCAAACCAGGAAATAGACATGCACAATCAACAAAATCCATCCACACTGCTTCTACTGTTAAATGTTCTATTTTAACCAAAATTCCCTCAATTTAGCATTTAATTAGAACATCTAATCAATCAATTTTGAATTAGATATACATTTTAGTTCCAATTGATTATCCAACCGTTTATTTACAAAACTTAACAGCTAGATGATCATCAGAGCTGATCAAATGATTAAAGCATGATTAAGATGATTTTATTTAGGTTTTATATGTTGCAAATCAGCCAAAAGAGAATTGGACGACTCATATCAAATTAAATGGATCAAATCATGTAAGATGCAATCTAGAAAGAAATTGACTAAAAGGAGATTGGAAGACAATCAAGAAACAATTTCTAAATTTGGATAAGGTACAAAGAGGTTGATTTGGACTCAAAAACAAATTCTAAGGAAAAATCTATATAAAGAGAGAGGGAATTGAACAAGGGAGATATATAGAACACTTAGAAGAGGGAAAGAGAACTGAAGAGGGAGAGCTGCAAAGAGTAAGACCGAAGATCACATCCCATCTAATCATCTCCAACCAAAACCCATTACCAGACACTTTTCCCTTTCCTTCTCACGGTTTTATCCTACTCTATCACCTACTTTCCCAGCCACACCACATGTTCACCTGTTGTCATTTTTTTCACCGTAATTCTCTGTTCCCATCATCCTTCGTTCTTTCTTTTTCCTTCACCGTTTTTTATTTTATTGGTTCACCATCACTGTATGTTCCACCTTTTGTTTCCACTTCGTTTTCCTTTGGTTTTCTCATCCGTTTCGTTGTCAATTTCAGTCACTCCATTGTTCTTCCTCTATTCCTACTAAAGGTTCCTTTTTATTTTAAACTGTAGATTTTCTCTGATTTTTCCCCAAATCTTTTTTTTTTTATCTCATCTTTGCAATCCATCATCAATTTGGAGCAAAACCCAAATTGGGTTTTCGCCAAAATCTTTTCTTTCCCATCTTTTCTCCCCTCCCTGCATCATCTTCCCTGCTTTTCCTGCATAGCTCCTAGTTTTGGGTTGAAGAAGGAATTCCGATTTTGCCCTTAAGTTCATTTATTTTAATTCCTTCAAAGTCCTCTTGTGTCTTATTCCTATTCTATCTTTGCCCTGTTTTGTCTTATACTTATTCATGTTCTGTGTTATTCAAGTTTTGTTTTGTTCTCAAACAAACACTTAAGAATACTGAATAAGTCTCTACTTGATTAAAGCGTAACCAAAACAACTCGGTATTATACAACAAGACCAACTCAAATCTTGATCTTTTTCTTAGATTTCCAATCAATTTTCAAATCTTCATCTTAGAACTCTTCTTAGTTAATCTTAGCGATTTTGATCTTAAATCTGAAGTCCAAAAAATTCAATCTAAGCCGTCAAAAATCAAATTCTTATATCGATCCAAATCATCAAATTTTTGGAAGACCTGAGTGACAGATTGATGAAAGATGATCAACTCGAATGTGGCCAGAATTTAAGAATCTTACTATGATCAAGCTAGGGAAGTGGATTTCAATTGATATTTTGTTAAATTGTCTTTTGAATTTTAAATTGTGTAATTTTCATTAAATAAATTGACTTGGGTGTCTAGTTTATTGTTATTTAATTTCTATAATTTTTATTAATTTTTGGTAAATTAAATGTTATTTAAACTCCATTTCTTTAAGTTGAGTCTCTGTGGGATTGACCCATACTTGTACAAGCTATATTACAATAGCATGTGCACTTGCAAAAATCAAACTAGTTTTTAGCGCCATTATTGGGGACCTGCAACGTAGTTTTCATAAAATTTTATAAAAAAATTAAAAAACCAAAAAATTAGAAAATTAGAAACTTCAGGAATTGCAGTAGTTTAACATTCTAGGAATTTTCGAGTGTATTTTTCTATTTTTTTAGGGCATAATCACTCTATTTTCTGAATTTTGGTACTTACCACTATTTTTTTTAATTTTGCAGAAAATTGGAGAAGGAATTCGAGGATTTCAATTAGGATAGCCAAATGTTTATTTTGAGAGAATTGTAGTGAGGATGCATTGTATTTTTTTTATTAATCGCAATTCATTTAAAAAGAGGTTGTAATAATATCGGTCAAAGGTGGATCATCGTGACTTGGAAGGGGAGGTAGAATGTAAATAGTCCTATCCTTGTATGGGAAGACTTTATCCAGGACCCTACTGTGAGCAATCCTAACTCCTTATAATTCCTAGATTAGGGTTTGCATTATTAAAATAATTTTACATTATTTGGTAGTATAATTGCATATAGATAGCATATTTTATATCTATTGCATTTTAAAATTTGTATTAGTTTATTATTTTTAATTGCATTATAGGGTATGTTTATTACATTAAGGTGATTTATATGTTGATCAAACTGCTATGGAGTGTAAAAGTTAATTAGTAAAAGCACCAAACCCACAAGATCAAGAGTGGATTTCATCACCACCTCTTGGCCCACCTAAGATAATCACTACAAGCCCGCAACCCAGCCTTCTAAATTAATTTAAAATCAATTAGAAGAGACCCATAGAGATCATCACATGCTCATAGGACCCTCTTGGAAGGAGACGACCCATTGCCACTCCAATGGCCCTTGTCTAACTGACTGCAAGTGGTATTTAAATAATTAGCTCTACCAGCACATTTTATGACTCAGACTATCTCCATCTAGCTCAAGAAGGTGTGAAGTGGTTGGTTCGATTAAAATCTAACTGCTAAGCAATGGGACAAGTCTAAAAGAAAGGATCAAGTCTAGATTAGGCTAAACTAAAAGCTTCTTCCCAACACATTTAAGAAAATCAAAACATTTCAGCTTGTTAACTTAGGAATTGTTTAATTGTGTCCTTTGTTTGTGCATCATTCTAGACACTAAGTTGCATAATCTAATTTAATTTTCTTCACCAAAAAAGAAAAAAAAAAAAAAAAAATCTTTCATTGTATGCACTTTTGGATACGGGATTAAACCAGAAGGTTAGTCAAGTACGACCAAAGCGACATACAACCAAATCAGTTACCATCAATATGATTGATCAACAATCTAGGGATAACTCACCCAGTGGAAGTAATAAAAGTGACCTCCACTCATCATAAATGAGGAACCACCACCTCTAAAAGATGATGCATATCAATCTCCACCAAGGAGGAATAATCATCTACCAAATAGATATTGGAGGAGCAACAATAGATAGTGGGACCAACAGAGTGATCATGAGGACTGATTTTTATCAAAATCTTCATGGAAGAACTTTAAGAGATTACCTTAAGCTTACACGCACCAGTATACCATCTTGCGTCATTCTTCCTCAGAATGCTAGTGTACTAGAATTGAAAACGAAAGTTATCCAATTACTTCTCAAGTTCCATAGGTTAGATAGTAAAAGTCCTTACCCGCATCTTAAATAATTTGATACGTTATGTAGTACTCAGCATACACAGAACATTGGTTTAGATACTGTGAGAATTAAGCTATTTCCTTTCTCTTTAAATGAAAAAGCCAAGATATGGTTCAATGCACTGCCAGCAAGTTCCAAAAGGACCTACAATGTAATGACTAGGAAATTTTTAAAAAAGCTTTTCCCTAGACATAAAACAAATACCCTCCACCGTAAGATAATAAACTTTACCCAGACGGACAAAGAATCATTCTACCAATACTAGAAATTGTTCAAAGATCTATTATTCACATGCTCCCATCATGGCCATGAACCATGGCGCATTATTAGTTTCTTCTATGAGGGACTTAATTTTGAGTTCGTAGAGATGATTTGTAATGACAACTTTCTAAATAAACAACCAGAAGAGGCAAAAGAGTATTTGGAATGGCTAGCTGAAAGTACATAGATACAGGCTAATTCAAAAAAGAGTAGAACACCTAGATAAGCACAAGCCCACTACCACATTTGCTAGGGGAGATATGTATGCAATGTCTAAAAATGATGAACTTAATGCTATAATAGCATACCTATCCCAAAAAGTAGAAGCCATAGAAATGGAAAAGAATATTTCTAAAAAGGATGAACAAGTGCGTAGCAATTGTGAAAGTACCGCACATCTTACCCAGGAATGTCCTACCATTCCAGCATTCCAAGAGGTACTTCATGATCAGGATAATGCACTGAATACATATAAAAGACTTTTCTTCCCATACTGAGAAACATATCCCAACCGAAGAAATCATCCAAATTTCAGTTGGCAAAATAGACCCACTGTTAATGTCTCAAAACCCGGCT
The DNA here is from genome assembly GCA_035236585.1 of Warburgia ugandensis. Classification (NCBI taxonomy): domain Eukaryota; kingdom Viridiplantae; phylum Streptophyta; class Magnoliopsida; order Canellales; family Canellaceae; genus Warburgia; species Warburgia ugandensis. The sequence continues at coordinate 41,526,025 of CP141133.1, forward strand.
CATACAAGCCTCACCAACAACACCAAAGACACTACTCTAAGCCCAAAACAACGAACTCCTGGACCTCCTACTCCAACCCCATACCAAACTCATTAATCTCCTGCTCGTGGACCTTGCCCCCACTCAAAAGGCTTGTAGAAGATAATATACATCAACTTATTCAAAACCAAGAGAGGAAAACTTCTCAATTAGAAGTCTAGTTAAAACAAGCCTCATAGTCTATGAATGAAATGAAAAATATAATGTCAAATGATGCAAAATATGAAGAAAAAAAAAAAAACGTTTCCAGCTCAACTACAAGCTAACCCTAAGGGTGTGCATGCGATTGGCAATAATGCATCTAACGCATCATCAAGCTCTACCATGAAACAAACTAAGGATATCACTATTCTTAGGAGTGCTAAAATAATCGAGAAAGATGAACCCCAAAAGAATTATAAGGTAGCAAAACACATTGAAAATAAAGAAAATTTAAAGAAAAGGACCCTACTCTACCTGTTGAATTATGTCCTATCCTTGATTGATTCCCTCAAGGGTTATATTTAGTTACAAAGAATACCACTAATGATGAGATTATGGAGATATTCAAGTAAGTCAAAATTAACATACCAATCTCAAACGAAATAAAACAAATCCCATCATATGCCAAATTTTTAAAGGATTTATGCACAATCAAAAGAAAATTGGATGTGTAAAAGAAGGTATTTGTGACTGAACAAGTTCAATTCTTTAACACCATACACCCCAAAAGTACAACAATCCAGGTTGCCCCACCCCCACTTGCACCATTGGCAACCATGAGATTAACCAGGCCTTATTAGATCTAGAATCCAATGTCAATATGTTACCCTACATAGTCTATGTTCAGCTAGGACTAAGAGAAGCCAACATCCACGACACTCCAATTAGCTGACAGATTAGTAGTAATATCTATGGGTGTAATAGGTGTGTTAGTTCAAATAAAACAATTCTTGTTCCTAGTCGATTTTATAGTCTTAGACACACAACCAGTGTTGAATGAGCAAAAAGAAATTCTTGTCATCCTTGGATGTCCATTTTTTGGCTACATCCAATGCCTTAAAAAACTGTAGAAATGGTCTGAAGAAGCTTTCATTTGGCAATATGACACTAGAATTGAACATCTTTGATATCTGTAAGCAATCAGGAGAAACCTTTGATGATTTACACTGTAAATATGATAAATACAGTCGTGCAAAATCTTTTCATAACCTCTTCTTTATCGAATCCACTTGAGGTATGTTTGGCCCACTTCAATGAGTTTAATGAGGATGCATTAATAGAGGAAGTTAATACTCTCCTTCATTCTAATTACACCAATGAATGAAAAAGGAGGGTCTTACGTCAGGTGCCAGCCGGCAAGGGAAAAGTTGGAGATGATTTTGTTATTTCTTTCTTACAAATGAATATGCATTTGTATATTAGTTTGTGAGGAAGAAATGAAAATCATCTCCAACTTCTTAAAATATGGCAACCCTTGCGTCAAGTGCCAACAGGCAAGGGTGAAGCTGAAGATGATTTTGTTATTTCTTTTCTACTTGCAAATGAATATGCATTTGTATATTAGTTTGTAAGGAAGAAATGAAAATCATCTTCAGCTTCTCTAAAACTATGGCAACAATAACATGACATAAATCGAAAACTAACATTCCCTCTGTGACGACCCGGGGGTTTTTGAAACACATTTTGTAATACATTTTTCAAAGGCAAGGGCGTCCCCTTAGTAAAAAAATTTCGCAAAACAAAATAGCGAAAATTCTTTTCTTTTAAAACTTGTTTTGAAAACCCAAGTCACCACTTCATACATAACATAAGTACAATTTATGTACAAAATAAAATTCCATTGAAGGAATATAATTTTATTAAACTTCCAGAATCCATCTAATGGTTCATAGTACAGCCCGGTATCAGTACAATACCTGTCCAAATTACATAATTCAAAACTCAAAGCTCACCATACAATGAAACTCTCATTACAATACAATACTCTCAAACAAAGCAAAATACATGTCTTCAAGGGTATACCTTGAAGATTATTCTCTTAAAGTCTTCTATCGTCTTGAGCTCCTAACTCTCCTTCCCTGTATCTGAGATATTGCAACATTTACAATATCTCAACAAGCAATGCTTGGTAGGAGATTCAAGAAGCATAATAATTGACAATGTAATTGCAATACTTCATAATCTCATTATCCCTAAACATATTCATGTCTCTACTCTTTACTTTGTAATTTATGTACATCCATACTATACATGGGTAAATCAGTTAAATTTATGAAAGTAGTCAAATATCATTCCCAACTAAGCTGATCAATTCTCTCCATTTCATTATGCTAAAATATAAGTCATTTCACTATGCCTATTCTCATATGCATCATAGTGCAAAATAATCAAAAGGGCTACTATGCCTGCAGTCTGATCCGTACCAGCACGCTCGGATAACTGCCCTGTTCACCACTGATACCACGGTGGAAAATATTATGTCACTGCCCTTATGGGGAGACAGGACTTTCACAGTGGTGGCCTTCCCATAATTGCCCCACCCGACTTTTAGCCTCTCATAGGGCAAGGTATCATCAAATCATCAAATTTCAATGAGCGGGTGACCAAACCCTCATAACTCCTCTAGCATAGCATCCCCCTAGGCTTATGCCTATTAAAACAAAATCACAAGCCTCCAAGCTTGCATGTAAAATAGATTTCATACATATAAGACAATCTGTTTGTTTACTTAGGGCTGAAATATCTTCTAGTTCCCTATTCACTTAGAGTTCAGTCCTTATCCATTTTATATGTGTTTGATTGGATCATGAGGGTTTCAGGAGATTTAATACAAGTATTAACATTACTCCTGTCAACATAAGGTCATGGGTTCAATCATGTACATCCTATGTAAATGCATTCATTAAATCCTCCTACCTTCAAGTAGTGATCCCTTTTTCCCAGATCTTCCATGATCCTGACTGATGTATGTAATCTGTACATACATACATACCGTCAATATATATAAATTATGAGCAATCCTATTGATCACTAAATTTGATGTTTAGAATGATCTTTAAATCATTCATATCTAAGTATTTTCTTTCTCTAAGTCTTTATGTGTCCATCTCCTTGATCTTGATCTTTCATAGATCCTTTGATTGACAATCTACACTTGTTGATAAAGATCAAGGTCCTAAATCTTCCATCATCTAGTTCTTCTTTGATCTAAGTTTAGTTATTGGATCATCCCTAAGGAGGATGATCTTGGTTTTTTTCCTTGAATCATCTTTGATCAAGGGTTTGGATTATCTAATCTAATGAATTAAATTTGATCTATAACATACATACTAGCAAACATGCATACTAAATATTCTTATTCTTAGTGTTCTTGATCATTCTTATCTTGATTACAATTTTTATTAGGATCAGATGATTTACTACATTTTATACTCTTATTATTATTACTCAACCAATTAATGTTTTATTGGTTGAAGGTAGCTTATTTCATCCTAAGTCTAGAAGCTCCTCTTATGTCAAATTGGCTAAGGCTTACTAGTTGAATGGTTGAACACAAAATGGTTACTTCAATCCTCATGTAAGGAGGCGTTTAGACCTCATAAACGTCAACGGAAGGTGGAGGAAGAGCGAGGCTCTATTAGAGAACCTCATTAACCATTATGTCCATCATCCACTAGAATGACCCTAACTCAAACTTTCATAAGGTTCCTATGAGCATTTAATCCTAAGTACTCTTTCTAATTGATTTTAATTAAATCCATGAACTAAAACTCTCCTAATTTGGACCAAGGAATTTATTCCTTATATTATCCTACTAACTATGGTCCTTACTATCATTAAGTCCTTGTCATACATTCCATGTAAATGTCCTTCCATTCTAATTTCATTTAATTACAATTTCAATGAAATTTCCATTACTTAAGCATTAAAGCATAAACATAAAGCATAAAAAGCGTAAATAAACAATTAAATAAATAATTCTATAATTAACTCTACAAAGCAAGGAAATACAATTATCAACATGTTTAATAATTCAATGGAAGTCTAACATGATATATATACACATCTATCATGATCCAATGGTCTTAATTGATCCATATTCATTTTTTCTCTTTTTAAGGTTTAGATCTTGATCCTCCATTTTCTTTTAGATCCAACATTTCTTATTGATTTAATTTCATTATTAAATCATTGATTTATCTCAAACATTGATTTGATCTTCCTTGATCTACCCGATCAAGGAGATCTTAAGTTACTTTATCCCATTTAAGGGCATAAATCTTGATCTAGCCCAAATCCTCATCATCCATTCCATAAATTCATATGATATTATCTCAAGATCATCATCAAAATATATCAATACTGTCCAATAATCCTGGATCATCTTGATCTAGGAGATACTATTCACTTTTAGGGATTTTAGTACTTTTTAAGGCTAGATCTCTTAAGATATGCCTATTAAATTATATATAACCCACTTATTTATCTTATTATGTTCTTATATCATCATCCAGCCAGTTTTGATTGACCTGATCATCCTAGATCTTGTAGATCAAGGATGTTAGTATACTTATCCACTTAATTACAGAAAATTTAATGAATTAAAATTACAATTTTATTACTTCAATACGTTCCAATTATCACAAGGATTCCATAAATGCTTTCTGATCTCAATTTGGATTTCAATTGAGATCAGAATTGAGGTTTTAAAGCTTTCAGCCCGTTTTAAGGGCTGAACTTCACTCTTACTATTGTTCTTCATTTTATTAAACTATAGACACCAAATTTCTACTATGATCATGTTTATTGAGGTTTTTGGACCTTCTGAACACATACAACGGTTCAAATTTTTAGTTTGGGGTCATCTGGGCCATGATCCAAGATCAATGGCACGGATTTTACTAAATAGATCATGTAAATACAATTTAAAACCAAGTTCTAACAAGTTCAGTGTATTCTAGAAGATGCAAGGAATCCATATCAGGTTTTAGATCTAAAATCAGAGCTATATCTAGCTCTTAATTGGAGATCTAAGTTTTCAGTTAACAAAATGGACAGCCTAGATCAGATCTGGGTTACGGGTGCGGGAGGTCCAGTGGCCCGCGCCCTTTACCATCTATAGCAGGTCGTCGAGCAGAGGTGACTGGCTATGGGCGAGACGTCTAGATCTGGACCGTCGGATTATCCATGGCTGGATCTCCTCCATCCTTTAAAATCAAATGCCCAGATTTCATGTCCTGGGGTTTTTGGGCCCTAGGAATCCATCCAACAGCTCAAAAGTTATATCTAAGCTGTGGATGGATGGGATCTCAACCATCCAAGCTGGTCCATCGTCTCTGACGGATCAACACAGGGAGATCCCATTCATGTCGGAAAACTCCATGGAATGACCGCAACGGAAAGAGGACATGTGCACCTACCTGTGCCGGTTTCAGGAGAAGTTCACCTGAGAAGGAGAAGAAGAAAAGGCTAGACGCTGGCAATGTATACAGTCATAAAATTTGCTGTTTTCGTTGCCGGATAAGTTGAGAAACCATGGGGGTTTGGTAGATCTCATCATGAGTAAGATCTTTAACGGTGGAAGATCACATTTCACCAACTGGATTGGCCTGAATGTCATGAAGAACACGCCGGAGACGGTGAGGCACAGCTGCTTGAATGTCTTTTTGAGATTTTCTGACATCTGACTATTGGATCATCGTGAGATCTTAAGGGTTACGTAGATCCCTTCATTCCGACCAGATCCAACGGTTAAGATTTTGTTTGGACAAGTATAACTATATGGCTAATTGAAATAGGGTTTCCAGGGCGGAAACCCGTTTCATCGGGGACAAAGCGTCCGTAGACGCGCCCGACGACTCCACTTAGTCTGGAGAGCCTAGTGCATCTGTGGACACGCCCATAGAGATTAAGAGAGAAGGAGAGAGAAAAGAAAATTTGGTAAAATGGGGAACGTTTCTGGATCTGGGATTTTGGGACATGCTAGGGGACCTCGCGAGGCACATTAGGAAAATTTCTGTGATTTTTATGATCTATTTATAGTGGTGTTTTGAATTTTCCATGATTACTTGAAATCATTACTTTGATTTCTTTTGATTATTTAATTGTTATTGGATTCCCACTACCACCTTTTTCTTCAAGACTAGCTGGTAGGGGTTTGGCCCATGATTTCACGTGGGCTGGCCATAGGATTCCATTTTAGGTGCCTTGTGGGCCCCACATAATGTAAAAAGACCATTTTGCCCTTTATGTATAAAAATTAGGATTTATTCCCATGATCTCGGAATTGAGCATACTTAGTGGCGTTGGATTTGTATTTCTCAGCACATTCTAAATTTTGATGTCTCATATCTCAATTTTTAGGTAAAATTACTATTTTACCTTTTTGTCCATAAAATGAAGAAAATTAAGGATTTTTCATTCGAATTTAGAATTTCTCGTGCTTACAGTCATTTTGAAGGGTTCGTCGCATATGTTTTCAATTATACATGTCTTATACCTTGATTCCGCTTCTATGAGAAGTGCATTTTTAGTATCCTAATATTCCAACCTGATTTTCATTGAAATTCTCAATTTCAATATTTATTTAATTTCCTTACCAAAATTAAGAGTGTTACACCCTCAAGCTAGGGCATTCCCCATAAGTGACGCGCTGCATCGGATTCCGGATGCTGTGAAAAATAGGCAAGGGTTGCTAGGGTATTCTCCCAGAAGCAACGCACTACATCGGATCCCAGGTGTAGTGAAAAATGGGCAAGGGCTGCTAGAGTGTCCCCTAGGAAGTGACGCGCTACATCAGAACCCAGGTGCAGTGAAAAGTAGACATGGGTTCATGCCATGGAGGTCGAGAAGGGCGATAGTAAATAGGATAACTCTAGAGCATAAGATTCGTATCGCCACATGGAATATAGAGACATTGACTTGTAAGAGTTTGGAGTTAGTAGACGCGATGAAACGTAGGAGAGTCAACATCGCTTGTATCCAAGAAACCAAGTGGAAAGGAGCTAAAGGTAGAGAAATCGATGGGTATAAGTTATGGAATGTAGGAAAGGACAATAACAGAAATGGCGTAGGAATAATAATGGATAAGGAATTCAAGGATAAAGTTGTGGATGTTTAAAGAATCAATGATAGAACTATAATAATAAAGCTTGTTCTAGGAGAGCAGATTATAAATGTTATAAGTACATACGCACCACAAGTAGGGTTATAAGATATAATTAAGAGACAATTTTCGGAAGATATGGAGGGAGTCATGCAAGAAATTCCCAACACTGAAGGGATATTTATAGGAGCAGACTTAAATGGCCATGTAGGAAAAGAAAAGGAAGGATATGATAGAATACACAAAGGGTATGGTATAGGTGAAAGGAATGAGATGGGAGACACTATCCTCAATTTTGCTTTGTCATATAACCTGGCCATTGCAAATACACTTTTCAAGAATAGGGATGAATACTTAATAACCTTTAAAAGTGAACTTCATAAAAGCCAAATAGACTTTTTTCTACTTAGGAATACTGAACGATCTATGAGTAAGGATGTAAGGTGATACTCGATGAAAGTTTAACCTCACAACATAGGTTAATGGTTATGGATATCCATATCAAAAGATGAAAGAAAGGACCACAAGGGCCTATAGTAGGCAACCTTACCTTGCATTTTGCAAGAGGCTGATTCCACGCCTTGAACACGTGACCTTAAGGTCACATGGCGACAACTTTTACCGTTGCACCAAGGCTCCCTTTCTATGTAAGAATAAACAAAAGTAAATACCATGTGGATTAATATTGCTAAGTCCATTAAGAAAGTGGCAAAAGATGTCTTAGGAATATCTAAAGGTAAAAGGCAATTAGTAAAGGAAACATGGTGGTGGAGTGAAAGTGCAAAAAGTTATTAAAGAAAAACATGTGTTTTAAAGCAATGCAGAAGATTAGAAATAATGAAAACTATGAACAATATAAGAATGCTAAAAAAGTTGCTAAGAGAATAGTGAGGCTAAACTTAAAGCATATGATGAGCTCTATAATAGATTAGGAACCAGAGAAGGTGAGAAAGATGTATTTAAACTTTGCAAAAGTAAGAGAACAGAAGGGTAAGGACTTAGATCATGTTAGGTGCATTAGAAATGATGATCAAAGGGTATTAGTCAAAGATAATGAGATCAAACAAAGGGGGGAAACATACTTTCAAAAATTGTTAAATGACAATGGCTCTGAGAATATAGGGATTGAAAATACTATAAATCCAAATAACATTGGATATTATAGATATGAACTTAGGATTAGAATACCTGAAGTAAAAGAGGCCTTGAAAAAGATGAAATCAAGAAAGGCCATGGGGTCCAATGGCATACTAATAGAGGTTTAGAAGCATATGGGAGATATTGGGGTAGTTTGGTTGACCAAGTTGTTTAACAAGATTATAAAATCAAAGAAAATGCCTAATGAGTAGAGGAAAAGCTCTATTATACTAATTTATAAGAATAAAGGAGACATACAGAGCTACACTAATTATCAAGGGATCAAACTTATGAGCCACACTATGAAACTTTTTGAAAGAGTGATTGAGAAGAGGCTACGACATGAAACAAGTGTATTGGAGAATCAATTTGGTTTCATGCCTGGGAGGTCTACCATGGAAGCTATTTTCTTACTAAGACAATTAGTGGAGAAATATATTGAGAGGATGAAAGACCTCCACATAGTCTTTATCGACTTAGAAAAACTTATAATAGAATCCCTAGAGAGTTTAATATGGAGGGTGTTGGGCGATAAAGGGGTTTCGAAGGGGTATATAGACATAATTAAAGATACGTATGAGGGAGCGGTAACAAATGTTAAGACCACTAGTGGCAAGACTGGTGATTTTCCTATCACTGTAGGATTGCACCAAGGATCGGCATTGAGCCCATACCTTTTTACATTGGTTATGGATGAGTTAACAAAACATCTGCATGAGGAGATTCCCTGATGCATGCTATTTGCAGATGATAGTCTTACTTGATGAGACAAAGGATGGTGTAAACATAAAGCTAGAGTTATGGAGAGAAGCATTAGAATCTAAAGGATTTAAAATTAGCCGAACTAAGACAAAATATATGGAATGCAATTTTAGCAAAGAGTGAAACACCAGTCCAGATTGATAACCAAGAAGTCCCCATAAAAGACCACTTTTGGTACTTAGGATCAATGATTCATGAGAGTGTTGAGATTGATAGGGAGGTTACCCAGAGAATCCAAGCGGGTTGGAACAAATGGAGATGTGCATCTGGAGTTTTGTGTGATCAGCGGGTACCACTCAAACTAAAAGGAAAATTCTATAAGATGGCCATAGGGCCGACCATGCTCTATGGATCAGAGTGTTGGGTAGTTAAGGAACATCATGCTTATAGGATGAGCTTCACAAAAAATGAGGATGTTGAGATGGATGAGTGATAAGACAAGAAAGGATAGAATTAGAAATGAAAATATAAGAGGAAATTTAGGGGTATCACCAATAGGTAACAAGATGAGGGAGATTAGACTTCGATGGTTTGGACTCAAAGGAGACCAACAACGGCACTGGTTAGGAGTGAGGCAATACAAGTATCCAAAAGAACGTGGATAGAAGTGGTGAGGAAAGATTTAAAAACTTTGGGACTAAATGAAGCCATGGTACTAAATAGAGAGTAATGGAGGAATAAGATTCATGTGGCCTACCCCTAATTGGGATAAGGTCTTGATGATGATGATGATGAATACCCTCCTTTATTCTATGCCTCTTATGGACACAGAAAGATGAAAACCTCATTTCAAAGAACTTCCAGAGATAAGAGTACACTCCCATTCTATCCTCTGAAAAACGTCCTAAGCTTGATTAGAAACCTCTACCTTCTGAACTAAAATATGCCAACTTAGAAGATGAATAAACTTTTACTGTTAAAATTGCCTCTCAATTCTAAAAATCTCAAGAGGAACAATTGATCAAAACCCTTAGGAAATCTAAAAGTGCAATAGGATGGACCCTAGTAGACATAATGATATTAGCCCTTTGATATGCACCCATCGAATCTACTTAGAGGGTGATGCTAAACCACCACCCTATGAGATTTGCGTTCATCCCCTAGTTGGAGCAAATCACCTTCATGCATAAGTGAAAGCAAATGGGTGAGTCCAATTCAAGTAGTTCCAAAGAAGTTTGTAGTGACGATGGTAACTAATGCCCAAAATGAACTCATACCTACAAGGATTACCAGTGGTTGGCATATGTGCATAAATTACAGGAAATTAAATGTTGTTAGCAGGAAGGATCATTTCCCATTGCCTCTTGTGGATCAGATGTTAGAATGGGTAACCAATCATCACTTCTATTGTTTTTCTGATGGCTACTCATGGTATAATCAAATAGAGATAGCTCCAAAGAATAAAAAAAAGACCACCTTTACATGTCCTTTTAGCATTTTTGCTTACAAAAGAATGTCATTTGAATTATATAATGCTCCTGCCACATTTTACTGTTGAGCATTTTCAGTTATATGATAGAGAGAATTTCAAATGTTTTAATAGATGACTTTTTTGTTTTTAGTGATTCATTTGACACATGTCTTGATAACCTAAGAAAAGTCTTGAGCCATTGTGAAGAAAAGAACCTAGTATTTAATTGAGAGAAGTGTCATTTCATAGTTCTTGAGGGAATTATCATTGGCCATAGTGTCATCCAAAAGAATAGAGGTAGATAGAGCCAAAGTTTATCTAATAACCAATCTACCCATCCCTAAATCTGTTTGCGATATTTGCTCATTCTTAGGTCATGCAGGATTCTCTATGAGGTTTATTAAAGATTTTAGTGTCATATCTAGACCACTATGTCACCTCCTTACAAAGGATACCCCTTTTACGAGGACTGATGATTAGTAGGAAGCTTTTACAAAGCTGAAAGACAAGTTAACCATTGCACCTATTATGCAGCTGCCTAATTGGAGTCTACCCTTCGAAATCATGTGTGATGCTAGTGATTACGCTGTTGGAGCAGTACGAGGCCAAAAAAAAGATAAAAAGTCATATGTCATCTACTATGCAAGTAGGACTCATAGCGCTCAAATGAATTTTCCACTACAAAGAAAGAACTCATATCAGTTGTCTTCGCATTAGATATGTTCAGGTCTTACTTGGTTGGCTCTAAGATAGTCATATTCACTAATCATTTGGCCCTTAAGTACTTTCTTTTCAAGAAGGATGCTAAGCTGAGATTACTTAGATGGATTCTTCTACCCTAAGAATTTGATATTGAGATAAAACATAAGGGAGTAGAGAATGTTGTAGGTAACCATGTCTCGCTTAGTCCTAACAGAACCTTTACAATGGCCAATTAAAGACACTTTCCCTGATGAGCAACTTCTTTATGCATCTAATCCTCCCTAGTTTGCTGATATTGCAAATTATTTAGTCACAAGGAAGATTCCTGAACATTGGAGTAAATTAGAAAAGCAGAAATTCTTTTCCAATGTCAAGCATTATTTTTTGGATGATTCATACCTATTTAAGTACTGTCCAGATCAAATAATTAGAAGATGTGTACCAGACTTAAAGCAAAATAGTGTCATCTCCTTCTGTCATTCAAAAGCATGTGGTGGACATTTTTCTGCACAAAAAACTACTGTAAAGATTTTGCAATGTAGTTTTTACTAGCCCTCATTGTTTAAAGACATGTTTTGTAAAGCTTGTGAGCAATGTCAAAAGTTAGGACGAATAACACGTAGGAATATGATGCCTTTAAACCCTATTATTGTCATTGAAGTTTTTAACTATTGGGACATTGATTTCATGAGGTTGTTCCCACCTTTTGGCTACGTGTATATCTTATTAGCTGTAGACTGCATATCCAAATGGTCTCTTAGATTGACAGACGTGCTCTATAATTGAGAACATATGCTTGAAACAAATAAGGTCCATCTATTACTCTACGCTCTTGCAATCGAAAGTATAATAAGAAAATGACACCACAAACAAGGAAGAGCACATAAAGGAAAATGAAGGAAAATGAGAAGATGATTCTAGGTTTCATTCCATACTAGTGATAAATTCTGCAAACGGATTTCTAGTTTAGACTAATCCTTAGCTAAAGCAGAGCTGTAAGACATTAAGTGTATTTCCTTACCATTGAAAGATACAACCGTTGCACATTGTTATAGTTGAATTGTATAGAGATATCATCCATGATATGCTACCCTAATTACTAGTCTAGATTGACTTATTTGACATGCAATTAAGAGCATATTAGGAGACCCAATTATATAAGGTAAGCTGCAAATTAGGAGATCTAGGTGAGTCGGTCTCACCAGTACTCCTTTCCATTGCGAGAGAGAAATGGATATTCCTCTCTTTATATGGAGAAGAATCATTTGTATATAAATGAGACCTTTTGGTCTGTTAATGAACATACAATTTTTAATTCTCATTTTCAACTTTGTATCAGAGCTAGAATCCTTCTCTTCTTCTTTATCTTTCTGATTTCACAGTTTCGAACTGTTGAATTGTATTCCTTGAATTATAGCATCCTACGGCTAAATCACGAGGTCAGGGATGTGCTGGATTTGGCAAAAATAATGGAATATGTGAAACAGGAAAAATTTTCTCACTAGATTTCACAAGTTTGCAGAGTTCACAGCAGAGGTCATCGGAAAGGAGGAAATAAAATCCTACTTTCGATGATGTTGCTTGCAGTAACAGATCGTGGGCGGTAGATGACTTCACCTCCAAACTAATCGATGATATGTTTCAGATCCCAACTGAATCTACTCACGTAACGACGAGGAAAGGGGATTTTCTAGGCTTCAGCAGATTTCTCGACCTCAGATTTCTCCTCGACAGACTGGCTCCATTGTCTTCTTCTTCATATGCCCTTGCATTTTTCAATCACAAGCTTTTTCATGGTGGGATTCGTCATGCTGCCTCTGGGACTTGAGATTAGAGAAGTTGATCCTAGTTCAAGTTGTATCCATCGAATGATCAGAAGATCTCCCGGAGTTCTGAAATTTGCTCGTCATCCAACTTCATCGGAAAATCTTCACCAATCACTTACCCCTATTCTTGTTGAATCTTCATGGCTGAAAGCTGCTGCCTAGGATTCTAGAGTGCTATGTGCAAATTAGGAGACCTAGATGACTCGGTCATAGCTACTCTACATTTTCAAAGAGAAATGGATACCCCTCTCCTTATATAGAGGGGCCTTTTGTATATAAATGAGATGATTTGGTTTGTTAATGGACATATGATTTTTATTCTCATTTTCAATTGTTATAGCCAAAAAGGAATTGTTTCTGTAAGAAGCGTGAAACTTAAACTGGAAAGATGATGTTGTAATTGTAGTTTCAACCAAATTAGTGGCTCCAATAATCACAATAATATTATTCAGGGTCCTATACAACTAGTTTGAATTTCAAATCTTGAACTAGCAAAGATGATATAACTCTGCTGGCATGAAGAGATAAACAACCTTGTAATTCCTCTAAAATAGTTGTAGAATCTTGTCCATTATCCAAATTCCATATGCATACCTAGCTTTAAAAATCACACAGCAAAAGATCTCTTGAAGCACTGTGAAATAATGACCAAAAGAACTCCACAATCAAGATTCTTAACAAACATTAGGGCTAGGGATACTACCCCCAAGTACTCACTAATCTTCCATAACATCCTTTTAGGATGCAGGAATCTCCAAAGTCTTATTCCCTCTGCCACAAAACACAAGCCACAAAACCAAGTGCTGCAACAACTTCATCCAGAGGTGAATGGGGAAAGACAAATATCTAGAAATAGCTTCCTCAATAAATTTCATGGATAAAGAAGGGTTAAATTTTCAACTTGAGCTTTCTAAATCAACTTCTTTGGTATCAAGGTGGTTATGTGATACTGAAAGATCCCAAACTACAATCCCATAGCATCAAGTGAAACTCTGCTGGATCCCTGACTCCCAAAAATTTTCCTGGAAAATCATGGAAGGACAAATATCAACTACTAAATTAGGTGACCTATCCTCAAAGGACAGACATTCAGAAAAAGGAAAAAGAAAATAAAACCCAAAAGGCTGAAAAAGAAATGGTGTTAAATGTAAAGAATAATAGAGAAGCAATGCTAACAGGTACAATAAAAAAATCACACATACATACATATACATATGTATACATGTGCACTTATATTCCAGAAATTATATTTGCAGATCCTTGTTCATGATAATGCCACTCCTAAATTTCAAAACCTTTCTAATTTTTTGTTAATATGTTAAACTTCTAAAACCGCAACAGCGACCACTAAAAGAGGACCATTGATAAAATTAGTGTCCCTGCTACCATGTCTCCCCGGAATCCACCAGAGACGAATAACACACACAGTCACTAAATAAATACACATGCAAATGGATAGTAAAAATAATTCTTCAATTACAAATAACAAACATGTAATAAATCACCCATGTATAAGTGAAAATTCCTGAAGAACCAAAACTATTACCAAACTAAGATAAAAGACAAGAAATAGGAACCTCTAGCAAGGACATCATTCGGCAAACATATAACTCAGTGCACTAAGAGTTCAATACCTTACAGGTGATGCAATTTTGTTTTGAGGATCTGAAACAGCTAGACCTACATATTTATTCCCAACATCTAACCCGAGCAACCGCCTTCCCTCTGATGCATTTGTCTTCAGAATCAATTGAAATAATTGAAATGGCTGCACAAACTTCATCTGTATGTTAATGAAATTAAAGAAATCAATCCCCCCAAAAAATAATCCTCTTAATTTGATAAAAAAAAAACTGTAAATTTTCATGAACCTCTAAGCAAAGAGCTAATGAATTCCAAAACTCCACTTAGATAAAAAGAAAACCAATGCTTCAGCTGAACCCAGTAACCCCATCCAAAACCAGCTTGAATCATCCACAATATTCACAAAAAACCACTACAAATCGCTTAAAATTATTATGACAGAACTTAGAGGCTCATGACATCTTCAAGATGCGATCAGCTGCCTGGTTTGAGAACTCATCCTTAAGTTCTTTGAAAAGTCCATACTGAATAATCTGATTTAGCATATCCAGCTATGATGAACTGGTAAAGTTGCAACAAGTTCTTTCTAACAGATTCGGTCCTGGTTTTGAGACTCGTGAACTTCAGTCTATCTATCTTAATAATTGATTTTTTGTAGGAACTGACAAGAACACCCATTTCAAATATTATCAACATCCATTTGATGCTTTTTTGACACTTTAAAAAGAGTCAAATAATGCCTATATGGATGTGCATGCTATTAACCGGTGTTCCAATCATTTCCTTTTTTGCATATAAGTTGAGCTAAGCCGAGTTTGGATCAGTGCCTTGCCTCACAACCAAGAGGTTGTGGGGTCAAGCCCGCTGCTCAACTATCCAAAAGAGAGGAGTGAGGGTTGTGCAGAAAGAAATGAAGAAAGAAAAAATTGCAGATAAGTTAGAAAGCAGAAACTTGAAAGTGTTACTTCTTTTCATTAAAAAAAAACAGTGGTTTTTTCTTATTATTGAATGAGGAATTAAAATAAAATACAGGAGAAGAAAAGCAGTAACATTGAAAGCATTCACCTGCTTTGTTGCTTTATAGGTTGAAGGGAAATCATAAGAACATCAACAACCATGACCAGAAGACAGCCATGATTCTGATCAAAATGCTTAGCGCTTGTGGTATCAAGCTTTCATCAGGAGACTGTTGGCCATGATTTTTGTCAATGTTGTAATTCTTGTTTAGACCTTTTTTTTATCTTTTATTTTTCTGGAAAGGTATTTAAAACTGGGATCCGTTGGCAGAACTCACTGTCGAAAACAAAAGGCCAAAGAGGGAGATTTTGACAGAGACAGAGACAGAGGGAGTTCAAGCCAGAGAGAACAACGACAGCAGGAGTTCAAGTCAAAGGAGAGATGGGCGACTGTGTTGAGAGCGAGGAAAACTGGAAAAGTTGGACAGACCAAAAGAGAGGAGATTTTCCCAACAGCAGATCTGGAGGACCGCCAGAGAGTGACCAAAATTCCAGATTACAGCTACTTGTGGCTGCTGCTGATCATCGACCTGCCATACTGCATCCAGGCATTCTTTTTCCATCCAACACGGGGAAATCGCCGCTTACCATTGAGATTTTCTTCTCAATCTTGCTGTTGACTACGCCACATTGAAGGCCACTACCGCGCCTTCCACTTCAGCTCCGCCACCAACCAAGGAAGCAGGTCCTTCAAAGATTTAGAGACAAGAGCCCGCATCGTTTTTCCTCAGATCTGATTTATAGAGAAGAGGGATCAAAGGCTCAGAACCGAACAGATGTGGAGAAAGATCGCTAGAGAGAGAGAAACATTCAAGGAGGCCAGGAGTCAGTGAGAGCGATGGCTTGGAGAGATGGACAGGGAGAGAATGGGTTTTCTGTGGGTTTTGATCGAGAGACAAGAAGAGCGATGGGTTTGGTGGTGGGATCATGGGGATCTGGTTGTTGTTTTCTTGAAGTTATGGAATGCAAAGATCAGATCTATTGCTGTTGGATAGCTTTCACTCCTCGGTGGTGTTGCTTCCTCTGATGGCGACACTGGCTCTAGTACCAAATTTGATGCAGAATCAAACCAAAAGTAGAGCTCTAGGGGAGAAAAGAAGAGAGATATAGCTTCAAGGGAAGGAAGGAGGTAAGAAAAACAAGTTCTTTCAATATTATGCAAAACTACTGAATACATTGTAACATGTAACTTAAACAGGCTATTAACCTAATGAAGCCCTAAAAAACATTCCTAAAATAAAAACTACTAAAAAAATGAAATTACAAAGATGTCCCCATCACCTTTTCCTCGGGAAGAAAGAATTCTGTCTCCTAGGGACAGTTCCTATTGCATGATATCCTCTACAAACTGCTACTCCAACTGGCATTCATTATTACATCTAATTAAGAAGAATAAGTGGATCCAATTCTATGGAAATCCCAAACTTACAATTAATTAACAGTCAAGTTATATTTTCCCAACAACATTCTCCAGAGGAAATCTATAAAGGTAGGTTTGGTGCCAAAAGGCAAGCTAAAGTATCAAAAGAGGATAATCCTACAGTATCAGAAGAGCTAACCCAGGTGCATTTGGTAACCAATATGAGAAGTGGTTGCATAAAAATCATCAAACATGACACAGCCACTTAACAGTATAAGAAAAAATTAAAAAGGGCAGCCTGGTGAACGAAGCTCCCGTGTATGCGGAGTTTGAGGAAGGGGCAGACCACAAGGTCACAACTGCAGCCAGTAACACACTATCATGCTTCAGACACATTCTGGAATCTGGACTGCCAGTCAATATGTCAGGGGCATTCCTGTCCCTGTGAACTGCATGTTTGTCAAAAAGGTAACAAGAAAAACAAGTACTAGAAAACTCTGACAGGCCTGTGGAAGAAGTATGTATATCAGCCCCTAACTAACAGTGTAGGGACATAGTGCAGGCAAAAAAATTTCCTAAGTCCTCAATCCTCAGTATCATTCTGTCCATGATAAATATCAACTAGCAAGGAGCTTCTCTGATTTACTAGTACTCCCCACTTCACCATTGGAGTCCCTTCAGTTAATCAACATCACTGATAATGTTGGTGATGGATCAGATTTGCCAACAATTTAAAGCAAATTTGATGAAGGCAAAGGTCATGGTATATTTGGATGGGACATGGGATGTCTATGAGGATGTAGAAGTGACCATGGGACAGGCTAATGTAACTGCAGTAGCCACAATAATCATAACTGAGTCGGCAGTGTGATAAAGTTGACAAGTCAGCATGGAAAATCAAACCTTTTCTACATTGGAGGGTCCATATTCAAATAAGTTGCTCAATGAAACCTAGCAAAAAACTTCCAGAGATGAATCAGTTCAAAGCTCACACGAAGAGTCCTGGAAGCTATTCAAACCATCTAAATAGTCCATAGATCATCCCTCCACATCAATAAGTATGTCATCCAATCAAACAATCATGTCTCCCTTGTTTGCCCTTTACTAGGTAAGACTTCCATCATTTGCCCTTTACTAAATATGTTAGGATATTTATTACTTCTATCAATGATTCTCCATTGCCCAAGTCCAGTAGAGGTATAGTCGGTCCTATGTCCTCTCTATCACTATCTTCTTTTTCTTTTGGTTTTTCAGAAGACAAGCTGGGGTTAATGGGACTACTCCATGATTATCTTCACACTTTATGTGCTTAAAGTTCCCTGTAATAATATGTAAGTAAATAACCAGATCTATGTGATGCTTTATAAGCTTCTACCTTCTTCTCTTTCTTCCAATATTAGAAAAGAGATTCATTGGTGGGAGGCACAACAAGGATGGGCTTAGTTTTTTTGACATGGACATCACAATTCTTCACCACAAATCCATATCTTTATTAACTAGAAAAGTCTTGTGCAAATACACACACAATTGGAAGGAGAATCTGAGGAAGAAAAGGAGAGTATTGAAGGCAAGTTTGCCTATCCTCTCTTCATGTTTTCTCCTTTTATTCAAAAGACTCTGATAGATGCTTCAATCAAATTCAATTTCAACAAGATTTTGATACAGAGTCCAATTACAATCTGAAACAGAATGCAGAACTATCTTGGTTCTGTTCTGTATACAATGTTCTACTATTACAATTCTCTAGCTTTCGAGGAGCTAGAACCTCCAATTCCTGACTTCAAAACAATTCCCCCCCCCGCTTTCTGTTCTCCCTCTCTTCTTATGCCCCCCTCCTTCCATTCATAACAACCTTTTGATTTAACCAACAGAGTAACTGTCTCTACAGCTGGTAAACCAATATAACTATCTGTTGTTTATTTTTGTTCTTTACTTCTTCTTGTGTAATAACTGCCAAATCTCTTTTCTTTAGGTTCTGTTGATGTAACAATACCCCCCCCCCATCAGATGCACCTTGTCCTCAAGGTGGAAGTCAAGGAATTGCTTGAGAATGTCCTCTAGTGGCTCCCATGTGCTGTCATGGTCTAGACGATTTTCCCACTGAATCAGTACTTCGTATTGTCCATTAGTAGCCTGCCTAATATCTTTGACGTCTGCGGGGTATGCATTCACTTCCAACTCGTCAATCAAGGTCTGTGGTATGGGTTGCGGCTTTATAGTGGGTTCACTGGCTGGTTTAAGTTGGGATACATGAAAAACAGGATGGATTTTCGACTGTGGTGGGAGCTCTAATTTATAAGCTACTTGTCCAATCTTTTCTAAGACAACATAAGGACCATAATAACGAGGTCGTAGTTTCTCATTGGACTTTGCTTATAGGGATTTGAACCGATAAGGTTGGAGCTTCAAATAGACATAGTCTCCTAGTTGGAAATGGAGAGGACGTCTATGTATATCCACCTGTCTTTTCATCTTCAATTGAGCTACCTCTAAATTGTTCTAGAGTTCACTTAGAATAGAATCACGGTTAGCCATTTGTTGATTAACCTCCTCCACCAATGACTCTCCCCCTGTAACAGTCAGCAACTTGGGTGGTTCTCTTCCATATAGAGCCTGGAATGGAGTCATTCCTGCTGACTGTTGGTAAGTGGTATTGTACCAATATTCTACCCAACAAATCCATTTTGGCCAGGACTTTGGTTTGTTACCACTAAAACATCGTAAATAGGTCTCCAAGCATCTATTTACCACTTCTATCTGTCCATCCGTTTGCGGATGATATGAAGAACTCATCTTGAGGGCAATGCCTACCTGTTTAAACAGCTTAGTCCAGAATTGGCTGATAAAAACTCTATCTCTGTTAGATACAATGGACTTAGGATAACCATGTAGTCGAACCACTTCCTTGTTGAAGAGGTTGACTACCTCTTTGGCTGTGTAGGGATGACTGAGTAGAATGAAATGGCTGTATTTAGATAAGCGATCAACAACTACTAACACCGTGTCATAACCATGAGCTCTAGGTAACCCACTAATGAAATCCATAGATAGGTCACTCCAAACTTCCTGGGGAATGGGAAGAGGCTGAAGAGGACCTGCTGGTTTAGTAGCCATATATTTGTTTCTTTGACAGACATCACAATTGGATACGAAATTTTGAATATCCTGTCGCATTCCTTCCCAATGAAGTACCTAGGATATGCGATTATAAGTACGTGTAATCCTTGAATGCCCTCCTGCTGGAGTGGAATGGAATTCTTGTAAGAAAGCCAGAATGCGAGATGAAGATCTTGGGATAACCAGCTTCCCATGAAATAGTAAAAGGCCTCTTTTGTGTATATACCCTAGTTGGCTGTCTGGATCTGCTGATATGTCCCGAGTAATATGACGAATGTGAGGATCATTTTGTACTTCAGCAGCTAAAGAATCCAAATCATCACATCGAACAATGGATAGGGCAAGATGCTGTAATAATATGTCGTCCTCTTTATTAAGCTATGATCCACTATTGGTTGTTTCTTCCTCCTTTGTTTTGCTATTTGCATTGTTGAGGGTGGTATACTCCTGCTTCCTGGATAATGCATCCACTACTCGGTTTTCTGATCCTTGCTTATATTGAATGATAAAATCATAGCCAATGAGTTTAGTCAGCCACTTCTGCTGTTCTTCGTTTAATAATTGTTGATCCATGAAGAACTTTAAACTTTTCTGGTCAATATGAATGATGAATTTTCTGCCCATGAGGTAGTGTCTCCATCTCTGCACTGCCAGCACTATAGCCATCAATTCTCTTTCATAAACTGATTTGGATTGTGATTGGAGAGAGAGAGACTGGCTGAAGAAAGCAATTGGTCTACCCTCTTGCATGAGGACAGCACCAATCCCTTTTCCTGATGCATCCGTTTCCAGCATAAAGGTTTTTGAAAAATCAGGTATGGCTAATACAAGAACCTCTATCATGGCTTTTTTCAATGTTTCAAATGCCTCCTGACTTTCTCTAGTCCAACTAAAACCATCTTTCTTGAGTAATCTAGTTAATGGAGCAGCAATGATTCCATAGTTTCTGACAAACCTTCTATAATATCCCGTGAGACCCAGAAATCCACGCAACGCCTTGGCGTCTTTTGGGTTGGGCCATGATAACATACATGCTATCTTGGACTCGTCAGCTTCGACCCCTTTGGCAGATATAATATGTCCTAAGTATTCCAAAGAAAGTTGTGCAAAGGAACATTTCTTTCTATTGGCAATAAGCTTATGTTCCTCCAACAACTTTAGGACAATAACAATATGCTCCAAGTGAAGAGAAAGAGTTCTGCTATATATCAAAATATCATCAAAGAAAACCAATACAAATTTGCGGAGATGGGGACGAAATACATCGTTCATCAATGCCTGAAAAGTAGCCGGTGCATAGGTTAACCCAAAAGGCATAACCAAAAATTCATAGTGCCCTTCATGAGTTCGAAAGGCAGTTTTTGCTATGTCTTCGTCTTTGATTCGAATCTGATAGTAGCCTGATTTTAAATCCAGCTTTGAGAAAATGGTAGCACCACCCAATTCATCCATCAATTCATCTATGGTTGGGATCGGAAATTTGTCAGGCACTGTCACTTTATTTAAAGCCCTATAGTCCACACAAAACCTCCAACTTCCATCTTTCTTCTTAACCAAAAGCACAGGACTCGAAAAAGGGCTCTTGCTAGGTCGAATGATGCCTGAATTCAACATTTCCTTGATAATTTTCTCAATTTCATCTTTCTGCACATGCGGATATCGATATGGCCTACTATGAGGGGGCTGAGTTCCTTCGACCAGCCTAATGGCATGGTCATGAGAACGTGCCACTGGCAGTCCCAGAGGCTGATCAAACACATGTAGAAACTGCTGTAAGATAGAGTTGGTGACTGCTCTGTCATCCTCTTGGGGCTGGCGTTTACTCACTTCCATGCCTTTATATTCAATCATACACCCAAATTCTGCTCTAGGAATGATCCGAAGCATTGACTTAAAGGAGACCATGGAACAAGATAGATTCGGATCTCCTCTTAAGATTATTTGTTGACTATCTACTTTGAAACGCATGGTGAAGTCACGGAAATTTGCAGAAATATATCCCAATGTCTGTAACCATGCTATTCCCAACACGAGATCAGCTCCACTAGGTAATCTCCTAATGCATTCACATTCGTCTGTAATCGGCTCATATGCTCCCTCAATTCTCCTACCTCCCCTCTCACGCCCTCCAGATCTTTCTCCATGCTTTCTACCCTTTCCATTCTGGTCCTGACCATCCCCAAGGTTCGAACCGGCTCTGATACCACTGATAGATGCTTCAATCAAATTCAATTTCAACAAGATTTTGATACAGAGTTCAATTACAATCTGAAACAGAATGCAGAACTATCTTGGTTCTGTTCTGTATACAATGTTCTACTATTACAATTCTCTAGCTTTCGAGGAGCTAAAACCTCCAATTCCTAACTTCAAAACAATTCCCCCCCTCTTTCTGTTCTCCCTCTCTTCTTATGCCCCCCCTCCTTCCATTCGTAACAACCTTTTAATTTAACCAACAGAGTAACTGTCTCTACAACTGGTAAACCAATATAACTGTCTGTTGTTTATTTTTGTTCTTTACTTCTTCTTGTGTAATAACTGCCAAATCTCTTTTCTTTAGGTTCTGTTGATGTAACAGACTCCTTTCACTTTCCATACTTCTTTGGGAAGAATCATTTTACTACCCATCAACTAATATAATTCATCTTCCATCCGTCTAAGGAAAGTTCTCTTTATATAATATAGATTCTACTATAGCATATGAAGCTTACATGTTAGGTGGGTTCCTTGTAATCTCAAAGCAACAGTCTTATGATCTTAGAGCAATGTTTGTCGGTCATCTTTTTTATGTCCCCTAAAAGTGAACAGTTGACAGGGCATAGATATTTTGATGCATTTACATGATTTTGCAAGAAGAATATGATTATATCTATTTGGAAACCATATGGAATCCTCACCATCTTCAAATTATGTCATATAGAAATTCAGGTGTAATTGGTGATAATAAACAAAGTTTTCTAATAATGCCAAGAAGTACTTATCAAAAGATTGTCAGAGTTGGCTTAGTAATCAAGGTATTATTCACTGAATCTATTGGCTAATACTGCCAACAAAACAATTAGCAGAATAACATCATCATATCATCAAAATTTCTTGTACATTGCTACTTAATAGGGATGCTCTCCATATCTATCAAGATTTCGTGTTGCTTTATACTTACATCATGTTATTATCTCTTTCTTTTGCTGCTCTACCTAAGCCATGCCAAGAAACTCTACTAGTTGTAGGACAGAAATATGATGAGATAAGTACTCTCATGCAGAATAATATGTGAAACTAGTTGTGCCAGCAGGAAAGCATGTTACTGAATGCCACTGGAAAATTCAACTAAATGTTTTCCAGTTTGTACAATTGAAAGATTAAAATCCAAACTTGTGGCCAAAGGATAACCAACCTTTGTGAAAGTTAAATTAGTTCACATGCCCATTATTGGCAACCCTAACATGACATGAATTGAAAACTGACATTCCCTCAAGCTAAGGCATTCCCCATAAGCGATGTGCTGCATCGGATCCTGGGTGCTGTGAAAAATAGGCAAGGGTTGCTAGGGCGTTCTCCCAGAAGCGATGCGCTACATCGGATCCCGAGTGTAGTGAAAAATGGGCAAGGGCTGCTAGAGCGTCCCCTTGGAAGCGACGCGCTGCATTAGAACCCACGTGCATTGAAAAGTGAACATGGGTCATGCTATGGAGGTCGAGAAAGGCAATAGTAAATAAGATATCTCCAAAACATAAGATTTGTATCGCTACATGGAATATAGGGACATTGACAGGTAAGAGTTTGGAGTTAGTAGACACGATGAACTGTAGGAGAGTCAACATCGCTTGTATCCAAGAAACCAAGTGGAAAGGGGCTAAAGCTAGAGAAATAGATGGGTATAAATTATGGTACGTAGGAAAGGAAAATAATAAAAATGGCATAGGAATAATAGTGGAGAAAGAATTAAAGGATAAATTCATGGACGTTAAAAGAATCAGTAATAGAATTATAATAATAAAACTTGTTCTATGAGAGCAAATTATAAATGTTATAAGTGCATACGCACCACAAGTAGGGTTACAAGATATAATTAAGAGATAGTTTTGGGAAGATATGGAGAGTCATGCGAGAAATTCCCAACACTGAGGGGATATTTATAGGAGCAGACTTAAACGGCCATGTAGGAAAAGATAAGGAAGGATATGATAGAATACACGGAGGATATGATATAGGTGAACAAAATGAGATGGGGGAGAATATCCTCAATTTTGCGTTGTCATATAACCTATCCATTGCAAATACACTCTTTAAGAAGAGGGATGAACACTTAATAACCTTTAAAAGTGTACTTCATAAAAGCCAAATAAACTTTTTTCTACTTAGGAATAATGAACGATCTATATGTAAGGATTGTAACGTGATACCCGGTGAGAGTTTAACCTCACAACATAGGTTAATGGTTATGGATATCTATATCAAAAGATGGAAGAAAGGAAATGAACTTAATAGGTATCCAAAAATTAAGTGGTGGAACTTAAAGGGAGAGAAAATAACCTCATTCACAAATAAGTTGATGGTAAAAGGAATTTGGAACTGTGAAATAGAAGTAAATACCATGTGGATTAATATTGTTGAGTCCATTAAGAAAGTGACAAAAGATGTCTTAGGAGTATCTAAAGGTAAAAGGCAATTAGTAAAGGAAACATGGTGGTGGCGTGAAACAGTGCAAAAAGTTATTAAAGAAATAAGGATGCGTTTTAAAATAAGACTAAAAATAATGAAAACTATGAACAATATAAGAATGCTAAAAAGGTTGCTAAGAGAATAGTAAGTGTGTTACATCACCAATCTACCAAACTTATTCTAGAAGGAGGAGGTAGTTACCAATAATGCAATCATATACAGGTTTGTTAGAATCGTATACAAGTCTGTTGAATGATGATTTCCCAGGGGGATCATGTAGTTACAATCCAGCTGGGTGAGCAATGCAAGCAGTTGGTTAGGGATATGCAAGATATACAGTTAGTATCCAATATATTGGAAAAGATTACAGAATATTAGGCAGTTACCAATTAGAGATACAGAGTTGAGGAGGTTAGAAGAGGGGGAAGATAAAAAGGAAAGAATTGGCAGGAGGGAGGGAGGAGAAAGGAAGGGAATAGGAGTAGGGGGAGTGCAAAGGGGGGAACTAAGGTTCCTAACTCCCTACTGGTTTACATACATCATATCCTTAGCCTTCACTGGCATGAATTCCTTTGTAATTCACTCCTTTAATCAATAAATTGAGTTCCATTTCCATTTGAATGTTGTTTCCCACATAAATTGAAACCATAGGCCTATCAATGGTATCAAAGCCTCGTCAATTCTTGGGGCTTGGTAAGAACTAGGTTGGAGAAGGCAAAAAGCATGGAGAAAGAGCTCGAAAATGTGAGAACCAAAGTGGGAAGCATGAAGGATGACATAGGACGATTGCAAACCAATGTCACAACGATAGGGGACTACTTACTGGAGATCCGAACTTGGATGAGGCAGAGGCAGGAAGGTGCGGAAGCATTCCCAAATCTAACCAGAGAGAGAGGAAGAGCTCGAGCATTGGAGGCAGGGGAGTTGTCGGGTGGGAATAATCCGGGCCCACCGGTGATGATGGATAACCCTAGAATCGAGCCCCAGAGGTTGGAACTTCCGGTATTCGACGATAGGGATCCGCACGGGTTGTTATGCAGGGCAGAACGGTTCTTCCAGTTGAATCGTGTGGCTGAGGGAGAGAAGGTGACAGCGGCGTCTGTGTGCTTAGAGGGGGAAGCCTTCCACTGGTTCCTCTGGACGGACGCGAGAACTTCGATAAGATCGTGGACCACCTTCCGGACCACCCTCCTCCAGAGATTTCAGCCGTTGCAGTCCGCCGATGACTACGAAGCCCTACTGTCGCTACAGCAGGAC
Organism: Warburgia ugandensis; assembly: GCA_035236585.1. Lineage (NCBI taxonomy): Eukaryota > Viridiplantae > Streptophyta > Magnoliopsida > Canellales > Canellaceae > Warburgia > Warburgia ugandensis. The sequence goes on from CP141133.1 coordinate 41,551,985, forward strand.
TCCATTGTCGCCATGTACCAGCGAGAGCTAGAGCTGATGTTGGGCCCCCTGGTGGATCTGCCCAACGATCTATTAAAGGAGGACTTCCTGAATGGGCTGAGGGAGGACTTGAAGGGCGAAGTCAAGATGTTCAGGCCCGCTTCCCTGACTAGGCTTATGGACCTGGCCTAGAAGATCGAAGAGAAGAAGGAGGCCCTCGATCGAGTGAGAGCCCATGGAGGTAGAAACGGGCTACTCAAGCCTATGTTCCCTGGGCCCCATGGACCTTGACTAAGGAACCCTGTGTTCGAGTTTGTCCCACAAGGGCACAATCGAAATTTTCATCCGCAAACCCTAACCAGGCCGCAGGAGACGATGAAGGAAGTAGGGTTCCAAGGAGAGCGACTTCCCCACATCATTGAATCAGCGCCGGCACGGCGCGACTCTTTCTGATGACTATTGGAGAAGGAGCTCCAACAAAAACATGCTATGGGGCTTTTGTTTCAGGTGCGACGAGAAATACTCGCCAGGGCACCGATGCAAGAATCGCCAACTCCAGGTGCTGCTGTTGGGCAAGGAAAACAACAAGGGGGAGGATCTGGAAAGCCTAAACAGGGACGAGGAGATTCCGTGCAAGGAAGAATCTACCCAGCTCGAACTATCTATGCAAGCCCTCGTCAAGATGTCCGTCATGGATGTCATGAAGCTGCGAGGGACCTTGGGGCAATGGGAGGTGGTGGTCCTAGTTGACACCGGGGCCTCCCACAACTTCATCTTCCGGAAGTTGGTCGCCGAGCCCACAAGGGCACAATTGGAATTTTCATCCACAAACCCTAACCAGGCTGCCGGAGACGATGAAGTAGGTAGTGTTCTGGAGAGAGCGGCTTCCTTGCATCGTTGAATTAGCACCGGCACGGCGCAACTCTTTCCGACGACTATCGGAGAAGGAGCTCCAACAGAAACGTGCTATGGGGCTTTGTTTCAGGTGCGACGAGAAATACTCGCCAGGGCACCAATGCAAGAATCGCCAGCTCTAGGTGCTGCTTCTGGGTGAGGAAGACGACGAGGGGGAGGATCCGGAAAGCCTGAACAGGGACGAGGAGATTCCGAGCGAGGAAGAATCTACCCAGCTTAAACTATCTATGCAAGCCCTCGTCGGGATGTCCGTTGCGGATGTCATGAAGCTGAGAGGGACCTTGGGGCAATGGGAGGTGGTGGTCCTAGTTGACACCAGGGCCTCCCACAACTTCATCTCCCAGAAGTTGGTCGCCAAGTTACAGATTCTGGTGACCAACACCAAGCCATTCGGCGTCCAAGTGAGAGATGGATTCTATGTACAAGGAGATGAGGTCTGTCAAGATCTCATCCTATGGCTCCCTGGATTAGTGATCCAGCATCACTTCCATCCCCTTGATTTGAACGAGACTGACCTGGTCCTCGAGATGGCATGGTTGCGTACACTCGGGGAAGTCTCTGCCAATTACCATGAGCTCACCATGCAATTCGTTGTGCAGGGCCAGAGGATAACCCTAAGGGGCGATCCATCTTTGTCACGATCAGCTTTGTCTTTCAAAGCCTTGCAACGAGCCATACCCAGCTCAAGTGCGACTTATGTGGTTGAGTATCAAGGCCTGCAAATCGAGAGAGAAAAGCCCTCACCTATGGACCATCCCCGGCTGACAGCTCTCTTGGACCACTATGCCCATATTTTCAACTAGCCATCCACAAGATCACGCTATTCAGGTCCAGGACCATACCCCACCCCCAATATCCGGCCATATCGTTATCCGCACTACCAAAAGAATGAAATTGAGCGGATCATCAAGGTATTGTGGGAGGCTGGCATTATCCGAGCTAATACGAGTCCCTATTCAAGCCCAGTACTATTAGTCAAAAAGAAAGATGGAGGTTGGCGCTTCTGCGTCGATTACTGCGCCCTCAACAAAATCACCATTCCAGATAAGTTTCCCATTCCAACAATTGATGAGCTATTGGATGAATTAGGTAGAGCTACTATCTTCTCTAAGTTGGATCTTCAATCTGGGTACCACCAAATTCGTGTCAAGGAGGAGGACGTTGCAAAGACGGCGTTGAGAACGCATGAGGGTCATTACGAGTTCTTGGTCATGCCCTTCGGCTTGAAAAATGCTGCCTCCACCTTCCAAGCTCTTATGAATGACATCTTTTGCCAGTAACTTCATAAGTTCATGCTGATTTTTTTGATGACATACTTGTTTATAGTGCCGACATTGATCTACACTTAGAGCATTTGGCAACCGTACTACAACTATTGGGTTCTCATAAATTGGTAGTTAACAAAAAGAAATGCTATTTTGCCCAAACCCAGCTAGAGTATCTAGGCCATGTAATATGAACAGGCAGGGTAGCAGTAAAGAGTTCAAAGATAGAATGCATGCTCAAATGGCCTACTCCCCATGATGTTAAAGCGTTGAGGGGGTTCTTGGGTCTCATAGGGTACTACCGCAAATTCATTAAGAACTATGGAATTATTGTTGCTCCCCTTACCAGCCTACTCAAGAAGGATGGCTTCCATTGGTCTTTGGAGGCACAAAAAGCCTTTGACGAGCTAAAGAAAACCATGACTTCTGTTTCGGTATTGGCTATTCCCAACTTTAGTAAACCTTTCCTTCTGAAAACCGACGCTTTAGAAAAGGGTATTGGCGCAGTTCTCATGCAGGAGGGAAGGCCAATTGCCTTTTTCAGCCAGTCTCTTACCCTCCACACCCAATCTAAGTCCGTGTACGAGAGGGAGCTTATGGTGATAGTATTAGCTGTCCAAAAATGGCGCCATTATCTGCTAGGCAGGAGATTCACTATCCTTACAAATCAAAGGAGCCTTCAATTCCTCATGAATCAACGAGTACTCAGCAGTGAGCAGCAGAAATGGCTCATCAAGTTACTTGAGTTCGATTTCGACATCCAATACAAACCAGGAAGGCAGAATCGGGTAGCCAATGCCCTCTTTAGAAAGGCTGATATTGACAACTCTGATGGTTGCACCAACTCTAAACCTGGGAGTCCAGCAGGACTGGAGTACACTTCCCACTTACTGGCCCTCTCTACAATCCAGCACCCAAGATTTCAAGGTCTGGAAGATGAAATTCGCCAAGATGACACTCTACGTCCCATCCTACAGGACCTGCTGATCGACACAAACAGTCACAAGGGGTTCTCTTTAAGACATGGCTGCTTGCTCTTCCATGACAAATTGATCATTCCTAAGGCCTCTCCTAGAATCCCCACCTTAATGAAAGAATTTCACTCAACTCCAGCAGGTGGGCATTCAGGATCCTTTAGAACATTCAAAAGGCGGTCTAATGTTGTGTACTAGAAGGGGATGAGAAGGGATGTCCAGAATTTTGTGGTTTCTTGCAATGTATGCCAGAGAAATAAGTACCAAGCCCTCAAACCAGGGGGCCATATCCAACCGTTACCCATCCCAGAACAAGTTTGGGATGACCTATCCATGGACTTTATTGGAGGCTTACCTAGATCTCAAGGGGTGGATACCATATGGGTGGTGGTAGACCGTCTCTCGAAATACAGCCATTTCCTTCCATTAGGCCACCTATTTTCCGCTCAGGAAGTTGCCACTCTTTTTGTTAAGGAAGTAGTGCGGCTACACGGGTACCCTCGTTCCATAGTATCCTACAGGGATCGAATCTTTATCAGTCAATTTTGGACAGAACTATTCAAATTGGCTAGGACGAAGCTGAAAATGAGTACTGCTTACCATCCTCAAACGGCTTACCATCCTCAAACGGATGGGCAAACAGAGGTCGTCAATCGATACCTGGAAACATACTTATGTTGCTTCACTTCACACCATCCTAAGCTATGGCCCAAGTGGATCTCTTGGGCAGAATTCTGGTACAATACCACATTTCAAGGAGCTGCTGGAATGGCCCCATTTAAGGCACTGTATGGGCGTAATCCTCCTACCTTATTAAGGCTTTCGGATGAAGGATCTGTAGTGGAGGCAATAAACCAACAAATCCGAGACAGGAATGTCATCTTACAAGAACTAAAAGGTAACTTGTTAATGGCCCAAGCCAGACTGAAGTCCTAAGCAGACAAGGGCCGTAGGGACGTCCAATTTCAAATAGTGGAACCAGTCTTTTTGAAGTTACAGCCCTTTAAGTTCAAGAAGTTGGCTAAACGACCCAATAAGAAGCTCAGCCCCAGGTTTTATGGGCCCTATCTAGTCCTGGAACAAGTAGGGGAAATCACTTACCGCCTGGATTTACCTCCTACACGAATTCATCCGGTTTTCCATGTTTCTCAACTAAAGCAGGCCCTGTCCAGCCCTGCCCAAGCTCAGCCCCTGCCTACTGGTCGGATTCAAGAGTTGGAACTTATGGTGCATCCCGAATCTATCAAGCAATTCAGGACACCACCAAATGGTCAGAAGGAAGTTTTGGCGAAGTGGAAGCATCTGCCTAAGTATGATAACACTTGGGAGCTCTATGATGTACTGAACACCCAATTCCTCTCCTTTCACCTTGAGGACAAGGTGAAACTACTAGGGGAGGGTATTGTTACATCACCAATCTACCAAACTTATTCTAGAAGGAGGAGGTAATTGCCAATAATGCAATCATATACAGGTTTGTTAGAATCGTATACAGGTCTGTTGAATGAGGATTTCCTAGGGGGATCATGTATTTACAATCCAGTTGGGTGAGCAATGCAGGCAGTTGGTGAGGGATATGCAAGATATAAAGTTAGTATCCAATATATTGGAAAAGATTATAGAATACTAGGCAATTACCAATTAGAGATACAAGGTTGAGGAGGTTAGAAGAGGGGGAAGATAAAAATGAAAGAATTGGCAAGAGGGAGGGAAGAGAAAGGAAGGGAATAGGAGTAGGAGTATGAGTAGGGGGAGTGTAGAGGGGGGAAGTAAGGTTCCTAACTCCCTACTAGTTTACATACATCATATCCTTAGCCTTCACTGGTCATGAATTCCTTTGTAATTCACTCCTTTCATCAATAAATTGAGTTCCATTTCCATTTGAATTTTGTTTTCCACAGAAATTGAAACCGTAGGCCTATCAAGGTGAGGCTAAACTTAAAGCATATGATGAGCTCTATAATAGACTAGGAACAAGAGAAGGTGAGAAAGATGTGTTTAAACTTGCAAAAGTAAGAGAACAGAAGGGTAAGGACTTAGATCATGTTAGGTGGGAAACATACTTTCAAAGATGATGATATCAAACAAAGGTGACAAACATACTTTCAAAAATTATTAAATGATAACGGCTCTGAGAAAATAGGGATTGAAAATACTATAAATCTAAATAACACTGGATATTATAGATATGAATGTAGGATTAGAGTACTTGAAGTAAAAGAGGCTTTGAAAAAGATGAAATCAGGAAAGGCCATGGAGCCCAATGGCATACCAATAGAGGTTCGGAAGCATATGGGAGATATTGGGGTAGTTTGGTTAACTACGTTGTTTAACAAGATTATAAAATCAAAGAAAATGCCTAATAAGTGGAGGAAAAGATCTATTGTACCAATTTATAAGAATAAAGGAGACATACAGAGCTGCACTAATTATCGAGGGATCAAACTTATGAGTCACACTATGAAACTTTTTGAAAGAGTGATTGAGAAGAGGCTACGACATGAAACAAATGTATCGGAGAATCAGTTTGGTTTCATGCCTGGGAGGTCTACCATGGAAGCTATTTTCTTACTAAGACAATTAGTAAAGAAATATATTGAGAGGAGGAAAGACCTCCACATGGTCTTTATCGACTTAGAGAAAGCTTATGATAGAGTCCCTAGAGAGTTAATATGGAGGGTGTTGGGTGATAAAGTGGTTTCTTATGGTATATAGACATAATTAAATATATGCATGAGGAAGCAGTAACAAATGTTAAGACCACTAGTGGCGTAACTGGTGATTTTCCTGTCACTGTAGGATTGCACCAAAGATTGGCATTGAGCCCATACCTTTTCACATTGGTTATGGATGAGTTAACAAAACATCTGCATGAGAAGATTCCCTGATGCATGCTATTTGCAAATGATATAGCCTTACTTGATGAGACAAGGAAGGGTGTAAACATAAAGCTAGAGTTATGGAGAGAAGCATTAGAATGTAAAGGATTTGAAATTAGCCGAACTAAGACAGAACATATGGAATGTAATTTTAGCAAGGAGAGTAGGAGTGGAACACCAATCAAGATTGATAACCAAGAAGTCCCCATAAAAGACCACTTTTGGTACTTAGGATCAATGATTTATGAGAGTGGAGAGATTGAGAGGGAGGTTACCCAGAGAATCCAAACAGGTTGGAACAAATGGAGATGTGCATCTGGAATTTTGTGTGATCAGCGGGTGCCACTCAAACTATAAGGAAAATTCTATAAGATGGCCATAAGACCAGCCATGCTCCATGGATCAGAGTATTGGGCAGTTAAGGAACATCATACTCATAGGATGGGTGTCGCAGAAATGAGGATGTTGAGATGGATGAGTGGTAAGACAATAAAGGATAGAATTAAAAATGAAAATATTAGAGGAAATTTAGGAGTAGCACCAATAGGTAATAAGATGAGGGAGATTAGACTTAGATGGTTTGGTCATGTTCAAAGGAGACCAACAATAGCACCGGTTAGAAGAAGTGAGGCAATACGAGTAGAAGGTTCTAAAAGGACAAGGGGAAGGTCCAAAAGAACGTGGATAGAAGTGGTGAGAAAAGATTTAAAAACTTTAGGACTAAATGAAGCCATGGTATTTAATAGAGTTGAATGGAGGAATAAGATTCATGTGGCCAACCCCTAATTGGAATAAGGTCTTGATGATGATGATGATGCCCATTATTGGCGACAACAAGTTTCAACCACTATCAACTCGAAGTCCAGAATGCTTTTCTAAACAATGATGTAGAAGAAGTATACATGATGCCACCTCCTTGATTTATTGCTAGGTGGAAAAAGACAAAGACTGCAAATTAAGGATTGTATTTACTGTCTAAACAATCTCTGGAAGAATTGTTTGAAAAGTTTAGTGAAGTATTAGCTGTTTATTGATTCAGCAAAGCTCATTGTAGATTATTTTCATTTTAAAGAGAGAAATTCCAGTGACATTCTCTCGGTAGTGACTAATGACAATATCATTTGTAATAAGAAATAATCAGATAGTAATCAATAACTTAAAGATATATTCCCTACAATATTTTCATACAAAAGATGGGATTAACTTCAATATTTTTGTGCAATTGAAGAAGGGTAATCAAAACTTGATATCAGTGCATCAAAGAGAAAAAAATACCATAGATGTATTTTCTGAAACAAATATATTGAGAACTAAGCTGTGAATATATGATTGAGGAGAACTTTCCAATGATCTTGGAATGAGCTGAAAACTATCTACTTGACAATGACTCATCTAAACATTTCGCTTACAGTAAATGTAGTAAGTCTATTCATGCATCCACCCAAAGTTCCACGTAAATAGCAATTCACTTCCACGTAAATAGCAATTCACTATATTAGATGTAGTTTATCTTATATGCACCCAAAATAAGTTATAATATACGCCAAACAACCATTCAGCAATGGGAGTTATTCAATTATAGAGGGGCAACGTCACCCTCTGTTAACTACCAAGCATTCTACCTCCTTTATTTTCCTTTGCTCTCTTATTGTCTTCTTAAATTGAAATCTTTAGGTAGGCACAAAATTTTAACAGCAACTGCTATAAAATTTCAGCCCCAAACAAAGAACCAAAGACCTCAAGTCTTATATGAGAAATAAAACACTGCACCTTATTAATTCACTTTTTATCATGTAAACCTATCTCAAAAATTGCTTACATTTCCCGATAATTAGGAAAGGCCACCAAAAATTCCAAAATTTTTGGAAGCAACCTTGCCATAATGAAAAAAGAGACCTTAGTGTCAATCTTGACATCATCCCACTGTAGCGTTTCAATCTAAGAGAGAACCAGTTCAAGTATTCTGATGTGCAACTTTTAAAGTTTCCTTCAATACAATTGATCTTGGTAGAAAGTTATTATGTAGCACCACCACATCATAGAAAACAAATTGCATCACATGAAACAACTTGATAAAAATTGCTAAGATAAACTGGTTGTGCTAAACATTAATCCAACATTATACATTCATTCTGTTACTTAACGAATCAATACCTCTCCAGTTCCAAAAGAAGTCTGTGTTTTCCTAGGAATAAGTCAGAGTTTGGAAAGCAGTAGGGCTAGCTCCTCATCCGACACCTTCACCTCAAGACATGCTCCTACTGCATCAGCGAGCCGCGCAGCTATTTGATGCTTACACTGCACAAAGGGACACCCACAATCAGAACAACGAAAAACAAAGAACCCACAACTAAAACATAAAGAATTAAACTTATATGCAAAAAATGTTAGAAGAGCAATATTTCAATGATGGGCACAAGAAGGCAAGCCTACACAAAGTTGGTCTCCCCTGCTTACGGTGTCGTAGAAAAACGAATAGCAAGTACAATGGTGATCAGCAAAGCAAATGTACTCCTCTTTCCTCCTGGATTCTCCTACAACCTACATGCAGCAGAAAGCTCAAAATCTTGACTAGGAAATCAAAATCGAATACATGAAAAAGGGTAATTTCTGAACCTGGAAAAGGAAACGATTGCTGGGTTGTGCAGAAATTTTCTTGACACCGCCTTGATCAACGATTCGGGTCGCACGCTCAAAGTTCTTCCCGAACAGAAAACGCAAACTGGAATTGAAAGACAGTAACTAATTTCAGAGAACTTTCCATTGGGTTTCCAGAGTATACAGTGAGAAAGCTTTGTGAAGTGGATACTGACTGACATGGAGAGCTGATCGTCTGAGACTGTTTAGGGTTTTGGAGCAAGCAGAAAATGAAAAACTATGGCGTGAGTGTCATCAGACGAATGGCCAGAAAGAAGAGAAGGAAAGGGAATGGAAAAGTAAAGAAGATGGACCTGAATGAGTCGATTTAACGTCGCTCCAGATGGACTCTGCTACTCTACTACTTGTTCTTGAGGCCATTCTTCTGCGCTCTTTGTAGTTGACATAGGATTTGATCCAAGGGAAGGAAAAATCATTGTCATTATGAATGGAAATTGCCAGGAAAAAGACTTGGAAAAGGGTAAAGGGACGTGCAGGATTTTACTTGTGACGAAGGGAAGATGTGGGAAATGGCCCGCACCTTTTCATAAGCAGTTCTTGATGATGCTTCTCTCATGATTTCATGTATTTCCGTGAAGTCCTTCGTGAGTTCTTGAGTTAATGAGTGAAGTAGCTCTCACTCAGGGGGTTTATTTAATCACACATGTTAGGCATTTGTAAAATATGCCGGCATATCTTAAATATGCACGTTATTTAACTACGATATCTTTGGCATAATTGAGATATCAAATTTATTTAATTGCATTATCTTTGGCATATTTAAGATTTCGAGTTTATTTAACTACGATATTTTTGGCACATCTGAGATATCGGTTTTATTTAATTGCAATATGTTTAGCATATTTAAAATATCAGCTTTATTTAACATATGGAGGAGTTGATATGTTTGGCATTTTTGAAATATGCCAAACCGTATATGTAGTGTAAAATGCCTCCAGTTTTAGAGAGAGAAAAATCAATTTCAAACTTATGTTTTCTAGTGAGAGAATAGAGGAAGGGAGAGTTCAACGCCTAGCGCATTTTTCGTTCTAAACAGGAAACCCTAGAACCCTGGAGAGAAGAAGGAAACCCTAGAACTCTGCTTCTACGAAGAGAAGAGCCAGGAATTTTCCATTTCCCACCACCACCTCGAAGATCTACCAGCATTCTTCTGAACAGGTAAATAATGTCCCAGAACACACAACTCAAAAGAGGTCCACTTCACCCACTTTCTCCGCTTCTGTGAAAGACCAAACCAGAGGGAAGAAGAAGAAGGTACACTTTTTTCCCCCTAGTTTCTTCTGCTTCTTGGTGTCCGACCAGCAAAATCTCAAAATCCACCACCTGGGTTTTCCATATCACTCTCACTCTATAAAACCTTATAATTGAATTTCTCTCCTAAAACTGATCAGTCTCTCTCTTGAACTAATATCTCTCTCTAAAACACACCGAGCTACACATTATTGTTCCTTTTGCATCAATCTCCAAATCCAAGACGTGGGTCTTCCTCCCCGAATCAATCTCTACAAAACTCATGTTTTCTTTTCTCTTTCCCCTTTTAGTGTCTCCAACTGAAAGGAAATCTTTCCTCACACTCTCTCCTCTCACCTCCATTACTTGTAGCCTTAATCTCAAAACCAACGGCATGGGTTTTCTTTCTTGGCTTCTCTTCTTCAAAACCCATGTTTCCCCCATTTTCTCATCCTTTCTCACTCTAAAACAGCTCCTCTTTCCTTCCGTTCCCATTCTGGAATAGCTAGTCATGTATTTATCTGAGAAACCCCGACCAATTGATTTCTACAAGGAGGAAGGAAGAGATATGATGATGGAAGTGGATGGAAATGGTAGCTTGCAGCAGCAACAATAGCAGCAGATGATTCTCACTGAAAGTAGTGGAGAAGATCATGAAGTGAAAGCACTGAAGAAACGTGCAGAAACTTGGGTTCATGATGAAACAAGAAGTCTTATAACCTTGAGGAGAGAAATGGATGGGCTTTTCAATACTTCAAAGTCAAATAAGCATCTGTGGGAACAAATTTCAGCGAAAATGAGGGATAACGGATTTGACCGGTCGCCAACTATGTGCACCGATAAGTGGAGGAATGTATTGAAGGAGTTTAAGAAGGCTAGGCATCAGGATAGAGGGAGTGGATCAGCAAAAATGTCATATTATAAGGAGCTTGAGGATTTGATGAGGGAAAGGAATAAGAATGCTTCTTATAAGAGCCCAACACCTCCTAAAGTTGATACATACATGCAATTCTCAGATAAAGGTTTGCGCTGGGTGCTTTAACTTATAACTGAGCTCTTCTTGTTTGAGTTTGTGGTGGATTCTTAGTTATAAATATAAAGTCTTTGATTCTTAAGTTTTCTGCTTTTTCATTTTGATATTGTAATTGATTGATTATGTTCGTTGTGTTATGACCAGCTTGAGAAACATTACTTGTTTGCATATGTCATTTTCGTAAAGTAGCCTCCGATGATAAAACCGATGAGCTATTTGTCTGCAGCTAATGCATTTGGTTAACAAGGATGCCAATTTGTTTAAGTATTAAGTGCTTGTTCATGACCTTTTTTTGGGTGACATTCTGCCGCTTTAGAAACTCGAAGTCCTAATTAAGATATTGATGAGATCCCAAAATATATAACTAGCCTCCTTTTCTCGTTCCCTTCTCAACAGATACATATGTAACTTATAAGGGATAGCACTGCAGGTCCATCATCCATATTCCGGTGGTTCAGCTACAAGGAAACAAAGAAGGCAACAGATAATTTCAGCACTAGGAAGGGGGGATTTCGAACTGTGTACGAGGCTCAATTCAGTAATGGTTTTGTGGCAGTTGTGAAACGAATGAGTAAAGATTCAAAACAAGGAGAGACATAAACTCCATCAATATTCTCCTGGATAAGAATTTTGTAACAAAGGTATAACTTTTTCATTGGCTGTCAAACATTGTGATTTTTAACTCATAGGCTTGGATGGTCATTTTAGGTTGCAGATTTTGGCCTTGCTCATGCTTCGACAAGTGGTTCAATTTGCTTTCATAGAGTTGATGTTCTAAAACTTGAGTATCTTTTTGTGGAGCTTGACTGTGCTCATGAAGAAACTATGCTAGGTAAAATAAGAAAGCTGTGTAGTGTTGTGTTGAACCATAACTAGTTATTTAGATGTTTATTGAAAGAATATCCTATGGACGGTGCAAATAAACGGATTTGAAAACCACTACAAGAGTGGAAGGTAAAGGAAAGTATTGTGATGGAATGGCTACTGCATCATGAAGCCTCACATCAGTAGTTCAGTTTTCTTTGTATGGCAAAAGATGTCTACCATATATATACCACACTTTAGTAGCTTCATCAAGAAATAGAGAATTGTGCACAAGACATGTCTATAGCCAAATAGAGTTTATTTGCTGCTTATGAAGAAACAAACCATAAGGATCTATGTTTCTGAAGTATGTAGGCACAAGAGATAATTGCATTGGGTGTAGCTGCTAATATATTGCTTGATGACTACTGTGAAGCCATAGTAGGAGACTTTGGTTTGGCAAAGCTTTTGGATCACAGAGACTCGCACATAACAACTACAGTGTGAGGTACTGTGGGGCATATAGCTCCTGACATGAGTTTCCCAAATGATTTAGTGCACTTAGTTTGAGTCTCTGCAATCTCATATTGGCTGTCAGGAGGTGGCCAAATTGAAGAAGATTGAATAGTTCTAATTCCAGGAGATCTGCTCTCATTTAGTTATTTTCTGGAGTCCTGTATAGTTTTTTCATCCGTGGATCCTTGTAGATGCCCTTTGACAGCTGTACTAGTTCCACCAACCAATGAAGAGTTCAATGCCTCAATTTTCTATGGGCTGCCACTGATTTCATTCTAGCACCAGAAGCATAGAGTCTCATGTAAACTTACCTCTATTGTTACTTCTTCTATCATTTTTAAATTGCTTTATTTGGATTGTCTTTCTTTTGTTTTTGAAAAGTTGGTCGGTAAGCTGACCGGAATTGTCAATCTCTCAGTTGGAGAATAGTGCACATGACCATGATGCTAGGTGCTTGTATCAGTTGATGCGTGCTGATTAGTAAGACTTTTGATCTATTTCCTCCCATCCACATTTTGCAACTTGCACCTATTACCTAAAAACCAATGGTCTTTGAGAATTTGGTTTACCACAAAGTTGAAACACCCCGACATGTCACTTCACTCACAACAGGTCCTTTGGAGGAGCTAATATCGTAGTACACAGCTATGGGTTCATATCAATTCTCTGCTCTTAGTGAATTTTGATGGTATGGATTTCTTAAAAGAAGATGTTCACTAGATCTGGAGTCCTTGTCATTCACCAGTTTAGTTGTTTTGAACACTACTAACGCTGCAGGTTTTATGTTACAATTGTGGAATTTTATACTTATTTGCTTAACAGTATAATATTCTTAGAAAGTTGTAGTCACTTGTACTAGTTGGGAAAAAGTTATCTATAATGGTATGATTTCAGCCACTGCTTAGTTGGCCTGATCAATGCAATATGGTTTAAAAACAGCTTCTAATCATATTGATTGAAGATGTTCACAACATGTTTTGGTATCGGGATAACATTATGACTTCATCTAGGACAGTTCCAAGCTGCTAAGCATCTACACATTTTGATTTACCATGGTGCAAATAACAGATGATGTTTCGAGTATATTTTGTTCTAAGTACTCCACCGTCCATGTACCTAGTTTATTTTTCCAAAAAATTGTTTTTATCTTTTGCTTTACTATCATTCCTATTCCAATAGTGATTACAGTTGTCTACTGCAATGGAACATTCTGGTGTTTCATCTGTTTGACATGCCATTTCAGCGAAAGACAGTACATATATTGAAAGAGTAGCATATGTTTGGTTTGTCTACTCAATACTCAAACCCACTCATTCATCATCACCATCATCTCCAATTCCAGCTCTAAACTTCTGTGCAAGAACTGCACCATCATTTATAGCAATTTATATTCTTTCTCATCTTGCTTGGCATTAGAACTTGTTAAATTTGGAAGCAAACACTCTCAACGCCACATGGTCCTTCATGACATTGATTTACTCAATGCTGATGGAGTCCATTATATCTTCGATATGTTCTTGTTATGATATGATGGAAAATGCAAATTATAATTTAAGTAGAGTGGAAAATTCCTATCTTGAAGCATTGTCGATTATTGGATAAGTATTAGATCATCCAACCTTTTACATTATAGTCTATTTCTCTTCATTGTGTAATTTGTTTGAAGATTCTTCTTTCTAACACATTTTATTGTGCTTTGATAAGAATACAAAGAGTAAACTTCTACTATCTAGGAACAGTTTGCCCATCATATTTTTTTAGTAGGTAGGTGGTGACTTGAACTCCCTAAATCACTGGCTTCTCAAGGTTCTTTTGACATTTTCTTTAGAACTTCATCTGATAGCAATTTCTATTGCAGATGAAGAAAATCCACCAGGAAAAGAAGCTCGATGTGCACGAAATGAACAGATTCATGTGGAAGATTGCAAATGTAGAAATGCATTGCACTCCCCAGAATTTATTGTATTCATTGGACCATATGTTAATACAAATGTATTGGAAGATTACAAATACATAGCTTTAGACCATTCATTTAGTTTGTACAAATGCAGTGGAATATTGGAATTATTGTATCATCCTTTTTCGAAAATGTTATCATTGTTCTTGTTACAAAATTGAGTACTTATTTGAATCAAACATTTAAATGGGATGTTTGTTTGTTTCTTTCTTGGAGCAAGCTCTCTCTCTCTCTCTCTCTCCCTTGCTGAGTTCACCATTCAAAATGATGTTTTCTTTGAATACTAGTTATATCTTTACATTTGGTTAGATAGGTGGGATAACCACAAAGATCATCAAAGAATGGCCTATGCTAATATATTTTCATCTCAGCCTCTCCAAATCAAGAATTCTTGTAGCATTAGTCCATTAAGTAAATAAAATTAAAAAGATCAACTAAGAAAGAGTGCCTTTTGTATACTTTGAATGCTTGTAAAATTAAATAAATATGCACTTACATGTGGGACTATCGTATCCAGTGATCCAAATCATTCGCACAAAGGATGAAATTTATTCACCATGCTCTAGGATGTCAAATGGATGGCTTAAAAAGTTTAAAATATCTTTGTGATACTTGTGGACCACGACCTACCCAAACCAAGATCAAAAGATGGCGTGTGTTATGCACAGTGCACATTGATGTAAGAAATCATTTTTAACTTTAGCACCCCTCAATGAGAATTTTTGCATGTTAATTCTTTACCTAGTCACATATTCATAACATCTAAGAGTGGCCTTTCATGTTAAAACATTCTTCTAGATTTCCTCTAATGAGCAAGAGTGTGTCATATGAGTATTTACATGATACATGTAAGGTCCATTAACAGAGACTTTGACATGCAATTCACATACATATTTTATATATCACTAAAGATATCACCAGAGATATCACCAGAGATATCACAGAACAAATGCTACATATCTCATATATCACACAAGATATCACAGAATATATGACACATATCTTAGATATCTCGGAAGATATCGCAGGAGATATCACAGGAGATGTGCCAACAAAAACATCAAACATATGCCGTTAAATAAACCCCCCCTCAATTTCATGAGCGTTGGTGTTCCTAAATTGATTTCTTTATAAGTGGAGTTGGCCCCACCCCATCTCCACTGGTTCTGATCCCGAGAGTAAGATAAAAAAAAAAAAAAAAGGAACCTCAAAACTATTTCAAATTAAGACGTGAAAGTGAGGTGTGATGTGGGAGAGAAAAGATGTCATGCATAATAAGAAGACCCACCCTTTTATTTTTTTATTTTTTAATTAATATAAATAAGTAATAAGAATAAGAGGTGTTAAGCTTTTTATCATCTTGGCATCGAGCTATTTTTTTGGCAAGGCCTTCGCAATAAAGTTTAACCACTACGTTCAAAATGGATTGGTGTTGTTCCTCTACACCTAAGACACTAGAATATCAAACCATGAATGAAAAAATGCATGAGAGAAAAGCACATTGGCTAGTGATTGTGAGGGGCTAATTCTTGCATGGAAGGGACATTAAAGTTCTCTGCTCTTATATCACATGGATCAAAACTATTATGTATAGATTATGAATACCTCTCCCCCTTAAGCGCTAGTTTCCAATTCTAATCCACCACCTATGCACCCCATTCAGCGCCATTGTTGTTCCGCTCACCTTGTAGGTTCACTTCACTGAGCAAGGTAGAAGAGAAGCCTCCATATAGTGCCACACTTTACCATGCTAGTCCCAACCTTTGGTTGATCGAAATTTCTAAGTCGCACTATAAAGTGCTAAACAAACAACTTGAATTGTTAAAATCCTTAGTTGTTTTTGTGATTAAGAAATAGTTCAAAGATGGGCTCAGTCTCATAGAGGACAGAGCAATGAAAGCTCCCTCCCTAACTTTGTGTAGCCAAAAGGTAACAAAGAAAAGGCATAAGTACATGTAAGTTCTTGAAATTATTCCCCTACGCGCACTTTAGTCCTTAATGTTTTAGAAAAATGTTTTAGTCCCTAGAACTATTGGTTTGGATTCTACTTTAATCCTTTGTAGAACTAGCAGTTGAGCCTCACAGATAATTATTTATTATTTTCTCAAAAAAAGAAAAGTATACATTAGTCCCTAGAACTATTCACGTATAACACTTTAATCCATATAACTATTCACTTACAACACTTTAATCCATATAACTATTCACTTATAACAATTTAATCCATGTACCTATTCACTTATGACACAGTCCTTAAGGTTCCAGAAAAATAGTTTAGCTCTTGGGCTAAAACTATTGCTTGTGGGCCCAACTATTAGTTATATTGATAGAAAGTTAATAAAAGAACTAAAGTGCAACCTAAACCAATGGTTCCAAGGACTAAACTATTTTTTATTAATTTTAAGGACTAAAGTGTCATAAATGAATAGTTCCATAGACTATAGTGTACATTTTTCTAAAGAAAACTACATTGGGAATGCTAAATCAAAGTGCTCCTACTTTTTGCATGATGTATCCACTTATAGATGATCTACCTTTATTTTTTTGGCTTTGGCAGTCTCCTAGACCAAAAATCATACAAAATGGCATGTTTCAAGATTTTTTTTTTCATTTTTGAATATAGACCATCATTTAAAATGTTTCTAGCCATCCAAGAAAAGAAGAACTCTTTAGATGCTAGAATCATTCAATCCACATGATTTTTTGACTAGTGGACATTAAAAGTCTGAAGAATTAGATGAATTGGGTAAATTATCTATAGGTAAATCCCATCATGCAAAAAGTAATAGCACTTTGATTCTAAGGGCTACATAATTAGTTCTTCTTGATAAAACATGCTTATGCATCTTATAAATAAGGCTAACTTTTCATACTTCTAACCTATAAACTCCTTACAACGATGGAATTAGTGAGAAAACCTTCAAAATCCCTCATGAGCACATTTCTTATAATTTTATAGCATAAATACATAAACTAAGTTATTTTCAATTGGGAGCTAATGTAACTACCCTAATTTTTATAAGGAAGAATGTTTTATAAATTTTGAATTTTAGAATTGAGAATTTATAGAAATCAAATTTTTTGAAAATATCCTCATAATTATATTCTACTTGAAAAATGAAATCCAACGATACAAAGAACACTGAAAACAAAGTTCAGAAGAGAAAGATATGGAACTTTTAAGTATAAGGGCATTTTGGTAAAAAAGAAAAAGTTCAAAATTAGAGGGGCCATTTTTTATAACAGCATCCCCTCCTTCTCCGACTCCGTTGCCGATAGAGAAAGCTGGTGATAGCTCCTCTTGTGAGGAAAGGAGATCACTGATGATAAAAGCCCTCTTCGCCACCCCCCTCCCCCAATCCCACCCTCCTCCATCGCATCCTCTCCTCTCCCCCTTCTTCTCCTCCCCCTCTAGTTGCCATTTTATCCAACACTGGCAACCCAATTTCCCAACAGGCACAAAGGAACTTGCACCTAGTAGATAATCCAATTTTCCCTCTCCAGCTCCAGTCAGGCAAATCCCTTTTCCCTTTCACCTTGTTCCCACATTCTCTAGCATTTTCCCCTTAGATCCAAATCGGATTTGGTCTCATCGACTGGCAAATCACTAGTGAAACCATAACTGGTGGATCAAGATGGGTGCACCATCGAGGATAGCTCAGATGGAAGATTTGAGCCGTCCAATGAGATTGTGGGACCCAAAAACCCCAGGATCTGTAAAAATAGTGACTTTTTGAATGATTTTTAGTGTTGATTGAAGCTGGCGTTGATCAGATGATCCAGATCAGACCATCTCAATCTTGTCAGTCCAGTCTACGCCCAAGATGCCTCCCCATGATGCGTGATGAAGATGTGCCATTTAAGAGTATCCCGGCCCATGTGCGCACACATGAGCAATCTTAGTTCGACTGGGACTCTTCTAGGTCCTAGGAATTGTGAGGCAAGGGCCCTATCTTGTCCCATTTTGGGACCAAAAATTAAATCTGGATCGGTGACTTTATCTAAAACACAAAAATTGAAATTCAAAAGGCTATATAAGCTCAATTCATGATTAGAAAGGTCTGTTAGAATTATATTGATGACATAGACCTAAATATGTGATAAAATTTAGTATCAGAGAACAATTTTAACTAATTATGGCTCAGAAACCATAGGAATCTCATAGATCTATAAGATCAAAGATCATCAAATCTCATGAAGTGATCAATTGGATGATTTAACAATCAATATACCCATATCAACCTTGAAATAAGGACATTACCATTGAATTGTAGATCTGACCATTCAAATCATATATGATCTCGATCTAAGAATCGCGATAAGCGATCTAAGAGATTTGACCATTCATTTGCAAGATCTTTGTAATGACCCCGAATTTTTGTAAATTATTAAGGAAAATTAATAAAGTTTGAATTTTTAGAAATTCTGGGCTGGAATATTAGGTTATTGAAAATTCTCTTTTTATAGAGATTATATTATAAATTAAAAAATAGAAATTATGGATGTACTTGGAAAACTGATCGTAACAACATTAAGTACGTTCAATTCTCGAAAGTTAAAAATGAAAATTCCTTAATTTTTCCATTTGGGGGTAAAATGGTAATTTTACCCATATCCCATATCCAAGAAATAAGACCTCAATATTCATGAAGTACTTAGAAATACGATTCCAACGCCACTAAGTACGCTCGATTCTGAGTTCGGACAAATATTGCCTATTATTCTCCAATTTTAGAGTTAAAAAGGGCAAAAAGGTCTTTTCACATAAAGTGGGGCCCACAAAGTGGGCCAAGTTTCTAGAAGCACCAATAATTTCTCAATGCATTATTGCTGGTAGTGGAGATAGTAGTGGAGATTGTAGTGGGAGTGGAGAATGCATTAGTAATTAAAAATTCTAAAGTAATAAAATATCTTATCAAAAGAAATGATAAAAAATTCAAATTTGGCTATAAATATGTCCCAAAAATTTCCAAAAATTTTCACAACCTTAACCACGAAATTTCCAAACCTTCCCTGGAATTTCAGCCCCAAATTCCCCTTCATCCCTCCCCAAACTCTCTTTTCCTTATTTCTCTCTCCTCTTTCTAATTGGAACAAGAGACCTAAATTCAATTAGGCACTCCGTTCCAGGAAGAATCTCATCAATTCCACCGTCCATAACATCCTATACTACAGTATATACAAAATCCCCAAATCAATTTCAAGATCCAACGGTTCCAACAACAGAAAATCACAAAAAGGTGGATAATCGGGCTATATTATCATCAACCGGTAATTCTCTCAAATTGGGCATCAATTATATTGTTTTTCTCCAATCAGGTAGGTGGAATTACTTCCCATTCATATTTATTATGTTTTAGTATAATTTTTATTTTTCTGTAATTTAATTTGAATGAAAAATGGTAAAAATAAAGTAAATACCAGCCCCTTCAAATTATGGTGATAGAGAGCTCAGATTGAAATTCTGAGCTTTCCAATCAATCCAGGAGGGTCAAAAACCCCTAGGATACAATTTTCAAGAAAATCTAACAAGGTTTGGACCCTCAATTGAGAGAGATTAATTCTGGTGGGCCCAGATCAAATCTAGACCCTAGGAATGGCTGAAAACTTCAATTTAAGATTGTGGAGTCATATGAACTCCAAATTGAGATCAGAAAGAAGCTATGGAAAGCTTGTAATGTCTAGTTTCTAATGAAGTCATAATATTTCTAAAATTTATTTCTGTATTTTTCTGTATTTTTCTAAATAAGTGTCCAATTTCTAAGATCTTCAAGATCCGAGGTGATCAGATCTTGGAAATTTATTTTAGTGATGATATAATAATATAATAAAGTAATATCTAGGGTTAATTTGGACAGATCTTGGATAAAATAAGGGATCTACCCTTTATGGTAGAAAAACCCTAAAATAAAAATAAAAATATACAAAGGGACCCACTTGATCAATGAGATCAAGTATGATCAGATCCTTGGGATGGATTAAAGGGGTGATATGATGATGGAATCCAGTTAGATCATGGATGAAATGTGACAAAATCATGTGGATATGATTTTTGGATCTTAATGGATTAAAAGCCCTAAAGTTAATTAAAACCCTTAATCTAAAGGAAAACACCTAAGATCTAATGGTTGGATCATATTTAAAGGTTTATAATAATCTTAATAAAATTAGTTTAATTGTCTTTTATTGGATATATAAGTTTAAATGTGATTTATGTTTTAAGTTTTAATTGTCTTTTATTGGATATAGAAGTGTAAATGTGATTTATGTTCTAAGTTAGAAAGCATGATAGTGTAATCTTTAAATTTTAGTATGATATGCCCTAAATGAGTAATTTTTTAGTAGATTTGATTATCTTAGGATCATGTTAGTGTAAATTAGGATTTAAACATGATTTCATTATGATAGAAGATGTGTTTCATAACTTAGGATCATGTTAGTTTTATTTCACTAGCTTAAGTTATATTCGTAGGAAGAATGTTAGTACTTAGTTGTTAAATTTATATTTGATTTATGCTTTCAAGTTGATGATTTACTTATTGTCATATTTAATTCAATTGTTAAGTAATTGTTAAGATATAAGGAGCATAAATCACCAAAAATGTAAACTAATGAAATATAGAAATTCATGGACAACTAAGATGAATGAATGATTTTGACTTAGTAAGGGCTATAGTTAGTAGGACAATATAAGGAATGATTTATCATTTCCTTGGCCCAAAATAGGAAAATAATGAACATCCATGGATGACATTGTGCATATCCATGGAAATTAATTAAAATCAATTAGAGAAGGGACTTAAGGTAAAGAGCTCATAGGAACCTTGTCAAAGGTTGAGCTAGTACCACTGAAGTGGACTCTGAACATTGTGGTTATAAGGGTATACAAGAGCCAAGTGCTTTTCCCTCACCTCCCATTGACGTAAGAAAGGTCTAAACGCCTCCTTACATGAGGGTTGTATTAACCACTTTTTGAGCAGACTTTAACTGGTAAGTACTTGGTCATCCTGAAATAAGGAGGAGTTGTCTAGTGATAGGAAGAAATAAATTATCTTCAACCAAGTAAGACACTAACTGGTTGAATAATAATAAGAACATAAAAAGATAGCAAATTATCTAACCCTAATAAAAATAGTAAGTGAGATAAGGATGATCAAACAAGATGAGATCTTGTATGATCAAAAACAATAAGGAAAAAGAAACATCTATGTAAATTAGATTGTTATGTATGATATAGATAGTATTTGTATAGATGATATTAAACCCATGGATATAGGATATTCAAGGAAGAAAGATTCAGATCATCCTACATAAGGATGATCAAAAGACCATGTAGTATGTACCCTTGATTAGAAAATTGACATTATATATATGATTTGACAGATATATGTTGATCGAGACTATGGCAGATTTCAAGGAGTAAGAATACCTTAGTGAGGTAGGTGGATTATTAAGAATGCCTTTACATGAAGATACATGTCTAATACATGATCTTATGTTTTGAAGTATTGACATGTATGATACCAATATATTAAGGTAAATACCTCAAATTAAAATATGATCCAACCAAATGATGAGGAAAATAAGTATTAAATGGTCAAGTTGAGAATTGAGAACAACCCTAAGTGAATAGGAAAGTAGAAAATATTCAGTCCTAGATAAACAGACAAATAGTCCGATATGTATAAGTATTATTTTACATACAAGCTTGGAGGCTTGGGGTTTTGTTTTAAACGGGCATAAGCTGGGGATGCTATGCTAGGAGAGTTAAGAGGGTTTGGCCACCCACTCTCCGAAACTTGATGATATTGAATACCAAGCCTAAGAAAGGCTAAAAGTCGGGTGGGGCAATTATGGGAAGGCCACCACCGTGACAGCCATGGTCCTCCCATATGGACATGGATATTGTAATTTCCACCGAGAATGGTATAAGTGGATTATTGAACAGCTTATCCCAAGGTATTTGACGGATCAGGCAAGCATAGTAGTCCTTGATTATTTTGCACTATGATGCATATGAAATTGGCATAGTGAAATGCCTTAAGGGATGACATGATGAAATGTCGTAATTGTATATTACCAATATTTTTCCCAAGAAGGGAAATTCCCTGTATAGTAACTAGCTGAAATACAAATCTCTTATAATGAAAAGAGTTGATCAGCTTTGTATAGAAATGATGCTTGATTATTTTTACATTTTTAATGGATTTGTCCTTATACAATATGTATGTATAAAGGTGAACACAAATGACAAGGAAATGAGATGTCCTTATAATTAATAGTTATTAATGAATGTGTTTATGATAGAACGAATTATGGGATACTTGAATATTGAGATTATACTTGTCAATCACTTACATTCTTATCCCCTACCAAGCATAGCTTCTTTGAGATATTGTAAATGTTCGAATGTTTACAATATCTCAGATACAGAGAAGGAGACTTAGGAGCTCAAGACTTGAAGAACAATTGAAGAATAAGTAATCAGGGTATATCCCTCGAAACATTGTATTAGAACATGTATTGAATTTTGAACTTTGTAATTTGGATTGTATATTTGGACAAGTATTGTAAGGATACAATGGGTCAGTGTCTTGTGAACCACTGGATGGATCCTGAAGTTTAATAAAAGTATATTCCTTCAATGGAATTTTATCTTATACAAAATTCTACTTATGTTATGTATGAAGTGGTGACTTAGGTTTTACAAAACAAATTCGAAAGAAAAGAATTTCCGCTGCTTTGGTTTGCGAAAAATTTTTACTCTAAGGGCCCTATCTTTACAAAATGTATTATAAAATGTGTTATAAAAACCTAGGTCGCCACAGTTGGTATCAGAGCATTCATCCAGTCACAGTACAATCCCAATATGTCCAAGGGAGATATAGTATGAGGAATACTTATAGAAATTTTGGTTTATGAGCAGATGCCGCCCAAGAGAGTTACAAGGCAGACAGCTCAAGGTACTTCAGAAAACAATAGGGAGGAATTATCAATGAGCAATATGGAAGAAATGGTAACAAGAGTATTGAGGAACCTTATTCCTAATATTCAACTGCCCCAAAGTTCATCACCTCCAGTTGAAGTTCCTAGTATACAGGCACAAGCTCAGCCTGAAGTTAGACCTCATACACCAACACCAGAGATTCCTACACCAAGATAGAGGCCAATCTTCCCTTGTACCAAGTGAGGAAGTTCGCAATTCTCCATTAGCACCAGAAAAGATTGACCAAATGTTGCAAAGATTTCAGAAGATGGTGGTTGGATATAATGGCAAGGGTGAAGCAGAAAAGACAGAGGAATGGATCTACGAAGTAGAAAGAACATTTGATGCATTACGTACTCCTCCCGAATTGAAGGTCAAATTTGCTACATACCTATTAAAACAAGATCTTTGCTTTCGGTGGAGATCAGCCAACAACACCTTCTTCTCAAATTCTAATGAGACTACTTGGGAGGAATTCAAAGAAGTTTTTAATACTAAGTATTTTCCTACCCATGTAAAATCAAGGAAGGAGAAAGAATTCTTAGAACTTAAACAAGGGAACCTATCAGTGGTGGAGTATGATAATAAGTTCACCCAATTAAAGAGATTTGCTACACATATGTGTGATACCGAAAGGCACACTGTGTGTAGATTTATGGAGGGACTACAGCCAAAGACCGAAGGTGAAAGTGATGGGTACTAAACCCACCACCATTGCCGATTGTGTAGAAATGGCTTCCGTGTTTGAAGATGAATTCAAGAAGACTCAAACCATTAAGTTTGGAGGAGGAAACTACAACCAAAGGCCTTTTCAGAAGGGCAAGAGACCTTTCAACAATTTCAAAACCACCGTAAATCAAGGGAATCACATAAAAGAAGGCCTTGTCCGAAATGTAGAAGATTCCATCCTCGGAAATATGTGTCCCACTCCGATACAACAACGACCTCCGATCGATGTTTTAATTGTGGAGAATTCGGGCATATCTCTCGCAAACTGCAACAAACCATTAGCTATTAAGGAGGCAAAACTAGACAATATTCCTCGTCACCAAGGAAGGATATTCGTTATCACTGATGGCCAGGGTGGATCGTCTAATGCGGTAATTGAAGGCACATTACTTGTATCTGAAACCATGCCAAAGTATTGTCTGATTCTGGATCTACGCATTCCTTTATATCTTACGTATTTGCATATAGTATACAATTGCCGGTGAAAAACTTGGGATTCAATCTAGATGTAACAACTCCAGTGGGTAAAACAGCTAGATTACAAGAATACCTTCATAATGTACCAATAGAAGTACTGCGAAAAAGAAGAGATGTATACCTCATTTTATTGAACATAGTGGACTTTGATATCATACTGGGTATGGACTGGTTAGCAAAATACTGGGTAGTTATGGATTGTCACAAAAAGAAAATCACATTTAGCATACCTGGTGAGGAAGTAGCAAGACTATATGGGAAACAACATGACTTAGACAAATCCATTATTTCAGCTATGAAGACCGTCAAACACATGTCCAAAGGGTGTCGTGCATTTTTAGCAACAGCTTGTTGCTTTGGATGTGAAACAGCCCAAGATAATGTAAATTGACATAGTCGAGAATTCCCAGACGTCTTTCCGTAAGAACTTCCAGGAGTACCCCCACGTAGAGAAATTGAGTTTACCATTGAAGTAATTCTGGTACAACTCCAATTTCTAAAGCACCTTATAGGATGGCCCCAAAGAGAATTGAAAGAATTGAAGGGTCGGCTACAAGAATTGTTAGACAAAGGGTTTGTTAGACCAAGTAGTTCACCATGGGGAGCACCAAGTAATATTTGTGAAGAAGAAGGATGGATCTATGAGATTGTGCATGGACTATAGAATGTTGAACAATGTCACGGTGAAAAATAAGTATCCCTTACCTCGCATTGATGATCTCTTTGATCAACTCCAATCTGCTAAGGTCTTTTCAAAAATCGACCTTAGATCGGGATATCATCAATTGCGTATTAAGGATGAAGATATACCCAAGTCGGCATTCGGAACTCGGTATGGACATTACGAGTTTCTAGTCATGTCTTTTGGGCTGACCAATGCACCCGCGTGTTTATGGATCTCATGAACAGAATTTTTAAGGAATTCTTAGACAAATTCGTAATTGTATTTATTGATGATATATTGATTTACTCTACCAAGTATGGAAGAACATCAAGAACACTTACAAATTGTACTAAATACCCTCGTACTTCATAAACCGTTTGGTAAATTTAGTAAGTGTGAATTCGGTTAGAGAAGGTCAATTTCTTGGGTCATGTAATTTCCAAGAATGGAGTAGAAGTGGACCCCGCCAAGGTTGAAGCAAGAATGAATTGGGAAAAACCTAAGACCGTAATGTACATACGTAGTTTTCTCGGGTTTGGCAGGATATTACCGTAGATTTATTCAAGGATTTTCTCGTATAGCCCTTCCTTTGACTTCATTAACTAGAAAAGGGGTACAGCTTCACTTGGACAGATGAATGTGAGCATAGTTTCCAAGAGCTAAAAAAGAGGTTAACTACAAAGACCAAGGTATTGACATTGCCATCGAGGAAGTGGGGGATACGAAATATATTGTGATGCTTCAGGCAAGGGGTTAGGGAGTGTATTGATGCAAAATGGGAAGGTCATTGCATATGCATCTAGACAATTGAAGAAACATGAAATAAATTATCCAAGACATGACACGGAATTAGCAGCTGTAGTGTTTGCATTAAAAATTTGGAGACACTATTTGTATGGAGAAAAATTCAATGTATTCACAGATCATAAAAGTCTCAAATATATCTTCACTCAGGCTGATTTGAATATGAGACAAAGGAGATGGATGGAATACATCAAAGACTATGATTTTGCCATCCATTACCATCCTGGAAAAGCAAACATAGTCGGAGATGCATTAAGTAGACAAACAAGAGCTGTACTTACAAACATCACCATTAAATCAGCTTTTGTAGAAAGAGTCCTCAAGGCCCAAGAAGGGGATACAGTAACTCAGGGATTGTGTACAAAGACAGGGTTTTGTAAGGGTACAGATGGGGGTATACGTTTTCAGGAGAGATTAGTGGTTCCTACAAATACAGACTTGAGAAAAGAACTATTACAAGAAGCCCATCAATCTAAATTTTCTATACACCCTGGAGGTACAAAGATGTATCAGGATTTGAAAAGAAACTTTTGGTGGGAAGGCATGAAAAGAAACATAGGAGAGTTTGTAGCTAAGTGTCTGAATTGTCAACAAGTAAAAGCTGAACATCAAAGACCACCTGGAATGTTACAAACCTTGGAACTTCCAGAATGGAAATGGGACAATATCACCATGGATTTTGTGGTGGGATTGCCAAAAACACGGGAAGGTCATGATATGATTTGGGTAATTGTGGACAGATTAACAAAGTCAGCACATTTTCTTCCAATTAAACAAAACCAGTCAGTTGACAATCTAGCTAAGTTGTACATAAAAGAAATAGTAAGTCTTCATGGGATTCCTTTATCCATCATCTCTGATAGAGATGGGAGATTTACTTCAAGATGTTGGAAGAGCGTACAACAAGCATTGGGAACTTCACTTAGATTCAGTACAACATTTCATCCCCAAACAGATGGTCAATCAGAAAGAACTATTCATTAATTTGGAAGATATGTTAAGGGCATGTGCATTAGATTGGAAGGGAAATTGGGATGAACATCTTCCATTAGTGGAATTTGCTTATAACAACAGTTTTCATGCAAGTATTGGTATGGCACCATATGAAGCATTGTATGGGCGACCATGCCGATCACCAACTTGTTGGAGTGAAGTTGGAGAAAGGAAACTAATGAAGTCAGAACTAGTGGAACAAAGGTACGAGACAAGGTTAAAATGATAAAGCAAAGGTTGTTAACAAAGACACACGGTCGTCGAAGAGTTACGCGGACAAAAGACGTAGAAATCTAGAATTCGATGTGGGAGAGCATGTGTTTCTAAAAATATCACCAGTTAAAGGGGTTATGAGATTTGGAACCAAAGGCAAACTCAGTCCTAGGTTCATTGGTCCATTTGAAATATTAGAAAGGATTGGTCTAGTGGCTTATAGATTAGCCTTACCACCACAACTCTCAAGTACACAATGTATTTCATGTATCCATGTTACGAAAATATCTACAAGATGATACTCACATACTTCAAATAATACCAGAGGAACCGAAGCGGATCTAACCTTTGAAGAAAAAGCGATACGGATCTTGGACCATAAGGAATGTAAATTAAGGACCAAAACAATTCCTTTAGTCAAAGTCCTATGGCAACATCACTCTGTCGAAGAAGCTACATGGGAAACAGAGGTAGAAATGAGGAAGACACATCCGAGTTTATTTGATTAAGTTATAGTATTACAAATTTCGAGGACGAAATTATTGTAAGGGGGAAGATTGTAATGACCCCGAATTTTTGTAAATTATTAAGGAAAATTAATAAAGTTTGAATTTTTAGAAATTCTGAGCTGGAATATTAGGTTATTGAAAATTCTCTTTTTATAGAGATTATATTATAAATTAAAAAATAGAAATTATGGATGTACTTGGAAAACTGATCGTAACAACATTAAGTACGTTCAATTCGAGTTAAAATGAAAATTCCTTAATTTTTCCATTTGGGGTAAAATGGTAATTTTACCCATATCCCATATCCAAGAAATAAGACCTCAATATTCATGAAGTACTTAGAAATACGATTCCAACGCCACTAAGTACGCTCGATTCTCGAGTTCGGACAAATATTGCCTATTATTCTCCAATTTTAGAGTTAAAAAGGGCAAAAAGGTCTTTTCACATAAAAGTGGGGCCCACAAAGTGGGCCAAGTTTCTAGAAGCACCAATAATTTCTCAATGCATTATTGCTGGTAGTGGAGATAGTAGTGGAGATTGTAGTGGGAGTGGAGAATGCATTAGTAATTAAAAATTCTAAAGTAATAAAATATCTTATCAAAAGAAATGATAAAAAATTCAAATTTGGCTATAAATATGTCCCAAAAATTTCCAAAAATTTTCACAACCTTAACCACGAAATTTCCAAACCTTCCCTGGAATTTCAGCCCCAAATTCCCCTTCATCCCTCCCCAAACTCTCTTTTCCTTATTTCTCTCTCCTCTTTCTAATTGGAACAAGAGACCTAAATTCAATTAGGCACTCCGTTCCAGGAAGAATCTCATCAATTCCACCGTCCATAACATCCTATACTACAGTATATACAAAATCCCCAAATCAATTTCAAGATCCAACGGTTCCAACAACAGAAAATCACAAAAAGGTGGATAATCGGGCTATATTATCATCAACCGGTAATTCTCTCAAATTGGGCATCAATTATATTGTTTTTCTCCAATCAGGTAGGTGGAATTACTTCCCATTCATATTTATTATGTTTTAGTATAATTTTTATTTTTCTGTAATTTAATTTGAATGAAAAATGGTAAAAATAAAGTAAATACCAGCCCCTTCAAATTATGGTGATAGAGAGCTCAGATTGAAATTCTGAGCTTTCCAATCAATCCAGGAGGGTCAAAAACCCCTAGGATACAATTTTCAAGAAAATCTAACAAGGTTTGGACCCTCAATTGAGAGAGATTAATTCTGGTGGGCCCAGATCAAATCTAGACCCTAGGAATGGCTGAAAACTTCAATTTAAGATTGTGGAGTCATATGAACTCCAAATTGAGATCAGAAAGAAGCTATGGAAAGCTTGTAATGTCTAGTTTCTAATGAAGTCATAATATTTCTAAAATTTATTTCTGTATTTTTCTGTATTTTTCTAAATAAGTGTCCAATTTCTAAGATCTTCAAGATCCGAGGTGATCAGATCTTGGAAATTTATTTTAGTGATGATATAATAATATAATAAAGTAATATCTAGGGTTAATTTGGACAGATCTTGGATAAAATAAGGGATCTACCCTTTATGGTAGAAAAACCCTAAAATAAAAATAAAAATATACAAAGGGACCCACTTGATCAATGAGATCAAGTATGATCAGATCCTTGGGATGGATTAAAGGGGTGATATGATGATGGAATCCAGTTAGATCATGGATGAAATGTGACAAAATCATGTGGATATGATTTTTGGATCTTAATGGATTAAAAGCCCTAAAGTTAATTAAAACCCTTAATCTAAAGGAAAACACCTAAGATCTAATGGTTGGATCATATTTAAAGGTTTATAATAATCTTAATAAAATTAGTTTAATTGTCTTTTATTGGATATATAAGTTTAAATGTGATTTATGTTTTAAGTTTTAATTGTCTTTTATTGGATATAGAAGTGTAAATGTGATTTATGTTCTAAGTTAGAAAGCATGATAGTGTAATCTTTAAATTTTAGTATGATATGCCCTAAATGAGTAATTTTTTAGTAGATTTGATTATCTTAGGATCATGTTAGTGTAAATTAGGATTTAAACATGATTTCATTATGATAGAAGATGTGTTTCATAACTTAGGATCATGTTAGTTTTATTTCACTAGCTTAAGTTATATTCGTAGGAAGAATGTTAGTACTTAGTTGTTAAATTTATATTTGATTTATGCTTTCAAGTTGATGATTTACTTATTGTCATATTTAATTCAATTGTTAAGTAATTGTTAAGATATAAGGAGCATAAATCACCAAAAATGTAAACTAATGAAATATAGAAATTCATGGACAACTAAGATGAATGAATGATTTTGACTTAGTAAGGGCTATAGTTAGTAGGACAATATAAGGAATGATTTATCATTTCCTTGGCCCAAAATAGGAAAATAATGAACATCCATGGATGACATTGTGCATATCCATGGAAATTAATTAAAATCAATTAGAGAAGGGACTTAAGGTAAAGAGCTCATAGGAACCTTGTCAAAGGTTGAGCTAGAACCACTCAGGTGGACTCGAACATTGTGGTTATAGGGGGTATACAAGAGCCAAGTGCTTTTCCCTCACCTCCCATTGACGTAAGAAAGGTCTAAACGCCTCCTTACATGAGGGTTGTATTAACCACTTTTTGAGCAGACTTTAACCGGTAAGTACGGTCATCCCGAAATAAGGAGGAGTTGTCTAGTGATAGGAAGAAATAAATTATCTTCAACCAAGTAAGACACTAACTGGTTGAATAATAATAAGAACATAAAAAGATAGCAAATTATCTAACCCTAATAAAAATAGTAAGTGAGATAAGGATGATCAAACAAGATGAGATCTTGTATGATCAAAAACAATAAGGAAAAAGAAACATCTATGTAAATTAGATTGTTATGTATGATATAGATAGTATTTGTATAGATGATATTAAACCCATGGATATAGGATATTCAAGGAAGAAAGATTCAGATCATCCTACATAAGGATGATCAAAAGACCATGTAGTATGTACCCTTGATTAGAAAATTGACATTATATATATGATTTGACAGATATATGTTGATCGAGACTATGGCAGATTTCAAGGAGTAAGAATACCTTAGTGAGGTAGGTGGATTATTAAGAATGCCTTTACATGAAGATACATGTCTAATACATGATCTTATGTTTTGAAGTATTGACATGTATGATACCAATATATTAAGGTAAATACCTCAAATTAAAATATGATCCAACCAAATGATGAGGAAAATAAGTATTAAATGGTCAAGTTGAGAATTGAGAACAACCCTAAGTGAATAGGAAAGTAGAAAATATTCAGGTCCTAGATAAACAGACAAATAGTCCGATATGTATAAGTATTATTTTACATACAAGCTTGGAGGCTTGGGGTTTTGTTTTAAACGAGGCATAAGCCTGGGGATGCTATGCTAGGAGAGTTAAGAGGGTTTGGCCACCCACTCTCTGAAACTTGATGATATTGAATACCAAGCCTAAGAAAGGCTAAAAGTCGGGTGGGGCAATTATGGGAAGGCCACCATCGTGTGACAGCCATGGTCCTCCCATATGGACATGGATATTGTAATTTCCACCGAGAATGGTATAAGTGGATTATTGAACAGTTATCCCAAGGCCATTGCATTTGTACTGGATCAGACCGCAAGCATAGTAGTCCTTGATTATTTTGCACTATGATGCATATGAAATTGGCATAGTGAAATGCCTTAAGGGATGACATGATGAAATGTCAGGTAATTGTATATTACCAATATTTTTCCCAAGAAGGGAAATTCCCTGTATAGTAACTGGCTGAAATACAAATCTCTTATAATGAAAAGAGTTGATCAGCTTTGTATAGAAATGATGCTTGATTATTTTTACATTTTTAATGGATTTGTCCTTATACAATATGTATGTATAAAGGTGAACACAAATGACAAGGAAATGAGATGTCCTTATAATTAATAGTTATTAATGAATGTGTTTATGATAGAACGAATTATGGGATACTTGAATATTGAGATTATATTGTCAATCACTTACATTCTTATCCCCTACCAAGCATAGCTTGCTGAGATATTGTAAATGTTCGAATGTTTACAATATCTCAGATACAGAGAAGGAGACTTAGGAGCTCAAGACTTGAAGAACAATTGAAGAATAAGTAATCAGGGTATACTTATCGAAACATTGTATTAGAACATGTATTGACTTTTGAACTTTGTAATTTGGAATGTATCTTTGGACAAGTATTGTAAGGATACAATGGGTACGTGTCTTGTGAACCACTTGGATGGATCTGAAGTTTAATAAAAGTATATTCCTTCAATGGAATTTTATCTTATACAAAATTCTACTTATGTTATGTATGAAGTGGTGACTTAGGTTTTACAAAACAAATTCGAAAGAAAAGAATTTCCGCTGCTTTGGTTTGCGAAAAATTTTTACTCTAAGGGCCCTATCTTTACAAAATGTATTATAAAATGTGTTATAAAAACCTAGGTCGCCACAGTTGGTATCAGAGCATTCATCCAAATACAAGACAATCCCAATATGTCCAAGGGAGATATAGTATGAGGAATACTTATAGAAATTTTGGTTTATGAGCAGATGCCGCCCAAGAGAGTTACAAGGCGCATGACTCAAGGTACTTCGTAAAACAATAGGGAGGAATTATCAATGAGCAATATGGAAGAAATGGTAACAAGAGTATTGAGGAACCTTATTCCTAATATACAACGGCCCCAAAGTTCATCACCTCCAGTTGAAGTTCCTAGTATACAGGCACAAGCTCAGCCTGAAGTTAGACCTCATACACCAACACCAGAGATTCCTACACCAGTACAGGGCCAATCTTCCCTTGTACCAAGTGAGGAAGTTCGCAATTCTCCATTATCACCGAAAAGATTGACCAAATGTTGCAAAGATTTCAGAAGATGGTGG
Source organism: Warburgia ugandensis (assembly GCA_035236585.1). Lineage (NCBI taxonomy): Eukaryota > Viridiplantae > Streptophyta > Magnoliopsida > Canellales > Canellaceae > Warburgia > Warburgia ugandensis. The sequence continues at coordinate 41,584,527 of CP141133.1, forward strand.
TTGGATATAATGGCAAGGGTGAAGCGTAAAAGACAGAGGAATGGATCTACGAAGTAGAAAGAACATTTGATGCATTACGTACTCCTCCCGAATTGAAGGTCAAATTTGCTACATACCTATTAAAACAAGATCTTTGCTTTCTGGTGGAGATCAGCCAACAACACCTTCTTCTCAAATTCTAATGAGACTACTTGGGAGGAATTCAAAGAAGTTTTTAATACTAAGTATTTTCCTACCCATGTAAAATCAAGGAAGGAGAAAGAATTCTTAGAACTTAAACAAGGGAACCTATCAGTGGTGGAGTATGATAATAAGTTCACCCAATTAAAGAGATTTGCTACACATATGTGTGATACCGAAAGGCACACTGTGGATAGATTTATGGAGGGACTACAGCAAGCATCGAAGGTGAAAGTGATGGGTACTAAACCCACCACCATTGCCGATTGTGTAGAAATGGCTTCCTGTGTTTGAAGATGAATTCAAGAAGACTCAAACCATTAAGTTTGGAGGAGGAAACTACAACCAAAGGCCTTTTCAGAAGGGCAAGAGACCTTTCAACAATTTCAAAACCACCCAGAATCAAGGGAATCACATAAAAAGAAGGGCTTGTCCGAAATGTAGAAGATTCCATCCTCGGAAATATGTGTCCCACTCCGATACAACAACGACCTCCGATCGGATGTTTTAATTGTGGAGAATTCGGGCATATCTCTGCAAACTGCAACAAACCATTAGCTATTAAGGAGGCAAAACTAGACAATATTCCTCGTCACCAAGGAAGGATATTCGCTATCACTGATGGCCAGCCTGGACCGTCTAATGCGGTAATTGAAGGTACATTACTTGTATCTGACAACCATGCCAAAGTATTGTTTGATTCTGGATCTACGCATTCCTTTATATCTTGCGTATTTGCATCTAGTATACAATTGCCAGTGAAAAACTTGGGATTCAATCTAGATGTAACAACTCCACTGGGTAAAACAGTTAAATTACAAGAATACCTTCATAATGTACCAATAGAAGTACTGGGAAAAAGAAGAGATGTAGACCTCATTTTACTGAACATGGTGGACTTTGATATCATACTGGGTATGGACTGGTTAGCAAAATATTGGGTAATTATGGATTGTCACAAAAAGAAAATCACATTTAGCATACCTGGTGAGGAAGTAGCAGTACTATATGGGAAACAACATGACTTAGACAAATCCATTATTTCAGCTATGAAGACTGTCAAACACATGTCCAAAGGGTGTCAGGCATTTTTAGCAACAGTTGTTGCTTTGGATGTGAAACAGCCCAAGATAACAGAAATTGACATAGTCAGAGAATTCCCAGACGTCTTTCCAGAAGAACTTCCAGGAGTACCCCCACGTAGAGAAATTGAGTTTACCATTGAAGTAATATCTGGTACAACTCCAATTTCTAAAGCACCTTATAGGATGGCCCCAACTGAATTGAAAGAGTTGAAGAGTCAATTACAAGAATTGTTAGACAAAGGGTTTGTTAGACCAAGTAGTTCACCATGGGGAGCACCAAGGTAATAATTGTGAAGAAGAAGGATGGATCTATGAGATTGTGCATGGACTATAGAATGTTGAACAATGTCACGGTTGAAAATAAGTATCCCTTACCTCGCATTCATGATCTCTTTGATCAACTCCAATCTGCTAAGGTCTTTTCAAAAATCGACCTTAGATCAGGATATCATCAATTGCGTATTAAGGATGAAGATATACCCAAGTCAGCATTCAGAACTCGGTATGGACATTACGAGTTTCTAGTCATGTCTTTTGGGCTGACCAATGCACCTGCAGTGTTTATGGATCTCATGAACAGAATTTTTAAGGAATTCTTAGACAAATTCGTAATTGTATTTATTGATGATATATTGATTTACTCTACCAGTATGGAAGAACATCAAGAACACTTACAAATTGTACTAAATACCCTCAGACTTCATAAACTTGTTTGGTAAATTTAGTAAGTGTGAATTCTGGTTAGAGAAGGTCAATTTCTTGGGTCATGTAATTTCCAAGAATGGAGTAGAAGTGGACCCCGCCAAGGTTGAAGCAGTAATGAATTGGGAAAAACCTAAGACTGTAACAGACATACGTAGTTTTCTGGGTTTGGCAGGATATTACCGTAGATTTATTCAAGGATTTTCTCGTATAGCCCTTCCTTTGACTTCATTAACTAGAAAAGGGGTACAGATCAGTTGGAGAGAAGAAAGTGAGGATAGTTTCCAAGAGCTAAAAAAGAGGTTAACTACAAAGACACCGGTATTGACATTGCCATCAGGAAGTGGGGGATACGAAATATATTGTGATGCTTCAGGCAAGGGGTTAGGGAGTGTATTGATGCAAAATGGGAAGGTCATTGCATATGCATCTAGACAATTGAAGAAACATGAAATAAATTATCCAGTACATGACCGGGAGTTAGCATTTGTAGTGTTTGCATTAAAAATTTGGAGACACTATTTGTATGGAGAAAAATTCAATGTATTCACAGATCATAAAAGTCCCAAATCTATCTTCACTCGGGCTGATTTGAATATGAGACAAAGGAGATGGATGGAATACATCAAAGACTATGATTTTGCCATCCATTACCATCCCGGAAAAGCAAACATAGTCGCCGATGCATTAAGTAGACAAACAAGAGCCGTACTTACAAACATCACCATTAAATCAGCTTTTGTAGAAAGAGTCCTCAAGGCCCAAGAAGGGGATACAAGAACTCGGGGATTGTGTACAAAGACGGGGTTTTGTAAGGGTACGAGATGGGGGTATACGTTTTCGGGAGAGATTAGTGGTTCCTACAAATACGTACTTGAGAAAAGAACTATTACAAGAAGCCCATCAATCTAAATTTTCTATACACCCTGGAGGTACAAAGATGTATCGGGATTTGAAAAGAAACTTTTGGTGGGAAGGCATGAAAAGAAACATAGGAGAGTTTGTAGCTAAGTGTCCGAATTGTCAACAAGTAAAAGCTGAACATCAAAGACCACACGGAATGTTACAATCCTTGGACCTTCCAGAATGGAAATGGGACAATATCACCATGGATTTTGTGGTGGGATTGCCATAAACACGGGAAGGTCATGATATGATTTGGGTAATTGTGACAGATTAACAAAGTCGGCACATTTTCTTCCAATTAAACAAAACCGGTCGGTTGACAATCTAGCTAAGTTGTACATAAAAGAAATAGTAAGTCTTCATGGGATTCCTTTATCCATCATCTCGATAGAGATGGGAGATTTACTTCAAGATGTTGGAAGAGCGTACAACAAGCATTGGGAACTTCACTTAGATTCAAGACAAAGATTTCATCCCCAAACGGATGGTCAATCGAAAGAACTATTCGTACACCGGAAGATATGTTAAGGGCATGTGCATTAGATTGGAAGGGAAATTGGGATGAACATCTTCCATTAGTGGAATTTGCTTATAACAACGGTTTTCATGCAAGTAATGGTATGGCACCATATGAAGCATTGTATGGGCGACCATGCCGATCACCAACTGGTTGGAGTGAAGTTGGAGAAAGGAAACTAATGAAGTCGAACTAGTGGAACAAAGTGTACGGACAAGGTTAAAATGATAAAGCAAAGGTTGTTAACAAAGACACGGTCGTCGAAGAGTTACGCGGACAAAAGACGTAGAAATGCGGAATTCGATGTGGGAGAGCATGTGTTTCTAAAAATATCACCGGTTAAAGGGGTTATGAGATTTGGAACCAAAGGCAAACTCAGTCCTAGGTTCATTGGTCCATTTGAAATATTAGAAAGGATTGGTCTAGTGGCTTATAGATTAGCCTTACCACCACAACTCACTGAAGTACACAATGTATTTCATGTATCCATGTTACGAAAATATCTACAAGATGATACTCACATACTTCAAATAATACCAGAGGAACCGAAGCCGATCTAACCTTTGAAGAAAAAGCGATACGGATCTTGGACCATAAGGAATGTAAATTAAGGACCAAAACAATTCCTTTAGTCAAAGTCCTATGGCAACATCACTCTGTCGAAGAAGCTACATGGGAAACAGAGGTAGAAATGAGGAAGACACATCCGAGTTTATTTGATTAAGTTATAGTATTACAAATTTCGAGGACGAAATTATTGTAAGGGGAAGATTGTAATGACCCGAATTTTTGTAAATTATTAAGGAAAATTAATAAAGTTTGAATTTTTAGAAATTAAAATTTGGAATATTAGGTTATTGAAAATTCTCTTTTATAGAGATTATATTATAAATTAAAAAATAGAAATTATGGATGTACTTGGAAAACTGATCGTAACAACATTAAGTACGTTCAATTACGAGTTAAAATGAAAATTCCTTAATTTTTCCATTTGGGGGTAAAATGGTAATTTTACCCATATCCCATATCCAAGAAATAAGACCTCAATATTCATGAAGTACTTAGAAATACGATTCCAACGCCACTAAGTACGCTCGATTGAGTTCGGACAAATATTGCCTATTATTCTCCAATTTTAGAGTTAAAAAGGGCAAAAAGGTCTTTTCACATAAAAGTGGGGCCCACAAAGTGGGCCAAGTTTCTAGAAGCACCAATAATTTCTCAATGCATTATTGCTGGTAGTGGAGATAGTAGTGGAGATTGTAGTGGGAGTGGAGAATGCATTAGTAATTAAAAATTCTAAAGTAATAAAATATCTTATCAAAAGAAATGATAAAAAATTCAAATTTGGCTATAAATATGTCCCAAAAATTTCCAAAAATTTTCACAACCTTAACCACGAAATTTCCAAACCTTCCCTGGAATTTCAGCCCCAAATTCCCCTTCATCCCTCCCCAAACTCTCTTTTCCTTATTTCTCTCTCCTCTTTCTAATTGGAACAAGAGACCTAAATTCAATTAGGCACTCCGTTCCAGGAAGAATCTCATCAATTCCACCGTCCATAACATCCTATACTACAGTATATACAAAATCCCCAAATCAATTTCAAGATCCAACGGTTCCAACAACAGAAAATCACAAAAAGGTGGATAATCGGGCTATATTATCATCAACCGGTAATTCTCTCAAATTGGGCATCAATTATATTGTTTTTCTCCAATCAGGTAGGTGGAATTACTTCCCATTCATATTTATTATGTTTTAGTATAATTTTTATTTTTCTGTAATTTAATTTGAATGAAAAATGGTAAAAATAAAGTAAATACCAGCCCCTTCAAATTATGGTGATAGAGAGCTCAGATTGAAATTCTGAGCTTTCCAATCAATCCAGGAGGGTCAAAAACCCCTAGGATACAATTTTCAAGAAAATCTAACAAGGTTTGGACCCTCAATTGAGAGAGATTAATTCTGGTGGGCCCAGATCAAATCTAGACCCTAGGAATGGCTGAAAACTTCAATTTAAGATTGTGGAGTCATATGAACTCCAAATTGAGATCAGAAAGAAGCTATGGAAAGCTTGTAATGTCTAGTTTCTAATGAAGTCATAATATTTCTAAAATTTATTTCTGTATTTTTCTGTATTTTTCTAAATAAGTGTCCAATTTCTAAGATCTTCAAGATCCGAGGTGATCAGATCTTGGAAATTTATTTTAGTGATGATATAATAATATAATAAAGTAATATCTAGGGTTAATTTGGACAGATCTTGGATAAAATAAGGGATCTACCCTTTATGGTAGAAAAACCCTAAAATAAAAATAAAAATATACAAAGGGACCCACTTGATCAATGAGATCAAGTATGATCAGATCCTTGGGATGGATTAAAGGGGTGATATGATGATGGAATCCAGTTAGATCATGGATGAAATGTGACAAAATCATGTGGATATGATTTTTGGATCTTAATGGATTAAAAGCCCTAAAGTTAATTAAAACCCTTAATCTAAAGGAAAACACCTAAGATCTAATGGTTGGATCATATTTAAAGGTTTATAATAATCTTAATAAAATTAGTTTAATTGTCTTTTATTGGATATATAAGTTTAAATGTGATTTATGTTTTAAGTTTTAATTGTCTTTTATTGGATATAGAAGTGTAAATGTGATTTATGTTCTAAGTTAGAAAGCATGATAGTGTAATCTTTAAATTTTAGTATGATATGCCCTAAATGAGTAATTTTTTAGTAGATTTGATTATCTTAGGATCATGTTAGTGTAAATTAGGATTTAAACATGATTTCATTATGATAGAAGATGTGTTTCATAACTTAGGATCATGTTAGTTTTATTTCACTAGCTTAAGTTATATTCGTAGGAAGAATGTTAGTACTTAGTTGTTAAATTTATATTTGATTTATGCTTTCAAGTTGATGATTTACTTATTGTCATATTTAATTCAATTGTTAAGTAATTGTTAAGATATAAGGAGCATAAATCACCAAAAATGTAAACTAATGAAATATAGAAATTCATGGACAACTAAGATGAATGAATGATTTTGACTTAGTAAGGGCTATAGTTAGTAGGACAATATAAGGAATGATTTATCATTTCCTTGGCCCAAAATAGGAAAATAATGAACATCCATGGATGACATTGTGCATATCCATGGAAATTAATTAAAATCAATTAGAGAAGGGACTTAAGGTAAAGAGCTCATAGGAACCTTGTCAAAGGTTGAGCTAGTACCACTCAGTGGACTCTGAACATTGTGGTTATAGGGGGTATACAAGAGCCAAGTGCTTTTCCCTCACCTCCCATTGACGTAAGAAAGGTCTAAACGCCTCCTTACATGAGGGTTGTATTAACCACTTTTTGAGCGGACTTTAAGCGGTAAATCTTGGTCATCTGAAATAAGGAGGAGTTGTCTAGTGATAGGAAGAAATAAATTATCTTCAACCAAGTAAGACACTAACTGGTTGAATAATAATAAGAACATAAAAAGATAGCAAATTATCTAACCCTAATAAAAATAGTAAGTGAGATAAGGATGATCAAACAAGATGAGATCTTGTATGATCAAAAACAATAAGGAAAAAGAAACATCTATGTAAATTAGATTGTTATGTATGATATAGATAGTATTTGTATAGATGATATTAAACCCATGGATATAGGATATTCAAGGAAGAAAGATTCAGATCATCCTACATAAGGATGATCAAAAGACCATGTAGTATGTACCCTTGATTAGAAAATTGACATTATATATATGATTTGTCAGATATATGTTGATCGAGACTATGGCAGATTTCAAGGAGTAAGAATACCTTAGTGAGGTAGGTGGATTATTAAGAATGCCTTTACATGAAGATACATGTCTAATACATGATCTTATGTTTTGAAGTATTGACATGTATGATACCAATATATTAAGGTAAATACCTCAAATTAAAATATGATCCAACCAAATGATGAGGAAAATAAGTATTAAATGGTCAAGTTGAGAATTGAGAACAACCCTAAGTGAATAGGAAAGTAGAAAATATTCAGTCCTAGATAAACAGACAAATAGTCTGATATGTATAAGTATTATTTTACATACAAGCTTGGAGGCTTGGGGTTTTGTTTTAAACGAGGCATAAGCACAGGGATGCTATGCTAGGAGAGTTAAGAGGGTTTGGCCACCCACTCTACGAAACTTGATGATATTGAATACCAAGCCTAAGAAAGGCTAAAAGTCGGGTGGGGCAATTATGGGAAGGCCACCACCGTGACAGCCATGGTCCTCCCATATGGACATGGATATTGTAATTTCCACCGAGAATGGTATAAGTGGATTATTGAGCAGTTATCCGGCGCGTATGTACGGATCGGCCGCAAGCATAGTAGTCCTTGATTATTTTGCACTATGATGCATATGAAATTGGCATAGTGAAATGCCTTAAGGGATGACATGATGAAATGTCGAGGTAATTGTATATTACCAATATTTTTCCCAAGAAGGGAAATTCCTGTATAGTAACTAGCTGAAATACAAATCTCTTATAATGAAAAGAGTTGATCAGCTTTGTATAGAAATGATGCTTGATTATTTTTACATTTTTAATGGATTTGTCCTTATACAATATGTATGTATAAAGGTGAACACAAATGACAAGGAAATGAGATGTCCTTATAATTAATAGTTATTAATGAATGTGTTTATGATAGAACGAATTATGGGATACTTGAATATTGAGAATATATTGTCAATCACTTACATTCTTATCCCCTACCAAGCATAGCTTCTTTGAGATATTGTAAATGTTCGAATGTTTACAATATCTCGGTCTGAAGAAGAAGGAGACTTAGGAGCTCAAGACTTGAAGAACAATTGAAGAATAAGTAATCGGGGTATATCCCTCGAAACATTGTATTAGAACATGTATTGAATTTTGAACTTTGTAATTTGGATTGTATATTTGGACAAGTATTGTAAGGATACAATGGGCTGTGTACTGTGAACCACTGGATGGATCCTGAAGTTTAATAAAAGTATATTCCTTCAATGGAATTTTATCTTATACAAAATTCTACTTATGTTATGTATGAAGTGGTGACTTAGGTTTTACAAAACAAATTCGAAAGAAAAGAATTTCCGCTGCTTTGGTTTGCGAAAATTTTTTACTCTAAGGGCCCTATCTTTACAAAATGTATTATAAAATGTGTTATAAAAACCTAGGTCGCCACAATCTTGATGACACAAATGTTATTGATAGAAATCTAAGCATTAAATTTTAAATCTTTAAGTAAGATCTCATCTGAAAATACGCTAATCAATGATTGATAGCCTAAGGATGGATCTAATCGTTGAATTGTGATGAATATCAATTTAATAGAATTGACACCCAATTATCTTCCAAGTAGGTGTGATCTATGATAGATTAGGGTTCTGTTAGACCTAGTAGAACACTGGCCATTGATTGGTGAGCTAATATGATAGATTCAACCGTACATTGTTTAAGATCGTCAAATTATAAGTTTGAAATTTTAATCCAAAGATGAAGACCTCTTGGTATGACCTCTATTTATTGATCTATGGTATGAAATGGTAGATCTATATGCAAGTCAATCCTGATCTAAGAGGAGCACCCATAGGTAACAAATTTGACCATTGATAGGTAGTACTGAAGTCTAAATCGATGATCTAAGGAGTTGATCTGTAAATCTAACTGATGATCATTAGAGACTGAGAAATAATACTTAGATTCTTACCCTTAAATTATATTCAAGACCCCACAAAGATCTTGAAGGAGATCTAGGATTCAAATCAAAGAAAAAAACGAACAACACCTAAGGGACACCCTTGAGGTAGGTAGTCTGATGCTACTAAGTTTCAAATAAATTCCAAAACCTAAATGTTTTACTTGAAACTATTTTTATGTGTAATATGCTTTTGGAAATGATACTGAGATATGATATTTTTATAATGAGCATGCAGAGTATTCTCACGAACTTGAGTAATGATGTTATTGCTTATATCTTTCAAGGTCTAGTTTTCTCTTGAATGAAAAAAGAGTTTTATATATGCTTTATTGCATGTTTTGAAATAGGATTGCACAAAGTGCATGATTTAGCATGTGTTAATTACTTAAAAATTGGTACACACACACACACACACGCATACGCACGCACACACACACACACATTTATCTTTTCAAGCTAGTGAGCTTGGTGCGCACTATGCTAAGAGGTTGTTTGTGTACAGGATTGGCCTCCCGGCCTCTAACCACCAAAGGTGGTAGGTATCATTGCCCAAAGTGGCACCTGTCCCTTTCTCGACTGTTGTGGTACTAGGACTACAGTCGACTGTGGAGGTTGTGGTGCCTGGTCTTTAGATACTAAAAACACACAATTTCAAATATGTCTGGTAATGAGCATAGTGGACCTTATGATTTCTATTGTAGTATCACCGTACATGGTGCATTGAGATAGTCTTAGATGAGTACTAATGACCAGTCAGCTAATGTGTTCACCGAGATACCTATGTGCAGAAAAACTGTTGTAGGGTTGGGATATCTAGCATCGGGTTTTATCTATTACTACTTTAATAAGTTAGTAATTTTTATATTGTTATTGATTGATTTATTTTGTTGAAAATTTTAATACTTGATATATATATATGCAAATGATTTATGCATGAATACTCATGTTTACCTAAGATGATTGCATGATTTTATTACCTAAAAAACCCTTCTTAAATTTATATATGATGCATGCTGTGTTTCAAATTAGTAGTATTAGATCACCTACTGAGTATGTTAAATACCCAACTAATATTTTTACAGATAAGCTCCAAAAGGATTAGAAGAAGCATCAGGAAATATTAGTGTTATGATCGATCAAGTAAGTGAAGATAAAGATAAGTATGAATGTAAGTATATGACTTATCCTTTGGACATGTATATGTAACTATTAAGTTGGACTGTAAGCTATGATTGGCTAGATCTAGGATGCATATATTTTTGTCTTAGTTAAAAAAAAAAATTATTTTGTTCTCTTGGAAGTAAATGATATTTGGGGTCTTTAAAATGAATTTAAAATAAAAGATTTTTCTACTGCACTACGTTGTCTTTTATAAAAGTGTTTTAAAATAGGGCTAGACTATGCATTAGGAATTAGTTTTGTATTTAAAAATGCATGTGAAAACCCGAGTCATCACAACTAATATCCGCATGCCAATTTATTATATGCACTGGTAGCTTTGTCCTTTAGTGTGTCTTAGGGGCTAATCCAATAAAAGAGAATGCATATGATGTGGGACCTAGATATGACATCAATAGAACCACTCAGAAAGAGAAAATGTGGTAGATAAAAGCGATTTAATACAGCCGCAGAGTCCTAGCAAACTCATATGCCATCATCTCGTTATCTCTCTACTAAGTGATGATGATATTATATAATGAGGAATGCTAAATAGACACTCCTACACGTAGTGTCCAAGTCTACAACTTTTCATGGATCCTAGCTTTTTATGACCTCACTCACTTATTTGATTACTTCAGTAGTGGATGGTTGCTAAAAATCATGTCAATTAGCTCTAGTTGGGGCATGAAATTGAGATTGTTTGTTTCTTCAAAGTTTCTAAACATTCTATTTTTCAAATAAAAGGTTTCAGATGTAAGAATCATCTAATGCACATGATTTTTCATTGAATAGACATCCACAACTAGAGCATTTAGATGAACAAGTCAAATCATGTAGAAGTACTAGTGGGTCCACCAAAGTATCATACATGGATGCTCTTACATGGAGCATCCATCTATAATTCTTTTTTAAGAAGAATGCTAAGATAACTATGGCAAGTGGGTCCATATTTGGGTGTCTCTACATTCATTTTCTAGGATTTGTAGGCCTCACAAATATCTTGGTTGAATGACCCTAAACTTTGCTTTTGGATTCTAAAATTACTTTCACCATCTATTCTACCACACTAAAAAACAATGTGTTGATCATTCCAATTGAGCAATCTTTTGCCATGACCTCTATAAGATAAAGCTAAAATTTTGAAAGGTTTTAACAATGCCACATTTGGGTCCCTAGATGTACTTTTCATAACGATGCCACATCTTATAATCTTTCTTTCACATGGTGTTTGCCCATGTGATCAAAACAAGGATTTTCACTTAAAAGAATGTGGATCCTAGGTGATTGCTAATCCAACCTATTCATCTCGTGGGAAATGGACAATTTTGCTATTGGTTTATTTTGAGACGTAATTACATCATGAAGGGATAATTGGATTAATTGTTCCATAATTGGCCATTAATGAATGGGATGCCCTTGATGTTATCCTTGATTGGATGATCTTGAGCCCTCAATTCATAAGTGTCTTATATGATTCTACCATCAAATGGAAACTATTAATTTTTGTCTGAACATATCTTGTAGATGAAACATTCATTTATCTTGAGATAAAAACCAAGTGGGTTGCATTTTTCTTATCTAAAATTTCAATGGGGTTGATCATGCTAAGATAATGCTGATTAAAGTGTTATTTTCTATTTTGTATACTACAAAAATATAGAAGAAGAATTGTCATTAAGGCCAACACAACTAAACTCAAGAGAGAGAGAGAGATACTCTTTAATGTTGGTTTATTAAACCATGGTTGTTTCTCTTTTACTATAGTAGCCTATGAAACTCACTAGGGAACAAAGTTGTTAGTGAGCCTATACAAAATGGGCATGCAGATACTAGGTCTCTTGAACTTCACTATTTGAATTTCCCTATAGTACTTCTTCTAACTAGGCTCATAAAATATGTTTCAAGCACTTTAGAATAAGCGATCTTGTTGCTTTTTTGGGCCAATGTATAGAAAATCTCCAACTCAACTAAACCGTTTAAGGATGATATTGTTTCTCTCCCACTCTAAGCACCCTTTAACTGATTTTGACTCCACTTAGAAAATCAAAAGCCAAAAATAAAATCCCTACTTATTTGCATTTCCTAAACATCTCATTTGTTCATAATTATAAAGGGAATTCAGCCAAAAGGCCTTGAAGTATCAAGAGCATAAAAAATGTCAAGCAGAGACAAAATAGTCATGTGGCTACATGACCAAAACATTGTAAACGAATCGCCTAGATTGGTGTTCCTTCTAGAGTAATCCATGTTGCACTATATCAAAAGTACACATATGGTAGCATAACTCATAATCCATGTACATGTGCTCCCTTTTGGATGATGATGGAAGCATCCAAATGATGATGTATTCATGTGGCCACATAACCATGGTCATGTGACATGATCAAAGTTGTGCTACTCAATCTAAAGTCATATGATCACATGATCTAGATAGCTAGCAGAAAATTATATATGTTGCAATATAATTGGCTGTAGGTATGCCTTGAAATTCTATATAAATGAGTTTCATCCATGACATGGGAGTTTCTCTAATTTAGAAATCAATTATGGATCAAGGAGGACAAGATTGGTCTAGAATTGGGTGTCCTAGATTAGTTTATTTTTGGACATCTTAGATACTTAAGAAATGGATGACTTAGATCTTCAAAGCAAGAATGTCATGGATCAATAATGATGGATGTCTTGGATCATCAATGATGAACTTCTTAGGGCAGCTAAAGATGAACATCTTCAATCACCTATAAATGGACATCTTAGATCTACAAAAGGTAAACATCTTGATTACTCAGTGAATAATGTCCTATTGTCCATTCCAGAACATTTGTATTTTCTTTAGTAAAAAAATCTTCATAAAGTTCTCCTTGGTGAAGATGTGTTGACTAGTTAAACATCTCAAATTAGAAAAAATAAGGAAACTTCTTGTATGTAAAGTTATCGAACTTAAGAAACTACTTGTATGAAAAATACCTATATGAAAATTGCTTGAATGGGTGTAGGAAACTACATAGGGCTTAGCAATTTTTATTTATGAAACACCCTACTTTAGGAAATCATTGTTTGGAAAGTACCTTAGTCCTAGAAACTATTATTTAGTTTAGGAAACTATTATTTTAGGAAGCATAGTCTAGTATTAGTCTTGGAAATTACAGATGATTGGAGGGCCATTTCCAATCTATTTAAATACCCTTGTCCCATAAATCAAAGCATAGTTAATCTGGAATTTTTTTCATTGAAGAAAATGTGAGTGAATCTTAGCTTTCTTTAGTCTTTAGTATCTCTTGGAGGGATCCTAAAGGTGTGAGGCACCTAGTTATGTATATTTAAGATAGTGATTCTTTTGCATCCTTAAAGTGGTGAGATAGTTATATCCATTAGTTATGTATCTCCGTGGTGGTGGTTCTTCTATATCCATAGGGTGGGGAGCTATTTTAATCTATTGTACTATATTTTATTTTATCCTTTTATCCAGTATCATATTAGTATCAAAGCATAGTTGTGATGGTGTTTCAAGCATGGGAAGAGGTTAATTCGGACAATGATGCTCAGAATTTGGATATAGATGACCTAAGGAGACAAATCAAACTACTCTAAGAAAGCCTGGAGCAATATAGCAATCATTGTGATAGGGAATGTGAGAAATTAAATGTTGAATCCTATAACAATGGCTTAGATGGTTCTCTTTCCTTTTCCGCAAGAAGTTGAGGTTCATATATGAGATGATCATCAAGCAACACTCTTAGAAGGAAGTGTGATTTTTACTTTTTAGAAGTGAAATTAAACATTCTAGAGTTTAAAGGGAAAATGCAACCTGATGAATTTCTAGACTAGCTTGATATTGTTGAATATGTTTTCAAATAGGAGTTCTCGTGGGATGCTAAGGTAAAATTAGTTGCTCTTAAACTTAGAAATTACCTTCATTATGGTGGGAAATTTTAAAAAAATAATGAATGGGTGAGAGAAGAAGCAAGATTAAAAGTTCAAAAAAGATGAAGAAAGAGTTGAAAAGAAGATTTTTGCCTGAAAATTATAGAATGGATATGTTTTTGAAATCCAAAATCTAAAGAAGAAAACATGAGTGTTGAAGAATATACTACTGAATTGGGTCACCTTATGTTAAAGAGTGAAGTAGTGGAGCCTCAAGAGCAAACCTATCACATTTCTTAGGTGGTTTAAAGAAAGAAATTTGAGATACAATACATTTACAATAGTACATGTCTTTCATTAGTGTTAGAAAACTTGCTTTAACGATGGAAAAACAAGAAAAATAAGTTTCAAAAAGTGCATTTTTATAGATCTTTTGGAAAGATAAATGCTTCCAATCTAGGGAATGTTTCTTCTCCCAAACAAGTACCTGGTAAAAGATTTTTGAAAAACCAATCCGAGGGTGATGACAAGAAGCAATATGCTCCCTCAAATTCAAGTTTGAGGAGATGCTTCAAATGTCAAGGTCTTGGACAAATAGCCTCTGAATGTTTGAACCGTAAAGTGGTTGCACTAGTGGAGAAAGAATCAGAATTTGAAGATGAAGAAGAATATCAATCATGTCATCACAAGGAAGAAGATATCATCTATGATGATCAAGGTGAGATGTTGGTTGTGCAAAGAAGCTTAAGTGACGATGATGATTGGCTATGCTACATTATCTTTCATATGAGATGCACATCTAATGGAAAGGTATGTGATGTTACAATTGGCAGGGGTGCTTGTGAGAATGTTGCTTCTATAGATTGGTGAATAAATTGAAGTTGGAAAAGATCCCCCTCATCAACCTTATAGCTTAAGTGGCTAGATAAGGACATCAAATCAAGGTAACTCATCAATGCCTTATCTCTTTCTCTATTGGAAAAAGGTACAAAGATGAATTTTGATCTGTTATATTTCCAATGGATATATTTCACTTACTATTGAGACATCCTTGGCAATATGATAGGAAAGTCCAACATGATGGTTTTAGAAATACTCACTCTTTTGTTTTCAATGGTGAGAAAATTGTAATAGCACCATTAAAACCAAAGATTTCTTCTAGAGCATCTGAGGTGGTTCAATTGAGCAACAAACATAATATTGATTCATTTATTGAAGTTTTGAATGTTGCAAGCTCCGCTGATATAATAGATGATAATTTTAAAAGAAACCTACAACCAGCCTTCACTTGCCATGTTTGAAGATGTTTTTCCTAAAGAAATTTCTAATGGTTTACCTCTTATGAGAGATATAAATCATTGTATTGATTTGTTCCTAGGGCTATCCTTCTTAACAAAACTGCATATTGAATGAGCCATGAAGAGCATGAAGAACTACAATGGCAAGTAGATGAATTGATTGCTAAAGATTTTGTTTGAGAAAGGATGAGTCCTTGTGCAATACCTGCCTTTCTTGTACCAAAGAAGGATGGAACATGAAGAGTGTGCATTCATAGTAAAGCAGTGAACAAAATAATGATCAATTACCATTTTCCTATCCCTCACATTGATGATCTACTACATTAACTCCATGAAGCTACTACTTTTTCAAAGATTCATCTTTGTAGTGAGTACCATTAATATCAAATGAGACTAAGTGATCAAAGGAAGATAGATTTTAAAAACTAGAGACAGACTCTATGAGTGGTTGGTTATGCATTTTTGTTTATCTAATGCTCCTAACACTTTCGTGCATTTGATGATTGTATCTTTAAAGCTTTTAGTGAAATATTTTGTGCTTGTCTACTTTGATGATACTTATGTATACATAAAAGATGAGGAAGAACATTTTAGTCATCTTTCACAAGTATTACAAACTTTGCGAGAATAGAAATTGTTTGAAAATCTAAAGAAGTACAATTTCTTCATCTATAGCCTTATCTTTTTAGGTTATGTTGCTTCATCGATAGGCTTATCTTTTGATGGTCTAAAGATGGATTCGTGTAAACTTGATGCTATTCTTAGTTGGCCAATTCCTCAATTTCTTCATGATATTAGAAGCTTTCATAGTCTTGCTTCTCTCTATTGACGATTCATAAAAAATTTCAGCACCATCATTGCTCCAACTACAAAATGTCTGAAGGATGGAAATTTCAAGTGGATGAAGAAGCACAATGAGCTTTGAAATCATAAAAAAAGTAACCAATGCTCCTATTCTCTCTTTACCTAACCTTGATTGTATCTTTAAAGTTGATTGTGATGCTTCAACATGGGAATTGCTACTATCTACTCCAAGAAGGAGAACCAATTACCTTCTTTAACAAGAACCTCAATGATTTTCACATAAATTTCTCTACTTAGGACAAGGACTTCTATAAAGGAGTTAGAAAACTAGAGCCAATACTTGCTTCCATCATCATTTTTGCTATTTTTCAAATCATGAAGCCCCAATATTTCTTCAAAGCTAACAAAAGTGAAGCAAAAGACATGGCACGTGGGCTCAATTTATCCAATCTTTTAGTTTTGTGATCAAGCATAAATCATGTACTCAAAACCTAGTTGAAAATGCCTTAAGCATGAGACATTCTTTGATAACTACTCTAAATGCCCAAGTTGTTGGTTTTGAAATAGTTAAGAACTTTATGCACATGATTCCTACTAGGGTTTGATATGGAACAATTGTGACCATGGTTTTATCATCAATTTCTAATCTAAGATGAGTTTCTCTTCAAAGGTGATCTTATATATTCCCTAATATTCCCTTAGAGAAGCAATTATCTTTAAAACTCATGATGGAAGTTTTACTAACATCTTGAGTGAGATACTCTTGCCCTTGTGAAAGATAGATTCTTTTGGCCAAAATTAGCAAGAGATGTTTCTAAGCATGTGCAACATTGCACAACATGTCCTCTAGTGAAAAGTTGGCTACATAACACATGTTTAGATTATTTCTATTCCTAACTCTCCTTAGGAAGAGGTAAGAATGAAATTTGTCATTATGCTACCAAGAATGCAATGACATAAAGATTCAATTATGGTGGTTGTTGACTGTTTCTCAAAAATGGCACATTTCATAGCGTACACTTAGACTATTAATGTTTAACATGTGGCAATCTTATACTTTGAAGTTGTTAGACTTCATGGCATTCCCTAAATTGTTATGTTGGATCAAGATCTCAATTTTATGAGTCGCTTTTAGTTCACTTTATAGAGAAAGTGTGGATCTAGGCTTCAATTCAATTTGTCTTATCATCCTCAAATTGATTGGTAGACTGATGTTGTTATCAAAAGTTTAGGAAATCTACTGTGAAACTTTGATAGAAACAACATTTGACGATGCAATTTGTTTTTAGTTCAAGATAAATTTGCTTTCAATAATTTCTATAATCAAACTATAGGTTGTAGTCCTTTTAAAGGTGTGCATGAAAAGAATCCTTTAAGTCCAATGGATTTAGTACCCTACCATTAGCCAATTATTTTAGTGGAGATGTTGAGGAGATAGTTAAGCAAATCAAGAATATGCGCAAGTAGATCTAAGCAAAGATTGAAAGGCAAAATGACAAGTATAAAGAACAAGAAGACAAGCACAAAAAATTTGTTGAATTTCATGAAAGAGATTTGGTGTGGGTGCACCTTGGAAAGGATCAATTTCCTCAAGACCACACTTCAAGCTCAAGCTAAGAGTAGCAAGTCCTTTAAAGATTTTGAAGAAAATTGGTTAGAATGCATATAATGTCAAGCTACTAATAGAATTTGAAATATCAAACACTTTTAATGTAGCATATCATTCACCATACAAAGGAAATGACAATATAGACAACTCGAGGATGAGTTCTTTTCAACCTAAGGGAACGACATAGGAGTGTCTCTAATTTAGAAGATCAATTATGTATTAAAGGAGAACAAGATCGATCCAGAATTGGGAGTCCTAGATAGACCTATTTTGGATGTCTTGGATTCTCAAGAAATGAATGTCATGGATCAATAAGGATGGATATCTTGGATCATGAATGAATGTCATTTAGGAAACCACTAAAAGTAACTAAGTCTTAGATGCTATTATTTAGTATAGAAAACTATTTTTTAATAAGTTGCTAATCTAGTATTGTCTTGGAAACTACTTATGGTTGAAGAGCTGTTCCCAATCTATTTAAACTCCCTTGAAGCATGAATCAAAGCATAATAAATTTGATGTGTCTCATTAATGGGAATAGAAATATTACATGTAATACCTCTATATTTGACATTTTAACCCTGAAAAATCTTAGATATCACTAATTATAGTTTGATCTACATTTTGCAAGATTAGTTTAAACCTAAGAAAAACATGCAAATTTTCCATTCAAAACCTCGAAAGATTAGTTTGAGCAAAGTTATGGGCCCACCTACCAAAAATTAATAAAGATCGAAAGTTCCCAATGTAGAATGGTTGTTGTTATCATTTTCAGCATAGTTAAAACCCCTAAAAACATTGTCAAACCTTATCTATGCAAAAGAGGTTGTCACTACCAAAAAGTAGGGTGGAAAAACTTTCACGCATGCATGCATGCAAATCCATCACCTTCGGAGAGCTTCTCAATTAAGCTTGAGAGCCACACATGTCAAAGGAAGCATGCATGTGAAGCACACTAAAGCTGGGGCTATAGAAGATCTAATTCCCTCACTTTTTTCTCTTTATTTCAAAATAGGGACCACCAACATAATCTACATGATTTCTCCATGCATAATGTGACAATCCACTCTCATCCACATGATTTCCATGGAAAAAATAAAGAGAATTAATTAAGTAAAAATGGGAAGAAGTGAGGGAGTAAACACGGGAAATTGACTATCAGGTTTCATCGAGGAAATTCAAGAAAGAAAAGATGAGATCATTCTACATCCAAGACCATCCTGAAGTAACCAATGAGAAGACATCAAAGTTGGGATGGACCAATAGGAAGTGGCAATGCAAGAGAGAAGAAATTGAGCTATGACTAGTGGAGAAAATTTTTGTGGGCTGTCCACCAAAATTTTAGGAGTCAAAATGTGTTCTACATAGGGGAACACATGTTTTTCAATTGAATTTGATTGAGTAGAGAGAAAAATGATGGAATGAGGAGAGAATAAAGGAAAGGAATCTATGTAGATAAGGAAATCTCTACTAAATCCTAGCCATCTACTCTAGGGCATTCTAATCTAACAGATGAGCAGAAAGAAGCATTAAACTATATCCTATTGATGGGAGACTTCAAAGAGATCTTTGGCATCCATCTATGGCTAAAGCATGATCCAAGGGAAGATAAATGAAGCCAAGATGTGAAAACCCTAGCCTCCATTGTATGCTACATTCTAAGAGGAGAAAAAATGTTTTCTTATTGAAGAGCCACCCCATGCATTGGATTCAAAGGGGTCCTACATGATTTTTCTCAAAGGAAGCTTCTTAAGAGAGATAGACATAAGGAAAGATGATAAGGGATAAGGAAAGATAAAGGATAGGAGGGAGTTTCCATTAGGAAACTTCCGCCTCCAAGTTTACTCCACGTGAATCAAAAGGGAGCAAAAACAAGCTTCGATGCATTATTCATTCCATTATCCTTCTTCTCACTTAGCTCCAGTGTAGAAGGGAGAGAAGAGGTGGACCAAAGTGGAGGTTCTGAACCCTAGAAGACCACATAAAGTGACAAAACAAAGAGAAGAATCATCCAAGGAAAAGCTTTGGGGAAGATAATAGGTAGGAGAGGTGATAAGTGTTCAATTTTGTATAAAAAGAACCCAATTAGTAGCCCATGTGTGATAACTTATACGAATAAATTAGGGTTTGTGGCTAAAATTTTGAAACACATGAATTTTTGACCTAATAATTCAAAAGTTTGACATTTTGCAAGTTAAAGAGCTAATCCAGAGTAAGTATGTGAATGATCATAATTTGCTAGGACTTAATTAAGGTTTTTCATCTTTTGTAGGTGCTGAGAAGGGAATTCAAAGGCCAAGCTTGATAGAAATAAGAATTAAAGTCATTCATGAGGTTTGTCAGTCTAACTAGGAAACTTAAGCAAGCCAAAGCCTAAATGTTATCAATGAAAGGTGTGATAAAGGTTTAAGACTATACTAGGGCAAGATAAGAAGGCAATTGGAGAAGCAAAAGGTGACTAGAAATGGACCTAAGCCTAAGCCATGCATTTCCATTACCTTTGCATGGGAACCATTAAAGCCACCTTAGTCATTAAAGCCCTTAAAAAGGGATGATAAGCCACATGAGCTACTCAAACCTTGAAGCCACTAATGAATGAGCTATCAAAATGAGTGGCACATGGAGACACATGATTGGAGCATCAATTCAAGCAACTTTCCTATATAAAAAGTCTAATTTTGAAGGATTTTGAGAGATTAATGTAAAAGGTAAGATGATCTTGCATTAAGGGACTCATCAAGAGAATAAATCCACTTTCCTAACTCATTTCTCATTCCTAATCCACCATTCATCCTAGGGTTCCACATTATAAAGTCTATGAAGGGTCTACCATATTAGAAGTGGATACCCTTTACTTAGTTGTCAAAATCAAGTGGTTACCTAATTAGGAAACCTTAGATCTAAGCCCTTGCAAACATGTAAAAACCCTATGTCTTCTTCCACTTTCCTTTTAAGAAAAAATGATGCATCACCCTTCCTAATTAGGAAACCAGCCAGCTCATGACTCTCTCTCTCTCTCTCTCTCTCTCTCTCTCTCTCTCTCTCTCTCTCTCTCTCTCTCTCTCTCTCTCTCTCTCTCTCTCTCTCTCTCTCTCTCTCTCTCGCTCTATTATGTCATCCTTATTACATCATCTCCACCTAACTTTCCAATTTACACTCTTCTTTCCATCTAGCTTTTTATTTCTTATTTGTAACCATTCTACTAGTTTTTTCTTTGTTATTCATTCAAGATTTTAGTTAACTCTTTCTAGTTGTGACAGCCAAGAGAAGTAGCTAGCTTAGAAACTTGAATTTCTCCCTTGAAATTTCACGTTTTTCACCTTATTCCCACCTTAGTTTTAGGTCCACTTTTCATAGTTAGTTCCTACATTTAGCCATATTTTCTCTTGAATTCCTTCATGGGTTTTCTTTGCATTTCATTAGCATTAGATTGAATTTCTGTTGTTGTCTAGATAGGATTTTATGCTTAGGAATTGGATGCAATTTTTAGCTTTTGAACATGTACTATGCATCTAGTTTTGGGTGTAATTTGGTGTTGAATTAATGAAATTCATTGAGGTTTCTTATTATGGAATGATTCTCTTATCAATTTACTTTAGATCTAATTTGTTTCCTTGCATAAAATTTAAGGTTTCAATTGCTTCCTCATGTTTGAATTTTTTTTATGTTCTTAAGTGCTTAAAATCTAGAATTTTTCTCCTTAAGTTTGTGCTTTGATTCCAGCCATTAAAACATCTTATTCACTCGAATCCTTTGAATAAATTTAGCTTTTTAAGTTTTTTATTGATTTAATATCTTAGCTTGCATTTTTAAAAAAAAATTAAAAGAGTCAAATCTAGACCCTTTTGTACCTATGAACCATGCACACAATCCTTGGATCATGTGCATGGTAAATATGGTTATTTACTTTTGATTCTTGCTTCATTAACTTACTTAATCTTGTTTTACCCATAGTTAATTTATCGTTTTGCATCTTAGTTTAGGTTTATAAAGTTTACTTTTTGAATTTTGGAAAGTTCCATCTTTATGAAGTTTCAGGATTTAGAAAGTCTCCCTAATTGTAGTTTTCTTTCATTCGTGTTTTAAATTTCTTGTTAAATCTAGTTACATATAATTAGTTGCTTATTTTTGTATATTATTTTAGTGTGAGAAAGTTTCCTATTTTGATTTTAGAAAGTTCTATTTTTAGCATGTTTCTAATTCTAATTTGAGAATTTGTTATTTTAGGAAAGTTTCTAACTTGAGTAGTTTCCTTAAGATTAGTTGCCTAAATTGATTCATTCTAATTTAACATTAATTTCCTTTAATCAATTGCATGTTAGTTATGTAAGTTTCCATTCTAATTTCTTAGATTTATTTTTAGTAAGCCTCTTTTAAGTTCAGTTTCTAATTCCATGCATGTTTTCATTTTATGTTACTTTAAATTCCTAATTTGATCACAACTCTTTTTCATTAGATGAAGTTAATTGATCTAAACATAATCCAAAATTGCAAATTTTGAGATTCCTCATTGGATTAACCTCGCTTTCATAAAAATACTACATTGATTCATGCACTTGCAAGTAATTTTAAAACTAGATCAAGTTTTTGGAACCGTTACTAGGGAATCGCAATGAATTTGTGGTTGGATCTTTATTTAGATTGTTTATCTTTAGTCATAGTCTTAGGTTGCATTAGATTAGGATTTTTGCATTACATTTGCATATCTTGCTAATTCCTCATAAATTGACATGCCCTTCTTTTTTGTGAGAGAGGAATTTGGCAAAAGAGCAGCTACGATCTTATGGGCCAAAGCTTCATCACATTTGAATTTTGTGGGTATATTCACCGTAAACCCTCACGAGGCAAACTCATCTGCTAGGGATAACCAAGGGGGTTTAATGGCTGATTGCATTTGCTAAATGTAATCGTGAGTGCTTAAAAAGTGACAACTATTTTGGTTTCATGATTTTTTGTATATTTTATGTGGAACTATCAAAATTCTGGTTAGGGAGTATGATAAGTGTTCAATTCAGTATAAAAAGTACCTAATTGTAGCCTATGTGCTATAACCTATAGTAATAAATTAGGATTTTTGCTCGAAATTTTGACACAAATGCATTTGTGACGTAATAATTCAAAATTTTGAAAATTTGCAGGTTTAGGAGCTAATCTAGAGTGAGTATGTGAATGATCATAATTTGCTAGGACTTAATTAAGTTTTTTCATCTTTTTTAGGTGTTGAGAAAAGAATTAAAGTCATTCATGAGGTTTCTTAGTCTAACGAGAAAATCTAAGCAAGCCAAAGCCTAAATGTCATCAATCAAAGATGTGATGAAGGTTTAAAACTATCCTAGGGAAAGAGAAGAAGGAAATTGAAGAAGCAAAATGTGAATATAAATGGACCCAAGCCTAAGCCATGCATTTCCATCACCTTTGCATGGGAGCCATTGAAGCCACCTTAGCCATTAAAGCCATGAAAAAGGGATGATAAGCCACATGAGCTACTCAAGCCTTGAAGTCAAGCATTGAAGGCACTTAAACCACCAAGGAATGTGCCATCAAAGTGAGCCATTAAGTCAAGGAGTAGTAGAGACACATGATTGGAGCATCAATTCAAGTAACTTTCCTATATTAAAAGTCTGGTTTTTAAAGGATTTTGAGAGATTAATGTAAATGGTAAGATGATCATGCATTAAGGGATCCATCAAGAGAGAAAAATCCACTTTCCTAATCAACCATTCATCCTAGGGTTCCATATTATGAAATCAAGGAGGGAGCCACCATTCTAGAAGAGGACACACCCCTTGTTTAGTTGGAAAAATCAAGTGGTTTCCTAATTAGGAAACCCTAAATCTAAGTCCATGCAAACATGTAAAAACCACAGGTCTTCTTCCAAAATTTCCTCCCTATTTTCTTTCTTATTTCCCTCACTCTTCCCACCATTCAAATTTGATTCAATTAGGAGAGTAGAGAGCCACTTTTGTTCTAAGGAAAATAACACCTCCCCTCTTCCTAATTAGGAAACTAGCTAGCCCATGACTCTCTCTCACTGTTATGTTATCCTTATTATATCATCTCCACCTAACTTTCCTCCTTTGAACTCCACTACATCCCTAGATCTAGATCACCACCTCTTTCATAGATTAAACATTCATCAAATTAGAAGTTAAAACATCTACAAATCTCCCATTGAATCCAACTTTTTTTTCTAAGCAGAGGTGGGTGAGACACCTTGAAATCAAGCTCTCTTTTGGTGCTTTGCTGCTTCTAGACTTTAGGACTTCTTTGATGATTTTATTCTTTTGGATTCTAGTTATTGTCTTGGTTATTTTCTCTCCAATTTATGTTAGTAGTTTGCTTGCTTTACTTTACTTTTTATTGTTTACTTTCCATTGTTTTGCTTTCTAGTTTACACTCTTCTTTCCATCTGGCTTTCCCTTTCTTCTTTGCAACCATTCCACTAGTTTTTTCTTTTTTATTCATTGAAGATTTTAGTTAACTCTTCTCTAGTAGTGGCATCCAAGAGAATAGCTAGCTTAGAAACTTGGATTTCTCCCTTGAAATTTCATGTTTTTCACCTTATTCCCATCTTAGTTTTAGGTCCAACTTTCATAGTTAGTTCACACATTTAGCCATCTTTTATCTTGAATTCCTTCATGGAATTTATTTGCTTGTCATTATACTTTAGTTTGTGAGAATTATATTGCATTCCTAATGTTGCTTAGATAGGATTTTATGCTTAGGAATTGGATTCGATTTCCAGCTTTGAAAATGTACCATGTGTCAAGTTTTGAGTGTAATTTGGTGTTGAATTAATGAAATTCATTGAGGTTTCTTGTCATCTAATGATTCTCTTATCAATGTAATATAGATCTAGGTTGTTTTCTTATATAAAAGTTGAGGTTTCAATTACTTCCTTATGCTTGAATTATTTGATTTTCTTAAGTGCCTAAAATCTAGAAATTTTTCGTAACTTTGTGCTTTGTTTCTAGCCATCGAAACACCTTATTCGCTTGAATCCTTTGGAACCCATTTATATTTTTAGGTTATTAATTTAATAGCTTATCTTGTATGTTTGTTTACATTAAAAGAGTCAATCTTGTCCCTTTTTGCACCTATGAACCATGCACACAGTCCATGGATCATGCGCATGGTGCATATGGTGATTTACTTTTGATTCTTTCTTCATTCACTTGCTTAATCTTATTTTAGTAGTATTTAATTCAATGTTTGCTTCTTATTTTAGATTTAAAAAGTTTCCTTTTTAATTTTTGAAAAGTTCAATCTTTAGGAAGTTCTATGATTTTGAAAGTCTCCTTAATTGTAGTTTCCATTCACATGCATGTTTCTAATTTCTTGTTAAATCTAGTTAGATTTTATTGGTTACTTGTTTTTTTATGTTAGTTTAGTAATATAAAGTTTCCTAATTGGGTTTTAGAAAGTTCTATTTTTAGAAAGTTTTTAATTATAGTTTAGGAAAGTTTCTAATTTGAGTAATTTCCTTAAGATTTATTGTCTAATTTGATTCATTATAATCTAGCATTAGTTTCCTTTAGTTAATTGTGTGTTAGTTTGGTAAGTCTATTCTAATTTTAGTAAGTTTCTTTTAAGTTTAGTTTCTAATTCCATGCATGTTTCCATTTAATGTTAATTTAAATTCCTAGTTTGATCACAACTCTTTCTCATTGCCTGATGTTAATTAATATAAATAGAATCCAATCCATTGTAAATCTATGAGATTCCTCAGTAGATCATCCTTGCTTGCATAAAAATACTATATTAATTCATGCACTTGTGAGTAATTTTAAAGCTAAATCAAGAAGCTTGTTTTCTTTTCATAATGCACCGTCCATTCAACTATTTTATTTTATTTTTTATAGCGTAGATCCACTTCAAACTCAAAAATTTATCCCTCCATCCTATCTTCTATCAATAACCAAAATACATACCTAAAAATCATGCCCTAACCCTTTCATTCCATCAACCTTTTTACACATAAGTTTTAGTCCATTCTACCCGATTTTCTAACCTTTCAAGACCATTCTAAATTTCATATTTTTTATACTTATCATATGACCTTAAAATTAATGTATTAATATCTAAACAATATCTTGTATGACTTCCTAAAATTTTATAAAAAAAATTCAGCTCTAACCCCTTCTTTCATTCAATTTTTTTAGCACCTAATTTTAGTTTCATTATCATCCCTATTCTCCTTTCCATCTTGTTTTATTTTTCTAAATTCTTATGTTTGTCATATAAACTTGAAAATTATTACTCTACCCTCCTACCTTATTATCTTTCAGTTCTATCCATTCATCTCTCAAAAATCTTTCCATTTCCAAGCCTTTTTAAGTCTATCTCTCTCTTTTGGTATTACATGTATAAAACAATGTTTTTGGGTGTAAAAACTTCTCCTGTGGTTAGCGGCTTGAGTGATTGATGATCTCTAGACTTTGATGAGTGACACAACAAATTGCTATATCATGAACGTAAAAACAAGAATGATTTGGTGGTAGTGTGCATGCTGGGGATATTGGCTGGGATCTTTAGTGTTGAGTGAAGAAATGGTGAAGCACTTGGTGATATTCCTCTAACTCATAGGACATTTACTTTGCTTTTGGTTATTTCTTTGTAATCATTTTTTGTAATATTTTTCTCTCTGTCTCTTTTGTTTCATTTTTTCTTGATTTATTTTCTTGCTTATGTTTACATGCTTTTGTTAGTTATTAGAAGTAGTTAGTTTTATGTTGTTTGTTAATCAGTTTCCCTAGTCATTAAGATGAAAAATACACTAGAATTGGTATTTTTGAGATTAGATTATTATAGGTTAAAAATTTGTCATATTACTAAGTTCTCATAATTAGTGATTGCTTGAAAATAGGAATATTGAGTGTAGTGAAAAAGAGGGTAAATACATGAGAAACTTTGATAGCCTATGCCCTAAGAAGACATGCTATACTTTGAATAAGTATATCACTATGCTAAGAAGCTAGTATTAAGAAAATTTGTGAAAATAAAGCTTAAAATAAATATTTTCCATGTTTTAGAAGCATTGTGGTTCTAATTACATGTGTAGAAAATAATCTAGATGATTTAATCCCAAAGTATTGATTTCTAATATATTGAAATTTGAATCCCTTGGATTAGACTTAATTTACATTAATTTTATGTAATTTTATTAATTTTTAGTATCCTTAGAAATTAATTTAGTTAAGCAAATCATTTGTCTAGCTTAAAGTAGTTAAAACAAAATTTTAATTAAATTTCATTAATTATAGAGTGTCTGTGGTCTGACCTGTACATGCTGTGTCTATGCTATAGTGGACTTGTTCACTTGTGTTAAATATTAAAACACAACAAGCTTTTAGCGATGTTGTTGAGGACTCACAATGGTTTTTTAGTTAAAATCCAGGTTAAATACTTTACCACTAGTCGTAGATTTTAGGGTTGCATTCATTATAGTTGCATTTTGTATATTCTCCTTATTCCTATGAATTTTTTAAACTCACTTATATATATATTTATTTATTTTTACCAAAAATTGGAGCTGGATTTGGAGAAATTACAATAGTTTATAAATTTTTATTTTTAGTGAATTGTAGTAAGGGCGTGTTAAAATTTTAATTATATCACAATTCATTTAAAATTAAGGTGTTGTAAAATATAGGTCAAGGGTGGGTTGTTCGAACTTGGAAGTGGATGTGGCATATACATAGATCCACCATCGTATTAGAAGACTTTTTTCTAGGACCCCACTGTAAGCTATTTCAACCACTTTCCACTTTCTATAATTAGGGTTTACCTTTAAATTAGTTTCCATTATTTGTCTACTAGTGCAATTCATTAATTTAATTGTTCATGTACTTAGGACTTTGAATCAGTTCTCACTTATTTGACAAGGATAGCCTAAGCTTAGCTATATAACCCATAGCTATAATCTAAGGGCATAGGCTGCCAATGTTAAAGTGTCCAGTCTGTTGCTTGAACCCCTTGTTAGATGGCATATAGGTAGTTGCATTAGTTTACTACTTGTTACTATATATTAGGGTACATTTATATGCTTTAAGGTGAATTATATGTTGACCGAAGTGTCGTGGGAATGTAAATAATTGATCAATAAGAGCAATCACCCCTACAAGATCAAGGGTGGATTTCATCATCATCCCTTGGTCCACCTAGGTTAATCATCACTTGATGCAACCCTAGCCTCTCACAATTTTATTAAAAATTAACTGGAAGTGACCTATAGTAGCGTACAAGCTCATAAGAGCTTCTTGGAAAGAGGCAAACTATTGTCACTCTAGTGGCCCCTGCATGATCATCCATGCCAGCATTTAATTGACTAACTCTACCAATGCACTTGACAACTCAGATCACCTATGGCTGACTGAGGAGGGTGTGAAGTGGTTGATCAAGGTGTGATCTACCAAGTTTGAAAGAGAGGATGACCTACCAAGGTTAGTAATAACCTAAAAATCACTCTCCCAAAGAAAATAGAGAAAAATCAAACCTTTTACCTTGTTCATATTAGCGTTAGGATTAATTGTGTACCCTTGAACATGCATTATGTAGGTTTCATCATATAGCTTAGGTTCCCCTTAGTTTAATTTAATAAAAGAGAAGTGCTCTTTCATTGTATAGAATGACTTGTTTTCATTGTATATAAAGTAGAGTCCAATATACTAATTACTGATGTATACTAAGCTATCGATCATTGAACCCAGATTTAATACTCTTACATCTAGAGATTTAATGGACCATAAGACAAGGGTGGCAATATCAAGTAGATATGAATAACCCTAGAGTAAACATGATCAACAATGTTTACCCTTTAAGGGATTATTCTAACCAAATACAATTTAACTCTCCTTCATGTATAGTTTTACCTATGACTAACACACAACATTTTGAGTTAAAGCTAGGGGTCATTCAACTTTTACCAACTTTCTATGGGTTGGATAAAGAGGTCCCATATCACCATGTCGAGGAGTTCCTTAATATATGTGCAACTTTCAAGTATTGTAACTTTTTTGATAATTCCATCATGTTGACACTATTTCCTTTTTCTTTGAAAGACAAGGAAAAGGCATAGCTCAAGTCACCAATGGAAAGGTCCATAAAATCATGGGATCAAATGTCTAGGAAATTTCTGAACAAGTTTTTCCTAGTCCACAAAACTAATGTCCTCAGGACAAAAATAATCAACTTTCAACAAAAAGACGGTGAACACTTTGATGAATGCTGGGAGAGATGGAAGGATTTGTTATTGAAGTGGTGGGTCCTTCATGATTAAAAGTGTTGTGGAGGCTTGCATTTTGTTTGAGACAGTTGCACAAAACTCCTAGCAATAGGATTATTCATCCAGAATGGAAATAAATTCATTACCTCAAAAAAGGGCAGTCTATAAGAGATAGGGGTCACTCTGGACTTATATAACAAAATAGATGTATTGGCCCACAAGGTTGATAAAATTGATGGGCTTACTCAAAGGTTAGATGTGTTCATGCTTTTTATCATATCTTTGAGGCAACCTCAATCAAAGGTCTAGTTGATTTGCTCAAGCTCGCGCATCCAACTACTTCAAGTCCATTGAGCTTCATATTCCCTAAATACTTTTCGAACCAAGTGAATGCAACAAATACATTTAGAAACCCTAGCAACAATAACCCATATTTTGAGACCTATACTTCTGGATGGGCTAGGCATCCCAATTTTGTATAGTCTCAGAACAATCATTAAGGGTACCACCTAAATTTTCCTATCCACAACCTTTTCCTCGCACCATAATGCCACAATAACCTAAGCCTCCTCAATAGTTGCCACAACAACAAAGGCACCATCTATGAAGGATATCCTGATATTTATGTGAAGTGTAGTCCAATTTCAACAAAACACCACAAGTTCCATTTCTGAGTTGGAATATTAAGTGGGTCAATTGTCTACTACCTTATGATAAGTGTTTACTTTTTCATTAAAACCACCAATTCATTACCCATGTATTACAAGTTATAGGGGTAAATTAAGATTTTTGGACCAAAAATTGTAACAAATACATTTTTTGACCTAATGAAGCAAAAGTTAGTTATTTTATAGGTCCAAAAGCTATTCCAAGCAACATATGTGATTAATCATATTTTCTAGGATTTAATTAGGGGCTTTCACTTTTTGTAGCAAGTAAGATGATGATTCGACAATTGAGATCGATCGAGATTAACATTGAAGATCAAGATGAAAAGATGGAGTCAAAACCTAAGAATCATCAATCTAGCATGAAACCAAAGGGCAAGATCATCTTGTGGACCTACAATGGATGCGATTAAAGGAGCTATAGATGGCCATGCATTCCCACTACCTTTGCATGGAAGTCACTTAAGCCACATATAAGCCATGGGAGAAGGTGATGAGCTCAATCCAAGACAAACCATTCAAGCCACTCAAGCTAAGGGATGGAGCCATGAAACTAAGATAAGAAAGCTTTCAACGCCGGCCATAAAGCCTAGCTAATGGAGCCCTCAAAGTTAGCCATCTAAGACAACAAACTAAGCTAAATAGAAGGTTAGGATTGGATGAAAATTAAGTCAATTATCCACAAGATTTTAAGGGATAATTTGAAGAAAATTAAGGGAAATCGTATTAGGCTAAGTTAGCATATGGACCAATAGGATGAGAGCCTTCCATTTTTGATGTTTTCCCCACTTTTTTTTTTTTTTTTTCACTTTCCAACTCACCACAAATTTGACTTTCCATTCAAGAGCCCTACCATTCCATAACTCTTCCACCTTCATAAACTCTCATCTTAACCACCCAACCAATCCCAAGTCCTTAGAAAATCAAATAGCCAACCAAAAACCTCCATCTCACCTCACTTTCTTAAGTCTTTCCTACACCCCACTTTCCTCCTACCTTCTTTTCCTCTTCCCATCCCTTTGCTACCATATCACCTCACCCACCTTCCTAATTAGGAGGATCTCCAATGATTTTTTATGGGGGAGATGCCCCTTCCTAAAAAGGTGGCATCTCCCACCTAATCCACCTCCCAAGGCAGCCACCTCTCACCCCTTGTTTCATGTTTGAAAACCTTAGCCTTTCCCCTATCCTCGCCATCCAAAATGAGAAGATTTCATCACCGCCATACCTTGTTATGTACCCTAGAAATTATAAGAAAATAATTATAAAAGTAGCACAAACCCAAGCAAAAAGGGGACTTATTCTCAAAATTAAAAAAGACACCTCCTCCATTGGGGAAGGAGACATTCGCTTCCTAGCTTCACATTCTCTCCTTTTTTCTTTGGATTTTCTTTGCTTAGGTGCTTCTAAGAGGGATGAAAGAGAACAAAGATGCAATGAAAGGTAAGGAGTAAAACTAGATTCAAGATGACTTCCCTTGGCTATAACTCCAATGGAAAACCAGCCTTGAATCTTTGTTTAAAAGGAAGGAAAGATAAAGGAAAACAAGGCAAACTAACACGAAGAGAAGTAAATTCCAACAAAGTGAATAAGGAAGCTAACCAACCCTCAAAGATGAATCAAAACTCGAAAAATCCAAGGTTGAACACTTAAGGAAGAAGCATACACCTTGGAAGGAAATGGTAGCACCAAAGACTATGCAAAACAATAAGCAAAAGTGGGATGTAGGAAGTGGGCGTCTCCTTCCAATGGAGATGTCTTTTCTTAAGTTGAGAAGAGTGTCCCTTTTGCTTAAGTTTGGTTGGTTTTTGTAAGTCTTCTCCTATTTTTCCTAGGGTACCCTAATACTAGGGTGTGGTGTGGAATAAAGTATGCCAAATTGAATAGCTAGGATGGGGAAAAAGGGTAGGACATCAAATAGGAATGTCTATAAGGAGGTGGCTGCCTTAAGGAGGGGAGTAGGTGGGAGATGCCACCTTTTTAGGAAGGGGCATCTCCCCCCTTCCAAAGTCATTGAAACCTTATGAAATAGGAAAGTGGGTGGGGAATGGTTGGGAAAGAGGTGGAGGGTGTTAGGTGGTTGGAAAGATTCCTAAGAGGTGGAATGAGATAGAGTTTTGGAAATTCGTAGTGCATCTCAAGGGAGAGGTGGAAATTAAGGAAAAAGTAGAGAAAAGTGAGAAAAAACTAAAAAATGAATATTTTTATCCCATTGGTCCACATGCCACTAATAAATTTTCCTTAATTATCTTCAAAATATCTCATGGATAGCTCTCTTGAATCTCCTCCACTCGTAGCCTTCCATTTAGCTTAGCTTGGTGGCTTAGATGACTAACTTTAAAGGCTCCATTGGCCAAGCTTCATGGTTGGCTTTGGAAGCTTTCTTAGCTTGACTTGAAGGCTTCATCCCTTGGCTTGTATGGTTTGGCATAAATTTCTTAGCTTGCCACCTTCTTTCATGGCTCATATGGCCAAGGTGGCTTCCAAACAAAGGTGGTGGGAATGCATGACCTACTTCATGGGCCCACTTTGGCCATATTTAGCTCCTTTAATCACATCCATTACTGGTCCACAAGATGATATTGGCCTTTGGTTTATGTTGAAGTAATGATTTTGAGGATTTGACTCTATCTTTTGATCTTCATCTTCAATTTCATCTCGATTGATCTCGGCCGTTGAATACCATCTTACTTCTTATAAAAAAGGGAAAATTTCTAATTAAATTTTACAAAAATATGATTAATAACATACATACATTGGACTAGCTTTTGGACCTACAAAATAATAAGCTTTTAGGCCATTAGGTCAAAAAGTGCATGTGTTACGAATTTTGGTCTAAAAATCGTAATTTACCCCTATAAGTTCTAACACATGGGTAACTAATTGGGTGGTTTTTATGAAAAATAAAACACTTATCATCACACCCCCAACCAGAATTTTTCTAGTCCCAAGAAAAAATTAGAAAAATTATTGTACAAAAATAAATACAAGGTGCCAATTTAGTAGGTACTCACGATTGCATTTGGCACATGCCACAGGCCCTTAAACCCCCTGTGGACAAGTTAGGCCTCGTGAGGTTTGCAGTGAGTATACCCATAAAATTTCTTAAGGTTGAGTCCCTTATTTTATCTTAGAGAATTCTCATTCATTAACACTCTACTAGTTTTTCACAACTTAATGGAGAAGATTGATAATTTTACAAATCATACACATTAAAGACATTTCATTCTAGTTATTTCTTTGAGTACATGTGTGTATGCAGCCATTTAGTCATGACTTCTAACTGGATATGCTTAAATTCCATTAGAAATATGTCTTGACCTCAAATCCTCTCATGCATACTCTTAGAAATGAAGCTCTCAGATAAGGGTTTAAACATATTTCTCTCATTATTTGATGGGAGTCCACAAAGCTAATTGTTTACATAAAGTTTGAAGTGCTAAAGAGACAAAGGCAAGTGATCCTTAAGAGTGGATGTTATTACCAAGAATAATAGGGGTATTTTACCATAATTCCTTCTTTTTGTCTCCTCTCTAAGGCTATGTTCCACCTTAGATCCATAGGTCTTTAGATGGGATGAAATGTTGGCTTGGGTGGGGTTTTGAAAAGAAGGGTATAAAGACTTCAAAGGTTCAAAATGGAGTAAAGGTCTTCAATAAATATCTGTTAGGACACTTTTTGGTTTTGTTGAAGTGAATTCCTTTGTATTCTCGTCTTTCACTTTTTCTCTTCTTTTTTTGATACTTCTTTCTTTTTCTTTTGTCTTCTTTGGGAGAAAGATTGCTAATTTTCTCACTTCTTTCACTTTTTATCCTCTTTTGAACTTTTCTACTAAATCTACTCATGTTTGAAATGGGTAATGGTTATTTATTTTATTGTTTTTTCTAGGTTAAAGTGAGTGAGGTTACGAAAGAAAGGCTTAATAATAGGCTCAAAGGGCTAGCTAGTAGTCTGGAATATATTGGGTAGGCTTTATGTCTCTGGGCTGAACAAGGATGGCCTATATCATTTCCTAGGTTTTCTAAAGCCTATCAAATTCAATAAACTTTCTAGAAAAAAAGCTATTACTCCTATTTGTTCTTGATAGTTAACCAAAACAAGGATAATAGGATCACATTAAGTTATGTATATTAATGAAAACTGTGGAATTGCTTATAACTCTCTAAAAGAAGATAGTCTCTAAACTTGTTGAGTTATAGGTCTCACTGATTTTCCTCAGGGTCTTTAAGTCATACCTCTCATTAGCCTTGACTATTTGTTTGTGTGAATGGTTTTTGAGAATTAACTTTCATAAAATGCTTCAACACATAAATAATATGCAAAACTAATTATATACACTCCGATTAAGAAGTAATAACATTAGGATTACTAAATTCTAAATGTCTAGTTCTCATCACAATAAGGAAACTCTTCCAATTTTTTTTTTAAAAAAGCTCAAGAAAATTAAAAAATCCCTAGATGCATCTACACACCCCAACTCGAATGAGACATTGCCTCTAATGCTTGAAAACATAGGATCCTATATGGAAATATGTGGAAGATGGAGATTAAAAAAATAAAAAAACATCTGGGTTGCCTCCTAGGGAGCACTAAGTTTTACATATTTAGCCAGGCATAATGATGAGTGTAATGATGGTAATCTGCATGGGTTCTTAGGGTGGCAATTTAAGGTGGGTCATGATACTGAGGTGCCTCTAACAATATCTCATCAATCTTAGGATTAGGCATCTCTAAAAAGGGTTTTAACCTTTGACCATTGACCTTTGGATTTCTCCATCCTCCTCAATTTTGATGGCCCATGAAGATAGACTATGCGTACTATATAAGGCCTGGTCTATATAGATCTGAGTTTTCCTGGGAAGAGATGCAATCTAGAGTTATATAATAAGACCTTTTACTTAGGTGTGAAGGATTTTCTTAAGAATTGACAATCATGTACAACCTTCATCCGGTCTTTGTAATCATGCAGAGTCATATGCATCTTTCCTCAATTCTTCCAACTCAATGAGTTGGAGTTTCTGGTGGGTCCCAATAGAATCTAAGTCAAAATTGAGCTTTTTGATAGCTCAATATGCTTTGTGCTCTAACTCTATTGGTAAGTGGCAGGATTTTCTGTGGACCATATGGTAAGGTGACATTCCAATAGGGGATTTATATACTATACAATAAGCCCACAAAGTATCCTTGAGTCTCATAGACTAGTCTTTCCTACTTGGATTTATTGTCTTCTCTAGAATTCGCTTCATTTCCCTATTGGATACCTTTACCTGGCCACTGGTCTGAGTGTGGTACATGGTAGCTATTCTATGGTTGGCACCATATCTTTTCATTAAATTCTCAAACACTTTATTACAAAAGTGTCTTCCCCTATCACTTATTATGGCTCTTGGAGTACCAAAACTTACAAAGATATTTTCTTTTAAGAATTTTACCATGGCTTTGTGGTCATTAGTTTTGTAAGGTATATCCTCCACCCACTTGGACATGTATTCCACTCCCAGTAGGATGTAACTACTTTCAAAGGAATTAGGAAGGGTTCCCATGAAATTGTTTCTCCAAACATTGAATGGCTCTACAATAAGTATTGGTTTTAAGGGCATCATATGTCTCCTTTTTAGACTACCTAATTTTTGACACCTCATACATGCTGTGCAATAAGCATATGCATCCTTAAATATGGTAAGCCAATAGAAATTTTTTTGTAGCTGTCTTTCTCCACCTAAATTGGCCTCCACTTGCATGATCTTGATAGAAGTAGGTGATTTGATTATGTTCACTATCTGGTATGCATCTCCTAATAACCAGATCAGGATAGTACTTGAATTAGTATAGGTTGTCACAAGTAAAATATTGAACCTCAGTAAAAAATCTCCTTTTATCTTGTTTGTTCCAATGATTAGGATTTGTCCTATAATAAGATAATTAACAATATCACTATACCAAGGCAACTAGGAAATATGCAATAGCTATTCATCTAGGAAAGATTCAGTTATAGGCATGTGGTCACTAGTATGCTCCACCACTAGTCTAGATAAGTGGTGTACTATTTGGAACCTTTATTGTCCCAAATTTCTAAGTCAAACTCTTATAGCAGTAGTATGCAATGAACCAACCTAGGTTTCACATCTTGTTTAGAAAGGAGGTACTTTAAAGGCACTTGATTCGAGTACACTATAACTTTAGGCCATAACAAGTAAGGTCTAAACTTATCCAAAGCAAACACTACAACTAACAACTCTTTCTTTGTGGTTGAGTAGTTGAGTTGCATGTCATTTACTATTTTACTAAAGTAATATATTACGTGGGCAAGTTTATCGATGAGTTGCCCCAAAATAGCTCCAATGGCATAATTTGAAGCATCCCACATAATCTCAAAAGGTGCATTCCAATCTAGTGGTTAGATAATGGGTGTAGAAGTCAACTTAGCCTTGAGTCACTCAAATGCTTTCTTACAGTCCTTATCAAAGTAAAAAATGGCCTCCTTTGTAAGTAAATTACAAAGCGGCTTGGAAATTTTGCTAAAATCCTTGATGAAGCATCTGTTAAAGCCAGCATGTCCAAAAAAGGAGTGGGTTTCTTTCATCGTCCTTGGTGGAGGAAGGTCGGCTATGAAATTTAATTTTTCCTTATCGACTTCCATCCCATTGGGTGATATTATGTGGCCTAAAGCTATCCAACTTTGTACCATAAAATGACACTTTTTCCAATTTAAAACAAGAATTTTCTCTTGACACTTTGCTTGAACTAACCTTCAATGGTGCATGAACTCATCAAATGATGACCCAAATACTGAGAAGTCATCCATAAACACCTTAAGAAACCTTTCTACCATATCAAAGAAAATGCTCAGCATACACCTTTTGAAATGTAGTAGGAGCATTACAAAGCCCAAAAGGCATAAGTTGGTAAGTGAAGGTTCCAAAAGGGTAGGTGAAGGTAGTCTTCTCCTAATCCTCTAGTGCTATTGAAATCTATTTATAACTAGAATATCCATCCATAAAATAGTAATAACTATGTCTTGCTAACAACTTTAGCATTTGGTCAATGAAGGGTAGAGGAAAGTGATCTTTCCTCCTGACTGTGTTCAACTCTCGATAGTCAATGCAAAGTCTCCACCCAATGGTCATGTGGGTGGGTACCAACTCATTATCCTCATTTTTTACTACTATGACCCCAGATTTCTTGGGTACAACTTGCATGGGGCTAACTCAAGTGATGTCAGAGATAGGGTATATTACACCAACATCTAGAAGCTTTAGGACTTCATCTCTGATCATGTCCTTCATGTGGGAATTAAGTCATCTTTAAGTTTTCCTAGAAGGTTTTGCATTTTCTTCTAGGTGTATATTATGCATGCAGATGGCTGGACTAATCCCTTTTATGTTTGCTATCATCTACCCTAGAGTAGTTTTATGTTCCTTAAGGACATTTAAAAGCTTATCCTCTTGTGCATTATCTAAATCTAAAGATATTATGATAGGTAAGGTTTCATCAGGACTTAGGTATGAATATTTCAAGTTGTTAGGCAAAGGTTTTAGGTCCAGAGATGGTGGTTGCTCTATTGAGGGTATTGAGGCAGATTATGAAGGTGGGAGTGGTTCCACATAAGGACCCCCTTGGATGTATCCATGATTACAGTAGCCTCCAAAAGATTGTTTACCTCCTCAATAGACTTATCTAGATCAAATTCTTCATTAAAGTGCATGAGACAAGCCTCTAGTGGCTCAGAGATGGACAATGGTGGATGAATATCATTAATTAGACTCTTGATCAAATTGACATTACAAGAATCATCAAGATCTAAATGTTGTTGATTGGCATTAATGACATCTAGCTTAACTTTCATATTGTTGAATGATAATTTCATTACACCATTCCTACAGTTAATAATGGAATTGGACGCCACCAAGAATGGACGCCCAAGGATAGATGTAGGCTGGGTGTCTAGTACAAAGAAATCAACTTTGTAATAGTATTGGTCCACCTATATCATGACATCTTCAACCAAACCACGAGGTATCTTGACAGATCTATCTACTAATTACATCATGGTAGTGGTTGGTTGTAACTCACTAAGTCTTAGTTGATCATAAATAGAGTATGGCAATCAGTTAACACTCACCCCTAGGTCAAATAATGCCCTATCTATTACATGATCTCCAATAACGTAGGAAATGGTAGGACACCCTAGGTCTCTAAACTTCAATGGGGTCTTATGTTGAATCAAAGAGCTTACCTGCTCAGTGAGGAAAGCTTTATGTTGTACATTTAGGTTTCTTTTTCTTATGCAGATCTCTTTTAAGAACTTAGCATAGGAGGGGATGTCTTTAATTGCATTGAGCAATGGAATATTGATTTTGACATGTTTAAATACATCCATTAACTTGTTGAAGTTTGTTCCCTTTCTATCCTTGTTCAGTAACTAAGGAAAAACAAAAGGGGCTTTAGGCACATAAGGTGCCTCCCTATAGGTTCTATAGGGTTTTTCTGTCTTTCTTCTCTCTTGTGTTTTGGTTGCCTCTTTCCCCTGTAAATTTTCCTTAGCCTTGCCCTACTTTGTTATTGATCTGACGACCACTCTTAAGGGTGGTTATAGACTTAGCATGCTCATGAGGGTTAAGGTTTTGAGAACTTGACCCTATCTCAAATTGGCCCTTTGGGTTAGGGATGGGTTGACTAGGGAACTGACCCTTTCCTCTATTTTGTAGTTCAACTGACAATTGGCGTACTTGCATATCTAACTTGGCTATGCCTTGAGACTTGACATGGGCTGAATGTCTACTATAATTTTGCAACTGGTGTAAGGCCTTTTTAGTGTCATCATTATCTTTTACAAAAATTTCAAGAAAGGCCTAAATGTTTTCCTAGAAAGATGGTTTCTTTTGTTATTGAGATTGTTGGAAGCCAGTGGCTGTTGGGGAACTGTAGCTATATGAGGAAATTTTTGGGTAGTGAGTTCAAGATGGTCCCCCTTGGTAGTTATTCTTTGACCAGGAGAAGTTGGGATGCCTAGCCCATCCATGGTTGTAGGTCTCAGAATACGGTTGTTGCTAGGTTGGCAATATGCATTTAATGCATTCACTTAGTTCATCATTCTATTTAATGTATAATCTGTGGTTATATGGGCTGGGCTAGAACATATAGCACAAACTTCTTGTGGAAGTTTAAGGGATGAGGCAGCCTTAAAGGATTGAAACATGGTTTCAAGCTTTTTCGCTCTACCATCGTACTTGTCCATTCTTGCTGCTACAAATTCGAGTTTATGGGATAGATTAATATGCACTCCTATCTCATAGAGACCCCCTCCCTTATTGGGCTGGTTGTTTCTCTCTCTTCTATTCCAATAATCCCATTGCTTAGAATTATCTATTAGGGTCTAAAAGAACTCCAAAGCGTCACTCTCGCCCTTTAGCATGAGGATCCCTCCACTCATTGCATTTATCATTTATCTATTTTGAGGTGTCAATGCCTTATAGAAGTATTGAACTTGCTTCCATTTTTTGAATCCATGATGTGGGCACTCCTACATCAGTTCATTCCATAGTTCCCAACATTTGTAGTATTGTTCATCATCCCTTTGTTTGAAATTAATAATTTTATGATGAAGGGCATTTGTTCTGTGAATAGGGAAGAACTTGTTCAAAAACTTTCTAGATAATTGGTCCCATGTATTGATAGAACCTAACTCCAAGGAATTCAGCCATGACTTAGCTTTGTCCTTGAAAGAGAAGTGGAATAGCATAAGCCTAATGGAATAATCTAAAAATTTTGATACTTGAATGTGGCTCAAATATCAAGGAACTCCTTGATATGTATATAGGGGTCTTCTCAGTCTCGTCTATAAAAGGTGGGGAGCAATTATATGACTCCTAACTTTAACTCGAAATGGTATGCATTTGTAGGAGGTAAAGTTATGCAGGATGGGATGTTGACTTGTAGTGCACATAGAAATCTCTAATGGCCTTGTGCTAGACTTCTACTAGTGGTTCAAACATGGGGATAGAAACTTGGTTTCTTTCCCTTTGTCTTAGGTTCCATTGTATCTCTTGGTTGAAAGGTGTTAGCTCTAGGCTCTGAGATCGACACCCTTGCATAAACTATCCTACACTAAATGCCCTAATCTAATTGCTGACTCTTACTCTATGTGATGTGCAATCTAATGCTAGTAAGCGCTAATTGAGTAGTATTTTGATTATCTTTGCTTAGTACATAGGTGGTAACTTCTTAGACATAAATCTAGACAGCTCCTCCTTTTGTCCAAATTTGACTAATACTTACCAATTAGTTTCTTCTCAAAAGTGGTTAATGCAATACATGTGTTAGGAGGCATTTAGACATCAATTAACATCAAAGGAAGGCATGGGAAAATCACTTGGATTTTAAGACACCTACTATAACCACAAAGCTCAGAAGCCACTGCAGTCACAATAGATTGTGTCCTTTTAAAAAGGGTCTTATGAACTTGATACCATAAGTCTCTTCCTACTTGATTTTGAATTAATATTCAAGGGTTGGGATTGTGGCATACAAGGATATTGATTGATTCTTAGGTAGGCCAAGGAGCTGGTGATGAAATATAGTCCTTATCTTATATGGGTTCCTATGGGGCCCTTACTAACATTAATTCCATTCTACCATAAAGTTGAAAATATACAGTGCAATACAAAAGCATACTAATGCAACCTATATGCTATCCAACCAAGGTTAGATAAGTGCTATAATGCAACGATCCTAAGTAAAGATGCAACAATTATCAATGAATGTTCCTAATCTATATGAATTATACTAACATCCAAATGCAAATTATCCTAAAATTAAAAATTGAGTGAGAGATACTTATAGTGAGGGGTTCGATGATGATCAAGTGTGGGCTACCATACCCCACAATTGTTTAGTATTATTACAACGCATTTAAAATTATATAATAAAGGAATTGCAACTTACAATGGGCCTCATTACAAGTTTCACTCAAATCCTAATATAGGAAAGTAATAAAAATCTAAGATGATGAAGTCATAGCCCACAATAATACTACCACTCCTTTGCCAATTTACCTCACACAAAATCAAAGAAATATGGTCAATATGAGGAAAGTAGCAAATATATGCAAAAATAAAGCAAAAACCTTAATTTAATGCACCCTAAACCTAGACTAGAGGAAAATAACCTAAAGTATGGAACATTATGCAATTTGTTGCAACTCCATGGCAACGACACCAAAAACTTGTTGTTGTTTTAAATAAAACTAGCAAGTGCACAAATTGTTTACAATATAGTGCGTTAGTGAGGTCGATCCCATGAGGAGTTGAACTAATGTGATGCTAGTGGTCCCTACCTTAAACTATCTAACCTAGCCAAAATTCAAGTGATTTGTGACCTAAACTAAGAAGGGAATTAAAACATGAAATTGAAAGCAAAGCAAAAACAAGAAACATGCTAAATTTAAAACTCTCCTAAAACATTCACTCTCTAAAATTAAAACTTTCCTAAATTAAAAACTTCTAATTTTATGAATTTCCTAACTAACAACTTTCCTAAAATGTAATTTATCAACATTCCTAAACTAACTTTCCTAAATATGAATTTAACAACTAATTTAAGAGAAACATGCTTTAACAACTATTTTCCTAATTATGTAACTAAGAAAATTAAGCAACCAAATTAATTATTTTAACAAAGTGTGATAAAATTAATTACTTTCCAAACTAACTAAGATACAAACTAATGGAATCTAACTATAACCAAACAAGAGAAATAAATGAAAGCAATCACTAACAACAATGAAAGGAAAACTGCCCAAATAACATACATGTAACCATGGAATGATATGCATGATTCATTGGATAGGAGGGGATTTAATCAACTGCTCTAGAAACATAAGCATGTGATCTATTTCTAACATTAACTAAGCTATCTATTAATCTAGTTGGTC
This sequence comes from Warburgia ugandensis, assembly GCA_035236585.1. Lineage (NCBI taxonomy): Eukaryota > Viridiplantae > Streptophyta > Magnoliopsida > Canellales > Canellaceae > Warburgia > Warburgia ugandensis. The sequence goes on from CP141133.1 coordinate 41,626,227, forward strand.
TCTTAAAAAATAAGTGAACATGATTGTATGGTGCTGGAAATTAACATACACCATTCATGCAAAGAAATTCTAGTAGTAAGGTAATTAAAACATTCAATGAATAGATCATGTAAAACATGGAATTAATCACTTCTAATGCAATCAAATACTCAATAACAAAGATAATTGACTGCGGGACTGAAACATGAATTGGAAATTCTAACTACTTCATTTAATCAAATCAAAAGTTCATCAACATAATACTCCATACATGTAGTCCAAATCTGAAATTTAAATTCTATTACAATGATGTCCACTTAATCTCAAACAATCATCAGTTACAACCAAAATTCTTCCTCAATTGTTCAACAATCACTCATGAACAAGTATGCTTTATATCAACAGAAAATCCTACAAAAAACTAAGGCAACAACTAATGGACTTAAGCAACCAAAGCAGGAAAATCAAGAGGCCTGAAAGAGAAAAAAGATGTAATGAAAGGTAAAGAGTAAAACTAGAATCAAGATGACTTCCTTTGGTTGTCACTCCAAGGGAAAATGAGCATTGAATCTTAGTTTAAAATTAAGGAAAGATAAAGGAAAACAAGGCAAACTAACATGAAAAGAAGTAAATTCCAACAAAGTAAATAAGAAAGCTAACCAACCCTCAAAGATGAATTAAAACTCCAAAAATGCAAGGTTGAACACTTAAGGAATAAGAATACACCTTGGAAGGAAGTGGTAGCACCCAAAGACTACACAAAACAATAAGCAAAAGAAGTAAAAGTGGGCTGTAGGAAGTGGGTATCTCCTTCCAATGGAGGAGATGTCTTTTCCTAAGTTGAGAAGAGTGTCCCTTTTGCTTAAGTTTGGTTGTTTTTTGTAAGTCTTCTCCTATTTTTCCTAAGGTACCCTAATACTAAGGTGTGGTGTGGATTAAAGTATGTCAAATTGAATGGCTAGGATGGGGGAAAAGGTGAAGACATCAAATAGAAAAGTGTGGAAAGAGGTGGCTACCTTAAGGAGGGGAGTACGTGGGAGATGCCACCATTTTAGGAAGGGGTGTCTCTTCCCTTCCAAGGTCATTGAGACCTTATGAAATATGAAAGTGTGTGGGGAATGGTTGGGAAAGAGTTAGAGAGTGTCAAGTGCAGAGATTTGGTTGGTTGGGAAGTTTCCTAAGAAGTGGAATGAGATAGAGTTTTGAAAATTGAATGGTCTTATGCCATTGGTCTACATGCCATGTTATTCTAATAGATTTCCCTTAATTATCTTCGAAATATCTCATGGATAACTCTAGATCCAATCCTAGCCTTCCATTTAGCTTAGCTTGATGGCTTAGATGACTAACTTTGAAGGCTCCATTGGCTAAGCTTCATGACTGGCTTTGGAGGCTTTCCTAGCTTGACTAGAAGGCTTCATCCCTTGGATTGAGTGGCTTGAATTCCTTAGCTTGCCACCTTCTTTTATGGCTTATATGGCTAAGGTGGCTTAAGTGGCTTCCATGCAAAGGTGATGGGAATGCAGGGCTTACTTAATGGGCCCACTATAGCCATCTTTAGCTCCTTTAATCACATGCATTATTGGTACACAAGATGATCTTGGTCTCTGGTTTATGTTTAAGTTATGATTTTGAGGCTTTGACTCGATCTTTTAATCTTGATCTTCAATTTCATCCTGAACTATCTCAGCCTTTGGATCACCATCTTACTTCCCACAAAATGAGAAAAATTATAATTAAATATTAAAAATACATGATTAATCACATACTTACATTGGGCTAGCTTTTGGACCTACAAAATAACAAACTTTTGGGTTATTAGATAAAAAATGCATGTGTTAGGAATTTTGGTCTAAAAACCCTAATTTACCCCATAAATTGTAACACATGAGTAACTAATTGGGTGGTTTTTATGAAAATTAAACGCTTATCACACTCTCAACTAGAATTTTGCTAGTCTCCAACAAAACATGCAAAAAATCATTTTACAAAAACAAATACAAGGTGCCACTTTCATAGGTATTCACAACTGCATTTAGCACATGCAACAAGCCCTTAAACCCTTAGGTTACCCCTAGTGGATGAGTTAGGCCTCGTGAAGGTTGGCAATAAATATATCAACAAAATTTCCTTAGATTGAGTCCCCTATTTCATCTTAGAAATACTCATTCATTAGCACTCGATTAGTTTTTCACGACTTAATGGAGAATATTGATAATTTTACAAATCATACACATATTAAAGACATTTCATTCTAGTTATTTCTCAGAGTGCATGTGTGTGTAGCCATTTAAGTCATGACTTCTAACTAGATATGCTTAAATTCCATTGGAAATATGCCTTGACCTCAAATCCTCTCACTTATACTCTAAAAAATGAAGCTCTTAGATAAGGGTTTAAACATATTTCTCTCATTATGTGATAGGATTCCACAAAGCTAATGGTTCACATAAAATTTGAAGCACTAAAGAGACAAAGGCATGTGATCCTTAAGAGTGGATGTTATTACCAAGAATAGTTGGGGTATTTTACCTTAATTCCTTCTTTTTATCTCCTCTTTGAGGCTATGTTCCACCTAAGATCCATAGGTCTTTGGATGGGACAAAATGTAGGCTTGGGTCAGGTTTTGAAAAGAAGGGTATAAGGATTTCAAAGTTTCAAAATGGAGTAGAGGTCTTCAATGAATATCTGTTAGGACACTTTTTTGTTTTGTTGAAGTGAATTTCCTTTGTATTCTCATCTTTCACTTTTTCTCTTCTTTTTTTGATACTTCTTTCTTTTCAGTTTTCCTTTTTCTTTTGGCTTCTTTGGGAGAAAGACTACTAATTTTCTCACTTCTTTCACTTTTTATCATCTTCTGAACTTTTCTACTAACTCTACTCATTTTCAAAATGGGTAATGGTTATTTATTTTACTATTTTTTCTAGGTTAAAGTGAGTGAGGTTACGAAAGTAAGATTTAATAATAGGCTCAAAAGGCTAACTAGTGGTCTAGAATATATTGGGTAGGCTTTATGTCTTTGTGCTAAACAAAGGTGGCTTATATCATTTCCTAGGTTTCTTATAGCTTATCAGATTCAATAAATTTTCTGGAAATAAAGTTATTACCTCTATTTGTTCTTGATATTTAACCAAATCAAGGATAATAGGATCACACTAAGTTATGTACACTAAAAAAAACTATGAAATTACTTATAACTCTTTGAAATAAGATAGTATCTAAACTTACTATATTATAGGTCTCCACTGATTTTCCTCAGGGTCTCTAAGTCATACCTCTTTATTAGTCTTGATTATGTGCTATGTGTAAATGGTTTTTGAGAATTAACTTTCATAAGAGTTCCCTTGGTTTTCAAGCTTATTAAATGAGGAATCATCTTTAATCTTTAGTTTTGGATTTAAGTTGGAGAAAATGGTGGTGCATTTTCATCAAAAGTGAATGTTCACTTCATGTATTCATGTGTATGCAACTTATTGATGATTAATGGAATCTTACTTTGTTGATGAATGAAACATGTTTGCTTCTTACTTGTTACACATTGATAATAATTTGAATTAGTGTTGTCTGATGTTGAATTAATCAATCAATTAAATCAAGAGTCATAAGAAACCATGCGTCCACTCTAAAAGTAGAATGCATGGTTTTGAAAATATTAAATGTCGAAGCATTGCATGATGTTATGAAAGTGGATTGTTCCTTCATTGATTTCAATGTTCATTCAATCAAGCATGATGTTAAGTGAGTTGTTGATTAATTAGATCCAATTTGTTGCCTTCATTCATGATAGGAAAGTAGTTTATTAATGTTGATCTTGATTAATTCATTTACATTTTGTTGCTTAGATTGTAGTTGTTAAAGTTTTCTTTTCCATAAGTTTGATTGCTTGTTTTAGTTGTTGCATAATTAGCAAATTAGTTGTTTCATTTAGGAAAGTTAATTTTAAGAAAGTTGTTAAAATTGCACTTTAGGAAAATTACTTATTTGAATTTTCGAAAGCTCTTACTTTAGGAAAGTCGTAGATTTAGAAAGTCTCATTAGGAAACTTTTACTTTTGGAAAGTGCATGTTTTAGGTAAATTTTCAATTCTAGCATGCTTCTAATTTATGCATAATTTTCATTTTCATTTCCATGTTTGATTTCCATACTTAGATTATAAGAAATATGTCTTGAATTTTGGCTAGGTTAAATAGTTTAAAGTAAGGACCACTAGCATCACATTAGTTCAACTCCTCTTGGGATCGACCTTACTAGTGTGCTATATTGCAAATGATTTTTGCGCTTGTGAGTTTTGATTAAAACAAAAACACTTTAGGTGAAAGGGAAAAGGGAAAATTCCTTAGTCAACATATACCTAACCCTAAGGGTTAGTATGCGATATATTCATCTTCTAGAAATTAGACCATTTAAAAGCACTCCAAATCCATAACTATCCTTAGGAGTAGTTGAACAATAGATAACCATGTAGGTATGACTGAGATTTTTGAATCAAGTGAGGATACTAAGAAGCCCATGCAGACTTAGATGGGTAAAGAGAAGAAATAGAAAACCCTCACCACCCATAAATCCAATCCTAAGGTACATTACATTCCCAAGGCTCCATACAAATGGATAAGAAGAGTATAAATTTTAATGAGGTAATGGATGTGTTTAAGCCTATACACATGAATATCCCATTACTCAATTAAATAAAAGAAGCACCTTCTTATGCAAAATTCTTAAAAGATATCTGCACATAGAAGAGATGAATGCATGTGTTGAAGAAAGCATTTCTTGCCGAACATGCCATCTCTCAACACAACACCCCACTGAAGTATAGAGATCCAAGGTATCCCACAAAATCATGTGTGATAGGGAAACACACAACTTATAGGGAAGCACTTGATTTAGCATCGAGTGTTAACCTATTGCCTTACTCTATGTATAGGCAATTAGATTAGGCAAGATACACACTGTAATTGGTAGATGGGTTAGTGAAAATTCTACGTGGTGTGGTAGAAGATGTTCTAGTTTGGGTTGAAAAATGCATATTTCTTGTACACTTCCTAGTCTCGGACACCCAACCTATACTAAATCCCGGTAGTTAGATTCTAGTCATTTTGGGTTGGCCCTTCTTGGATGCATGTAATGCCATTATCAATTATAAGAATTGTACTATGAAGGTACCCTTGGGGAACATGGACACTAAGCTTAATGTTTTTAATGTAGGACAACCATACATTGCAAATTTGTTTGAATTAAATATGATAGAGAGTCTACCATCCTACCATCCTCCAACATTGATCCTCTTGAGGCCTTTCTTGGCCATTTTAGTTGCGATTTTGATATTGACAGTTTCATTGTTGAAGTAAATGCATTATTGGATACCACACTTTTATTAGATAGTTCACAAGAAGGAGAGTCCATTGATGTTTTTGCAGAACATCATCCAACTCAAGAGTGTATAGTAGAAGATCAGGATAGTTTAAGCCTTACTGATTCCCTGCATCTAGATGAACATGAGCTACCTAACATTCAAGAAAATGTAGGGAAGGAGTAACAATTTTAGGTATTCAATGAAGGCATCTTATATCTCCAATCTAGCAGCTCTTGGGACAATACAGAGATAGTTGTTCCCAAAAAGTTTCTCTTCATGGCAATCCCTGATGCTATCCTTTGATTCCATCCACAAATCTCTAGGTGGCAAATGCACATTGATTATTGTGAAATTCTAAAATGGTGTGAGTTGATCTATAAACTACTCCATATTTAGTGTTATGTAGAGTAGACTTGTTAGGTAAGATAAGGGTAGCATAGATTAGTTATTTACATTAGTTGTAGGGTCATTTACTTGCACTTGCATCTACATATATGCATTATTGTATTGCATCTCATTGAACATATCAGTAGATCAAGGCACTATCCTAGGAGTGCACGTATTTTCTTCTCACCCTTTCTTTTTAGATTTATTATTTCATTTGTCCATGATGTGTAGTTCTAAACATTGAGAACAATGTTTAATTTAAGTTTGGGGGTAGGGTATTTCAAAATTTTGATGTGTTCATTTAGATCCATTTTATTTATAAACAAATGAAATGGAAATGAATATTTATGATAAGTTCCTTTACAAGGATGAGAATTGGAAATTTTAAAATATTTAGTTATCTTTTGAACTTTAGTGTATTAATAGATTTGTATACAATTAGTTCATATTTTTATCCTTTTTCTAAAGTTCTCCATAAAAATTAAACCTAGAGTATTCATTGCATACAATAACCATATATATAGTTTAAGTTGAAGAGTAAGTATAACTTAGAGATTCCGTAGAAGATTTATATAGACTGTTAACCCACGTGAATTTAGAACCAATGTTTCTTTGAGAAGGCTATCCAAAAATTCTAAAATTTTCTCTAACAGACATAATGCCTAGTTGGTGTAATTATTCTCATCTTAGTCAACTATTGGGAAAACATTTGAAAGACTATATACAGCTCTTAAGTTTATGGTTGTTTTTAAATCATATAAAACCTAGAAAATGATAGAGGCCATCCTTGATATACCTGAAGACTTTACCTTTCCCAAGTTGTTATTTTCATGCAAGTTAACCCTTTGAGCCTTTTTAACAAATTTTTCTTTGTGAACCCATTGACCATTACCCTATTGAACCCCTATAATATATCCATTACTTAGGTTTTTGGAAACATGTAGATACGGTTGAAGAAGTATCTTAAGAAAAGTATGGCAAAACATTTTAGGAGATGAACATACAGCTTGCAAATTTAGCAAAGGTCTACATTCAAAAGTCAAGTAAAATTGAAAAAGTGAAAGAAGATAGCCAATTAAAAATAAGATGTTCATTCTTATGTGTAGAAAAGAAAATTGAAAATACTTTGTAGAAAACCTTTACATAACTTTCGAAACACTTTTGTTTACCCTTATACCAATTACTTTTGATAGACATGTCCTAAGCGCATGATTCATCCTAATAAAAGCCTAACTTGATCTTAGGATAAGTATGTCCTGGATGTGGTTATGGATGAGTAGAGATTCTGGTAAAGCAAAAAATTCTTAAATAGTTGATATCCTTTCATGAGACCAATCACATTTTTTCTAGGTTATCATTCTTTGGTATGAACTATGTGAGAATTTGGACTTGATGAACATTATTCTACTCACATATTATTGAGAGACTTAACCTTTTTTGAGTGACTTCTTTTTGAGTGTTAAGAATATTTTGCGAGATTTGAAGTTAAAACATACTATTGGATGGTAATTTATGTTATGATTTACTTGGAGGCAAGAAATTATATATTGTCTATATTCACACACTCACATTCTAAAGTTTAATGAAATAATGAAATATCTTTAAGCATAAGGGTAGGATTTTGAACTTTTGGTCATTTCTATTAGCATGCTAAAGTTAGAAATTTGATGAATGTAGAATAGAAGAAAATTCCTTAAGATACATGTAGGACTATCATAAAGGTTTTTTAAAAATGTTTATGGGTATCATTTTTGGAAACCCTAACAAGACTAAAACTTGCCCACTAGGGGTAACTTGGGGTTTTAAAGGCTTTCTCCACATGCTAAATGTAGATGACCAGCACCTACCAAAGTGGTTAACAATTTTTAAATTTCTTATTTTCTATTTCTGAAGTTTTGCTTGAGGACTAGTAAAATATAAGTTTTGGAGTATTTGATGAGTATAGAAATATTACATGCAATACTCCTATATTTAGTAGTTTTTAACCTTAAAAATATCTTAACTATCATTAATGAGGGTTTATTCGACATTTTGTAGGATTAGGGTATAATTGAGAAAAATGCGCAAATTTGCCATTCAAAACCCCGAAAGATAGAAAGTCCGTAGTCCAGCAAAGTTATGGAACCACCAACCAAAAATAATGAATATCAAAAGTTCAGAATGTAGAATATGTGTGGTTATCATTTTCAGCATAGTTAAAAACCCTAGAAGCATTGTCGAACCTTATCCTTGCAAAAGAGGATGTCACTACCAAAGGATAGGGTGACAGAAATTCCATGCTTGCAATCTGTTACCTTTGGGGATCTTGTAAGTGAATCTTGAGAGCCACACATGTCAAAGGAGGCATGCATTTTAGTACACTGAATTCGAAGCCCACAGAAGACCTAAATCTCTAACTTTTTTGTCTTTATTTCATAATGGGCACCACCAACATAATCCACATGATTTCTCCATGCATAAGATGACACTACACTCTCATCCACTTCATTTCCACGCAAAAATGAAGATAAATAATTAAGTAAAAAACATGGAGAAGAGAGAGAGAGAGAGAGAGAGAGAGAGAGAGAGAGAGAGAGAGAGAGAGAGAGAGAGAGAGAGAGAGAGAGAGTAAAAACAGGAAATAGATGGCCAGTTTTCATCAAGGAAGGCAGAAAGGTTGAGATCATTCCACATCCAAGACCATCTTAAAGCAACCAATGATAAGACATCTTAGTTATGATGTAGGAAGCAACTATGTAAGAGACAAGAAATTGAGCTGTGATTGATGGAGAAAATTTAGGCGTGCTGTGCACTGAAATTTAAGTGTCAAAATGATGAGTCATCATAATTACTGCAAGTGCACAACTCTACTGAATTATAGAATCCACAAATCCAGTTGATCCCATGGAGACTATTTAATAAATGAATTTAATTAAAATTTAGTTCATCTTACTTTAACCTAGCCAAATATTCAAAATGGGAAAGATTCTAACTTAAAGGCAAGGAAAGAAAAGACATAAAATAAACAACTAACTAAAAAGGAAACAACTAAGCTAAAAGGTAAACAACTAAACTAAGAAACTAGAAAGTAAATCCTAAATTAGAAAGTAGGCAATTATGGAAACTAAAAAACTATCTAAATAAGCAAGGCAATAAACTAGGAAACTTTATAAAACTACAACTAACTAGAAAACAAAACTTTCTAAAACTATAACTAAGGAAACTATCTAAAACTACAACTAACCAAAACTTAAAGTAAGGAACAAAGTACTAAGTAAAGGAAAAGAATTATTCATTAATGGCCAAATTATAAGAAGTTGTTACATAAGTGATGAAAAGAAAGTACATAAAAGAAACAAAGGTCCTTCAAAACCAAGCTTCAATTTTTCTATAGGGCACACATCTTTTGTCACTTGACAGGAGCTTGTACGCTTCTCTTCAACAAAAAATACACTAAAGTTATCACAAAGCTTTTCTCATCTCCTTACCCTAACATGCAACAACTTGACAAATTCTATCAAACGATCCTTAGGAATGAAGTATTAGGGCAGCCAAGAAAAGAGAAGCCTTAAAATGTTTTCTAAATAATCACCACCCAAGAAAGAAAAGAAGATTATGGAAATGGAAGTAGAAAAAGTTATTTCATTTTTTCCTAAGCTAGAAACTCTTAAAAACAAGGTCACTTCAAGGAGTTTAGATAAAGAGGGGATTAAAGGTCATTTATCTTTAAAATAGGGAAGTCATAGAAGAGGCTTCCTACCTTAAACATGAAATATACAAAAAAGAAAACAAAGTGGAGATAGTGACCCTTGTTTTTGTGACGACCCAGGTTTTATATGATGCAAATTTGATAAAAAGGCAAGATCTCTTGTTTTATAAGTATGAAATGCATGAAAATCTTTTTCTTTTTGGAAAAAAATCTTTCATAAAAACCCCAAGTGTCAAAACACATTTTCAAATTATCTAGCCATGGCATAATTTTAAATCAACATTATTCCTAAGAAAGTGTTAGTCACAGCCTCAGCTATAGAGAGTAACTACAATCAAGTGACATTGAAAGATAAGGTAGGGATTTACTTACTTGCACTTAGTCTGGGTGTCTTTTGTCATAAGCGTTCCTTGCTCTTAAGTGTTTACTTTGTGTCTGAAAAATGTTGAGGATTGGGTGAGTATATACTATACTCAGTAGGAGTCTATCACTACTAGTTTTATAATGCACGCGATATTTAAAATCATATGCTTCTTTCAAAACATGTGTATGTCTGAACACTCAAGTTCATTATCGAGATTAAAAACCATCATCGAATTGGAATATTGACGACTTAAGGAATTCACATAATCCAAGTCGAAAGTATCATATATATATATATCATAACATAATGATATGCATAAGATGCTTCATTGAATCCAACTCATGGATATCTAGTATGGTATGGTCGACTAACCTCATATCATGTCATATGCAATGTAAATAAGTCCCCGGGTACCTGAGGACACTCGGTCATAGTCTCAAAGGGCCTATGACACGTTGACCCAGTGCTGTGACACCAGTGGTAGCCCCCTGTATCACATGCAGTCGACGTAGGGACGTTGCCCTTTTCGGGCATGGTACCCATCCACCTAATAGTGGTAGAGGCTGGAGGACAACCCAAACCTCTCAGCATAGCGCTCACGAGCTTATCAGCCCAAATCATATCAGATCAAACAAGCGAAAACCTCTTTTTCAAAACCTGTCCTCTTTGGGTCCCTCACAACTGCCTAGCTCTCACAACTGCCTACCCAGCATCTTTTGGGCACTCCAGCGTCTTTTGGTAACCCTCAAGGACATGCAATCTTTCAAAACTCAATGCTCACAAATCATATAATGTATGTAATTGTTTGCAAAACATATCTATGCATAATGTATATGCAATTACTTACAAAACATATCTATGCATAAAGCATTTATCATATGTATGCTGAATTAAGTCATGCTAGACAAGTCATATACTTAAAACATGTATTCTCCAAACAATCATGGCTCTTTTAAAAAGTCTAGTAGTGATAGAGCACCTACCTGGCTAGGTCGCGCTAATCCCCTTGTCCTCGTATGCTCTTGAACATGGTTTGGGGAATCAAGGTTAGTTTGGCCTATCTTTTATAGCTTTTAGAGTGGTTGGTCTTACTACTTAGGCATTAAGGGTTCATCCCCATGCCTATGGGTGTCTTAAGGTCCTAATTGGGCCTTGGTATCATTAGTTTTCCAAAGGTCTCGTGGCCACCCGCCACCATCCTATTCTAAGGGTCGTGCCCACCTTATATTGGGCCTTGATAAGGGATTTTATAGTTTGGGTGTGTCCGCGTCGTCAAGACGGACACAACACCTTTCGTGGCACCTCAATCGGAGCTCTAGAGCTCAAGTTATAAGCTTTTCAGTCTCACATGTATATAAAGGCCTTTAAGAGGTGGAAGCCCAGAACGTTAATGCGTTCCGCATCAGCGGGTGCGTCTGCTGACCCACCTATCTTGCGCCCGACATTCTCATTTGCGGGCATGTCCACGGACGCGCCCGTCTGGTTCTTTCAACGTATAGAACGCGTTTCGTTCTTTGGGGGACCGGGGCATCCTCGGGATGCCCTAGTTCGACCCTGTTGAACCAGTGCGGCCTAGGGATCGTCCTTGGGTCCTTTGTGACTCTCCAGGGCCCGTTTTTGCATGATTTTTCATGCAAAAACTTAGGGAAACTTAGCCTAGGACTAATGGGAAGACGGGTTTGGAGGGATTTTGGGAATACCTAGCTCGTTGCTGGGTTTTTCTCCACGTTTCTCCTCTTGGTTGCTTCTCCAAAATGGGTTTTTCTCAAGCTTTTGGGCTGCCATTAGAGGCACCCAAGAGCTCTATTTATAGAGCTATAAGAGGGTTCTGGAGGGGGCTCTCACTGCCCTTGAATGGCGGTGGAGAAACCTCTAGAATGGCAGTGATTTTTCCTCCAAACATCGCCGTTCTAGAACCCTCTAGGAGGTTGAAGAAAGGGGGTGCCTGTATCAAAACGAGCCCCTGTGTTTCTCAGGCTAAATCCATTTTTTAGTAAAAATTACATTTTTCCCCCTGAACTTCAAAGGGCCATAACTTGCTCATTTTAACTCTGTTTTGGGTGATTTTGGTCTTGTTGGATTCCTTTTTCTGAGACACACCTAATGGTACCATTTTCAGGACCAAATTTCTGGGTTTACTTAGGGTGAATAGTGAAATAACCAAAATACCCTTATTTCCAAAAAGTGAACTTTTCATTGCTAACTTAGGATTTTAATGTTACAAAATTGGAGTCATTACAGTTTTAGGACTCACCAATTCGAGGCTTAAGAGATGAAGCAAGAAATAGGTACACAGTGTATCCCTACCTTTCAACATGATGCCCTTAGCTAGGAACCTAGGTGACTTTATGGATGAATTTGCATGTTTCCTCAACCTTTAATTAAGAAATTAGAAAGTCCCTTTAATTCCTTGGAAAGGTAAAAGAATCCTTTCCTTTTCCTTAGTCCAACTTCAAAAAAAGAAATTAGAAGAGAGAGAAGAATAATGCTTGAACTAGTTAACATGGATTATGAATGAAATCTAAAATTACAAAGAGGGTGTGTGTATAGAAATAGAAAGTGAATGGAATTAGAAAGTGGATGGAAATTACAAAAGATATGAAATTAGAAACATGGTAAGAAGGTATGTGAGTGAAGGAAAGTGAATATGAGATGTGGAAAAGAGGAAGATGTATTGAACCCTAACATGGAAAGATGCATGCGTGCCAATATACAAGCGTGTGTACTCGTGATATGCTTACAACTACTTAAACTATGATGCATGAAACTACAATGATATGCATTGATTTCTAGATTAAGAATGTATTCTTATATCTAAGAATCTAACATGCATGAAGTATTTGAACTAATCCTAGGATGCATGCAATGAAAAATAGAAAGCCAAATTAAGTCAAACATGGAGGAAAGTGTTAATTCTAAACTAAGAAAGTACTAAATATAAGAATCAACAATGCAACTAGTTTCTAAAAAGGACCTAAATTAGCCCTAAGATGTATGGAAAGCAATTTGGATATATATATATTTTCAACTAAAAAGTAAGGATCTAAGATTTAAGCATGAAATTCAACATTAGAAACTGCCCTACTTCTAAAATAGGAAAGGGCTTAAAACATGAAAATTAAAGAAGCTAAATGGAAAGAAAAACTACAACTTGATCTACAAAGTAAAACATAACCTAAGGAAACAAGAAACTCTTCAAACTAGCATGAATGCAACCTAAGAATGACGTAAAGAGGACCATGCATGCAATCATGAAAAAGACGCATCCATTCAAATTGGATGGAATGTGTATAAAATCTTCTTGCTTAATGAATTTAAGATTGAGTTAAATGGAGGGGAAACATGATCATGCACCTATGCTACTCTATTATGAATGCATCTACTATACTTTACATGAACTACAAAGCAAGGAAAGGTAAGAAATTAACATGCAAAACTAAGGGAAAACTATAATGTTACCATGCATGTAATCAAAGTGAATATGAAAGCTACGCAGGAACTATCTAATCAAAAAAAATCCTAAGTGAATGTATACTTAGAAGAGTGTTAATGGAACTGATAAAAGATAATATATAAAGAAAAAGAAAATAAAAATTTTTTTTTTGGAACTTAGGTTGAGACCCTACCTATATCTCCAAAGGATTTGAACATGGAAGCCTAAAGGGAGTTTGGGTAAGGGTGATCTTCCTCCATTTGTTTCTACTTTGATTTAGCCTTGAAACTGAGGGAAAGTTGAAATATCCCTAAGTCATGCAAAACACCTTTATTTATAGATTTTAGAGTTAGAGTTAAGAGGGTTGAATGGTTGAGATTAATTCACTTAAGTTATAATCTAATCAAGGCTTAGATGGGGGGCATAGAATTCAATTAGGGGGAAATGGGATGAAGATGGAAGGGAATAAAATGGGTAGGGAAAGGAAAAGAAAGAGGAAAATCTAAGGTATAAAAGGAATAAGTGAGGAAAGGAAACAAATAGAAGCGAGACTAAGGAGGTAGCTTAGGGGTGAAGGGAAGGAAGTGGAATCAAATTAGAAGGTGGCTGTTGGAAGGGGGAGACATCTTTTTCCAAGAAAGGAATGTGAAGTGGAAAATGGTAAGAAGTGGAATGGAAAGAGAAAATAAAAAATAAGGAAAAGGTAAGGAATAAGTAGAAAAGGAAATATGTGGGGAGTAAATTGAAAGAAATGGAAAGTAAGTGAGGGAATCTAGTGTTTTTCATATTTAGAAAGTCCTAAGGATGGAGGGGATGTGAAACATACATGCGAGTGATTTACAAACCCTAAGAATGTAAAGACCCTTGGATGAGAATGGATGGTTGAGATCTGTCTTTTCTTAGGGTTTTGGTTTGAATTTTCAACATAAGATGGCTAGGGTTTTGATTTTTCTAGTACCTCATACTTAGCCATTAAATCATACTTACCTTCCTTGGACAGTTGAGATCTGATTTATATCTTAAAACTTCATTTTCTCTCCACCATTGGATTGGATTGCCTAGGATGAATGTCTTGATTCTTTAGATCTTCATATGCTCATGTTGACCAATTATGCTTCAATATCTTGTATGGATAAGACATCAAATCATTGGTTGAATCTTCTCCCTTTGTTTGAGAAGGAGAGAGAAAATATGAAAAAGCCTTCATGTGGGTCCCATTCTTCTTTATTCTTCTTTTCTTTCTGAGAAGCTTTTATTGTGTATGATTCTATTGCATGTCAATTAAACTTTTTCATAAGCTTCTTAAGGTGGTGGAATGTATGCAAGTGTGCATTACTTAGAATTTTGCCACCTTTTCATCCTCATTTGAGTAGGAGGTGTGCATAGGGTTTCTGGTTATTCTGACTTTGACAATGTTACCCAATAATTATTCTAAACTCTAAGATGTACATTTTTGGTATGTGTGACCCATGTTTTTTCTTGGAATGAGACATTGCTCTTTCTGGGCTAAAATTGACAATTTTTTGCATTTCTTCATTTGTACTATGGGCATGCAAATTAATAGAATTAACACTAATTAATGATAATAGGGTGATTTATGGGGCTAAAAACATCTAAATATAGAGGTATCTATGTAATATTTCTATATATGTCACAAAACATGTTCTACATAGGGGAAACCATGTTTTTTAGTTGAATTTGATTGGTGAGAGAGAAAAATGGTAGGTTGAGGATAGAATAAATCAAAGGGATCTCTATGGATAAGGAAATCTTTACTAAGTCCTAGCCATCCACTTCAGGGCATGCTGATTTGACAAACGAGAAGAAAAGAAGCATTAGACTACATCTTATTGATAGGAGGCTTTAATGGGATCTTTATCATCCATCTTAGGGCTAAAGCATGATCCAAGGGCGGAGAAATGAAGCCAAGACAAGATCAAACCCTAGCCTCCATTTTATGCTACATTCTAAGAAGAGAAAACACATTTTCTTATTGAAGAGCCATCCCATGTGTTGGATTCAAAAGGGTGCTCCACGATTTTTCTCAAAGAAGATTCTTAAGAGAGAAAGAGATAAGGAAAGAGGATAAGGCCTAAGGAAAGATATGATATAGGAGGGAGTTTCCATTAGGAAACTACCACCTCCAAGTCAAAATAGAACAAAAAAAGTCTTCAATTCATTATTCATTCCATTCTCCTTCTCCACACTTGGCACCAACATAGAAGGGAGACAGGAGGAGGACCAAAGTGGAGGTTCTCAACCTTATAAGACCACACTAAGTGACCAAACAAAAGGGAAAAATATGCTAATGAGAAGCTTTGGGGAAGAGAATAGGTAAGAGAGGCATGTTTTCCTTCCATCATGTACCATCTATTCCACTATTTCATTTTATTTTTTTACACATTAAATGCCCTTCAAACTCTCTATTTTAGCCTGTCATATTATCACATATCACTCACCAAAATATAAACCTAAAACTCATGCCCTAACCCTTTCACCATTTTATTTTTAATTTTTCTATACAATTCATATTGCTTTGAAACTCATGAATGAATCTCTCCACCGTATCCTCTACATGTCTCTACAATTTCATAAAAAATTTTCACCTCTAACCCCTTCTTCCATTCACTTTATTTTAGCATCCAATTTCAGTTTTGTTATCATGCTTATGCCCTTTTCCATCTTATTTTATTTTTCTAAATTTTTGTATTTATTATCTAGACCTAAAACTCACACCCCTACCTCCCACTTTATCAACTTTCAATCCATCTATTCATATCTCAAAAATCTTTCCATTTTCAAGCCTTTCTAAATCTCTCTATCTCTTGGTATTACATGCATAAAATAGTTTTTTTGGTTGTAAACACTTCTCTTGTGGTTAGTGACTTGAATGGTTGATGATCTCTAGCCCTTGTTGAGCGACACAACAAAGTTCTATGTGTGGTATAGAGATATTGGCTGGGATCTTTTGTGTTGATTGACTCAACGTTGAAACACTTAGTGATATTCCTCTAACTCATGCAATAGTTTACTTTGCTTTTAGTTATTTCTTTGTAATCATTTGTTGTATTCTTTCATTCTAGTATAATAAAAAGTCTCTTTGTCTCTTTAGTTTAATGTGTTCTTCATTTATTTTCTTGCTTATGTTTACATGCTTTTGTTAGATGTTAGAAGTAGTTAGATTTAAGTTATTTGTTAATTATTTTCCCTATGCATTAGGATGAAAAATAAATTAAAATTGGTATTTTTGAGATTATATTATCATAGGTTAAAAAATTGGCATATTATGAAGATTAGTATCCTGGCACTCTAAGTTTTCATGCTCAGTGATTCTTGAAAAATGGGGAAACTAAGAATGGTTAAAAAGAGGGTGACTATACAAGAATCTTTGATAGCCTATGCCCTAAGAAGACATGTTATACTTTGAATAAGTATATCACTATGCTAAGAAGCTAGTATTAAGAAAATCTATGAAAAGAAAGATTGGAAAAAATATTTTTCATGATTTAGAAACATTGTGCTTCTAATTACATATGTAGAAAATAATCTAGATGATTTAATCCTAAAATATTGATTTATAATATACTAAAATTTTAATTCATAGGATTAGATTTAATTTTTATTAATTTTATGTAATTTTATGAATTTTTAGTATTCTTAGAACTTAATTTGGTTAAATGAAATTTTGTGGCTAGGTTAAAACATTTAAAATATATTTTTAATTAAATTCCATTAGTTATAGAGTTTCTATGATTCAACCCATACTTCCCGTGTCTATGCTATGTGGTCTCATGCACTTATGGTAAATATTAAAACTTAAAATTTATTTTTAATTAAATTCCATTGGTTATAGAGTCTCTGTGATGCGACCCATACTTCTCGTGTTTATGCTATTGTGAACTCGTGTAGTTGTGGTAAATATTAAAATACAACACTCATTGAAGTAGTGTGAGTGAATATCGACATTCTTTTGTCTTTTGTATACATTGGAGGAATCCTAGAGTAGCGAGGCACTTGGTTTTATATATTTGAGGTGGTGATTCTTTTGTACCCTTAAAGTGGTGAGCTAGTTCTATCCATTAGTTCTATATCATAGTGGTGGTGGTTCTCCTATATCCATAGAGTGGTGAGCTATTTTAATCTACCCTATTATCCAGTATCAGCCCAAGAGCAAAGGCAAGTAATGCTCATAAGACAATGCCCATGAGAAGATTTCTTTATTCTTAAAAAATTTTCTCAATATTTTTATAGCCCATGAAAGGCTAGGAAAACTCTGCTAGAGGGTGAAAGAGTGATATATCTTTGCATAGTACCCCGAGGGTTGTTCTAATTCAAGTTTTCTCAATGGAGGAATCTTCTCTAGAAGTTGGATATGTTTATATTAGTTTTCTGATATTTTGATCTTCTTATTTCTTTTACCCGTTAACTATAATCTTCTCCTTTTCCTACTTTACTTTCTTTATGGCTTTCTTGCATTTAGAATAACTTAGTGTACAGTATAGATATTTCATTCTTTTCTAATTTTTAAAGTATATTTTTTGCTTTGTAGTATAATTCTTTAGTATAGTATGAACTTCCTCTAAAGGAGATGGGAATGAGAAGAGTTAAGATCCCTCCGACTCCCAAGGTCCTCCTTAGCTTGGTCAAAGGTTCCTCTTCTTTTATAGTAGGGAAGAACCTCCCAATGTAGAGCATGAGAGGATTATTTCCTCTATAGTGTAATTTAATTGTCTTAGTAGTAATCATAAAAGGGGATTTCCCTACTTTATATAATAGAAGGAACTCCTTTTAGGGCCAAACATTTTAGGCATTTCTCCTTCTAGCATGTTTTCTTAATTTTGCATTCCAACTTGTTTTAAACATTAAAAAGATTTCATGCATGCGTCCTAGTATAGAAATCAGGAAGAGATATGTTAATCATCTTCATCTCTCTTAAACCCAAGGTAGCCCAATAGGTACATTTAGTAGAGACTAGTCTATGTATTAGGTAGGATTGGTGCCTAACATCCTCTTACCCCATAACTAAGTTATGAACCTTATCTTTGGATACGTAGGTCCTATAGCCTTTTCTCTATGGAGACTTAGAGTTTACTAAGGAAGAATGAACCATATTAATCGATCCTAATCCCCTCAAATGCAAATAACACATGACCTACAAGCAAAGAGGCCCGTGGCATTCTAAGGGAGGAATCCTAATCTTTTGGGTTGATTTTTGACATGGACACCCACAAATGGTGATTCTGCAAGGAAAAGCTTAATTTGAAAATGGGTTGGTTGGGAAATATTGGATTGTTAGGAAGATGGTTTGATTTTGCATTTTGTACATTAGGGTAACTTTTATTGATGTTCTTTATTTCTTTTCTAGAGTAACAAATAGGGTGTTATCTTACACACACTTGCTTCCTAAATAAAATAGCAAGCCACACACCCTCATAATGCACTTAATAAAGGAAAAATAATAATTCTTGAACATAGCAATAATGGAAGCTATCATCAAGCTAATACATGGAGGAATAACAAATTTCACTAATAAAGAGTAATGAACTTGTTTGCTATCATACACACTCATATACTCATGTATTTGAATAATGAATATCATACTTGCATACCCTCAACTCCTATGTCTTAGTGGACTTTCGACTCTCTATGAAAAGTCACAAGAAAGTCATAACCCAGTGATAAGAAGTATGTAGGAGTTTGACAAAAAGCTCAACCTTTAGTCTAGCACTCTTGAATTGCATCAAATAGATCACACCATGTAATATTGATTGAGGCTTTTAAGAATAACCTCAATCCACCATGATGAGGTATAATGGTATCTCTAAGTTGTTTTTAGCTTAACCTATTACATACTCTCCACATGCAAGTGCATAGATCTATTGGAGTATAGACACGAGTATAGGTTGATTGCATGAGGAGTCCTTAAAAGGAATTTCAATTAAAATATATGCCAACTTACTTTAACCTAGTCAATATTTTAAGGGAAGTAAAAAAATGTAAACTAACTAATAAAAAGAAACTAATTTCATTAACAGAATGTTGTAATGAATTGGAATATAAAAATAAAAAAAAGTAAAGCAATAGAACTTCCTTTGAACTATCCACAATACGAATCCTTAGTTGAACTAGTATCTTTACACCTTTGCATTTTTTTTTCTTGAGTATTCATTTTTCTTTATAGTTATCTTGTTGTGTCACTCCCTTCCTCAACCCACTCTTATATTCCATTATAGGGCTCTCTTGTAATGTTACTCAACAAGAGCTTATACACATCTCTTCAACCCATATTACATTAAATTTGCAACCAAACTGTTCTTGCAAGCAAACTTCAACTTACTAATAGAGGCATCAATTGGGAGAAACTACGAATCTATATGTGAGAATGACTAACAAGCATTTGCACCAACCACTAGGCCATGAGGCTTTCCCAGGGGATGTTTTATATTTACATCCTTATCTCTTAGAAAGAGTCGATAAATGATTAGACTAGATAAGTGCAAGTAGCTTGATTGCATTACCCATGATTGAAACACAAGCTGGTGTAGCCACATTTGGCTGTGCGCCAACATAGATCCTCTTTTTCCTTTTGCTTGCTTGCTAAATAGGTATATAACACGATAAGTGCAAAACAAAACACAATAAGGCATTAACATGAGACAAAGGCTAGAGCTGCTATAATGAGGGAAGTTCTTTAACCCAACATGCCACAACACAAAAGTCAAATCCCTTTCCAATGATCTTTAGGAATGAAGTGTTAAGACAGACAAAGAAAAGAGGCGCCTAACTCATTTTCCAAAAACCCACCACCCTTTAATAGAAGAAAAGAAGAAGATAGAGTCAAAATATATAAAAAGTGTTCCTTCTCCTTAGCTAGTTACTCTATAACAAAAGGTAACTTTTAAGGAGTTAGCAAAGAGGAGATTGGAGGAAAAACCATTCTAAGTTAGGGTTAGCCATAGGAGGAGGTGCACTAACTTAGTAATCACTTAGAGTTATTCAAACTTCAAAAGGGGTTGGCCATGCCCCCTAAAGTGAATAATTAAAAAGAAAAAGAAAAGGAAGATGTGGCCCTGGGTTAAGGATTCATCAATTCTAGCATTTAGAAGATGAGGAAGGAATCAGGTACTTATCTTTGAAATTTGTCCTACTCTTCACCATGTTGCCTTTAGCTAGGAACTTGGACGACTTTATGGAAGGATTTGGTTTTCCTCAATGATTACTTCAGGAATGAAATGAATCCTTGCTGTCATAGAAGGACATAAGGCTTGTTCCTTTTCCTTTAATTTCCATATCCTAAAATAAAAAGAATACAAAAGATAAAGGAGAAAGGCCCATATAATTCAAATAAAGGTGGAAGAAAGGAGTTAGGAAAATAGCGATAAAAGACCATGCATGTAAGAGAGTGAAAGGGGTAAGGCTTTGTGCATCGAAGAGAAAAGTGTAAGGGTCTATGTGGAATGGAAGGAAGGTGGTGGGATACTATGCCTTGGAGTTTATGAAAAGGGGCATGGATGGTTGATGAAGTATTAAGCATGAAAAAGCAAAGGGAAAAGAGAGTAGGATGCATTAAACCTAGATGATGTGTGTGAGGGAGAAGATCGGAGTGCTTTGGTGTGTTAAGATAAAGGAAGAAATGAAAGATGGGGATCATGTGTGTAATCCTAGGATGCGTCCTAGGATGTATGATGCAAGTATATCTATAGTGCAAGCATGTGTGTAATACAAAAACAAAAGGTGAAGTGCATGCAAACGCATAAGAGAAGACCCAATCAAGAAAGAATAAGGATGGATATGTGTCAAGATCTATGATGGATAAATAAGGCAAGATGACTAGCGTGAAAGAAAATATAGAAGGGATGAGTAATCCTAAGATGATGAATGATTAAAGCATGTAAGGAAGGTGGAAGGGAAAAGTTAGGAATATAAGTGCAGAGCAATAGGAGTGATGCGTGTAATGAAGTGGAAAACTATGTGTGCAAAATAAACTAAAGTGAATGCATGTAATACAATGAAGATGAAGGCCAAGTAAGAAGGAGAATGAGAAGAAAAATGAAAAACAAGAAAGGGAAATGGGATTATGGTCAAGACTCTTACCTTTTTCTTGAAGGATTGGATGCGTGATTCTATGGGAGCTTTGGTGAGGGTGATATCTCTCGCTCTATTTCTGCAAGGATGTAACTCTAAGGTCCAGGGAAAGTTACATATAGAAATCCTTGTCCTTCACCCCCTTATTTATAGATTTTCAAAGGAAAAAGACCTAGAAATGGATGGCTAGGGTCATAAGGGTGAAAGGAGTGACCAAAGTTGAAGATTTAAGGAGAATGGAAGGAAGATAGAATAAAAGGGAAGGGGGGGGGGGTGTTGGTGGTGTTGCAGGTATGGAATCCATATGAGGAAGAGGGAGATGTGGACTAAAGGAGATAAGGTAGAATATTGGAAAATGGGTTGGCAAAGGGGGAAAGATGATAGAAGGGAAAGGAGAAAATCTCGGGAAAGAGTTGGAATTGGAAATGCATAAGGGTGGGAAGGTGTGAAACTCTTATGTGTGTTTGGAGTTCAGAAAATCTGATATAAAGGTGGACCATTGGATTTGATTAGATGGTAGAAATCTTTCCTCCTTAGGGTTTCATCTTTAATTATCATGGAATGGATGGTAGCAAGGGTTTGTGAATTTTCTTTATTTCAATTCTGCCACTTGGATCATCATTACACTAGCTTAAGTGGATGAGATTCATTTGGACTCTTCTTATCCAAAACGATCTTCATTGTATCATGAACCTACAAAATATAGAATTAACTATAATTAGTGATATTTATGAAAAGTTCAGGGATTAAAACTTGCTAAATATAGAGGCATTCATGTGATATTTCTACATGTATCAAATGCCCCTTAGACTTTAATTTTGCTAGTCCTCAAGCCAATCATTGAAATAGAAAATAAGAAATCTAAAGAAAAATCCTAACCACTTTCATTGGTGCTTTTGTCGACATTTAGCATATGTAGATAGCCTTTAAACTCCTAGGTTATCTGTAGTGGACAAGTTGCAGTCTTGTAGTGTATGTTACTTGTAAACATTTTTAAAAACCTTATGAAAGTCCTTCATGTATCTTAGAGAATCTTCTTGTATTTAGCATTAATTGAATTCCTAACTTTAGCATGTTAATAGAAATGACCAATAGTTCAAAAGTCTAACCCTATGCTAAAGATATTCTATTATTTTGTCAACCTTGGAATGTGAGTGTGTGAATATAGCCAATGTATATAATTACCAATTTCAATGTAAATTATAACCTAAATTAGCATCCAAATGTATGCTTTGGCTTCAAATCTCTTAGGATATTCTTGAAACTCAGAAAGAAGTTACTCAGAAGGGGATAAAGCTCTCTTCAATATGTGAGTAGAATTATGCTCATTAGGGCAAATAATCTCACATATTTCACAATAAAGAATGAAAACTTAGAAAATCTAATATTGGTCTTGTGGAAAGGATGTTAACTATTAAAGAATGTTTACTTTACCAAATTCCCTGCACATTCATAACCATATCCAAGTCATACTTCTCCCAAAATTAAGATGGGACTTCTATTACAATAAAACATGTCTAAAAACAAGGTTATCAAATGAAGGGGTGTAAGGGTAAAATAAAAGTGTTTTGAAAAATATGTATAGGTCTTCTACCAGTGTATTCACAACTTTCTTTTCTACCCATAAGAGCGAACATCCTAATTTCATTAGTTATCTTCTTTTTAACTTTTTCAATTTTATTTGACTTTTGAATATAGCCTTTTTCTATTTTTTAGCCTTTATGTTCATCTCTTGACTTGTATTGTTCATAGTTCTTCTTAAAATATTTAACCCATCATCTTTACATATTTCCAAAACTACTAGGTACTGGATATATTATAAGGTTGCAATAAGGTAATGGTTAATGGGTTTACAAAGAAAAGGCTCAAGGGGTTAACTAGCAAAAAAATAACATAGAAGGTTAAAGGATCTAGGTTAATCAAGGATGGCCTCTATGATTTCCTAGGTTTCTCCTAGGCTTGAATAGACCATAAAATTAAGAGATAAATGCTGTAGTCTTTCAAATGTTTTTCTTAATACTTGGCCAAGTCAAAGAATAATGAGACCAACTAGGAATTTTGTCTGCTAAAGAAAACATTTGGAATTTATGTATAACCTGCTCCAATAAAGATTTTCTCTAAACTCACCTAGGTTATAAGTCTCTACATATCTTCTAGAGGATCTCTAAGTTATATTTTCTTTTTAACTTAAACTATATACATATGGCTACTGTGCAATAATTATTCTGAGTTCAATTTTTATGGAATACTTTAGAAAATGGATAAAATGATGAGCTAGATCTATACAATTCGATTAATAAGATAAATTTGAAAACTATACTTGTAACATCCCAAAAATTTTAAATGTCAATTGGTGTGAATATTGGAAAATAGAAAATTGGGATGTAAAGAATATATTAAATTTCATATTTTGGAGTTTTGTAAGTGAAATATTGGATAGACATCTAATCTAGCATTGGCACCTCCATAATTGGATAGATTCAAATGACACCAAGTTTGTAGAAATTGGAGTTCAGATGGAGGAGATATGAGCATTTGAATATGAGGGGCAATCTTGTAAAAATAAGATAGGAAAAAAAACGACAAAATGCTTAAATGAAGGGGGTCGTAATTTATATAGGCACCCCCTCACTTAAGTGAACTCGACAAACATCGGATCTGTTTCTTGCCAAAACCTGCCAAACCAGAAAAACAAAGAAACTCGATGAAGAGGGAGACTTGGCAGGGAAGAAAGAGGGGGAGAGGAGAAGAAGGAGAAGAAGAGAAGGGAGAAGGAGAGAAGGAGAGGAGAGAGGGGGAGAATGCCAGGCTGCCAGAGAAGATGGAACATCAGAGAATGAGGAGAAATAGAGTTTTAGGGCTGTTGGAAATTTTAGAGTCGTTGGAGAAGACAACGGCCTAGATCGGCGATCTGAGTCGGTCATTCTGTTCATATCTCAATGAGGTGACCAAACCCCTACATTCAAGGGGAAGTCTGAGATGATTTGAATGCCAAATTAAAGGGGAGATCATCACATGCCTAGGTTTGGAGGGTTTCAGGATGGATCTAATCCAATCTAGCCCAATCCAGAGAGTGAAAAACATGAAAATGCATTTAGAAGGTATGATCTACAAAACCTAACTTTGGATTTGTGGTATTTTGTTAAATATGTGCATTTTATGCTAGATCTAGATTTATGAACAATCTAACCATTCAATTTCTAATCCAAGCTTAGGGATAGGTAATTTAGGGCATGATGTGGCTTAGATCACACAAAAATTTCAGATTTAGGCTGAAAACTGATTGGACAATATTAATCGTCCAATGAGATACTATTCATAGTAACTTTGTGATGTCTGATTGACGATTAGACACCATAGATGAGTTCCCCGTCCTTAAAAATGGTAGGATGACTAGAAGTATATGAATTTGAAGTGAAATAGATAGAATGATCTAGGTTGTCCAATCTGTCACTATTCAAACAAAGATTTTGTGATGCCGGATCAATGATCAGATGCCATAGATGGATTCCTGAACCTTGAATTAGCTTAGATATAATGTAAATTGTGGAATTTGTATAAACATATATTGAAAAATTGGTTGATATGAATTGTTTAAGATGCTCATTATATCAGTTTGAATTAGGAATACAATTACATGGTGTATTGAGGATTGTAGTATGGAAAATAACATCCAACACCAACCCAAGAGTTGATTTGGTTAGGAATCAAGGGTTAGGACCACTGAATAGTGAAAGTGACTTGCAGTCACTTAAGAAGAGGGGTGGGTAGCAAATCCAGGGCCAATGGCATGGATTAGAAATCCAGGAATCATTAGTCATTCAATTAATTATCAACCAATAGCTAATGAAACACGCTTAGCATGGAAATAAGCACTGCCACTTCACCTTGTGACGACTAGTGCTAGGGACTAACTTAGAGGGAGCTTTCATATTGGAAAAGCTATGAGAAGTTCTAGAATTGTATATCTAAATGTGTTTTTGTATTTTATAGAGGCATGATTGATTGGGAGTGCATACACGAACTGAATAAAGTATTTGTGTCAGTGAACTAGAAGAGCACCATTTAAGGTAGGTGGAATTAAGAATGCTAAGATTTTTTTATATATATGGTGGAATTAATACATAGTTTATGCATAAACAGTTTTACCCATTGCACCAAAACAGGTTAATCAGGAACAATGCCTTGAGGTATGTCTTAGGGTTTAACCCACTGCGCCAACTCACTACGCTAAAATAGGTTAATTAGGAACAATGCCTTGAGTTATATCTTTGGATTTGGTGTGTCTTTGGGTTTGTTGTGTCTTTGGGTTTAACTCACCGCACCAAAATAAGTTCATCAGGAATAATGCCTTGAGTTTGTCTTTGGGTTTTACCCATTGCACAGACTCACTGCTCCAAAACAGGTTAATAGGGAACAATGCCTTGAGGTGTGTCTTTTGGTTTAACCCACTGTGCCGACTCACTGCGCTAAGAGGATAAAATGTCTGTTGTGTACTTGATACACACAACAACGAAAATCTTTTAGATGCTAGACTGTGGTGAGTTAGTGCATTTCTTTAAGGACTGTCCTAGAGGATTGCAAGTTAGACAGATTGACATTGGGATCTGGGCAGAGATGGCCCACATTAGCAATGATGAGTTTCTATTATTACTTTGAGGCAAGCATGGGCTTCAAACTAGATGGGAGAGAGTATTTTCCTGATTGTTGATAGGCATATTTTGATCCTATTTGATTAAGCACCTAGTCATTCTTTTGTTTTATCTACTGGCATCTTGCTTAAACATGCTTGGATGTGTTATCCTTTTGGTTGGATATTATGACTTTAGCGGGAGAGTTATTGGAGGCTAATGAGTACTTTTAAGAGGTACCTATGAACCTAGTAAGAGAGAGATGATGAACGATGATCTCATCCCACTCGATATAGTGGATTATGATGTTATCTTTGGGATGAACTAGCTGATCCTACCTTGAAGGTAGTGTAGTATTTTCAGAAGGTGCCAAGTTTTATTCTTGTTTGTGTGACAAAGGAGGACTGTTAACAACCATAGATTGAGCATAAAGATGATGTGCAAGAGTTCGTAGTCTTGCCTGAGGAGTTTTCATGATATTGTCATAAGAGAATAATTTCAAAGTGGATTTGGCATTAGGTATAGTATTATTTACCTAGAATGCCACATTGGTTGGCCTAATTAAGTTGGCGAAGCTCCAGCTATATGAGCTTTTAATAAGGGTTTAACAGGCCTAGTGGGTCTTCATAAAGTGCATTACTCTTCTTCATGAGAAGAGAGATAGAACTTTATTGCCACGCATAGATTATCGTTTGTTTCATAGTACCGCAATAGAGAACTGATATTCTTAATCATATCTTGATGATTTATTGGATCAACTCAGGATGGTGCATGATAGGTGTGGAGATTGATTTGAGATGTGGTGATAACTAGCCTCGAATTCTGAGTATGATGTCTTTAAGATGATTTTTAGAACTTGTTATGATTGTTACGAGTTTTGGATGGTGGAAATTGGTGGTACCAATACATTGACAAAATGTATGGATATGATGGGTTGAATCTTCAAACATTATTTGGATAAGCCATGATTATGTTAATAGATAGCATTGTCGTATACTTCACAAATAGAGAGGAGCGCAAGGAATCATTGTACATAAATTCAGATTGTCTAAGGACTCATTTGTTGCAAAAATCTATAGCATGAGTTATGGTCAGAGGAAGTGAATTTCCTTTACCACAATACCTTGAATGATAGAGAGGTAGTTTATTAAGACTGTTATGGGCTGACATTAGCCAAATTAGTGACTGAAGTTTATAGTTCCTTAGTCTTATGAATTGATCGCACTAAGTAATTGAGTTCCACTAGGATATTGGGATGTATAATATTATGTGAGATTATTCTCTTAAGGGTAATCATAATTCAGTTTATAATCTATACTTGTGAGTAGCTGATGAGGGCGGCCTAAAAGTGCAGCTTATGAGGGGGGTGCGAGAGGCATTGGTAGGCTTCTAGGGGGTAAGCTTCTAGGTGGCGGGCTTCTAGGTCCTTACAGTATAATCGTGTTGCTGATTGATTTTCATTACCATAGAGTGCTTGCTGGTGAGTTGATATGCTCTGATTTTGATTAGCATATGATTTCCTATTGGTGAACTGTATGCTTTGATTCTGATTTGGTAATTGATTGATTATGAGTGAGATGATGTGGTCTATAACAAATTTGGCATAGATTTTCCTATTGATGAGCTAAGATGCTTTGATTGTATTGATATGGTGATTTTACCGATGCTAAAGTGGGACACAAATAACTAAATCCTAGATGAGAGTTTGGTTTATGTTAATTGTATTATATGTGATTATGATAGTTTGGTTTTCCATTTATTGATTCATATGTGATTTGGTATATGAGGAGATTACACGATGTGAAATTGTCTATTTATCGACGCTAATGCTAATATTGTTGACACAATTAGTTGTCTTGTGATATGGGAATACTTTTAGAAGTGTCTAAAGAATAACATAGAAAGAATTTTGAGGAAGAAATTTATATAAGGAGAGAGGAATATAACATCCCAAAATTTTTAAATGTCAATTTGAGTGAATCTTGGAAAATAGCAAATTGGGATGCAAAGAATATATTAAATTTCATATTATGGAGTTTTATAAATGAAATACTGGATAGACATCTAATCTAACATTGGGACCTCCATAATTGGATAGTACTCGAGAAGATAATTCAAATGACACTAAGTTTGCAGAAATTGAAGTTTAGATGAAGGAGATATGAGGGGCAATCTTGTAAAAATAAGATAGAAAAAAATAAAAAACTGACAAAATTCTTAAATGAAGGGGGTCGTAATTGATACAGGCACCGCCCTTAGTTAAGTGAACTTGATAGACATTAGGTTTGCTTCTTCCCAAAACCCAACAATTAGAAAAAGGAAAGAAACTCGATGAAGAGGGAGACCAGACGGGGAAGAAAGAGGAGGAGAGGAGAAGAAGAGGAGAGAGGGGGAGAACATCAGGCTGTAGGAGAAGATGGAACACCAGCAAAGGAGGAGAAACAGAGTTTTAGGGTTGCTGGAAATTTCAGAGTTACTGGAGAAGACGACGGCCCGGATCGGCTATTTGAGCCAGTCATTCTGTTCATCTCAATGAGGCGACCAAAACCCCTAAGTTCAAGGGGAAATCTGAGATGATTTGAATGCCAAATTAAAGGGGAGATCGTCACATGCCTAGGTTTGGAGGATTTCACGATGGATCTAAGCCAATCTAGCCCATTCCAGAGAGTGAAAAACATGAAAATGCATCTAAAAGGTAAGATCTACAAAACCCAACTTTGGATTTGTGGTATTTTGTTAAATCTGTGCATTTTATGCTAGATCTAGATTTATGGACAATCTAACCATTCAATTCCTAATCTAAGCTTAAGGATAGATAATTTAGGACATGATGTGGCTTAGATCACACAAAAATTTCAGATCTAGGCTGAAAACTAATCGGACAATCTCAACCGTCTGATGGGATACTATTCATAGCAACTTTGTGATATCTGATTGACTATCAGACACCACAGATGAGTTCCCCGTCCTTAAATATGGAAGGATGACTAGAAGTATATGAATTTGAAGTGAAACAAATAGAATGATCTAGGTCGTCCGATCTGTCACTATTCAAACAAAGACTTTGTGATGTTGGATCAATGATCAGATACTATAGATGGGTTCTTGAACCTTGAATTAGCTTCGATATAATATAAATTGTGAAATTTGGATAAACATATATAAAAAAAACTGGTTGATATGAATTGTTCTAGATGTTGATTATATTAGTTTGAATTAGGAATGCAATTATATGTTGTATTGAGGACTGTAGTATGGAAAATAACATCCAGCACCAACCCAAGAGTCGATTTAGTTAGGAATCAAGGGTTAGGACCACTGAATAGTGAAAGTGACTTACAATCACTTAAGAAAAGGATAGATAGCCAATCCAGGGCCAATGGCGTGGAATAAAAATATAAGAATCATTGGTCATTCAATTAGCTATCAACCAGTAGCTAATGAAACACCCTTAGCATGGAAATGAGCACTGTCACTTCACCTTGTGACGACTAGTGCCAAGGACTAACTTAGAAGGAGTTTTCATACTGAAAAAGCCATGAGAAGTTCTAGAATTGTATATTTGAATGTGTTTTTGTATTTTATAGAGGCGTGATTGATTGGTAGTGCGCACACAAACTAAATAAAGTATTCATGTCAGTGAATTAGAAGAGCAACATTTGAGGTAGGTGAAATTAAAAATGCTAAGATTATTACTATATATGCATGTGTATATGAATTTCAAGCATTGAAATGAGTCTTTTTAGTTTATATGAATGATAAGATGAATGTGCATGCTAAAATTGAACCATGATTAAATTATTTATGCATAAGCTGTGTATTATTTTCAACCACATGAGAAAATATAAGACTAATACTAGGAACAATGCCTTGAGATGTGTCTTTGGGTTTGGTGTGTTTTTGGGTTTAACCCACGGTGGCAACTCATAGTGCCAAAATAAGTTAATCAGGAACAATGCCTTGAGGTGTGTCTTTGGGTTTAGCATGTCTTAGGGTTTAACCCACTACGCCGACTTACTTCACTAAAACAGGTTAATCGAGAAAAATTCCTTGACGTGTGTCTTTGGGTTTAACCCACTGCACTGACTGACTTCACTAAAATAGGTTCTTCAGGAACAATGCCTTGAGGTGTGTCTTTGGGTTTAGCCCACTGCACCGACTCATTGCACCAAAATAGGTTAATCAGGAACAATGCCTTGAGGTGTGTCTTTAAGTTTGACCCACTATGTTGACTCACTGTGCTAAGAGAATAAAATGTCTAGTTTGTACTTGATACACACAACAACACATTGGTATTTGATATGTGAACTAGCTTGTAAGAGTGAAGACTGGTATCAGGAAATGTAAATGACTTGTAAGTTTGATATGCGATTTCATACTTTGCATTTCAAGGAATGTGATTTAGTATTAATGGATCGATATTTCTTTGCTTGTAGCATGCTTTCATGATCTTGTTGAACTATTTCAACTTAAATGATAATTGAATAGTAGTTGCATGATTCAACATGGATAAATTGATCTATATGGAATTATCATGATTTTTTTTTTATATAAAATTGCATCTTATTCTACCTACACAAGCGATTTCTTGCTGAGGCATTGCTTGTGTTTGCAATGCCTCAGATACAGAGAATAGTAGCAAGTTTGGTATGGTGACATTATTTTAGAATAGAGGACTCCTAAGGAATAGGAGCTGTTATTGATGGAGCACGTCAATAGAGGCTTCGGAAAAGGTCAGGTATGAATTGGTTTTTAGATTGGAGTTATGGTATCCAATGAGAAAGAGATTGCATTGTACATAATTATGGGAATTTGGAAGACTTATGTGACTGGGTTGTGCTGTGGGGGTTCTCGATGTGTTTTGTTGATGTAAATTGTTTTATTTTGTTAGATGTATGAAAAGGAGACATAGTCTCCATTTATGTTTTAAAATGTTAATGAATGTTTAGTTATCAAGTACTTCACAATGACATGAGTTAAATGTCATATGTTTGGAAAACATAGGAAACACTGCTGGATTTTCGGTAGAAATGAGCCCTCATTTCACTGAGAATCTTTCTTTTGAGAAAAGAAAATTGACACTCGGGGTTTTTCAAAGTGAATTTAAAAGAAAAGATTCTTTCACTATTATTTAGTCTTTAAAAATGATTTTTATTAGAGTTTGAGCTAGCTATGTTAATGTCTTTTGTATTTAAAAAGTGTTATGAAAACCCGGATTGTCATAGTTGGTATCAGAGCCTAGGTTCAGTCCACTCATAGCTAGTCACATTGAGTAAAGTCTTAAGCAGTCTCAAAAGTAAGATATTGTGATTGATGAGTTGAGAGTAACTCATCAAAAGATCTTGTGATAAAGGGAAAGATGCCACCTAAGAGGACGAGTCTGAGGACAACAAACCCCTTTGCCAAGGCATCTGACTAGGGGAGTCAGATGACAGATTTCATGGCCAACATGATGCAAAACCTCAGTCAGCTAATGCACCAACAATAATAGATACAACCCATGAGGGCTGGTGAGTTCTAAGGAGATAATAAATTTTAGTCCTCATACGAGTAAGAGGAGTACTCTATGAAATTAGTATAGTTCTTAGAGTTAGGAACAATAGTATAAGAGTACAAAATTAGTATATTTGAATGAAAACCTTATCAGAGACATATCTATTCACATGGGGCGACCTTTAGAGGATCCATGTTTAACTTTAACGATGTGTATAAACCTTTGAGGATTATGATGACTATTGCACAATAATATTTCGATTATAATGAAAAGAAGACAGAGAATAACCACAATGGGAGAGAACGCAAAAAAAAAAAAGAAAAAAAAAGAAAAGAGAATTACAACATTAGTCTATATATGTTTTGGATATATTTGATGGATAATTTTTAGTATTAGGGAAATTAGTGGAAGTTGATCTACTTATGTAAATGAATTATTGATTGAAGGAATGAAAACAAGTTATTCCTTATATATACATAAATACTGACAACTAGTCATCATTGAGAAGTAAATGCCTATTTAAATGATTCTTGAGAGTTCTAGTTATGAATTGGAGATGCATAATGTATAGAGGTTATGATAACTGTTTTATAAGGATGATTACTAAATGATAAGAAAGAAAAGCAGATGAGTGGAGAATTGAAGAATGAATAGAAAAACTTAGTGAATAAGTTCAAGTTCTAAATTGGACAATGTGTAAACTTTTGAAAAGTCCTCACAACTATGGTAATAACAATAGCATGAGGATAATGATGAAGGATCAAGAATGATTACGATTAATGAGAACTCGAAAGAGTGAGAAAAGTACTGTATTAACCTTAACTTGAAAGTGGGTTTATTTGACGAATAAATTGTAGTATGGTGAAAATCATTGAAACATTGATGAAATAAGGTCCTAGTGTTCTTATGGATGAATTTTTTGAGCTATGAGATAAAAATTAATGAGTTCTTGTAAATACAAAAAATAAAAATAAAAAATACTGATGGCCAAAATCAGTGAGAAGAGAATGTTTATGAATTATTGTGAGGGTTTTAATTATCATTTGAAATGCATATTGCTTAGAAGACATGTATTTTATAAGAATGATTATTAAATAGTGAGGATTACGTAATGAATAAATTAGGGAGAAAGACAGATGAATTGAATGGGGCAAGATGAAAGTGATTATAATTGATTTACATTCGACATGGATAGTGATGATATTGTGGTTTCTAATAATAAAGGTTATTATAAAAGATCAGTTTCATTGGATGTGAGATTGATAGAGTTGCAATTGATTTTGTCTAATATGACCATGAAATAATTCATTAGTTACAGGAAATGAAATGGTGGAAGTGAAGACACTAAAATTATAATTATGAGGATTCTAATGTGGTCATTTGAGAGGACGTGTTCCTCTATTGATGCAACCTTTATCAAGAAGGCTCTTAAGAAGGCCGGTAATGATCAATATCTTTGCTTGAGGAGTAACTGGTGATACGGAAAGAGAATTGACTACTTTAAAGCAGAGAGATCAAGTAGCTCAATAGTGTTTGAACAGGTTTATAGGCTGAAGAGGTGTGTTACTTGCAAGGACAAGTACCTAAACAGTTATGTCTTAGAGTTAGTGGGCGCCACGGTAGAGGCAATAGAATTAGCAGCCGCCATTACAACAAAAATCTTTTAGATGCTTGATTGCTGTGAGTTAGTGCATTTCTTTAGGGACTGTCCCAGAGGACTACAAGTCAGACACATTAACATTGGGATCAGGGAAGAGATGGCCCACATTAGCAATGATGAGTTTATGCGATTACTTTGATTCAAGCATGGGCTTCAAACCAGATGGGAGAGATTATTTTCTTGATTGTTGATAGGTATATTGTGATCCTATTTGGTTAAGCACCTAGTCATTCTTTTGTTTTATCTGCTGGCATCTTGCTTAGACATGCTTGGATGTGTTATCCTTTCGATTGGATATTATGACTTTAGCGGGAGAGCTATTGGAGGCTAATGAGTACTTTTAAGAGGTACCTAAGAACTTAGTATGAGAGAGATGATGAACGATGATCTCATCCCACTCGATATAGTGGATTATGATGTTATCTTTGGGATGAACTAGCTGATCCTACCTTGAAGGTAGTGCAGTATTTTCAGAAGGTGCTAAGTTTTATTCTTGTTTGTGTGACAAAGGAGGACCGTTAATGACCATAGACTGAGCACAAAGATGATGTGCAAAAGTTCATAGTCTTGCTTGAGGTGTTTTCATGATATTGCCGCAAGAAAATAATTTCAAAGTGGATTGGGCATCAAGTATAGTATTATTTACCTAGAATGCCACATAGGATGGACCAACTAAGCTGGCAAAGCTCCAGCTATATGAGCTTTTAATAAGGATTTAATAGGCCTAGTGGGTCTTCATAAAGTGCATTAGTCTTCTTCATGAGAAGAGAGATAGAACTTTATTGCCATGCACAGATTGTCGTTTGTTTCATAGTACCGTAATAGAGAACTAATATTCTTAATCGTATCTTGATGATTTATTGGATCAACTCAGGATGGTGCATGATATGAGTGGAGATTGATTTGAGGTGTGGTGATAACTAGCCTAGGATTCTGAGTATGACATCTTTAATATGATTTTTAGAACTTGTTATGAGTTTTGGATGGTGCAAATTGGTGGAACCAATACACTGGTAGAATGTATGGATATGATGGGTTGAATCTTCAAACATTATTTGGATGAGCCATGATTATGTTAATAGATAGTATTGTCGTATACTTCACAAATAGAGAGGAGGACAAGGAATCATTGTGCATAAATTCAGAATGTCTAAGGACTCATCGTTTATTGCAAACATCTATAGCATGAGTTATGGTCAGAGGAAGGGAATTTCCTTTACAACAATACCTTGAATGATAGAGAGGTAGTTTATTGAGACTGTGATGGGTTGACATTAGCCAAATTGGTGACTGGAATTTATAGTTCCCTAGTCTTATGAATTGCTAGCATTGAGTAATTGACTTCCACCTAGATATCAATGATGTATAATATTATTTAAGATTATTCTCTTAAGGGTAATCACAATTTAGTTTACGATCTATGCTTGTGAGTAGTTGATGAGGGTGGCCTAAGAGTGGAGCTAATGAGGGAGGGTGCAAGAGGCACTTGCAGGCTTCTAGGTGGCGAGCTTCTAGGGAGTAGGCTTCTAGGTCCTTATTGCATAATCGTGTTGCTGGTTGGTTTTCATGGGCATAGAGTGCTTATTGGTGAGTTGATATGCTCTGGTTTTGATTATCATATGATTTCTTGTTGGTGAGATGTATTCTCTAGTTCAGAATACAATTATATGCTGTATTGAGGACTATAGTATGGAAAATAACATCCAGCACCAACCTAAGAGTTGATCTAATTACGAATCAAGGGTTAGGACCACTGAACAGTGACAGTGACTTATAGTCACTTAAGAAGAGGGGTGGATAGCCAATCTAGGCCTAATGGCATGGATTAGAAATCTAGGAATCATTGGTTATTCAATTAGCTATCAACCAATAGCTAATGAAACACCCTTAGCATGGAAATAAGCATTGTCACTTCACCTTGTGACGACTAGTGCCAAGGACTAACTTAGAGGGAGCTTTCATACTCGAAAAGCTATGAGAAGTTCTAGAATTGTATATCTAAATGTGTTTTTGTATTTTACAAGGGGATGATTGATTGAGGTGTGTCTTTGGGTTTAACCCATTGCTCCAACTCACTGTGCTAAAATAGGTTAATTAGGAACAATGCCTTGAGGTGTGTCTTTGGGTTTGGTGTGTCTTAGGGTTTAACCCACTGCGCCGACTCACTACACTAAAACAGGTTAATCAGGAATAATGCCTTGAGGAGTGTCTTTGGATTTGGTGTGTCTTTGGGTTTGTTGTGTCTTTGGGTTTAAGCTACTGCACTGACTCATTACTCCAAAATAGGTTCATCTGGAACAATGCCTTGAGGTGTGTCTTTGGGTTTAACCCACTATGCCAAAATAGGTTATTTAGGAACAATGCCTTGAGGTGTGACTTTGGGTTTGGTGTGTCTTTAGGTTTAATCCACTATGTTGACTCATTGCGCCAAAATAGTTTAATCAAGAACAATGCCTTAAGGTGTGTCTTTAGGTTTAACACATTGTGCCAAAACAAGTTAATCAGGAACAATGCCTTGAGGTATGTCTTTGGGTTTAACCCACTGCACTAACTCACTGCACCAAAATAGGTTAATAAGAAACAGCACCTTGAGGTGTGTCTTTGGGTTTAACTCATTGCACTGACTCACTGCGTCAAAACACGTTAATCAGGAACAGTGCCATGAGGTGTGTCTTTGGGTTTAACCCACTGTGCCGACTCACTGTGCCAAAACAAGTTAATCAAGAATAATGCCTTAATGTTTGTTGTGTACTTGATACACACAACGACATGTTGGTATTTGATATGTGAAATGGCTTGTAAGAGCGAAGGCTGGTATTTAAAAAAGTAAATGACTTATAAGTTTGATATGTGATTTCATACTTTGCATTTTAAGAAATGTGATTTAGTACTGATGCATCGATATTTCTTTGTTTGTAGCATGCTTTCGTGATCTTGATAAATGTTAAACTATTTCAAGTTAAATGATAATTGAATGGTAGTTGCATGATTCAGCATGGACAAATTGATCTATATAGAATTATGATTATTTTGTTTATATAAAATTGCGTCTTATCCACCTACACAAGCAATTGCTTGCTGAGGCATTGCTTTGGTTTGCAATGCCTCAGATACAGAGAATAGTAGCAGTTCTAGTATGTTGACATTATTTCAGAACAAAGGACTCCTAAGGAATAGGAGCTGTTACTGATGGAGCGTGCCAATAGAAGCTTTGGAAAAGGATAGGTAAGAATTGGTTTTTAAATTGGAGTTATGGTATCTGATGAGAAAGAGAATGCATTGTACGTAATTATGGGAATTTGGAAGACTTATGTTACTGGGTTGTGTTGTGGAGGTTCTGGGTGTGTTTTGTTGATGTAAATTGTTTTATTTTGTTAGATGTATGAAAAGGAGATAGAGTCTCCATTTATGTTTTAAAATGTCAATGAATGTTTATTAGGTACTGCCCAATAACATGTGTTAAATGTCATATGTTTGAAAAATGAAGGAAACTTTGCTGGATTTTCAGTAGAAATGAGTGCTCATTTCACTGAGAATCCTTATTTTGAGAAAAGAAAAATGACACTGGGGGTTTTTCAAAGTGAATTTAAAAGAAAATATTCTTCTACTATTATTTATTTTTTTAAAATGATTTTTATTAGAGTTGGAGCTCGCTATGTTAATGTCTTTTGTCTTTTGTATTTAACTCGGGTTGTCACAATACTGAATATTAAAAAAATCCAATTCTCACCCTTGTAATGGGAATTTTCATAAATTTTAAATTTTTTTAATTTTTAACTAAGGAAAATTTGAAAAAGAAAAATACTTAAAAAATAACTAAAAAGACTTTGAACACATCAAATTTTGGAATAGCCTACCGAAGACTTATATTAAATATTACCTTCAATGTTTTGAATAAAAACATGGATAAATGAATTAAATTAGTAAAGAGAGAAGGGTTAAAATGATAGCACCTATGCTCTAGTGATGGTACATTGATCTATTAATGTATTCAAAATGCAAAATATACAGTGCAAAAAGCAAGACATTTAGACACTAGTATAATTACAATTGACCTACTGTGGATTTAGTCTTACTAAACAAGCACCTCTAGTGGGAGATCCTACAATTTCAATAATTGGCCATCATCTTTGGAAGGTTCACCATATTTTTCAATCTCGATGGTTGCACGAGGATAGACAGTTTTCACAACATATAGGCTGGTCCAATGAGAGAGTAACTTTATTGGAAGGAGATGTTGATGGAAATTATATAGAAAGACCTTTTGACGTGGTTCAAATGTTTTGCATAGTGTGATTTAATCATCAACTATCTTCATATGATCCTTATATCTTTTAGCACTATCATATTCATCTGTCCCAAGTTCTTCCAACTCTTGAAGTTGGAACTTCCTGTGGGACCCAACTTTGTCATGATCAAAAGTGAACTTTTTAATTTTCCAATATGCCTTATGTTTAGCTCAATAGGTAAATGGTAAGCTTTTTAAAGAACATACTAATAGGGGTCTTGTACGCTATTTTGTAAGCTCAGATTGAATCATTTAGTCTAAGAGATCAATCTTTCCTATTGGAGTTCACCATTTTCGCTAGTATGCACTTAATTTTCCTATTTGACAACTCAACTTGCCTACTAGTCTAGGGATGGTGGGGTGTTTCAATTCTATGGGTGACTCTCAAATACCAGGTTGCAAGAATGCTTTCCTTCATAGGATGATAATAGCACATGGAATTCTAAAGTGTGAAAAGATGGTATCTCTCAAAAATTAGACCAAAACCTTGTGTTCATAGGTCTCATATGCTAATGCCTCTACCCACTTAGGCATGTAGTCCACTCCCACTGAAATGTATAAGTTTTGAAAAGAATTAGGGAAGGGACCTAAGAAATTAATACCCAAACATAAAAAATTTCAATGATCAAGATTAGTCTTGATGTCATCATGTCCTTATGACCAATGTTCCCTAACTTCTAGCAGTGAACATGCTTTACAATATGTATGAGAATATTTAAAAATTGTGGGCCAGTAAAATCCAAACAATAAAATCTTTGCAGTGGTCTTCGTTGCATTGTAATGGCTCCCACAAGCATGATCATGGCAAAAAGATATGATTTTATCATGTTCATAGTTAGGAACACATATCCTTATGATTTGATGGGGACAAGACTTAAATAATTATGGATCGTCCCATATAAAGTACTTAACCTTTGACTTAATGTTGGATGCATCTTTTTTTTTACTAGTGTGCCAACAATTGATTGGTCACAATATAATTGACTATGTTAGCATACCAAGTTGAATGGAAAACCTATAGAAGTTGCACACTCAAAAATGTTTCTTTGATGGGCATACTTTCATTAGAAGACTTGACTATCAACCTGGAGAGGTGTTTTGCTACTACATTTTGGAACACTTTCTTGTTCTGAATTTCTTTGTTAAACTCTTGAAGCAGAAGAATCCATTGAATGAGTCATGGTTCAACATCCTTCTTGGAATGAAGGTGCTTCAATGCCACATGATTTGAATAGATTATCACCATAGACCTTGAGAAATAGGACCCAAACTTGTCTATGGTGAAGACCACAACCAACAAATCTTTTTCTCTAGTGGAGTAGTTGAGTTGGGCATCATTAGTCTTACTGACATAATAGATCACATTGGGAATTTTAGCAATTCGCTGTCCCAAAATAGCATTAATCATGTAGTCAGAGGCATCACACAAGATCTTGAATAGTGTGGCAGTCATATGATAGGCATGGAGGTGAGTTAGGCCTTAAGACATTAAAAGGTCTTCATGTAGTATTCATCAAAGTTAAAAATAACCTCCTTTCCTAGCATATTGTAGAGTGGCTTAGAAATTTTGCTGAAATCTTTGATGAAACATCAATAGAAACCAGCATGGCCCTAGAGCGAGTGGATCTCCATCATCATCTTAGAAGGGAGACGATTATATATGAGGTCCACTTTGGCTTTGTCAACCTCTACACCATTTGGTGATATTATATGGCTTAGTATGCCACTTTTTACCATAAATTGACATTTTTCCAACTTAAGTACTAAAATTTTCTCTTGGAACCTTCTCAACACTAGAGCTAGGTGGGCTAAGCACTCATCAAAGGATAACCCAAATACTAAAAATTCATTAATAAACACCTCAAGGAACTTCTCCACCATATCTGAGCATATACTGATTATATACCACTAAAAAGTTATCGGTGCATTGCATAGCCTAAAAGGCATGTGTTTGTAGGAGAAGGTCCCAAAAGGACAAGTGAATATAATCTTATCTTGAACCTTTGGTACTATAGGAATTTAGTTGTAATTAGAATAACCATCAAGGAAAAAGTAATACTCATGTCCGACTAACCTTTCTAGCATTTGGCCAATGATAGAAAGAGGAAAGTAATCTTTCCTCATGAACAAGTTTAGTTTTTGATAGTTGATGAAATCCAGCCCTTATCTAATAAGAGTTCCTAAGGGACCCTTACTATCATTAATTTTATTCCATCATAAAGAAATTAAATATGCAATGCAATACAAAAGCAAACTAATGCAACTTGTATCTTATCCAACAAAAGTTAGATAGGTGATTTCTAATGCAACAACCTTATGTAAAGATTCAACAATTAAAGTTAAAGATCCTAATATATTTTATTTATTCTAACATCCAAATGCAATTCCACACTAAATGCAAATTATCTTAGGAA
This sequence comes from Warburgia ugandensis, assembly GCA_035236585.1. Classification (NCBI taxonomy): domain Eukaryota; kingdom Viridiplantae; phylum Streptophyta; class Magnoliopsida; order Canellales; family Canellaceae; genus Warburgia; species Warburgia ugandensis. The sequence goes on from CP141133.1 coordinate 41,666,003, forward strand.
TTAAAATTTGGGTGAGGATTGCTCATAGTGAGGGGTTTGATGATGACCAAGTGTGGGCTACTATACCGCACACTTGCCTTGTATTATTAGAATAAAAATTGAATAATAAAGAAATTAAAATTACAAATGGGCCTCACTACAAGCTTCACCCAAATCTTAATATAGGAAAACAATAAACCCTAATCTCTGTTGATAAAGCCACAACCTACAGGATTGCCGCCTCTTCTTTGCTGATTTCCCTCACACAAAAATCAAAGAAATTGGTTAGTATGAGGAAAATAGAAAATAAATGCGAAAGATGATGCAAAACCGTAAACTAGTGCACCCTCAACCTAAATTAGAGGGAAATAATCTAAAGTATGGAACACTACACAAAATATTGCAACTTGTTGGCAATGCCACCAATTACTTGTGTATTTTTAACTAGTGAGTGCACGAATTGGTTGTAACATAGCATGCTAGTGAGGTTGATCCCATGAGGAGTTGAACACATGTGATGCGAGTGGTCCCTTATTTAAACTATCTAACTTAGCCAAAATTCAAGAGATCTTTAACTTAAACTAAGAATGGAACACACATGAAAATTAGAAACATGCTAAAAGTGAAAACATTCCTAAAATAGACTTTCTAAAATTAAAACTTTCCTAAATGAAAGATTTACTAAATTTATGAATTTACAATAAGGACTTTCTTAAATTGAAAACTTTCTAAAATTGTAATTAAGTAACTTTTCTAAATCAACTTTCCTAGACATGAAATTAAGCAACTAACCTAAGGAAATGTGCATTAAATAACTACTTTTGTAATCATGAAACTCCTAAATAAAGCAATTAAACTTATGGTATGGAAACTTTAACAACTAACCACCTAAACAAAAACATGCAAACAAACTAATCAACAACAACATTAGAACTACTCTTCCTAATGTAATTGAGTGCAACAACTTAGATCTCAATTAATCAACAACTCACTCAAAACCATGCTTGATTGAATGAATAATGAAATCAATGCACTATGAAAGAAAAATCAAGTTGATAATGTCATTCAACTTCAACCTCTAAGGCCTTCAAAACCATGTGTTCCACTTTGGATTAGATGCATGGTTTCTTAGGTCTTTTGATTGATGAGATTTCAACTCAAATCAACACTTACTCAATATATCTTCAACATGCAACAAATAAATCAGAATTAATCTTACTCATTAATTAATTAAATAGTATTCAATCAATCATCAAAAGGGGTGAATACAAGTGATTACATGAAAGGTTCTTTCCACTTTAGATGAAAATGCACCATGCTTTCTTCACACTTAAATCCAAAATCAGATCTCTAATGATTCTTACTCAAATAAACTTGATATTCAAGTGAAATTCTAATGGAATAACAAGGCAAAACTTAATGGAAACTAAGAAAACAAGGTAGGCATTCAAGGACGCTTAAAAGGGAACTAAATGGCAATGGAAATCAAAGGGAAGGATAGATTCAAGGTGACTTCCCTGTCACTTCAAGGGAAAAACCAGCCTTGAATCTAAGTCTTTAAGCAAATAAAAACCAAGGAAAAGAAAGCACAAACTAGCATGAAAGTACTAAGATCAAACAAGAGAGTAAGAAGAACTAACCTTTGAAATGATGATCAAATACCCTAAGGACCATGTGTTAAATAGCTTGAAGGAGTGCAACCACCCTAGAAAGATGTAGCAACCACCCAAGGAATTGAATTTTCAAAGAAAAAGAGAGAAACTAGGGAAGTTGGAAGAGGACATGTCCTTCCCCAATGGAGGATGCATCTTTTTCCTTTGAGAAAAAGAGTCCCTCTAACTTAGGTTTGTCCCTCTAAGCAAAAACAAGAAACATGCTAAATGGGAAGCTTTCCTAAAACATGCACTTTTTAAAACTAAAACTTTCCTAAATTAAAATTTTCTAATTTTATGACTTTCCTAATTAAAAAATTTCCTAAAGTGAAACTTTTCTAAAATGCAATTTATCAACTTTCCTAAACTACTTTCCTAAACATGAAATTAACAACTAGTTTATGGAAACATGCCTTAACAAACTACTTTTCTAATCAAACTAATTAAGATGCAAACTACTGAAATCTAACTACAACCAACAAGTGAATTAAAGTAAAGATTACAACTAACACACAATGAAAGGAAAACTACCCAAGTATCATGCATGTAAAAGTGGAATGGTATGCATGATTCATTGGATATAAGTGGATCAAAGCAACTTTGTTGAAAACCTAAGCATGCAATTCTACTCAAGTATTAAAGTAGTACTCTAAAAATCTAAATAGCCTCTTGAAAAATCAATTGAATTGTGCTAGAAATTAACATATACAAATGCATGAAAAGAAATTCCAGCTGTAATGTAATCGAAACTTTTAATGAATAGCACATGTAGAACATGAATTTAATCATTCCTAATGCATTCAAACATTCAAGAACAAGTTTAATTAACAGCTGGTCATAAACATGAATTGAAAATTCCAACTAATCCCATTGAATCACCTCTAAAAAGTCATCAACATAATATTCCATTCATGTAGTCCAAATCTAAAACTTAAATGCTATTACAATGATGTTCCCTTAATCTTAATCACACCTTAATTACAAGCAAAATTATTTTTCAATTGTTCCAACATTCACTCATGAACAAGGATGCTTGAAATCAAAGGAAAATCCTATGCAAAACAAAGGCAACAAACCAATGGAACTTAAACAACCAAAGCTAGAAAATCAAGGGGGCTAAAAGAGAATAAAGATGCAATGAAACTTAAAGGGCAAAACTAGATTCAATATGACTTCTCTTGGTTGTCACTCCAAGGGAAAACCATCCTTGAATATTAGTTTAAAAACAATGAATGATAAAGGAAAACAAGGCAAAAGATGGCATTAATAACACTAAGATCAAGCAAGAGAAGAGGGGGTGTAATGCCCGAGCAATTTATGCTATTTTGGACATTCTATAAGAAATGAAGTGTGTTGAATATTTTACCTTATTTAAAATAGTAAATGAAGGAATTTTTGAAAAAACTTGGTACCATTAGATTCTATTTGAAAAATGGAATCCACGCCTCAAAGAACGCCGAAAACGGAGTTCGTATGAAGAAGTTACGGACATTTAAAGATTAGGGGCATTTCTGTAATTTAAACAGAAAAACAAAAAAGACAGAAAACGCAGGGGGCCGTTTTGATAATGGCACCCCCTGTCATCTTCCTCCTCTAGACTTCTCCAGAAACCCCGTTTCCAGAGGTTTCTGCCACCGCCAATGGCGGCACCGCCATAGCAAGGCTATAAAAAGCCCCTAATCCCTTCTCTTCAAAACACGAACTTTCCAACTATTTTGGGATTGGGGTTTCCGGAAAAAACTGGAAACCCGTCTCAAACCCAGTTCCCTGAGTTTTTCGACAACGGCCAGGCCCGAGTCAGGCCGGCCATTTCCCCTCTCTTCACCTTTCCCCCTTCTTCCTTTGGTCTCACCAGAGATCGATTTGGTTTTCCCCCCTTCTTCGAGTTTTCCAGCGACCAAGGGTTCAGGCAGGCAATTAAGGGAACCTACCAGGCCAGAGGAGAGCCATCTCTGACTGCCCAGGTAAGCTCTCACCTCCCTCTTTCATTTTCTCCTCTATTTTCTCCCTTTTTTCAGCCTAGATCCATGTTGGATTTGGTGGGTTCCGGCCAGAAATCCATGATTTTCTGGGGAAGGAAACCAGATGGGTGAAAAATCCATCCATAGTAGCATGTCCCAGGGATGCATGAGCGTCCTTGGGGTGTGGGCATCCCAGGGTGCACAAGCGTCCCAAGGGTGTGTGGGCGTGGCGCGCAACCATGCCGAGCTCCCTGGGGCGACTGTCACATGCGTGCCGAGCATGGCCAGATGCCCAACTTGACCGAGACACATGAGTGTCCCAGGAACTAGGACGTGCGTGCAACCCCACCTAAGACTCATCCGTACAATGCCATCCAGGACGCGCACCCTAGCGCGCCATTCAAATGTGCGCACCACACCATTCGGATAGACGCATGTGAGCTAATGTGGTTTAGGTACAACCAGGGCACGCACGCATCCTAGAACCTGTGGCGCAGGGCCCTAATTGACACGTCTGGGTCGTCCATTAAGGCACGTAGACATCTTGGAAACCATGATGCGCGGACCTAATGAGACTAGAAAGTTAGGATCAGAGGACAATTTATAGAGTTAACCATTGAATAGTAGATCCCTATCATAGGATCTAGCCTGACAATGAATTAGGCAAGGACCATAGACCTTAAAAGGCAGATCTAGAGATCTAATTTCTAGATGGATTGAAATTGATAAGGACTCCTTGTATCCATTCATACCCAGGAGTTTATAAATGAGACCCAGGGACAGGTTGAGTGAGTAAGGACGTCACTCCAGGAGACTTCGAGGTAGGTGCTCTATCACTACTAGACTTTTAGAAAAGAGCTATGATTGTTTTGAATGCATGTTTTAAGTATAAATTATATGACTTGTTTAGCATGACTTATTTTATGGCTTGTTTAGCATATAAATGAATTCAACATGCATATGATTAAATACATTATGCATAGACATGTTTTGTAAATAATTGCATATATTGCATGATTTGTGAGCATTGAGTTCTTGAAAAATTGCATGTCCTTGAGGGTTACCAAAAGACGCTGGAGTGCCCAAAAGACGCTGGGTAGGCAGTTGTGAGGGCCAGGCAATTGTGAGGGACCCAAAGAGGACAGGTTTTGAAAAAGAGGTTTTTTCTTGTTTGATCGTATATGATTTGGGTTGGTAAGCTCATGGGCACTATGCCGAGAGGTTTGGGTTGGTCTCTAGCCTCTACCACTATTAGGTGGATGGGTACCACGCCCAAAAAGGGCATGTCCCTGCTTCGATTGCATGTGATACAGGGGCTACCACTAGTGTCACGGCACTGGGTCGAAGTGTCATATGTCCCGTGGAGGATATGACCTTGTGTCCCTAGGTACCGGGGGACCACACGGCGGTGAGGTCGTGGGCATAGTTGGACCCTATGGTTTGAGGATTTACTTGCATTGCATATGGCATGACATGAGGTTGGTCGACCATACCAGATATCCATGAGTTGGATTCAGTTGAGCATCTTATGTATATCATTATGTTTATGATATATATATATATATATATGATACTTTCGACTTGGATTATGTGATTCTTTAGTCGTCAGTATTCTGATTCGACAATTATACATGTAAGTAAACACTCTACCCTTTGGACATGTATTTGTATTTATTTACAGTTGGGCTGTGTGTTGTGACTGGATAGACCTGGGGAAAAACATTTATAATTTCTGAAGTTTTTCAAAAACTACTTTGGTTGTTGTGAAAGCAAATGACACTCGGGGTTTTCAAAATGAGTTTAAAACTAAAGATTTTCCGCTGCATTGCATGGTTTTTATAAAATGTTTTTTTTTTTTTCAAATAGGGATCCCACCTTAGGAATTTAGATTTTTCATTTAAAAATGCATGAGAAAACCCGGGTCGTCACAGTTGGTATCAGAGCCCAGGTTTTATCCTTTCATAGCCAGTCCAGCATGTCCAAGGGTCATAGACAATAGAGAAAATCAAGAAAAAGTAGTATAAATAGAAGTAGTAGAGATGACTACTTCTATTTGAAGATTACAATATTAATGCTCAAGGCATTTCACCATAAACCAATAGGTGAAAAAGGAGATGGGTCTAGCAAATACTTAGATATTGGATGGTTTAAATCTTATCAATAAGGATTGTTGTGCAGTGGTGCAAATAGGGAAACTCATATATATAAATTAGATTATGATGAGAATGATGAATGAAGATGTTAGTGAACTTGTTAGTAGATAGTTCTGACCTGTAATAGATTAATCTCACCAAAGGTGAGAAAATCGAAGAACCTAGATGGCTATCTTACCCTTCTAAAGAATATCAGAATATGAGTATGATAGGGGATGTAAAAGACAGACTTTGAGAAGGTTTTGATGATAATCTAAGAGGGATGAGAATGCAAGATAATATTAGGAAATAACTGTGACTCGTACTAGATCACAAAGGTATGGATCCTAAAAGACTTAGCTCAATTTTGGATACCTTCATTGGAGTCTTATGAAGAGTGAAGTGCTATTGAATAACAATTACCTAAGTATTATGGAGCAAAACAGAAGATGTGTACAAGTGACATATTGTGTGATTAAGAGGAATATAACATGAATATGATAAGGAACTGTATTCGACAGAGTTACCAAAAGGTTTTGACGATAATATTAGGGATGATAGATCTATGATAATAGATTGATCCTAACATGAACTTATAAGAGAAGTATAGCATGACCAAAAGATCAATGACATTATTAAGACATTGTATGAATTTTCTTGAGGCTATAGGTAATTAAGGATTTCGATGATATTAGAAAACTTCAACATTTCTTGGAGGTATTAAATTTCTCCTGTCTGATAAGAAGATCGAGTATATGCAACGAAGCACACAGAGACATTGATCCAGGTAGACAAAAATGAGGATTTTGAAGAAAAGAAGGAAAGAGATAGAGATGTAACTACCAGTATTCAATGAATATTGAATATTCAAAAGAAAAAGGTCATGACTTTATTGAGGAAAGAATAGATCCATAGAAATCTTTCATCTTGAATCATCTGGGAAGATAAACTAATCAACTTCGAAGGAATGATGATAGATGAGTTGGTGATCTTATTGGAAAAAAAAAAAAAAGTGTAAAAGAGAAAGCATATGGGGTTTAAGACTTTGAGTAGAGTATTGAGTTTCAGGAGGTTATGCAACAAAAAATTTTCGAAGAGGAATGGTGACCAACTAGAAATTAAATTCTACAAATGTTTTGATATCAATTATTACAATTAGATTCTTATCGGATCCATTAGCTTATGGGGAAAACCAATGGATATAATCCATAAAAAGGAAAATTTGGTGATATCCCACCTTGCTAATAAAATATATTGAAAAAGGAATTAAGCCGGGATAGTGACTTGTCCATTTGTTTTTCTTTAGTAAGTAGGGTACCATCAAGGATCAAATTGAGGCCTTGCTATTATAGATTGGAAGAGCAAATATCTTAAGACCATTATTTAGTCATTACCTTTAGAGTACGGTTGACTAAATAAAGGTATCCCACCCTAATTAATCAAGTATGTTAGTATTTATGAGTTAGTAGTCGAAGTTATATACTCAGAGGGATATTATAAGTATTTGGACATGAGTTTTACCTAAAAGAAGTTACTTGAGGTCAGTTGATTAGGCCACATCACGGAGGAGCTACAAGTACAATAAATACAGTAACAACTGAGACAGAAGCAAAAATAAGGAGCGATCTCCACCAATGTGAAAGATTTCCCAAACCTTAATGGTTACCATGACAAGGTGAAGAAATTACTTTGGGTCTGAAAAATACTGTTGACTTAGATTGAAAAGAAAGGCAGAAAAGCACCGATCACTTTAGAGATCCTTGAGCTTATGACAAAGATATATCTGGAAAGAGATCAATAGGTAATCAAATAAAGTCTTTCTATATGTCTACGAAAATGTTCTATGCTTACCTAAGTGTTTTTCAAATTTGATGATTTAATAGCTTAAGCATAACTTGATGTAGTAGTTATTGAACGAGAACTGCTATTATAAGCTATGTATGAGGAGGCACTTGAAGGATAAAATTTGAGGAATTGAGAAAATCACTACTTATGAGGATACCTCCTGACAATACAACTGCATGGTTGACGATAAAGCCTTGATAAAAGATTAAACAATATATTGACATAGGGGATGGAAGAAGAAAAGGTGAGATGGCTAGCACACTATAAGGTGAAGATTTAATGTTACGTTGCCGTTAGACAAATAGTTAGTTGTTATGAGCATATACCAAGTACGAAAAATCAATTGAAGGAATTTCCTAAGGACTAACCCTACTGGATTGAGTATAGAACTTTTGGACTGAAAGGTTACGAAGAAAACCATCAAGCAAGGAAATGATAAAGAAGATAATGACAAAGGATTCAACCATGTAAGGGTACTCGGTTATGAATAAGAGACTTTTTGCATAAATGGGAACATTGTTGGAAATCCTAATGACAAATTGATGAGAATAGTGAGATAGGCCTCTAATCGTAATATGAGATAGTATTAGTGATGGAAGATGCTACAAATTGGCTTTCATGATTTTATTTTGAATATAACTTTGGTCGAGGAATCAAGTCACATGTGGAAAACGACAGACAGTTGAAATTCGAAGTTAATCAAGGGTTTGGCTGTAGAGCACATGATACCATGTCAGTTATTGAAGTATCTTGGGGACAAATATAAAAGATAAGAAGCAAAGTTAGACACAATAGAAAGAAGGTAATCTTTTGGACTCTTACTAATGACATATAACCAACCCTTAGAAGGAGATATGGATGATGAAGAGATCACTAGATGAAAGATAAGAAGAAAGGGATTATCCTATGATATTCAAAATGAAATAGGAAAAATAAGATCGTATGATCTCAAAGAAATATGGAGTAATTTATACATGAATAAAGAAGCATGATCCTACGAGGAGGCTATCCTATACACGATGAGAAAAGTATAGGCATCTAAGGATTTCGAGATAGATGAATTACAGCTAGAAACTAGTATTGTTAAACTGGCACGTATGGGAGTATGCATCAGAGTACGCAGCGAAAGCGGCCCTTATAGGTAAGGCCTTGTAGAAGGAACAATAAAAATGATAAATTGAGGTTGAGCCTAGATTTGATTCCTAAGGGGGGAATGCATTCACCAAGAAGTTATCTAAGAGACAAAATACCTTGAAGATGATAATTTATGGAATTTCGAGGACGAAATTCATTTAAGGGGGTAATAATGTAATGCCCGAGCAATTTATGCTATTTTGGACATTCTATAAGAAATGAAGTGTGTTGAATGTTTTACCTTATTTAAAATAGTAAACTAAGGAATTTGTGAGGAAACTTGGTACCATTAGATTCTACTCAAAAAATGGAATCCAATGCCTCAAAGAATGCCGAAAACAGAGTTCGTATGAAGAAGTTAGGGATGTTTAAAGATTACGGCATTTCTGTAATTTAAACAGAAAAACGAAAAAGACAGAAAACGCAGGGGGCCGTTTTGATAACAGCACTCCCTATCGTCTTCCTCCTCTAGACTTCTCCAGAAACCCCGTTTCCAAAGGTTTCTGCCACCTCCAATGGCAGCACCGCCATTGGCAGCACCGCCATAGCAAGGCTATAAAAAGCCCCTAATCCCTTCTCTTCAAAACACAAAGTTTCTGACTATTTTGTGTAATGACTCCAATTTTGTAATATTAAAATCCTGAGTTAGCAATGAAAAGTTCAGTTTTTGAAGATAAGGGAATTTTGGTCATTTCACTATTCACCTTGACTGAACCCAGCAATTTGGTCCTAAAAATAATACCATTAGGTGCGCCTCGGAAAAAGGAATCCAACAAGACCAAAATCACCCAAAACGGAGTTAAAATGAGCAAGTTATGGCCCTTTGAAGTGTAGGGGCAAAAATGTAATTTTTATTAAAAAACGGATTTAGGCTGCAAAACACAGGGGTCCATTTTGATACGGGAACCCTTCATCTTCAACCTCCTAGAGGGTTCTAGAACGGTAGTGATTGGAGGAGAAATCACCGCCATTCTGGAGGTTTCTCCATCGCCATTCAAGGGCGGTGAGAGCCCCCTCCAAAACCCTCTCATAGCTTTATAAATAGAGTTGTTGGGCGCCTCTAATGGCAGCCCAAAAGCTTGAAGAAAACCGTTGTGGAGGAGTAACCTAGAGGGAAAACAAGGAGAAAAACCCAGCAACGAGCCAGGTATGCCCAAGATCCCTCAAAACCCGTCTTCACAATAGTCCTAGGATCAATTTCCCTAAGTTTTTGCATGAAAAATCATGCAAAATGGAGCCCTGGAGAGTCACCAAGGACCCAGGGACGTTCCCTAGGCCACAATGGTTCGACAGGGTTGAACCAGGGTGTTCTGAGGATGCCCCGGTCTCCCAAACAAACGAAACGACCCACAGGGACGAGACGCGTCGACCGCGTATGAGAAAAACCAAACGAGCGCGTCCGTGGACGCTCCCGCAAAAGAGAGAGACGGGAGGGAAAACCCAGCATTTGCAGAGGCGCCTGCTAAGGTGCATGCTGCAGATGAGTAGTGCACTAGCAAGCCGGGATTTTTCCGCTCCTTAAGAGAAGGCGGGCGCATGCCGGTGACGCGCAGCACACTAGCATTCGGTCTTTTCACACTTAAGGCCTTTATGTACGTGTGACACTAAAACGCTTATAACTTGAGATCTAGAGCTCCGATTGAGGAGCCGCAAAAGGTGTTGTGTCCGTGTCGACGATGTGGACACATTCAAACTATAAAATCCCTAATCAAGGCCCAATAAAAGGTAGGCATGACCCTTAGAATAGGATGGTGGTGCGTGGACGCTAGACCTTTGGAAAATTGATAATATGAAGGCCCAATTAGGACCTTAGGACACCCATAAGCATAGGGATGGACCCTTAATACCTAAGTAATAAGACCAACCACTCTAAAACCCATAAAATATAGGCCAAACTAACCTTGATTCCCCAAACCATGTTCAGGAGCGTACAAGGACAAAGGGGTTAGCGCGACCTAGCAAGGTAGGTGGTGCTCTATCGCTACTAGATTCTTTTAAAAGAACTATGATTGTTTTGCGAATACATGTTTTAAGTATATGACTTGTTTAGCATGCATGTGATAAATGCTTTATGCATAGACATGTTTTGTAAATAATTACATATACATTATGCATAGATATGTTTTGCAAACTATTACATACGTTGCATGATTTATGAGCATTAAGTTCTTGCAAAAATTGCATGTCCTTGAGGGTGGCCAAAAGACGTTGGGGTGCCGAGGGCCAGGCAGTTGTGGGGGACCCAAAGAGGATAGGTTTTGAAAAATACATTGCGCATATATTGCCAAGACATGTGCTACATGCATAGATTGCATGATAAGTGTAGCCTTGACCGATGAGGGCGGGCTGATGAGGGCAGGTCGATGAGGGTGGGCTAGAGAGAGTTGACAGGCTTTTAGGGTGGCAGCCTTTTAGGCAAGGTTATGACTTTGAATGCGATACTAGCATGAGCAGATTTTATGCATTGCATGCATGTTTTGCAACCGATTTCATAAATTGCATGCTTTACGATGAAGATGTGTCATATGCCCTGTGGAGGCTATGACCCTGTGTCCCTAGGTACCTAGGGACCACACGGTGGCGAGGTCAAGGGCATAGTTGGGCCCTATAGTTTGAGGATTTACTTGCATTGCATATGGCATGACATGAGGTTGGTCGACCATACCAGATATCCATGAGTTGGATTCAGTTGAGCATCTTATGCATATCATTATGTTTATGATATATATATATATGTTACTTTCGACTTTGATTATGCGAATCTTTAGTCGTCAGTATTCTGATTCGACAATGGTTTTAATATCGATATTGAGCATGGTTGTTCAAACATGCACATGTTTCAAAGAGCATAAGATTTTAAACATAACATGCATTGAAAAACTAGTAGTGATAGACTCCTACTGAGTATAGTATATACTCACCTTATCCTTAACATTTTTCAGGATAGTTCCATCCACAAGTAGAGGACACCTACGTTAGTGCTACAAGCAAGTAAATCAAAAGGAAACAATTATACATGTAAGTGAACACTCTACCCTTTGGACATGTATTTGTATTTAATTACAGTTGGGCTGTGTGCTGTGACTGGATAGACCTGGGGAAAAACATTTATGATTTCTGAAGTTTTTCAAAAACTACTTTGGTTGTTGTGAAAGTAAATGACACTCAGGGTTTTCAAAATGAGTTTAAAACTAAAGATTTTCCCCTGCATTGCATGGTTTTTATAAAATGGTTTTCAAATAGGGATGCATCCTGCCTTAGGAAATTTAGATCTTGCATTTAAAAATGCATGGAAAAACCTGGGTCGTCACAGTTGGTATCAGAGCCCAGGTTTTATCCTTTCACAGCCAGTCCAGCATGTTTGAGGGTCATAGACAATAGAGAAAATTAAGAAGAAGTAGTATAAATAGGAGTAGTAGAGATGACTACTTCTATTTGAGGATTACAATATTAATGCTCAAGGCAGTTCACCATAAATAAATAGGTGAAACACAGCTTGGTTTAACTAATAATTAAGCAGAGGGTAGTGCAAACTTATCCAAAATCTAGTCTAAGACGACTTAAGGATTAAGGATTGTTGTGTGGTGCAAATATAAAAACTCATATATGGATCATATTATGATAAGAATGATGAATGAAGATGTTGTAGACTTGTTAGTAGATAGTTCTGACCTATAATAGATCAATCTCACCAAACATCGAAGAACCTAGATGGCTATCTTACCATCATAAAGAATATCAGAATATGAGTACACTATCACAGGGATATGATATGAGTATGATAGGGGATGTAAAAGATAGACTTTAAGAAGATTTTGATGATAATCTAAGAAGGATGAGCATACAAGATGATACTAGGGGATAACTGTGACTCGTAGTAAATCACAAAGGTATGGATCCTAAAAGACTTAGCTCAAATTTTGGATACCTTAATTAGAGTCTTATGAAGAGTGAAGTGCTATTGAATAATAACTACCTAAGTATTATGGAGCAAATTAGAAGATGTACACAAGTGACATATCATGTGAATAAGAGAAACATAACACGAATATGATAGGGAAATGAATTCGACCGAGTTATCAAAAGATTTTGATGATAATACTAAGGATGATAATAGATCGATCCTAACATGAACTTGTAAGAGAAGTATAGCATGATCAAAACCATCAATGCCATTATTAAGACATTGTATGAATTTTATTGAGGCTATAGGCAATTGAGGATTTCAATGATCTTAAGACAGTTTAGAATTTCTTAGAAGCATTCAGTTTATCATATCTGTTAAGTAAAGGGGTAGATGCAGTATCAATTATATGCAACAAACCACATGAAGACATTGATCTAGGTAGACAAAAATGAGGATTTTGAAGAAAAGAAAGAAAGAGATAGAGATGTAACTACCAGTATTCAATGAATATTGAATATTCAAAAGAAGAAGATCATGACTTTATGAAAATACATACAAATCTTTCATCAAGTGGGGAAGATAAACCAATCAACTTTGAAGGAATGATGATAGATGAGTTGGTGATCTTATTGTAAAAGAGTATAAAAGAGAAAAAGCATATGGGGTTTAAGACTTTGAGTAGAGTATCGAATTTTAGGAGATTATGCGACAAGAAATTTTCGAAGAGGAATGGTGACCAACTAGAAATTAAATTCTACAAATGGTTTGATATCAATTATTACAATTAGATTCTTACAAAATCCATTAACTTATGGGGAACACCAATGGATATAATCCATAAAAAGGAAAATTTGGTGATATCCCACCTTGCCAATAAAATATATTGAAAAAGGAATTAAGCCGAGACAGTGACTTGTCCATTTAGCAAGAAGGGTACCATCAAGGATCAAATTGAGGTCTTACTATCATAGATTGGAAAACCAAAAATCTTAAGACCATTATTTAGTCATTACCTTTAGAGTACTGCTGACTAAATAAAGGTATCCCACCCTAATTAATCAAGTATGTTAGTATCTATGAGTTAGAAGTAGAAGTTATATACTTAGAGGAATATTATAAGTATTTAGACATGAGTTTTCCTTGAAAGAAGTTACTTATTAGACTAAGTCATTTAAGGGTATGAGGTTAGTTGATTAGGCCACATCATGAAGGAGCTACAAGTACGATGAGGACAGTAGCAACTGAGATAGGAGCAAAAATAAGAAGTGATCTAAAGCAATGTGAAAGATTTTTCAAACCTTAGTGGCTACCATGACAAGGTGAAGAAATTACTTTGGGTCTGAAAAATACTGCTGACTTGGATTGAAAAAAAAGGTACATAAGTACTGATATAATTGGAGACCCTTGAGCTTATGACAAAGATATATGAAAGAAATCAACAAGTAATCAAATAAATTCTCTTTCTTTATGTCTACAAAAAAATGTTCCATGCTTACCTGAGTATTTTTCGAAATTTGATGAATTAACAGCTTCAGCATAACATGATGTAATAGCTATTGAAGGAGAACTGCTATTACAAGCTAAGTATGAAGAGGCACTTGAAGGATAAAAATTGAGGAATTGAGAAAATCACTACTTATGAGGATACCTCCTAACAATACAGACTGCATGGTTGACTATAAAGCCTTGATAAAAGATTGCACAATATATTGACATAGAGGATGGAAGGAGAAAAGATGAGATGGCTAGCACACTATAAGGTAAGATTTAATGTTATGTTGCCTTTAGGCAAATAGTTAGTTGTCATGAGCATATACCAAGTACGAAAAAAATCACTTGAAGGAATTTTCTAAGGACTAACCCTACTGGATTGAGTATAGAACTTTTGGACTGAAAGGTTATGAAGAAAACTATCAAGCAAAGAAAGGACAAAGAGGATGATGACAAAGGATTCAACCATGACCTAGTAAAGGTACTCGGATATGAATAAGAGAGTTTTTGCTTTGCATAAATGGGAACATTATTGGAAATCCTAATGACAAATTGATGTGAATACTAAGATAAGGCCTCTGGAGGAGAACATTTGATCCATAATGAAGAATTGACCATTAACGTTTGATATGAGAAAAGCGTTTAATGAATTCAATAGTTATGAAACTGGATATAGAGTTAGGACATTTTACTTTCAGTATATGATAAGGTCCTCGATGGAAGATGCTACTAATTAGTTTTCATTATTTTGAATGTAACTTTGGTTGAGGAATAAAGTCCCATATGGAAAACGATAGACAGTTGAAATTCCAAGTTAATTAAGAGTTTGGCTGTAGAGCACATGATATGTGACGACCTAGGTTTTCCCATGCATTTTTAAATGCAAGATCTAAATTCCTAAGGTGGGATGCATCCCTATTTGAAAACCATTTTATAAAAACCATGCAATGTAGCGGAAAATCGTTAGTTTTAAACTCATTTAGAATACCCTGAGTGTCATTTGCTTTCACAACAATCAAAGTAGTTTTTGAAAAACTTCAGAAATCATAAATGTTTTTCCCCAGGTCTATCCAGTCACAGCACACAGCCCAAATAAATACAAATACATGTCCAAAGGGTAGAGAGTTTACTTACATGTATAGTTGTCTCCTTTGTTTATTCACTTGCTCGTAGCACTAATATCTCCTGAGGCATCTTCTATTTGTGAGTGGAACTATCCTAAAAAATGTTAAGGATAGGGTGAGTATATACTATACTCAATAGGAGTCTATCACTACTAGTTTTGCAATGCATGCTATGTTTAAAAATCATATGCTCTTTAAAACATATGCATGTTTGAACAACCATGTTCAATATCGATATTAAAAACCATTGTCGAATTGGAATACTGACGACTTAAAGAATCGCATAATAAAAGTTGAAAGTATCATATATATCATAAACATAATGATATGCATAAGATGCTCAACTGAATCCAAGTCATGGATATCTGGTATGGTCGACCAACCTCATGTCATGCCATATGCAATGCAAGTAAATCCTGAAACCATAGGGTCCACCTATGCCCACAACCTCGTCGCCGTGTGGTCCCCAGGTACCTAAGGACACAGGGTCATATGCCTCCACGGGACATATGACACTTTGGCCCAGTGCCGTGACACCAGTGGTAGCCCCCTGTGCCACATGCAATCGAAGCAGGGACATGTCCTTTCTGGGTGTGGTACCCATCCAACTAATAGTGGTAGAGGTTGGAGGCCAACCCAAACCTCTCGGCATAGCGCCCACGAGCTTACCAGCCCAAATCATATACGATCAAACAAGCTAAAAATCTCTTTTTCAAAACCTATCCTCTTTGGGTCCCTCACAACTGCCTGGCTCTCACAACTGCTTACCCGGCATCTTTTGGGCACTTCAGTGTCTTTTGGTAACCCTCAAGGACATGCAATTTTTCAAGAACTCAATGCTCACAAATCATGCAATATATGCAATTGTTTACAAAACATGTCTATGCATAATGTATTTAATCATATGCATGATGAATTCATTTATATATAAACAAGCCATAAAATAAGTCATGCTAAATAAGTCATATACGTATACTTAAAACATGCAGTCTCAAAACAATCATGGCTCTTTTTAAAAGTCTAGTAGTGATAGAGCACCTACCTCAAAGTCTCCTAGAGTCACGTCCTTTATCACTCAACCCATCCCTGGGTCTCATTTATAAACTCCTAGGTATGAATGGATACAAGGAGACCTTATTAATTTCAATCCATTTAGACATTAGATCGCTAGCTCTGCCTATTGGGTTCCTGGTCCTTGCCTAATTCATTTGTCAAGTTAAATCCTATAATATGGATCTACTATTCAATAGTTAAATTCCATAAATGGTCCTATGATCCTAATTTTAAAGTCTCATTAGGTTCGCATGTCCCAATTCCCTGGACACCCGTGCATCCTGGTTGAACCGTGACCGCCTCACGTGTGTGTGCGCCTAAAGGCCGTGCCAGGGACTGCATTTTGCACGCGCACATGCATGCTCAAGTGACACGCTATGACCTGTGCCCCATGTCAACACGTACCCGAAGGCCGCACTTGGGACAGTGTACGCACTGTCGTACGCCTGGAACCCGTGCTAGGGACCCAGTCCCAGGCGCAGGTGGAGCATGGCGTCCTTGGGACTCCTTGTTCGTGCAGGGCCGGCCGAAGCCGGCTTGGAGCGTTTTCTGGCCAGGAACCCGGCTGGAAAATGACTGGAAAAGACCAGATCCGGCATGCATCTGGCCTGGGGGAAGCAAACGGAGAGAAAGTGGAGGAAAACGACTTACCTAGGTCGCCTGGGGACGCCTTGCCAGTGGTGCGTTTCCCTCTGCTGGAATTCCATGTTTGTCGGAACCCACGAAGGGGAAAACCCCAATGCCAGACCGGAACAAGAGGAGAGAGGGGAATGGGGAGAATGGCCAGCCCGACTTGGGGCTGGCCGTTGCCAGACAACACAGAGGGAGCTAGGTTGAGACGGGTTTCTGATTTTGCCGGAAACCCCAGTCTCAAACTGGCCGAAAACCGTGTTTTTGGAGAGGAGGATATGGGGCTTTTATAGAGGGGAGAAGGCGGTGCCCCTCAATGGCGGTGCCACCATGGCGGTGGCAGATTTCTCTGGAAAAATCAGGATTGAGGGTTTCTGGAGAAGTCTGGAGGTGGAAGACGACAGGGGGTGCCATTATCAAAACGGCCCCCTGTGTTTTTCGTCTTTTTCGTTTTTCTGTTTAAATTACAGATATGCCCCTGATCTTTAAACGTCTGTAACTTCTTCATATGAACTCCGTTTTTGGCTTTCTTTGAGGCATTGGATTACATTTTTTGAGTAGAATCTAATGGTACCAAGTTTCCTCACAAATTCCCTCATTTACTATTTTAAATAAAATCAAACATTCAACGCATTTCATTTCCCATAGAATGTCCAATTTTTGTTAAAAATAGCGTAAATTGCTCGGGCATTACATTATTACCTCCTTAAAAAGAATTTCGTCCTCGAAATTCCCCAAATTATCATCTTCATGGTATTTTGTCTCTTAGACAACTTCTTGGTGAATGCATTCCCCCCCTTAGGAATCAAATCTAGGCTCAACCTCAATTTATCATTTTTATTGTTCTTTCTTTAAGGCCATACCTATAAGGGCCGCTTTCGCTGCGTACTCTGATGCATACTCCCCTACGTGCTAGTTTAACAATACCGGTTCCTAGTAGTAGTTCATTTATCTCGAAATCCTTAGATGCCTATACTTTTCTCATCATGTATAGGATAGTCTCCTTGTAGATCATGCTTCTTTGTTCATGTATAAATTACTCCATACTTCTTTGAGATCTTATGATCTTATTTCTCCTATTTTATTTTGAATATCATAGGATAATCCCTTTTTCTTCTTGTCTTTCATCTAGTGATCTCCTCATCATCCACATCTCCTTCTAATGGTTGGTTATATGTCATTAGTAAGAGTCTGAAAAAATTACCTTCTTTCTATTGTGTCAAACTTTGCTTCTTATCTTTTATATTTGTCCCCAAGATACTTCAATCACTGACATGGTATCATGTACTCTATAGCCAAACCCTTGATTAACTTCGAATTTCAACTGTCTGTCGTTTTCTATATGTGACTTGATTCCTCGACCAAAGTTACATTCAAAATAAAATCATGAAAGCCAATTAGTAGCATCTTCCATCGAGGACCTTATCATATACTGAAAGTAAAATGTCCTAACTCCATATCCAGTTTCATAATTATTGAATTCATTAAACGCTTTTTCTCATGTCAAATGTAAATGGTCGATTCATCATCATGGGTCAAATGTTTTCATCCAGAGGCCTTATCTCACTATTCACATCAATTTGTCATTAGGATTTTCAACAATGTTCCCATTTATGCAAAAAGTCTTTTATTCATAACCGAGTACCCTTACTAGGTCATGGTTGAATCCTTTGTCATTATCTTCTTTATCATTTCCTTGCTTGATGATTTTTCTTCATAATCTTTCAGTCCAAAAGTTCATTACTCAATCTAGTAGGGTTAGTCCTTAGGAAATTCCTTCACTTGATTTTTCGTATTTGGTATATGCTTATAACAACTAATCTTTTGTCTAAAGGCAACGTAACATCAAATCTCACCTTATAATGTGTTGGCCACCTCAACTTTTCTACTTCCATTTCTTATGTCCATATATTGTGCAATCTTTTATCAAGGCTGTATTGTCAACTATTCTATCTTAACTGTCAGGGGTTATCATCCTCATAAGTAGTGGTTTTCTCAATTCCTCAAATTTTGTCTTTCAAGTGCCTCCTCATGCTTAGCAGTTCTCGTTCAATAGCTACTACATCAAGTTATGCTGAAGCTGTTAAATCATCAAATTTTGAAAAACACTCAGGTAAGTATGGAACATTTTCGTAGACATATAGAAAGCTTTATTTGATTACCTATTAATCTCTTTCTAGATATATCTATGTTATAAGCTCAAGGGCCTCTAAAGTGATCAGTACTTATTTGCCTTCCTTTTTTAATCCAAGTCAGCAGGTTCTCTCAGATCCACCGTGATTTCTATGGTTTGTCATGGTATCTATTCAGGTTTGGAAAAATCTGTCTCATTGGTGGAAATTGCTCCTTATTTTTGCTTCTGTCTCTGTTGTCACTATATTTATTGTACTTGTAGCTCCTCCATTATGTGGCCTAATCAACTGACCTCATACCCTCAAATGACTTAGTCTAACAAGTAACTTCTTTTAGGTAAAACTCATGTCCAAATACTTATAATATTCCTCTGAGTATATAACTTCGACTACTAACTCATAGATACTAACATACTTGATTAATTAGGGTGGGATACCTTTATTTAGTCAACAGTACTCTAAAGGTAATGACTAAATAATGGCCTTAAGATTTCTGGTCTTCCAATCTATGATAGTAAGACCTTAATTTGATCCTTGATGGTACCCAACTTGCTAAATGGACAAGTCACGGTCCTGTCTTGTTTTCTTTCTCAACAGACTTTATATACTCATGTGGTGGCAAGGTAGGATATAATTTTTTTTTCTTGTTATGGACTATATCCATTGGTGTTCCTCATAAGCTAATGGATCTGATAAGGATCTAATTGATATCAAACCATTTGTAGAATTTAATTTCTAGTTGGTCACCATTCCTCTTCAGATATTTTTGTTCAGCATAATGTCCTTTCATTCAATGCTCTACTCAAAGTCTTAAACCCCATATACTTTCTCTCTTTTATACTCTTTTACAATAAGATCACCAACTCATCTATCATCATTCCTTCAAAGTTGATTGGTTTATCTTCTCAGATGATTCAAGATGAAAGATTTCTATGGATCTATTCTTTCCTCAATAAAGTCATGACCTTTTTCTTTTGAATATTCAATATTCATTGAATACTTATAGTTGCATCTCTATCTCCTTCTTTCTTTTCTTCAAAATCCTCATTTTTGTCTACCTAGATCAATGCTTCATGTGCTTTGTTGCATATAATTGATACTGCATCTACTCCTTTACTTAACAGATATGATAAACTAAATGCTTCTAAACTGTCTTAAGATTATTGAAATCCTCAATTGCCCATAGCCTCACAAAAATTCATACAATGTCTTAATAATGGCATTGACATTCTGATCATGCTATATTTTTCTTACAAGTTCATGTTAGGATCAATCTATTATCATCCTTAGTATTATCATCAAAATCTTTTGATAACTCAGTCGAATTCATTTCCCTATCATCTTTATACATCTTCTTATTTGCTCCATAATACTTAGGTAGTTATTATTCGATATCACTTCACTCTTCATGAGACTCCAATGAAGGTATCCAAAATTGAGCTAAGTCTTTTAGGATCCATACCTTTGTGATCTAGTATGAGTCACAGTTATTTCCTAATATTATCTTGCATTCTCATCCCTCTTAGATTATCATCAAAATCTTCTCAAAGTCTGTCTTTTACATTCCCTATCATACTTATATCATATCCTTGTGATAGTGTACTCAAATTATGATATTCTTTATGATTGGTAAGATAGCCATCTAGGTTCTTCGATTTTCCCACCTTTGGTGAGATTACTCTATTACAGGTCAGAACTATTTACTAACAAGTTCACTAACATCTTCATTCATCATTCTCATAATAATATGATCCTTATATGAGATTTCATCTTTGCACCACTGCACAACAATCCTTATTTCCTATGATTTTGATAAGATTCA
Organism: Warburgia ugandensis; assembly: GCA_035236585.1. Lineage (NCBI taxonomy): Eukaryota > Viridiplantae > Streptophyta > Magnoliopsida > Canellales > Canellaceae > Warburgia > Warburgia ugandensis. The sequence continues at coordinate 41,686,865 of CP141133.1, forward strand.
AGCAATCCAATATCTAAGTATTTGCTAGACCCATCTTCTTTTTCACCTATTTGTTTATGGTGAAATGCCTTGAGCATTAATATTGTAATCCTCAAATAGAAGTAGTCATGTCCACTACTCCTATTTATACTACTTCTTCTTGATTTTCTCTATTGCCTATGGCCCTTGGACATCTTTGAATTTGTTGTGAAAGGATAAAACACAGGCTCGATACCTTGTGACGATCCGGGTTTTCCCATGCATTTTTAAATGCAAGATCTAAATTCCTAAGGTGGGATGCATCCCTATTTGAAAACCATTTTATAAAAACCATGCAATGCAGCAGAAAATCGTTAGTTTTAAACTCATTTTGAAAACCCCGAGTGTCATTTGCTTTCACAATAATCAAAGTAGTTCTTGAAAAACTTCAGAAATCATAAATGATTTTCCCCAGGTCTATCCAGTCACAGCACACAACCCAAATAAATACAAATACATGTCCAAAGGGTAGAGAGTTTACTTACATGTATAGTTGTCTCCTTTGTTTATTCACTTTCTTGTAGCACTAATATCTCCTGAGGCGTCTTCTATTTGTGAGTGGAACTATCCTAAAAAATGTTAAGGATAGGGTGAGTATATACTATACTCAGTAGGAGTCTATCACTACTAGTTTTGCAATGAATGCTATGTTTAAAAATCATATGCTCTTTAAAACATGTGCATGTTTGAACAACCATGTTCAATATCAATATTAAAAACCATTGTTGAATCGGAATACTGACGACTTAAAGAATCACATAACCCAAGTCAAAAGTATCATATATATATCATAAATATAATGATATGCATAAGATGCTCAACTGAATCCAACTCATGGATATCTGGTATGGTCGACCAACCTCATGTCATGCCATATGCAATGCAAGTAAATCCTCAAACCATAGGGTCCAACTATGCCCACGACCTCGCCGCCATGTGGTCCCCAGGTACCTGAGGACACAGGGTCATATGCCTCCACGGGACATATGACACTTCGACCCAGTGCCGTGACACCAGTGGTAGCCCCCTGTGCCACATGCAATCGAAGCAGGGACATGCCCTTTTTGGGTGTGGTACCCATCCACCTAATAGTGGTAGAGGCTGGAGGGCAACCCAAACCTCTCCGCATAGCGCCCACGAGCTTACCAGCCCAAATCATATATGATCAAACAAGCTAAAAATCTCTTTTTCAAAACCTGTCCTCTTTGGGTCCCTCACAACTGCTTACCCAGCATCTTTTGGGCACTTCAACGTCTTTTGGTAACCCTCAAATACATGCAATTTTTCAAGAACTGAATGCTCACAAATCATGCAATATATGCAATTGTTTGCAAAACATGTCTATGCATAATGTATTTAATCATATGCATTCTGAATTCATTTATATGCTAAACAAGTCATATACATATACTTAAAACATGCAGTCTCAAAACAATCATGGCTCTTTTTGAAAGTCTAGTAGTGATAGAGCACTTACCTCAAAGTCTCTTGGAGTCGCGTCCTTTATCACGCAACCCATCCTTGGGTCTCATTTATAAACTCTTGGGTATGAATGGATACAAGGAGTCCTTATTAATTTCAATCCATTTAGACATTAGATCGCTAGCTCTGCGTATTGGGTTCCTGGTCCTTGCCTAATTCATTTGTCAGGTTAGATCCTATAATATGGATCTACTATTGAATAGTTAAATTTCATAAATGGTCCTATGATCCTAATTTTAAAGTCTCATTAGGTCAGCGTGTCCCAATTCCCAGGACACCCGTGCATATGGCATGAGGATTTACTTGCATTGCATATGGCATGACATGAGGTTGGTCGACCATACCAGATATCTATGAGTTGGATTCAGTTGAGCATCTTATGTATATCATTATGTTTATGATATATATATATATATATATGATACTTTCGACTTGGATTATGCGATTCTTTAGTCGTCAGTATTCGGATTCAACAATTATACATGTAAGTAAACACTCTACCCTTTGGACATGTATTTGTATTTATTTATAGTTGGGCTGTGTGTTGTGACTGGATAGACCTGGGGAAAAACATTTATAATTTTTGAAGTTTTTCAAAAACTACTTTGGTTGTTGTGAAAGCAAATGACACTCGGGGTTTTCAAAATGAGTTTAAAACTAAAGATTTTCCACTCATTGCATGGTTTTTATAAAATGTTTTTTTTTTCAAATAGGGATCCCACCTTAGGAATTTAGATTTTTCATTTAAAAATGCATGAGAAAACCCGGGTCGTCACAGTTGGTATCAGAGCCCAGGTTTTATCCTTTCATAGCCGGTCTAGCATGTCCAAGGGTCATAGACAATAGAGAAAATCAAGAAAAAGTAGTATAAATAGAAGTAGTAGAGATGACTACTTCTATTTGAAGATTACAATATTAATGCTCAAGGCATTTCACCATAAACCAATAGGTGAAAAAGGAGATGGGTCTAGCAAATACTTAGATATTGGATGGTTTAAATCTTATCAATAAGGATTGTTGTGCAGTGGTGCAAATAGGGAAACTCATATATATAAATTAGATTATGATGAGAATGATGAATGAAGATGTTAGTGAACTTGTTAGTAGATAGTTCTGACCTGTAATAGATTAATCTCACCAAAGGTGAGAAAATCGAAGAACCTAGATGGCTATCTTACCCTTCTAAAGAATATCAGAATATGAGTATGATAGGGGATGTAAAAGACAGACTTTGAGAAGGTTTTGATGATAATCTAAGAGGGATGAGAATGCAAGATAATATTAGGAAATAACTGTGACTCGTACTAGATCACAAAGGTATGGATCCTAAAAGACTTAGCTCAATTTTGGATACCTTCATTGGAGTCTTATGAAGAGTGAAGTGCTATTGAATAACAATTACCTGAGTATTATGGAGCAAAACAGAAGATGTGTACAAGTGACATATTGTGTGATTAAGAGGAATATAACATGAATATGATAAGGAACTGTATTCGACAGAGTTACCAAAAGGTTTTGACGATAATATTAGGGATGATAGATCTATGATAATAGATTGATCCTAACATGAACTTATAAGAGAAGTATAGCATGACCAAAAGATCAATGACATTATTAAGACATTATATGAATTTTCTTGAGGCTATAGGTAATTAAGGATTTCGATGATATTAGAAAACTTCAACATTTCTTGGAGGTATTAAATTTCTCCTGTCTGACAAGAAGATCGAGTATATGCAACTAAGCACACGGAGACATTGATCCAGGTAGACAAAAATGAGGATTTTGAAGAAAAGAAAGAAAGAGATAGAGATGTAACTACCAGTATTCAATGAATATTGAATATTCAAAAGAAAAAGGTCATGACTTTATTGAGGAAAGAATAGATCCATAGAAATCTTTCATCTTGAATCATCTGGGAAGATAAACTAATCAACTTCGAAGGAATGATGATAGATGAGTTGGTGATCTTATTGGAAAAAAAAAAAAAGTGTAAAAGAGAAAGCATATGGGGTTTAAGACTTTGAGTAGAGTATTGAGTTTCAGGAGGTTATGCAACAAAAAATTTTCGAAGAGGAATGGTGACCAACTAGAAATTAAATTCTACAAATGTTTTGATATCAATTATTACAATTATTACAATTAGATTCCTATCTATTACATGTTTTCCAATAATGTAAGAAATTATAGGACATCCTAAATCTCTAAATTTTGGTGTCTTGTGTTCAATTAAAGAAATCACCTGCTCAGTGAGGAAGGTTTTCTTTCATACACCAAGCTTTTACTTTGTAGTGTAGAGCTCTTTAAGAAACATGGCATAAGCATGAATATCCTTTATAGCATTGAGTAATGGAGTATTTATTTTTACATGTTTAAGCACTTCAATTATTTCATTGAAATTTGTTCCTTTCTTAGCCTTGTTGAGTAATTGAGGTAATTACATAAGATGCTTCCACTATAAGCTTAGATGGAGTAAGAGATTTCTGTTTACTCTTTTTCTCCTGTGTTTAGGCCTTTTTAGTCTTCTCTTCCTTTTAATCAGTCTGCCTTACTTTGTTATCACTTGACAGCCACTCTAAAGGGTTGTGGTAGACTTAGTTGCTCATGTAATAGAAATTAGAATGAGAAAATATAAAGTATTACAGTTAGGATTGGTGAAAGTATTATACTAGTCAAGTGAAATAGAAGGTTTTGAAGCAGAAGGATAACTCAATTAAGAGTTATTAATCCTTTTAAAAGTATAGTGATACTCTAAATAAGTCAATAATGCATTAGTATGGTTAGTCATGTGTGAGTTATTTTAATATGTTGGTAGATGAACTAACCATGTGATTTATACCTTTGAGGAGAAGGTAGTATGGGAAATGAATGAAAGGAAATAGAGATTTCCTTAAGTGGCAAGACCACATGTGCATAGCTATGAAAACTCATGACTGATATGAAAATTTCGAGGACAAAATTATTATAAGGGGGGAAGATTGTAATAACCCCAAAAATTTTAAATATAATTGAATTATTAAAAATTAAAAGTTTAATTTCTAAAGTTGGAACTGGAATTTTGAGTTCCAAGAGAATCCAATTTTTATAAAAATAAAATCAAGGCTTAAAACTTGGATATTTATAATGTACTCGAAAAATTGATCAAAATGACTGTAAGTATGTCAAATTTTGAGAATGGATTAAAAAATCTTTATTTTTCTCTATTTTTATAAACAAAAGGGTAAAATGATAATTTTTACTCATAACCAAGAATTAAAATATCAATATTTGGAATGTATTCATAAAACCAATCGAAATGACTCTAAGTATACTAAATTCCAAGTTCGAACAAATAGTGCTTATTTTTCTCCATTTTTGGGAATGAAAGGGCAACATGGTCATTTCACATTTAAAATGGGGCCCACAACAGGGTAGCAGCCATCAGTGGTCAAACCACTACCATCTGGTAGTAGAGAGAAAGGTGGAGTGGTAGCTCCACTCCCCATTAAATTTAATCAAAGTATAAAACACCATAACTATAGAAAATTCATAAAAAAATTCCAAAATCTACGTATAAATACCTCAGTAAAATCCCTAAAATTTTCCAAAAATCTAACACAAAGTTCCGTAGACTCCCCTAAAATCTCAGCTCCAAAACCCTCTCCCATCTTCATTAATCTTCTCTCTTTCCCTCTTTCTCTCTCTTTCCCTAGGAGAGTGTCCCCAGACACACCCGACAGACAACTCATGTCTCTTATCGGGGTGCGTCCATCATCCATGTTGAACTAGGGTTTTTGCTTGGTAAACCCTATTTTGAATTAACCATCCAATTATACTCGTTAAAATATAATCTTCACTATTGGATCTGCTCGGACTGAGGCGATCTACAAAAGCCCTAATGTCCCATGATGATCCATCATCTGGATCTACAAAAAAAATCAAAACAAAGACAAGCACCTATGCTATCACCATCTCTGGCAAATTTCTCACCTTATTATGGTCAATCTAGTCAATTAATCTTGATCTTAAACCATTGAAGAGCTTCATTGCATTGATCTATATAATTACCTCATGATTCCTGATCTTTTTCAGCAATGGAGACGGAGAAAAATCTGTCTGTATATGCTCTCGACAAAGCTAGGGTTTTTGGTGTTATTTCTCATCTCTGGTGAAGTTTTCTTCACCGGCAAGCCCAGGTAGGTGCTCTACCATCTTTCCCATATCATTTTCAGCATTCCATTTTTGTTTTCCGGCATCCAGGGATCTCCCTGGCCATAGATCTGTTGGGAATGATGGATCCGGCTACTACGGTTGAAATTACCACTTTAGACAGCTCAGATGTAACTTTTGAGCGGTTGGATGGATTCCTGGCTCCAAAAATGCTAGGAGATGAAATCTGGGCTATGGATCTTAAGAGATGAGGATGATCTAGTGATGGGTGATCCAATGGTTCAGATCTAGACCGTCTCACCTATCACAGGTCATTGCTCCCCATCCACTTGTAAACAATGGTAACAGAAGCGGGCCGTCCTCCCGTTTTGTCTTGTTCTGTAGAATTGATCTGAGCCATTTATTTATGTAGTGAAATCTTGTTTCTTCAATTAAGAGCTCATTTTAGCTATAATTTTAGATCTGTAAGTTGCTATAGATTCCTTGTAACTATTAGAATCTATTAAACTTAGAAAATTTATGTTTTGATGCATGAAAAATTATGTTAATAAAGAAAAGTATTACTAATTCCTAAGATCAGTTAAATATGGTATGATAAGACTTTTGATTTCAAATCCATTGATGATCTAATGATTCTATAACATGAAGTCAATGGTTTGAAGTGACTAATCTAGATTTAATTAGGAGATTTAGCATTAATAGAAGAAAAATCACAAAAATGAGTAAAGATCTTCTTGATATGAGTAATCAAGCATAATTAGACCTTTAAAAATAGTTTGTATGATGATATAATGCTGTAATTGAATGTATGGATTGGTTGGATGTAACTGATTTGGCAGCTCTTAAGATCTTGACCATTAAAAGTAACAAAATCCTTAAAAATACATAATAATTTCCTTGATTAGATTGATCAAGGATGATTAAAAATTGTGAATAAGTGTGGATGATGATCTAATGATAAGATCATGAGAAATGAATGGCTTGATGTGGCTAATTTGGGATAGATTGAGATCTATGCCTTTAATTTTGATAAAATGGCTTAAGATCTTCTTGATCGATTAGATCATGTGATGAGATGAATCAATGATCTAGAGATGAGATTATATGAGATGATGTAACAAAAATATGAGAGATTAAGATCTAGTCCCTTGATGGGATGAAAACCCTAGATCTAATGAATAGAAAACAAAGATGATCATGATGAACTATACATGTGTGCATTTGAATTATAAATATTATTGTAAATATCTTTATTGCTTAGTAGATTTAATTGTTATATTTACTTATTTATGCTTTAATGTTCATATTATGTAAATTACATGGAAAATGTAATTAATAAAATATAGATATTGATGGACATTTACAATAAATAAAGGACATGGACTTGAGCATAGTTAAGGGCTATATTTAGTAGGACAATATAAGGATTATCAAATCCTTTGCCCAAACTAGGAGAATAATAAACCCCATGAATGACATTTCAAATGTTCATGGATTTAATTAAAATCAATTAGAAAGAGGTGATGGGTTTAATGCTCATAGGAACCTTATGGAAGGTTAAGCTAAGGCCACTCCAGTGGATGCTGAACATTGTGGTTAAGGAGGTTCTCTAATAGAGCCTCGCTCTTCCCCCACCTTCTAGCAATATTTGTGAGGCCTAAACACCTCCTTACATGAGGATTGAATTAACCACTCTTTGAGCAGCCTGTAGCTGGTAAGCCTTAGTCAATTGGAAATAAAGGAGCTGTCTAGACTTAGGATGAAATAAGCTATCTTCAACCAATAAAACATTAACTGGTTGAATAATAATAATAATAAGATCATAAAAGGATAATAAAATATCTAATCCTAATAAAAATGATAAAAAAGATTATAAAAGATCAAACAAGATCCATGGGATCTTGAATGATCAAGAACAATAAGAATCCTAATGTTGTATTTCTGATATTATGTATCTATGTATGTATGTTGTAGACATCTCTAGATCATTAGGTTAGAGAATCCAAACCCTTGATCAAATATGATTCAAGGAAGAAAAAACAAGGTCATCATCCTTAGGGATGATCAAACAACTGAACTTAGATCAAAGAAGAACTAGATGATAGAAGATCTAGGCCCTTGATCTTTATCAACAAGTATAAATTGTTGATCAAAGGATCTATGAAAGATCAAGATCAAAGAGATGGATATACAAAGACTTAGAGATATAAAATACTTAAATCTGAAAGATTAAAAGATCATTCTAATCGTCAGATCTATTGATCAATAGGATAAACACTATCTGAGGAAGATAGATTGTATGGATGATAGGAACACAAGGAAGATCTAGATCCTTTATATCAAAGGCCAAGATTAGACAAAGAATATAAATATGAGATTATCCAAGTTGTTTAGATAATGACAATATGTATGTATTTACAGATTACATACATCAATCATGGAAGATCTGAAGGGATAGATCACTACATGAAGGTAGGTGGAACTTTAAGAACACAAGATCTATGGTCTATGGAATTGTTGTTATACATAGAATTATAGAAATGAATTATTATAATGCTTAAGAATGATAATATGCTTAATTGCATTTGAATCATAATTCATGTATATGATATAGAAATAAAGTGTTGAAATTAAATGGAATACATGATAAATACCTGGGTATCAATTATGATTACCCCTAAACTAATAATAATGATATCATTTGTGTCAAATGAGTATCCTTACGCTTAATAACATTTTGGTATATGAATACCAAATTAAAGGAAATGGGGATCATTTATAATAAATGATTAATCCATAAACTTATATGAACATGGGTATCATTCATTGTAAATGAGGATTCCTAATTTGAGAAATGAAATTATATCCACTATATAAGGATACTGAATATGAGGATGATGATATAAACAAACAAGTCGTCTGATAAGTAAAAGATTACTTTATATATAAGCAAGGAGGCTTGTGGTTTTATTTTAAATAGGCGTATGCTTGGGGATGCTATGCTAGGAGAGTTATGAGGGTCTGGCCAACCCACTCTCTGAAATTGATTATATGATAGATACCTAGCCCAAAGAGAGGCTAAAAGTTGGGTGGGGCAATTATGAGAAGGCCTCCACTGTGAAAGTCCTGTCTCCCCATATAGGCAGTGACATAATTTTTCCACCGTGGTATTAGTGATGCATGGAGTAGTTATCCGGGCGCGCTGTACGGATCAGACTGCAAGCATGGTAGTGCTTTGAATATTTTGCATTATGATGCATGACATAGTGAGATGTCAATACTGCCCTAATGAGGGAGTATTTTCCCAGCAAGAGTCTAGATGATTTATAAACTCAGTATGTCTAAGTATGATTATTGATGTTTGAGATATAAATTTTTTTCACAATTTTTGACCGTATATACATACATATATACGATGTAGTGATGAGTGGTTTGAAATTATCTTACATGATGAATTATATGATAAGATGATCATATATGGTATGGTTCAAGGAAATTGAATTATGTGATTCATATGAAAAATGATGATTATGAATACTATACTTTTGAATTATACGATTCCATATGCTTCTTGGATCTCCTACCAAGCATAGTTTGCTAAGATATTGTAAATGTTTGAATGTTTACAATATCTCAGATACAGAAAGGAAGGAATGGAGGGATATGATAAGGGAATACGAAGACCATACTGTTGGTCAAGGCTATGTACATTTGTGAAAGGATTGGATTGTATTTTTTATTTGTGTATTTTGGACATAAGATGTAATAAGGGCTGTGTATGTGAACCACTGGATTGATCCTGCAATTTTAATAAAAATGAATTTCTTTGGAAACATATATTGTATACAAAATTATGTATGTGTATGTGAGTGAAATGTGTCATTTGGGTTTTTTTAAAAAGAATTTCAAAGAAAATATTTTAGTTGCTTAAGTTTTTAAAATTTTTGCAAAATTGGTCGACCACCATTTGAAAATAAATAAAGAAAATGTATTTCAAAAACCTGGGTCGCCACAGTTGATATCAGAGCAAGGTTCATCTAGTCACTTGCAGCCCCTTATGTCCAATATGATGATGACAATTCAAGTTGAGGATAAAAAATGGTGAGTGAATTGTGAAATATGAGAGACTTAGTTGAGAATGAGTATAGAAAGAGTTAACTCATTAGTTGAACATTAGTATAAAGAGAGTTGACTCATTAGTTGAGGATGAGTATAGAAAGAGTTAATGTAATTAACTCATAGTGAAGTATAAGTAGATATTACTTAGTGAATTGACTAGGAATACTACTTAGTAAGTTAAGAATCCCCATAGAGGGAATAGTAAGTTATAGAAACAAGCAAGGAAAACATTACAATAGAGGAAGATGTAATGTATGATATTTAGGTATAACCTAAAATCTTAAGTAAAGATACTTGTAGAAATAAAATACATTAATTCTAGTATATATATAACCATTATTAGGTGAAATAATGGAGATTAAGAGAAAGAGATGATAAATTGGAAAAATATATTGGAAAGGATGAAGAAGGAGAAACTTCAACCTTTATAGCAAAGGTGAAATAGAATTTGATGAAGAAATAAGTACTAATGATGAACCTTAGAATTATTATAAAATTTGAAATTAATAATAAATATAATAAATATAAAGGTAAGAGTTACAATTGCTACATATATAGTATTATGGCAATTAGTTAAATGGATTTAATCATCAAAAGAGAGATGATGCTAATTTAGAAGGATTCTAGGAGATAATTAAATGTTTTCTCTCCAAAATTAGTAAAGGAGAAGGGTTTGAAAAGGATAAACAAAGAGATAATAAATTTTTAGAGCATGAAGAGGTAATCTTTAAAATTAGAATAAAATGACAAGGAAAAGGAGATATAGATGTATTGAAAGGGGAAAATATGATCCCAAACTTATTAAGAAAGACAATTAACCCATGAATATATATGGTTAACAAAGAAATTTTGGTTCATACATATAGAGCAACAAATATGAAATTACCAAGTTATAAATTATAACTTAGTTGATAAGTGAGCACAAAAGTTTATCAAGATATTGATTTTATGATGAATTTGGGGATATGACAATAGTGATTGACTATAGTGAAGAGAAGTATAAAATAGAAAGTAAAATAAATGAATAAGGATAGTAATTTAATTATATGATGAATTTGGGATATGAAAACAGTTATGAAAGAGAAGTACATTTGGCATTGAGGGTAAAATGATCATGGAAAATGAAAACAAAGAGGGATATTGATTTTACTAAAATGATGACTTTGGTGATATTGAAAAATCTTTATGGATTATAGTGAAGAGAAGTATATTTGGGATTGATTGTAAAATAATCATGGAAAATAAAAGACCTATACACAAATAGGGATATTGATTCTACTTATGTGATACATTTGGAGATATTGAAAGAATTATGGAGAAATAAGTGGTTAGAAATTTCAAGATATTTTGGAGATTTTGGGGAAAATGACATCAACTGATTTAAATGAGTTGAAAGAATAAATTTTAAGAATTAGTAAACAAAGGAGTGATCATAGAAATTTACATTGGAAAGCAACATATTTTCTTAGAAAAAGAAAAATGAAGGATCAATGTGATTATGCATTGAGTATGGATATTGAATAATATTATTAAGGAGATTAAGCAACCTTTACTCATTGAATCTACCATTCATCTATTTTGAGGTGTCAATGCCTCATAGAAGTATTAAACTTGCTACCATTTCAACATTTATAATATTGTTCATCATTCCTTTGTTGAAAACTGATAATTTCACGATGAAGGGCATTTATTTTGTGAACAGGGAAGAACTTGTTCAAAAACTTCCTAGATAATTGGTTCCATGTATTAATGGAACCTACCTCCAAGGAATTGAGACATGACTTGGCTTTATCCTTAAGTGAGAATGCAAATAACCTAAGTCTAATAGCATCATTTGAAAACTTTTGCAAACCTAAATGTGGCGCAGATATCAAGTAGCTCTTGGATATTTGGTAAGGGTCTTCTTTATCTTAACCATAAAAAGTGGGGAGTTATGTTTTTTTTCTAGATTTGACTACTACTTACTAGTTAGGTTTCGCTTAAAAGTGGTTAATAAAATCTTGTGTCAAGAGGCATTTAAGCCTCAACTAACATCAATGGAAGTCTTTAGAAAATCACTTGGATTTTAAGACACCCACTATAACCATAGTGCTTAGAAGCCACCAGAGTGACAATAGATTGTGTTCTTCTATAAAAGGGTCCTATGAACTTGATATCCTAAGTCTCTTTCTACTTGATTTTAAATTGACGTTCAATGGTTGGGATTGTGACATGCATGGATGTTGATTAATTTCTAGGTGTGCCAAGGACCTCGTGATAAAATCCAATCCTTATTTTATAAGGGTTCATTCAAGGTCCTTACTATCATTAATTCCATTCCACCATAAGGCAATTAAATCTGCAATGCAAAACAAAAGCGAACTAATGCAACCTATATGCTATCCAACCAAAGTTGGATAGGTCCTTTCTAATGCAACAACCCTAAGTAAATATGCAACAATTAAAGTGAACGATCCTAATCTATATGATTTATTCTACCATCCAAATGTTATTTTATTCTAAATTCAAATTATCCTAGATATTAAAATTTGGGTGAGGATTGCTCACAGTGAGGGGTTCGTTGATGTTTAAGTGTGAGCCACCATACCCCACACTTGCCCTATATTATTACAACCCATTTAAAAATTAAATAATAATGAAATTAAAATCACAAATGGGCCTCACTATATGTTTCACTCAAACCCTAATTTATGAAAGCAATAAACCCTAATCTATGTTGTTGAAGCCATGCCCCCTAAATTGAGTACTTGGGAGGTGTTTGGTGATCCAGTATTGAACTAGCTTATCTAGCAAGGAAGGGCTTTTTATGCATATTAAGTATAGACTTCTATGTGTACAAGACAAGTCCTTCAGAAATTTAGCATAAGGAGGGAACTCTTTAATTACATTGAGTAATGAAATATTGATATTTACTTGTTTGAAAATGTCAATTATCTCATTGTAGTTGTTCTCCTTCTCTGTTGTAGTCCATCGCTGAGGGGATGCAACCTTGGGAATTTAAGAAGCATTTGGAGGGGGTTCAGATGAAGAGGGAGATGGCTATACTTTTTCTTTTCCCTGCTAAGATAGGCTTGTCTTTTTCCTCGATGTGTGGGACTATCCTAGTTTGGCCTACCTAGTTATCTAGTTGTTTTCCACTCCTAAGGTCTGTGATTGACTTCACCTATTTTGATGATGATGAATGAACCTCATATTGTCATTTGAGGTTGGGCATTGGCTAATTAGGAAATATTCCCTTTTCCCATTCTTACAGAGTTGTAGATAGCTGACACATATGATACTCCAACTTCATAATAGACCATGGGTTGGCTGCAAGATCTACTTGGTATCATTTTGGAATTGCATAGTCCCTTGCATAAATATATTCAGTGTGTCATCCAATTATTGTTTACTTTGTTATGGAGAAAACTGTTGAGGAGGTTGCTGTTGCAATGGCATGTTGTTTGTAGGAAAAGGTTGTTGAGGGAAATTTCTCGATGGACCCCCTTGGTGGTCATTCTTCAACTATGAAAAGTTTGGATGCTTAGCTCATCCAAGATCATAGGTCTTAGAATAAGGATTATTGCTAGGATTATGATATGCATTTATAGAATTCACTTGCCCTCAAAAGAACTTGGGGAAACCAGAGCTTAAAGGACACATTGGAGTAGAATGGTTAGGATTAGAATAGAATGAGCAAACCTCAGGCTAAGGTAGCATAGGAGATCTATTCATCATGAAAGTATCTAATAGTTGGGTTAGATCATCTAATTTGTCTACTTTATGGGTTGACATGTCAATTTTGCTGTAATGATCTGGAGAGACCTTGATTTTGTGACGACCCGGGTTTTTGTAACATGATTTGTAAAGTATTTTGAAAGGCAGGGCCCTTAAGAGTGTAAAATTTTTTCACAAAACAAAGCAGCAGAAATTCTTTTCTTTAGAACTTGTTTTGAAAACCCAAGTCACCACTTCATACATAACATAAGTACAATTTGTGTACAAAATAAAATTTCATTAAAGGAATATACTTTTATTAAATTCCAGGATCCATCCAGTGGTTCACAGTACAGCCAAATATATTACAGTACTTGTCCAAATTACATAATCCAAAACTCAAGCTCACCATACAATAAAACTCTCAACAAAGAAAAATACATGTATTCAAGGGTATACCTTGAAGATAATTCTCTTCAAGTCTTCTATCATCTTCAGCTCCTAACTCTCCTTCCTTGTATCTGAGATATTGCAACATTTACAATATCTCAGCAAGCAATGCTTGGTAGGGGATTCAAGAAACATAATAATTGACAAGGTAATTCCAATACTTCATAATCTCATTATCCTTAAACATACTCTTTACTTTGTAAGTTATGTATATATATATATATATATACATACCCTTCATGGGTAAACTAGTTAAATTTGTGAAAGTAGTCAAATATCATTCCCAACTAAGCTGATCAATTCTCTTCATTTTGAGAATTTAGTATTACAGCTAATCTTATATTGGGAATTTCCCTTCTTGGAAAATATTGGTAATATACAATTACCTAGCATTTCATTATGCTACAATATAAGGCATTTCACTATGCCTATTCTCATATGCATCATAGGGAAAAATAATCAGAAAGGTTGCTATGCTGCAGTCTGATCCGTACTAGCACGCTTGGATAATTGCCCTGTTCACCACTGATACCATGGTGGAAAATATTATGTCACTGCCCATATGTGAGGGCAAGACTTTCACAGTGGTGGCCTTCCCATAATTGCCACCACCCGACTTTTAGCCTCTCATAGGGCAAGGTATCATCATATCATCAATTTTCAAGGAGCAGGTGGCCAAACCCTCATAACTCCTCTAGCAATAGCATTCCCCTAAGCTTATGCCTATTAAAACAAACTCACAAGCCTTCAAGCTTGTATGTATAATAGATTTCATATATATCAGACCATATGTCTGTTTACTTAGGGCTGAAATATTTTCTAGTTCCCTATTCACTAATAGTTTAGTCCTTAACCATCTTATATGTGTTTGGTTGGATCATAAGGTTTTCAAGAGATTTAATATAAGTATTAACATTACTCCTGTGAACATAAGATCATGAGTACAATCATGTATATCTCATGTAAATGCATTCATCAAATCCTCCTACCTTTAAGGATTGATCTCTTTTCCCCAATCTTTCATGATCCTGACTGATGTATGTAAGTTGTACATCCATACATATTGTCAATATATAAATTATGAACAATCCTATTGATCACTAGATCTGATGTTTAGAATGATCTTTAGATCATTCTTATCTAATTATTTTTCTATCTCTAAGCCTTTGTATGTCCATCTCCTTGATAGATCCATAGATTGACAATCTACACATGTTGATAAAGATCAAGGTCCTAGATCTTCTATCATCTAAGTACAATATACTAATAAACATGCATACTAAGTACAATATAGTATTCTTATTCTTATTGTTCTTGATCATCCAAGATCTAATGGATCTTGTTTGATCATCCTTATCTTACTTACTATTTTTATTAGGGTTAGGTAATTTACTAACCTTTTATGCTCTTATTATTATTATTATTATTATTATTCAACCAGTTAATGTGCTGGTTGAAGGTAACTTATTCAAGCCTAAATCTAGACTGCTCCTCTTATTTCCAATTGGCTAAGGCTTACTAGCTGAATGGGTGAACACAAAGTGGTTACTTCAATCCTCATGTAAGGAGGCGTTTAGACCTCACAAACGTCAATGGAAGGTAGGGGAAGAGTGAGGCTCTATTGGATAACCCCCTTAACCACTATGTTCATCATTCACTAGAATGACCATAGCTCAACCTTTCATAAGGTTCCTATAAGCATGTTTACCCTAAGTACTCTTTCTAATGGATTTTAATTAAGTTCATGAATATATATAATGTCATTCATGAGGTTTATTATTCTTTTCCTAATTTGGGCCAATGATTTGATAATCCTTATATTGTCTTACTAACTATATTCCTTACTAATTATGTCCAAAGTACTCTATTTTTATTTGTGTCATGAAACTCTACTTTCTCATTAGATTACATTTTTGATGTTTTATGCTCTTTATCTCATAACAAGTAGATCTACTAATAACATTTAGCCATAAATGAATTATAAATTCAAAGCATAAAACTACATAATTTAACATTTAATGATAATGAGGCAAGGTACTTAAAATACTTAAATCTAGCACCTTATGATAACAATGAAATCACATATCATGCTAAAGTCTAAATGTTATACTAGCATGGTTTATAACATAATCATATTTAAGATGATATTATATAAAATGAAACTAATTACATTAACATTTTTAGAAACCTTTACTTATGATCCAACCATTTGATCTTAGATCTTTTCCTTTGATTAAGGATTTTAGTTATATTTAGGAAATTTTCTTTATTCATGTCAAAAGATCATATTGATCTATTTTTGTCATAATCCATCCATGAATTCCTTGGATTTCATCATATCAACATTCATTCTATCAATCCCAAGGATCTGATCACACTTGATCTCATTGAGCACGTGGGTCTCTTTGTATTTTTAGGGTTTTTCTACCATAATGGGTAGATCCCTTAATATATCTCATATATATCCAATTAAACCATATATCTCACTTTATTTCAATATTATATCATTATTAAAACATATTTTCAAGATCTGATCATCTCAGATCTTGAAGATCTATGTAATTGGAAACTTGTTTCTTTAATACATAATTTTTTACTTAATAGTATGTTCATTTTATCATTTCATCAGAAAATAGAGGTTTCAAGCTTTCCATAGCTTCTTTCCGATCTCAATTTGGAGTTCAGATGACTCCGAAATTGGATCTAGAAGCTCACAGTCTTTCCTAGGGCTTAGATTTGATATGGGCCCAAGGAACGGATGGCCCAGATCTTTCGGGAGAAAAACCAAGCTGGGAACATGCATTTGGTTTGTTGGGCGCGTCAGCTGGGATGGATGGAGGAAGCGCCTTGCGCGGACAGGATGAGCGGGACGCTCGTTGTCCATGTGCCCGTAAAGGGGACTCTCGTCTGGCGCGTCCGCTCGTGGGTCGACGAACGCGCTGTCGTCTCGCTTGGGACAACATCCCACGCACAGTGAAGAAAATTTCGTGGGGATTTTATGAGCATTTTTGGAGGGTTTTTGGGGTTGTATTTATAGGCATTTTGGTCCTTTTTTCATTATTATAATATTTAATTTTTTATTATTAAATGGCATGAAGGTCTCCCATGCTCCATTATTTCTTCCCCATGCTCCATTTTTCTTCCCCAAGACCAGCTGGTGGTTGTTGACCCATGATTTCACGTGGGCTGCTCATAAGATTCGTTTTTGGGTCCCTTGTGGGCCCCATGTGGGCCTTACATGGTGTAAAAAGATCGTTTTGCCATTTATGTATAAAATTTGGGTTTTATTTCCATGATCTCGAATTTGAGTACACTTAGTGGCATTGGATTCGTATTTCTCGGTACATTCTAAATTTTGATGTCTCATATTTTGATTTTTTTGGGAGATTTTGATTTTCGGGTAAAATTACTATTTTACCCTTTTGTCCAAGAAATGAAGAAACTTAAGGATTTTTCATCCGAATTTAGAATTTGTTGTGTTTACAGTCATTTTGAAGGGCTTGCTAAGTTTAATTTCAATTTTACATGTCTTATTATTTGATTATACTTTTATAAAAAGTATATTCTAAATAACCCTAATATTTCAGCCCGAAATATCTGAAACTCAAACTTTATTGATTTTCTTAATCAATTACAAAAATTGGGGTTATTACAATCTTTCCCCTTACAATAATTTCGTCCTCAAAATTTGTAATACAATACTTACTCAAACAAACTAGGGTGTGTCTTCCTCATTTCTACTTTCATTTCCCACGTGGCTTCCTCAACAAAGTGATGTTGCCACAGGACTTTGACTAACGAAATGCTTTTTGTTCTTAACTTCTGTTTCTTGCGGTCCAGAATTCGTATTACCTTCTCTTTGAAGGTTAGGTCAGGTTTTAGCTCTTCTGGCACCCTTTGAAGTACATGAGTGTCATCTCAGAGGCATTTCCTTAGCATAGACACATGAAAGACACTATGTATTTCTGAGAGTTGGGGTGGTAAGGTTAATTTGTAGGCCACTGGACCAACTCTTTCTAAGATTTCAAATGGACCAATGAATCTAGGACTAAGTTTTCCTTTTCTTCCAAACCTCATTACTCCTTTGACAGGTGATACCTTTAGAAATACGTGCTCCCCCATATCAAATTCTAGGTTTCTACGTCTTTTATCAGTGTAACTCTTTTGTCGATTGTGTGCTGTTAACAACCTCTTCTGTATCAATCTGACCTTGTCTACCCATTGTTCCACTAGTTCTGACTTTATCAGCTTTCTTTCTCCAACTTCACTCCAACAGGTTGGTGATCCACATGGCCGTCCATGCAATGCTTCATATGGTGCCATACCAATACTTGCCTGAAAACTATTGTTATATGCAAATTCTATTAAAGGAAGATGTTCATCCCAACTCCCTTTCCAATCTAATGCACATGCTCTCAACATATCTTTTAAGGTTTGAATAGTCCTTTCTGATTGACCATCTATTTGAGGGTGAAATATTGTACTGAGTTTAACTGAGGTTCCCAAGGCTTGTTGTACACTCTTCTAACATCTCGAAGTAAATCTTCCATCCCTATCCGAGATAATGGATAGTGGAATCCCATGAAGTCTTACTATTTCTTTGATGTATAACTTAGCCAGACTATCAACTGATTGGTTTTGTCTAATTGGAAGGAAATGTGCTGACTTTGTTAGCCTATCCACGACCACCTAAATCATGTCATGGCCTGCCCGAGTCCTTGGCAATCCCACTACAAAATCCATAGTGATATTGTCCCATTTCCATTCTGGAGGTTCCAATGTTTGTAACATTCCAGCTGGTCTTTGGTGTTCAGGCTTTACTTGTTGACAATTTAGACATTTAGCCACAAATTCTCCTATTTCTCTCTTCATGCCTTCCCACCAAAAGTTTCTTTTTAAATCTTGATATATCTTTGTACCTCCAAGGTGTATAGAAAACTTTGACTGATGGGCTTCTTGTATCAATTCCTTTCTCAGACATGTATTTTAAGGAACCACCAATCTCTCCTTAAAATGTATGCCCCCATCTGTACCCTTAACAAATCCTTTCTTTTCACACAATTCCTGAGTTGCTGTATCTTCTTCTTGGGCTTTAAGGACTCTTTCTACAAAAGCTGATTTAATTGTGATGTTTGTGAGTAGAGCTCTTGGTTGTCTACTTAATGCATCGGCTACTACATTTGCCTTTCCAGGATGGTATTGGGTGGCAAAATCGTAGTCTTTGATATACTCTATCCATCTTCTTTGTCTCATATTCAAATCAGTCGGAGTGAAGATGTATTTGAGACTCTTATGATCTGTAAATACATTGAATTTTTCTCCATACAAATAATGTCTCCAAATTTCAATGCAAAAACTACAGCTGCCAATTCTAGGTCATGTACTGGGTAATTTATTTCATGTTTCTTCAATTGTCTAGATGCATAAGCAATGACTTCCCATTTTGCATTAACACACCTCCTAACCCTTTGCCTGAAGCATCACAATATATTTCATATCCCCCACTCCCAGTTGGCAAAGTCAATATTGGTGTTGTAGTTAACCACTTCTTTAGCTCTTGAAAACTATTTTCACATTCTTCTGACCAAGTGAATTGTACCCCCTTTCTTGTCAAGGAAGTCATAGGAAGAGCTAGACGAGAGA
This sequence comes from Warburgia ugandensis, assembly GCA_035236585.1. Classification (NCBI taxonomy): domain Eukaryota; kingdom Viridiplantae; phylum Streptophyta; class Magnoliopsida; order Canellales; family Canellaceae; genus Warburgia; species Warburgia ugandensis. The sequence continues at coordinate 41,706,422 of CP141133.1, forward strand.
ACCCTTGAATGAATCTACGGTTGTATCCTGCTAGTCCAAGAAAACTACATATTTCTATTACTGTTTTAGGTTTCTCCCAATTCATTACTGCTTCAATCTTGGTGGGGTCCACTTCTACTCCATTCTTGGAAATTACATGACCTAAAAAATTGACCTTCTCTAACCAGAATTCACACTTACTAAATTTACCAAACAGTTTATGTGTTCTGAGGGTATTTAGTATAATTCGTAAGTGTTCTTGATGTTCTTTGATACTGGTAGAGTAAATAAGTATATCGTCGATAAATACAATCACAAATTTATCCAAAAATTCTTTGAAGATTCTATTCATCAAATCCATAAACACTGCTGATGCATTGGTTAGCCTGAAAGACATGACTAGAAACTCGTAATGCCCATATCGGGTTCTAAATGCTGACTTGGGTATGTCTTCATCCTTAATACGCAATTGATGATATCCTGATCTAAGGTCAATTTTAGAAAAGACCTTAGCAGATTGGAGTTGATCAAAGAGATCATCAATGCGAGGTAAGGGATACCTATTTTTCACTGTGACACTATTCAACATTCTATAATCAATGCATAATCTCATTGACCCATCCTTCTTCTTCACAAATATTACTGGTGCTCCCCATGGTGAACTACTTGGTCTAACAAACCCTTTTTCTAACAATTCTTGCAATTGTCCTTTTAACTCTTTCAACTCTGCTGGGGCCATCCTATAAGGTGCTTTAGAAATTGGAGTTGTACTAGGAATTACTTCAATGGTAAACTTAATTTCTCGGTGTGGGGGTAACCCTGATAGTTCTTTAGGAAAAACATCTTGGAATTCCCTGACCACTTCAATTTTTGTTATCCTGGGCTGTTCAACATCTAAGGAAACCATTGTTGCTAGAAATGCCTGACACCCCTAGGACATATGTTTGACTGCCTTCATAGCTGAGATGATGGATTTGTCTAAGTCATTTTGTTTTCCATATAGTACTAATACTTTCTCCCCTGGTATACTAAATGTGAGTTTCTTCTTGTGATAGTCCATAACTACCCAGTATTTTGCTAACCAGTCCATACCCAGTATGATGTCAAAATCCTCCATGTTCAATAAAATGAGGTCTATGTCCATTCTTTTTTCCAATACTTCTAGAGGTACATTATGCAAGTATTCTTGTAATTTAACTATTTTTCCAACTAGAGTTGTTACATCTAGGTCAAATCCTAAGTTTTTCACTGATAGTTGTATACTAGAAGCAAATTCACAAGATATAAAGGAATGCGTAGATCCAGAATTAAACAACACTTTGGCATAGTTGTTTGCTACAAGTAGTGTACCTTCAATTACCGCATTGGATGGTCCAGCTTGGCTTTCAGTGATGGCAAAGACCCTTTCTTGGTGTTGGGGGGCAATTTCTAGTTTTGCCTCCGTGACTGCCAATGGTTTGGTACAGTAGGTGGCAACATGTCCATACTCCCCACAATTGTGGCACTTGATTAGAAATCGTTGTGGTTGTTGTTGTATGGGTCGTGGGCAGATATTGCCTTGGTGAAATTTTCTACATCTTGGACATGACTATCTATTTGGCCTTGGTGCATTGTTCCTTTGATTTCTTTGAGGCTTAAAATTGTTCCAAGGTCTTTTATTCTTCTAGAAAGGCCTTGGGTTATTGTTTCCTCCTCCACTAAACTTGGTAATTTGACCCTTTTTGTACTCTTCTTCAAACTTGGAGGCCATTTCCACACAGTTTGCCAAGGTAGTGGGTTTAGTACCCAGCACCCTTATTTTCAGCCCTGGGTGTAGCCCTTCAATGAATCGATCCACGGTGTGTGTTTCTATGTCACACACATGAGTCGCGAACTTCCTTAGTTGTGTGAACTTGTTATCATAGTCCACCACCGACATATTCCCTTGCTTTAGCTCCAAAAACTCTATCAACTTCCTTTGTTGTATATGAGAAGGAAAATATTTATGGTTGAATACTTCCTTAAATTCTTCCCATGTAATATCTTCAGAATTCGAGAAGAAGGTGTTGTTAGTTGATCTCCACCAAAATGCAGCTTCTTGTTTGAATAAGTATGTGGCAAATTTCACCTTCAACTCTGAAGGAGAATGTAGTGCACTAAAAGTCTTTTCAACTTCATATATCCATTCTTCAGCCTTTTCAGCTTCACCCTTGCCATTATACTCTGTAGTCCTCTTTTGAAATCTCCCCATCATTTTGTCAACTTTTTCTGGTGCTAATGGGGATCTCCCAACTTCTTCACTTGGTACAAGGGAAGATTGCCCTTGTCCTAGTGTGGGAGTAGTTGGTGTCGGTGTTGGTGTAGTATGTCTCACCTCAGGCTGAGCCTAAGCTTGCGTACTTGGTATTTCTACAGGAGGTGATGAACCTTGGGGTTGTTGTAGGTGAGGAAGGAGGTTCCTCAACATCCTTGTCATCATCTCTTCCATATTACTCATGGTTACTCTCTCCATATTGTCTTCTGGAGTATTTTGTGCTGTCTGCCTTGTGACTCTCTTTGGTGGCATCTGCTCTTAAACCAAAATTCTATCAGTCCTCTATACAACTACTTCTATCTTAATCTAGACTTGGATTATAATCTCTCCTTTGGACATATTTGTACTGTACTGTGACTGGATGAATCGCTCTAATACCAACTGTGACGACCTTGGTTTTTGTAACATGATCTGTAAAGTATTTTGAAAGGCAGGGCCCTTAAGAGTGTAAAATTTTTTCGCAAAACAAAGTAGCGAAAATTCTTTTCTTTAGAACTTGTTTTGAAAAACCAAGTCACCACTTCATACATAACATAAGTGCAATTTGTGGGGATTTTATAAGCATTTTTGGAGGGTTTATGGGGTTGTATTTATAGGCATTTTAGTCCTTTTTTCATGATTATAATATTTAATTTTTTATTATTAAATGGCATGAAGGTCTCCAATGCTCCATTTTTCTTCCCCAAGACTAGCTGGTGGTTGTTGACCCATGATTTCATGTGGGCTGCTCATAAGATTCGTTTTTGGGTCCCTTGTGGGCCCCATGTGGGCCTCACATGGTGTAAAAAGACCGTTTTGCCATTTATGTATAAAATTTTGGGTTTTATTTCCATGATCTCGGATTTGAGTGTACTTAGTGGCATTGGATTTGTATTTCTCAGTACATTCTAAATTTTGATGTCTCATATTTTGATTTTTTTGGGAGATTTTGATTTTTGGGTAAAATTACTATTTTACCCTTTTGTCCAAGAAATGAAGAAACTTAAGGATTTTTCATCCAAATTCAAAATTTGTCATACTTACAGCCATTTTGAAGGGTTTGCTAAGTTTAATTTTAATTTTACATGTCTTATTATTTGATTATACTTTTATAAAAATTATATTTTAAATAAACCTAATATTTCAGCCCGAAATATCTGAAACTCAAACTTTATTGATTTTCTCAATCAATTACAAAAATTGGGGTTATTACAATCTTCCCCCTTACAATAATTTCGTCCTCAAAATTTGTACTACAGTACTTACTCAAACAAACTAGGGTGTGTCTTCCTCATTTCTACTTTTGTTTCCCACGTGGCTTCCTCAATAGAGTGATGTTGCCACAAGACTTTGACTAATGAAATGCTTTCTCGTGGTCCGCATGCCCGTAAAGGGGACTCCCGTCTGGCGCGTCCGCTCGTGGGTTTGAAGGACGCACCGTCATCTCGCTTGGGACGACCTCCCACGCGCCGTTTCTGACGGTGTGTCACGTGTGCATCTTAGGCACCGTTAGATCCGGAGATCGGACAGTCCATTCTGGACCGTCCAATCAATCCTCTCTCAATTGAGGGCCCAAAACATCTCTGATCATTGTGAAAATTCTACCCTAGGGTTTTTGGACCCTTCTGGATCGATTGATGTAGTCAGAATTTTCATCTAATCACTTTATCATCCAGAATTAAGGGTTCTGGTGTTTACTTTATTTTTACCTTTTTATTACCAAAATAAATTACAGTAAACTAAAAATTACATAAAACAGTATTAAACATCTATAGAAAGTATTTCCACCTACCTGATTGGAGAAAAACCTTCGTTAGATGCCCAATTTAAAAAGAATACCTTGTTGATGAAGATATGGCCTAAGATCCACCTTTCTTGCAAATTTTCGTTGTTTGAATCGTTGGATCTTGAAATTGCTTTAGGGGTTTTGTAGAATAGATATGGTGGGAAGTTTTGGATGGTGCAATTGATGAAATTAGATCTGGAATAGAGTGCCTAATTAATTTTAGGTCTCTTGTTCCAATCTAAAAAGAAAAAGAAATTGCAAAGAGAGATATCTCTTAGAAATTTTGGGTTTTTGGGGAGGGATCTAGGTCTAATTTTTCAGTGAGAGTGAAGAAAATTTCATGGAGATTTTATGAACATTTTTGGGGTTGTATTTATAGGCATTTGGGTCCTTTTTTCATGATTATAAAATTTAATTTATTATTATTAAATGGCATGAAGGTCTCCCATGCTCCATTAAGGGTTCTGGTGTTTACTTTATTTTTACCTTTTTATTACCAAAATAAATTACAGTAAACTAAAAATTACATAAAACAGTATTAAACATCTATAGAAAGTATTTCCACCTACCTGATTGGAGAAAAACCTTCGTTAGATGCCCAATTTAAAAAGAATACCTTGTTGATGAAGATATGGCCTAAGATCCACCTTTCTTGCAAATTTTCGTTGTTTGAATCGTTGGATCTTGAAATTGCTTTGGGGGTTTTGTAGAATAGATATGGTGGGAAGTTTTGGACGGTGCAATTGATGAAATTAGATCTGGAATAGAGTGCCTAATTAATTTTAGGTCTCTTGTTCCAATCTAAAAAGAAAAAGAAATTGCAAAGAGAGATATCTCTTAGAAATTTTGGGTTTTTGGGGAGGGATCTAGGTCTAATTTTTCAGTGAGAGTGAAGAAAATTTCATGGAGATTTTATGAACATTTTTGGGGTTGTATTTATAGGCATTTGGGTCCTTTTTTCATGATTATAAAATTTAATTTATTATTATTAAATGGCATGAAGGTCTCCCATGCTCCATTATTTCTTCCCCATGCTCCATTTTTCTTCCCCAAGACTAGTTGGTGGTTGTTGACCCATGATTTCACATGGGCTGCTCATAAGATTCATTTTTGGGTCCCTTGTGGGCCCCACATGGTGTAAAAAGACCGTTTTGCCATTTATGTATAAAATTTTGGGTTTTATTTCCATGATCTCGGATTTGAATGTACTTAGTGGCGTTGGATTCGTATTTATCAGTACATTCTAAATTTTGATGTCTCATATTTTGATTTTTTTGGGAGATTTTATTTTTGGGTAAAATTACTATTTTACCCTTTTGTACAAGAAATGAAGAAACTTAAGGATTTTTCATCCGAATTCAGAATTTGTTGTGCTTACAGTCATTTTGAAGGGCTTGTTAAGTTTAATTTCAATTTTACATGTCTTATTATTTCATTATACTTTTATAAAATGTATATTCTAAATAACCCTAATATTTCAGCCTGAAATATCTGAAACTCAAGCTTTATTGATTTTCTCAATCAATTACAAAAATTGGGGTTATTACAGATTTCATATACACCAACTTTCTTTTGTAGCTCCAAATTTCTTTCCATGTGGGTGGAGTAATCCCATTGTTGAGAATTCTTAGAAGAGTCTCAAAGAAATTCATGGCTTTGAGATCACATTTAGTCTTGAAAGACCCTCCACTAGCAGCATTTATCATTCATTGATTCTAGAATGTCTGACCTTTGGGGAAATACTAATATTTTTGCCATTTTTCAAAAACATAGTAGGGACATTTTAGAAGCAAGTACTTCCAATGTTCCTAGCCTTCATAGAAATGCTCTCCTTCTTTTTGTTGAAAATTTATAATTTTGTGCTTGAGGGCATTAGTTTGTTGAACAAGAAAAATTATTCAATAATTTCCTAGATAGTTGATTCCATGTGACCCTACTTCTAAAAATTTGAGCCATGTCTTAGCTTTATCCTTAAGAAAAAATGAGAATAACCTTAACCTAATAGAGTCATAAGAGAAATTGCGGTATTTTGAAAGTTGAATGGGTCCTCCTTATACAAACCATTAAAAGTTAACAAGAATTGAATAGCCCCTAGTTTCCACTCAAAGTATTATGCATTAGTCATAGGTAGAGCTATACATGATGGTGAGTTGAATTGGAAGGAGTAGAGTAATCTTTCAATAGTTCACTTCTACTACTTAGTTGGCCATTTCTATGGCAAGGATCTCTAGATCTTGTAGATTCCTTTGGCCTTACATAATAGTCCATTTGATCTTTGTATCTAAGGGTACTAGCACAGGATTGAGTGATTGATGATTGTGCATACACCAATGGAGTGTGGAATGTACTTGTGTTTCTATACAATAAAACTAAGTTGTTGTATACAACAAAAGAGTCCCTTTTCTTTTTGGCTAGTCTAAGAGGTTCTAAACTAGAATATGTGACCTATATGCTAAAACAAACAATCAAACAAGGACACATAGTAAATCTAACTCTAGAGAGAACAAGTTGAAAGTTTATATTTCTCTTTAGTTTCTCTTTTGGAATATAACTTTTAGGTTATGTATAAACTAGGTAGCTCCTCTTCCCTTTTAGACTTGCCTTATTGCTTACCATTTAAATCCTAATAATAATAGACCGCTTCACAACCTCCTTAGTCATTTGTAGGTGATCTGAGTCATTTGATGTGTTAGCAGAGATATTCATTTAAACTACTAACATAGCTGATTAAACAGGGGCCTTTAGAGTGGCAATAAGCCACCTCCTTCCAAGGTCCTATGAGCTCATAGGTTGCTATATGTCTCTTCCATGTGATTTGTAATTAGAAAATGGAAGGCTAGGTACATCAGGTGTTGTTTAACCTATGTGTGTAAAGGAATGGTGATGAAATACACCCTTGATCTTATAGGGGATAGGTGTCTTTACTAACATTTTAAAAATTCCCACATAGTTTGATCAAATTTAAAGCACCTTCAAGCAATAGATGCATCCTATTGTGCAAGGAAAGCTATAAATCTTATGCAACTACCTATATGCTACTTAACAAAGGATCAAGGTCTCAACAAACTAGACACTATAATCCTAATAGCCTTTGTCCTAGGGTTATAGCCGAGCTTAGGCTATCCTTGTTAAGTAGTTACCTTTCCAATATAATAGCTCTAAATAGCATGCAATAAGTAAATAATGGAATGCTTATATGCTTTTACTCTACCATCCACAATATACTTATACAACCAAATTTGCAAATTAGAAAGAAGTCAAAATAGCTCACAGTGGGGTTCTGAAATTAGTCTTCTCATACAAGGGTGGGTCAATGTACATGCCACCTGCTTTTCTTGTTTGCCCACCCTTGACCTGTATTACAATCCTTTTTTAAATGAATGAATCACATTACATAAAAAATTGAAGAATTTGATCTCATTACAATTCACTCAAATAAAAAAAGAGAAACTATCCTGTGTATTCTTCCATGTCTTTATTCTTCTCAAAATTCATATAAAATGAAAAGGAAACTATCAGGTTCTTCATGAATAAGCAAAGTATGCAACTAATTATATGTAGTTGTAATCTACAACTAATGGTAAAGACAACCTAAATCATTAATTAAACTTCATTGTGAGTCCATGGAAATGGTGCCAAAAAACTTGATTTACTTTAATAATTATTGCAAGTGCATGATTATATTAGAGTATCGACCATCAAATATGGGTTGAACCTACAAGGAATCTTTAAGGAATTATAAGTAAGACTTAAGTTATTTCTTTTTAACCCAGCCAATCTTTTAAAGGGTGCAAACCATCTTAAGCATTAAAATTTAACAAGAAAACTAAAACAAGTAACTAAGTAAGAAAGAAACCATGTAAGTAAAGGAAACAAGAAAACTAAGGACTAAAGCAAGTAAACTAACTAAAAAATCAAGGAGACTATTTCATTAATTTGAATGATTATAATGAAGTGATACATAAGCAATAAAAGAAGTCCATAAGCAATTAAAGGAAAGGAAAGTAAGTAAAACTTCCTCAACCCAGGTCTAGGGCTCTCTTGTTGTGTCACTCAATAGAAGGTTGTACCCACTCTTCCACCCATATTACCAAGCTATTCTCATATTTAACCCATCATGCCAGAACCCAAAAGTCAAATCTTCCATTGATCCTTAGGAATGAAGTCCTAGGGTGGCCTAAGAAAATAAGTGCCTAGCGCCTTGCTTAAAAAGACCACCACCCTTTAAAAGATGAAAAGAAGAAGATGGAGTGAAAAAACATGAAAAAATGTTGCTTATCCTAAGCTAGATACTATAAAATAAAGTGTGGCTCTTGAGGATTTAGCAAAGAGGAGATTAGAGGACAAACCTTCTAAGTTGTGGATAGCCATAAGGGGAGGTGCCATAGCATAGTAATGATTTAGAGTTATTCAAACTTCAAGAATGGTTTCCCACTAAAAGAGATGCCCCACTATAGTAATGAATTAAAAAGAAAATGAAAAGGAAGATAGTTGCCCTTGGCTTAGAACTCACCAATTCTAGCCTTAAGAGATGAGGAAGGAATTAGGTACTTACATGTGGAAGTTGTCCTACTCTTCAACATGATGCCTTTAGCTAGAAACTTGGATGGCTTTATGGAAGGACTCAATTTTCCTTAACCATTACTTTAGGAATGGAATGAACAGGGCTTCTTCCTTTTCCTTTTATTCCCAAATGCCAAAAGAAAAAGAAGATAAAAGATAAAGAAGAAAGATGCAAGTAATTCAAATAAACTAGAAGGAAGAAAAGAGACATAAAAAGAGAGATGAAAAACCATGCATGTAAGAGAGTGAAAGGGGGAAGGCTTTGTGTGTGGAATAGAAAAGTTGAAGGGTGTGCATGGAATTGAAATAAGGTGGTGAGATACTATGCATAAGAGAGTGCATGAAGGTTGATGAAGTATTGAGCATGTAAAAGCAAAGGGAAAGGAGAGAAGGAGGCATGAAACTTAGATGATGCGTGCAAGGGAGAAGAGTGGACTACTATGGTGTCTGCAAAATAAAGGAATAAAAGAAAGATGGGGGACATGAGTGTAATCCTAGGATGGGTCCAAGGATGACTGATGCATGCAAATCTATAGTGTAAGAGTGTGTGTAATACAAAAGAAAAAGGTGAAGTGCATGCAAATACTTAAGAGAGGATGCACACAAGATAGAATAAGGATGGAACTATGCATGGACATCTATGATAGATGAATAAAGCTAAGATGTCTATGCATGAAAGAAAATAAAGAAGGGACATGTAATCCTAAGGCAATGAAAGACTAAAGCATGTAAAGAAGGTGGAAGGGGAAAGTTAGGAAGATGAGTGCAAAGCTATAGAAGTGATGCATGTAATGAAGTGGAAAACTATTGCATGCAAAATAAACTAAAGTGAATGCATGGAATGCAATGAAAATGAAGGCAATGTAACAAGGGGAATGAGACAAATAATGAAAAATAAGAAAGGGAAATAAGATTATGGTCAAAACCTTGACCTTTTTCTCTAAGGATTGGACATGTGATTCTATGGGAGCTTTGGTGAGGATGATCTCTCTCTCTCTCTCTCTCTCTCTCTCTCTCTCTCTCTCTCTCTCTCTCTCTCTCTCTCTCTCTCTCTCTCTCTCTCTCTCTCTCTCTCTCTCTCTCTCTCTCTCTCTCCAATGATGTAGCTCTAAGGTGTAATAATTCCAATTTTTGTAATTGATTGAGAAAATCAGTAAAGTTTGAGTTTCATAAATTTTGGGCTGGAATATTAGGGCTATTTAGAATGTGATATCTATAGTTTATTTGGACATATTTGAGATATATTAAGGGATCTACCCGTTATGGTAGAAAAACCCTAAAAATACAAAGGGACCCACTTGATCAATGAGATCAAGTGTGATCAGATCCATGTGATGGATTGAATGAATGTTAATATGATGAAATCCAGGGAGATCATGGATTGAATATGACAAAAATAAAGCAATATGATCTTTCGACCTTAATAAAGAAAATCCCCTAAATGCAATTAAAACCCTTGATTAAAAGGAAAAGATCTAAGATCAAATGGTTGGATCATAAGTAAAGGTTTCTAAAAATATTAATGTAATTAGGTTCATTTTCTATTAATGGATAATAGCATTTTAAATGTGATTTATGTTATAAAGCATGCTAGTGCAACTTTTAGACTTTAGCATGAGATGTGATTAGATTGTTATATTAGGTTGCTAGATTTAATTATCTTAGGGGCATGTTGGTGTGATTTTATGCAAGTGTAACTTAGGACCAAGTTAGTATGATTTTATGCCATTGTGACTTAGGACCAAGTTAGGATTTCATGTAAGATTATACTATGGTATGAAATTGTACCTTAGGTCCATGTTAGTTTAAATTGAGTTATTAAGGTATATTAGTTGAAAATCATGCTAGTGTAATCGTAAGTACTTTGTATCATTATCATTAAGTTGTTCAATTATGTAGTTTTATGCTTTGAATTTATAATTCAATTATGGTTAAATTTCATTAGTAGATCTACTTGTTATGAAGAGCATAAAATACCAAAAATGGAATCTAATGAGAAAGTAGAGTTTTATGACACAAATAAGAGTGGATTATTTTGGACTTAATTAGTAAGGGCTATAGTTAGTAGGACAATATAAGGATTATCAAATCCTTGGCCCAAACTAGGAGAATAATAAACCCCATAATAACATTATAAATGTTCATGGACTTAATTAAAATCAATTAGAAAGAGTACTTAGGGTCAACATGCTTGTAAGAACCTTATGAAAGGTTGAGCTAAGGTAACTCTAGTGAATGTTGAACATAGTGGTTAAGGGGGTTGTCTAATAGAGCCTCGCTCTTCCCCTACCTTTCGTGGATGTTTGTGAGGTCTAAACGCCTCCTTACATGAGGATTGAAGTAACCACTTTGTGTTCACCCAGCTAGCCTTAGCCAATTGGAAATAAAAGGAGCAGTTTAGACATAGGCTGAAATAAGTTACCTTCAATAAGAAAAACATTAACTGGTAGAATGATAATAGTAAGAGCATAAAAGGTTAGTAAATTATCTAACCCTAATAAAAACTATAAGTTAGATAAGGATGATCAAACAAGATCCATTAGATCTTGAATGATCAAGAACAATAAGAATGAGAACATTGTATTGTATTGTATTTAGTATGCATGTTATAGATCAAACCTAGTTCATTAAATTAGATAATCCAAACCCTTGATCAAAGATGATTCAAGGAAGAAAACCAAGATCATCCTCCTTAGGGATGATCCAATAACTAAACTTAGATCAAAGAAGAACTAGATGATAAAAGATCTAGGACCTTGATCTTTATCAACAAGTATAGATTGTCAATCAAAGGATCTATGAAAGATCAAGATCAAGGAGATGGACATACAAAGACTTAGAGATAGAAAATACTTAGATATGAATGAATTAAAGATCATTCTAAGCATCAGATCTAGTGATCAATAGGATTGTTCATAATTTATATATGTTGACAGTATGTATGGATGTACAGATTACATACATCAGTCAGGATCATGGAAGATCTGGGAAAAGGGATCACTACTTGAAGGTAGGAGGATTTGATGAATGCATTTAAATGGGATGTACATGATTGAACCCATAACCTTATGTTGACAAGAGTAATGCTAATACTTGTATTAAATCCCCTGAAACCCTTATGATCCAACCAAACACATATAAGATGGTTAAGGACTAGACTTTAAATGAATAGGGAACTAGAAGATATTTCAGCCCTAAGTAAACATATAGATTGTCTGATATGTATGAAATCTATTTTACATGCAAGCTTGTAGGCTTGTGATTTTGTTTTAATAGGCATATGGGGGATGCTATGCTAGAAGAGTTATGAGGGTTTGGCCACCCGCTTCTTGAAATTTAATGATTTGATGATACCTTGCCTTATGAGTTGCATTTTGGTGGAGATCAGCTAACAACACCTTCTTCTCAAATTCTAAAGATACTACATGGGAGGAATTTAAGGAAGTATTTACCCACAAATATTTCCCTTCTCATGTACAAGAAAGAAAGTTGATAGAGTTTTTGGACCTAAGGCAAGGGAACATGTCGGTGGTGGAGTATGATAACAAGTTCACACAATTACGGAGATTTGCAACTCATGTGTGTAACACTAAAACACACACCATGAATCAATTCATTGAAGGGCTGCACCCAGGGCTGAAAATAAAGGTACTAGGTACTAGACCCACTACCTTGGCAGAGTGTGTGGAAATCACTTCCAAGTTTGAAGAAGAATACAAAAAGAGTCAAACTACCAAGTTTAGTGGAGGAGGAAACAATAACCCAAAGCCCTTCCAAAAGAATAAAAGACCTTCGAACAATTTTAAGCCCCATAGAAATCAGAGGAATAATGCACTAAGGCAAAATAGACAACCATGTCCAAGATGCAGAAAATTTCACTAAGGCAATATCTGCCCTAGACCTATACAACAACAACCACAACAGTTTCCAATCAAGTGCCACAATTGTGGGGAGTATGGACATGTTGCCACCTACTGTACCAAACCATTGGCAGTCAAGGAGGCAAAACTAGAAATTGCCCCCCAACACCAAGGAAGGGTCTTAGCCATCACTGACCGCCAAGCTGGACCATCCAATGCGGTGATTGAGGGTACAATACTTATAGCAGACAACTATGCTGAAGTACTATTTGATTCTGGATCTACGCATTCCTTTATATCTTGTAAATTTGCATCTAGTATACAACTGTTAGTGAAAAACTTTGGATTTGATCTAGATGTAACAACTCAAGTTGGAAAAATAGTTAAATTACAAGAATATTTACATAATATACCTATAGAAGTATTGGGAAAAAGAATGGACATAGGCCTCATTTAATTGAACATGGTGGATTTTTACATCATATTGGGTATGGACTGGTGAGCAAAATACTGGGTAGTTATGGACTGTCACAAGAAGGAAATCACATTTAGTATACTGGGTGAGGAAGTATTAGTACTGTATTGGAAACACAATGACTTGGACAAATCCATTATCTCAGCTATGAAGGCAGTCAAACATATGTCCAAGGGGTGTCAGGCATTTCTAGTAACAGTGATTTCCTTAGATGTTGAACAGCCCAGGGTAATAGAAATTGAAGTAGTCAAGGAATTCCAAGATGTTTTTCCTGAAGAACTACCAGGATTGCCCCCACAGAGAGAAATTCAGTTTACCATTGAAGTAATTCTTGGTACAACTCCAATTTCTCAAGCACCTTATAGGATGGCCCCAGCAGAGTTGAAAGAGTTGAATGATCAATTGCAAGAATTGTTACACAAAGGGTTTGTTAGACCAAGTAGTTCACCATGGGGAGCACCAGTAATATTTGTGAAGAAGAAGGATGGGTCTATGAGATTATGCATTGATTATAGAATGTTGAATAGTGTCACAGTGAAAAATAGGTATCCCTTACCTCACATTGATGATCTCTTTGATCAACTCCAATCTGCTAAGGTCTTTTCCAAAATTGACCTTAGATCAGGATATCATCAATTGTGTATTAAGGATGAAGACATACCCAAGTTAGCATTTAGAACACGATATGGGCATTACGAGTTTCTAGTCATGCTTTTGGGCTGACCAATGCACCAGCAGTGTTTATGGATTTGATGAATAGAATCTTCAATGAATTTTTGGATAAATTTGTGATTGTATTCATTGTCGATGTACTGATTTACTCTACCAGTATCAAAGAACATCCAGAACACTTACAAATTGTACTAAATACCCTCAGAACACAAACTATTAGGCAAATTTAGTAAGTATGAATTCTGGTTAGAGAAGGTCAACTTCTTGGGTCATGTAATTCCAAGAATGGAGTAGAAGTGGACCCCACCAAGATTAAAGCAGTAATGAATTGGGAGAAACCTAAAACAGAAACAAAAATACATAGTTTTCTTGGACTAGCAGGATACTACTGTAGATTCATTCAAGGATTTTCTCATATAGCTCTTCCTTTGACTTCCTTGACAAGAAAGGGGGTACAAATCACTTGGATAGAAGAATGTGAAAATAGTTTTCAATAGCTAAAGAAGAGGTTAACTACAACACTAGTATTGACTTTGCCCTCTGGAAGTGGAGGATATGAAATATACTGTGATGCTTTAGGCAAAGGGTTAGGGGGTGTGTTGATGCAAAATGGAAGGGTCATTGCTTATGCATTTAGACAATTGAAGAAACATGAAATAAATAACCCAGTACATCACCTAGAATTGGCAGCTGCAGTTTTTGCATTGAAAATTTGGAGACATTATTTGTATGGAGAAAAATTCAATGTATTCACAGATCATAAATGTCTTAAATACACCTTCACTCAGGCTAATTTGAACATGAGACAAAGAATATGGATAGAGTATATCAAAGACTACTATTTTGCCATCCAATACCATCCTGGAAAAGCAAATGTAGTAGCTGACGCATTAAGTAGACAGCCAAGAGCTCTACTCACAAACATCACAATGAAATTGGCTTTTGTAGAAAGAGTCCTTAAAGCCTAAGAAGAAGATACAACAACTCAGGAATTGTGTAAAAAGAAAGGATTTATTAAGGGTACAGAGGGGGTATACGTTTTTAAGAGAGATTGGTGGTTCCTTTAAATACATACTTGAGAAAGGAACTGATACAAGAAGCCCATCAGTCAAAATTTTCTATACACCCTGGGGGTACAAAGATGTATCAGTATTTGAAAAGAAACTTTTGGTGGGAAGGCATGAAAAGAGAAATAGGAGAATTTGTGGCTAAATGTCTAAATTGCCAACAAGTAAAAGCTGAACACCAAAGACCAGCTGGAATGTTACAAACATTGGAACTTCCAGAATGGAAATGGGACAATATTGCTATGGATTTTGTGGTAGGATTGCTAAGGACCCGAGTAAGCCATGACATGATTTGGGTGGTTGTGGATAGGCTAACAAAGTCAGCACATTTCCTTCCAATTAGGCAGAACCAATCAGTTGATAATCTAGCTAAGTTATACGTCAAAGAAATAGTAAGTCTTCATGGGATTCCACTATCCATTATATCTGATAGGTATGGAAGATTTACTTCAAGATGTTGGAAGAGTGTACAACAAGACTTGGGAACCTCACTTAAATTCAGTACAGCATTTCACCCCCAAACATATGGTCAATCAGAAAGGACTATTCAAACCATAGAAGATATGTTGAGAGCATGTGGATTAGATTGGAAATGGAGTTGGGATGAACATCTTCCGTTAGTACAATTTGCGTATAACAACATTTTTCAAGCAAGTATTGGTATGGCACCATATGAAGCATTGTATGGACGACCATGTCAATCACCAACTTGTTGGAGTGAAGTTGGAGAAAGAAAGCTAATAAAGTTAGAGCTCGTGGAATAATGCATAGACATGGTTAGATTGATATAGAAGAGGTTGTTAACGGCACACCGTCGACAGAAGAGTTACGCAGATAAAAGACGTAGAAACCTAGAATTTAATGTGGGGGAGCACATATTTCTAAAAGTATCCCTTGTTAAAGGAGTAATGAGGTTTGGAAGCAAAGGAAAATGTAGTCCTAGATTCATCAGTCCATTTGAAATCTTAGAAAGAGTTGGTTTAGTGGGCTATAAATTAGCCTTACCACCCCAACTCTCAGAAATACATAGTGTCTTTCACGTGTCTATGCTAAGGAAATACCTCTAAGATGACACACATGTACTTCAAAGGGTGCCAGAAAAGCTAAAGGCAGACTTAACCTTCGAAGAGAAGGCAATATGAATTTTGGACCGCAAGGAACAGAAGTTAAGGACCAAAAGCATTCCGTTAGTCATAGTCCTGTGGCAACATCACTCTGTTGAGGAAACCACGTGGGAAACAGAAGTAGAAATGAGGAAGACATACCCTAGTCTATTTGATTAAGTATTGTACTACAAATTTTGAGGAGGAAATTATTGAAAGGGGGGAAGATTGTAATAACCCCAATTTTTGTAATTGATTGAGAAAATCAATAGAGTTTGAGTTTCAAAAATTTTAGGCTAGAATATTATGGTTATTTAGAATGTACTTCTTATAAAAGTATAATCAAGAGATAAGACATGTATAATTGAAATTAAACTCAGCAAACCCTTCAGAATGACTATAAATACGACAAATTCTGAATTCAGATGAAAAATCCTTAATTTTCTTTATTTTATGGACAAAAGGGTAAAATAGTAATTTTATCCCAAATCGAGATTTAAGACATCAAAATTTAGAATGTGCTGAGAAATGTGAATCCAATGCCACTGGGTACTCTCAATTTAGAGATCATGGGAATAAACCCTAATTTTTATACATAAAAAGCAAAATGGTTTTTTTACACTATGTGGGGCCCACAAGAGACCTAAAAAGGAATCCTATGGCCGCCCACGTGAAATCATGGGTCAAACCCCTACCAGCTGGTCTTGGGGAAAAAGGTGGAGATAGAGAATCCAGTGCTAATTAAATAATAAAAAATAAACCATAATCATTACACATAATCATGAAAAAAGGCCCAAAATGCCTATAAATACACCCCTAAAAATCCTATAAAAATGATCACAAAATTCTCACAAATTTATCTTGACTTCCCCTACAAAACTAGGCATAGATCGATTCGTAAAATCCCAAAACTCCCAAAAGATCTCTCTCTTTCATTTTCTCTCTATTGTCTCTAGATTAGAATAAGAGACCTAAATTCAATTAGGCACTCTATTTTAGATCAAATATCATAGATCTCATCATCTAAAATCTCCTACCATACCTTAGCTACAAAACACCCAAAGAAATTTTGAGATCCAACAGTTCAAACAATAGAAATCACAAGATAAGTGGATCTTGGGCTATCTTATCATCAAAACTGGTATTCTCTTAAATTGGACTATATAACCAACGTTTATCTTCAATCAAGTAGGTGGAACTATTTCCTGGATATATTTATTATTGTTTGATGAAAATTTTATTTTACTGAAATTTGTAAAAATAAAGTAAATATTAGAACCTTCAAATCATGATGATTGAGGGCTTAGATGGAAAATTTGACCCTTACAATCGATCCAGAAGGGTCCAAAACCCCTATGGTAAAAGTTTCACAAAATTCTATTGAGTTTTGGACCCTCAATTGAGAGGGGATTGATTGGATGGTACAAAATGGACTGTCTGATCTCCCGATCAGACTGGGGTCCCCAGGACGGCGTGCGAAATGCCGCACGCGGAAGTGTTTCCACGCATGCACTGCGCGTGTGACATTGTCCTAGTGGGATGACCGTGCATAAGCAGTAGTCCCGGGCAGGAGCATCTATCTCGCGTCCTGGTGATGGGTGCGCGACGACCAGAGCGTTCCTCCTGGCCCGTTCCTCCTAGCCCGTTCCCCCCGAACAATCTGGGCCATCCATTTCGATGGGCCCAGATTAGATCTAGGCCCTATGAATGGACTGTGAACTTCCAAACTCAATTCAGGAGTCATATGAACTCCAAATTGAAATTGAAAAAAAGCCATAGAAAGCTTACAACCTCTAGTTTCATATGAAATGATAAAATGGAGAAAATATCTTATGAGACCTTTTGTATTTAGGAAATAAGCTTCCAATTGCCAAGATCTTCAAGATCTAAGGTGAGCAGATCTTGGTAATCTATTTTAATAATGATATACTATTGAAATAAAGTGATATCTATGGTTTATTTGGACATATCTGAGATATATTAAGGGATCTACTCATTATGGTAGAAAAACACTAAAAATACAAAGGGACCCACTTGATCAATGAGATCAAGTGTGATCAGATCCTTGGGATGGATTGAATGAATGTTAAAACGATGAAATCCAGGGAGATCATGGATTGAATATGAAAAAAAAAAAAGCAATATGATCTTTCGACCTTAATAAAGAAAAACCCCTAAATGTAATTAAAACTCTTGATTAAAAGGAAAAGATCTAAGATCAAATGGTTGGATCATAAGTAAAGGTTTCTAAAAATATTAATGTAATTAGTTTCATTTTCTATTAATGGATAATAGCATTTTAAATGTGATTTATGTTATAAAGCATGCTAGTGCAACTTTCAGACTTTAGCATGATATGTGATGAGATTGTTATATTAGGTTCATCATCATCATCATCATCATCATCATCATCATCATCATCATCATCATCATCATCATCATCATCATCATCATCAAGACCTTATCCCAATTAGGGGTCGGCCACATGAATCTTATTCCTCCATTCCACTCTATTAAATTAGGTTGCTAGATTTAATTATCTTAGGGGCATGTTAGTGTGATTTTATGCAAGTGTAACTTAGGACCAAGTTAGTATGATTTTATGCCATTGTAACTTAGGACCATGTTAGGATTTCATGTAAGATTATACTATGGTATGAAATTGTACCTTAGGTCCATGTTAGTTTAAATTGAGTTATTAAGGTATATTAGTTGAAAATCATGCTAGTGTAATCGTAAGTACCTTGTATCATTATCATTAAGTTGTTCAATTATGTAGTTTTATGCTTTGAATTTATAATTCAATTATGGTTAAATTTCATTAGTAGATCTACTTGTTATGAAGAGCATAAAATACCAAAAATGGAATCTAATGAGAAAGTAGAGTTTTATGACACAAATAAGAGTGGATTATTTTGGACTTAATTAGTAAGGGCTATAGTTAGTAGGACAATATAAGGATTATCAAATCCTTGGCCCAAACTAGGAGAATAATAAACCCCATAATAACATTATAAATGTTCATGGACTTAATTAAAATCAATTAGAAAGAGTACTTAGGGTCAACATGCTTGTAAGAACCTTATGAAAGGTTGAGCTAAGGTAACTCTAGTGAATGTTGAACATAGTGGTTAAGGGGGTTGTCTAATAGAGCCTCGCTCTTCCCCTACCTTTCGTGGACGTTTGTGAGGTCTAAACGCCTCCTTACATGAGGATTGAAGTAACCACTTCGTGTTCACCCAACTAGCCTTAGCCAATTGGAAATAAGAGGAGTAGTCTAGACTTAGGCTGAAATAAGTTACCTTCAACCAGCAAAACATTAACTGGTTAAATGATAATAGTAAGAGCATAAAAGGTTAGTAAATTATCTAACCCTAATAAAAACTATAAATAAGATAAGGATGATCAAACAAGATCCATTAGATCTTGAATGATCAAGAACAATAAGAATGAAAACATTGTATTGTATTTAGTGTACATTTTATAAATCAAATCTAGCTCATTAGATTAGATAATCCAAACCCTTGATCAAAGATGATTCAAGGAAGGAAACTAAGTTCATCCTCCTTATGGATGATTTAATAACTTAACTTAGATCAAAGAAGAACTAGATTATAGAAGATCTAGGACCTTGATCTTTAAGAGTAGCAATGGATCTATGAAAGATCAAGATCAAGGAGATGGACACACAAAGAGTTAGACATAGAAAAATACTTGGATATGAATGATCTAAAGATCATTCTAAACATTAGATCTAGTGATCAATAGGATTGTTCAAATTTATATATTGACAATATGTATGGATGTACAGATTACATACATTAGTCAGGATCATGGAAGATCTGAGAAAAGGGATCACTACTTGAAGGTAGGAGGATTTGATGAATGCATTTAAATGGGATGTACATGATTGAACCCATGACCTTATGTTGACAAGAGTAATGCTAATACTTGTATTAAATCCACTAAAACCCTTATGATCCAACCAAACACATATAAAATGGTTAAGGACTAGACTCTAAGTGAATAGGGAATTAGAAGATATTTCAGCCCTAAGTAAACAGACATATTGTCTGATATGTATGAAATCTATTTTATATGCAAGCTTGGAGGCTTGTGATTTGGTTTTAATAGGCATAAGGCTAGGGGGATGCTATGCTAGAGGAGTTATGAGGGTTTGGCCACCCACTTCTTGAAATTTGATGATACCTTGCCCTATGAGAGGCTAAAAGTTGGGTGGGGCAATTATGGGAAGGCCACCACTGTGAATGTCCTGTCTCCCCATATGGGCAGTGACATAATATTTTCCACAGTGGTATCAGTGGTGAATGGGACAGTTATCCGAGCACGCTAGTATAGATCAGATTGCAGCATGGTAGCCCTTTTATTATTTTGCACTATGATGCATATGAGAATAGGCATAGTGAAATGCCTTATGTTTTAGCATGATGAAATGCTAGGTAATTATATATTACCAATATTTCTTAAGAAGGGAAATTCGCAGTGTAGGATTAGCTGAAATACTGAATTCTCATAATGGAAAGAATGGATCAGCTTAGTTGGGAATGATATTTGACTACTTTCATAAATTTAACTGATTTACCTATGTAGAGTATGTATGTATATGGATGTACATATATTACAAAGTAAAGAGTAAAGACATGAATATGTTTCGGGATAGTGGGATTATGAAGTATTAGAATTATATTGTCAATTGTTATGCTTCTTGAATCCCCTACCAAGCATTGCTTGCTGAGATATTGTAAATGTTGCAATATCTCAGATACAGGGAAGGAGAGTTAGGAGCTCAAGACGATAAAAGAATTGAAGAGAATAATCTTCAAGGTATACCCCTTGAAGACATGTATTTTTCTTTGTTTGAAAGTATTGTATTGTAATGAGAGTTTCATTGTATGGTGAGCTTGAGTTTTGGATTATGTAATTTGGACAAGTATTGTAATACATTTGGTTGTACTATGAACCACTGGATGGATTCTGTAATTTAATAAAAGTATATTCCTTCAATGGAATTTTATATTGTACAAATTTCTACTTATGTTATGTATGAAGTGATGACTTGGGTATTACAAAACAAGTTCTAAAGAAAAGAATTTTCGCTGCTTTGTTTTGCAAAATTTCTTTTACTATTAAGGGCCTTTCCTTTCAAAATATATTACAAAATGTGTTACAAAAACTCAGGTCGTCACAGTTGGTATCAGAGCATTTCATCCAGTCACAGTACAGTACAAATATGTCCAAAAGAGAGATTATAATCCAAGTCTAGACTAAGATAGAAGTAGTTGTCTAGAGGATTGATAGAAATTTTGGTTTATGAGCACATGCCACCAAAGAGAGTCACAAGGCAGGCAACTCAAAATACTCCAGAAGACAATATGGAGAGAGTAACCTTGAAGACATGTATTATGCTTTGTTTGAGAGTATTTTATTGTAATGAGAGTTTCATTGTACATTGAGCTTCAGTTTTGGATTATGTAATTTGGACAAGTTAATGGATTTGGCTGTACTGTGAACCACTGGATGGATTCTGGAATTTAGTAAAAGTATATTCCTTCAATGAAATTTTATCTTGTATAATGTTCTAGTTATGTTATGTATGAAGTGATGACTTGGGTTTTACAAAACAAGTTCTAAAGAAAAGAATTTTTGCTACTTTGTTTTATGATTTTTTTTACTATTAAGGGCCCTGCCTTTCAAAATATATTACAAAACGTGTTACAAAAACTTGGGTCATCACATAAGGTCTAGGGAAAGTAGGATATAGAACTCCTTCTCCTTCACCCCTTATTTATAAAATTTCAAAGGAATAAGTTCTAAAAAGGGATGGCTAGGATCATAATGGCGAAAGGAGTGATTGATGGTGAAGATTCAAGGATAATGGAAGGAATAGAGGTTAGAAGGAGGGGAGGGGGGCTGGAATCCATAAGAGGTAGAGGAATATGAGCATAGAAGGAGATAAGGTGGAATGGGGAAGGAGATAGGCTATGGGGGAAAAAGGATAGAAGGGAAAGGAGAAAATCTAGGAAAAGAGTTGGAATTGCAAAGGCATAAGGGTGGGGAGGTGTGGATCTCTTGTGTGCATTTGGAGTTCAAAAAATTTGAGATAATGGGGGACCATTGGATTGGATTGGATGGTGGAGATCTTTCATCCTTAGTGTTTCATCTTGAATTCTCATGGAGTGGGTGTTGGTTATGGTTTGTGGCTTTTTGCTACTTCATTCTTGGTCCTTGGATCATCTAGCTTAAGTCGATGAGATTGATTTGGACTCTTTCTTATCCAAAAAGATCTTCCTTAAAGCTCTTTTTCTCTCCATCATTGAATTGTGTTGCCTTGGAGTGGATGATCTAGATTCCTTTGAGATTTCCTTATCCATTCTAGGTTTTTTCTTCTTTTTCTCCCTATCTGACCTTTATTTTCTCTATTTAATAGGCTTTGAGCAAGGTGGGATGTCTACCACTAGAAAAACATGTTTTTATCCTAAATTGTAGGAGGGCAGCTCACTAAAAAAATATCCACCAATGGGGCTTAGTCTTCTTTTCATTATAGTCTTGGTCCATCCTTGTTGAGTGAATGTTCATTGGTTTCTTAGAATGTGCATGAACAAGGATAGATCTTGGTCTTTAAGTGCTTGAAAAGTAATATGATTTTTAAGTGGAGATTTCTCATAAATTTTCTCTTCACCTCCTTATTTCTCTCCAACTTTATTCCTTATTTCTCTTAAATAATTGTTTGGAACCAAGAGGAAGTGCATGAAAGAATCATGCACTCCATTAGGTAGTACCCTCCTTTGGTTGAGTAGGAGCGAGAGTGTAAGGAAGATGTCTTCATGCAGGCCTCAATCTTCTGACTTGTTTTATTCTAGAAAGCCCTCATTGTATGTGATTCCAATGTATGTGATTTGACCTTTCCTTAGAAGCTTCCTAGGGTGATGGTTAACATGCATGCATGCATGGAAAGTTTTGTCACTTACTTTGATGCGAACACCCTTTTTAGTACTAATAATGTCATTGTTCTACTAAGGTTTCTGACTGCTCTGACTTTGATAACAACACTCAATTTTTAGTTTGAACTCCCAAACTTTATAATTTGCATTTGTGGGCCCATAATATAGTTTGGACTCTAAACTTTCTTTTGGGAGTAAAATTGTCAGATTTGTGCATTCATTTCATTTGTACCTTGGACTTACAAATTCAGAATTAACTCTACTTAGTGATATTTATGAAAATTTCTAAGGCTACAACCTACTAAATATAGAGGTATGTGCATGAGGGAGATCGATAAAGAGGCTTGCTTGAAAATCAAAGGAAGATTCAAGATGCATGAAAAGCAAGGCTGAGAGGGTGCTATTCATGGAAATACAAGGCATGTAAGTGATGCTATGCGAGCATGAGACAAGGGTAGAGTGCATGTAATGCAATGAAGATGGGTGCATGGAAAGATGAAAAATAAGAAGGGGGTTGAGAAAGAAGAAGACAAAATAAGAAAGTGAAGTGGTAATTGAAGTGTTGAGACTCTTACCTCTTCTCCAAGGGTGTGGGATGTGAATCCATGGGAGAGTTAGTGAGAATGATCACTCTCCCTCAATTTCTCCAAAGTTTAGCTTTCAAGTCAAGAGAAAAATTAAAAGATCCCTTTTTCCTTGTTCTTTCTTCTATTTATAATCTTTTTGAGGTAGAAACCCTAGGAATGGGTGGTTGAGATGATAAGGAAAAAGAATCAAGGAATGACAAAGATTTAATGGAGAATGGAAGGAAGGAAGAGAGGATTAGAAGGAGGGGGCATGGAATCCATTAAGGAAATGTTTTGGGCTGGACAGTGGAAGATAGGGAAAGATATAGAGATGAGTTTAGTTGAAAGAGATAAAGGTGAATGGGAAAGGAGATGAACTAGGAATGAAAAAGATATAAGGAAATGGAGAAAATACAAAGAGATGTGGGAAAAAGGAAAGAAATAAGAGAGGATGCATGAAGCTCTATGGTGATCTAGTGAAAGTTAAGAATGTATGAAAGAAAGGTGAGCCATTGGATAAAAATGGATGGTGAAGATCTTTTCTCCTTAGGGTTTTACCTTGAATTCTCATTGAGTGGATGGTGGCTAAGGTTTATATCTTTCCTCTATATCATTATTGTCCATTGGATCATATTCACCCTAACTTGAGTGGATGAGATTTAGTTGAAGTTTCTTTATCCTTAGAGTTGATGGCTTAGATTTCTTTGAGATTTCCTTACCCACTCTAAATTTCTCCTTTATTCTCCCCCAACCCACCTTTATTTGCTCTAACTGATAGGCTTCAAGGAGAGTGGGACATCTCTACCTTTGGAGTGGAACATTTTTCTCCCATTTTGTAGGTGGGCAGCCCACCAAAAATATCTCCAACAATGGGGCTTCAGTTTGGCCTTCATTGCACTCTATCTTCTTAGTTGTCCATCCTTGTTTAATTAAATTATTATTGGTTGCTTAGGATATACATTAAAAAGGATAGATCTTGGCCTTTGAATCCTTAAAATGTAAGGTGGTTTTCAGTTGCAGATTTCCTATAAATTGTCTCTCACTTCTTCTCCTTTATTTTCTCAAGCTTTCTTCCTTATTTTCCTCATGTACAAAAATGGGGAATTAACTAGGAATACACTTTCCTGCACGGAGAAAATGTGTAATCTTGAGTGTGGTCCCCTCTTTTGGTTGAGTAGGAGAGAGAGTGAAAGGAATGTGTTTCCATGCAGGCTCTGGTCTTCTGATTTGTTTTAATTTAGAAAAGCTCTCAATTGTGTGCATCCAATCTTTGTAATTTGAATTACCCTTGGAAGCTTCTTAAGGCGATGGAACACTTGTATGCATGCATGATAAGTTTTATTACCTCACTTTTGATATGAATACCCTTTTTAGTGTGTATAAGGTTGACGTTCCACTTAAGGTTTCTGACTATTTCAACTTTGATAGTGACACTCACTTATTATTCTGAACTCCCAAATTTCATGTTTGATATTTAGGTCCATGAGGTTGCTTGGATTCTAAATTTTCTTTTTTTTAGGACTTTTATTGCCAAAAATACCCTTTTTTGATTTGTACCCTAGACTTGTAAAATGTAGAATTAATCTTAATTAGTGATATTTAAGTTATTTTTAGGGCTACAACCTGCTAAATATAGAGGTATGTGTGTAAGATTTCTATATATCAAAGAGATTTCTAACAAAATGACTAGTGAGATGTCCAGCATGGAGCTACTATGAGCCAAATTTTTAAAGAAAATGTTGCTATTGAGATTCAGCTTCTGGAGTCCACAGATTTAAACTTAAGGATGAAGCAGAGTTGCTAGAACAAACTCACTGAAATCCTACACGAATGACCAATGACCATTGACCTTACCACCATCTAGACCTCTGTAATTTTGATTACTTTGGGAAATCAATTTGAGTAAATTCAATCCAATGAAAGCGGAGTTGATATAGTTGAAAGTTGTTGACAGTTACAATGTTGATGTTGAACCTTAAGGATTTTAAGATTCCAAAACTCCACAAGTATGACGAGGGGTTTACCGTAAGACATGCTTGAGTATTTATTTGAATAGTTTGGATTCTTATGAGTTCACCAATGCTCAACTAACCTATCTGTTCCAAAGTCCCTGATTGGGGAAGCCATGACTTGGCTAGTAATAGCAGACTGAGCCGCAGTCAGAACATGGGAGCACATAGCCAATTATTATGTAAATTAGTTGCAATATAACATCCATAATAAGATCACCACCACAAATATGAATTTGGTTTCTAAGAACTAAAGAAGCTTTCCTTGCATTCTTGATCTAGTTTAGAGAGAATTGCAAAGGTGAGGGCGAAGCCATCAAACAAGAGCATGTCCAATCATCCTTAGAAACCTAAATAACACCTACAAACCATTTATTCATGTCCAAGCTTTTGCTAAGCTTGATGCCTTGAAAACTGCCAGACATAAGATGGAGTACAGTTTCTAAACCAGAATCCTTTCACCATATGGAGAAATTGTAAATAGGGAAAACTAACCTACCATTATGCCAGCCCTAGAGTTCTTAGAAAATTAAAGTAAAGTAGGTTCAATCACTTTGCCCAATCCTAAGCCAGCTCCTCCCGATCCACCCTTGAATAAAACCCAAACAAATATTTATGGTTTCATAAAGCCCTAGATCATGACATGGAAGATTGTTGAACCCTAAAATATATTGTAATGACTTGGGTTTCTAAAATAAAATTATTATATTTAAAATTCTTTTTTTACAAGGCAAGATCCCTATTTAAAAATTCTTTTTATGAAACAAATTATGTATAAGCACAATTTTTTATTAAAATTATTTTACATAAATACCTGAGCCTTATCCATCTAAAACTAGACTCAAGTTTGAGTCATATTCCATTCCATTAAATTCAAAAATCATTCTCAAGGCTTATCAATCACAACTCAATTATATATGTAAGTTCAAAAGTAAATACCTGAGCCTTATCCATCTAAAACTAGACTCAAGTTTGAGTCATATTCCATTCCATTAAATTCAAAAACCATTCTCAAGGCTTATCAATCACAACTCAATTATATATGTAAGTTCAAATGAATAGATTTCAACTAATGTGTCTTAGTAATTATAGCAAGTGCATGGCTTTGTTGAAGTATAGAATCAGCAAATATGGATCAATCCCATGAGGACTCTTTGATAAACAAGAGTTAATTAAAATTAAGCTGCTTTACTCCAACCTAGCCAATGAGGAAAGAAAATGAGAACTTTAAACTAAATAACTAATCAAAGCAAGGAAAGAAAATAAAGTAAGGAAACTATTTAAGGAATTAAAGCAAATAATCAATTAAGGAACTAACTTAACTAAGGAAAAGAAAAGAGCACGTTTATTAATGGAACTTTTATTACAATGGAAAGTAAATGCATGAATAAAGGAAAACAAAGCAAATTAAGAGCCTACTTTGGAGTGGTTGCTATAGAAGTCCTTCGTTGTGTCACTCAATAAGGCTCTTAATTTTTCTAAAATTATTTGGAATTTTTATGAAAATTGAGGTGAAATATTATATTTAATACAATATTATTTTTAAAAAAAGAAATAGGTCTTGAAACATATATATTTCGAATCATTCATAAGAAACTAGTCAGAATAACAGTAAGCACGATGAAATCTGAGCTCGGGGTGAAAAATCCCTATTTTTTGTAATTTTTGTGAATTTACATTTACCCGTAAAGGTAAAATGGTTATTTCACTTTTGCATGGGGTCCACAAAAGTTAGGTGAGCTGGTGGGAAACCAGCTCAGGGAATATCAATGATGAGCAAGAAACATGATGAGGAATATGCTTTTAATTTTATAAGAAAAGTAGAAAATTATTTAAAATAAAAATAATTAAAATTTTAATTAAAATAATACAAAAATAACCCTATAAATAGCCCTCCTTTAGGTTGCATGAAATTGCACAGACCCCAAGGCTCTCTCTCTCTCTCTCCCCTTCTCTTTCTCTCTCTTTTTCTTTTTTCTTTTCTTTTCCTCTCTCCTCTCTTTCCAGCCTCAGCAGCAGTCCCCACATGAGCTCGACATAGGAGGTAGCCTGTGCTAGGCTACCATGTCCCAGGACTCGCCCTCCACCCTACTGCATCGCCCGATCTAGCCAGCTAGGGTTTTCCCCAGCCCTCACTCCCCTCTTCAAAACCCCTCTCCCATCTCCCTTCCCCAGCACTAGTAAGCACCCGACGATAAGAAATTTACAAAAACCTAACCATCTGGCTAGGGCTTCAAAATTCAGCAAGTAACCCTCTTCTCCAGCTCTTTTTCTACTCCAGACTGGATCTGGGTAGGTCTCCAACATCTCCTCTTCAAAACCCCATTGTTTTTCGGCCAAATCATTGTTGAATTTGGTTCAGCAACGATTGGATCACCGGTGAACCAAAAACCAGTGACCTAAATGGGGAACACTAGTAAATCAATAAGATTTGGGAATTCTAAACTGTTAGATCAATTTAGAGGGTCCCAAAACCCTAGGATGTGAAATCACCAATCAATTTCTAGTAGATTTAGCTGTTGATCTAGGGAAGGGCTGATCTGATGGTCTAGATCAGACCATCTCGGCTACCCCAGGTTACCCCTCCCCATACCACCACGTATCACCGATGGAACGTGGCGGGGGCGGGCTACTAATCGACCGTCAATCTGTGAACCTAGATTGAATTTGGGCCTTTGTTTTGATTTGAAACCTTAAAACTTCAATTCATAACTCATTTAAACTCCAAATCAAGATTGGAAAGAAGTTCTGGATTCTTGGTGAAGAGTAGAATCTAATAGAAACATAAAATTTATGTTTTATTCCCTGAAATAATCTATAAATTACAAAAAGAGGTACTAATTCCCAAGATCAGTCAAATCTGACATGATCAGACCTTGGATTTTTTATCCAACAGTGATCTAGTGAGGAAATGTAGAATCAAGTGTTAGATGTAACTGATTTGGGATGAATTAAGAATTTTAATCTTAATGGAAGAGAAATCTTAAAAATAATCATGGATCTACTTGATCTGACTAATCCAGCATGATAAAAAACTACAAAACAGTATGGATGATGATCTAATGATAAGATCATGAGAAATAAATGGCCTAATGTGGCTAATTTGGGAAAGATTGAAATCTATGCTCTTGATTTGGATAAATTAACTTTTAAGAAAGATCAGATCATTTGATGAGATGCATCAATGATCTAGTGATGATATCACATTAAGATAATGTGATAGATCTAAATAAAAATGAAAGATCAAGATCTAAACCCTTAATGGGATAAAAAATGAATAGAAATCAAAATATGATCATTTGATCAAAATGAATAAATATGATGTATTCAAATGAGCAAGTGAATTATTAAATTCTATTGTAAATGTTCTTTTATTTGCTTAGTAAATTTAATTATTAGATTTATTTATTTACGCTTTAATTGTTCATGTTATGTAAATTACATGAAAAATGTAATTAAATGAAAATAGATATTGATGAACATTTACAATGAATATGGACATGGACTTAATGATAGTAAGGGCTATAGTTAGTAGGACAATGTAAAGAATATCATTTTCTTAGCCCAAATTAGGAGAATAATAAACTCCATGAATGACATTTTAAATGTTCATGGATTTAATTAAAATCAAATAGCAAGAGTACTTAGGGTTTAATGCTTATAAGGACCTTATGAAGGTTGAGCTAAGGTCAACCCTAGTGGATGCTGAACATGGTGGTTAAGGGAGTTCTCTAATAGAGCCTCGCTCATTCCCCACCTTTTGATAATGCCTCTTTACATGAGGATTGAATTAACCACTCTTTGAGCATCTTTTAACTGGTAAGCCTTAGTCAATTTTGAAATAAGGAGCTGTCTAGAATTAGGAGCACATAAATTATCTTCAACCAGTAAAACATTAACTGGTTGAATAATAATAAGATCATGAAAGGATAGTAAACTATCTAATCCTAATAAAAATGGCAATTAAGATAATCAAAGTTCAAACAAGATCCATAGGGAGATCTTGAATGATAAAAAATAATAAGAACCATAATATTGCATGTATGTTTTGAAGTAGTATAAATATTAGATTCAAATGTAGATCAATAGATTAGATCCTTGATCACTATGATCTAAGGAACAAGATCCAAACCATCCTATGTAAGGATGATAAAAAGAACAATTAGGAAGTATAAATGAGTTGAGGAATGACTGTATACATATGATTTGACAGATACATGAAGGATATGATGATCAAGATTAATGAGAAGATGGATGGTTGAAAGTAAAGGTAGGTGGGCTTAAGAATATATTCAATATATAAGATACTCATAATTTACACATGATCTTATCCTGATAAATGACTTTTGATTATAATTGCCTTAGAATTGTTATGAATCAACAAATGATGTTGAAACGAATACAAAGGGATTAATTAAGTAATTATAAAATTACTTAATGGGTAGAATGGGAAGACTTGAACTATATAAGTTATAGGTATGCCCTATTATATCCAGACACATAGTCTGTATATATATAAAATATTATTTTCCATACAAGCATGGAGGCTTGTGGTTTTGTTTTTAAGACAAGCTTATGCCTGGGGATGCCAATGCTAGGAAAGTTATGAGGGTTTGGCCGCCCACTGTCTGAAACTGATTATGATGATGATACTGTGCCCAAAGAGAGGCAAAATGTCGAGTGGAGCAATTATGGGAAGGCTGCCATTGTGACAGCCATGGTTCCCCCCATATGAGCATGGATCTGTATTTTCCACCTTTGTATTAGTGGAGTATTATGCAGTTATTAGGCCACGCTGTACAGATTGAGACTACGAGAATGGTAGTCCTTTGATATTTTGCATTATGATGCAATTGATTATGGCATGATGAGATGCCTGATAAAAGTTATTATTGATGTTGTATTAGAGGATGATTCCCAACATTGTATGATTATATATATTAACACATAGTGTTAATATTGAAATTAGAGTGGAAATGAGATATTATTTATGATATTAAGTATATTCACGAATTTCAATGGTATTACTTATATGTAATCTATACATATAATTCATATGATGAGTGAAGGATAAAATGGTTATCCAATTGTATAAATTGATTTATATCATGGATATAATGAACTGTTGATTTTGAGATATATTGAATATATTAAATCTCTTGCCAAGCATAGCTTGTTGAGATATTGTAAATGTTTGAATGTTTACAATATCTCAGATAGAGTTAAGGAATATTGAAAGCTCAAGACTTATGGATAATCATCACCAAACTACGACTCAGGGTATTTACTCTGAGGAAGATTGTATTGATTTTTCGTAATTTAGATTGTAATATTTGGACAAGGTATGTAATGACTATTGGAGCTGTGTATGTGAACCACTAGATTGATCCTAATTTTATTAAATGTATTTCCATTGATATTCAATAGAAATTTTATTTTATACAAAAATCTATGTATGATAAGTAATTTGAGGTGGCACTCGGGTTTTTGGACAAATCAATTTCAAAGAAAATATGTTTTTGCTATTTGTATTTTAAAATTCTTCAAAATCAGGGCCATACCTTTGCAAATATTTATGAAAATGTGTTTAAAAAACCCAGGTCATCACAGTTGGTATCAGAGTGGTTCATCCAGTCACTCACAGCCCCAATATGTCCAATATTAAGATGACAATCCAAATTTAGGTTAGGATATAATTAGTTAAATAGAGTGTTTATGTATAAATTTTGATTTATGAGCAGATGCCACCTAAGAGAACTAGGAGGACGGCTCAAAGGACTAGTGATTCCAATATGGAGAATACATCTCAAGAAAATAATGTTGAGGAAATTATGGCAAGGTATTGTGAGGTCTTCTGCCCCATCTGCAACAACCTCAGGTGCCTATACAGCCTATAACAATACAAAGTGCACCAGCTCCAGCTCCATCTCGGCATAAAACGGGGCCCAGCACACCTATTCAAAGAAATAATTGTAATACCCAAGCAATTTATGCTATTTTTAACAAAAATTGGACATTTTATGGGAAATAAACTGTGTTAAATGTTTTACTTTATTTAAAATATTAAACGAAGGAATTTGTAAGGAAACTTGGTACCATTAGATTCTACTCAAAAAATGGAATCCAACGCCTCAAAGAACGCCGAAAACGGAGTTCGTATGAAGAAGTTACGGACGTTTAAAGATCAGGGGTACTTTTGTAAATTAAATAGAAAAAGAAAAAGAACGAAAAACGCAGGGGGCCATTTTAATAACGGCACCCCCTGTCGTCTTCCTCCTCTAGACTTCTCTAGAAACCCTGTTTCCAGAGGTTTCTGCCACAGCCAATGGCGGCACCGCCATTGGCAGCACTTGTAATAACCCCAATTTTTGTAAATTGATTGAGAAAAATCAATAAAGTTTGAGTTTTAGATATTTCGGGCTGAAATATTAGGGTTATTTAAAATATACTTTTTATAAAAGTATAATCAAATCATAAGACATGTAAAATTGAAATTAAACTTAGCAAACCCTTCAAAATGACTGTAAGCACGACAAATTTCGAATTCGGATGAGAAATCCTTAAGTTTTTCATTTTTTGGACAAAAGGGGTAAAATAGTAATTTTACCCAAAAATCAAAATATTCCAAAAATCAAAATATGAAACATCAAAATTTATAATGTACTGAGAAATACGAATCCAACGCCACTAAGTACACTCATATCCGAGATCATGGGAATAAAACCCAAAGTTTTATGCATAAAGGGCAAAACGGACTTTTTACACCATGTGGGGCCCACATGGGGCCCACATGGGGACCACCACGTCCCCAACAACCAATTTGATCAGCAGCCCATGTGAAACATGGGTCAACAAAGATCAGCTAGTCATGGGGAAGAAAAGTTAGTGCATGGGAGCATTGAAGACTTTCATGTCATTTTATATTAAAAAATAACATATTATAATCATGTAAAAGACCCAAAATGCCTATAAATACAACCCCAAAATCTTCCAAAATCCTCATAAAATCCCCAATGAAATTATCTTCAATCTCCTTGAAAAATTAGATCTAGAATCCCTCTCCAAAACCCCAAAATTTCCAAGAGTTAGATCTCTTTCCAACTTGTTTTTCTTTTTAGATTAGAACAAGAGACCTAAATTCAATTAGGCACTCTGTTCTAGATCTAATTTGATCAATTCCACCGTTCAAAACATCTCAACACATCTATTCTACAAAACCCCGGAAGAAATTTCAAGATCCAACGGTTCAAACAACGGTATTTGCAAGAAAGGTGGATTTTAGGCTATATTTTCATCAACAAGGTATTTTTTTAAATTGGGCATATAAATGAGGTTTTCTCTCCAATCAAGTAAGTGGAAATCCTTTTCATATATTTTTAGTATTTTTTTATGTAATTTTTATTTTTCTGTAATTAATTTTGGTAATAAAAAGGTAAAAATAAAGTAAACAACAGAACCCTTAATTCATGATGATGGAGTGCTCAGATGAAAAATCTGACTCCACCAATCAATCCAGAATGGTCCAAAACCCCTAGGGTAGAAGTTTCAGAAAGATCGGAGCAATTTTGGACCCTCAATTAGAGAGATTAATTCTGGTGGGCCTAGATCAAACTGACCCTAGAACGGCTGAAAACTTCAATTTAGGATTGTGGAGTCATATGAACTCCAAATTGAGATCCGAAAGAAGCTATGGAAAGCTTGTAATGTCTAGTTTCTAATGAAGTCATAATATTTCTAAAATTTATTTCTGTATTTTTCTGTATTTTTCAGTATTTTGGAAATAAGCGTCCAATTTCTAAGATCTTCAAGATCCGAGGTGATCGATCTTGGAAATTTATTTTAGCGATGATATAATAATGTAATAAAGTAATATCTATGGTTAATTTGGACAGATCTTGGATAAAATAAGGGATCTACCCTTTATGGTAGAAAAACCCACATAAAAAAAAAAAAATACAAGGGACCCACTTGATCAATGAGATCAAGTGTGATCAGATCTTTGGGATGGAAAGAATAAATGTTTATATGATGAAATCCAAGGAAATCATGGATGGATTATGATAAAAATAGATCAATGTGATCTTTTGACCTTAATAGAGAAAATTCTCTAAATATAACTAAAGTCCTTAATCAAAGGAAAAGATCTAAGATCAAATGGTTGGATCATAAGTAAAGGTTTCTAAAAATGTAAATATAATTAGTTTCATTTTATATTATTATGTTATAAAGCATGCTAGTATAACATTTAGAGTTTAGTATGATATGTGTCCATTCTTATCATAAGGTGCTAGATTTAATTTAAGTACCTTGCCTCATTTTCATTGAATGTTAAATTAGGTAGTTTTATGCTTTAAATTTATAATTCATTTATGGTTGAATGTTAGTAGTAGATTTACTTGTTATGAGATAAAGAGCATAAAACATCAAAAATGTATTCTAATGAGAAAGTAGAGTTTCATGACACAAATAAGAATGAAGTACTTTGGACTTAATTAGTAAGGGCTATAGTTAGTAGGACAATATAAGGATTATCAAATCCTTAGCCCAAATTAGGAAAAGAATAATAAACCCCATGAATGACATTATAAATATTCATGGACTTAATTAAAATCCATTAGAAAGAGTACTTAGGGTAAACATGCTTATAGAACCTTATGAAAGGTTGAGCTATGGTCATTCTAGGAATGATGAACATAGTGGTTAAGGGGGTTATCTAATAGAGCCTCGCTCTTCCCCTACCTTCTCGTTGACGTTTGTGAGGTCTAAACGCCTCCTTACATGAGGATTGAAGTAACCACTTTGTGTTCACCCATTCAGCTAGTAAGCCTTAGCCAATTGGAAATAAGAGGAGCAAATAGACTTAGGCTTGAATAAGCTACCTTCAATCAGCACATTAACCGGTTGAATAATAATAATAAGAGCATAAAAGGTTAGTAAATTACCTAACCCTAATAAAAACAAGAAGAAAGATAAGGACGATCAAACAAGATCCATTAGATCTTGGATGATCAAGAACAATAAGAATAAGAACACTATATTGTACTTAGTATGTATGTTTAGTAGTATACTTATTATAGGTCATTAGATTAGATAATCCAAACCCTTGATCAAAGGTGATTCAAGGAAGAAAACCAAGATCATCCTCCATAGGGATGATCCAAGAACTGAACTTAGATCAAAGAAGAACTAGATGATAGAAGATCTAAGACCTTGATCTTTATCAACATGAGTAGATTGTCAATCAAAGGATCTATGAAAGATCAAGATCAAGGAGATGAACATACAAAGACTTAGTAATAGTAAAATACTTAGATATGAATGATCTAAAGATCATTCTAAACATCAGATCTAGTGATCAATAGGATTGTTCATAATTTATATATTGACAATATGTATGGATGTACAGATTACATACATCTGGCCAAGATCATGGAAGATTTGGGGAAAAGAGATCAATCCTTAAAGGTAGGAGGATTTGATTAATGCATTTACATGAGATATTCATGATTGTACTCATGATCTTATGTTGACAAGAGTAATGATAATACTTGTAGTAAATCTCGAAAACCTTATGATCCAACCAAACACCTATAAGATGGTTAAGGACTAAACTATAAGTGAATAGGGAACTAGAAAATATTTCAGCCTCTAAGTAAACGTAGACATATGGTCCGATATATATATGAAATCTATTTTACATACAAGCTTGGAGGCTTGTGAGTTTGTTTTAATAACAGGCATAAGCCTGGGGATGCTATGCTAGAGGAGTTATGAGGGTTTGGCCACCCGCTCCTTGAAATTTGATGATATGATGATACCTTGCCCAAAGAGAGGCTAAAAGCTCCGTGGTGGCAATTATGGGAAGGCCACCACCGTGAAAGTCTCTGCCCCCCCATACGGGCAAGTGACATAATATTTTCCACCGTGGTATCGTGGTGAACAGGCGCTTATCCGAGCGCTAAGTACGGATCGACCGCAAAGATAGCAACCTTTCTCGATTATTTTGCACTATGATGCATATGGGAACAGTGCATAGTGAAATGCCTTATGTTATAGCATAATGAAATGCTAGGTAATTGTATATTACCAATGTTTCCTTAAGAAGGGAAATTCAAGATGAGATTATGTAATACTAAATTCTCAAAATGAAGAGAATTGATCAAATTTTAATTGGGAATGATATTTGACTATTTTCACAAATTTAATTGGTTTACCCATGAAGGGTATGTATGTATATAGATATACATAACTTACAAAGTAAAGAGTATGTTTGAGGATAATGAGATTATGAAGGATTGGAATTACATTGTCAATTATTATGTTTCTTGAATCCCTACCAAGATATTGCTTGCCGAGATATTGTACTTGTTGCAATATCTCGATCCAGGGAAGGAGAGTTAGGAGTCAAGACTATAGAAGACTTGAAGAGAATAATCTGCAAGGTATACCCTTGAAGACATGTATTTTTATTTGTTGAGAGTTTTATTGTATGGTGAGCTTGAGTTTTGGATTATGTAATTTGGACAAGTATTGTACTAGATTTGGTCAGATCAGGTGAACCACTGGATGGATCCTGGAGTTTAATAAAAGTATATTCCTTCAATGGAATTTTATTTTGTACACAAATTGTACTTATGTTATATATGAAGTGGTGACTTGGGTTTTCAAAACAAGTTCTAAAGAAAAGAATTTCCGCTGCTTTGTTTTGCGAAAAAATTTTACACTCTTAAGGGCCCTGCCTTTCAAAACACTTTACAAATCATGTTTTCAAAAACCCGGGTCGTCACAGCACTGCCATAGCAGGGCTATAAAAAGCCCTATCTCCCCCTCTTCAAAACACCCATTTTTCGGCGATTTTGGAGATGGGGTTTCCGACAAAAACCAAAAAGCCATCTCAAACCTAGTTTCCCTGAGTTTTTCGGCAACGGCTAGGCCCGAGTTAGGCCGGCCATTGCCAGTTACCCATTCCCCTCTCTCTTTCCCCCCTTTCTTCCTCTGGTCACACCGGAACGATGGGCCTTGTCCCTTCTTCGAGTTTTCCGGCGAGTAGGCACACCCATCGGGAAAAGGGCATCCCCAGGCTAACCAGGTAAGCTGTTTTTTCCTTGTTTCTCTCCATTTTGGTTCCCCAAGGCCAAGATCCATGCCGGATCTGGTCTGTCCCAGCCGGTTTTTCCAGCCGGAGAAGACAAAGCCGGTTCCAGCCGGCCATGACTGAACCAGGCGTCCCAGGGACGCCATGCTGCACGTGCACTGGGGACAGGGTCCCTAGGATGGGTTCCAGACGTACGACAGTGCATACACTGTCCTTGGTGCGGCCTTCGGGTGCGCGCGCAACATGGGGCACTGGTCCTGGCTCGACTAGGATGCACGAGGTGCCCTGGGAGCTGAGACGCGCCTTACTACACCAAAGGTGCGTCCGTACGATGATGCACGTTATAGAGCGTCACTTGAGCGTGCACGTGCACGTGCAAAATGCGGTCCCTGGCATGGCCTTTGGGTACACACGCACGTGAGGCGGTCGCGGTTCAACCAGGATGCACGGGTGTCCTGGGAACTGGGACATGCAGACCCAATGAAACTTTAAAAATAGGATTAGAGGACAATTTATAGAGTTAGCCATGGACTAGTAGATCCGCATCATAGGATCCAGTTTGACAATGAATTAGGCAAGGACCATGGACCCTAAAAGGCAGATCTAGCGATCTAATGTCTAAATAGAATGAAATTAATAAGGACTCGTATCTATTCATACCCAGGAGTTTATAAATGAGACCGAGGGATGGGTTGAAGTGATAAAGGACGCAACTCCAGGAGACTTTGAGGTAGGTGCTCTATCGCTACTAGACTTTTAAAAAGAGCCATGATTGTTTTGAATGCATGTTTTAAGTATAAATTATATGACTTGTTTAGCATGACTTATTTTATGGCTTGTTTAGCATATAAATGAATTCAGCATGCATATGATTAAATACATTATTCATAGACATGTTTTGCAAACAATTGCATATATTGCATGATTTGTGAGCATTGAGTTCTTGAAAGATTGCATGTCCTTGAGGGTTAAGAAAAGACGCTGGAGTGCCTAAAAGACACTGGGTAGGCAGTTGTGAGGGCCAAGCAGTTGTGAGGGACCCAAAGAGGACAGGTTTTGGAAAAGAGGTTTTTGCTTGTTTGATCGTACATGATTTGTGGTAAGCTCGTGGGTGCTATGCCGAGAGGTTTGGGTTGGCCTCCAGCCTCTACCACTATTAGGTGGATGGGTACCACGCCCAAAAAAGGCATGGGGGCTACGACTGGTGTCACGGCACTAGGTCGAAGTGTCATATGCCCCGTGGAGGCATATGACCCTGCGTCCCTAGGTACCCGGGGACCATACGGCGGCGAGGTCGTGGGCATAGTTGGACCCTATGGTTTGAGGATTTACTTGCATTGCATATGGCATGACATGAGGTTGGTCGACCATACCAAATATCCATGAGTTGGATTCAATTGAGCATCTTAAGCGTATCATTATGTTTATGATATATATATGATACTTTCGACTTGGATTATGCTATTATTTAAGTCGTCAATATTCCAAATTCGACAGTGGTTTTTAATATCGGTATTGAACATGATTGTTTGAACATGCACATGTTTTAAAGAGCATATGATTTTAAACATAGCATGCATTTTAAAACTAGTAGTGATAGACTCCTACTGAGTATAGTATATACTCACCCTATCCTTAACATTTTTCACGATAGTTCCATTCACGAGTAGAAGACGCCTATGTTAGTGCTACGAGCAAGTAAATCAAAAGGAGACAATCATACATGTAAGTAAACACTCTACCCTTTGGACATGTATTTGTATTTAATTACAGTTGAAATTTGTGTCTTTGTATTTGGATAGACCTGGGGAAATCATTTATGATTTCTGAAGTTTTTCAAAAACTACTTTAGTGGTTGTGAAAGCAAATGACACTCGGGGTTTTTAAAATGAGTTTAAAACTAAAGATTTTCCTCTGCATTGCATGGTTTTTTTTTTAAAAATGTTTTTCAAATCAAGATCCCACCTTAGGAATTTAGATTTTTCATTTAAAAATGCATGAGAAAACCCGAGTCATCATAATAATACTCCAACATAGGCACATGATCATTCTTCACCTATACCTATGGGAGTAACTAAAAATTCTCAATTATCACTAGAGAAGTTAGACAAAATGGTGGAAAGATTTCAGAAAATGGTGATAGGTTATAATGGAAAGGGCAATGCTAAAAGAGTTGAGGAATGGATATATGAGGTGGAGAAAATTTTTGAAGTTTTATGAACTCCAAAAGAAGTAAAAGTCAAAATGGCCACTTATATTCTGAAACAAGAAGCTGCCTTCTGGTGGAGATCAACAAAGAGGAATTTCTTCTCAAGCCCAGAAAATATCTACTGGGAAGAATTTAAAGAGGTCTTTAATAACAAATGCTTTCCTCTTCATGTTCAAGCAAGAAAGGAAAAGGAATTCCTGGATCTACAACAAGGGAATATGTCTGTTGTAGAGTATGAAAAGAAATTCACACAATTGAAGAGGTTTGCACCACATATCTATGGTACGGATAAGCAAATAGCTAGTAGATTCTTGGGAGGACTTCATCCAGGATTAAGAACTAAGGTGTTGGGTACCAAACCCATGACTTTAGCGGAATGCGTAGAGATAGCCTCCAGATTTGACGAAGATTTTAAGCAAAATCAAAATGATAAAAGAGTATAGATGGGAAACTTTAATCCAAGACCTTTTAAGAAAGGCAAGGGGGCCATGAATAATTTTTGGCCACCAAGAATTCAAGGAAATCCCACCATTGGACAAAATCAAAGGAGTTGTCGCAAGTG
Organism: Warburgia ugandensis; assembly: GCA_035236585.1. Classification (NCBI taxonomy): domain Eukaryota; kingdom Viridiplantae; phylum Streptophyta; class Magnoliopsida; order Canellales; family Canellaceae; genus Warburgia; species Warburgia ugandensis. The sequence continues at coordinate 41,745,602 of CP141133.1, forward strand.
TAGAAGATTCCACCCTGGGAATATATACCCTAATCCTATACAACAACGACCTCCAATCTAGTGTTATAAATATGGGGAACTGGGACACATGGCAAATAATTGCAATAAACAATGGGCAATTAAGGACGCAAAACTAGAGAATATCCCTAGAGACGGTAAAAGAGTATAGATGGGAAACTTTCCCTTAGTTCTTTGCTTTCATCTTCTTAAATTTTCTTACTTATTCATCAAATATCAAAGTTATTTCTTCTCTGATAGTGACATCCTAGAGAAGAAGTAGCTTGAATCCTTGCTTTCCCTTCCTTGATTTTCACATTTCTACTTGAATTTGGAATTAGTTCTAGGTGTCTTTTTCCTTAACTAGCCCCATCATTCCAGCCATTTATTCTCTTGATTCTCTTTTGGGTCTTACTTAGATATCATTTAAGTTTAGTTTGAAAGAATTGGAATGTGTTTTAGCTTTGATTGGAATCGAGTTTTAGCCTTAGGAAAAGTGCACCATTTTTAGATTTACATCTACGGGTAATGCACACTCTTTCTAATGAATTTTCTCATTCAATCAATAAAGTTATTTGAAGTTCCTTGTTGGTCCTTGATTCTAGTAGTAAGTAATTTAGATCTTGAGCTTTATCTTACATAACAAGTGCTTGCTCAATTGCTTTCCATGCTTGGTTTGAAGTTCTTAAGTGCTTTAAATCTATGATTTTTTCATTCAACCTTGGTGCTTAGTTTCCAGCAGCTTATGCATCTTTTTGCTCGATTCCATATGAACCCATTTAGGTAATTTTATTATATTGTATGATAGTTAGCTGTTGATTCACCAATTTTAGTCAATTCTCATCCCATGAACCATGCACACAATCCCATGGATCATGTGCCTGGGACTTGGGTAAATTCTCTTTTGATCTTGCCTTATTTAGTTGTTTAATCTTAATTTATTAGTAATCAAATAATTGTTTATATCTTAATTTCATTTTAGAAAGCTTCCTTTTTGAGTTTTGGAAAGTTCCATTTTAGAAAATTTTAAGTTTAGAAAAGTGTTAATTTAGGAAAGTTTCATTTTCATTTTTATTAAGTTTCCTTTAGTTTGAGTTTCTTCAATTCATTCATGCTAGTTTTGCATTAGTTTCTTTTATTTATTGCATGTTAATTAGGAAATTTTTTAGTTGTATTTTTTATATTTATTTTTAGAAAGTTTCCTTTAGGTGTAGTTTCTAATTTATTGCATGAATTCCATTCCATGTTTTTTTAATTCCAAGTTTAATTCAAAACCCATTTCTCTTTGGCTTAGATAAGCAACTTAAATAGGATCCAATAAATTCAAAATTCTATGAGATTCATCATGGGATTGGGCTCTCTCTTGTGCAATACTACTTTGACTAGTGTGCTTGAGAGTAATTTTAAAGGTACAATAGAGAACCATGGAGGAGTGGAGGACCAGCCTTGGGGAAAGGTGTGGAACTGATCAGATTGTGAAAGGTGTGGAAAGCTCCCTATTTATAGATATATCTTGTTAATTTCTAGACTAAGGATGGGGGATAAGGAAGGAGAAGGATTAGATAAGATAAGGGTAGATGGTGAGATAAGATGTGTTAGGGAAGAGAAGTAGATAAGATAAGATAAGGATCGAAACTAGGAAGGTGGGAATTAGAAGGTGGGAAACTAGAAAAGAAGGTAACTTAGGAGGGGAATTAGGAGCGAGTAAAGGAAAGTCTAAGAAATGTGGTATCTTCTCTAATTGATGCACATGTTCATGCAACCTACCCTTGTTGACAAGTCAAACTTTCTTCCTATTTTTTATCTTCAAAACACATTTTCTTCAAATGTGAAATTGTTTAGAAAGTTCCCAAAATGTCTGGATCTATGTTGACTTGGCTTAAGTGGCTCATTTTTCTTTCTTTGAAGGCTTTTGACTTGGTGGCTTCATGGCTTATTTGGCTTGGCTTCTCCCAACTCTTAGTGCATTACTCATATGGTTATGGTGGCTTTTATGACTTGAATTCTCATGAAAAGGTGATGGATTATGCGTGGGCCCATTTCTAAATGCCTCCTGACACGAGGAGGAGCTATATGGATTTAAGTCTAGGAAGCTACAACCTATGCCTTAACAAAAGATAACCAAGACATTGCTTGTTTAGTGGATACGAGGACTTGATTGTGCATCATTTAGCTTATGACTAGCATTTATGTTTCATATAGTTGGGGTTTTTCAATTCATACTTAAAAAAAAAGTTACTCAATTGTTGTATATAACGATTAGTTTCGTTGTATATAAAGTTGAGTAAAATGGCCTATCAAGAAGGGGATTAAAACCTATTATGCTACTATTTTAGTTCAAAGCCATTACCTCAGGAGGATAGAAATGAGACCAAAGCAAGGTATACTCCTGATCTATCCAATAAATAAGATAAGATAATTGGTAAATGGGATAAGATAATAGCTAGGATGGACAGAATGGATAGTCAAAGGTATAGGTTCCTTAAGCAAAATACTGAGGCATATCAATAGCACCAATATGATAATTCCTACATTGAGTTATATCGCTACCCTCAGTACAATAATGACTATACCTATTCTGACCTAAAATATCCCCCTTCTACATGGTCATCGAGCTCCAAATATAACAAATACTATCAGGAACCAGTAGATGCACCTAATGCATTCACATACCATAGCAATAGTTACTATCGTGGGACAAATTATAATGGATGGGCTAGGCATCATGAAGAACCATGGTCTTAGGATTACCAATATCAAGAAGAACCACAATGGACCCACCCTGATCAATAGTACCATGATTATCAAGAATATTAGGGCCAACCTACTAAGTCCTTTTTTAGGACCCAAATACCACAACAATACCAACCCTACTAGTCATTTCCTCTATAGCATAAAGAACCACAATCAGAAGAGAATATGTAGAAATTTTGTGAGGAAATGGAGCAACCCATGGCAACATTTGAAAATGGAAATGAGGAAATGAGACAAGAATGGGAGGAATGGAAGGAGAAAATGAAACCAATAAGGGAATCTACTGAAAGAAACATTATTGAATTTATAAAAAGGATTGACAAATTCAAACAAATTAGGCATAATGAAGAGCCATTTATTACTGATATTAAGATGCAAATACTTTATGATTATTCTGCGCCACAAAGCCCACAACCATCCATAGAAACCTCCAACTCATATCTACTGAAGCCATGTCCTGATCCTTATTATGATTATTATGAAGAGACTTCCATTGTTGAAGAAAATGAAGCTTTAGAAATAACCAACCCAAATCCTATAAATTCATGTCATGCTTATTTTAATGACTTTGACGAAGACACATCCATTGAGGAGGTTAACAAGCTATTGGATACTGTGCCTTTAATGGACACTTCTCAATGGCAAGCTCGAGTAGATCCTCCTATAGAGCCTAAATTCATATTGAACCTTACAATGTAGAATATGTACTTGAATGGGACTTACCAACCTTATTTGAACAATTACAAGATACTCATGCAGTCCCATTTGACACCTTGCCTGTGCCCATAAAATAGGAAGAAAAAGAGCTAGTTAATTTACAACAACCTACCTTAGGGTACACATTAGAAGAGAATAAGGGTTTAAGTTAAACCATGTCCATGCATCTTGTATTACAAGAACAACCTTTTAGGGAAGGGCAGAGTTAGCTTATTAACCCATTTTAGGACAATGTAAGGGAAATGGAGGAAAAAGTTAAACTGAATAGAATGGTCAATGTTATCCTTCAACTTGGTCAAGACGAGGATCATTCGTCTCCATATGGTTCAACAAAATGCATAGAACTACATCAAGTCATTATATTACCACCACCTCAAAATACAAGGTGGAGGCAATTTAAAATTGTGGTGGTCTATTGTGTCATAATGATACCACCACCTAAAGTTTTGAGGTGGAGGCAATTTATAGACTACTGTGAGATTCTATGGTGGTGTGAGAAACCTTGCCATTTCATTCTTAGGATTTGGATTAGGAAAAGTTAGTTTAATTAGTTAGATCCAGGAGAAATTAGGCTGGTTGTAGGCCTTGTTTAGTTGAAGACATTAAACTTAGCGTTCCCTGGGAGGCAACCTAGATGTTTTTAAAATCTCCATCTTCTACATCTTTCCAATATCGTATAGGATCCCTAGACCCTGTAAACAAATATAGGAAGCTAAACACATTGTTTTCAAAGTTAAGCATTTTGGATAAATGTGGTCATTATAAAGGATAAATAATTCAAGATTATGAGAAAGGATATAGATAGAAAATTTTAGGATATATTGAGGAGTTTTCAAGATTTTCAATTTAATACAAGATTGAGTTATTACTTATTACAGCTCAAATTCTTTATGGTATTTTAGAAGATGGTATAAGATGATCTGAAAAAATTGAAAAGTTAAGGACTATTATACAAAGGATTTATTTGACCAAATAAGTTATTTTGGAGAACACAAGAAATATTAGAAAAACGATGGATTAGTGTGATTATGCACTAATTAAAATGATGAATAATGATATGGAGGAGGTTAAGTAACCTTGAATCGTATAAAATGTGAGTTAGAAATGAAAGACATCATTCAAAACTCAATATAAATTTTGAGTTATACTTTTGGGATAAATGATATTTATAAATTTGATGAAGGAAAGTTTTCTTGGATAAATGAGAAATAGTATGAATTGAAGATATATGGATTTACTTTGAAACATCACGAATTAAAATGTTTACCAAATTTGGCAGGTGTAAAGACTAGTTAGAGAAAGTAAATTTCTGTGACATATGAGGATAACATTGATGTTGATCCTTCATTGGAGTTAAGAAAGTTATTATAGTGTTTCATATAAGGACTTAGAAAGGATATGGAAAAGTCCTTGTGGATGCTTCATAATGATTTTCAAGTATACATTTTAGAATTTGTAACAATAGTGTTACCCATACAGTGAAAAGGTAAATCACTAATTATGAGAATATCAATAATATTGATATGACTCCGTGATAGTAAAAGAATAGATTTTACAAAAGTTATGACAAGATGACGATGAAAATTTGAGGAAAGAAATATCATCAGAAGGAAATTTTTTTTTGAAGAAAATGACATATGAGTATTTTTTACTTAAGATGAAATGTTTACTTCCAAAGTTTGGAAGGTTAGACTAAGAACACAAATTATTTCAATTAAGAGTTAACGTTTTACCCTTGGTTGATAGTCAAAGAACTATCCATACTTGCGAGGTTTTGTAAGGAGTACTTTTATTGAATGAAATGGGGAGTAACAATATGATGAGAATTACTGGCTGGTAAAGAAAGGATGATGACACTAGTCAAACGAAATGTGACATTTGAACAAGACGATTACTCAGACAAATTAGTTATTTTGAAATGTTAGGAAATGCTATGTTAGTAGTTATGATTTAACCTAGATGGAAAAATTATCCAACAAGTTATATGACTTTGATAAAGTCTACCTTTAAGGGAAAGGTAATATCATTGATGAAAAGGGGGAATAAAAGATTTCCTTAAGTGTCCACACTTTACAGAATAAGTTATATGAGGAAAATTATAAATGAGATGAGGATATCTCATAAGTGAGTTGTTATATTAAATTTTGAGGATGAAATTTCTATAAGGGGGAAGAATGTGAAAACCCCAAAATTTCTAGAATTATTTGGAATTAATTGGAATTTTTACAAAAATAGAGGTGGAATATTATATTTAATATAATATTAATTTTAAGAAAAAGAATCAGGTCTTGAAACATAGATATTTGGAATCATTCATGTGAAACTAGTCAGAACGACTATAAGCAAGTTAAAATCTGAGCTCAGGTGAAAAATCCCTACTTTTAGTAATTTTTGTGAATTTACATTTACCCATAAGGGTAAAATGGTCATCTCACTTTTGTGTGGGCTCCATGAAAGTTAGGCAATCTGGTGGGCAATCAGCTCAAGGAATATCAATGATGAGGAATATGCTTTTAATTTTATAAGAAATGTGAAAATTTATTTAAAATAAAAATAATTAAAATTTTAATTAAAATAATGCAAAAATAACCCTATAAATAACCCTCCTTTAGGTTGCAAGAAATTGCACACATCTCCAAGGCTCTCTCTCTCTCTCTCTCTCTCTCTCTCTCTCTCTCTCTCTCTCTCTCTCTCTCTCTCTCTCTCTCTCTCTTTCCTTTTTTTCTTTTCCTTTTCTCTCTCCTTTGTTTCCAGTCACAGTGGCGGTCCCCACACGTACCCGACATAGGAACTAGCCTGTACCAGGCTGGCAAGTCTTGGGACATGCCTTCCACTCGACTGCATTGCTTGATCTAGGCAACTAAGGTTTTCCCCATCCCGACAAGATCTCCCGGGATCTCCTTTCTTTGTTGCTGGAAAAGGGATCAAAACCCAAAATCAGGTTCCCCTCACTCCCCTCTTCAAAAACCCTCTCCCCTCTTCCTTCCTTGGCACTAGTAAGCACTCGATGGCAAGAAATTTACAAAACCCCTAGCCGTCTGGCTAGGGTTTCAAAATCCGGCAAGTAACCCTCTTCTCCCGCTCTTTTTCTACTCCATACCAGATCTAGGTAGGTCGTCGACTTCTCCTCTTCAGAACCCCTTTGTTTTCTAGCCAAATCACCATTGAATTTGGTTCACCGGCGACTAGATCACTGGTGAACCAGAAACCAGTGACCTAAATGGGGAACACTAGTAAATCGATGAGATTTGGGAATTCTGAACCATTAGATCAATTCAAAGGGTCCCAAAACCTTGGGATGTGAAATCGCATGTCAATTTTCAGTAGATCTAGCCATTGATCTGGGAAAGGGCTGATATGATGACCCGAATCAAATTGTCTCGGCTATCCCAAGTTACCCCTCCTCGTACCACTAGCTATCACTAGTGGAACGCAGCGGGGTTTGATTTGAAACCTTAAAACTTCAATTCAGAGCTCATTTTAACTCCATATCAAGATTGGAAAGAAACTATGGATTCCTAGTGAAGAGTAGAATCTAATAGAAACATAAAATTTATATTTTATTCACTGTAAAAATTTGTAAATTACAAAAAGAGGTACTAATTCCTAAGATCAGTCAAATCTAACATGATCAGACCTTGAATTTCTGACCCATCAGCGATCTAGTCATGTGGGAACATAGAATCAATAATTAGATGTGACTGATCTAGGATGAATTAAGAAAATTATTCTTAATGGAGGAGAAATCATAAAAATAATCATGGATTTGCTTGATCTAACTAATCCATCATGGTCAAAAACTATAAAATAGTATGGATGATGACCTAATGATAAGATCATGAGAAATGAATGGCCTGATCTGGTTAATTTGGGATAGATTGAAATCTATGCCCTTGATTTGGATAAATTGACTAAAGATCTTCTTGATCAGTTGGATTAAGAAAGATTAGATCATATGATGAGATGCATCAATAATCTAGTGATGATATCACATTAAGAGAATGTGATATATCTGAATAAAAATGAAAGATCAAGATCTAAACCCTTAATGAGATAAAAAATGAATAGAAATCAAAATATGATCATTTGATCAAAATGAATAAATATGATGTATTCAAATGAGCATGTGAATTATTAAATTCTATTGTAAATGTTCTTTTATTTTCTTAGTAAATTTAATTCTTAGATTTATTTATTTATGCTTTAATTGTTCATGTTATATAAATTGCATGAAAAATGTAATTAAATGAAAATAGATATTGATGAACATTTACAATGAATATGGACATGGACATAATGATAGTAAGGGCTATAGTTAGTAGGACAATATAAAGAATATGATTTTCGTGGCCCAAATTAGGAGAATAATAAACCCCATGAATGACATTTTAAATGTTCATGGATTTAATTAAAATCCAATAGCAAGAGTACTTAGGGTTTAATGCTCATAGGAACCTTATGAAAGTTGAGCTAAGGTCAACCCTAGTGAATGCTGAACATGGTGGTTAAGGGGGTTCTCTAATAGAGCCTTGCTCTTCCCCCACCTTCTGATGACGTTTGTGAGGTCTAAATGCCTCCTTACATGAGGATTGAATTAACCACTCTCTGAGCATCTTTTAACTAGCAAGTCTTAGTCAATTCTTAAATAAAGAGGAGCTGTCTAGAATTAGGAGTGCATAAATTATCTTCAATCAGTAAAACATTAACTAGTTGAATAATAATAATATCACAAAAGGACAGTAAGATATCTAATCCTAATGAAAATGGTAATTAAAATAATCAAAGATCAAACAAGATCCATAGGGAGATCTTGAATGATCAAGAATAATAAGAACCATAATACTGCATGTATATTTTGAAGTAGTATAAATATTAGATTCAAATGTAAATCAATAGATCAGATCCTTGATCAGTATGATCCAAGGAACAAGATCCAAATCATCCTATGTAACGATGATAAAAAGAACAATTAGGAAGTATAAATGAGTTGAGGAATGACTGTATACATATGATTTGACAGATACATAAAGGATATGATGATCAAATTCAATGAGAAGATGGATGGTTGGAAGCAAAGGTAGGTGGACCTTAAGAAAATATTTAATATATAAGATACATGTATTTTACACATAATGTTATCCTGATAAATGAGTTTTGATTATAATTTCCTTGGAATTGTTATGAATCAACAAATGATGCTGAAAGGAATACAAAAGGATTGATTAAGTAATTATGAAATTTCTTAAGACAACAAATGATGTTGAAATGAATACAAAGAGATTGATTAAGTAATTATGAAATTAGGTAGAATGGAAAGATTTGAACTATATAAATTGGACCCCCAAATCTTAAGGAAATAAGTTATAGGCATGTCCTATTATAACCAGACACAGTCTGTATGTATGAAATATTATTTTCCATACAGGCATGGAGGCTTGTGGTTATGTTTTTAAGATAGGCTTATGCCTGGGGATGCCAATGCTAGGAGAGTTATGAGGGTTTGGCCACTCGCTCTTCGAAACTAATTATGATGGTAATACCATGCCCAAAGAGAGCCAAAACATCAGATGGGGTAATTATGGGAAGGCTACCACTGTGACAGCCATGTTCCTCCCATACGAACATGGATCTGTATTTTCCACCATGGTATCAGTAGAGTATTATGCAGTTATCCGGGCGTGGTATATTGATTGAGAGTGCGAGCATGGTAGTCCTTTAATATTTTGCATTATGATGTAATTGATTATGGTATGATAAGATGCCCAGTAAAAGTTATTACTGATGTTGTATTGGAGGATGAGTCCCAATACAGTATGATTATATATTAACACCTAGTGTTAATATTGAAATCAATTTGGAAATGAGATATTATTAATGATATTGGCTATATTCACGATTTTCAGTAGTTTTACTTATATGTAATCTATACATATAATTCATATGATGAGTGAAGGATAAAATAGTTATCCAATTGTATAAATTGATTTATATCATGGATATAATGAACTATTGATTTTGAGATATATTTCTTAAATCCCCTACCAAGCATAGGTTGCTGAGATATTGTAAATGTTTGAATGTTTACAATATCTCAGATACAGTTAAGGAAGATTAAAAGCTCAAGACTTATAAATAATCATTACCGAACTACGACTCAAGATATTTACTCTGAGGAAGATTGTATTGATTTTTGTAATTTGGATTGTAATATTTGGGCAAGGTATGTAATGACTACCGGGGTTGTGTATGTGAACCATTAGATTGATCCTAATTTTAATAAAAGTATTTCTATTGATATTCAATAGAAATTTTATTTTATACAAAAATATATGTATGATAAGTAATTTGAGGTGGCACTCAGGTTTTTGGACAATTCAATTTCAAAGAAAATATGTTTTTGCTATTTATATTTTAAAAATTTTCAAAATTAGTGCCCTACCTTTGCAAATATTTATGAAAATGTGTTTAAAAAACCCGGGTTGTCACACTTTACACATCTTCTTCTTTTATGGGGCTTGAACTCCACTTTTTGGTCTTCTTGTTGTATCGCTCAAGAAGGGCATATACACTTACATTCAACCCAAAGTACATTAGCCTACAACCAAGCTTTTCTCATCTCCTTAACCCATCATGCCACAAACCGAAGATATTTCTCAATCATGCTTTAGGAGTTGGAGTTAAGCTTGACTACCATCAAAAGGTGTTTTTCCTTTTCCTTTATTCCCAAATCCCAAAAGCATTAAAGATGGAAAACTAGAAGAAGATGTGTCTATAATGAAGTGGAAGATGGTAGGTGTGTATGTGAAGGAAGGAAGAAGGTGAGGCATGCCAGGTAAGTGCAATGGAAGGTGGTGTGTGTATGAACAAGTGTGGAGTGATGGGAAGGAAGGATGTGTGTAGGGCAAGGGTGGAAGGCTTGTAAGGAAGAAAGGAAGATAGATGGAAGTGGCAAGTATCATGTATACAAGAGTGGAAGGGAATAAATGAGATGGTGGGGTGCATAAGGTTTAGAGTAACATGGATTGGGAATGTAATGTAAGTAGTAAGGAAAAAGAATAAAAAGTATAGGAGAAGAAGAAGATGGGTGATAGAAGGAAAGGGAAGCAGGGATGTAAGAGCTTCCTTATCTCTTCTCCAATGGATTATCTTTAATCTTATGGGAGCTTTCGCAATAGTGATCTCTCTCCCTCTGTTTCTCCTTAATTTAGCTTTCAAGTACAAGGTAAGAGATCAAGCTTTTTCTTCTTTATCACCTTTCATTTATAAATTTTAAGAAAAGGAAGCCATAGGGATGAATGGCTAAGATTTAAAGGAGAAGGGAAGAAAGAATGGTGAAGATTTGATGGGAGAAAGGTAAGCTAAGGAGATGGGGGAACGTGAATTCCATTATGGGAAGATGGGACGGATTTCAGGTATGTTTTGGATAGGAAAGTGGAATGGGAAGGAAAGAAAGCGATAGGAAAGAAGATTGCTTAGAAGGGAAGGAATAGAGGTAGATTAGGAAGTTGGGTTGACTTTGTTCAAAATTAGAAAGTGGTTTAGTGGGGAAGGTGCCTTTTTCTTGTGGGGATAGTGGATTGGAATTAGCAAAGGATAAGATGGAGAGAGAAAGAAATAAGAAGGAAACTCACAGAATTAAGAAGGAAAAGGGAAGGAATAAGAAGAAAAGTGGAAAAGATAAGAAGAAAAGTGAAGGGGACCTAGGGGGTTTCCAAATTTAGAAAGTGCAAGGGGGGTTATTTCCTAATTGGGTGTGTATGTGTTGTTTTTAAAAATCCTAAGATGCATGGATCATGGGATGATGATGGGTGATTGAGATCTTCCTTTCCTTAGGATTTTGGGTTGGATTTTCAACATGAGAAAGGAGGTTAGGGTTTTGATCTTTTCAATGCTTCATTCTTGGCCCTTACATCATGCATATCCTTACTTGAATGGATGAAATCCCTTTGTAACATGTAGATCTTCCTTAAGCTTCATTTTCTATCCACGATTGGATTGAAGGACCCTATAATAAATTTCCTTGATTCTTTAGAGATTTTATCATGTATTTCACTTGGGATCAAGTAAAATTCACCACCTTTTCACCTTCATGTGAGTAAGAGTTGTGCATGGGATTTCTAACCGCTCTATCTTTGATAGTGACACCCAATCATTATTCTACACCTCCAGAACTTCATTTTTGGCATTTGTGACCCATGATGTATCTTGAAAGGTGAAATTAGTCTTTCACAGGGTTGATGAGTTTCCAATTTTGTATAAAAATTTCTTAATTAGTTTCTCATGTGTTATAACTTAGTGTTAAATTAGGGTTTTTCGGCCAGATATTATAACACATGATTTCTAACCCAATAAACCTCATATTTGATAATTTGTAAGTTAAGATACTAATCTAGGATAACTATATGAATAATCATAAATTTCTAGGATTTAATTAGAGTTTTTCATCTTTTGTAGGAAGCGATATGGTGATCCTACGACCAAGATTGATCGAGATGAAAATTGAAGAATAAGATCAAAAGATAGAGTTAAGGCCAAAATGTTCATCAATAAAAGTGAGATCAAAGATCAAGATCAGCTTAAGGAAAGCAAAGGATAGAATTGGATAAGTCAAAGGTGAATAAAGTGGGCCCGTGAACCAGCCATGCAAAGTTCACCACCTTCGCATGGGATACACTCAAGTCATGTAAACCATATAAGCGATGAAGAAGGTGACAAGCTAAGGAGCCTAGCCAAGCTGTCAAAGCCAAGGAACTTGAGCCATTAAGGGAATCCAAAAGAGCCCTAAAGCCAGACATAAAGCCAAGACAAATGAGCTCTCAAGGAAAGCCATCAAGCCACATGAGCTAAGTTACATGGAAAGCCATGATTGAAGGAGAATCTGAAGCAATTATCCATACCAAAATTGGACTTTTTAGGAAGACAATTAGAGGAGGTAAGCATGCATGTGGACCAATAGGAAAAACCCACATCCCACCTTATCTCTCTCTCCACCTCAGCATTGTGCATTCCACGATTTCTTAAGGGGGGAGATTCACCTTCCTAAAAAGGTGGCGCCTCCTACCTTCCTAAACAAACATTTCACCTACCCAACCAATCCTAAATGATCACCTCACCTATCTAGTCAATCATGCCCTCTAATTCCTCCTTATCTCTCTCCCCAACTCTCTTCCCATCTCACTTACTATTTCCTAGGACAATCCATGATTTTTACAAGAGGAAGATGCCCCCTCCTAAAAAGGTGGTGCCTCCCACCTTGCACCCATTTAAGTCTCCTATATGGTTGCCCTAAATTCTTCTTCATCTTGACCCTAAGATTTCATCTCTTCATCTCCCACCTTAGGATAACTTATTACCAAGGTTAGAAAGTGACAAAACATATAAAAATAAGGGAGGAATTCCACGTGCAAGATAGTAGGGGAGAACACACATTCCTAAGAAGGAGGCATCTCCACCTTCCTCTCCTTCCCTTCCCTTCAACACACTCCCTCTTTCCTCCTTCACTTCTTGCCTTATCCCTCCTTTGTTCCAGCTATCCAAGCTCTCTTCCTTGATGTTGTTTTTTCCTTGCTTAGCTTTCAAACATTCATGTTAGTTCCTTGTTTATTTTCATTCATTGTTGCTTTGTTTCCTTCTTAATTTCATACTTTGAATTCTAGTTTTGGTTCATTGTTTTTCTTAGTTATTTTCCTCTTTATTTCAACCTCAAATCCTTGTATTCAAGGATAAAAACTCTCTTGAAGTGACATCCAAGAGAGTGGTCTTTGGAACAAGTTATTTTGTTCCTTGAAGTATTTTGATTCATCATCTTTTCCTCTCTTTCTCTATGGTTAATCTTTGGGTTGCACACATGCTAGTTGACATTTGAGTGTTGGATAACATTTAAGAGGATTGAAAGTAGTTCTTTGACTATGTTTAGAGGTTTGAATGGTGCACACACTCCATGGAGAGTGCACAACACACTTGTAACAATCTTTCATCAATAAAATTCAATGTTTTCTCATGTTAATGATCTTGAATATGGTGGAATAGATATGAATGTTTTAATTTCTTTAAATATTGTTTTTCATGGTTATTATTTATGCTCTTTATAATCACTAGTTCATGCACACATTTAATTATTTCTTTCCTTCCATAGTAACCTAGTTTACATTTAACAATTACACGCACCACGCTAGTGTAACTCTTTATTGAGATTTCATGCACATCTTTCATAGTTTCATTCATCTTAATCACTTGATTCCTTAGGAACCCATGTAGACTTTTAAGTTGTTCACTTAGTGTTTGCTTTAGATTCATAGGCATACAAAATTTTGATTCAAGCATAATAGTTTCTTCCCACTTCATGAACCACGCTCACAACCGCATGGGTCATGCTCATGGTTTTGAAGGGTATTTCATTAGATGGTTGCTTGTTTAAATGTTTCTCTTCTAGATTTCATGCATTAGTTAAATTATAATCCATGCATTAGATAAGCTAGGTTCATGTGCACTTTTCTTTGGTAAGTTGCATGCTTGTTTCATTGATTTAGTTGCATACTAGGTTAGATTTAGCTCTGGTTAGGTTTTGCTAAGTTTAATTGCAAGTTAGCTTAGTTTTAAAAAGTTTCTATATGAGATTTAGAATGCTCTAATTTTAGAAAGTTTCTAATTCCATGCAGTTTTAGTTTACATTCTTATTTTAGGTTAAAACGTATTCTCTTTGGCTAGGTTAAATAGTTTAAGTAAGGGTCCACTTAACACACAAACCATTCAATTCTTCATGGGATTGGCCTCACTTGTGTGCTTATACTATAACAGATTTGTGAGCTTTCACATTATTTAAAACATCACAATAAGTTTTTAACACTGTTGCCAAGGAATCGTAATAGATTTGTGGTTTGGATCTTAGTTTAGATTATTTATTTCTAATCAAGGTTTAGGTTGAATTAGATTAGGATTTTGAATAATTTTTGTATTTCTTTGTAATTTCTCATAAATTGACTATATTTTGTTTGACTTTGTGTGAGGGAAATTGGCAAAGGAGTAGTGGCGATCTTGTGGGCGAAAGCTTCATCACATTAGATTAGGATTTTTGCTTTCTTAGATTAGGGTTTTTGAGTGAAAATTGTAGTGAGGTCCATTGTATTTTACACTTTATTATTCAATTTTAATTGGGTTGTAACAAAACAAGGCAAGTGTAGGGCATGATGACCCCACTATAAGTATTCCCTCACTTTCTTTTTATTTTTCTGGTATAATTGCATTTAGTATAAATTTCATCTTTGATGGTAATGTAACTCATATAGATTAGGATCATTCATTATACTTGTTGCATTCTATTTAGGGCTATTGTAATAGTTTTTGTAGCTATTCAATAAGGGATAGCCTATGCTTGGCTATAACTAAGGCATAGGCTCTCTAGTTATGGTGTCTTATCTATTGAGGTGTGGACCCTTTGTTAAACATCACATAGGTAGGCATTTGTTTGATTTTTGTATTGCATTGTACGTTTAATTTCTTTGAGGTGCAATGTGTCACATTGATAGTAAGGGCCCCATAGGAGCCCTCATAAGATAAGGACTAGATTTTATCCCCAGATCATTGGCCCACCTAGGTAATTAAAATTGATTATTGTATGTTTGCACTCCCAGCCCTTGAATGTAGTTTAAAATCAAGTAGAAAGAGACTTAGGGTTTTCAAGCTCTAGGAACCTTTTTAAAAGGTTAGGTCTATTGTCACTCCAATGGCTTCTAAGCATCGTGGTTATAGTAGGTGTCTAAAAATCTGTCACGACCCGAGTTTTCCCATGCATTTTTAAATGCAATATTTAATTCCTAAGGCGGGATGCATTCCTATTTGAAAACCATTTTATAAAAACCATGCAATGCAGTGGAAAATCCTTGGTTTTAAACCCATTTTTGAAAACCCCGAGTGTCATTTGCCATCACAATAACCAAAGTAGTTTTTGAAAAGCTTCAAAAATCATAAGTGTTTTTCCCCAGATCTATCCAGTCACAGCACACAGACCAACTGTAATTTAATACAAATACATGTCCAAAGGGTTGAGAATTTACTTACATGTATAATTGTTTCCCTTTTGATTCACTTACTCGTAGCACTAACATAGATGTCCTCTACTCGTAGATGGAATTATCCTGAAAAATGTTAAGGATAGGGTGAGTATATACTATACTCAATAGGAGCCTATCACTACTAGTTTTATAATGCATGAGATGTTTTAAAATCATATGCTCTTTCAAAACATGTGCATGTCTGAATACTCAAGTTCAATATCGATATCAAAATCCATTGTCAAACTGAAATACTAACAACTTAAAGGATCACATAATCCAAAAATCGAAAGTATCATATAAATATATATCATAACATTATGATATGCATAAGATGTTTCATCGAATCCAACTCATGGATATCTAGTATGGTATGGTCGACCAACCTCATATCATGCCATATGCAATGCAAATAAGTCTACAAAACTATAGGGTCCAACTATACCCACGACCTCCTCGCCGTGTGGTCCCCGGGTACCTAAGGACACTCGGTCATAGCCTCCATGGGGCATATGACACATCCGTCATAAATCATGTAATTTATGCAATCGGTTGTAAAACATGCATGAAATGCATAAAATTTGCTCATGCTTGTATTACATTCAAAGTCATAACCCTGCCTAGAAGCCTGACAGCCTAGAAGCTTGCCAGCCTAGAAGCCTGCCAGCCTAGAAGCCTTGTTAGCTCTCTCTGGCCCGCCCTCATCGGCCCGCCCTCATCGGTCAAGGCTACACTTATCATGCAATCTATGCATGTAGCACATGTCTTGGCAATATATGCGCAATGTATTTTTCAAAACCTATCCTCTTTGGGTCCCTCACAACTGCCTGACCCTAACAACTGCCTACCCAGCGTCTTTTGGGCACTCCAGCGTCTTTTGGTAACCCTCAAGGACATGCAAATTTTCAAGAACTCAATGCTCACAAAGCATGCAATATATGCAATTGTTTGCAAAGCATGTCTATGCATAATATATTTATCATATGCATGCTAAATTAAATCATACTAAACAAGTCATATACGTATACTTAAAACATGCAGTCTCAAACAATCATGACTCTTTTTAAAAGTCTAGTAGCGATAGAGCACCTACCTCAAAGTCTCGTGGAGTCGCGTCCTTTAGTACTCAACCCGTCCCTGAGCCTCATTTATAAACTCCTGGGTATAAATGGATACAAGGAGTCCTAATTAATTTTAGTCTATTTAGACATTAGACCACTAGCCCTGCCCATTGGGTCCTTGGTTCTTGCCTAATTTATTGTCAGGCTGGATCCTATGATGTGGACCTACTATTCCATAGCTAACTCTGTAAATTGTCCTTTAATCTTAGCTTTAAAGTCTTGTTGGGTCCACGTGTCCTAGTTCCCTCACGTGCGTGTGCACCTAAAGGCCATGTCAGGGATCGCGTTTTTGCATGCGCACATGCATGCTCAGGTGACGTGCTATGACACGCATCATTGCACGGGTGCACCTTGTATCATGGCGCGTCTCAGCTCCCAGGGCACCCCGTGCACCCTGGTCGAGCCAGGACCCATGCCCTATGTCACGCGCGCACTTGACGGCTGCTCCTGGGACAGTGTACACGCTGTCGTATGCCCGAAATCCATCCCTGGGACCTTGTCCCAAGTGCACATGGTGCTTGGCATCCTTGGGACACCTGGCTCGTGCAGGGTTGTCTGAGCCATTTTGGGACGTTTTTCGGCCAAGAAATCCGGCTGGAAAATGTCTGAGAACGCTAGATCCAGCCTGGATCTAGCTTAAAAGGGGAAGAACCAAGAGAGAGAGAGAGAAGAACAGGCTTACCTGGGCAGCTTGGGGATGCCCTTTGCCGGTGATAGAGTCCCTACTTCCGTCTGTAACTTCCTACTCACCGAAAAACTTGAAGAAAGGGGAAAACCCCATTGCCAAGATCGGAAAGAAGAGAGGGCATAGAGGAAAATGGCAATGGCCGACTTGACTTGGGCTTGGCCATTGCCGAAAAACGCAGAGGATGGGTTTTGAGACGGGTTTCCAATTTTGCCGGAAACCCCAGTCTCAAAACGACTGGAAAAATCGTGTTTTTGGAGAGGAGGGATGGGGCTTTTTATAGCCCTGCTATGGCGGTGCTGCCCTTGGCGGTGGTAGAATCCTCTAGAAAAATCAGGATCGAGGGTTTCTGGAGGATTCTTGAGGTTGAAGACGATAGGGGGTGCCATTATCAAAACGGCGCCCTGCATTTTTCGTCCTTTTACGTTTTTTCTGTTTTATTTTTAGAAATACCCCTGTCTTTAAACGGTTGTAACTTCCTCATACGAACTCCGTTTTGGGTGATTTTTGAGGCGTTGGATTCCATTTTTTGAGTAGAATACAATGGTACTAATTTTTCTCACAAATTATTTCATTTACTATTTTAAATAAAATAAAAATTCAACTCAGGTTATTTCCTATAAAATGTCCAATTTTTGTCAAAAATAGCGTAAATTGCTCGGGCATTACAAAATCCAAGTTATTTTCCCATTGACATTGGTTAAGGTCTAAATACATCTTGACATGAGGATTGTATTAACCACTTTAGAAAGGAACCTAACTGATAAGCAGTAGTCTAAATTGTATAGGAGTTGTATAAATTTAGGTCTAAATGCTACCACCCTACACATTAATTAAGGATTATCAATTCAGCTTATTAGGAAGCTAATATGATTGGTCATGCATCATTTAGCTTTGGAATAGCATTTTGGTTTCATCACATAGTTAGGTTTTCATAAAAATCACATAAAAAACAACAATACTATTATTTTTACTTCTAATCCATTACCTCATGAGGATAGGTATGAGACCGAGGCAAAATATATTCCTGATTTGTCCAATAAAATTAATAATCAATTAGATAAGATAATTGGTAAGTGTGATAAGATAATAGTTAGAATGGATAGTGAAATGGATAGGTTCCTTAAGCAAACTACTGAGACATATCAACAACCCTAGTATGAAAATTCCTATACTGAGTCATGTCACCACCCTCAGTATAATAAGGACTATACCTATTCTGACCCGAACTATCCCCCTTCTTCATGGCCATCGAGCTCCACATTCAATGATTATTTCTAGGAGCTAGTGGATGCACCTACTACATTCGTACACCCTATCAATTACAATTATCTTGAGATAAACTACCAAGCTTATAATGGAAGGGCTAGGCATTGTGAATAATAATGGTCTCAAAATTATCAATTGTATCAAGAAGAACCATCATGGTCCCACCCTGACTAACCTTACTATGATTATATTGAATTTTTGGGATAATCATCATGGTTCCAAGTTGATTAATCCTTTCCCAGTACTTCAATGCCACAACAATATGGCCTTTTAAGTCGTTGCCTCTAGCATAGAGGAAGCAAATTAAAAGAGACCTTTAGGTTATACATGAGTCGACTAAAAATGTTGTGATGTGATGGTCAATTCCATGATGTATTTATGGAAAGGGTTGAGGAATTGAACCAATTAGGGAGGAACCATTTATTACTAACAATAGGATAGGACTATGTTATGATCATTTTGAGCTAAAGAGTTTTCAACCATCTTTGCTTATTGATAATGATGATAGGATGGAGATATCTTATGAACCTTTTGAGCCTTAGAATTTTTCACCATCCTTACCCATTGTTACTGATAATAGGATGGAAATTGCAAATGATCATTTTGAGCCACAAAATCCACAACCATCCATAGAAACCTCTGACTCATATTTACTCGAGCCATGCCCTATTCCTATTTATGATTATGATAAAGAGACATCCATTGAAGAAAAGCATGAATCCTTGGCAACATCCAACCTAGATCTTTAAAAATGTTTCCTACTTATTTTTATGAATTTGATGAAGACACGTCTATTGAAGAGGTGAAGGAATTGTTGGAGACTGTGCATTAATGAACACTTCTCAATGGCAAACCCTAGTAGAACCCCCTATAGAACTTAAAATTTCAACTAAGCCTTGCAACCTAGAAGGTGTACCTGATTGGGACCTATATACTTTATTTGAACACACATCAAGTAGTAATTTAGGTCCATTTAAAGCCTCACTTGTGCCACATTGCAGCACAAGAAGAGTCAATTAATGTACTAGCCCTATATCAACCAACTCTAGGATACACAATAGAAGATAGTTAGGGTGTAAGCCTCACCATGGTAATACTAGAACCACCTTTTAGAATAGTGCAGAGTCAACTTATACCCTAATTTCAGGACAATGGTCAATGTTATCCCTCAATTTGGTCAAGAAGATGACCATTCGTCCTCATATGGTCACACAAAATGTAAATTCATGGTAGTTCACAATGTCATCATGTTACCACCACCTTAGTTTTTGAGGTGAAGGAATTATATTGATTATCATGAAACACTAAAAATTGGGGATCATCAATGTGGTCCCAATAAATTTACAATCGTGGTGGTCTACTGTGTTATATTGTTACCACCAGAAAAAATTTTAAGGTGGAGGAAATATATAGAATATCGTGAGATTCTAAAGTGGTGTAAGAAATCTTGATCATTTCATGGTTAGAGTTAGGTTCAAAAAAATTAGGTTAATTGTAGGATATGTCTGGCTAAAGAAGTAAAACTTATTGCTCATTGGGAGGCAGCCCAAGTTTCTTTTCAAAAGTCTCAATGTTCTGCATCACCATTCATCATATAGGTTTCCTATATTTCAAAACTTTGAGCACAATGTTAGTTTAGGTTGGGGGCTATATATGCATGAAATTTCTAAGCTTTTCTTGCACTTTTTAAATTTTTGAAAAAAAAATGATAAGTTCCTTTATAAAGTCGAGAATTTAGATTTTATAAATATTCAACTATCTTTGAACTTTAGCTTATTAGTAGATTGGCATACAATTAGTTCGCCATTTTCTTCTTTTTGTAAAGTATCTCATGAAAAATTAAATTCAAAATATTAATTGCACAAAATAACTATACATATAGTTTAAGTTGAAGAGAAAATATAACTTAGAAATCCTAATGAAGATTTGTGGAGACATATAATTTAAGTGAGTTTGGAGCCATTCTTCCTTTTCTGAGGGTTATTCACAAATTCAAAATTTTCATCAATGGACATTAGTTCTTAGTCGGTCTCATTATTCTTCATCTTGCTCAATTATTGAGAAATCATAAAAAAAAACTATTCACATATCTCTTAAGTTAATGATCATTTTTAATTCATATGAAACTCAGGAAATCATAGAGGCTGTCCTTGGTAAAACCCCAAGCCTTTAGCCTTCCTCAAGTTATTTTCCACTAGTTAGCCATTGAGCCTTTAAAATATGAGAATTTTCTTTATTAGCTAAAAAACCTTTAACTATATTGAACCCCTATAATATATCCATTACCCATTTGTTTTGGAAACATGTAGAGAAGATTGAAGAACATCTTGAAAAAAGTATGAGCAATACAATTCAAGAGACGAACATCAACAAGGTTAAAAAATAGAAAAAGTTCAAAAAGGCTATATAAAGTGAAGTGGAAAGAAAAGAAAGGGATAGCTAATGAAAAAAAATAATGTTCATTCTTGTAAGGAAAAATGGAAAAGTTGTGAATACATTGATATAAGACCTTTACATATTTTTTAGATAATGGTTGTTTACCTTTATGCCCATTCTTTTGATAACCCTTCTTAACTTGACCTTCGGAGAAGTATGGCTTGGATATGGCTATGCATGAGTAGGGAATTTGGTATAGTGTAACATTTCTAATAATTGATGTCCTTCCATGAGACCATTACTATTTTTTTTGAAGTTATCGTTCTTTTTTATGAAATATGTAAGATTTTTGGACTTGATGAAGAACATTATACTCACATATTAATGAGAGATTGAAATCTTTTTGAGCGAGAAGAATATCCTATGAGAATTGAAGTCAAAGCATACATTTGGATGGTAATTTAGGTTATATTTGACTTGGAAACTATTGATTATATATATTTGCTATAGCACACACTCACTCTCTAAGGTTTAACAAAATAATGAGATATCTTTGGCATAGGGGTAGGATTTTGAACCTTTTTGTTCATCATTATTAACAATCTAAAAGTTAGGTATTTAATGTAAGTTGAAAAGAAGATGATTTTATCAAAAGAATAAAGGACTTTCATAAAAAAAAATTGAGAATTTTGTGGGCAGATTCATTGGAAACCATTAAGAGCCAAACTCATCCACCTAGGTAACCTAACGATTTAAGGGCTTGTTACAAATGCTAAATGCAATCTTGAGTACCTATGAAAGTGGTAATTTGTATTAATTTTATAAAATAAATTTTTATGTGTTTTGCTTGAGACTAGCAAAATGCTGTTGGGGGGTATGATGAGTGTCCAATTTTGTACAAAATTTGCCTAATTAGTTCCCATGTCTTATAACTTATAGTGTTAATTAGGGTCTTTTGGTAAAAAATAATAACACTTGTATTTTTTACTTAATAAATCAAATATTTAACAATTTGTATGTTTAGAGGCTAATCCTGGGTAAGTATATGAATAATTATATATTTTTAAGAATTAATTAGAGTTTTTCATCTTTTTTAGGAAGTGAGATGATGATCTGACGACTGAGATCGATCAAGATCAAAAGATCAAGTCAAGGCCTAAATGTCATCAATAATGGTGAGATCAAGGATGAAGATCACCTTGGGGAAAGCAAAGGATGGAATTGGAGACATTAAAGGTGACTAAAGTGGGTCCATGTACAAGCCATGCAAAATCCACTACCTTTGCATGGAATTCACTCAAGTCACCTAAGCCATATAAGCTATGAAGAAGGTGACGAACTAAGGAGCCTAGCCAAGTGCTATAAAGCCAAGCCAAATGAGCCCTCAAAGTAAGCCATCAAGCCATATGAGCTAAGCTACATGGAAGGCCATGATTGGAGGAGAATATAAAGCAATTATCCATGCCAAAATTGGGTTTTTTAGGAAGATAACTAGAGGACATTTAAGTCAAAATCCAAATAGGTAAGCATGCATGTGGACCAATAGGACAAACCTACATCCACCCTTTCCTTTCCTATTCCTTTCCCACCTCATCTCTCTCTCCACCTCACCATCTTGCATTTTGCAATTTCTTAAGGGGGTAGACACACCTTCCTAAAAAGGTGGTCCTCCAACCTTCTTAAACTGCCACTTCCCCCTAAGCAACCAATTCTAAATGACCACCTCACCTAAGTCAATCAAACCTTCTAAAAATACCACTTTACCCAAGCAACCAATTCTAAATGACCGCCTCACCTATCTAGTTAATCACACCTTCTAATTACTCCTTATCCCTTTCTTCTTATCTTTCCCTCCATCTCCATCTCCACCTCTATCTCTTTCTTTCCCTAGCCACCAAGCATTTCACATGAGGAACATTGGAGGAATGGAGTTCCAATTAACCTACTAAAAAGGTGGTGCCTCCTTTCTCCTTCATCTTAAGATGCCTTAACTGGTTGCCCTAGGTGCCCACATTATCCTATCTTCTATACTCATCATTTTCACCTCTCATTTTTCATCCAAGGGCATCCATATCATTCCACCTCACCTTTTCCTCCTTATCTCTTCTCTCTCCCCTACTCTCCTCCCATCTCACTTGCTATTTCCTAGGGCTATGCACAATTTTTACCATAGGGAGATGCCCCTTCTTATAAAGGCAGTGCCTCCCACCTTGCACCCACTTAAGTCTCCAATATGGAGGCCCTAGATTCTTCTTCATATTGACCCTTAGATTTCCTCCCTTCATCTGCACCTTAGGATCACTTACTACGAAGATTTGGAAGTGCCAAAGCATATAAAAATAAGGGAGGAGATCCACGCAGAAGACAATAGGGTAGAAGGGGAGAAGGCACCTTCCTAAGAAGGAGGCATCTCCACCCTCCTCTCCTTCCCTTCCCTTCAACGCACTCCCCCTTTCTCTTTCCCTTCTTGCATTACCCCTGCTTTGTTCCAGCCATCCAAGCTCTCTTCCTTGATGCTGTTTTGTCCTTGCTTTCCACTCAAATGTTCGGGCTAGTTCCTTGTTTATTTTCATTCTTGTTGCTTTGCTTGCTTCTTAATTCCATATTTTGAATTCTAACTTTGATTTCTTTGTTTTTCTTAGTTGCTTCCCTCTTGATTTCAACCTCAGATCATTGTATTCAAGAATGAAAACTCTCTTGATGTGATAGCCAAGAGCGTAGTCCTTGGATCAAGTTATTTTGTTCCTTCAAGTGATTTGAATCATCATCTTTTCCTTGCTTCATTCCACATTTTCCTCTATTTTTTTGTGGTTCACCATTGGCTTAAACACATGCTAGTTGAGATTTTAGTGTTGGACTAAATTGAAAAAAATTGCAAGTAGTTCTTTGACTATGTTTAGAGGTTTGAATGGTGTGCAAACTCTGTGGAAAGTGCGCACCACACTTGTAACAATCTTTCATCAATAAAATCCAATTTTTTTTCTCATGTTAATGATCTTGAATATGGTGCAATATGAAGTTTTAATTGCTTTAAATCTTGTTTTCATGGTTATGATTTATGCTCTTCCACACTAACTTAGTTTGCATTTAAATGTTGAATGCACCATGCTAGTGTAACTTTCAATTAGATTTGACGCACATCATTCATAGTTTCATGAATCTTAATCACTTGATTCCTTAGAACCCATGTAGATTTTTAAGTTGTTCAGTTAATGTTTGCTTTAGATTCACTCATACAAATTTTTTATTCAAGCATACTAGTTTCTTCCCACTTCATAAACCATGCACACAACCCTAGTTTGCATTTAAATGTTGAATGCACCATGCTAGTGTAACTTTCAATTAGATTTGATGCACATCATTCATAGTTTCATGAATCTTAATCACTTGATTCCTTAGAACCCATGTAGATTTTTAAGTTGTTCAGTTAATGTTTGCTTTAGATTCACTCATACAAATTTTTTATTCAAGCATACTAGTTTCTTCCCACTTCATAAACCATGCACACAACCCCATGGGTCATCTCATGGTTTTGAAGGGTATTTCATTAGATGGTTGCTTGTTTAATTAATTCTCTCCTAGATTCCATGCATTAGTCAAGTTATTTTTCATGCATTAGACAAGCTAGGTTCATGGACACTTTTCTTTATTAAGTTTCATGCTTATTTCATTGATTTAGTTGCATACAAGGTTAGATAGTTGTGGTTAGGTTTTTCTATGTTTAATTGCATGTTCCCTTAGGTTTAGAAAGGTTCCATATTGAGATTTAAAAGGTTCTAATTTTAGAAATTTTCTAATTCCATGCATTTTTAGCTTACATCCTTAATTTAGGTTAAGAGTACTCTTTTTCTAAGTTAAATAGTTTAAGGGTCCACTTAACACACAAACTGTATGATTCCTTGTGGGATCTACCCCACTTGCGTGCTTATGATATAACCATTTTGTGTGCTTGTGAGTTATTTAAAACATCACAATAGGGGTAAAATTTGCAATTCTATGTATTTTTTCATTTGTAACTTGGACTTGCAAAATAGTAGAATTAACCTTAGTTAGTGATAATTAAGTCTTTTCAAGGGCTAAAACCTTCTAAATATAGATATATGGATTTTATATTTCTGCATGTATCAAATACTTGTAGACTTAGATTTTCCTAGTCCTTGAGAAAAACTATGGAAATCTAAAAAGAAAAAAACCAAATCCTAACCACTTTCATCGATGCTCTTATTTACATTTAGCATATGCAAAAAGGCTTTAAACCCCTAGGTGCAAACATTTTTAAAAATCTTATGAAAGTCCTTCATGTTTCTCAAAGAATCTTCTTATATTTATCTTATATTAAATTCTTAACTTTAACATGCTAAATATGTTTCATTAATTAATTAAATCTTAGAAAGTGAGTGTGTGTGATATAGCTACTATATATATATACAATTATCAGTCTCCTAGAAAATTATAACCTAAATTATCATTGAAATATATGTTTTGACTTCAAATCTAACATGATATACTTTGACACTCAAAAAGAAGACACTTAGAAAGGGGTAAATCTCTCATTAATATATGAGTAGAATAATGTTCATCAAGTCCAAAATTCTCACATATTTCATACAGAAGAATGATAACTTCGAAAGAATAGGACAATGGTCTCATGAAAGCATATGAACTATTAAGGAATGTTATACTGTAATAACCCCAATTTTTGTAATTGATTGAGAAAATCAATAAAGTTTGAGTTTCAAATATTTCGGGTTGAAATATTAGGGTTATTTAGAATATACTTTTTATAAAAGTATAATCAAATCATAAGACATGTAAAATTCAAATTAAATTTAGAAAACCCTTCAAAATGATTGTAAGCACAACAAATTCCAAATTTGGATAAGAAATCCTTAAGTTTCTTCATTTCTTGGACAAAAGGGGTAAAATAGTAATTTTACCCAAAAATCAAAATCTCCCAAAAATCAAAATATGAGACATCAAAATTTAGAATGTACTGAGAAATATGAATCCAACGCCAGTAAGTACACTCAAATCCGAGATCATAGGAATAAAACCAAAAATTTTATACATAAATGGCAAAACGGTCTTTTTATACCATGTGGGGCCCACAAGGGACCCAAAAACCAATCTTATCAGCAGCCCATGTGAAGTCATGGGTAAACAAACATCAGCTGGTCTTGGGGAAGAAAAATGGGGCATGGGGAAGAAAAAATGGAGCATGGGAGACTTTCATGCCATTTAATAATAAAAAACTAAAAAATTATAATCATAAAAAAAGACCCAAAATGCCAATAAATACAACCCCAAAAATCCTCATAAAATCCCCACAAAATTTTCTTCACTCTCCCTGAAAAGTTAGACCTAGATCCCTCCCCCAAAACCCAAAATTTCCAAGAGATATCTCTCTTTTCAATTTGTTTTTCTTTTTAGATTGAAACAAGAGACCTAAAATCAATTATGCACTCTGTTCCAGATCTAATTTGATCAATTACACCATCCAAAACTTCCCAACATATCTATTCTACAAAACCCCCAAAGAAATTTCAAGATCCAACGGTTCAAACAACAGAAATTTGCAAGAAAGGTGGATCTTAGGCCATATCTTCATCAACAACGTATTCTTTTAAATTGGGCATATAACCGAGGTTTTTTCTCCAAACAGGTAGGTGGAAATACTTTCCATAGATGTTTAATACTGTTTTATGTAATTTTTAGTTGACTGTAATTTATTTTGGTACTAGAAAGATAAAAATCAAGTAAACAATAAAACCCTTAATTCTAGATGATAGAGTACTTAGATGAAAATTCTGACTATACCAATCAATCCAGAAGGGTCCAAAACCCCTAGGGTAGAATTTTCACCAAGATCAGAGACGGTTTGGGCCCTTAATTGAGAGGGGAATGATTGGACGGTCCAAATGGAGTGTCCGATCTCCTGATCGGACGGACAACGTCCTGCGTGCATCCATGCATGCCCCGTGCGGGCGCTTCAGAATTTTGTCGTAGCGGATGCGCCCAACAAACCAAGCGTGTTCCGCCTAACTAATCTAGGCCGTCCGTTCCCTGGACCCAGATCAAATCTAAGCCCTAGGAAAGACTGTGACCTTTCAGATTTTGGAGTCATCTGAACTATAATAGTTGAGGAAAATAACATCAAATTATATGAATGAGTTGAAAGAACAACTTTTTAAGGATATGGAGTGATTATAGCAATTTACATTATGAGAGTAACAAATTTCTTTTAGGAAAAGAAAAGGGAGGAATCAATATAAGGATGCATAAATGATGTTGAGGAAATTAAGTATCCTTTTTCTCTATAAGGATGAGCATTTTCAAATTTATTATTAATTGGGAATTGGAAATGCAACGTCAAAGTATAAAATCAAAAACAAATTTTAAAGTTCTATGAGTTAGATAACAGATGTTCATGAATTTGAGGAGAATGAAATATATTGAATGAAGTGGTAATGATATATGGAAATAGATTTCAAGAAATCAAGAGCATTCAGGGGATATATGTTAGACACTTACAAAACTTGTCTTGTAAGTGTACATGTGATTAAAGAAAGCAAAGTTTAGGTTATATAAATTTTAAGGATAGCATGGAATTTGACCCAACAAAGGTGGAATATGAGATCAAAATATGAAATGACAATGACAATTAGAGAAATATATCTCTTATTGATTTTATAACATAAGGGCATTCTTTTAGTGAAGTTTTGCCATTGGTTACATAAATCCTAAATGGGTTGATAATAGATTGTTGAGAATTAAAGACTAGTTGATAAATTATGGTGTTTGTAAAGATTTGAGAAGGGATGATTACAAAGTCAATATGGACTCTTTTAATTGAAATTATCAAGAATATTGCGAATAAAGAGTTAGTATGATATGATAAAGGCTATGAGGTATGCTTTGAAAGAAGCATAAGGAAATGCAAAATCTAAAAATTTTGAAGCCTATGACATATAAATATATATAAGAGGAAAAGAGATAAATATTATCATAGATTGTGAGAATGTTCTAAATATTGTTCTAAATATGAGAAAGAAATAACAAAAGAGGATCAGGAATATATATGTAGAGTTAAATGACACTATCTTGGATGGAAAAATGTTGAAAGTCAAGTATTATGAATAAAATGGCACTCAAAGAGTGTTAAAAAATAATGGATGGGAATGAGGAAAGATTCATTACAAGGAAACTATTATTCAAGGATAGAATTTGACAAGAAGTTGTCAATAGAAGGAAATAGTAAAGAAGTATGAACTGTAGAAAAGAAATAAAGTATGCACTTCCAAATAATGGAAGAATAAGAAAAGAGAAAATTACTTCCAAAGATTGGAAGGTTGTTACAAAGAACAATAGTTGAAGTTATAGAATCTAATCAATATGTATTATAGGAAGTCTAAGGACTAGACATAGTAGGAAAGCTATGTCCAAACTTTATATGTTGATACATAGTAGGAAAGCTAGGTCAAAACTTTATATCAAAAGGAATGAGGATGAGCAACAGAAGGTATAATGGAAAATTGTGAAGTATGGAAAGATTGGTGAAAATTACCAGTCAAGTGAAATGGAATGTTTTTTTTTTAAAGGAATGGTATAACTCAATAAGAGTTATTAATACCTTTGGGGAAATTCTAGTGCATTATTAAGGTTAGTCATGGATGAGCATTTTAACCTTTGAGAAAAAGGGTAGTATAGAAAAGGAACAAAAGGAAATGGGATTTCCATAAGTGGCAAGGCCACATGTGTAAGGCTATGAAAGAATTGTGAAAGCTCCTAAGTGATTTGTATTACAAATTTAGAGGACGAAATTATTGTTGTAATGACCCCAATTTTTGAGATATTAAAATCCCATGAAAAGTTCAGTTTTAAAGATAAGGGCATTTTGGTCATTTCACTAGTTTCCTCACTAAAACCCAGGAATTTGGTCCTAAAAATGGTTCCATTAGATGCGTCTCGGAAAAAGGAATCCAACGAGACCAAAATCACCCAAAACGGAGTTAAAATGAGCAAGATAGGGCCCTTTGAAGTTCAGGGGCAAAACTGTAAATTTTCCAAAAACGATTTAACCTGAAAAACACAGGTGCCCGTTTTGATACGGGCACCCCGTCGTCTTCAACCTCCTAGAGGTTTCTGGAACGGCGGTGTTTCAAGAAGAAACCACCGCCATTCCAGAGGGTTCCCCACCGCCATTCAAAGGCGGTTAGAAACCCTCCAGAACCCTCTGTAAAAGCTCTATAAATAGAGCTCTTGGGTGCCTCTAATGGTAGCCCAAAAGCCTTGGAGAAAACCAGTCGTGAAGCAGTGACCAAGGGGGGAAAATGTGGAGAGAAAACCACCCACGAAGCAGGTATGCTCCAAAACTCCCCAAACCCATCTCACCCACAGTCCTAGGCTTGGTTTCCCTAGGTTTTTTCATGAAAAACCATAGAGAATAGGCCTCTAGGGAGCCACCAAGGACCCTGGGACGTCCCCAGGGTCACACGGGTTCCTCAGGGACGAACCAGGGCATCCCAAGGACGCCCCGGTCCCCCAATGACGGAGACGGCCCGCTCCAGACGAGACGCGTCGAACGCGTCTGAGAAGAAAACCAACGGGCGCGTCCGTGGACGCGCCAGCTAAAGAGAAGGACAGGCGGATATGAAGAGCGCGTCTTCAGACGCGCCCGCTGAGGTGCGCCACTCAGACGCGCAGCGCGCTAGCGCACGGTATTTTTTGGTTCCTTAAGGAAGCTAGGGCGCACGTCGCAGACGCGCAGCGCCCTAGCATTCCCTATTTTTGTCTTTAAGACTCTATGTATATACAAAATTAAAATGCTTATAACTTGAGATCTAGAGCTCCGATTGAGGCGCCGCAAAAGGCATTGTGTCTGTATCGACGACATGGATACATCAAAACTATAAAATCCCTGATCAAGGCCCAATCAAAGTAGGGCATGACCCTTAGAATAGGGTGGTGGCACGTGACCGCTAAGACTCTGGAAAACTGAGAATACCAAGGCCTAGTTAGGACCTTAGGACACCCATAGGCATAGGGATGGACCCCTAATGCCTAAGTAATGAGACCCAAATGCTCTAAACCAATCAAAGATAGGTTAAACTAACCTTAAGTCCCCAAACCATGTTCAGGAGTGTACGAGGACAAGAGGGTGAACGCGACCTAGTCAGGTAGGTGCTCTATCACTATTAGATTCTTTTAAAAGAACTATTGATATTTGAGAACATATGTTTTAGATATATGACTTGATTTGCATGTGATTAGCATGACTTGATTCAGCATGCATATGATAAACGTTTTGCACATAGACATGTTTAGTAAATGATTGCATATACATTATGCACATGTATGTTTTGCAAACTATTGCATGCATTGCACGATTTTTGAGTATCAAGCTCTTGCAAAGATTGCATGTCCTTAAGGGTTACCAAAAGACGCTGGAGTGCCCAAAAGACGCTGGGTAGGCAGTTGTGAGGGCCAGGCAGTTGTGAGGGACCCAAAGAGGACTGGTTTTGAACAGAGGTTTTTGGCTTATGTGATCGTTCATGATTTGGGCTAGTAAGCTCGTGGGTGCTATGCCGAGGGGTGTGGGTTGGCCACCCAGCCTCTACCACTATTAGGTGGATGGGTACCACGCCCAAAAAGGGCATGTCCCTGCTTCGACTGCATGTGGTACAGGGGGCTACCACTAGTGTCACGGCACTGGGTCGAAGTGTCATATGCCCCGTGGAGGTATATGATCCTGTGTCCCTAGGTACCCGGGGACCACATGGCAGTGAGGTCGTGGGCATAGTGGAACCCTATGGTTTCGTGGATTTATGTGCATTACATATGGCATGATATAAGGTTGGTCGACCATACCATACTAAGAGGTCCATGAGTTGGACTCCATGAGGCATCTATTGCATATCACGATGACATCATATATATATATATGATACTTTCACCTTTGGATTATGTGATCTTTTAAGTTATAAGAATTTCAGTTGATTTTGGATTCTTATACTGATGTTGAACCCGAGTATTCAAACGTACGCATATTTTGAATTTCAGTTGATTATGGATTTTCATACTGATATTGAACTCGAGTATTCAAACATACGCATGTTTTGAATGAGCATATGATTTTGAAACATCTCATGCATTTATAAAACTAGTAGTGATAGGCCCTACTGAGTATATTATATACTCACCCAATCCTTAACATTTTTCAGACATCAGTAAGTACTCAAGGACAGGGTACGTCCGTATATATCATGGTTCAGGACAGCTTAAAGAGGACATCTATGTTAGTGCTATGAGCAAGTGAATCCAAAAGGAAACAAATACACATGTAAGTAAGCTCTCAACCCTCTGGACATGTGTTTGTACTTAGTCACAATTGGGCTGTGCATTGTGACTGGATAGACCTGGGGAAAAAGCATTTGTGATTTCTAAAGTTGTTCAGAAACTACCTTAGTTGTTGTGAAAACAAATGACACTCGGGGTTTTCAAAATGAATTCCAAATAAAAGATTTTTCCGCTGCATTGCACTATTTTTTTCAAAACGGGATCCCACCTTAGGAATTTAGATTTTTCATCTAAAAATGCATGAGAAAACCCGGGTCGTCACAATTGTAAGGGGGGAAGATTGTAATAACCCCAATTTTTGTAATTGATTGAGAAAATCAATAAAGTTTGAGTTTCAGATACTTCGGGCTGAAATATTAGGGTTATTTAGAATATACTTTTTATAAAAGTATAATCAAATCATAAGACATGCAAAATTGAAATTGAACTTAGCAAATCCTTCAAGATGACTGTAAGCACGACAAATTCCGAATTTGGATAAGAAATCCTTAAGTTTCTTCATTTCTTGGACAAAAGTGGTAAAATAGTAATTTTACCCAAAAATCAAAATCTCCCAAAAATCAAAATATGAGACATCAAAATTTAGAATTTTCTGAGAAATACGAATCCAATGCCACTAAGTACACTCAAATCCGAGATCATGGGAATAAAACCCAAAATTTTATACATAAAGGGCAAAACAATGTTTTTACACTATGTGGGGCCCACATGGGGCCCACAAGGGACCCAAAAACCAATCTTATCAGCAGCCCACGTGAGGTCATGGGTTAACAAACATCAGCTGCTCTTGGGGAAGAAAAATCGGGCATGGGGAAGAAAATATGGAGCATGGGAGACTTTCATGCCATTTAATAATAAAAATAAAATATTATAATCATGAAAAAAGACCCAAAATGCCTATAAATACAATCCCAAAAATCCTCATAAAATTCGCACGAAATTTTCTTCACTCTCCCTGAAAAATTAGACCTAGATCCCTCCCCAAAAACCCAAAATTTCCAAAAGACATCTCTCTTTTCAATTTGTTTTTCTGTTTAGATTGGAACAAGAGACCTAAAATCAATTAGGCACTCTGTTCCAGATCTAAATTGATCAATTCCACCGTTCAAAACTTCCCAACATATGTATTCTACAAAACCCCCAAAGAAATTTCAAGATCCAACGGCTCAAACAACGAAAATTTGCAAGAAAGGTGGATCTTAGGCCATATCTTCATCAACAAGGTATTTTTTTAAATTGGGCATATAACTGAGGTTTTTTTTCCAAACAGGTAGGTGGAAATACTTTCCATAGATGTTTAATACTGTTTTATGTAATTTTTAGTTTACTGTAATTTATTTTGGTACTTAAAAGATAAAAATAAAGTAAACAACAGAACCCTTAATTCTAGATGATAGAGTGCTCAGATGAAAATTCTGATAGCACCAATCGATCCAGAAGTGTAACACCCAGGATTTTTAAGACAATTTTTTTTTTTTTATAATGGCATTTTAAATAAGAGCATTTGGGATCCCATGAGAAAAGATTTATTTAACATTTTACTAAACCTATCTTAAAACTCCGGGTGTTAATTTTTCCTTTCTCAAAATGGCGTACATGTAATTTAAACATAAATAAATAATCCGTGTAGAAATCAATGTCAAATAAATAGGCGCCTTTATTTTAAATCAAATATACGTCCAAAAGACAATAATAATATGGCCCAGGGTCTATCCATCATAACATCCCATATAAATGTCCAACATATGTCCAAAGATCTAAATCACATCCCAATATAAAATATGCAGTCCATAATAAAAATCCAAATGATAATCCTGTTTAATGACTCACATCACTGTCTAACACTATAGAAAAATGGTCTTCAGCAGCTCTCACGGCTTCTCAACAGCCTTGCCTTTCCTATTATCGCACTTGAGATCTAAGGCATTGCAAAACAAAGCAATGCCTCAGCAAGCTATCGCTTGTGTAGGTACATAGACAATTAATGTAATAAATGAAAGAAATAATGAACAACACTGATAAAAAGTCTAACACTTATGAAAATAGTGATATCATAATGCCATGTTCAAATAAATGCCAATTTATTCCATATGCTAAAACATGCAAATCATAGAGTTAAAACATGACATGAATCAATAAAATGGAGCATACAACAAGAATAAGGGCACCCTAAGGTAATGGGTCCCATCACATCGCACTAACATCACTGATCAGGAGTACACGTAGTCAACCTCTGAGTGTCGTCACACCCAGGCATATCATCCATAACCATGCTCATCATACATGCACACATAATAAGAATATGGGCCATCATGCTGCAGTGGCAACCCTCCATGGGTATCAACCACCGCCGCTCCCCGTCGACACCATAACGGGAGACTTAGCGTCTGTCCCCATGGAAAGGCTTAGACCGGTAGTGTGGACTATCCATGTTACCAAACCCCTACTGAATGCCATCTATGGGCAAGTGTCTATCATATCACAAACTCATCACATCATAATCTCGGAAGGTGGGTGGCCGGCCCTATCCCTCCTAGCATGACGCCCACCGGGCGAGAGCACCCGTCATCAAATATAAAACACGGAAATCATATGTATATGCTAAAACTCAAGAGCACTTATAGCTTGCAATCCCCAAGACATGCCCCTCATCCTAGGGTTAGCCTATAAAAGGACCAGCTAATAAGCCTCTATTCTCATTTCCATGTAAATCCATGTATTTTCTATATATACAATAAGAAATAAAACTCTAATTAAGCATAACAATAAGTTTATTCAGTAAAAGATTTCAATTTGGAATAACCATCCTGTATGCAATGTCACATGAAATCCACGGTAAATAATAATTGCATTTTAAAACACAATCACACATGATGCTATGTTTAAACATGGTTCAAATATCAAGGAAAAACATTAGTTGTCGTCACCTACCTCAGTGTGAGGCCACTATCTTGCTAATAACTCCCTTTAATTGGTATGTTCAAGTGCACCTGTACATGTCACATCACTATTTTAAAATTTTTCTAAATAAAAAGTGGTCATTTCTAAGTTTTTAAGTTAAAACTAGGTCCGCGTCGTCAATACGGTCACAACCCCTCTTCCGGATCGTGATTTGGACCTCTCTAGCTCCCAAAAATCAAGTTTTAGTGAAAACTACCCTCAAATGGGGCTTGCCGGACCACCATAAGGTGGTTTAAACCGCGCGGCACCCTTTTCCGCCGGTTTACACCGGCTTGTACCGGCGCCACGAAGACGCATGCTGACGCAGACGTCACATGGGACGCGCCGCGTCCCGGTCCCACCGCGACAGCCAACCGGGGCCTTCCCGCACGCGCGCGGCGCCGCGCACGCGTGAGAATACGACGTCGTGTGACGTCGTCCCTCGGGCGTCACCGAGTGCGTCCTGGCGTCAGCGCCAGGCGCCGACGCCGTTGACGACGCCAGAGTAGATGACCGGATTCCGGTCGCCTCCGGCGGAGCTACAAAGCTCCGTTTTGCGTGATTTTTGCGCCATTTTCTTCAGAATTCTCTCTAGAATCCATTTATACCCTCCTTTTGCACTAATTTTTCCAAAAACCATGGTTTTTAAATGATTTTTCCCAAGTTCCTAAAAACATCCCCAGGTACTGGTTTTTGGGTTTTTTGGAGAAATCCACCGTTGGATCACTCCCAAATTTAAAGGGTATGCTCTTGGGTCTCTTGTGCACTAGTTGGACGGTGCGATTTTCAAATGGACTAGGTTTGATCCATGAAATCACGCTCCAACAGTAGTGTGCACACAGGTTCCTAAAAATCTGATTTTTCCTAATTTTTTAAATGTTTTTCCTAATTGTTTTTCTATTTAATAAATACGAAAAACATAGGTTTGAGGCTTACCTTGCACCTGGCCAGAGTTGCTCGTGTTGCCGGGGCTCTACTTGCCTGAAAAATCTAAGTTTTGCAGGGCTAGGGTTTTGCGTAGCACTCAGGGAAAACGCTCAAAGTGGAGCGTTTTGGCAACCTAGGGATGGTAGATATAGGCCTAGAGTCCTAGGGGAAGAGAACCTCTTCCATTCACGCCTCTTTCCATGGCTTCTCCGACGATTTTGCCGGATCTGGGTGCAGACGTGTGGAAGACGGGGGTGCCATTATCAATTTGGGCCCCTGTGTTATACGTTTCTGTCAAATGACAAAATTGCCCTTACAACTTCGACGGCTCATAACTCCCTTGTGTGAGCTCCGTTTTTCGCGTTCTTGGTGGCGTTGGACTCGTATCAATGAGCACTTTCAAATTATTATGTTTTCAAGAAAAAATTTCATCCATAAATTTTTATTTTAATTTATTTAATAATTTCCTATTTTATCTTAAAAATTAAGGATATTACAAGAAGTGTCCAAAACCCCTAGGGTAGAATTTTCACCAAGATCAGAGACATTTTGGGCCCTCAATTGAGTGGGGAATGATTGGCCGGTGCAAATGGAGTGTCCGATCTCCTGATCGGACGGACAACGTTCCACGCGCGTCCGTGGACACCCCATACGGACGCTTCCACATCTCATCGCAGCAGATGCGCCCAATGAATCGACCGCGTTCCGCGAGCGTCCATGCATGAGGAAGAACACCTTCTAATGGTGTTCAAGGACTCTTCTGATTCCTAAGCATGGTTGAGGATATCATTGGGTTTGTGGCATTTTGGGTTAAGGACTTGAGAAAAGCTTGGTTGTAGATTAGTTACTTAGGGTGAATGTAAGTGTATAGGCACTTATTGATGACACAACAAGGAGATTGTAAACTAGAGCTCAAGCTTGGAAAGGGCAAAGAGGAAATCTAAAGGGCCTTGTTCTTATAATGGCCACTTCAAGGAAGTCTATTTTCTTGTTTATTTATTTCATTCCTTGTAATTGTAATGAAGCTATTAATGACATTGTCTTTTCCATTCATTATTTAGGTTTAATTTAGTTTCTTTCCTTTCTTATTGTTATTTTGTTTTTGTTTAGTTTAAGTAGTTTTCTTGCTTTTATTTCATCATTTAGGTTTTTTTGTGTGGATTAGTGAATTAGTTTTAAGATTCGTCTCTTTCTTTCCTTGTTGGCTATGTTAGAATAAAGAAAATTAATAATTTAATTAACCCCCCAAAAAAGAAGAGGACGTCTAAAGAGCCATGTTAAGTGATTCCTATAGTGGCCACATCAAGGAAGTCTATTTTCTTGTTCTGTTTATATCGTTCCTTGTAATTCTAATTGTAATTAAGTTATTAATGAAATTGTCATTTTCATTCCTTAGTTAGGTTTAACTTAGTTTCTTTGCTTTCTTTTTGTTTAGTTTAAGTATTTTCCTTACTTTTATTTCATAGTTTAGGGTTGATTGTTTGGTTTAGTGAATTAGTTTAAGGTTCTTCCCTTTCTCTTTGTTGTTGTCTAGGTTAGAATAAAGTAACTTAATTTTAAGTAACCCTCATTTAACAAAGAGTCCTCATGGGATCTACCAGTATTTGCTACTTCTATACTCGAATAGTGACGTGCACTTTAGGTAATTATTAAGACACATTAGGGTCTTACTCAGGCTTTCCATTTCGACGTGTCCCTTAATGGTGTAGCATCAAACAATGGAGTTATCTATATCAAAATCTTCAAAACCAAAATGAGCTAAACAAGTATCAAGAGAATCAGTACTGTAGGACAATAGCGATAGTATACTTTGTACCTTATTTGCTTCATAGAAGTTCTTAGAGCCTATTGTCTTGTATTAAAAATGTTAAGCTTAATGTCCATGTTTCCAAAAGACAATTGCATGGTATCATTCATATAATTAATTATTGCATTTGATGTGACTAAGAATGGCCATCTCAAAATGACTAGAATTTGACTACCAAGATTTCCTATAGGCTATGTATCTAAGACTAAAAAGTATATTGAAAATATAAACTTATCAACCTTAACCTATACAGCCTCTACCACACCACAAGTAACTTTACCTAATCTATTTGCTAAGTGTAGTATGGTGGTAGTCCATTTCATCTTGCCCAAACCTATTTCCTTCTACATAGAATAAGGTAGTAGGTTAACACTTGACCCTAAATTAGGTAATGCCATACCAAATCTGTTCCCTAATCACACATGATATAGTGAGGAACCTAGATCTCTAGACATCAGTGTGATGTTGTGTTGTAGGATTGCTAGCTTGCTAGGTGAGATATGCTTTCTTTTGCACAAGATGTTTTCTCTTGTGTACAATGATTTTTTAGAAATTTGGCATAAGAAGGGGTGTCTTTGATTGCATGAAGTAATGAAATATTGATATTCACCTATTTGAACACTTCCATTAACTTAATCATAAATATTCTCCTTCTTAGCCATTCTAAGACACTAAGGAAATGAAGCCTTTGGAATATAATGTAGTTTACGATTAGGATAAGGAGAAGTAGAAGGTGACTATTCCTTCTCCTTTCTCTTCCTATTCTTCATAGGGCTCTTATTGTCCTCAACTTGCTCATTTTGCTTAGTTGACCCTACCTAATTATCTATTGCCTTTCCATTCCCAAGGGTAGCTAGGGATTGTGTTTGTTTTTTAAATGTCTTCTCATTCGAAGTGGTGTCAATCTATACTGGCCCTTATGGTTGAGGATAAGTTGACTAGGAAATTATCCTGTTTCTTATTAGAAAATGTAGTAGTTAATGGTCCCATTTGGTAATCCACTTGCACAACATATTTCAATCTTTTGTATTATACATAAACAAACTTAGGGTCTCTTCTAAAGATATATTTCTTCTATTGTGGAGGAAATAGCTATTTTGGAACTAGCTGTTGTGGAACTTGAGCTCTAGGAATAGTTAGAGTAAGAGGGATTCTGGATGGTCCTCTTATATTATAATTCTGAGACCAGGAAAAATTGGGATGCCTATGCCATCCTAAATTGTACATCTCAGAATAGGGATTATTGTTACAAGGATTTTTGAATGCATTTAATGCATTCACTTGCTCCAAAAAATCTTTAAGGAATATGAAGTTTTAGGGGCATGAAGTCGTAGGATGTCTTGTATTAAAACAAATTGAATAAACCTTAGGTGGAGATTGCATAGCAGATTCCCTCGCTAACACAACTTCTGCTAATTTAGTAAGAAGATGATAAATCTTATCCATCCTATCTATCAATATAGCTATTTTGTTATAGAGGTCAATAGTAGGCCCCATCTAATATTTATTGCCTTTCCTTTCAAGTTGTAAAAATCTTTCTATTCTAATGGAATGATCCCATTGCTGATAAATTTTAGATAAAGTTTCAAAGAATAACCATGCCTCCACATCACTCTTGGTCTTAAGTGCCCCACCACTATTGACATCAATTTTACATTAGTTCCACGGGGTTAGACCTTCATACAAATTTAATATTTGTTGCCATTTCTCAAAACCATGATGCAGACATTTGAGCAATAGGTCCTTCCACCTTTCCCAACGTTCATAAAAATGCTCACCCTCTTTTTGTTGAAAATTTATGACTTCTTTGTAGAGGGTGTTGGTTTTGTGAATTGGAAAGAAATTTCTTTGGGATTTTTTTTGTTAATTGCTCCCAATTAGTGACAGACCCTACATCTAAGGAATTTAGCCACGCTTACATTTATCCTTTCCAGAGAAGGGGAATAGCAGCAACCTAATAAAGTCATTATAAAAAAATTTCTATTTGAATGTACAACATTTATCATGAAATTCCTTGACATGATAGTAAGCATCCTCTTTATCCGGACCATAAAAGGTTGGAAAAAGTTAGATGAAACTCGATTTTATCTCAAAATACTCTGCATTAGTTTCAAGTAACTCTATACATGATGGGGAGTTAAAATGTATTGGCAATGAATAGTCTCTTAAGGGCTAAGCCTCTGCTACTTCATTGGCCATATTTGGCAAGGTATTCTAAATCTTCCTAAATTTTAAGTCCTTGCCAAAATTGACTCAACTTTGTATATAAAAAAAGACATTCATTATGTACAACAAAAGAATACTTCTACTAAAAAAAATTCTATGTACCCAGTCTAGGGAAACCTAAACTAGATAATGCAACCTACATCCTTATTGATGCCATCAAGCGGCACACAATAAATCCTACCCTATTTCAAACAAGTTGAAAGGTTGATTTTTCTTTATTTTCATTAGTGGCTTTTAGGTTACATCTAACCAAGGAAGCTCATCCACTCTTTCAAACTTGCCCTATTGTTAACCAATTAGATCAGATCTTGATCAACCACTTTATACCTCCTTACTCATTCATAATTGATTTGAGTCATTGAATGTGTTGGTAAAGCTAGTTGTTTAAATACCAATGTAGCCGATCAAGCAGGAACCACTGCAGTGGCAATTGGTTGCCTCCTTCCAAGAGCATTTTATGAGCTCATAAGCTACTAAGGTCTTTCTAGATTGACTTTAATTAAATTGTTGAAGCTAGGGTTGCACGTAAAGTGACGTTTAACCTAGGTGAGTGGAGGGATGATGACTAAATCCACCTATGATCTTGTAGGTTTGAGTACCCTTGCTAATTTATTTAAGCACTCTCATGTAGTTTGATCAACATATATTCACCTTAAAGGGTGGAAACATGCCCTAGTATATAAGGAAAGTAGCAAACTAATGCAAAACATAGAATGCAATAAGTATAAATGAGTGCTTCTATATGCTTTACACTACCATCCACAATGCAAAGTTATACTACTTATGCAAACCTTAATTTAGGAATTAGAAAGAAGGAAAGAATAGTCTTACAGTGGGGTCTTAGAAATAGTCTTCTCATGCAAGGTTGGGTCCATGTACATGCCACCTCCTCTTCCAAGTTAGGATGGCCACCCATAACCTATATTATTACAACTTGTTGATTTAAATTTAAATGAATCATGGTATATAAAATGTACAATGTTGACCTCACTACAATCAACTCAAATAAAAAAATTGAAACTATTCTAAGGTCTTCCTCCAAGTCTTCATTCTTCTCCATATTCCTACACAAATAAGAAGGAAAGTATCAAATTCTTTCAAGAATATGGAAAGTATTTAAAAACAAATGCAACTATTATATATTCAATCCTAAGACTATGGCTAGTGGTAAAGTAAAGTAAACCCATATTTTAATCAAACTTTGTTGCGAGTTCCTAGGAATGGCACCAAAAACTTGATGTGTCTTATTAATTACCATAAGTGCACGTCTCTATTGAAGCATAGAATTGGCAAACACGAGTTGAACCCATGAGGATCTTTGATAAATAAGAGTTAATTAAAATTAAGTTGCTTTACTCTAACCTAGCTAACGAGGAAAGTAAAATAAAAATTCAAAAAAAGTAACTAATTAAGCAAACTAAATGTAAGAAAAGGAAATAAAATAAAGTAAGGAAACTATTTAAGAAATTGAAGTAAGTAAACAAGTAATGAATTAAATTAACAAAAAGAAAAGAACACCTTTATTAATGGGACTTTAATTACAATGGAAAGTAAAGACATGAATAAAGGAAAACAAAGTAAATAAAGAGACTTCCTTAAAGTGGCTGCTAGAGGAGTCCTTTACTGTGGCGCTTAATAGGGCTCTTTACATGTCCTCTTCTTCTTTTCCCAAGCTTCAAATCCATGCTGAGTTCTCAATATTGTATCCAAAAACCCCACAATTTGTGTTGTTTTAGAGCATTAGATTGATCATTTTTATACTCATATGACAAATTTGCACTAAAACAATAATTTGATGTATTTTCAGGGCTGTATGTTAAGATCCAAGTGAAGAGATCAAGCCGATCAACAATTTATGTCAATGATCAAAATTAAATATAAATAAATGGCTTAGATAGATCTAATTTTCATGAAAAGGATTAATTGAAGAAGTGTCTTTGAGGATCACATAATCTATTTCACCACCAAGCTTATGCAAGCCTATATCACGGACACTATGGTGTGAAAGTGGAAGGTCATGCAAGCATCCCACTCAATCCTTCATTCCTTCACGCATCAAGGGACCACAAGGTCTAGAATGTATAAAATGGATGAATGTATAACATATGGATGATAAGGGAGTGTATGGGATATCATGTGATGATGAGGGATTTCATTTTTGAAGATCAAGTAAAAGAATAAGTAATTGGAAATGGATGGAGGGATCAAGGGTGGAGATCTTAAAGATGATATCTCTATGATGAAGCCATGTGTCACAAGGAGAGTTGCTTGACTTCTTGCAGACAAGAGGGAGCTATTAATGCTACAGAGAGAGCACCTAGAACCATTCCACTCTCATCAAAGGATAGTGTGAGTAGAGGAGAAACCTAGTGGTAGGTGAGTAGGGGCCTCAAGCAAATAGGGAGTAGCTATGAACATTATCTACTCTCAGT
Source organism: Warburgia ugandensis (assembly GCA_035236585.1). Lineage (NCBI taxonomy): Eukaryota > Viridiplantae > Streptophyta > Magnoliopsida > Canellales > Canellaceae > Warburgia > Warburgia ugandensis. The sequence continues at coordinate 41,787,259 of CP141133.1, forward strand.
CTATATAAATTGAAGAAGAGAGAGGAGCAAGGAGTTAGATGGAAGAGAAAAACTCCACTCCTTGCTCAATCCCCTAATGTAGTAAGCATTTTACTTCACTATTTTTTAAAATTTTCTTGTAATTTCTCTTTTATAGGAGCTTCAAGTAAAGAAATAAAATTTTTAAGGTTTCTCTCTCTCCTACTCACACATTTGTGTTGAAGTTTCAACCATACCGTAGCATGGAATTGTTACTAGTTTGCACCACCTACTGCTACGTCACTCAAGCTTGCAAATGCCATGAATGGCAATAAGCTATAGGTTCAATCCAACAAATGAGAAGCTATAAACAATTTTTCTAGAATTCCCTTAAAAGGATTTTCATTGTGAGAGAGCAAGAAAGTAGGGTGAAATCCGAGTTTTCCACCCATGTTTCACTACGGCTACACCTATAGGTGCGTAGTAATATAACCTTGGATTGTTCGCTTATGTGACCTTGATTTGGTGCTGATCCTTGATCTAAATCATTTATAATGCTCTCATTTATTTTAGGAAGAATTTGAGTTAAGTCATCCTGAGTAGAAGCAATTCTAAAGCAAGAAAACTTCATCTTTGTCTCCTCTTTTTACTGATACCACAGGACATTGGATTTCCGTTCTTTCAGTTGTGTTTTTGTTTTACTCATCCAAATAGTTGGAAATGTTCTCCTAAGCCTTAGGAATAACTTCTCATTGGTTTCTAGCAATTTCATTGAGTTTGAGTGAGATTTCAAGAAGAAAATAGTAATAGGTATTGTTACTATCTGTGATGAACCTATCATATTATGTATCAAATATCTTCCATTTTGTTAGCTTTTGAAAAAAAGTCTAATGATACAAATGGATTCCTTGATATCTAATTAGGTTGGACAAGAAATATCACTAAAAAATTTAATATAGAAGTTGGAGAATATAATGGCCAAAATGACCAACTTAATAGACAGTAATATGGACTATTACTGTGCATGATGAATCAGCTATCTTTCTGATCAAATATCTTCAGATGTGTAGGTTTTATTCAAAATCTAGATGTACCATTGGATTCTTTGATATTCAAAATACTAGATACCAAATTTAGAGAAAATTTTGATTTCTAAGGTATAAAATCATTGTCTAAAGTACTCATGTTCATCAACTTGTCGGGTATACATCAAAAAATTCCTGCAACTCCAAATTGCTAAGGACACTCTCTTTTCATTTATGTACCTTTAAATCTCATTCAATTATGAACTAATTTTAGTGTGTAATATCTTATTTTGAATCTAATAAACTAAGGAACAAATTTTCATGTAACATAGTGGTCGTTAATCACATGTCTTAAAAGTTTATTTCTTGCTAAAATGTTAGTGATATCTCAAAAGTTACAATCACACGCTGCAGGCCTAAGTTTCTCTATGAGTTCTTATTGTATTTGAGTGAAATTGGGGAGAGAGGTTCTTAAATACATTTGACACATGATTAAATAAGTAAATGTTGAAAAATCTTCTTAGAACTTAGAAATATTTAATAATATTTGTTTCTTTTATCTTTCTTACTCATATATATATATTTTAATTTTCTCTATCTTAATCATTGTAACAATCAAGTAAGTAGACAAATAGTAGAAATTAGATACTATTTAGCATTATTTTTAGGGTGGTTCTTTCATTTAGTTGTAGATTAGTTTAATTTATTTAAAATTTCTTTACTTTAATATGGATTTAATTAATTTATGTTAAATTAGAAATTATGTTAGGCTAGTTTATTTTTGCTTAGAAGCAGAGTGATCCTAGCATAACATTATGGCACACCATTTATTAATTAGTAAATATCTATCATCAAAAATTTAATTTGAGACTTATTTCAATTTGATAAAGATAGAATTACCTTTAACACAACTCTTTGATTTAGTGTCATTACCTTTCATAATGAATACATGTGACGACCCAGGTTTTCTCATGCATTTTTAAATGCAATATCTAATTTCCTAAGGCAGGATGCATCCCTATTTTAAAACCATTTTATGAAAACCATGCAATGCAGCGGAAAATCTTTTGTTTTAAACTCATTTTGAAAACCCGAGTGTCATTTGCTTTCACAACCACCAAACTAGTTCTTGAAAAACTTCAGAAATCATAAATATTTTTCCCTAGGTCTATCCAGTCACAGCACACAGTCCAACTATAAATAAATATAAATACATGTCCAAAGGGTAGAGAGTTTACTTACATGTATAATTGTCTCCTTTTTGATTCACTTGCTCGTAGCACTAATATCTCCCGAGGCGTCTTCTATTTGTGAGTGGAACTATCCTGAAAAATGTTAAGGATAGGGTGAGTATATACTATACTCAGTAGGAGTCTATCACTACTAGTTTTGCAATGCATGCTATGTTTAAAATCATATGCTCTTAAAAACATGTGCATGTTCGAACAATCACGTTCAATATCGATATTAAAAACCACTGTCGAATTGAAATACTGACAACTTAAAGAATAGCATAATCTAAGCTGAAAGTATCATATATCATAAACATAATGATATGCATAAGATGCTCAACTGAATCCAACTCATGGATATCTGGTATGGTCGACCAACCTCATGTCATGCCATATGCAATGCAAATAAATCCTCAATCCATAGGGTCCAACTATGCCCACGACCTCACCGCCGTGTGGTCCCCGGGTACTTAGGGACACAGGGTCATATACCTCCACGGGGCATATGACACTTCGACCCAGTGCTGTGACACCAGTGGTAGCCCCCTGTACCACATGCAGTCGAAGCAGGGACATGCCCTTTTTGGGCGTGGTACCCATCCACCTAATAGTGGTAGAGGCTGGGAGGCCACCCCAAACCTCTCGGCATAGCGCCCACGAGCATATTAGCCCAAATCATATACTATTAAACAAGCCACAAACCTCTTTCTCAAACTTGTCCTCTTTGGGTCCCTCACAACTGCCTACCCAGCGTCTTTTGGGCACTCCAGCGTCTTTTGGTAACCCTCAAGGACATGCAATTTTTGCAAGAACTCAATGCTCACAAATCATGCAATATATGCAATTATTTGTGAAGCATGTCTATGCATAATGTATTTATCATATGCATAATAAATTCATTTATATGCTAAAATAAGTCATGCTAAACAAGTCATATACTTATACTTAAAACATGCATTTTCAAAACAATCATGGCTCTTTTAAAAAGGCTAGTAGCGATAGAGCACCTACCTCAAAGTCTCTTGGAGTTGCATCCTTTATCACTTTAACCCGTCCCTGGGTCTCATTTATAAGCTCCTGGGTATGAATGGATACAACGAGTCCTTATTAATTTCAATCCATCTAGTCATTAGATCGCTAGCTCTACCTATTGGGTCCAAGGTCCTTGCCTAATTCATTCGTCAGGCTAGATCCTATGGTGTGGATCTACTTTCCAATAGTTAGACTCTGTAATTTATCCTCTAATCTAAACTTTAAAGTCTTATTAGGTCCCCGTGTCCCAGTTCCTAGGACACCTGTGCATCCTGGTTGAACTGCGACTGCCTCACGTGTGTGCGCGCCCAAAGGCCATGCCAGGGGCCGTGTTTTGCATGCGCACATGCGTGCTTAAGCGACGTGCTATGGCGCGCATTGTCGCACGGACGCACCTTGTAGCATGGCACGTCTTAGCTCCCAGGGCACCCCGTGCACCCTGGTCGAGCCAGGACCCGTGCCCCATGTCACCCGCGTACCTGAAGGCCGCACCTGGGATAGTGTACACATTGTCATACACCTGGAACCCGTCCTAGGGACCCAGTCCCAAGTCTCGTGAAACATGGCGTCCCTGGGATGCCTTGTTCGTGCAGGGCATTCTGAATGGCTTGGGAACGTCCTCTGGCCCAGAAATCTGACTGGAAAAAGGCCAGATCCAGCATGGATCTTGGCCTGGGGGAAGTGAAACGGAGGGAAGGGAAGGAGGGGCTTACCTGGGTAGCCTGGGAACGCCCTTTTCTGGGTGGTGCGGCTCCTCATTTCCTACTGAAAATCCTTGGTTGCTGGAAACTCGAAGAAGGGGGAAATCGTGCAAGGCCCGAATAAGAGAAGAGAGGGGCATGGGGAGATGGTCGGCCCGACTAGGGCCTGACCGTTGCCGGAGATTGCAGAGAGACGGGTTTCTAGTTTTTGCCGGAAACCCCAGTCTCAAACGACTGGAAAAAAAAGAGAGCCTAAAAACATGGTTTTTGGAGAGGGGAGATGGGGTTTTTATAAAGGGAAGAAGGCAGTGCCCCTCAATGGCGGTGCCGCCCTTGGCGATGGCAGATCCCTCTGGAAAAATCGAGATTTGAGGGTTTCTGGAAAAGTCTGAGGAGGAAGACAACAGGGGGTGCCGTTATCAAAACGGCCCCCTGCGTTTTTCGTCCTTTTTCGTTTTAAACGTTTTCTGTTTAAATTCCAGAAATAACCCTATCTTTAAACGAATGTAACTTCTTCATACGAACTCCTTTTTGGGTGATTTTTGGGGCGTTGGATTCCATTTTTTGAGTATAATCTAATGGTACTAAGTTTCCTCACAAATTCCTTCATTTAATATTTTAAATAAAGTGAAACATTTAACCCAATTCATGTCCTATAAAATGTCCAATTTTTGTTAAAAATACCGTAAATTGCTTGGGCATTACAATACGTGGAACTAATCCTTGATTCATTATAGTTAGCTTTTATATTGAATACTTAGGATTTGATAGTCTATCTAGTTTCTAATGATAAATTATTTTAAAGTTCAATTTCAAAGAAACAATATACAAAAAATGATTGTATTTTCAATCTACTTCTTGAGTTATAAAAATAAATAATTAGTGGTGGGCCCTAATACTAGTCTAGGTAATCTTTAATCATAACTTTCAATTATAGTTAATTCTCTTGAATCAATCTCATCCATTTGATCAATTTATCACCTCATCTTGTAATATTTTTAATGTAAATTCCTTACAATCATGATAGTAGATTAATTTGGTAATTTAATTAAATCCTTCCTATGGATTTGACCCTGCAACACTACAATTGAATAATTGCACAGTTATGGAAAAACTCTTAATAAGTTTTTGGCACCATTGCCAGGGAGGTGATTGTGTGGCCAAATTACCATTAGATTAGCTTTAGAATAATTAGAAGACTTTTATATATTGCCAGACAACCTTGTTTATCTTTATATCCATTCTTTTGATGACCTTTAGCTAAGCCTCTGTATTTTGCTAATCAAAGTCCTGACTTGACCTTAGGAGTAGTATGGCTTGGAAATAGTTATGAATGAATTGGGACTTTGGTCGAGTGTAACATTCTTAGTAGTTGATATCCTTCGTGAGACAATTATCATTCTTTCAAAGTTTCCATTCTTTTGTATGAAATATGTGAGACATTTGAATTTATTGAACAAAGTATACATTTGGACAGTTGTTTAGGTTATATTTTGTAATAACCTCAAATTTTTGTAAATTATTAAGGAAAATTAATAAAGTTTGAATTTTTTGAAATTCTGACCTGGAATATTAGGTTATTGGAAATTCTATTTTTATATAGATTAAACCACAATTTAAAACTTATAAATTATGAATGTACTCGAAAAATGATTAAAATGACACTAAGTACATTCAATTCCAAGTAAAAATGAAAAATCCTTAATTTTCTCTATTTTTATAAATAAAAGGGTAAATAGTAATTTTACTCATAACCAAGAATTAAGACCTGAATATTTGGAATGTACTCAGAAAATCAATCAAAATGACACTAAGTATGCTTAATTTTGAGTTCGGGGGAATAAAATGTATTTGTCTCCATTTTTGTACATAAAAGGGCAAAATGGTCTTTCCACATTATCGCGGGCCCCACAAACTAATCCAACAGCTAATATGAGTAGTCCAATAGATTCAGAAGGCTCCCAAAACCCTAGGGTAGAAGTTTCATAAAATTTCATTAAGTTTTGGGCCTTGGATTGAAGGGATTTGATTAGACAGTCCAAAATGGACTGTCCTATCTCCCTTTATGAGGTTGGGCTCCCGAGGACGCCTCAGCAGGAAGCTACATGGAAACAGGCCCAGTAAGACCGTCTCTGCAAGTACATTTCCACCTGCGGGACGTCGACCACGCAAAGCGCTAGTCGAGAGTGAAAGAAACACTGCTTGCGTCCTGGAGATGGAGACACGACCATTCTACCCAACTGGACCCGTCCGCCCAACCAATCTGATTCGGTTGTTTCACTAGGCCCAGATAAAATCTAGACCCTTGGAACGACTGTGAACTTCAAAATTAGATTTTGGAGTCGTCTAAACTCCAAATTTAGATCGGAAAGAGGCTATACAAAGCTTGTGAAGACTATTTTTGCGTGAAATCATAAAATTTATAAAAATATTCAATAAATTTTTTGTTAATTAAAAACAAGTTTCTTACTTTCATGATCTTCAAGATCTGAGATGATCAGATGTTGGGGATTTGATTTAATGATGAATTAATGTTGAAAGAAAGTGAGATCTATGATTTTATTTGACAGATCATTGAAATATTAGGAAATCTATCTTTTATGGTAAAAATGCCTAAAATGTAAAGAGGGGCCCACTTGATAGTGGATCAAGATTAATCTGACTTTATCACTATAATATATTCATGATCTAAGTTGATAATGCATGAAATTAAGATTTGTGATAATTCTGATATAAGATTTAGCTTCTTTAAAGTGATTAAACTCTAAATTTCCTTAAGTAATATCCTTGATTCATTACATCAAGGTTGATTGAATCCTTTGGATGGATAAAATTGATAATCAGAGGAGGAGATCATTCTAAATTAGGTGTATGAGGAATCATGATCAAGGACCTTAAATGAAAGAAAAACCTAAGAATGCTAAGGGATCTTCTTGATCAAGCATAATCAAACCATATTGATGGGTTGGATGGAGTGGATCAGTTCGACAATACATCTTTGGACATTAATATGATTATAATTTTAGAAAGTGCATGTTTTAGGAAAGTTTTCAATCTAGCAAGTTTTAGGAAAGTTTTCATGTGTTAGTTTCCCTTCTTAATTTAGCTCCAGAGTCACTTGAATTTTGGCTAGGTTAGACAGTTTAAAGTAGGGACTACTAGCATCACATAGTTCAACTCCTCATAGGATCAACCTCACTAGCGTGCTATACTACAAACAATTCATGTATTTGTGAGATTTAATTAAAAAAACAACAGAATGCCGAGGAACACAATGGTTGCATTAGATCATCAATTTGAAGTCGCAAGCTCCTTTTTCATTCATTGTTTGATCAAATTGCTGAGGTCATCTAATCAATTTACATCCAAATTTCACAATTTTAGCCATATCATAGTTAATTTAGTATCAACAATTTCATCTGTGTCATCTGATTATTGATCAAATTTGATAGGGGTCACTATTTGAATAGTGAAAGATTAGATGACTAAGATTGCTTTATCGGTTCCAAACCTAGATCGACAATCTCAATCAAATCTAAGATACATCAGGTATGTATTTACCTATTTCTAAACATGGATATAGAGATCAATGATTGGATCATTACAAAAACCTAAATCTACTCGTTTTGGAACATAGATATACACATTTCAATTGTAAAATGATGATCAATAGAGAACAAGGGTCACAGCTTTCCAATCTGTGTTCAACATGTTTCCATAAATTTCAAATTGTTGTTGCATCGTTGCGGATTATCATAGATCAGTGAAATCATGGCCTTATATTATTGTTTCATGCATATCTCCATCGAATCAACCCCAATGATCAAATCGATAAAGGGGTTTTGTTCCTGAAAATGAGGGGAACGTGATCAATAGTTCAAATCATTGGTTGCATTCATTGTTTTCTTTGATCATTGTTTCATGGCCAATATTGACTATTTTTAGGGCTTTTACTCCTCTTGTGATGGGGAACAAGTTGAACGGATGAGATCTTTAAAAATAATCCTCTTTTTCACTATCAACAGTCCTCCCTCTTTGTCGATCTCCACTATTTTATGGCATTTTCTTTGACAAAACGTCATTGTACTGTGGAGAGGCTGGTGGGTATTGGTTGTCTTGTCATGATGAGCACATTGGTCGACTCGGATCATCGATTTGAGCTGCCTTCTTCTCCCACGAGCTGAATCTCCAGTGATGGCAAAACATAAGCACAGTCCTCCTGGCAAATGATAATTGTAGTTTCTTGGTGATTTTTTTATGGTTGCTCTCTCTCTCTCTCTCCTTCCTTTTTACTTTTCTACCCTTTCCTCTCCTTCCTCTTCCTCTTCCTCTTCCTCTTCTTTCTTTTTCTTCTTCTTCTCTTTCTTGCCGAGTTTGAGAATAAACCCAATAGTTAGTTTTTCACTTACTTAAGTGGTGAGGGTGTGCTATTGTAATCAAAACGACCACTCCTTTTCATTTTAAATTAAATTCTTTTATTTGCATAATTATGATGTTTTTTTCTTTCTGATTCAGTCAAATTGAAATGTATGACAATTATGACAAATCTCCAACATCTCTTGACAACCAAATTTAGATTTTTCCAAGTGGGGCCCACTTAGAAAAACTACAAATTGCCCTTTGCAAGAAAAATCACAACTTATTCATCCAAACTCTTCTTTCAACAAACTTAACACCGATGGAATTGTCTTTTTAAGTGGAATCCAAATATGGACGTGTCAACACTTGATTTGATGTTTATAAAAATTTCAATTTCTAGGAATTCAAAATAAGAAATTCAATATTCACTTTCCATCCCTGTTTAACATTACTCTAAAATTTACTTAAATTAAGTTTTAAAAATCAACGATGTTACATTCTTCCCCCTCAGAGGAATTTCATCCTCGAAATTCTTTTCATGATAGCTTCAAAAAATTCTAAAAACATCATTAACTCATCATGAATTCAAGTTCACGTAATTCCATTAATATAATAAAAATCCTCAAAATATACCTTGTTCACAACTTCAAACTCTAAACATTATGTCACTTATTAGTACAACTTTATTTTTATTTTTCATTTTTTTTAGCTTTAAGTAATAAAGAGTCACTTTTGCCATGGACTATGGTACTCTGCATTTACTTACTAATATATCAACATTTTCTATGTAATCTCTGGTCATATAGTTAATGTCTCCAAATCTTTCAAGAGTTATCTAAGTCCTTAATTAAAAATACTATCACTATAGTCTTGAACTGTAATTTTTTTCTCAAAGAACTATACTGATCTTATGAGAATACTTTAACTCATACAAGGACCAACCTTTCATTATTTTCTTAAAGCATGACATCTATTTCTCAAGTAAACATTACCTATATGAGTTATCTCTCTAACTCGTACCTTGTCAATCGACACTCACAAGTTGACTGTATATGACTTTTGGACTTGTTGGACTAACTGTGAGAGGATTAACTCAGCTCTAATACCAACTATTATGACTTGGGTTTTTAAATGATTTTGTAAAAATTCTTTAAAAAAAGCAAGACCTCTAGTTGAAAATTTCTTTCAGCAAATAAACAACAAAAACATTTTAAGGTGGAAAGAGTTTACAAAAAACCCTAAGAATCTTAGCTACTTAAAAAAAAGAAGATTATATGATAAAATGAAACACTCATTTCTATAAAAAAAACCTAGCAGAGACTCCTCTGTTTTTTTGACATTGTGCATTTAATGCATGCAATACAATCGTCTGATAAACACAATTTTTCATATTGTTATTATTTAAACATCCAAGGACAATGTACTTACACAAAACAATCAACCAATAGCCTCTTGCAAAATGCAAGGTAAGGCTGTGACTTTAGACCTTGGTGGTTCGCCCCTTCCCTAGGTCCCTCATAGGCGGGAGTTCCATGCACTGAGGCTGCCCTTTTACTAGTGAATTACATATATCATGTAATGGATAATCTCTAAAGAGAGATTATTATATTCATATGATGAAGAAGAATTATAAATAGCTATTTTATCAATGACTTGTAGATAATTGAATTACTAATTAAATTATTGAATTATGAACTATATTGTAAACTTCATCCCATATAAACTATGTTGTAAACTTCATCCCATATAAACATCATGATGAACTTGAATATTTTAATTGATGTAGAATGCTTAATTCATATATAATTAACATGTTTTCTTAAATCTTCCCTACCAAGCATAGCTTGCTGAGATATTGTAAATGTTTTATATTTATAATATCTCAGATACAGAAGACATATACAAATAAGAGGAGTTCAATAGCCATACTTTTGCGCTCAGGTATATATTTTGTTAAAGTTTTTGTATTGTGTAGTTAGTTATTTGGATTATGCTACTTGGACATTTAATATAATGATTTCAGGGGCTGTGTATGTGAACCACTAGATGGGTCTCGTTGTTTCAAAAAATGTATGTCTATCTTCTATAAAAACTATAATGTGTATAGTATGGGAGTTGAGGTGACATATGGGTTTTTGGAAAAATGAATTTCAAAGAAAACTATCTTCTGCTATTTTTGAATTTTAAAATTAGAGCCATGCCACCTTTTGAAAATAAACGGGAAATGTTTTTTGGAAAAAACTCAGGGTGTAACAATTTCATCATCCAAAAGCATGAGTTTATGCAGTTTTAATCCAATAAGAGACATAAAATCACATGTTATGAAGTTTGATAGAATATGAGGCAAAATGAGTAATATAATAAACTCTAAAATCAAAAGCATGATTTACAAACCAATTCCATGCCGAATTAATTCAACTTATCAGTTTCAATATCCATGCATATTGTTTCCATACAATAGTAATCATTGCAAAATATTTTATAAGGTATGAAAGATTTTCAAACTCAATTTTTCACATCATTTCATAAATATACTCATCCAACTGGATAGTGAGTCATCATCAAGAATCATTAGATGGAATCATCCAGAATCAATAGATGAAAAGCATTTAAACTTTAAAATGCTTCAATATAATCAATATATCTCAATAAACACACATATATAAGACTATCAAAACCTCTTCGGGGTCTAATGAGTGTAAAAACACCCAACATCTGACATCTACCGTTGGTCATGAGTACTCATTATAGACCTAAAAGCCCATAGTGCTACTCACCTGCACTATTGCATTGTATCCATATAAATCTGAAAATAATGGACCCTCTATGCTGTGAACAAAACTAAGTCAGGTCCGCAGTAGTCACGTCGATACCTAGATGGACAAACTCCCTGCACCGTGCGCATGGGGAACACGGTGCGTAAGGCTATGACCTACCCATGATATCATACTTGAATTTGGCCCTTCCTGGCCTAGTATCTCACATATATATATATATCATATTTCAAAAGGGGGATGATCAGTCCACACCCTCCTAGCACAGCATCCAATAAGCTACCATATGCCCTCCATAACATAATAATACTGGGCATCATCATATGCTGATATAACTGATAAAACTATATAATTTCATGCGTTGTTGAAATCATGCAATTCAAATTTCATGATACGGTATAGTCATGTAAAAGCCACCCGCACAAGGGTTGAGTTGAGGATTTCGTATTCCTCATCATTTCATAATTTATGAAGTCCATGTAATTTCCAATATACTTTCATGCATAAGTTTCAAATTTGATAGTAAAGCAAACATGACATTCCAATCGAATAAATTGCATGAAATACAAGTATGTTGACTGCATAAATCAAAAATATCAAAACTCCAAATCTTAAACCTTTTCAAACATGGTAGAGCGGAAATCAATGGTTTTCATGCTTCACAAAAGTATATAGATATTAAAACTACCTATCTCCCTTATCATGCTCCTTGGTTTAGTCATATCCGTCTTATCAATTTATCGATCAACCTATTGACATTTTTGATTCTTTATCAATATCAAGTTATATCAACAATTACCAAAGGAATCTATTCTAGACCTAATTAAACAGTCCTGATAATCTATTAGTCATAGAACCATTAACTTTCATATTATTCATCACTCCTCACCATGTGATCTCAACCACTAAAGTTGTTGGTTCATTTTCCATACCATGGATCATATAAGGTCATTAGGGTTCTAATCAGTCATTCACCAATGGCGGATCACTTATCAAATGTGAGGAACAATGTTAGCCTACTCTTTGATTTGCTGCTCATTCTCTAGGTTAGTGATCCAACAACTAGAAGTGTTGGATCTTGATCTAAACATGTTACTAAACATTTTAGTTAATGAATTGATAAAAAATAGCTCATCCTATGTCAATTTGAGGTCTAGGAATGTAATGGAAGCATTTGATCACATATCAGGTGTCAGCAAGTCCTTATCCCATCACTATCGGTCAAACAGTCCAAATTATTCATCAATTTCCATCTAGATCTTTTAATTTCAGCCATATCCTAGTTAATTCAATGTTTTAGAATGCATCAATGGCATCTAATCATCGATCAAATGTCAAGAAGTCAATGTGTGAATAGTGACAAATCAAACGGATGAGATTGTCCAATCTATTTTTAGCTTAGATTGATAATCTCAATTTGAATCGGGCTACATCAGGCACCTAATTACCTATCTCTATGTTTTGATTTGAAAATGGATGGTTGGATCATCCACAAAACCTAAATTTAGCATTAACACTGTGGATTTTGCAAAATACCTCAAATCATGAGTTGGGTTTTGTAGATCTACCTTTTGGATACATTTTTGTGTGTTTTCCACCCTTGAATGAGCTAGATTGGTCACCATTTTGTAGTAAACATTCCAATCGTGTCGTGAGCACTGTTCATCTATCCATTTGACAGTCTAGATCATCTCGGATTCCCCATCTACCTTGGGGGTTTTGGTCATTGCATCATGCTGAACACAATGACTTGCTTGGATTGTTGATCTGAGTTGTCATCTTCTCCGGTGTCGGCTGTGTGACGACCTAGATTTTTGTAACACATTTTGTAATACATTTTACAAAGTAGGGACCTTAGTAGTATAAAATGTTCACAAAACAAAGCAGCAAAAATTCTTTTCTTTGTAACTTGTTTTAAAAAAACCCAAGTCATCACTTCATACATAACATAAGTAGATTTTTTGTATGAGATAAAATTCCATTGAAGGAATATATTTTTATTGAATTTTAGAATTCATCCAATGGTTCACATTATGGCCCAAAACCATTACAATACTTGTCCAAATTATATAATCCAAAAGTCAAAGCTCACCATACAATGAAACTATCATTACAATACAATACTCTCAAATAAAATAAAGTACATGTCTTTATGGCGTATACCCTAATGATTATTCTCTTCAAGTCTTCTACAATCTTAAGCTCCTAACTCTCCTTCTTTGTATCTGATATATTGTAAACAATGAAACATTTACATTATCTCAACAAGCTATGCTTGGTAAGGGATTTGAGAGGCATAATAATTGACAGTATAATTCTAATACTTCATAATCCTGTTATTCATAAATATACTCATGTATCTAACTCTTTATTTTGTAATATATGTACATCCTTATACATACATACTGTACATGGATAAAATCGTCAAATCTATGAAAGTAGTCAAATATCATTCCCAACTAAGCTGATCAATTCTTTTTGTTATAAGAAATCAATATTTCAGCTAGTCCTATACTCGAAATTTCCCTTCTAGGAAAATATTGGTAATATGCAATTACTTGGCATTTTATCATGCTAAAACATAAGGTATTTTACTATGCCTATCTCATATGCATCATAGTGCAAAATGATCAAAGGACAACCATGCTGTAGTCTGATCCATATTAGTGCGCTCGGATAACTGCCCTATTCAGCACTGATACTATGGTAGAAAATATTATGTCACTGCCCATATGGGGAGATAGGACTTTCACAGTGGTGGCCTCCCCATAATTGCCCCACCCAACTTTTAGCCTCTCATAGGGCAAGGTATCTTCAAATCATCAAATTTCAAGAAGTGGGTGGCCAAACCCTCATAACTCCCCTAACATAGCATCCCTAGGCTTATGCCTGTTTAAAACAAAACCACAAGCCTCCATGCTTGTATGTAAACTAGATATCATACATATCAGACTATCTGTCCGTTTACTTAGGGCTGGAATATCTTCTAGTTCCATATTCACTTAGAGTCTAGTCCTTCATTCTAAATTAACCATTTCATGTGTGTTTGGTTGGATCATAAGGGTTTCAGGGGATTTAATACAAGTATTAATGTTACACTTGTCAACATAAGGTCATGGGTTCAACATGTACATCCAATGTAGATGCATTCATAAAACCCTCTTACCTTCAAGTAGTGATCCATCCCTTCAAATCTTCCTCGATCCTGATTGATGTATGTAATCTGTAAATCCATACATACTATCAATATATATACAATATAAATAATCCTATTAATCAATAGATCTAATGGTTAGAATGGTCTTCTAAACTTTTAGATATAAGTATTTCTATTCTAAGTCTTTGTGTATCCATCTGTTTGATCTTGATCTGTCATAGATCCTTTGATGGATGATCTATTCTTGTTGATAAAGATTAAGGGCCTGGATCTTCTATCATCTAGTTCTTCTTTGATCTAAGTTCAGTTATTTGATCATCCCTACGGAGGATGATCCTTGTTCTTTTCCTTGAATCATATTTGATCAAGGGTTTGGATTATCTAATCTAATGATCTAGATTTGATCTATAGCAACATACTAATAAACATGCATACTAAGTACAATACAGTGCTATTATTCTTATTGTTCTTGATCATTCAAAATCCAATGGATCTTGTTGGATCATCCTTATCTTACTTACAATTTTTATTAGGGTTAGATAATTTACTAACCTTTTATGCTCTTATTATTATTATTCAACCAGTTAATGTTTTACTAGTTGAAGATACTTATTTCAACCTAAGTCTAGACTGCTCCTCTTATTTCCAATTGACTAAGCCTTACTAGCTGAATGGGTGAACACAAAGTGGTTACTTCAAACCTCATGTAAGGAGGCATTTAGATGCCACAAACATCAACGAAAGGCGGGGGAAGAGCAAGGCTCTATTACAAAACCCCCTTAACCACTATGTTCAACATTCACTAGAGTAAACTCAAAATTGAGCATACTTAGTGGTGTTGGAATCATATTTTTTATTACATTCTAAATATTGATTCATTAGATCTTAGTTATGGTAAAATTACCATTTTACCCTTTTATGAAGAAAATTAGGGATTTTTCATTTTAACTTAGAATTGAACATACTTAGTGTCATTTTGATCGATTTTTTGAGTACATTCTTAATTTCTAAGTTTTAAATCATGTTTTAATCTCAATAAAAAGAGAATTTCTAATAACCTAATATTCCAACCTAAAATTTCTGAAAACTCAAACTTTATTGATTTTCTCAATCAATTTACAAAAATCGAGGTTATTACAATCTTCCCCCTTACAATAATTTTGTCCTCAAAATTTGTAATACAATAACTTAATCAAATAGACTAGGGTGTGTCTTCCTCATTTCTACTTCTGTTTGCCACATGGCTCCTCAACAGAGTGATGTTGCCATAGGGCTTTGACTAGTGGAATGGTTTTGGTCTTAACTTCTATTCCTTGTAGTCCTAGATCAATATCGCCTTCTCTTCGAAGGTTAGGTTTGGGTTTAGCTCTTTTGGCACCCCTTGAAGCACATGCATGCCATCTTGTATGTATTTTCGTAGCATAGATACGTGAAAGACATTGTGCATTTTTGAGAGTTGGGGTGGTAAAGCTAATCCGTAATCCACTAGACCAACCCTTTCTAGGATTTCAAATGGACTGATGAATCTAGGAATATGTTTTCCTTTGCTTCCAAACCTCATTACTCCTTTGACTAGTGATACTTTCAAAAATACATGCTCCCCCATATCAAATTCTAGGTTTCTTCGTCTTTTATCTGCATAACTCTTCTGCCGACTGTGTGCTATTAACAACCTCTTCTGTATCAATCTAACCTTGTCTGTACACTGTTCCACTAGTTCTAACTTTATTAGCTTTCTTTCTCCAACTTCACTCCAACAGGTTGGTGATTGACATTGCCGTCCATACAATGCTTCATATGGTGCCATACCAATACTTGCTTGAAAACTGTTGTTATACGCGAATTCTACTAATGGAAGATGTTCATCCTAACTCCCTTTCCAATCTAATGCACATGCTCTCAACATATCTTCTAAAGTTTGAATAGTCCTTTCTGATTAACCATTTGTTTAGGGATGAAATGTTGTACTGAATTTAAGTGAGGTTCCCAAGGCTTGTTGTACACTCTTCCAACATCTTGAAGTAAATCTTCCATCCCTATCAGAGATGATGGATAGTGGAATCCCATGAAGACTTATTATTTCTTTGATGTATGACTTAGCTAGATTGTCAATTGATTGGTTCTGCCTAATTGGAAGGAAATGTGTTGACTTTGTTAACCTATCCATAACCACCCAAATCATGTCATGACCTACCAGGGTCCTTGGCAATGCTACTACAAAATCCATAGTGACGTTGTCCCATTTCCATTTTGGAAGTTCCAATGTTTGTAACATTCCAGCTGGTCTTTAGTGTTCAACTTTTACTTGTTGACAATTTAGACATTTGACCACAAATTCCCCTATTTCTCTTTTCATGCCTTCCCACCAAAATCCCAACTCCTAAAATGTCCCAAAATCCTAGCTCTAGAAACCTCCTTGATCTTCCCCAATTTTTCTTTCTCTCTCCACTCTTATTCTATGTGGGAGTGTCCATAGACGCACCCGACACTCCAGAGTCAATGGAGATGTCAGGCGCGTCCAGGGACACGTCGTCCCCAACTGAACTAGGGTTTACGCCTAGAAACACTAATTAAATTAGCCACACACTTACAGTTGTTAGTTTTCCATCTTGACCATAAGATGTGTTTGGGCTAAGGTGATCTACCAATTCCTTTTGGTCCCATGATGATCCAATTCCTGACTCTTTGACAAACTCAAAACGAAATTCAAACACGTACTGGTTACTATCTCTGGCAAAGTTTTCATGCTATTCTGGCCAATGTGGCTGGTAAAAGGTGATCTTGCGCCATTGGATGTCTTGAACATGGGGTGCTCTAACAAAGCCCTATGTTTTCTCACCTTCTCTGGCAATGGAAATGGAAAATTTGATGATTGAAGGTATGGCCAGCGCCTAGGGTTATTTTTGAGTTTTCTATCTTCTTTTTCGGTGTATTTTCTTCATCGTCGATGACCCTCTCCTCACTGGACTAGCGCAGGTAGGCCACCTTCACTCCCCTCTTTCACTTCCAGTATGTAGTTTAGGTTTTCTAGCTACTTAGAGGTCTCCCAGACCATTGATCCATCGGGAACGACGAATCTGGCGTAGAGGGTCGAGATCTCCTCATTTTCTGGCTTAGATACAAATTCTGAGTCATTGGATGAGTCTCTAGGGCCCAAAAACTTTAGGGTTTGAAATCTTATCCCTTGATGTTTTTAGATTTAACAGACCTAGAGAAAGGTTAATTAGATGGCCCAACACACTGGAATGGAATGCAAGCAGGGACGCTGCCTATGGGCGTTCCCTCGCATGTGCGCTTGTGTACGAGCTGTCACCTAGCGTAGGAACAACGCTGCCTGCATCTCCGTGATGGAGACGTGGGCCACTGGTCATTCCAACAGTCGCACCCAGATTTGATCTGGGCCGTCCATTGTTTGAACTAAAAACCTAAATTCTTCAATTAAGAGCTCGATATAGCTCTAATTTTAGATTTGGAACTTTTTGTGGATTCCTTATTACTTGCTTAAGCTACTGAACTCATAATATTCATGTTTTGAGTTGAAATTAATTGTGAAAATCACAAAAATTCGTATTAAAATTAATGGATCATGATCAAGATGATCCCAAAATGGAAATATGAATTAATGGATGTGTTTAGAGGGTCCCAAAACCCTAAGGAGCATGATCATATTAGAATTTCTATGTTTCTAGATCAATTAAATAAACAAAAATAGTAAGATTGAAATTCAGCCCTTAAAACGGGTTGAAATCTTAAAATCTCAATTCTAATCTCGATTGAACTCCAAATTGAGATCGAAAAATTGGGATGGATTACTTATGATGAGTAGAATCTACCGAACCAGTAAAATCATAATTTTAATTCATTAAATTTTCTAAAATTAAGTATATAAGTGTACTAACATCCTTAATTTGCAAGATCTAAGATTATCAGACCATTCAAATTATGTTGAATGATGATCTAATAATATATTAACCCTAAATAAATGGGTTAGATGTAATTGAATTGGCAGATCTTAAGAGATCTAGCTTTAAAAGTAGTAAAATCTATAAAAATGAATGGAAATCTCTGCTTGATCATTGTGATCAAGGATGATTGATAGCATGGATGAGTTTTAATGATGATATGAACTTAATATCATATGGAATTATGGACTAGATGATGATGATTTGGGATAGATCAAGATCTATGCCCTTAAATTGTATAAAATAACTTAGGATCTACTTGACTGGTTGGATCAAGGAAGATCATATTATTTGATGAGATGTATCAATGATCTAATAATGAAATTACATCAAGAATATGCATTAGATCTAAAGGAAAATGAAAGATCAAGATCTAAACCCTAAAAGAGATGAAAAATAAATAAGGATCAACTACGATTGTTGGATCATGGCGGATAAGTTATGGCATATTAGATTTTTATTTAAATTGTTAAATGTTATTATTGTCTATTATTTCTTAGTGAATTTAATTGTATATTTATTTATTTATTTATTCTTTTATGCTTATGTAATGGAAATCACATTGAAAATCTAATTGAATGAAATTAGAATGGAAGGACATTTAAATGGAATGAATGACATGGACTTAATGATAGTAAGGACCATAATTAGTAGGATAATATAAGGAATATAAATTCCTTGGTCCAAATTAGGAGAACAATGAAACTCCATGAATAACATTTTAATGTTCATGGATTTAATTAAAATCACTTAAAAAGAGTACTTAAGGTTAACATGCTCATAGGAACCTTATGAAAGGTTAAGGTCACCCTAGTGGATGATGAACATGGTGGTTAAGGGGGTTCTCTAATAGAGCCACGTTCTTTCCTCACCTTTCTTTGATGTTGGTGAGGTCTAAATACCTCCTTACATGAGGATTGAAGTAGCTACTTTGTATTCAACCATTCAACTAGTAAGCCTTAGCCAATTCGACATAAGATGAGCTATTTATACTTAAGATGAAATAAGCTACCCTAAACTAGTAAAACACTAACTAGTTGAGTAATAATAATAGGAGCATAAAAGGTTAGTAAATCATCTAATCCTAATAAAAATTGTAATCAAGATAAGGATAATCAGACAAGATCCAGAGGATCTTGAATGATAAAAAACAATAATAATACTAATGTCATATTGTATTATGTATATGTAGAAATTATGTATGTATATAGAAAAATGTAGATAGAGAACCCAAACCCTTGATCAAACATGATTCAAGGAAAAATTAGGGCATCCCTTATAGGAATACATACTTGTATAGAGAAATAACTTGATACGTATAGTTTGACAGATGTATGAATCCAGACCATGATGGGCAATGTGGAAAAATACCACTTGAGATGTATGAATTAAGATACTACTTGAGGTAGGTGGATGTACAAGAATGTATTAAGGATTCATGTGTATACATACATGATCTTTGTCTATAATTATACACCTTCATGATATAAGTATGCTTAGAACCTTAGCATAGTCATGATCTAAGTAAACCAACCATATAATCCAACTAAGTCATCCAACCATATGATCTAACTAAGTGATCCAACCATATAATCTAACTATGTGATCTAACCTCATAATCTAATTCAATTGATCTAATTTAAGGATTAAATCAAATGAGGTGAAGGTAATGAGATATGAAGACTAAGGAAACCCTAAGAATATGGGATAGAAAATATTCCAGCCTTAGTTAAACAGACACATCATCTGATATGTACAATGTATTTTACATACAAGCATGGTGCCTTGTGATTTTGTTTTACACAAAGCTAGAGACTAGGGATGCTATGTTCGGGAAGTTATGAGGGTTTGACCACTTGCTTCCTAAAACTTATATGATGGATGCCATTCCCAAATAGAGCTTAAATGTCGGGTGGGGCAATAATGGGAAGGCCACCACTATGATAGCCATGGTCTACCCCATGAGGACATGGATTTGTTATTTTCACAATTGGTTTCAGTGGAGTATTATACAATTATCCAGGTGCTATATGGATTAAGACTATGGTATAATAGTCCTAATATATTTTGCATTATGATGCACATATGATAGGCATAATGTAATGCCATGGCATGATGAGCTGCCACGACATGAGGTCCTGGAAAGAAAATCCCCGTATGAAGATTGGCAGAATACTGATTTCCTAAGTGGAAGTATAGACAAGGGAAGGAATAAGTTTTGAGCAATCTTCACTATTTTAACTAATTTGTCCTATACTACATAAATAATGTATATACTCTATGTTGAGATAGCCCATTAATGGATCACCATGATGGATTAATGACTGAGATATGTATTCTTATATTAGAGAAGTAGTATATTTTTGTATCCCCTACCAAGCATAGCTTGTTGAGGTATTGTAAATGCTTCAATGTTTACAATACCTCAGATACAAAGGAGGGTTAGAAGCTCAAGAATGTAGAAGATTTAAGAAGATTTGGAAGAATAATCAATCAGAGTATTTTCTCTGAAGACATGTATTTTTATTTGAGAGCATTGTAATGTATTGAGAGTTTTTAATGTATGGTGAGGTTGAAATTTGGATTATGTAATTTGGATAAATATTATACTGATACTGGACTATACTGTGAACCACTGGATGGATTTTGAAATTTAATAAAAATATATTTCTTCAATGGAATTTTATCTTGCATAAAATTCTATTTATGTTATGTACGAGGTGATGACTTGGGTTTTTCAAAACAAGTTTTAAATAAAAGAATTTTTGCTATTTTGTTTTGCAAATTTTTTTTGCTAAGGGTGTGCTACCTTTGAAAATGTATTACATTATGTGTTATGAAAATCGGGTCATCACAGTTGGTATCAGAGGCATTCATCTAGTCACGGTATAGTACGCTTTTTATCTAATATGAAGATGACAATCCAATTAGAGGATGAGAAATAGTGAGTGAATGAGAAATAAGTTATTATTTGATGAGAATGTGTTATGTGATCAACTCATTAGTCGAGGATGAGTATAGAAAGAGTTAAGTGTAATGAAGGAATAGTATAGCACAAGTAGATATTACTTAGAGAAAGGACTAGAAATACTACTTAGTAAGTTAGAATCCCAATAGAGGGAATAATAAGATATAGAAGTCAATAAGGAAAATATTACAATAGATAAAGATGAAATGTATGATATTCAGGTCTAACCTAATGTCCTAAGTAAGCATACATATGTAGAAATAAAGTACACCAATACTAGTATGTATATAACCATTATTAAGTGAAAGAATAGAGATTAAGGGAAAGAAGTGATAAATTGGAAAAAAATGATGGAAATAATGTAGAAGGAAAAACTTCACCCTTTATAGGAAAAGTGAAATAGAAATTTATGAAAAATAGGTGCTAAGGAGGAAACCTTAGAATTATTATAAAATTTGAAATTTAAAATAAAGGTATAAATCAATATAAATGTAAGAGTTATAATTGCTACATATGTAATATTATGGCAATTAGTTAATGGATTTAATCATTAAAATAGAGATGATATTACTTGAAAGGAATAGATAAGTAAGTATTTTCTTTCTAAAATTAGTAAAGGCAAAGGATTTAATAAAGAGATAATAAAATTTTAGAACATAAAGAGATGATTTTCAAAATTGGAATAAAATGAAAAGGAAGAAGAGAGTTAGATATGCTAAAAGGGAAAAAATATAATCTCAAACTTATTAAGAAAGATAATTAAACCATGAGAATATATGGTTAACAAAGAAATTATAGCCCTATATATGGTACATCAAATATGAAATCACTTAAGTTAGAAATTTTATTCGTATGATAAATCAATTGTCAAGAGAATTACATTTGGCATGGATGGTGAAACAATTATGGAAAATAAAAGAGAAATATTGATATGATGGTTTGGGAAAATATGGTTATTGATTATCATAAAGAGGAGTATATCTTATTGATCATGGCAAATGAAGAGCTATATATAAATAGAGATATTGATTCCACATACATGATATATTGAAAGATTTAAGAAATATAGTAAGGAGAAATATATTTTGGAGGAATGGTGAAATAAAACATGAGAAATGAAGTCCCATAAACAAATATTGGTTGCTGAAGTTAAGTTTAAAGATGATTATGAATGAGTTATAAATCCAAATTTTTGGAGAAATAAGTGGTTAGAAACTTTATGAGATTTTGAAGGTTTTCAATTTTACATGAGATTGAATGAGAAAATATCCATAATAGTTGAGGAAAAGAACATCAAATTATTTGAATGAGTTGAAAGAACAAATTTTAAGGATTGGGAGTGATTATAGGAATTTACATTATGAAAGTAACAAATTTCTTTGGAGAATGAAATATATTAGATGAGCATTTAACATAAATGATGTTATTGAGGAAATTAAGTACCCTTTTAGTCTATAAGGATGAGCATTTCCAAATTTATTATCATCAATTGGGAATTGGAAATAAAACATCATAGTATGAAATCAAAACAAATTTTTAGTTATATGAGTTGGCTAAAGGATATTCATGAATTTGAGGAGAATGAAATATATTAGATGAAGTGGTGATGGTATATGGAAATGGATTTAAAGAAATCAAGAGCATTTATAGGATATATGTTAGACACTTACAAAACTTGTCAATTATCTTGTAAGTGTACATGTTGATTGAAGAAAGCAAAGTTTAGGGTCATATGAATTTTAAGGATAGAATGGAACTTGACCCAACAAAAGTGGAATATGAGACTAAAATATGGAATGACAATTACAATTACAGAAATTGATCTCTTACTGATTTTATAACATAAGGACATTCTTTTAGTGCAATCTTGCCATTGGTTACATAAATCTTAAAGAGTTATGGTAGAATATATGATGGATCATGGAGTTTTTCAAGGCTTGAGAGGGGATGACTAAGAAGTCAATATGGACTCTTTTAATTGGAATTATCAAGAATACTTCAAATAAAGGGTTAGTATGATATGAAAAATGGTTATAAGGTATGCTTGAAAGAAGCATGAGAAAATGCATACTCTAGAAATTTGGAAGTCAATAATGTGTGTGTGTGTGTGTGAAAGGGAAAGAGATTAATATTATCATAGATTGTAAGAATGTTTAGAATATTGTTCTGAATATGAGAAAGAGATAACAAGAGAGGATAAAGAATATATAGGAAGATTTAAATGACACTATCTTGGAAGGAAGAATGTACAAAGTCAAGTATTATGAATAAAATGGCCCACAAAGGGTGTTACAAAAACAATGGATGGGATGAGAATGAGGAAAGAGTCATTGCAAGGAAACTATTATTCAATGACAGAATTTGAAAAGAAATTGTCAATATAAGGAAATAGTAAAGAAGCATGAATTGTAGAATAGAGATGAAGTAATCACTTCCAAATAATGAAAGAACAAGGACAGAGATAATTACTTCCAAATATTGGAAGATTGTTGTGAATAACAATAGTTGAAATAATAGAATCCAATTAATATGTCATTATGATAGATAGTCTAAGGACTATGCATATTAGGAAAGCTATGTCAAAACTATATATGTTGACAAAGAATGAGGAGGAGCAATAGAAGTTAGAATGGAAAAATGTGAAGTATGGAAAGATTGGTGAAAATGAGGAGTAGAAATTTAGTATACCAGTCAAGGGAAATAGAAGGTTTTGAAACAAAAGAATAACTCAGCTAAGAGTTATTAATCTTTTGGAAAGTCTAACAAGAATCAGCTTAAGTAAATAGTGCATAAGCAAGGTTAGTCATGTGTGAGAATTTTAATAGGAATCAACCATAAGATTTATACCTTTGAGGAGAAGGTAGTATGAGAAATGAATAAAGGAAATAGGATTTCCTTAAGAGGTAAGTCTACATGAGTAAAGCTATGAAAGAGCCGTGAAAACTCATAAGTGAGTTGATTTGCAAATTTTGAGGACGCAATTTTGTAAGGGGGGTAGATTGTAACACCCCTAATTTTTGTAAGGAGATTAAATAAATAATGAAATTGGAAATTTTAAGGAACTTCAGGCTGGACTATTAGGGTTACTAAAAAAATGCACTTCTCATAGACGTTGAATCAATAGATAAGACATATATAATTGAAAACATATTTGATGAACCCTTCAGAATGACTGTAAGCACAATAGATTCTGAATTCGGAAGAAAAACCTTTATTTTTCTCTAGTTTTAAGTATAAAAGGGTAAAATGGTAATTTTACAAATAATTGAGAGCTAAGACATAAAAAATTGGAATGTACTCAGAAAATAAGAATCCAATGCCACTGAGTACGTTCAATTCCAAGTCCAATTTGCCCTTTTATGGTTTGAATTTTCTCCACAAAGGGATGCAACTGCTAGAATATAGGCCATCATGAGTCAAACCACTACCACTTGCTAGTGGAGAAGGAGGTGGTAGTGGAAATCCTAAGACAATTTAATAATCAAAAGAAATCAAGGTTATAATTACAAGTAATCATGGAAAATTCAAAACACCTCTATCAATGGCTAATAAAAATTCAAAAAATTCTCCTAATGTTCCTCACGAGGTTCACTAGAATGTCCCAAAATCCCAGCTTCAGAAACCTCCCCAATCTTCCCCGATCTTCCCCAAATTTTCTTTCTTTCTCTCCTTCTCTCTTATTCTCTATGGGTGTGTCCACAAATGCACCCGACACTCTAGACTCAGTGGAGACATCGGGTGTGTCCAGGGACACGTCATCTCCAACTGAACCAGGGTTTTCCCTTGGAAACCCTAATTGAATTAGCCATACACTTATAGCCATTAGCTTTCCATCTTGACCATCAGATGTGTTCGGCCTAAGCTAATCTACCAAAGCCCTTTGGTCCTATGATGATCCACTTCTTATATCTCCGACAAACTCAAAAGAAAATTCAAGCACGTACTGGTTACTGTCTCTAGTGAAGTTTTCATGCTATTCTGGACAATTTGGTCAATAAATGGTGATCTTGCACCATTGCATGTCTTCAGCATGGGTTGATCTATCAAAGCCCTATGTTTTCTCACCTTCTCCGGCAACAGAAATGGAGAAATTGATGATTGAAGGTATGGCTGGTGTCTAAGGTTATTTTTGAGTTTTCTATCTTCTTTTTTGGCATATTTTCTTCATCTCTGGTGACCCTCTCCTTAGCAGACCGGCACAGGTAGGCCACCCTCACTCCCCTCTTTCACTTTCGGTATGTAGCTTAGGTTTTTTGGCTACCTAGAGGTCTCCTCGGTCATTAATCCGTCGGGAACGATGGATTTGGCATAGAGGGTTGAGATCTCTGCATTCTCCAACTCAAATACAAATTCTGAGCCATTGGATGAGTCTCTGGGGCCCAAAAATTAATGTTTCAGATTTAAGAGATCTGGCAAAAGGTTGATTTGAAGGTCCAGATCAGACCGTCTCAACCAATCTCTACAGATCGGGTTCCAACACGCTAGAATGGAACGCAAGCAGGTAAGCTCCCTGTGGGCCGCCCCCACGTATGCACTTGTGTGCGAGCTGCCACATGGTGCAGGAACAATGGTGCCTGTGTCTCTATGATGGAGAAGTGAGCCACTGGTTGTCCCCGCAACTGCACCGCCCATATTTGATTTAGGTCATCCATTGTTTGAACTGAAAACTAAAATCTTCAATTAAGAGCTCAATATAGCTCTGATTTTAGATCTGAAACTTTTGGTAGATTCTTTATTACTTGCTTTAGCTACTGAACTCATAATATTCATGTTTTGAATTGAAATTAATTGTGAAAATAAAAAAAAATCCATAGTAATAATAATGGATCATGATTAAGACGATCCTTAAATGGAAATATAAATAGATGGATGTGTTTAGAGGGTCCCAAAACCCTAAGGAGCATGATCACAGTAGAATTTCTATGTTTCTAGATCAATTAAATAAACAAAAATAGTAAGATTGAAATTCAGCCCTTAAAACAGGCTAAAATCTTAAAATCTCAATTTTGATCTCAATTGAACTACAAATTGGGATCAGAAAGTTTGGATGGATTCCTTATGACCAGTAGAACCTACTAAACCAATAAAATCATAATTTTAATTCAGTAAATTTTCTAAAATTAAGTAGATAAGTGTATTAACATCCTTGATCTATAAGATCTGGGATCATTAAACCTTTCAAATTATGTTGGATGATGATCTAATAATATATTAACCCTAAATAAATGGGTTAGATGTAATTGAATTGGAAGATCTTAAGAGATCTAGCTTTAAAGTAGTAAAATCTATAAAAATGAATAGAAATCTCCTTGATCAAGTTGATGAAGGATGATTTGACAGAATGGATGAGTTTTGATGATGATATGAACTTAATATCATATGGAATTATGGACCAGATGATGATGATTTGGGATAGATCAAGATCTATGCCCCAAAATTGGATAAAATAACTTAAGATGCCCTTGATCGGTTAGATCAAGGAAGATCAGATCATTTGATGAGATGCATCAATGATCTAATAAAGAAATTACATCAAGAAGATGTGTTAGATGTAAAGGATGTACAAGAATGTATTAAGGATTCATGTGTATACATACATGATCTTTGTCTGTAATTATTGACCTTTATGATAATAAGTATGCTTCGTACCTTAGCATAGTCTTGATCCAACTAAGTAAACCAACCATATAATCCAACTAAGTGATCCAACCATATGTTCCAACTAAGCAATCCAACCATATGATCTAACTAAGTGATCTAACCTCATAATCTAATTCAATTGATCCAATCTAAGGATCAAATCAAATGAGGTGAAGGTAATGAGATGTGAAGATTAAGGAAACCCTAAAAATAGGGCATAGAAAATATTCCAGTCTTAGTTAAATAGAATCATAATCTAATATGTACAATGTATTTTACATACAAGCATGGTGGCTTGTGATTTTATTTTACACAGAGTTAGAGACTGGGGATGCTATGCTAGGAAAGTTATGAGGGTTTGGCCACCCGCTTCCTAAAACATATATGATGGATACCATGCCCAAAGAGAGGCTAAATGTCAAGTGGGGCAATAATGGGAAGGCCGCCACTCTAATAACCATGGGCCACCCCATGAGGACATGGATTTGTTATTTCCACAGCTGCTATTAGTGAAGAATTATACAATTATCCGGGCACGCTATATAGATTGAGACTGTGGCGTAGTAGTCCTAATGTATTTTGCATTATGATGCACATATGATTGGAATAATGTATTGCCAAAGCATGATGAGATGCCACAACATGAGTTCCTAGAAAGAAAATTGCCGTATGAAGATTAGTAGAATACTAATTTCCTAAGTGGAAGTATAGCCAGGGGAAGGAGCAAGTTTTGAGTAATCTTCACTATTTTAACTAATTTGTCCTATACTACATAAATAATGTCTATACTCTATATTGAGATAACTCATGAATGGATAAACATGATGGATTAATAACTGAGATATGTATTCTTATATTAGAGAAGTAGTATATTTTTGTAGCCCCTACCAAGCATAGCTTGTTGAGGTATTGTAAAGGCTTCAATGTTTACAATACCTCAGATACAAAGGAGGGTTAGAAGCTCAAGAATGTAGAAGACTTAAGAAGATTTGGAAGAATAATCAATCAGAGTATTTTCTTTGAAGACATTTATTTTTATTTGAGAGCATTGTAATGTATTGAGAGTTTTTAATGTATGGTGAGGTTGAAATTTGGATTATGTAATTTGGACAAATATTGTACTGATACCGGTCTATACTGTGAACCACTGGATGGATTCTAAAATTTAATAAAAATATATTCCTTCAATGGAATTTTATCTTGTATAAAAATTCTATTTATGTTATGTATGAGGTGATGACTTGGGTTTTTCAAAACAAGTTTTAAAGAAAAGTATTTTTGTTGTTTTGTTTTGCCAATTTTTTTTGCTAAGAGCGCCCTGCCTTTGAAAATGTATTACAAAATATGTTACAAAAATTGGGTCATCACAATACCCTTACAAAATCCTCTCTTTTTACACAATTCCTTAGTTACTATATCTTTTTCTTGGGCTTTAAGGACTCTTTCTACAAAAGCTAATTTAATGGTTATGTTTGTGAGTACAGGTCATGGCTGTCTACTTAATGCATCAGCTTCTACGTTCGCTTTTCCAAGATGGTATTGGATGGCAAAATCATAGTCTTTGATATACTCCAACCATATTCTTTGTCTCATGTTTAAATCAACCTGAGTGAAGATGTATTTAAGCATTTTATGATCTATATACATGAAATTTTTCTCCATACAAATAATGTCTTTAAATTTTCAATGCAAAAACTATAGTTGCCAATTCTAGGTCATGTACTGGGTAATTTATTTCATGTTTCTTCAATTGTCTAGACGCATAAGCAATGACCTTCCCATTTTGCATCAACACACCTCCTAACCCTTTACCTGAAGCATTATAGTATATTTCATATCCCCCACTTCCAGATGACAAAGTTAATACTAGTGCCGTAGTTAACCTCTTCTTTAGCTCTTGAAAACTATTTTCACATTCTTCTGTTCAAGTGAATTGTACCCCTTTTCTAATCAATGAAGTCAAAGGAAGGGCTATACTGGAAAATCCTTGAATTAATATATGTTAGTATCCTACCAATCTAAGAAAACTACATATTTTTGTTAATGTTTTAGGTTTCTCCCAATTCATTACTGCTTCAACCTTGGTGGGCTCCACTTCTGCTCCATTCTTGAAAGTACATGACCCAGGAAATTGACCTTCTCTAACCAGAATTCACACTTACTAAATTTACCAAATAGTTTATGTGTTCTGAGGGTATTTAGTACAATTCATAAGTGTTCTTGGTGTTCCTTGATATTGGTAGAGTAAATCAGTATATCATCAATAAATACAATCACAAATTTATCCAAAAATTCCTTGAAGATTCTGTTCATCAAATCCATAAATACTGCTAAAGCATTGGTCAGCCCAAAAGACATGACTAGAAACTTGTAATGTCCATACCAAGTTCTGAATGCTGACTTAGGTATATGTCTTCATCCTTAATACACAATTGATGATATCTTGATCTAAGGTTGATTTTGGAAAAGACCTTAGCAGATTGGAGTTGATCAAAGTGGTCATCAATGCGAGGTAAGGGATACCTATTTTTGACTATGACACTGTTCAACATTCTATAATCAATGCACAATCTCATAGACCCATCCTTCTTCTTCACAAATATTACTAGGGCTTTCCATGGTGAACTACTTGGTCTAACAAACCCTTTGTTTAACAATTCCTATAACTAATCTTGAACTCTACTGGGGCCATCCTATAAGGTGCTTTAGAAATTGGAGTTGTACCAGGAATTACTTCAATGGTAAACTTAATTTCTCTATCTGGGGGTAATCCTAGTAGTTCTTTTGGAAAAACATCTTGGAATTCCTTGACTACTTCAATTTCTGTTATCTTAGGCTGTTCAACATCTAAAGAAATTACTGTTGCCAGAAATGCCTGACACCCCTTGGACATATGTTTGATTGCCTTCATAGCTGAGGTAATGGATCTATCTAAGTCATTGTGTTTCACTTTAGGCTGAGCTTGAGCCTGCATACTTGGTATCTCTACAGGAGGTGATGAACATGAGGAAGAAGGTTCCTCAATACCCTTGTTACCATCTCTTCACATTATTCATGGTTAACCTCTCTATATTGTCTTTTGAAGTATTTTGAGTTGTCTGTCTTGTGACTCTCTTTGGTGGCATTTGCTCATAAACCAAAATTTCTATCAGTATTCTATACAACTATTTCTATCTTACTCTAGAATTGGATTATCATCTCTCTTTTGGTCATATTTGCATTGTACTGTGACTGGATGAATTACTTTGATACCAATTGTGATGACTCAGGTTTTCGTAACACATTTTGAAATACATTTTCAAAGGCAGGGCCCTTAGTAGTGAATTTTTTTAGTAAAACAGAGCAACAAAAATTCTTTTCTTTAGAACTTATTTTAAAAAAAAACCCAAGTCATCACTTCATACATAACATAAATAGAATTTTTGTACAAGATAAAATTCCATTGAAGGAATATATTTTTATTAAATTCCAGAATCCATTCAGTGGTTCACAGTAGAGCCCAAATCCATTACAATACTTGTCCAAATTACATAATCCAAAACTCAAAGTTCACTATACAATGAAACTCTCATTACAATACAATACTCTCAAACAAAACAAAATACATGTCTTCAAGGGGTATACCCTGATGATTATTCTCTTCAAGTCTTTTACAGTCTTGAGCTCCTAACTCTCCTTCTTTATATCTGAGATATTGTAAACATTGAAACATTTACAATATCTCAGCAAGCTATGCTTGGTAGGGGATTCAAGAAGCATAATAATTTGACAGTATAATTCTAATACTTCATAATCTGGTTAATCACAAACATACTCATTATCTAACTCTTTACTTTGTAATATATGTACATCCTTATACATACATACTATACATGGATAAATCCGTCAAATTTATGAAAGTAGTCAAATATCATTCCCAACTAAGCTGATCAATTCTTTCCACTATGAGAAATCAATATTTCAGCTAGTTCTATACTAGGAATTTTGCTTCTTGGAAAATACTGGTAATATACAATTACCTGGCATTTCATTATGCCAAAATATAAAGCATTTCACTATGCCTATCTCATATGCATCATAGTACAAAATAATCAAAGGACTACCACGCTGCAGTCTGATTTGTACTAGTGCGCTCAGATAACTGCCATGTTCACCGCTGATACCATGGTGGAAAATATTGTGTCACTGCCCATATGGGGAGACAGGACTTTTACAGTGGTGGCCTTCCCATAATTGCCCCACCTGACTTTTAGCCTCTCGTAGGGTGGGTAAGGGATCTTCAAATCATCAAATTTCAAGAAGCGGGTGGCTAAACCCTCATAACTTCCCTAGCATAGCATCCCCAGGCTTATGCCTGTTTAAAACAAAACTACAAGCGTCCATGCTTGTATGTAAAATAGGTTTCATACGTATCAGACAATCTGTCTATTTACTTAGGGCTGGAATATCTTCTAGTTCCATATTCACTTACAGTCTAGTTCTCAATTCTAACTTAACCATTTCATATGTGTTTGGTTGGATCATAAGGGTTTCAGGGGATTTAATACAAGTATGAACATTACACTTGTCAACATAAGGTCATGGGTTCAACATGTACATCCCAGGTAGATGCATTCATAAAACCCTCCTACCTTCAAGTAGTGATCAATCTCTTCAGATATTCCTTGATCCTGATTGATGTACGTAATCTGCAAATCCATACATGCTGTCAATATATATACAATCTGAATAATCCTATTGATCAATAGATCTGATGGTTAGAATGGTCTTCTAATCTTTCAGATCTAAGTATTTCTATTCTAAGTCTTTGTGTATCCATCTCTTTGATCTTGATCTTTCATAGATCCTTTGATCAATAATCTATTCTTGTTGATAAAGATCAGGGGCTTAGATCTTCTATCATCTAGTTCCTCTTTGATCTAAGTTTAGTTATTTGATCATCCCTAAGGAGGATGATCTTGGTTCTTTTCCGTGAATCATATTTGATCAAGAGTTTGGATTATCTAATCTAATGATCTAGATTTGATCTATAGCATACATACTAATAAACATGCATACTAAGTACAATACAATGTTATTATTCTTATTGTTCTTGATCATTCAAGATCCAATGGATCATGTTTGATCATCTTTATCTTACTTACAATTTTTATTAGGGTTAGATAATTTACTAACCTTTTATGCTCTTATTATTATTATTCAACCAATTAATGTTTTAGTAGTTGAAGATGACTTATTTCAGCCTAAGTCTAGACTGCTCCTCTTATTTCCAATTGGTTAAGGCTTACTAGCTGAATGGGTGAACACAAAGTGGTTACTTCAATCCTTATGTAAGGAGGCGTTTAGACCTCACAAACGTCAATGGAGGGTAGGGGAAGAGTGAGTCTCTATTAGAAAACCCCCTTAACCACTATGTTCAACATTCATTAGAGTGACCTTAGCTCAACCTGTCATAAGGTTCCTATGAGCATGTTTACCCTAAGTACTCTTTCTAGTTGATTTTAATTAAGTCTATGAACATTTAAAATGTCGTTCATGGGGTTTATTATTCTCCTAGTTTGGGCCAAGGATTAGATAATCCTTATATTATCCTACTAACTATAGCCCTTACTAATTAAGTCCAGGTCAAATAAGTCACTCTTATTTGTGTTATGAAACTCTACTTTCTCATTAGATTTCATTTTTGGTGTTTTATGTTTTTTATCTCATAACTACTTTAACAATTAAATCTAATAAAATTTAACCATAAATGAATTATAATCTTAAAGCATAAAACTGCATAATTGAACAACCAAATTAAACTATCATGGACATAAGGTAGCATTTCATACCATGGTCTAATCTAACATGAAATCTTAGCATGGTATTAAGTTGCAATTGGATGAAATTAGGCCCACATGGTCCTAAAATAATTAAATCTATCAAACTATAACAATCTAATAACACATAGAACATAGCATGCTAAATTTAAGAACTATCATGCTTTATAATATAAATCATATTTACAGTACTATTATCAAATAAAAGACAATGAAACTAATTAGATTAAGATTATTAGAAACCTTTACTTATGATCCAACCATTAGATCTTATATCTTTTCCTTTTAATCAAGGGCTTTATTTAATTTTAGGGCTTTTACTCCGTTAAGATCTAAAGACCTAATCAACTTGCTTTTGTTATATTCAATCCATGATGGATTCCATCATAATATCATTTATTTAATCCATCTCAAGGGTTTGATCATACTTGATTTTATTGATCAAGTGGGTCCCTTTGTATTTTTAGGGTTTTTCTACCATAAAAGGTAGATCCCTCAATTTATCATAGATCTATCCAAATCAATCATAAATATCACTTGATTTCAACATTATATCATCAGTAATTCAGATCC
Source organism: Warburgia ugandensis (assembly GCA_035236585.1). NCBI lineage: Eukaryota > Viridiplantae > Streptophyta > Magnoliopsida > Canellales > Canellaceae > Warburgia > Warburgia ugandensis. The sequence continues at coordinate 41,820,459 of CP141133.1, forward strand.
CCTTCAGATCTTGAAGATCATAAAATTAGAAATTTAATTCATGAAAACAAAAAGATTTTGGAATTTTTTTTATCAATATTATGGTTTCAGAAGAAAATAGATGTTATAAGCTTTCCATAGCTTCTTTCCAATCTCAATTTGGAGTTCTGATGACTCCACAATTGAATTGTGAAGCTCACTATCATTCCTAGGGTCCAGATTTGATCTGGGCCCACCAAAATGGACGGCTTGGAGCGATCGGGCGGAGTGGGCCAGTCAGGTGGAAGGGTAGGCTCGCCCCCTTCACCGGGACTCAAGCATGACGCTATCTACTTGGGACTAGCGCTGTCGTGCGATTGCCCATTGGGACAACATTTACACACACACACACACACAAAAACGTGTCGCATGGCGTTGTGGGAACTAATCTGATTTGGGAGATCAGACAGTCCGTTTTAGACTGTTCAATCAATCCCTTTACAATTAAGGGCTCAAAACTAAATAAAAAATCTTGAAATTTCTACCCTAGGGGTTTTGGACCCTTCTGGATAGATTGCATAGCTTAGATTTTCCATCTGAGCCCTCCATCATCCAAAATTTAAGGGTTTTGGTCCTTACTTTATTTTTATAAATTTTAACCTAAACTAATTAGAGAAAAATAAAAATTACATGAAACAACATGAAATAAGTATAAGAAGTGTTTCACCTACTTGATTGGAGAAAAAACATAGATTTGATGCCCAATTTGAAATAAATACCCTTTGATGATAAGATAACCCGATAGTCCCTTGTTTTGTGATTTCCCGTTGATTACACTATTGGATTTTGAAATTGATTTGGGGTTTTGTAGATAAGGTAGTATAAGATTGTATGGATGGTGAGATTTGTGAGATTTAGCTTAGAACAAAGTGCCTAATTGAATTTAGGTCTCTTGTTCCAATTAGAGAGAGGAGAGAGAAAGTGCAAGAAGGGAGATTTTGGGGAGTTTTGGAATTTTGGGAAGGAATTCTAGATCTGTTTTTTTAAACTAAGCAAGATAATTTTGTGGGAATTTTAATGAACATTTTTGGAGGATTTTTGGAGGGGTATTTATAAGTGTTTTGCATTTTTCATAATTACATGTAATAATTATGTTTTAATTCTTTTAAATATTAAATTAACATTGGATCCTCCACTACCACCTCCTTCTCCACTAGTAGTTGGTAGTGTTTTGACCACTCATTACATGTTTTCTAGGCATTGGATTCGTTTGTGGGGCCCATGGGGTGTGAAAGGACCATTTTGCCCTTTTCTGGAGAAAAATCCATTTTATTCTCCTAAACTCAGAATTGAGCATACTTAGTGGCTTTGGAATCATATTTCGGAGTACATTATAGATATTGATGTCTTAGATCTTAGTTATAGGTAAAATTACCATTTTACCCTTTTATGAAGAAAATTAAGAATTTTTCATTTTAACTCGAAATTGAACGTACTTAGTGTCATTTCGATCGATTTTTTGAGTACATTCTTAATTTCTAAGTTTTCTAAGTTTTAAATCATGTTTTAATCTCTATAGAAAGAGATTTCCTAATAACCTAATATTCTAGCCCAGAATTTTTGAAAACTCAAAACTTTAATGATTTTCTCAATCAATTTACAAAAATTGGGGTTATTACAGGCTGCATCGCCGGCAAACCCAGAAACCCCAATTTTCTAAGTTTTGGCTACGTGAAACTTCTCTCCCTCCTCCCTCCTCCTTCTCCTTCTCCGTCTTCCTTCTCCCCTCCTTCCTTTTCTTCTCCTTTCTTCTTCTCTCTTTCCCTTCTTTCTCCCCCACTGGGTTCCTCCATGGTTCTTGGTGTCGGGAATAGACCCTTAGATCTATTCTTCAATTCAGCTTAAGTGGGGGGAGGGTGCCTGTATCAAATATAGCCCCCTCCACTTAAGGCATTTCATATATTTTTTTTATTTTTCTTTTTTCCCAAAAATACCCTTAATCTTTAAATCCTCATTTCTCTTCCATCCGAGCTCTCTGCAAACTTCGTGCCATTTGAATTGTCTTTTCAAGTACTATCCAATTATGGAAGTATCAATACAAAATTTGGTATATATCATGTTTTTCACTTATAAAACTCCAAATATAGAAAATTTAATATATTCTTTTCATCCCAATTTAAGATTTTCTAAAGTTTACTCAATTTGGGATTTAAAAAGTAGGAATGTTACATTCTTCCCTCCTTATAGGAATTTCATCCTCGAAATTCTTTCTACATCATTCTTTAGACACCTCTAAAAGTATCAGATTACAAGATAACTAATCGTGTCAGTAATTCTAGAATTAGCATCTATAAATAGACCATTCTCCTCGTATATCAATTCACATATAAATTGTTAAATGGTAAACCATTTCATATCAAACAACTCATAATTCAATTAGAACACGTCATCGCCACATATAATATAATCAACATGAACCAAACTCTCATCTAAGAGTTAGTTATTTGTATACAACTTTAGTATTGGTAAAATCACCATATGAATAAAAATCAATGCATCTCAGCTCATATATCAGTAAATCTATGTCGAGTTTATTCTTGAGTGCATTAGTTCATCAATAGATAACCATCTGCTAAATCAAAACCAAAGCATATAGCTCATAACTGGCAATCATATACTGATCAAAACTAGATCATACCAACTCACTAGCAAGTATTCTATGCCAATAAAAATAATAATCCATAACATGATCATATTGTAAGCACCTAGAAGCCTTCCACCTAGAAGCTTGCCACCTAGAAGCTTATCAGTGCCTCTCACAGTCACTCTCATAGGTCTCCCTCTTAGGTCACCCTCATCAGCTACTCACAAGTATAGATCGTAAAATCAATTTTTGATTGCTCGTAAGAGAATGATCTCATATAATAATATACATTACTGTCATATCCCTCATTTAGTGAAAACTCAAGCTTACATATGTAATATAAAAGAAAACTGCACCTATATCATTGCTATTTGGGTGAACTCACTCACTCACTTGGCGATAGTAGTTCATAAGACTAAGGAACTATGAACCTCAATTACTAGTTTCGCTAATCTCTGGCTTTCACAATCTCTATAATTGCCTCTCTTTCAATAGAGGTATCGTAGTCAAAGAAATTCACCTATTTCAATATAACCAACACTGACAGATATTTCCAAACAAATGATGAGTCGATAAGATACTGAAAATAATGCACATGTATCTCTGGTGCTCCACACTACCATGGAGTATTCAGGAACATCATCCACTAACCTAATCATGAATCATCCAAGTAAACATTTGAAGATTCAACCCATTGCATCCATACATTCTACCAGTGTATTGCATCCACTAATTAGTATCATCCAAAACTCAGAGTAATTATAATGAGTCTTAAAAGAAATTCTTAAAGACAAATTTCTCACAATCATCTTTTGGTGATAACTAGACCTTAAATCAACATTCAAAAATACTATGCATCATCTAGAGTTAATCAAGTTGATCCTCCATACCTAATAGAGAATATTGGTTCTCCACCACAGTGCTATCAACAAATGACAATCTATGCATAGCAATAAAGATTTGTCTCTCTTCTCATGGAGAAGACTAATGCACTTTATGAAGACCCACTACATCTGTTAAAACTATTATCAACAACTCATATAGTTGGAACTTTGCTAGCTTAGTTGGGGTCATCTCATATGGCATGCTAGGTAAATAATACTATACTTGATGCATAATCCATTTCAAAATCATTCTCTTGCAGCAATATCATGAAACTCCTTAGGTCAGACTGCGAGCTCTTACACATTACCTTTGTGCTCAGTCTGTGGCCGCTTTCTGTCATCCACTATTGCACTAATGAGGACTTGGCACATTAGGAAATATCTCACTCTTTTGAGGTAGAAATAATACAAGCCTCAGTGACACCTCTTCTTACTCAAATGAGCCCAATAGCTGTCCAGGTACACTAGAAGTAACCTTCTTCTTATAGAATCAACCATCTCCAAATAATAGAATCCATCACAAAGGATAATATTATAATCAATCATATCGAGTAGGATGAAATCAACATCCATCATCTCCCTCATTATCTCCACCAATAGTAGACATACTTACATGTTTCCTTAACTCTTTCATAGTGTCATAATATCCAATCCCAAAGATTGTTATATATACAGGTATATTTATTAGGGCACCAACACATAAAATGTAATAATCACTAGATCCTAGATCAAGGAGGATCCTAACTCTGCTCACCAACAATCAGAAAAATATTTTTCCCGCTACCCGATTTGAGGCTTGTACTTGCCTCCAAGTAATGGCAGAACTCATCACTGCTAATGTGGCATCACCTTTGCCTTCTTCCAATTTTTGTCTATCGAACTGGCTATCATCTAGGACTTTCTCTAAAGAAATGCCCTAACTCTCCACATTTAAAGCTTCTAAAGGGTTGCCACTGTAATAGCTACTGCTAATACTATTTCCTTTGTGGTGGAAATCAAATAACTCTAGGACATAATTGTCCATGAACTATCCTTGCAAGTAAAACACCTCTTCAGTTTGCAAACCTGTTCAAATACTGTTGAACTGTGGGATCTCTCTTCTTTAAAGTAGCCAACTATCACTGTATCACTGGTTGCTCATCAGCCATAGATACTGACCATTACCAACCTTCCCAAGAGCTTTTCAGATTAAAGTCTCAGCAATGGAGGAACACGTCCTCTCAGATGACCATCATTAGAATCCTCATAATTACACTTTCGGTGTCCTCACTTCCACCATTCCATTTCCTTTAACTAATGAATTATTTAATGGTCATATCAGTCAAAACCAATTGCAACTCTATTCATTTCCATCCAATGACACTGATCTTTCAAAATAACCTTCCTTAGTCATTGGAAACCACAATATCATCACTATCAGTGTTGAATGTAAATCAATTATAATCAATCTCACTCCATTCACTTCAATTGTCTTTCTTCCTAGTTGATTCATTATGTGATCCTCACTATTTAATAATTACTCTTATAAAGTAGTTGTTATGTTCTCCAGAAAATATGTATTTCAAATCATAATTAAAACGATCACAATGATTCATAAACATTTACTTCTCACTAATATTTGACCATCAATATTTTTGTATGCACCAAAACTCATTAATTTTTCATCTCATAACTCCAAAAATTCATCCATAAAAACATTAGGATCTCATTTCATCAATTTTCAATGAATTTTCATCATATTACAATTTGTTTGTCAAATAAATCCACTTCAAGTTTAGATTAATACAATACTTCTCTAAACTTTCTCGAGTTCTCATTAGTTGTAATCATTTTTTATCCTTCATCTTTATTCTCATGTTATTGTCATCACCATAGTTGTTAAGCCCTTTCAAAATTTTATACACACTATCCAAGTTAGAACTTGAACTTACTAAGTTTTCTGTGTTCATGCTTAAATTTCCTACTCATTTGCTATTCTTTCTTATCATTTAGTAATCATCCTTATAAAACAATTGTCATACCCTCTAAGCATTATGCACCTCTAAGTCATAACCATAACTCTTAAGAATCATTAAATAGGCATTTATTTCTCATGATAACTACCCACTAGTATTTCTATATATATAAGGAATAACTCCTTTCATCCCTCCAATCATTAATTTATTTATGTAAATAGATCAACTAACACCAATTTTCCTAGTACCAAAATTTATCCATCAAATGTATCCACTACATATCTGGACTAATGTGGTAATACTCATAATTTCCTAGAGTTCTCTTTCATTGTGACTATTTTCTTATCTCTTTTTCATTATACTCATAATCATTATGCTGTAGTATTCATAATCCTTGAAGGTTTATATACATTGTCAAAATTTAAAACTTGAATCCTCAAAAGGTCACCCCATGTCAAGAGATCTATCTCTGATAAAATTTTTATTTAGATATATTAATTTTATACTCTTATACTATTGTTCCTTACTCTAAGAACTATACTAAATTCGTAAGAGTGCTCTTCTTACTCATACCAGAATTAAAAATCTATTTTCTTCTCAGAACATGCCACCCTTCATGGGTTGTATCTATTTTTTACATTCATCAACATTGTCCATTTGAGTTATTCATATAACTCATACTTAGACAATTCATTTTCACTTGATTGAGTATACATGAATTTTGGATATGTAAGATTTTCTGTGAAAGGAGTGACTGGACTCTACGACAGTTACTCAGAACTCCTATGACTAGCATAGCTCTCACTCCCCAGGTGATGTGGGACTAACTCTCAGGGTCAACCTTAGCAGACACCCATAGTAGACATCCTGTAGCTTGACACCCCACTTGGGACCGCCCACCAGGATTGGCCAGGGCTGATAGGCCCCCTCTTCCCTCCTTAGGGAACCCGTGTCATCATAGACCACAAGCAGCTAAACCATCATCACAAAGGGAAATGGCTTTGATACCAACTGAGACATCTTAGGTTTTCTCAACACTTTTTCATAAAATCTTTTGTAATTGTGGGGCCCCGAGTTTGAAATCTATTCAAAAACCAAACAACGAAAATCAAGTTTCATAAGAAGACCTTAAAAGCCCCTAGTGTCTTTTTTTTCTTTTATAAAAACAATACAAGGATTTTCAGAGGAATGAATATCACAATCCTATAGAAAATCCAGTTAAGTCTCCCTTATATTTTGGACCTCGTGCATTTAACGCATGCAATGTGATAACTTGATAAACACAATATATACTCAAAATAAATAATGGAGACTTTGTCTCCCTCTAAAATCCATCCACATGCATGTCTATTTAAATTTAAATAAAAAGAAACATTTTTGTAGCCCCAAAAGGGTAGGATTAAAATCAAACTCCCCAATACCACTACAATCATAGCCATAACTCCATAGTTCCCATTTACATTCCCACACGTAAATGAAGTAAAGTCATTATGTCAAACTTATGTTAGTTTCACTAAGAAATCAACTGTAATTGCAAACTTGTTTGTTATACCTGTCATGTTCTTCTCTTTAGTTCTTTATTGCCATCTTCTACTCCATTTTCCTTGTTATATTTCTTCAGACCTGAGACATTGTAAACAATATACAATGTCTCAGCAAGCTTGTGCTTGTGTTGGTAGTTTCATCATCCAAAAGCATGAGTTTATGCAGTTTTAATCCAATAAGGAACATAAAATCACATGTTATGAAGTTTGATAGAATATGATGTAAAATGAGTAATATAATAAACTCTAAAATCAAAATCATGATTTACAAACCAATTCCATGCCAAATTAATTCAACTTATCAGTTTCAATATCCATGCATATTGTTTCCATATAATAGTAATCTTTGCAAAATATTTTATAAGGTATGAAAGATTCTCAAACTCAAATTTTCACATAATTTCATAAATATACTCATCCAACTAGATAATGAATCATCGTCAAGAATCAATAGATGAAAAGCATTTAAACCTTAAAATGCTTCAATATAATCAATATATCTCAATAAACACACACACACACACACACACACACACACACACACACACACAAGACTATCAAAACCTCCTCCAGGTTTAACTAGTATAAAACACCCAACATCCTGCATCTGCCATTGGTCATGAGTACTCATTATAGACCTGGAATCCTAGGGTGCAACGCACCTGTGCTATTGTGTTGTATCCATATAAATCTAAAAGTAGTGGACCCTCTATGCTGCAGACAAAACCAAGTCAGGTCTGTGGCTGTCATGGGGATACCTAGATGGACAGATTTCTTGCATCGTGCACATGGGGAACATGGTGCACAAGGCTATGACCTAGCCATGGTATCATATCTGAATTCGGCCCTCCCCAGCTTGGTATCTCACACATATACATCAAATTTTGAAAGGGGGATGATTAGTCCATACCCTCCTAGTACAGCGTCCAATGGGCTACCATATGCCCTCCATAACATAATAATACTAGGCATTATCATATACCAATATAACTGATAAAACCATATAATTTCACGCATTGTTGAAATCATGCAATTCAAATCCCATGATACGGTATAGTCATGTAAAAGCCACCCTCACAAAGGGTTGAGTTGAGGATTCCGTATTCCTCATTATTTCATAATTTATGAAGTCCATGTAATTCCCATTATACTTTCATGCATAAGTTTCAAATTTGATAGTAAAGCAAACATGACATTCCAATCCAATCCAATAAATTGCATGAAATACAATTTTGTTGACTACATAAATCAGAAATATCAAAACTCCAAATCTTAAACCTTTTCAAACATGGTAGAGTGGAAATCAATGGTTTTCATGCTTCACAAAAGCATATAGATGTTAAAACTACCTACCTCTCTTATCATGCTCCTTAGTTTAGTTATATCCTTCTTATCAATTCATTGATCAACCTATCGACATTTCAGATTCCTTATCAATATCAAGTTATATTAACAATTACCAAAGGAATCTATTCTAGACCTAATTAGAAAGTCTCGATAATGTATTAGTCATAGAACCATTAACTTTCATATTATCCATCACTCCTCACCAGATGACCTCAACCACTAAAGTTGTTGGTTCATTTTCCATACCATGGATTGTCTAAGGTCATTAGGGTTCTAATCAGCCATTTACCAATGGCTAATCACTTATCAAATGTGAGGAACAGTGTCGGCTTACTCTTTGTTTTGCTGATCATTCTTTAGGTTAGTGATTTGACAGCTAGAAGTGTTGGATCTTGATCTCAACATGTTATTAAACATTTTTTCTAATGAATTGATAAAAATTAGCTAATCATATATCAATTTAAGGTCTAGGAATATAATGGAAGCATCTAATCACAGATTAGGCGTCGCTAGGTCCTTATCCCATCACTATCGATCAAACAGTCCAGATTATTCATCAATTTCCATTTAGATCTTTTAATTTCTGCCATATCCTAATTAATTCAATGTTCTAGAATGCATTAGTGGTGCCTGATCATTGATCAGATGTCAAGAAGTCATTGTGTGAATAGTGACAAATTGAATGGTTGAGATTTTTCGATTGGTTTTCAGCATGGATCGACAATCTCGGTTTGATTCGGGCCACATCAGGCACCTAATTACTTATCCCTAAGTTTTGATTTGAAAATGGATAGATGGATCATCCACAAAACCTAAATCTAGCATAAATAGTGTCAATTTTGCAAAATACCTCAAATCACGAGTTGGGTTTTTGTAGATCTACCTTTTGGATGCATTTTCGTGTGTTTTGTACCCTTGGATGAGCTAGATTAGTCACTATTTTGTGGTAAACCTTCCGATCATGTCACACGCACTGTTCATTTGTCTATTTGACTGTCCAGATCATCTTTGATTCGCCATTGACCTTGGGGTTTTGGTCATTACATCATGTTGAACACATTGATCGGCTTAGATTGTTGATCTAAGTTGTCATCTTCTCCAGCATCAGCTGCATCACTTGCAAACCCAGAAACCTCAATTTTCTCTGTTTTGCGGCATGAAGCTTCTCTTCCTCCTCTCTCCTCTCTCCTCTCTCCTCTCTCCTCCACCTACTTCTCCTTCTTCCTTCTCCTCTCTTTCCCTTTCTTCTCCTTTCTTCTTCTCTTCTCTTATTTCCCTTCTTTCTCCCCCATCGAATTCCTCCAAGATTGTCTGTGTCAAGAATAGACCCTTCAATTCAGCTTAAATGGGGGGAGGGTGCCTGTATCAAATATAATGCGCTCCACTTAAGGCATTTCATATATATTTTTCTTCTCAATTTTTTCCAAAAATACCGTTAATCTTTAAACCCTCAATATCTCTTCCATCTGAGCTCTAATTTCTGCACACTTGGTGCCATTTGAATCGTCTTTTTGAGTACTATCCAATTATGGAGGTATCAATACAAAATTTGATATCTATCAAGTTTTTCACTTATAAAACTCCAAATATAGAAAATTTAATATATTCTTTTCATCCCACTTAACATTTTCCAAAGTTTACCCAATTTGGGATTTAAAAATTAGGATTGTTATAGAAGAGAGATGGAGAAGACCCATGCACATGTGGATTTCTACCCTGTGTTGCAATAGTCATTAGTGGGGGAAAAACCGACATCAACGGTGTAGGAAGAAGGAAGTAGAGAGAGATACAGCGAGAGAGAGAGAGAGAGAGATACAATGAAAGAGGGATATATATATATATATATAGAGAGAGAGGGGGGAGAGGAGGGTGGTCTTGTCATTTTGTTTCCTCCCTATGTGATAGGTAGCCGCAAGCAGAGCTCCACATATTGACTCCTCCTAATTGGCTGTTGCGTGGGGTGCCGTTATCAATTTGGTCCACTTTGTTATTTAGTAAAATTTTTGGTGCTTATTTCTCCAATCTCCATTTCATGCAAAATTAGTGTTGTTGGAAAGCTGTCGTTGCATACATTCTGAATTTTGAGGTTTTGAAGTCAAATTTGATGTTTTTAGTAAATTTACTCTTACAAATTTTAATTTCAAAGAAATTTGTTTCTTAATCCACTTTCAATTTAAACTATGATAAAATATAGGGTTGTTAGATTCTCCCCAGAGAAAAATTTTGTCCTTGAAATTTCCTTTTAAATTAGTCTTAAATAACTCTAGATGGATTTGTCTTCATTTCATCATCATGTTCCCTAGTAGTCTCCTCAATGGAATGATGTTGCCAAAGGACTTTGATGAATGGAATGGTCTTTGTCCTTAATGTGTGTTATTTTTTATCCAAAATCCCAAGGAGTCAAGTCAAACTTGGAACAAAAATCCTAGGTAAACTTATGGCCATAAAGTCAATTCTTTTTAACTTTCAGGATAAGAAAAAGATTTAGAATAGCAAGTTTCAAAAAATCTATACAGATAGGAGCAGGTCTATCCAAATACAATATTGGAAGAGGAGTTATATCTCAGGTTGCAACTCTGTCATTACATGTGTGGGTACAAGGGACGTGTCAAGCACAAACTTGTGCAACATCAAAACATGAAATGCATCATGAACATTTCTAAGCTGCAGTGGTAGTGCTAATCTACATGCTACCAATCCAATTGTTTTTGAAATTTCAAAAGGACCAATAAATCAAGGGCTTAATTTTCCTTTAACACCAAACCTCATAATTCCTTTCATAGGGGAGACCTACAAAAACATGTAATCTTTCACTTCAAATTCCAAATTTCTCATCTTTTAGTCTGCATAACTCTTTTGTCATCTTTCAGTAGCTAAAAGTCATCTCCGAATAAGTTTCACTTTCTCTTCACATTACTCCACTAATTCAGACTTCATCAATTATCTCTCTCCAGCCCCATTCCAACAAGTTGGTGAACGCCATGGTCTTCCATATAATGCTTCGTAAGTTGCCATGCCTATACTAGTATGGAAACTGTTATTGTATGCGAACTCAACAACAGGAAGGTTCTCATCCTAATTTCTTTTCCATTCAATTACACAGGCTCATAACATATCTTCTGATGTCTGAACAATTCTTTTTGATTTGTTTGTCTATCTCGGGATGGAATGTTGTATTAAAACTTAAGGAAGATCCTAATTCTTCCTGTACACTCCTCCAAAACATGGAGGTAAATATGTTATCCCTATCTGAAATAATAGTCACAGATGTGCCATGCAAGCTTACGATCTCTTTGATAGCAGATTCGCCAAGCTATCTAATGAGTGTGTCTATCGAATTGGGAGAAAGTGGGCCAACTTTGTTAGTCCATCCACAATCACCAAATCATGTCATGTGTAATAACCCCAATTTTTGTAATTGATTGAGAAAATCAATAAAGTTTGAGTTTCAGATATTTCGGGCTGAAATATTAGGGTTATTTAGAATATACTTTTTATAAAAGTATAATCAAATAATAAGACATGTAAAATTGAAATTAAACTGAGCAAACCCTTCAAAATGACTGTAAGCATGGCAAATTCTGAATTCGAATGAAAAATCCTTAAGTTTCTTCATTTCTTGGACAAAAGGGTAAAATAGTAATTTTAAACAAAAATCAAAATCTCCCAAAAATCAAAATATGAGACATCAAAATTTAGAATGAACTGAGAAATATGAATCCAACGCCACTAAGTACACTCAAATCCAACATCATGAGAATAAAACCCAAAATTTTATACATAAATGGCAAAATGGTTGTTTTACACCATGTGGGGCCCACATGGGGACCACAAGGGACCCAAAACTGAATCTTATAAGCAGCCCACGTGAAGTCATGGGTCAACAACCACCAGCTGGTCTTGGGAAAGAAAAATGGAGCATGGGAGACCCTCATGCCATTTAATAATAAATTTTTTAATATTATAATCATGATAAAAGGACCAAAATGCCTATAAATACAACCCCAAAAATCCTCAAAAAATGCTCATAAAATCCCAAAATTTTGATCACTCTCCCTAAAAAATTAGACCTAGATCCCTCCCCAAAAACCCAAAATTTCTAAGAGATATCTCTCTTCGCAATTTCTTTTTTCTTTTTAGATTGGAACAAGAGACCTAAAATCAATTAGCCACTCTGTTTTAGATCTAATTTCATCAATTTCATAGTCCAAAAGTTCCCACCATATCTATTCTACAAAAGCCCCAAAGCAATTTCAAGATCCAACGGTTCAAACAACGGGAATTTTGCAAGAAAGGTGGATCTTAGCCCATATCTTCATCAACAAGGTATTTTTTTAAATTGGGCATATATAATCGAGGTTTTTTCTTCAATCAGGTAGGTGAAAATACTTTCCATAGATGTTTAATATTGTTTTATGTAATTTTTAGTTTACTGTAATTTATTTTGGTAATCAAAAGGTAAAAATAAAGTAAACACCAGAACCCTTAATATGGATGATAGAGTGCTCAGATGAAAATTCTGACTATACCAATCGATCCAGAAGGGTCCAAAACCCTTAGGGTAGAATTTTCACAAAGATCATAGATGTTTTGGGCCTTCAATTGAGAGAGGATTGATTGGACGGTCCAGAATGGACTGTCCGATCTCCGGATCTAACGGCGCCCAAGACGCACACGTGACGCACCGTGGGAAATGGCATGTTCGCTGCACGTGGGGCGTCATCCCAAGCGACATGACGGTGCGTCCGTCAAATCCATGAGCGGATGCGCTAGACGAGAACCCCGTTTACGGGCATGCAGACGATGAGCGTTCCGCTCGTCCTTTCTGTGTCTGTGGACGCACTGCAAGGGCACTTGCTCCAGTCATCCAAGCAAATGCGCCCGACGAACCGAACACGTCCGCCTGGCTTGGTTTTTCGCCCGAACAATCTGAGCTGTCCGTTCCTTGGGCCCAGATCAAATCTAGCCTTAGGAAAGACTGTGAACTTCCAGATCCAATTCAGGAGTCATCTAAACTCCAAATTGAGATCGGAAAGAAGCTATGGAAAGCTTGAAACCTCTATTTTATGATAAAATCATAAAATGGACATACTATTCAGTAAAAACTTTCTGTATTAAAGAAACAAATTTCTAATTACCTAGATCTTCAAGATCTGAGATGATCAGATCTTGAAAATATGTTTTAATAATGATATACTATTGAATAAAGTGAGATCTATGGTTTATTTGGATATATGTGAGATATATTAAGGGATTTACCCATTATGGTAGAAAAACCCTAAAAATACAAAGGGACCCACTTGATCAATGAGATCAAGTGTGATCAGATCCTTGGGATGGATAGAATGAATGTTTATATGATAAAATCCAAGGAAATCATGGATGGATTATGACAAAAATAGATCAATATGATCTTTTGACCTTAATAAAGAAAATTCCCTAAATATAACTAAAATCCTTAATCAAAGGAAAAGATCTAAGATCTAATGGTCGGATCATAAGTAAAGGTTTCTAAAAATATTAATGTAATTAATTTCATTTTATATAATAGCATTTTAAATAGGATTATGTTATATAACATTTAGACTTTAGCATGATATGTGATTTCGTTGTTATCATAAGGTGCTAGATTTAATTATTTTAAGTACCTTGCCTCATTATCATTAAATGTTAAATTATGTAGTTTTATGCTTTGAATTTATAATTCATTTATGGTTAAATGTTATTAGTAAATTTACTTGTTATGAGATAAAGAGCATAAAACATAAAAAATGTATTCTAATGAGAAAGTAGAGTTTCATTACACAAATAAGAATGGAGTACTTTGGACTTAATTAATAAGGGCTATAGTTAGTAGGACAATATAAGGATTATCAAGTCCTTGGCCCAAATTAGGAAAAGAATAATAAACCCCATGAATGACATTATAAATATTCATGGACTTAATTAAAATCCATTAGAAAGAGTACTTAGGGTAAACATGCTTATAGGAACCTTATGAAAGGTGGAGCTATGGTCATTCTAGTGAATGATGAACATAGTGGTTAAGGGGGTTATCTAATAGAGCCTTGCTCTTCCCCTACCTTCCTTTGACATTTGTGAGGTCTAAACGCCTCCTTAAATGAGGATTGAAGTAACCACTTTGTGTTCACCCATTCAGCTAGTAAGCCTTAGCCAATTGGAAATAAGAGGAGCAATCTAGATTTAAGCTTGAATAAGCTACCTTCAACCAGCACATTAACTGGTTGAATAATAATAATAAGAGCATAAAAGGTTAGTAAATTACCTCACCCTACAGTAAGTAAGATAAGGATGATCAAACAAGATCCATTAGATCTTGGATGATCAAGAACAATAAGAATAAGAACACTATATTGTACTTAGTATGAATGTTTATTAGTATACTTGTTATAGTTCATTAGATTAGATAATCCAAACCCTTGATCAAAGATGATTCAAGGAAGAAAACCAAGATCATCCTCCATAGGGATGATCCAATAACTGAACTTAGATCAAAGAAGAACTAGATGATAGAAGATCTAGGACCTTGATCTTTATCAACATGTGTAGATTGTCAATCAATGGATCTATGAAATATCAAGATCAAGGAGATGGACATACAAAGACTTAGAGATAGAAAAATACTTAGATATGAATGATCTAAAGATCATTCTAAACATCAGATCTAGATCTACAGATTACATACATTAGTCAGGATCATGGAAGATTGGGGAAAAGAGATCAATCCTTAAAGGTAGGAGGATTTGATGAATGCATTTACATGAGATATGCATGATTGTACTCATGATCTTATGTTGACAAGAGTAATGTTAATACTTGTATGAAATCTCTTGAAAACCTTATGATCCAACCAAATACATATAAGATGGTTAAGGACTAAACTATAAGTTAATAGGGAACTAGGAAATATTTCAGCCCTAAGTAAACAGACATATGGTCTGATATATATGAAATATATTTTACATACAAGCTTGGAGGCTTGTGAGTTTGTTTTAATAGGCATAAGCCTAGGGGAATGCTATTGCTAGAGGAGTTATAAGGGTTTGGCCACCAGCTCCTTGAAATTTGATGATATGATGATACCTTGCCCAAAGAGGCTAAAAGTCGGGTGGTGGCAATTATGGGAAGGCCACCATTGTGAAAGTCTTGCCCCCCCATACGGGCAATGACATAATATTTTCCACCATGGTATCAGTGATGAACAGGGCAGTTATCCGAGCGCACTAGTACGGATCCGTCTGCAGCATAGCAACCTTTCTGATTATTTTGCACTATGATGCATATGAGAATAGGCATAGTGAAATGCCTTATATTGTAGCATAATGAAATGCTAGGTAATTGTATACTACCAATATTTCCTAAGAAGGAAAATTCCCAGTATAAGATTAGCTGTAATACTAAATTCTCAAAATGAAGAGAATTGATCAGCTTAGTTGGGAATGATATTTGACTACTTTCACAAATTTAACTGGTTTACCCATGAAGGGTATGTATGTATATAGATATACATAACTTACAAAGTAAAGAGTATGTTTAAGGATAATGAGATTATGAAGTATTGGAATTACATTGTCAATGTTATGTTTCTTGAATCCCCTACCAAGCATTGCTTGCTGAGATATTGTAATTGTTGCAATATCTCAGATACAAAGAAGGAGAGTTAGGAGCTGAAACCTAGAAGACTTGAAGAGAATAATCTTCAAGGTATACCCTTGAAGACATGTATTTTTCTTTGTTGAGAGTTTTATTGTATGGTGAGCTTGAGTTTTGGATTATATAATTTGGACAAGTATTGTACTAGATTTGGCTGTACTGTGAACCACTGGATGGATCCTAGAGTTTAATAAAAGTATATTCCTTCAATGGAATTTTATTTTGTACACAAATTGTACTTATGTTATGTATGAAGTGGTGACTTGGTTTTTCAAAACAAGTTCTATAGAAAAGAATTTTCGCTACTTTGTTTTGCGAAATTTTTTTTACACTCTTAAGGGCCCTGCCTTTCCAAATATTTTACAAATCATGTTACAAAAAAACCTGGGTCGTCACAGTTGGTATCAGGGTGATTCATCCAGTCACAGTACAGTACAAATATGTCCAAAGGAGAGATTATAATCCAAGTCTGGATTAAGATAGAAGTAGTTGTATAGAGGACTGATAGAATTTTGGTTTATGAGCAGATGCCACCAAAGAGAGTCAAAAGGTAGACAGCTCAAAATACTCCAGAAGACAATATGGAGAGAGTAACCATGAGTAATATGGAAGCGATGATGACAAGGATTTTAAGGAACCTCCTTCCTCACCTACAACAACCCCAAGGTTCATCACCTCCTGTAGAAATACCAAGTACGCAGGCTCAGGCTCAGCCTGAGGTGAGACATACTACACCAACACCAACAGCAGTTACTCTCATACTAGGACAAGGGCAATCTTCCCTTGTCCCAAGTGAAGAAGTTGGAAAATCCCCATTAGCACCAGAAAAAGTTGACAAAATGTTGGAAAGATTTCAAAAGAGGACTACAATGTATGATGGCAAGGGTGAAGCTAAAAAGGCTGAAGAATGGATATATGAAATTGAAAAGACTTTTAGTGCACTACGTACTCCTTCAGAGTTGAAGGTGAAATTTGCCACATACTTATTCAAATAAGAAGCTACATTTTAGTGGAGATCAGCTAACGACACCTTCTTCTCGAATTCTGAAGATATTACATGGGAAGAATTTAAGGAAGTATTCAATCATAAATATTTTCCTTCTCATGTACAACAAAGGAAGTTGATAGAGTTTTTGGACCTAAAGCAAGGGAATATGTTGGTAGTGGACTATGATAACAAGTTCACACAACTAAGGAGATTCGCAACTCACGTGCGTGACATAGAAACACACACCGTGGATAGATTCATTGAAGGGCTATACCCAGGGCTGCAAATAAAGGTACTGGGTACTAAACCCACTACCTTGGCAGACTATGTGGAAATGGCCTCCAAGTTTGAAGAAGAGTACAAAAAGGGTCAAATTACCAAGTTCAGCGGAGGAGGAAACAATAACCCAAGGCCTTTCCAGAAGAATAAAAGACCTTGGAACAATTTTAAGCCTCAAAGAAATCAAAGGAACAATGCACCAAGGCCAAATAAACAGCCATGTCCAAGATGTAGAAAATTTCACCAAGGCAATATCTGCCCACAACCCATACAATAACAACCACAACGATTTCCAATCAAGTGCCACAATTGTGGGGAGTATGGACATGTCGCCTTCCACTTTACCAAACCATTGGCAGTCAGGGAGGCAAAATTAAAAATTGCTCCTCGACACCAAGGAAGGGTCTTCGCCATCATTGACGGCCAAGATGGACCATCCAATGGGGTAATTGAAGGTACGCTACTTGTAGCAGACAACTATGCCAAAGTGCTGTTTGATTCTGGATCTACACATTCCTTTATATCTTGTGAATTTGCATCTAGTATACAACTATCAGTGAAAAACTTGAGATTTGATCTAGATGTAACAACTCAAGTTGGAAAAACAGTTAAACTACAGGAATATTTGCATAATGTACCTCTAGAAGTATTGGGCAAAAGAATGGACATAGACCTCATTTTATTGAACATGAAGGATTTTGACATCATACTGGGTATGGACTAGTTAGCAAAATATTGGGTAGTTATGGACTGTCACAAGAAGAAACTCACATTTAGTATACCAGGGGAGAAAGTATTAATACTGTATGGGAAACACAATGACTTAGACAAATCCATCATCTTAGCTATGAAGGCAGTCAAACATATGTCCAAAGGGTGTCAGGCATTTCTAGCAACAGTGGTTTCCTTAGATGTTGAACAGCCCAAGATAACAAAAATTGAAGTGGCCAGGGAATTCCAAGATGTTTTCCATGAAGAACTACCAGGGTTACCCCCACACCGAGAAATTGAGTTTACCATTGAAGTAATTCCTGGTACAACTTCAATTTCTAAAGCACCTTATAGGATGGCCCCAGCAGAGTTGAAAGAGTTAAAAGGACAATTGCAAGAATTGTTAGAAAAAGGGTTTGTTAGACCAAGTAGTTCACCATGGGGAGCACCAGTAATATTTGTGAAGAAGAAGGATGGGTCAATGAGATTATGCATTGATTATAGAATGTTGAATAGTGTCACAATGAAAAATAGGTATCCCTTACCTCGCATTGATGATCTCTTTGATCAACTCCAATTTGCTAAGGTCTTTTCTAAAATTGACCTTAGATCAGGATATCATCAATTGCGTATTAAGGATGAAGACATACCCAAGTCAGCATTCAGACCTCGATATGGGCATTACGAGTTTCTAGTCATGTCTTTTGGGCTGACCAATGCACCAGCAGTGTTTATGGATTTGATGAATGGAATCTTCAAAGAATTTTTGGATAAATTTGTGATTGTATTTATCGATGATATACTGATTTACTCTACCAGTATCAAAGAACATCAAGAACACTTACGAATTGTACTAAATACCCTCAAAACACATAAACTATTTGGTAAATTTAGTAAGTGTGAATTTTGGTTAGAGAAGGTCAAATTTTTAGGTCATGTAATTTCCAAGAATGGAGTAGAAGTGGAGCCCACCAAGATTGAAGCAGTAATGAATTGGGAAAAACCTAAAATAGTAATAGAAATACGTAGTTTTCTTGGACTAGCAGGATACTACCATAAATTCATTCAAGGGTTCTCTCGTCTAGCTCTTCCTATGACTTCCTTGACAAGAAAAGGGGTACAATTCACTTGGTCAGAAGAATGTGAAAATAGTTTTCAAGAGCTAAAGAAGAGGTTAACTACAGCACCAGTATTGACTTTGCCAGCTGGGAGTGGGGGATATGAAATATACTGTGATGCTTCAGGCCAAGGGTTAGGAAGTGTGTTGATGCAAAATGGGAAGGTCATTGCTTATGCACCTAGACAATTGAAGAAACATGAAATAAATTACCCAGTACATGACCTAGAATTGATAGCTGTAGTTTTTGCATTGAAAATTTGGAGACATTATTTGTATGGAGAAAAATTCAATGTATTTACAGATCATAAGAGTCTCAAATACATCTTCACTCAGGTTGATTTGAATATGAGACAAAGAAGATGGACAGAGTATATCAAAGACTATGATTTTGCCATCCAATACCATCCTGGAAAGGCAAATGTAGTAGCTGATGCATTAAGTAGACAACCAAGAGCTCTACTCACAAACATCACAATTAAATCAACTTTTGTAGAAAGAGTTCTTAAAGCCCAAGAAGAAGATACAACAACTTAGGAATTGTGTGAAAAGAAATGATTTGTTAAGGGTAAAGATGGGGGCATATGTTTTCAGGACAGAGTGGTGGTTCCTTCAAATAAATGTCTAAGAAAGGAATTGATACAAGAAGCCCATCAGTCAAAGTTTTCTATACACCCTGGAGGTACAAAGATGTATCAATATTTAAAAAGAAACTTTTGGTGGGAAGGCATGAAGAGAGAAATAGGAGAATTTGTGGCTAAATGTCTAAATTGTCAACAAGTAAAGGCTGAACACCAAAGACCAACTGGAATGTTACAAACATTGGAACTTCCAGAATGGAAATGGGACAATATCACTATGGATTTTGTAGTGGGATTGCCAAGGACTCGGGCAGACCATGACATGATTTGGGTGGTCATGGATAGGCTAACAAAGTTAGCACATTTCCTTCCAATTAGACAAAACCAATCAGTTGATAGTCTGGCTAGGTTATACATCAAAGAAATAGTAAGACTTCATGGGATTCCACTATTCATTATCTTGGATAGGGATGGAAGATTTACTTCGAGATGTTGGAAGAATGTACAACAAGCCTAGGAAACCTCACTTAAACTCAATACAGCATTTCACCCTCAAACAGATGGTCAATTAGAAAGGACTATTCAAACCTTAGAAGATATGTTGAGAGCATGTGCATTAGATTGGAAAGGGAGTTGGGATGAACATCTTCCTTTAGTAGAATTTGCATATAACAACAGTTTTTAGGCAAGTATTGGTATGGCACCATATGAAGCATTGTATGGACGGCCATGTCAATCACCAACCTGTTAGAGTGAAGTTGGAGAAAGAAAGCTGATAAAGTCAGAACTAGTGGAACAATGTGTAGACAAGGTCAGATTGATACAGAAGAGGTTGTTAACAAAGACACGCCGACAAAAGAGTTACGCAGATAAAAGACGTAGAAACCTGGAATTTGATGTGGGGGAGCACGTATTTCTAAAGGTATCACCTGTCAAAGGAGTAATGAGGTTTGGAAGCAAAGGAAAACTTAGTCCTAGATTCATTGGTTCTTTGAAATCTTAGAAAGAGTTGGTCCAGTGGCCTACAAATTAGCCTTACCACCCCAACTCTTAGAAATACATAGTGTCTTTCATGTGTCTATGCTAAGGAAATACCTCTAAGATGACACTCATGTACTTCAAAGGGTGCCAGAAGAGCTAAAGGCTGACCTAACCTTTGAAGAGAAGGCAATAGGAATTTTGGACCGCAAGGAACAGAAGTTAAGAACCAAAAGCATTCCATTAGTCAAAGTCCTGTGGCAACATCACTCTGTTGAGGAAGCCACGTGGGAAACAGAAGTAGAAATGAGGAAGACACACCCTAGTTTTTTTGAGTAAGTATTGTATTACAAATTTCGAGGACGAAATTATTGTAGGGGGGAAGATTGTAATAACCCCAATTTTTGTAATTGATTGAGAAAATCAATAAAGTTTGAGTTTTAGATATTTCGGGCTGAAATATTAGGGTTATTTAGAATATACTTTTTATAAAAGTATAATCAAATAATAAGACATATAAAATTGAAATTAAACTTAGCAAACCCTTCAAAATGACTGTAAGCACGACAAATTCTGAATTCGGATGAAAAATCCTTAAGTTTCTTCATTTTTTGGACAAAAGGGAAAATAGTAATTTTACCCAAAAATCAAAATCTCCCAAAAATCAAAATATGAGACATCAAAATTTACAATGTACTAAGAAATACAAATCCAACGCCACTAAGTACACTCAAATCTGAGGTCATGAGAATAAAACCCAAAATTTTATACATAAATGGAAAAACGGTCTTTTTACACCATATGAGGCCCACATGGGGCCCACAAGGGACCAAAATGCCTCTAAATACAACCCCAAAAATCCTCCAAAAATTCTCATAAAATTCCCACGAAATTTTCTTCACTCTCCCTGAAAAATTAGACCTAGATCCCTCCCCAAAAACCCAAAATTTCCAAGAGATATCTCTCTTTGCAATTTCTTTTTTCTTTTTAGATTGGAACAAGAGACCTAAAATCAATTAGGCACTCTGTTTCAGATCTAATTTCATAGTCCAAAAGTTCCCACCATATCTATTCTACAAAACCCCCAAAGCAATTTCAAGATCCAACGGTTCAAACAATGGGAATTTTGCAAGAAAAGTGGATCTTAGGCCATATCTTCATCAACAAGGTATTTTTTTAAATTGGGCATATATAACCGAGGTTTTTTCTCCAATCAGGTAGGTGGAAATACTTTCCATAGATGTTTAATATTGTTTTATGTAATTTTTAGTTTACTGTAATTTATTTTGGTAATAAAAAGGTAAAAATAAAGTAAATACCAGAAACCTTAATTATGGATGATAGAGTGCTTAGATGAAAATACTAACTGCACCAATCGATCCAGAAGGGTCCAAAACCCTTAGGGTAGAATTTTCACAAAGATTAGAGACGTTTTGGGCCTTCAATTGAGAGAGGATTGATTGGACGGTCCAGAATGGACTGTCCGATCTTCGGATCTAATGGCACCCAAGATGCACATGTGACGCACCGCCGGAAACGATGAGTGTGCTTCGCGTGGGGTGTCATCCCAAGCGAGACGACGGTGCATCCGTCAAATCCATGAGCGGACGCGCTAGACAAGAACCCCGTTTACGGGCGCGCAGACGACGAGTGTTCCGCTTGTCTCGTCTGCGTCTGTGGATGCACCGCAAGGGCACTTCCTCTAGTCATCCCAGCAGACGCGCCCGACGAACCGAACGCATCCGCCCGGCTTGGTTTTCCTGCCGAACGATCTGAGCCATCCTTTCCTTGGGCCCAGATCAAATGTAAGCCCTAGGAAAGACTGTGAACTTCCAAATCCAATTCAGGAGTCATCTGAACTCCAAATTGAGATCGAAAAGAAGCTATGGAAAGCTTGAAACCTCTATTTTCTAATGAAATAATAAAATAGACATACTATTCAGTAAAAAATTTCTGTATTAAAGAAAAAAGTTTCCACTTACCTAGATCTTCAAGATCTGAGATGATTAGATCTTGAAAATATGTTTTAATAATGATATACTATTGAAATAAAGTGAGATCTATGGTTTATTTGGATATATGTGAGATATATTAAGGGATCTACCCATTATGGTAGAAAAACCCTAAAAATACAAAGAGACCCACTTGATCAATGAGATCAAGTGTGATCAGATCCTTGGGATGGATAGAATGAATGTTGATATGATAAAATCCAAGGAAATCATGGATGGATTATGAAAAAAATAGATCAATATGATCTTTTGACCTTAATAAAGAAAATTCCCTAAATATAACTAAAATCCTTAATCAAAGGAAAAGATCTAAGATCTAATGGTCGGATCATAAGTAAAGGTTTCTAAAAATATTAATGTAATTAATTTCATTTTATATAATAGCATTTTAAATAGGATTATGTTATATAACATTTAGACTTTAGCATGATATGTGATTTCGTTGTTATCATAAGGTGCTAGATTTAATTATTTTAAGTACCTTGCCTCATTATCATTAAATGTTAAATTATGTAGTTTTATGCTTTGAATTTATAATTCATTTATGGTTATGTTATTAGTAGATTTACTTGTTATGAGATAAAGTGCATAAAACATAAAAAATGTATTCTAAGAGAAAGTAGAGTTTCATTACACAAATAAGAATGGAGTACTTTGGACTTAATTAGTAAGGGCTATAGTTAGTAGGACAATATAAGAATTATCAAGTCCTTGGCCCAAATTAGGAAAAGAATAATAAACCCCATGAATGACATTATAAATATTCATGGACTTAATTAAAATCCATTAGAAAGAGTACTTAGGGTAAACATGCTTATAGGAACCTTATGAAAGGTTGAGCTATGGTCATTCTAGTGAATGATGAACATAGTGGTTAAGGGGGTTATCTAATAGAGCCTTGCTCTTCCCCTACCTTCCTTTGACATTTGTGAGGTCTAAACGCCTCCTTAAATGAGGATTGAAGTAACCACTTTGTGTTCACCCATTCAGCTAGTAAGCCTTAGCCAATTGGAAATAAGAGGAGCAATCTAGATTTAAGCTTGAATAAGCTACCTTCAACCAGCACATTAACTGGTTGAATAATAATAATAAGAGCATAAAAGGTTAGTAAATTACCTAACCCTATAGTAAGTAAGATAAGGATGATCAAACAAGATCCATTAGATCTTGGATGATCAAGAACAATAAGAATAAGAACACTATATTGTACTTAGTATGAATGTTTATTAGTATACTTGTTATAGTTCATTAGATTAGATAATCCAAACCCTTGATCAAAGATGATTCAAGGAAGAAAACCAAGATCATTCTCCATAGGGATGATCCAATAACTGAACTTAGATCAAAGAAGAACTAGATTATAGAAGATCTAGGACCTTGATCTTTATCAACATGTGTAGATTGTCAATCAATGGATCTATGAAATATCAAGATCAAGGAGATGGACATACAAAGACTTAGAGATAGAAAAATACTTAGATATGAATGATCTAAAGATCATTCTAAACATCAGATCTAGATCTACAGATTACATACATTAGTCAGGATCATGGAAGATTGGGGAAAAGAGATCAATCCTTAAAGGTAGGAGGATTTGATGAATGCATTTACATGAGATATGCATGATTGTACTCATGATCTTATGTTGACAAGAGTAATGTTAATACTTGTATGAAATCTCTTGAAAACCTTATGATCCAACCAAATACATATAAGATGGTTAAGGACTAAACTATAAGTTAATAGGGAACTAGGAAATATTTCAGCCCTAAGTAAACAGACATATGGTCTGATATATATGAAATATATTTTACATACAAGCTTGGAGGCTTGTGAGTTTGTTTTAATAGGCATAAGCCTAGGGGAATGCTATTGCTAGAGGAGTTATAAGGGTTTGGCCACCAGCTCCTTGAAATTTGATGATATGATGATACCTTGCCCAAAGAGGCTAAAAGTCGGGTGGTGGCAATTATGGGAAGGCCACCACTGTGAAAGTCTTGCCCCCCCATATGGGCAATGACATAATATTTTCCACCATGGTATCAGTGATGAACAGGGCAGTTATCCGAGCGCGCTAGTACGGATCCGTCTGCAGCATAGCAACCTTTCTGATTATTTTGCACTATGATGCATATGAGAATAGGCATAGTGAAATGCCTTATATTGTAGCATAATGAAATGCTAGGTAATTGTATACTACCAATATTTCCTAAGAAGGAAAATTCCCAGTATAAGATTAGCTGTAATACTAAATTCTCAAAATGAAGAGAATTGATCAGCTTAGTTGGGAATGATATTTGACTACTTTCACAAATTTAACTGGTTTACCCATGAAGGGTATGTATGTATATAGATATACATAACTTACAAAGTAAAGAGTATGTTTAAGGATAATGAGATTATGAAGTATTGGAATTACATTGTCAATGTTATGTTTCTTGAATCCCCTACCAAGCATTGCTTGCTGAGATATTGTAATTGTTGCAATATCTCAGATACAAAGAAGGAGAGTTAGGAGCTGAAACCTAGAAGACTTGAAGAGAATAATCTTCAAGGTATACCCTTGAAGACATGTATTTTTCTTTGTTGAGAGTTTTATTGTATGGTGAGCTTGAGTTTTGGATTATATAATTTGGACAAGTATTGTACTAGATTTGGTCAGATCTTGTGAACCACTGGATGGATCCTGGAGTTTAATAAAAGTATATTCCTTCAATGGAATTTTATTTTGTACACAAATTGTACTTATGTTATGTATGAAGTGGTGACTTGGTTTTTCAAAACAAGTTCTATAGAAAAGAATTTTCGCTACTTTGTTTTGCGAAATTTTTTTTACACTCTTAAGGGCCCTGCCTTTCAAAATACTTTACAAATCATGTTACAAAAAAACCTGGGTCGTCACATCATGCCCATTCGATGTTCTAGGCAAGCCATTAATGAAGTCCATGGTGATGTGGTCTCATTTCCATTGAGGGAGATTAAGAGACTGTAACATTCCTCTTGGCCTCTGATGTTTAGCCTTTACCTCTTAGCAGGTCAAACATCTTGCCATGCATTCCCTCAAATCCTTTTTGATTCCATTCCACCAAAAATTTCTTTTTAAGTCATGATACATCTTCTTTCCCCCTGGATGAATGGTGCACTATGAGTGGTGTGCCTCCTAAAGAATTTCTTATCTTAACTTCCTATTTGATGGAACTACTAATCTCTTACAATATTGTACAACCCCCTCTGAACTATCAGTAAATCCTGATTTACTAACCAATGTTTATATCTTTATGTCTACTTTCTATGCTTGGAAAACCTTCTCATCTAGAGAAAATTTCATTGCTAAATTGGGCACCATAGATCCATTGCCTCTATATTGAATTTTGGGCCTGTAGTCAATCACATCCTGAAGTTACTTCCACTTTTTGGAGAACTACTATCAACCCTTAGGTTTCCAGACTCAATGCATTGGCTCATATGTTGGCCTTTCTTAGATGATAATGGACGGAGTATTTAAATGCCTCATATTTAGATCTTATTTGCATAAAATATATTTGAGGCTTTTCTGATTTGTGAAAACTTCAAATCTCTCACCATAAAGATAATGTCTCTAAATCATTAATGTGAAGACTATAGTGTGATGACCTGGGTTTTCCCATGCATTTTTAAATGCAATATCTAATTCCTAAGGCAGGATGCATCCCTATTTGAAAACCATTTTATAAAAAATATGCAATGCAGCAGAAAATCTTTAGCTTTAAACTCATTTTGAAAACCCCGAGTGTCATTTGCTTTCACAACAATCAAAGCAATTTTTGAAAAACTTCAGAAATCATAAATGTTTTTCCCAGGCTTATCCAATCACACCACAAATTTCAATCGTAAATAAATACAAATACATGTCCAAAGGGTGGAGTGTTTACTTACATGTATAATTGTCTCCTTTTGATTCACTTGCTCATAGCACTAACATTTCTTGAGGCATCTTCTACTCGTGAGTGGAGCTGTCCTGAAAATTGTTAAGGATTGGGTGAGTATACACTATACTCAGTAGGAGTTTATCACTACTAGTTTTACAATGCATGCTATGTTTAAAATCATATGTTCTTTAAAACATGTGCATGTTCGAATAATCATGTTCAATATCGATATTAAAAACCATTGTCGAATTGGAATATTGATGACTTAAAGAATCGCATAATCCAAGTCGAAAGTATCATATATATATATCATAAACATAATGATATGCATAAGATGCTCAACTGAATCCAACTCATGGATATATGGTATGGTCGACCAACCTCATGTCATGCCATATGCAATGCAAGTAAATCCTCAAATCAGAGGGCCCACTATGCCCACGACCTCGCCGCCGTATGGTGCCCAGGTATCTGAGGACACTCGGTCATAGCCTCCACGGGGCATATGACACATATTCGTTGTAAATCATGCAATTTATGCAATCAGCTGCAAAACATGCATGCAGTGCATAAAATCTGCTCATGCTAGTCTCGCATTCAAAGTCATAACCCTGCCTAGAAGCCTGATAGCCTAGAAGCTTGTCAACTCTCTCTGGCCCTCCCTCATCAGCCCGCCCTCATCGGCCAAGGCTACACTTATCATGCAATCTATGCATGTAGCACATGTCTTGGAAATATATGCGCAATGTATTTTTCAAAACCTCTCCTCTTTGGGTCCCTCACAACTGCCTGGCCCTCACAACTACCTACCCAGCGTCTTTTGGGCACTCCAGCATCTTTTGGTAACCCTTAAGGACGTGCACTTTTTTTCAAAACTCAATAACCACAAATCATGCAATTGTTTGCAAAACATGTATATGCATAATGTATTTATCATATGTATGCTGAATTCATTTATAAAATTAAGTCATGCTAAACAAGTCATATAACTTATACTTAAAACATGCATTCTCAAAACAATCATGGGCTCTTTTTAAAAGTCTAATAGCGATAGAGCACCTACTTTAAAACATCATGGGTTCTTTTAAAAAGTCTAGTAGCGATAGAGCACTTACTTCAAAACATCATGGGTTCTTTTAAAAGTCTAGTAGTGATAGAGCACTTACCTCGAAGTCTCTTGGAGTCGCATCCTTCATCACTCAACCCGTTCCTGGGTCTCATTTATAAACTCCTAGATATGAATGCATGCAAGGAGTCCTTATCAATTTCAATCTATTTAGAAATTAGATTGCTAGATTTGCCTTTTAGGGTCCATGGGTCCTTGCCTAATTCATTGTCAGGCTAGATCCTATAATGTGGATCTACTATTCCATGGTTAACTCTGTAAATTTTCCTCTAATCCTAACTTTATAGTCTTATTAGGTTCACGTGTCCCAGTTCCCAGGACACCCATGCATCCTGGTTGAACTGCAACCGCCTCAAGAGCGTGCATGCCCAAAGGCCGTGCCAGGGACCACGTTTTGCACGCGCACATGTATGCTCAAGCGACGCACTATGACGCGTGTCCTGGATGGCATCGCACGGATGCACCTTTGGTGTAGCATGGCGCGTCTCAGCTCTTAGGGCACCCCATGCATCCCGGTAAAGCCAGGACCCGTGCCCCATGTCGCGCGCACCCGAAGGCTGCACCAGGGACAGTGTACGCACTGTCGTACCCCTGGAACCCATTCCAGGGACCCTGTCCCAGGCGCAGGTGAAGCATGGTGTCCCTGGGACGCCTTTGTTTGTGCAGAGCCAGATGAAACCGGCTGGGTTGTTTTTTTGGCTAGGAAGACCGGTTGGAAATGCTAGATCTAGCACGGATCTAGCCTGAAAGGAGGAAGAACCCAGGAGAGAGGGAAGGATGGCTTACCTGGGCAGCTTAGGGAGCACCTCTCGCCGGTGGTAGAGCCCCGTTCTGGTTCTGAACTTCATGCCACTGGAAAACTCAATGAAGGGAAAAACCCAGTTTTTGGGTGATGTCAGGGAAGAAATGGGGAAGAGAAAGAAGGGGAATGGCTGGCCTGATGGTCCTGGTTGTTGCCGAAAAATGTAGGGAAACTGGGTTTCTGATTTTTTCCGAAAACCCCAGCCCCAAATGACTGGAAAAAACCATGTTTTGGAGAGGGGGAGATAGGGCTTTTTATAGCCTTGCTATGGCAGTGCTGCCAATGGCGGTGGTAGAAACCTCTGGAAACGGGGTTTCTGGAGAAGTCTAGAGGAAGAAGATGACGGGGTGCCATTATCAAACGGCTCCCTGCGTTTTCTATCTTTTTTGGTTTTTGTTTAATTTACAAAAATACCCCTAATCTTTAAACAGCCGTAACTTCTTCATACGAACTCCGTTTTCGGCGTTCTTTGAGGTGTTGGATTCCATTTTTCGAGTAGAATCTAATGGTACCAAGTTTCCTTACAAATTCCTTCATTTAAAATTTTAAATAAAGTAAAACATTTAACACAGTTTATTTCCCATAACATGTCCAATTTTTGTTAAAAATAGCGTAAATTGCTCAGGCATTACATATAGCCACCAACTCCAAATCATGAGTGAATTAGTTCTTCTCATGTGTTTTTAGTTGTCGAGAGACATAAGCAATCACTTTATTATGTTGCATCAGTACACATCCTAGCCCTTTGTTTGATGCATCACAAAAGACTACAAATACTGGCTACTTGAAGGAAGTGTCAAAATTGGTGCAGACATAAGTCTCTTTTTTGGCTCCTAGAAACTCACTCCACATTCATCACTCAAAATAAACTATTACTCCTTTCTAGTTAGTGCAGTTAATGGTAAAACTATATGTGAAAACCCTTCAATGAATCAGCGATAGTATCCCACTAGACCAAGAAAACTTCAAAATTTCTATCACTGATTCATGTCTTTCTCAACTCATTACTACCTCTAATTTCACTGGATCAAAAGCAACTCCATCTCAAGAAATAACATGGCCTAAGAAGTTAACATGTTCTAACTAGAACTCACATTTCTTGAACTTAGCAAACAAATAATGAGTCAAAAGAGTACTTAAGACAAAGTGTGGGTGCTCTTAATGTTTTGCTCTACACGTGGAGTAAATCAAACTATAGTATACAAATACTATGAAAAATTTATCCAAATAGTCCTTAAGACCTAATTCATAAGGTCCATAAAACATGGCGGGTGCATTTGTTAGTCCAAATTGCATATCTAAAAATTTGTAGTGACCATAATGAGTTCTAAATACTGTTTTAGAAATATTTTCTTCACAAATCCTCAATTGATGATATCCTAAACTCAAATCGATCATAGAGAAAATAGTTGCAGACTATAGCTAATAAAAAAGGCCATCAATTTAGGGTAAGGGATACTTGTTCTTCGCTATAATACTACTTAACATTCAATAGTCGATACACAGTGGAATTGATCCATCTTTTTGTAACAACCCCAAATTTGTAAATACTATTCTGGGCATTATTTTGTGAAATTAGAATTTTAGAATATAATTAGAATTTTTGACCCAGGGAAAATAAAATTTAATATAGAAATGGAATTTGGAGTGGAAACATGAATGTTTGGAATGTGCTAAAAAAAATTTAGTCCAACGATGTAAAGAACATTGAAATTGAATTATGGATGAATTTCACCCTAAAATTTCACTATTTCATGATCAGGTTATGAGTTTTCAAGAAGTATATCTTTTAATAGGATAATAATTTGGAATTAAACTGACACCATTAGGTAGTACTTGCAAAATGGAATCCAATGAGCCAAAGAATGCTGAAAATAGAGTCTGTATGAAGAACTTATAGGCCTTTGAAGTTAGGGGCAATACAATAATTAAAAGATAAAAAAACATAACTTAATGGGAGGGAGCCAAATTGATATTGGCACCCCCATCACATTGGAAACCTGACGCAATGTCGGGTTTACTCTAGTCTCTCTCTCTCTCTCTACCCAACTAGTTACCCTCAACGCGGTAGCTTGAGCTCAGCGCACCGGCCACACCTTCCCTCCGATCTCTTTCCCCATGGTCGGCAACCCCTTTCTAGGTAGGTTTCCCAGTGTCGGATATCCCATTTCCTTCGGTGTAGCCTTGATTTTAGTCACCCCAACCCTCTTCCCACTTCTATTTGATCTCCTCCCATCGGCACCGACATTACCAGAAACCCCTGATGGGTTTTTTATGCTGACATCACTGGTGCCTAGATTTATTGGATCAAGGCACACTGGTGATGAGAAACCCAAAACTTAGACAGGGTTTCCCTTTTTTTCCCATCAACCCTACTGGAGCAAGCCCATTCAATACGCCCTTTCCATCTTCTCCAAGCAGATCCATGGTGGATCTATGCTTTTCAGTGATAACAGATAACCGAGATCGAGTTTTACACAAACATGCAGCAAACCCCCGAACCCCTCTTCCTTTAGCTCTCCTCTGACCTACGTAGCCCAACCAGCCACTCCAATATCTCACATGATAAATGCACCCCATGCATAATATTTCAAATCTCATTCATTGGTTGCTTTGATAAAGATGCACCATGTATATTCACTTTAAATTTCATCAATCAATCTAAATATAGTAGTGCCATCTTTGACTATTACAAATTGTAATCGTTGGCCTATTTTGAATTAGGCACAATGTCTATAATTGTCTTAATTTTTATTGTTGATCCAAATTGATACTCACACATAAACATAAATTTTGACTTAAGTTTGAATTAATTCCTTAGCATGTGTACATTAGGGGTGGCAATTTGGGTTGGCGGGTCGTGTTCTTGTCATGTCAGGATTGACCTATTTGAGTATATAGGTCGACACGAACACAGCATGATTAACAGTTGTGTCAAAAATCTTTGACTTGAATATGACCCGGTTCTTAAAAAATTGACACGACAGGACCCGTGTAACATGCTTACATTACTGGGTCATTTTTGGGTGACACGACATGACACAACTAGCATGACATGATTATGTAAATGATTTGTGTTCAAGTCACCATGACATGACACAATTCGTTAATACAACCTGTTTATTAAATGAGTCGACACAACATAACTTTTTAACACAATCATTAGTGACACGTAATGACATGGAACAACCCATCTAACACCACACAATTTAGTGTAGATTATTAGTGAACCTTGATCCATGCCAATAAAGTTCATGTAATGTTTTATTTAGAAGCAACACAAAACTTAACACCACTAATAAGGTGCTAAAAGAGGATAATATTATTCAAATTTATCAAATAATCATAATAGTAGTAAATGATTGGGGACTAAGTAGTGCGTGAGAGAAATCCACTTCCATCAATATCAAACACAACAAATTAATATAAGTTATGAAAATTATACAAGTACAAATTAATCAAAATGATTTGCTCCAAAGTCTTCAATTGGTTGAGGTGGTCTTGCATTGTTACTTATGCTTACAATGTCCTCAGCAAGCTCATCCATGGCAACTGTAATGCCAGATTCTACAACCATATAGAATAAATAAGCATTAGTCATTACTAAGCTCTTAAAAATATAATATATATGTATCACATAAAATATAATTTAAATATAGAATCATAAATTATTACCTTTCAATCCATATATCCAATCTCTTACACAAATCAATGCTTGCACCATATCTAGCTTTAAAGCAATTCTATATTGGTCAAGAACCCAACCACCACTACTAAAAGCAGATGCAACTATAGATATAGGAATGCTCAAGACATCACGAGACATGGTAGCAAGTTTAGGATACCTAAAATTAACATTTTAATCAAATATAAATGTAAATAAGATTATAAAAAAATATTGCTTTTATGAGACAAGAGATTATTAATCAACCAACCTGTATTGATTGCTTTTCCATAATGTAAGAATGTTCAGCTTTGACTCTTGCAACCTTGGTTCATCCAAATAAACCTCCAATTCTGATTTTTACATAGCCAAAGAACATTCTTCAGTTTCAAATGAATCAAATTCCTAATGCAAATATAATTATATTATTCAACTTAATGTTAGACAATTCATAGTACATTTTAATATCCTAAGTGACGTATAATGAAAGATATAATTGTAAATATAATTACCATCATGAGATCTAAAACCTCTTGACTATATGACAAGGTCTGTCTATCATCAACATCAATGGCACTACTTCTGGCCATAGGGGAAGATGAGGAAGGATTAGGGGAAGTCTTAACCATATATTCATTGAAGAGAGAGAATAACTTTTCCTGAACTTGAGCAAACTCTAAGCAACCATTACGAAACAATTTCTTGTATGAGAATTCCACAAAGGAGAGCTTATATCGAGGATCCAACACACATGCAATTGCCAAAATGGTGTCAAATTTTGATCAGTACGTTGAAAACTTGGCAAATATTTGGCTGGACATACTCTTCAACTAGTCATCATCACTTCTCATGTATTGTGTTAAACTCAAATAAATTACAAATGCTACAGGAATGTAGAGATTTGCTATAAGATACTTGGATCCAAAAAACATGTAGGTAGCATCATAAAATGCACATTGGTAAGAAAGAGCACTTAGTTCTAAGTGAAAAAATGCACGTTGGTAAGAAAGAGCACTTTCTAACATCACATATGTTGAATTTCATCTTGTAGGATAATCTTGCTTTATGTCCTTTTTGGTCTCAATTGACATGTGATTTGCACACTCTAACAATTTTTGTTTTCTACATTGTGATGCTTTGACATACTTGATACTCTCTCAAATTTTTTGAATAGCATCATCTATTTCTTTCAAACCATCTTATTTAATCAAATTCAAAACATGACAAAAACAACAAAGATGAGGAACTCTCCACCACAAATAAGAGTGTTTCTAATATTCAATTGATGCCTTAACAACTCAACAGAAGAATCATTAGTAGAAGTATTTTCTAAAGTAATTGAAAAAATCTTTTTCTCAATCCTCCATAATACCAATAATGAGTATACTTTTTTTGCTAATGATATTTCATTATGTGGAGGTGGTAGGAAACAAAAACTTAATATCCTCTTGTGTAAGACCCACTCACTATCTAGAAATGTGCTGTGAGACTTATATCGCCATTAGTAATACAAGAAGTCTACAAATTAGATGTCAAACTTGTCCTACCAGGTGCCATCTCTAACATCTCTTTTATCTTTCCTTTTTCACTTTTATACATTCTCAGAACATCTACTGTTATTATATTTCTACAAATCAAATGCAAATCTACACACAAATATTTTAGTACAGCTCTAATTCCATCATATTCAACAAATTGAAAAGGTAAATCATGCATAACAACTGCAACTGCTACTAACTCACGAAAAACTTCTGGATCAAAATTTTTTGAACCTAGTGACATACTCCCCTGACTTTGAGATAAAATCAACTAACCTATATCATGAGAGGAGCTCCTTTGACAAGTCTTTAAATGATGTTTGAAATTACTTGTACCTAATTTGGTGTCATAAATATATATCATGGAGCACTTCTTTCATTTACACCTTTGCCTTCCATCTTTGGATACCAAAAGTTGTTCAAAATAATTCCAAACTGGAGACATCAACTTCCTATGGTTAATATAAAATCGTCCTTTATATTATATACATATAAGAAGGGTATGTAATAATGGTCCTATATTTCAAATAAGTATAGGACAGTTATTTAGTAATTGTCCTATATTGTGAATCTGACATTTGTTAGTTATAGGAGGGCTATTTCTAAACCGTCCTATGATGATTACTAATAAAGGACTAATTATTTATAACCATCCTATATTTCATTGGTATTATAGGACAGTTTTCTTTGAATGGTCCTATAATGTTTAGGTAATATAGGAATGTTCTCTTAGAACCATTCCATATTTCTTTTTCCTTATTAACCTTCTCCCGCCTTTCACACCCTACCAAAATTTCTTCAAAGTCCAAACTCCGAAACCTCCATCAACCAAAACCAGGGCAAAAACCCTGACCAGTAGAGTAAGAAGAAGAAGGAGAGAGAGGGAGAGAGAAACCATGCTAGCCGACTAAGGAGAGAGAAGAAGAAAAAGAGATAGACTAGAGAGTGAGAGCGAGGGAGAAACTCAGAAACCAATTGTTGCCTAAGTGTTTGCTACACCTCAAGTAAGAAGAAGAAGATGAAGGAGAGAGAGATAGGGTAGAGAAGAACTGAAGAAGAAGACAAATATAAGAAAAACAATAAGAGGCAATGGAAGGAGGTTCAAGTAACCTAGTTCTACTCTTGGAATTTCTCTGTTACCATTTCCTACCCTATTTTTGTTATGTAACACTCTTATTACAGTACATCTCATAAGATAGGGTTAAGGTTAACACTTAACAATATTCTTCATCTGCATGGTTGCTTATACAACTGCGATATGCATGCTTGTTACACTTTTCACTTTTCTAACTGTAGTCATTTCACTCTTCATTTGTGAATCAAACATGGAACATGAAGAAGTAGAACTAGAACAAGAACAACATGAAGAAGTAGTACAAGAATAGGTAGAACAAGAACAACACATAGAAGAAGAACAATCGAGCACATGTCCACCAATAACACCACTTGTCAATAGAAAGACCAGGGGACCAACAAAAATGGTACATATAAATAAGAGATCATCAAAGGGAGTAAAAGAGACTATACAATATAATAGTAGAGGTCAGGCGATAGGTGGTAGTGCATATGCTTATGCCTAGCTTTGTATACTGCACTATTAAAGGTATGGTGCCAGTCTCAGTGACTAATTGGAGACTTGTGTCACTAACAGTCAAAGATGCAATATGGGAAATGGTAAAGGTATGTAAATTCTTCCTAAATGTAATATAATAAATGAAATTTAAAAATTTTAGAAAATTAGGCTAAAATATTAGGTCATTGGAAATTCTCTTTTTATAGATATTAAACCATGATTTAAAACTTAAAAATTATGAATGTACTAAAAAAATCGATTGAAATGACACTAAGTACATTCAATTCTGAGTTAAAATGAAAAATCCCTAATTTTCTCTATTTTTATAAATAAAAGGGTAAAATGATAATTTTACCAATAATCGAGATCTAAGACATTAATATTTAAATTGTACTTCAAAATCTAATTCCAACGCCACTAAGTACACTTAATTTCGAGTTCATAAGAATAAATCCTATTTTTCTCCATTTTTGGAATTAAAAGGGCGAAATGGTCTTTTCACAATAATGTGGGGCCCACAAGGTGGGCCAACGGTCTAGAAGACCACCATCATGAGTTAAACCACTATCAGCTGATAGTGGAGAAGGAGGTGGTAGTGGAGAATCCAATTCCAATTTAATATTCAAAAGAAACAAAACATGATTATTGCAAGTAATGATGAAAAATTAAAAAACACCTATAAATACCACCCCAAAAATCTCCCAAAAATGTTCATTAAATTTCCCACAAAATTATCTTGCATTTCCTGAAAAACCATATCCCAAATCCTTCCAAATCTCTCCCAATTTTCCTCTCTTTCCCCTCTTTCTTCTTATTCCCTATGAGAGTGTCACCAGATGCACCTGAAGAGACGTTGCCATGTTT
Organism: Warburgia ugandensis; assembly: GCA_035236585.1. NCBI lineage: Eukaryota > Viridiplantae > Streptophyta > Magnoliopsida > Canellales > Canellaceae > Warburgia > Warburgia ugandensis. The sequence continues at coordinate 41,856,606 of CP141133.1, forward strand.
GTCCACCGATGCTTCATCCCAAATCAACTAGCATTTTTGCTTGGGAAAAGCTAATCCAATTAGCCATGAAGTTCTAGCCTTCATATCCAAACCTCCACTATTCGAGCTGAGGTGATCTACAAAAGCCCTAAAGTCTCATGATGATCCACCATCTGCATCATCAATAATTTCAATACAAAGAACAACACACTAGATAGGCACCATCTTCGGTAGAAATTATAGACTATTCTGGTCAATCTGCCCATTAAAACACAATCTTGAGCTAAGGAATCACTCCAAGACATGGGGATATATGTAACCCCCATGGTTTCTGACTCGCAACTGGATATTTTCTCTCCATTATATCTCTCTCTCTCTCTCTCTGGTCAAGTTTTCTTCACTAGACTGGACCAGGTAGGTCACCCTCATCCTCTATTTTCATTTACGGTACTCCCTAAAAGTTCTTCGACCTCTGTCAATCTCCCTCGGTCATTGATCCATCGAAGAATATGGATCTAGCAATAGGGGTCGAGATCTCATCCTTTGCTAGCTCAAATACAAATTCTAAGCTATTGGATGGATTCCTGGTGCCCAAAAACCCTTGGATATGAAATCTGGCCATTGGCTATCAGGGATGAAGGAGATTCAATGATGGGTGATCTGACAGTCCCGATCTGGACCGTCTCACCTATCACCGATCACCGCCTCAAGTTAACCTAAGATCACAGGTAGGGGAGGCGGGCTGCTGATTGTCCCCACACCATGATGATCAGATCAATTCTGAGCCATCCAAATGACTGTGAACTTAAAATTTCAATTCAGGAGTCATATGGACTCCAAATCAAGATTGGAAAGAAGCTATGAAAAGCTTGTGAAGTCTATTTTCTTATGAAACTATAAAATATAAGAAATAATTCAAGAAAATTTTTGTTTAGAGGAAACAAGTTTCTAATCATCTTGATCTATAAAATTTATGATGATCACAACTTGGGTAACTGATACAAATATGATAAAAAGTTGATAATATGTATAATTGAGGATTTAATATGACAGATCTATGAAAATTTGAGAAATCTACCCTTTATGGTAGAAATACCCTAAAAATACAAAGGGACCCACTTAATCTGTGAGATTAAGCACGATCAAACCCTAGGATGGGTTGGATGAATATGATTATGATGATATCTAGTGAGATCATAGATGAAATGTGAGAAAAGCATGCGGATATGATCTTCGGACCTTAATGAAGTAAAAACCCTTAATATAATAAAAATCCTTTATCTAAAAGATTAACCAAAAATAGAATGGTTGGATCAAGATTAAAAGTTTTTAATAATCTTAATTTAATTAGTTTAATTGTCTTTTATTTGATAATAGGATTGTAAATGTGATTTATGTATATATTAGGAAGCATGATAGTGTAATTCTTCAATTATGCCATGCGATGCTCTAAATGTTCTTAGATTGTTATAATAGGTTTGTAAATTTAATTATCTTAGGGCCATGTTAGTTTGAATTTGAGATTTTAGCATGATTCCATTAGATTACTAATAAAATTACATGTATTTCATAACTTAGGATCATGCTACTTTGATTATAGTTTTATTCCATTAGGTTAAGTTACATTCATAGGAAGCATGTTAGTATAAATGGTTATTAAATTTATATTGGATTTATGCTTCAAAGTTTATGATTTATTTGTTGTCAAATTTTATTAGTAGATTTAATTGTTAAGTAGTTGTTATGATATAATGAGCATAAATCACCAAAATGTAATCTAATTAGAAATTAGAGTTTCATGAAGAGGAAGGAATGACTTGACTTGGATTTAATTAGTAAGGGCTATAGTTAGCAGGATAATATAAGGATTATCAAATCCTTGGCCCAAGCCAGGAGAATAATAAACCCTATGAATGACATTTTAAATGTTCATGGATTTAATTAAAACTAATTAGAAAGAGTACTTAGGATTAAAATGCTCATTGGAACCTTGTTAAAGGTTGAGCTAGTGCCACTCCAGTGGACTCTGAACATTATGGTTATAGGGGGTATACAAGAGCCAAGTTCTTTTCTGTTGCCTCCCATTGACTTAGGTTGAGGTCTAAATGTCTCCTTACATGAGGGTTGTATTAACCACTCTTTGAACAGACTTTAACTAGTAAGTATTGGTCAATTTTCACATAAGGAGCAGTCTAGACTTAGGAAGAAAATAAACCATTTTCAACCAATAAATCATTAACTGGTTGAATAATAATAAGAACATAAAAAGATAGAAAATTATCTAATCTTAATAAAAAATTTAAGTAAGATAAGGATGATCAAACAAGATCCATAAGAAGATATTGGACGATTAAGAACAATAAAAGGAATAAATACTTCTTGATGTATGATATATATTTCTTGGAATTTAGATCAAATAGAATAGATCTGAACCCTTGATCAAATATGATTCAAGGAAGAGAACCAAGATCATCCTCCTTAGGGATGATCAAACAACTGAACTTAGATCAAAGAAGAACTAGATGATAAAAAATCTAAGCCCTTGATCTTTATCAACAAGTATAAATTATTGATCAAAGGATTTGTTAAAGATCAAGATCAAAGAAAGAAATACAAAAAGACTTAGAAATAGAAAATACTTAGATATGAAAGATTAGAAGATCATTCTAACTGTCAGATCTATTGATCAATTGGATAAATACTATATGAGAAAGATAGATTATGATAGGACACAAGATCTAGATCCTTTATATCAAAGGACAAGATTAGACAAAGAATATAGATACGATAAAAATATATAGGATTAGTCAAGTTGTATAAATAATGATTGTATGTATGGATTTATGGATTACATACATCAATTAGCATCATGGAAGATCTGAAGGGATGGACCACTACTTGAAGGTAGGTGGATTTTAAGAATGCATTTGAATGAAAGATGCATGTTTTGATACATGATCTTATATTGACATACATGATACAAATGTATTATGATAAATACCTTAGAAACAATTATGATCTAACCAACTAATGAGAAAGCATGCATAAAATGGTTAAGAATTGAGAAAAATCTTAGGTATACATAGGGAAGTAGAAAATATTCCAGCCATAGATAAATAGATAAATTGTCTGATAAGTATAAAATCAATACATGGGGATCATTCATATAGAATAGTGATCCCTAAACTTATATGAACATGGGTATCATTCTTGGTAAATGAGGATCCTTAAATTAAGAAATTAAATTATATCCTTAGTATAAGAATACTGAATGCGAGGATGGTGATATAAACAGACAAGTCGTTTGATAAGTAAAATATTACTTTATATACAAGCAAGGAGGCTTTGGTTTTATTTTAAATAGGCCTATGCCTGAGGATTCTATGCTAGGAGGGTTATGAGGGTTTGGCCATCCGCTCTCTGAAATGTGATATATGATGATACCATGCCCAAAGAGAAGCAAAATGTCAGGTGGGGCAATTATGGGAAGGCAACCACTATGACTGTCTATCTCCCCATATAGACATGGCATAGATGATTTCTCACATTTGGTATCTGTGGAGTATGAAAGCAATTATCCGGGTGCACGGTACGGATCAAACTGCATGCATAGTAGTCCCTTGAGTATTTTGCATTATGATGCATGGCATGGTGAAATCCTTTATGATATGCATTGTAGTCTGCCTTTACCATATCTAATGAGTGCAAGAAGCAGGCATTGTAGGGAGCCAGTGAATAATGGAGGAAATGGAAGAGTGAGCTTTCAAGGAAGTACATCTAAATGCCAATGATCCTTCCAGGTAGGGGTGGCAATTCGGGTTGGCGGGTTGTGTTTGTGGCGACACGAACACGACACGAATAGTGTTACGGGTCGACACGAACACGACACACTTAATAGTCGTGTCAAAAACCTATGACTCGTACACGACCCGGTTCTTAAAAAAATGACACGACACGACCTGTGTAACACGATTAATTGATTGAGTCGTGTTGGATACACGACACGAAATGACACGACACGACCCGACATATTAAAAAAACTGCCCTCTCAAGTCAAGTCCCAACTCCCAAGTGAATAGAAGTTATAGAACGGCTGCCAAGGCCCAAACGGGCCAAATCCCAAAACAACCACAATAAAATAAACTAACATATAGGACGGTTATTTGACAACCATTCTATAAAACCCTAACATATAGGACGGTTGTAACATAACCATCCTATATATCATTGGTTTTATAGGACGACTGTGAAATAACTGTCCTATATATTACAGATTTTATAGAACGGTTGTGAAATAACTGTCCTATATGTTATTTTATAGTACGGTTATTTCATAACCGTCCTATATGTTAGGTTTTATAGAACGGTTGTGAAATAACCATCCTATAGTTTACTTTTTATAATTTTATTCCACTCCACCGTTATGACTGATCTTCTGATTCTGACTGAACTGTATCTTGAATCTTTGATCACCTGAAGCAATGACAATGAGGTTCTGGAGCAGAAAATCAGAATTGAATAGCATGGGTCTTTCAGTTATGAAGAACTAGACTTTCAACCCAAGTTACCAACCCCCACATAAATTGTTAGGAGGGAATTCATTTCTCCAACTCCTTTCATGCTCATTGTCACTGGTCATTGCTATATCCATTGAATTACTGGTGGCTGGTCCACCACACCACACGACAAGTACATAGACAACCAAATTACCAATAATGTTCCTGTAATATTTTGTTATTTTATTTAGAAGCAACACAGTTCTTTATAGTTTAGTATTACACCACTCAGTCACTCACTGACTCACTTCACAAGTTCACAATTCACATGATATGTGAAAAAAAAGAGACTGAAATGAATCAAATAACCACAATAGTAGTAAATAAATATGGATTAAGTAGCACATGATGGAAATATACTTCCATCAATGTATTATGTATCAAACACAACAAATTAAAATAAGTCATGAAAATTATACAAATTAATCAAAATGAATTGATCCAGAGTCTTCAGTTGGTTGAAGTGATCCTGCAGTGCTACTTATGCTTATAATGTCCTCAGTAAGCTCATCCACGGCAACTGTAATGGTAGAGTCTACAATCATATAGAATAAACAAGCATTAGTTATTACTAAGCTCATATAAAATATAATGTAAATATAGAATTATAAACTATTACCTTTCAATCCATATAGCCAATCTCTCACACAAATCAATGCTTGCACGGTTTCTGGCTTTAAAGTAGATCTATATTGGTCAAGAACCCGACCACCAACACTAAAAGCAGACTTCGATGCAACTGTAGATATAGGAATGCTCAAGACATCACGAGCCATGGCAGCAAGTTCAGGATACCTAAAATCAACATTTGAATCAAATATAAATGTAAATAAGATTACAGAAAATAGTGTTTACATGAGATTATTAGTCAAACAACCTGTATTGATTGCTTTCCAGAATGCAAGAATGTCTAGCTTTGACTCTTGCAATCTTGGTTCATCTAAATAAAGCTCCAATTGTGATTTTTGCATAGCCAAAGTACCTCCTTCACCTTCAAATGAATCAAATTCCTAATGCAAATGCAATTATATTATTCAACGTACTATAAGACAATTCATACTTCATAGCAAATTTTAATATGCTAAGTAGTAAGCGACATATAATGAAAGATACAATTATAAATAAAATCACCTTCATAACATCTAAAACCTCTTGACTATATGACATGTTCTGTCTATCATCAGCACCTGCACCTCTAGCCACTGGTGTAGATGAGGAGGAAGGAATAGGATAAATCTTAACCTTATATTCATTGAAGAGAGAGAATAAATTTTCCCTAACTTGAGCAAACTCCAAGCAGCCACTGCCAAACAATTTCTTGTACGAGAATTCCACAAAGGAGAGCTTATACCGAGGATCCAACACACATGCAATTGCCAAAATGGTGCTGAATTTAGACCAGTACTTTGAAAACTTGACAAACATTTGGGTGGACATACGCTTCATATAGTCATCATCACTTCTCATGTATTGTGTTAAACTCAAATAAATTACAAATGCTGCACGAAAGTAGAGATTTGCAGTGGGATATTTGGATCCAGAGAACATGCAGGTGGCATCATAAAAAACTGCCAAAAACTTCGAAATTTTTGTAGCCTTTTCCCATTCAATGAAAGAAGGACAATGCTTATAATTTGAGTCACTTAGTTCTAAGTGACAAAATGCACATTGGTAACAAAGAGCACTTTCAAGCATCAAATACGTTGAATTCCATCTTGTAGGACAATCTTGTCTTAAGCCCTTTTTTGTCTCAATTGACATGTGATTCACACACTCTAAAAAATTTTGTTTTCTACTTTGTGATGCTTTGACATACTTGATACTCTCTCTAATTTTTTGAATAGCATCATCAATTTCTTTCAAACCATCTTGCACAATCAAATTCAAAACATGACAACAACAACGTAGATGAAGGGACTCTCCACCACAAACAAGAGTGTTCCTGATGTTTAATTGATGCCTTAACAGCTCAACAGAAGAATCATTAGAAGAAGCATTGTCTAAAGTGATTGAAAAAATCTTTTTCTCAATCCCCCATTCTACCAATAATGAGTATAACTTTTCTGCTAATGATATTCCGTTATGTGGAGGTGGTAGGAAACAAAAATTTAATATCCTCTTTTGTAAGACCCACTGACTATCTAGAAAATGTGCTGTGAGACTTATATAACCATCAATAATACAAGAAGTCCACAAATCCGATGTCAAACTTATCCTGCTAGGTGCCAATTCTAACATCTCTTTTATCTTTCCTTTTTCTCTTTTATACATTCTCAGAACATCTGCTTTTACTGTATTTCTACTAATCAAGTGCAAATCTGCACACAAATATTTCAGTAGAGTTCTAATTCCATCATACTCAACAAATTGGAAAGGCAAATCATGCATAACAACTGCAGCTGCTACTAACTCATGATAAACTTCAGGATCAAACTTATTATCTGAAGCTGCACTTAGTGACACTGACATACTCCCCTGACTTTGAGATAAAAGCAACTGGCCTATATCACGAGAAGAGCTCCGTTGACAAGTCTTTATATGATGATTTAAGTTACCAGTACCAAATTTGCTATCGTAAATGTATATTGCAGAGCACTTCTTGCATTTACACCTTTGCCTTCCATCTTCTGATAGAGGAAGGTGTTCAAAAAAATTCCAAACTGGAGACATTAGTTTCCTATGCTTTTTACCTCTATTGGATTTTGAAACTAACTCCACGTTCTCCAAATCAGCAAACTCATCATCATCGTTGTTGTGGTGTAGCATATTCAAGTTATCAGAAACATCAGTGCTCCCAACTTCAACTTGTGCCTATATTGCAAAATGCAAATGACAAAAAAAAATTAGTTCACACTGACAGTAAACTAAACACTTCAGACTTCACCAACAATTACTAATAAGTAATAAGGGAAGGGAGTGAGTGAGACACTGAGACTTGAGAGTTGAGACTCGAGAGTGAGGAAATTGAGAGGAATGAAAAGAGTCAGACTCATAATTTCATAGAGAAATAACAAAAAACAAACACATGACATACCTGTGGTGCTATAGTAGGGGTGCTGCTGCTCATCGTGTTAGAACTTAGAAGGGTTGATGTTTGAACTTGAAGAAGATATCTGGATTCTGGTCCTCTGGAGTCTGGAAAGGGAAATCTGAAACAGATGTAAAATTGTAAATTATAAAAGCAGCTGCAAACCTGCAAGCCTTCAACTTCAACCTTGGGTTGGTAACGTTGGTTATGTTACTTATGTATTAACGGTCCTATATTTATAAAATATAGTACGGTTATGTATTAACCGTCCTATATTTTAAAAATATAGAACGGTTATGTGCTAACCGTCCTATATTTAGATAATATAGAACGGTTACTTACTAACCATCTTATTTTTTGTAAGCTTTAACATATAGGATGGTTATACATTAACTGTTCTATATTTTCCAAATATAGAACGGTTATACACTAACCATCCTATTTTTACATAATAATATAGGACAGTTACAGACTAACCGTCCTATTTTACATAATAATATAGGACGGTTACGGACTAACCATCCTATTTTACACATGGTTTATTCCTTCATTACCAATCTGTGAGTGTGACTGTGAGTCTGTGACTGTGAAGTCTGTGATGTGCCATATTTTCGCTTTTCAAGTGACTAGTCTGCCTGACAAAGACTGATAGCCTTCTTTCCTCCAATTCCAAACTGGCAAGTGGGAAGTGGAGTTAATGAAAGTTGAAACTTACACTTCAATCATTTGTCAAATATTTTGATGCCCCTAGTTATTGTCCTTAATGTTACTTAACTTACTTGTTAGATAACTTAGATAGTTAGATGTCATGAATCATGATAGATGATCCGAGGTGGGGGCGGCCCCCTTGTAGACTTGTAGTGGCGGGAAAACAAAATGAAAGTTGAAAACTGAAAAGAACATAAAGGTTTAACTTTAACTAATTAATAATTATCTAGGTATACTAACTACTAAGTCAATCTAGAGTCTAATCTAACTGTCTAAGGCAATTGTTTTGTCTTTTTGTATAATTGTATTGTATCATGTAAGTTAAGTAAGCCCAAATCCAATTATCCAACTATAAGCCTATAACTATAAGTTATAAATAACTGTATAACCAATTTCTTATCAACCATTTTCAGTTTAGCTACACATTGTCACATGTCAATTGTTACAACTTACAAGTTACACTTAGTAGATAAGTTAACCAAGTTTTGTAAGTTGTACAAGTAAAAGTGAAGTTAGAGAGAGACTAACTAACTGTCATATATTGTTGTATAAAATTATAAATGCTAATGAATAATGATTTTCTTATGTTAATTTCACATGTCTCACCAACCAATTGATCTAATATATCTCTTTTCAATCAAATTCATGAATATCATGTATCCAACTCATATAACTCAATATTTGTTTCTCATTTCTAACTCCCAATTGATGATAATAGATTAGGAATAACTCATTCATGATTCATCCATGATCCTTTGATCCATCATTCATGTAGACATTGTAGAGTAAAATTTAGTAACTCCTTTAGTAATATCATTCAACATTTGTGTTGATTCAACACACAACTCCTATTCTCTGTTCACATTCTCACCTCACCTAATGAGTTAATTACAATGTTACATAACTAAATAACTAATAACTATTCCCTTGGGACCCTTCCTAGTTCCTATACTATACTCATTATCCTCTAATGAGATAATTACACAACTCTTTCTATACTCATTCTCAAGCTACTGAGTTAATTACATAACTGTTTCTATTCTAGTTCAGTTCAGTCATTCTTACCTAATGAGTTAATTACATGACTCTTTCTCTTTCTTTACTTATTATCATTTATCAATGTTATCATCAACATTCAACAACTTTTGAATTGAGTATGAGTTACTTACATAACTTTGCTTTTTTAAGATGATCCTCAAGTGAGATCATCAGACATCAGATGAGTTAAATACATTATATACATAATTAACACCAACTTTACTCATCCTCCCCTGACCTCAACCTCAACAACTATGTTGAATTGAATATGATAGTATGAGTTACTTACATAACTTTGCTTTTAAGCTGATAGATACTCAAGTAACTCAACTCAACTGAGAAGTTTGAGCCTGAGATAGTGAGATGAACATAATACATATATGATATATGCCTATATGCTCTGTCTTTTTAAGCTCATCCAGTCATCCTTAACTTAAGGAAATTAAGATGAGTTAATTACATAACTCTTTCTCCACTCTATACTTAATAACTAGTTTTATTTAAGCACATCATCAACTAAGATTAATTAAATACATAACTCTTATAGCTTATACAACTCCTATATTTCAATATATAGATGGTTATAAACAAACCATCCTATATTTAAATATATTATAGGACGGTTATTTTAAAACCGTCCTATATTTAAATATATTATAGAACGGTTATTTTGAAACCGTCCTATATTTGATTATGTTATAGAACGGTTATTTGAAAACCGTCCTATATTTGATTATGTTATAGAACGGTTATTTGAAAACCGTCCTATATTTGATTATGTTATAGAACGGTTATTTGAAAACCGTCCTATATTTAAGTATATTATAGAACGGTTATTTGAAAACCGTCCTATATTTAAATATATTATAGAACGGTTATTTGAAAACCCTCCTATATTTAAGTATAATTATAGAACGGTTATTGAAAAACCGTCTTATATTTAAGTATATTATAGAACAGTTATTGAATAACCGTCCTATATTAGTATATTATATAGAACGGTTATTTTAAAACCGTCCTATATGGTTCTATACATATAATATATCGTTTTCACTTTTCACTTTTCACCTTGGTCATTCTCAGCCCTAATTTCAATCTTCCAAGTTCCAACCCAACGATCCAATCCAACATATACTGAGAGGTGAAAACGACCATTCCTCTTCTATCTTTCACAGATCTAAGCAAAGAAAGGTATGTATTTACGATTTTTTGCATCTTTAATGTAATTTCGTATACGATTCTACATTTATCAGAACCGTAAAAAGTAATAAAAGAACACAATCTGATAAAAAAAAAAACCTCTGTTTGGTTTCTCTGATCCTTGCCTTGAACTTGTTCTGTCATTTCGTTGTCAAACACCTATTTCTCATATTTTGATTTATGTTGTCTTTCATTTGAGTCTGGAAACGGGGTTTGTTGGGAAAAAGATGGATGAGCAAAAAAAAACGGAGCTGGAAGCCTGGAAGTGGAATGGGATTATGGGAGACATCAGATATGTATGTTCCTCTGACGGAAAAACCAAACATATAAATTATAAAGGTTCTGACTTCTGAGTCTTCTGACTTTGCCCATAGTGCATTAGTGCTGAATTAGTGAATCCTGATAGATAGGTTCTCAGAGAACTGCATCTACTGAAATAGTCTCCAGTTGAAATGTAGAGCAGACTGAGCAGTAGAAGAAGCAGGACAGATGTCAGAAGATTGAGGGAGAGAGACATTAAACTAGTTCTTTCTTTTACAAAATGGAAAAAAACATTACCTTTATCTAATTTATCACAAACTAGCTACAGCTTATATCCCAATTTCTTCTTTTCCTTAAGGGAGCCCTAGAAAAAAGAACCAAATCAAGAAAAATCTCTCAAAAACTAAATTAACATATCTCATATCTGCATCAAACAATGTCAGATTTTCAACATTTTTGATGTGTTGGAACTGTTGAAACAAGAGGAATGATTAAGTGATAGTTGACCAAAATAAAAAATAAAGGATGAAGGAACATAACAGATTTTTTAAATTATTATTAGACTGGAATGAATGTTTTGAGATAGGAAACTTAATGAAATGGCCAAATCAAGCTACAAATAATGAATGTTATACAAAAACAAAATATCACATTTTTTTTTTCCACTCTGCATACTGGAATGGCATACTTCTGGGGCTATGGCACTATGCCAACATCACAAAAAATGGGAACATGCATAATTGCTTGTTTGAAGAGATAGAGGGAGCAACAATCTGACCTTGTAGGAGGCTTCCAGTATAGTCTCCACTGTCCAATGAAAAATTTGTGATGGTTTTCAAGGGTGCTACTGCTTATTATCCCTGTATAATTGTATTCCTCTTTTCTTGTCTAACTGTAGTCATTTTTATTTTGAAGCAAACATGGAGCAAGTAGAAGAGGTAGGAGAGGTACAAGTAGAACAATTACAACACACAGAAGCAGAACAATCAAGGCTATCAAGCACATGTCCATCAGTAACACCACCGGTGGTCAGTGTCAAGAGAAAGGTCAGGGGGAGGGGCCCAACGCAAATGGAACATATAAATAAGAGAACCTCAGTTGGAATAAAAGAAACGGTACAATTCAACACTAAAGGCCAACCGATTGGTGGTGTTGCACATGCCTATGCTAGCTTCATATGTTGCACTGTTCGAAGACTTGTGCCAGTATCAGTGACTGATTGGAGACATGTATCACCACAAGTCAAAGATTCAGTATGGGAAATGGTCAAGGTATGTAAATTCTTCCTACATATAACATAATATGTCCTTTATATTTATATGTTTTGTTTTTGTTTGCATATGAATCATGATAAGATACACAAAGTTGCTGCAATACTCACTAGTTAGTCACTTTAACATGCTTCTTCTTTGGTTTTGTAGTCTGCCTTTGAATTATCTGATGAGTGCAAGAAGCAAGCCTTGCTAGGAGCTGGTGAAGCTTGGAGGAAATGGAAGAGTGAGCTTGCAAGGAAGTACATACTTCCAAATTCTCATGATCCTTCTACGCTTCACATGGTCCCTCAGTTGTATTCCTGCTTCATTAACCAGGAAGCATGGAATCAATTTGTACAGTATAGGCTATCTCCTGATTTTGAGGTAATCACAACTTGAACTAGCCAAGCTAAATTTTGAGTCTTGTAATTATTATAATTGATTGTATTTTGAATCTTTGATCACATTACTTTGATGTCCAGGCAAAGCGTATAAAAGGACAAAAGGCTCGTGCACAGAACCATACGCCGCACCACCTTTCAAAGGTTGGCTATGCACGATTAGAGGCAGATGTAGTAAGTATATCATGTCACATTCCATTTGTCTAATCATATTAGATTATTATTTTTATTAACTCTGACTTAGTGTCTCTTATAATCTTATTACAGCAAAAGAAGGCTGGGACAACGGATCCCATCGACCGTGCTATTCTATGGAAAATGGCACATTCGAAAGGGCATAACTCCCAGACCTTTGCCAACGAGACAACTGCAACAATTGCTTCAAGAATTGTAAGTGGTTTAAGACTTTAAGTTTTATACTTTTACTTTATTTGCATACTGCCTAGTTAAATACTTTTATACTTTTATACCCTTGCATAGTATATTATTTAAATATTACATATATAATAGTGATTTTATCATGTTATGATCTTTATGTGTGCAGGAAGAGTTGACCCAAGAACAAGAAGAAAGTGCAACTACAGGGACTCTTAGCAGCACTGCTGCAAAGGGGGACATCCTGTATAGGGCAATGGGCAACAAGAATGAGCACCCTGGCCGGGTAAGGGGCCAAGGTCGGGGTGTTGTTCCTTCCAAATTCTTCCCCAAACAAAAGGCTCCTACGCTACAAGAATTGGAAGAATGGAAGAAGCAAACAGTTGTGGAGATATATAGCATGGTCAAAGATCAACTATTGAAGGAACTCCAAGGTGGTCGAAGAACCTCATGTGAGGATGTTGGCAGCCCTCAAGCTGAAGCTCAACCTCAAGTTCAACCAGCAAGAAATAATAATAGCTGCACTCCTACTCCTAGTCCTCTATCAGATGAAGAGGTGGCAGAACAAGTACTCCCAATCAGTGAGGTATGTATATTCACTTGTTTAGTTTTACAATGTTACTTATTTACTTTTGTTTTTAGTTTACACTTTACATTACATCACTAATTATTATATATATGTCATTTCTCAAATGCAGGTGGGTCAGTGCATGTTGCAGCTACATACATTTGAGAACCATGTGGCTGTGGCAACACTGTACGAGGTTCAGCCCATGACTTCCGCCACCTTGCATGGTAAGTTGATGCCTCCACACACTAAGCGTGTGTGCATCACTACTGCCATTCAACCAGATGCTCCCCTTCCATTTCCAGTCGAAGGGGATGATGTTGAAACTGTTGGGGATGCAATTGGATATCATGTGTGTTGGCCAGAGAAACACATAAAACCAATGATATCCAATTCCAAGGTACATATATACTAACTGTAGTCATGGCTTCATTTTCTCCTACCTTTTTTTAAGTCCTCCTAAACTGTTCATTGATTAATATTGTCTGCAACATGTCGGACAGTCGGATCATGAAAAGCAGCACAAGGGGCAATTGAAGCAAACCTTGCCGCCGGCAAATTCTGGCATAGTGGCAAGTGTAGCCACATCCCAGCCTTCTCAGGTAGTACTAGTTCTATGTTTTTCCATAGTCACTACTCACAAGTCATAAGTCAGTAGTACTAGTTCTTTAGTTCAAAACACTTGTTAGGTGCTCACTAGTCACTACTCACAAGTTACAAGTCAGTAGTCACAATGTTATTATTGTTATATTATAAAATATTCTAATTTTACCTCACTGGGTTTCTTCTTTTATATCTGCTAGTATATCAGTATATGTTGTATATATTCATTACTAATTTCTAAAATGTTACATGATTACATTTACAGTGTAGGTATCAGGTGGAGGTTCCACCTAACACACCTCCATTCCTAAGGGTACTGTACAGACTGGCCAATGAAGGTAACACAAATACAATGAACCCTGTAAGGATAGAGGCAGGTGTGCTTTCAAATGATGTGGTTGAGGTTCCACTCTTCAAGGAAGACCTCATAGCCATATGTAATATGGATCAATTGGAGTACATGCACATCATAGTCTATATAGGGTACGTTGTGTAACTGCTCTATTAGAGTTAAGACTTACCAATCAATGTAACATTACTTAATACTTGCTTTTTTAATAAAACTTAATAATTATTTGACATTAACCCAAATTTCAAATGCAGGTATTTGCATGATAGCTTGTATAGACTAGAGGTCAAGGACATTTACAAGTTCCTTGACCCTTCTCTTGTCTTTCAATTGCACCATTTGCCTAAGGACAAACAAAGTGAAGATATCATTCCTGGTCTCATGACTTGTGCGAAGGGGCAAGCATTACTGATTCCCTACAATAGCGGGTACGTTGTAACATAAGTTGCTTAATTATGCCATTTTAATTTCACAATTCATAGTTTCATACACATGAATACTACATCAGTTAAGATTAGAGAAAATTCAATTGAACTATTATTTTTATAGGTCCCATTGGATGTTGCTAGCTTTGGATATGCATGGTGGCCATGCAATTTTTTTTTATTTATGTGGAGCACACATTCGAGAACACCTTATGGAAATTATAAACAAGTAAGTCTTTATTATTCTTTTTATTATAATATAACTACTCACCTGGCAACTATAATAATATTCATAATCTAATGCTTTTCAATTATATGTGTGTAGAGCATGGTATAAATGGGCTGAGAGGGAAGGCATTCACCACCCACCAAAACTCAACTGGAAGAAGGCCAAGGTACAGTTTACTAATTACTGCTCTTTAGACTCTTTCATATAATTTTAAACCTGAACTTGTTGGAAATTATATTTTGAAACTTTTATGTTGTCTTTGGTGGCATTGTTTTGCAGTGCCCTCAACAAAAATCAGATTGGGAGTGTGGATATTATGTTCTTAGATACATGAGAACCCTCATTCGCAATGGAGTTTCAGTCTCACAATTGAGAAAGGTAACACTTAGACTTACTGACCAAAGTTGCACTTTTGATTTGTATATTTCCTGACTTAATTCAAGATTACATGTCTAATCTTTGAACTAAGTTATTATATGTTTCTTGTAGGTGGATTTTGGAACCAAGAGTTACTCCCAGTTGGATCTAGATGATATTAGAATGGAATGGACAGATCATATTATGAATTTTAATTTGTAGTTCAGTGATGTAAAATTGTAAATGAATGTATATTATCATTCATGTATATACATTTTACTCAAATATAATACAAAGATCAGTTCATTTCAATGAATGTGTTCTATTTTTCTTTTGATTGAAGTACACTGTATCAATGTATGTGCTTTCTTTGTTTCAAACTTTCAAATTTCAATGATGTGATTGTGAAGTTGGTGTTTTGATCAGCAGATGGGTTAATCATCAATTTTCAATGATGGCTTAGATCAGCAGATGGGTTGTATTGTATCATGTATGTACATACAATCTACAAATACAGTATGGGTGGTTGATATCATATCATGTATTGTATCATGTATTGGAGAGGGAGTCATATATGGAATGGAGGTTGATGATTGAAATTACTGATATATACTGAAGTTGTAGATATGATTCATATGAATATGATACCAAAAAACTTTCAAATTTCAATGATGTGATTGTGAAGTTGGTGTTTTGAATGGAGACCTGATGGACATCCCTGCCTATACAGGCAATTTCATTCATTTGCTGAGGAATGAGGATAAAATTAAAAATGCCAAAGTTCAGAATGATTGTCTGCATTGGTGCCTGCCTGGGCCTATTGACAATTGGAATGATATAGTCATGGAGATGGTGCTAAGTGATTGATATGTTGGGCAATTGTGATGATTGGAGCCCATGATTCTAAGCTACCAAGTTTCTGACAATCGGAACACAATTGTTTGTGTGAACAGAAAGAGGGATGAGGAAGTTCCACTAGTTGTAATTATATCATGTTTGCAAGCTTTCACTTATCTGTTGCCAATCAAATGTGTTTTATCAGAAGCTTGCAAACTGGAAGGTGAAGTTGCTTCGGCTTACATTTCAGGAAATCCTGCTTCATTCAGATCTTGAATCACAGATTTCTGGATTATATTTTGTGAATTCCTGTTTATAGTTTGTCACTCTCATGTCTTTGCTTTCTTTTCATATTCTCTAAGATGCACCCGAACGAGAACCTGGAAGAAGCTGTTCCTCTGAGAATATCTTTATAGTATATGTGTGAGAATAACTCATTAACTCTTAACAGTGGCTCCAGAAGAACCCTCCATTCTCCAATATAACTTTGTAATATAGGACCGTTAGTGAATAGCCGTCCTATATAAATAGTAATATAGGACAGTTTGTGAATTGCCGTCCTATATAACTAGTAATATAGGATGGTTTGTGAATAGCTGTCCTATATATAACTAATAATACTAATATAGGACGGTTTGTGAATAGCCGTCCTATATATAAGTTATATTATAACTACTAATATAGGACGGTTTGTAAGTAACCGTCCTATATAATATAAATACTAATATAGGACGGTTACTCATGAACCGTCCTATATTTTCAAATCGTGTCTTAAAGTGTTAAGGTAATAAGGTCATGAGTGGGTTGCGTGTCAAACAGGTAGACATGACGGGTCAAATTCATTGACTCGAACACGAAACGATTTTTGGCGTGTCATTTTCGGGTCACCCGAAAATGACACAAACACGATAAGACTCGACCCGAACCCGCTAAATTCGTGTCGGGTTCGAGTCGTGTGATCGTGTCGTGTCATATTTTGCCGCCCCTACTTCCAGGCTTAACATGGTCCCTCAGTTGTATTCATGCTTCATTGACCAGGAAGCATGGAATCAATTTGTACAATTTAGGCTCTCTCTTGATTTCAAGTCAATCACAATTTGAACTAGCCAAGCTAAATTTTGAATTCCTCTAATTATTATCATTGATTGTATTTTGATTACATTACTTTGATGTTCAGGAAAATTGTATAAAAGGACAAATGGTGCATGCAACTAATTATATGCAACATCACCTTTCAAGGGTTGGCTACGCAGGGTTAGAGGTAGAAGAAGTAAGTATATTATGTGACATTTCATTTCTATCTAATCATAGTAGATTTTTATTTTATTATAGGGACTCTAAGCAACACTGCTGCAAAGGGAGACATCCTGTATAGGGTGATGGGCAACAAGGATGAGCACCCTTGCTGAGTAAGGGGCCAAGGTTGTGGTGTTGTTCCTTATAAGTTCTTTCTTAAACAAAAGGCTCCTACACTACAAGAATTGGAAGAATGGCAGGAACAAATTATTGTGGAGATATATAGCAAGGTGAAGGATCAATTGTTGAAGGAATTCCATGGTGGAGGAAGAACCTTAAGTAAGGATG
This sequence comes from Warburgia ugandensis, assembly GCA_035236585.1. Lineage (NCBI taxonomy): Eukaryota > Viridiplantae > Streptophyta > Magnoliopsida > Canellales > Canellaceae > Warburgia > Warburgia ugandensis. The sequence continues at coordinate 41,874,357 of CP141133.1, forward strand.
TTGTCTCTCAAGCTCAACCTAAAGTTCAATAGCCCCAATCTAACAATAGCTACATTCCATCAGAAAAAGAGGTGGTAGAGTAAGTATTTGAAAGTGATGTACCGATCAGTGAGGTATGTATATTGACATATTTACTTTTACAATGTTTAATTATATAGTAACTATTTCAGTTTTCAACACTAATCATTATATATATGTTATTTCTCAAATGCAAGTGGGTTAGTGCATATTGCAAATACATACATCTAAGAATCATGTGGCTGTGGCAACACTGTACAAGGTTCGGTCCATGACTTCCGCCACCTTGTAGGGCAAGTTAATGCATCCACACACTAAGTGTGGGTTCATTACTGCCACCATTCAACTAGATGCTCCCCTTCCATTTCTAATACAAGAGGATGATATTCAAACTATTGGGGATATAATTGGATATCATGTGAGTTAGCCAGAGCAATTTATCAAACCAATGATATCCAATTCCAAGGTATATATATATATATATCTATATAATATGTTACATCTATGATGTAACATACATGTTACATGTATGATAAAATTTGATCTCACTATCTCCCTTCTTTTATATATGCTTGTATAACAGTATATGTTGCATATATTCATTAATAATTTTTGAAATGTTACATCTACAGTGTAGGGATCAGGTGGAGGTTTCACTTAGCACGCCTCCCTTCCTAAGAGGACTACATAGACTAGTCAATGAAGATAAGGAAATCAGCCCTGTATGGATAGAGGAAGGTTTGCTTACGAATGATGTGGTTGAGGTTCCACTCTTCAAGGAGGACCTCTTAGCCATATGTAATATGGCTTAATTGGAATAGATGTACATTGTTGTCTATATCAGATATGTCATCATATAAGTGCTCTATGAGACTATTACAAATCAAACTAACATTACTTGATTTTTTAATAACACTTGATAATTATTAGACATTAACCCAAATTCCTAATATAAGTCTTTGTATGGTAAGTTGCAAAGATTAGAGGTGAAGGACATTTACAAGTTCCTTGACCCTTTTCTTGTCATTGATTGGAGAATTTTCCCATGGACAAACAAAGTGAAGATATCATTCTTGGACTCATGCATTGTGTGAAGGGGAAAGCCTTACTGATTCCCAACAATAGCGGGTACTTTATAACATATGTTGCTGAATTATGTCATTTCAATTTCATAATTTATACACATTAATATATATATATATCAGTTAAGATTTGAGAACTTATAGTTGAATTATTGTTTTTATAGGTCCCATTGGATGTTGCTAGCTTTGGATTTGCATGTTAAACATGCAATGCTTTTCAATTCTTGTGGAGGACACATTTAGGAATACCTGATGGAAATTATAAACAAGTAAGTCTTTATTATTTCTTTCATTATAATATAAGTCGAAACTATCATAATCTAATGCTTTTCAATTATATATGTGTAGTGCATGGCATGAATGGGCTGAGTGGGAATGCCATGAAGGTATTGACCACCCAACAAAACTCAAGTGGAAGAAGGTCAAGGTAAGGTTTGCTAATTACTATTCTTTAGACTTTTTACTATAATTATAAACCAAAACTTATTTGGCATGATATTTGAACCTTTTCTGTTGTCTTTGGTGACATTGGTGTGCAGTGCCCTAAACAAAAGTCCTATTGGGAGTGTGGGTATTATGTTCTCAGATACATGAGAACCGTCATTCGTAATGGATTTACAATCTCACAATTGAAAAAGGTAAGACTTACTAACCAATGTTACAATATTGTATATTTCCTGACTGAATCCAAGATTACATGTCTGAACTCGGTTATTATATGCTTCTTGCAGGCATATTCGGAAAGCAAGAGTTACTTTTTGATGACCCAAGTTTTTGTAACACATTTTGTAATAGATTTTTCAAAGGCAGGGCCCTTAATGGTAAAAGAACTTTGCAAACAATGTAGCCAAAATTCTTTTCTTTTAAATTTCTTTATAACAAAACCCCAAGTCTCACCTCAATGTACATAATACATATAGACATTTTTTATAAAATAAAATTTTATTGAATACCAGGAATCATCCAGTAGTTCACTTTTACACAACCCATGTATTACAATTACAATCCATTGTCCAAATAAAATCCAAATTACAAAGTACATAACTAGATTACATAATCTTCAAGGGAAATACCTTGATTAGTCTTGTAGCTTCTGAATCTTCAAGCTCTGCTTCCTTAAGTCTCCTTCCTTGTATCTGAGATATTATAAACATTCAAACATTTACAATATCTTAGTAAGCTATGCGTGGTATGGGATACAAAATTATACTACTTTACTAATATAAGAATATATATCTCAGTCATTATTCTATCATGGTTATCTGCTCATGGATTATCTCAACATAGAGTATATACATTATTTATATAGTATAGGATAAATCCATTACAATAGTGAAAATGCTCAAAATTTGTTCCTTCCCATGGCTATACTCCCACTTGGGAGTTCAATATTCAGCCAATTCTCATACGTGGATTTTCCTTCTAAGAACTCATGTAGTGGCATCTCATCATGCCATGACATTACACTATGCCTATCATATGTGCATCATAATGCAAAATACTCAATGATTCCTATGCCGCAGTCTAAATCCGCACAGCGTCCTCGATAACTACATAATAATCTATTAAGACCAACTGTGAAAATAACAAAATCCATGTCTGCATGGGTGAGGATCATGGCTGTCAAAGTGGTAGCCTTCCAATGATTGCCTCACCCGATGTTTAGCCTCTCTTTGGGCATGGTATCCATCATATAAATTTCAGGAAGCGGGCGACCAAACCCTCATAACTTCCCTAGCATAGCATCCCTAATCCTAGGGCTGCGTAAAACAAAATCACAAGCCACCATGCTTGTATTTTAAATACATTGTACATGTCACCTGATGTGTTTGTTTAACTAAGGCTAGAATATTTTTATGCCCTATTCTTAAGGTTTCCTTAGTCTACACATCTCATTAATTTCTCATAATTTGATTAGATCATTAGATTGTATCAGTTGAATTGGATCACGGGGTTGGATCACTTGGTTGGATCATTTAATTATGTCATTATTATTCTAAGGTACCAACTATACTTATATCATGAAGGTCTATAATTCTAAATAGAAGATCATGTATGTATACACATGAATCCTTAATACATTCTTATACATCCACCTACCTCAAAGTGGTATCATGGTCTTGTTTCATACATCTCAAGTGGTATCCACTCCATAATGTCCATCATGGCCTTGATTCATACATTTGTCAAACCATATGTATAAAGTTATTTCTCTATACAAGTATTCTTTCTTCACGTATTCCTATAAGGGATACCCTAATTTTTCTTGAATCATGTTTAATCAAGGGTTTGGATTCTCTATCTAGATTTTTCTACACATACGTACATAATAAGATATGAAATTAGGATTCTTATTGTTCTTGATCATTCAAGATCCTATGGATCTTGTTTGATCATCCTTATCTTACTTACAATTTTTATTAGGATTAGATAATTTACTAACCTTTTATGCTCTTAGTATTATTATTCAACTAGTTAATGTTTTACTAGTTGAAGATAACTTATTCCATCCTAAGTCTAGATAGCTCCTTTTATGTCCAATTGGCTAAAGCACTAGCTAAATGGTTGAACACAAAGTGGTTACTTCAATCCTCAAGTAAGGAGGTGTTTAGACCTCACAAATGTCAACAGGAGGTAGGGGAAGAGCGAGGCTCTATTAGAGAACCCCCTTAACCACCATATTCAGCATTCACTAGAGTGACCTTAGCTCAACCTTTCATAAGGTTCCTATGAGCATTTTAACCCTAAGTACTCTTTCTAATTGATTTTAATTAAATCCATGAATATTTAAAATGTCATTCATGGAGTTTCATTATTCTTCTAATTTGGGCCAAGGAAATGATATTCCTTATATTATCCTATTAACTATAGCCCTTACTATAATTAAGTCGTTGTCATTCATTCTATGTAAATATCATTCAACTCTATTTGTCATTTAATTACATTTTCAATGTAATTTTCATAACATAAGCATTAAAGCATAAATGAAAAAAAAAATTCTAACAATTAAATCTACTAAGCAATAAAAGGACAATTATAATAACATTCCATAATTCAAATGAAAATTTAATGTGCATAACTGTTCATCATGATCCAATGGTCATAGTTGATTTCTATTCCTTTTTCATCCCTTTTAGGGTTTAGATCTTAACCTTTCATTTTCTTTTAGATCTAATACATTTTCTTAATGTGATTTTATCACTAAATCATTGATGCACCTCATCAAATGATCTGATCCTTCTTGATCCACCTGATCAAGAAGATCTTAAGTCATTTTATCCAATTTAAGGTCATAGATCTTAATCTATCCCAAATTATCATCATCAAGTCCATAAATTCATATGACATTAACTTTATATCATCATCCAAATACATCCACACTTCCAATCATCCTTGATCAAACTGATCAAGGAGATTACCATTCATTTTTATGGATTTTGCTACTTTTAAGGTTAGATCTCTTAAGATGTACCAATTTAATTACATAAAACCCATTTATTTAAGCAATATATCATTAGATCATCATCCAAAATGATTTGAATGGTTTGCTCATTCCAAATCTTGTAGATCAAGGATGTTGTACCATTATCTACTTAAATTTAGAATGTTTAATGAATTAAAATTATGATTTTATTAGTTTATTAGGTTCTCCTCATTAAGAGGAGTCCAACCCAACTTTCCAATATCAATTTGGAGTTAAATTGAGATCAAAACATGGATTTTAAGATTTCAACATGTTTTAAGGGATGGTATCTTCACTATTTTTGTTCAATTAATTGATCTAGGTATCCAAAAACTTTATTGTGATCATGATCCCTAAGGTTTTGAGACCTCCTAAAGCTATCCATCAGTTCAGATCTCTATTTTGAGATCATCTTGATCATGATCCAAGGTTGTTACTACTAATTTTACCAATTAATTTACATAAATGCAATTAAAAACATAAATATTATGAGTTTAGTATTTTAGACCAATGACAAGGAATCCATAGAAGCTTTTAGATATAAAATCAAAGATAAAATGAGCTCTTAATTGAAGAAATAAGATTTCAGATCAAAATTCAATGGACCATCGGATTGCCCATCATTCAATGTGTTAGTCAAGTCAATTTTTGTAGATCAAGTTCTACACACTCAGGTCGATGATGTAGAGACTCAGGATTTGTGTCATAGTAGCATCTCATAGGTAGGAAAACACTATAAGAACCCTAAATTCCCATCTATATCCTTCTCTTCTTATTAATTTTATAATTTCCTTCTATCGTTGTTTGTATTTTTTTATAAAAATATGGAATTCATTTCATTCATAATACTTGTATTAATATATATATATATATGCATTATACAGAGTTGATTTCTCATTTGAATTTGATGCATAGTTATGATTTAACATATAATTTGTACTTCAATGTGAAATTTGTCTTCTTACATGTAATTATAATGTGATGCATGATATATACATATGGTCCACTGATGAGGGCAGGTGCAAGAGGCATTGGAAAGCTTCAACGTGGTAGGCTTATACTGGGATGAATTTTGAGATATTCTTACATGCATGACTCTATTTTTAACTGGGTTTCTCGCATGGATTTGTCTATGTGTGAGCTGGTATGCTTTGAGTTGGCTTGCTATGGATTTGCCTACTTTATAAGCTGACATGCTCTAAGATGATTAGCATGGATTTACATACTTTATGAGTTGTTATGCTTTGAGATGATTGGGCATGCATTTGCTAGTTTTGAGATGTGATTTTAGTGTCTTGGATGGTATGTCAATAATGTAGTCATAAAATTTCACTAAAATATATCTATATTATTAGTGAAGAAACCTTAGGGGCAATAGCTAAAGATTTTCATTAGATGTATATGTGCATGGATGCCTTTGACAAGGGAGATGTTAGCTTTGGGTGGAATGATGAATATGAAGCAAGATTTTAAAAGAATTGAAAAGTGAGCTGACCATTGCACCATTGCTTACCTTATCTTTAGGCTATGGAGCTTTTGTAATTTTAACGATGCATCGAACAAAGGTTTGGGATGTTTATTATTACAGAATAGAAAGGGGATTGCCTATGCTTCATACTTATTGAAAAGTTAATGTTAATTATCCTACTCATGGTAGGGAAATGATAGTTGTGATTTTTACCTTAAAGATCTGGAGGCATTACCTATATGGTGAGAATTTGTAAAACAATGTTGACATATCAACATGTTAGGGTAGTATCAAAGTGCACATCATAAGTGGCTCTATATAGCTCAAAGCAGAAAGAAAAGCTATGCTAATAAGTGTCATAGAGACTTAAGAGTTTGAATTTTAGAAGTGTTATTTTGAAATTTTACTAAATTCATTTAGGAAAATTCATTTAGTCAGAGAGACAATCAGGAACTGAAGTCTATGATAAGATAAGGATGACATATTTAAAATTATTTGAGGAATGACGTGGGAAGAATTTTGAGGACAAATTTTCCTTAAGGGAGGAAAATGTGATATCCTTAATTTTTTATTCTATTTTATTTATTTTTTGTTAAATCCTAATTGGAATGAAATGTGAATTCAAGTTTTATACTTTTTGAGTTTTGAGGAAATGAACTTTTGAAGGATATAAAATTGACCATCAAAACCTCAAAATTGCAATGTGCTCGTTGAGAGCATTTCAGTGACATCAATAATGAACAAAAATGGATGAAGGGGCCAAATTGATAATGTCACATCCCTTTTTCTACTTAACTGACTCCCATTACAATGGGCCCCACATGATGACAGATGAGGCAAGAGCTCAACAAGTGGGAGTCGAGTCACCACGTGAAGCTCCACTCCCATGCATTAAAGGCCCAAAAGGGATGAAAATGGAGGAGGAAGTGATCAAACCAATGCTCATTCTCCCTCATTATGTCGTTCCCACTATGACATGGAGTTTCACTAGTGCCATAGAGCAAAACGGATGCCCCACCTCTCTCTTTCTCATAATAAGAAATCAATGTTAATGCTGACTATAAATTGACAATGGCGATAAAGTAACTCTGATCTCTCTCTCTGTCCACCTCTTCCACCAGCATTGTTATCCGACTACTAACATTTGCAACTACCTGCATAGTAGGAAAACTCAAAAAGACTAGCCTTTTCTTTCCAAATCAATTGAAAATGCCAGAAAATTACTTTTAAACAATAGATTGGAGAAAACCCAACTTGATTTTACTTCCCACGGTGAAGATTGATAGGTTTTCATCATGCTTTATGCATAAAATGTGGAAGTAGGTGACTGTGACATTATGGAAACTATTTTTGACATTTTTTTCAGCCAAAATGGAAACGATAAGCTTCTAGGAATAGTTGGGAATGAAGTTAAGGGTTAGATCTAACTTTCTCCTAATTTTTATGCATCTTTTTCATAGTTTTTATAGAGTTTACAGTCACTACTGACTATCAAAATTTGATCATGTTCCTGAACAATAGCCGGCCAAATCTAACATCTTGTAGGTGGAGAAAAATGTAGATCCAAGATACTCTTTGTAATAACCCCAATTTTTATGAATATTATTGCCTTATTAAAAATTAAAAGTTTACTTTTTAAAGATGGAACTGGAATTTTGAGTTACAAAAGAATCTATTTTTATAAAAATAAAAACAAGGCTTAAATCTTGGATATTTATAATGTACTCGAAAAATCAATCATAATGATTGTAAGTACGTCAAATTCTGAGAACGAATGAAAAATCCCTATTTTTCTCTATTTTTACAAATAAAAGGGTAAGATGGTAATTTTTACTCATAACCAAGAGTTAAACATGAATATTTGGAATGTACTCAGAAAACCAATCGAAATGACTCTAAGTACACTAAATTCTGAGTTCGGACAAAAGTGCCTATTTTTCTCCATTTTTCGGATTAAAAGGGCAAAACAATCATTTCACATTTAAAGTGGGACCCACAACATGGTCCAACATTTTGGAAGTAGCCATCAGTGATCAAAGTACTACCATCTGGTAGTGGAGATAGAGGTGGAGTGGTAGCTCCACTCCCCATTAAATTTAATCAAAAGTAAAAAACACCATAATTATAGGAAATTCATAAAAAAAATTCCAAAATCTACCTATAAATACCTCAGTAAAATCCCAAATTTTTTCAAAAATCTAACACGAAGTGCCCTAAGCTCCCTAAAATCTCAACTGCAAAATCCTCTCCCATCTCCACCAATCTTCTCTCTTTCCCTCTTTCTCTCTCTTTCCCTAGGAGAGTGTCCCTAAACGCACCCGACAGACAACTCATGTCTATTATTGGGGTGCGTCGTACCCGTTAGATAAGGATTTCTGCCTAGAAAATCCTAATCCAATTAAACATGGAGTTGTAGCACTTATATCTCGATCTCTACCATTGGATCTGTTCATGCTAGGCTGTTATACAAAAGACCTAAGATTTCATGATGATCCACTAGTTGGATCGCTGGAAAAATCAAAATGAAGAATAAATCTGGTAAGGTTACCATCTCCAGAAAGTTCTACACCTTATTCCAGCAAATCTGAATGGTGAATCATGATCATGCACCGTTTAAAGTCTTGAGGATGGAGAGATATATGTTTTCCCCATAGTCATGCTCCTTATCCAGTAATGATGATGGAGAAAAAGATGATTGTATATAACTCTAATGAGCTAAGGTTTTTCTTCCTGACGTTCTTATTTCTCTGGTGCAATTCCTTCACTAGCCATATCAGGTAGGTGCATCTCCCTCTTCCCTTTAAATTCTGGCATCTCCTTAGTGTTCTCCGGCCCCCATTGATCTCCCGTGGTTGTTGATCCGTGGAAAACTATGGATCCAGCATGGAGGGTTGAGATCTCATCCCTTGCCAGCTCAGATATAAATCCTAAGCCATTGGATGGATTCCTAAGCCCCAAAAACTCCAGGAGATGAAATTCGAGCCTTTAATTTTAAGATATGGAGGAGATCCAGTGATGGGTGATTCGGTAGGCTGCCCTCCCATTTTGTCACATTTTGTGGATTTGATCTAAACCATTGAATTTTGATCTGAAATCATATTTCTTCAATTAAGAGCTCATTTTAGCTTTGATTTTATATTTGAAAGGATTGATGAATTCCTTATGTTATGAAAAATCTAGTGGAATCATGATATATGTTTCTAATTGTATTTATGTGAAATAATTGCTAAAATCCATTATAACAGTCTTGGATCACGTCTAAGATGATCTTTAAATGTAAATCTAATCTGATAGATGGATCCAGGACATCCAAAAACCTTAAGAACAACAATCACAGTAAAATTTATGGACATTTGGATCAAAGAATTAGGCTGTTACAGATTGGATCAATTTGGACCCTTAAAAAAATGACTAAAATCTTATTTCCTCAATTGGGAGCTCATTTAGATCCAATTTTAGATTTGAAAGTTGATAAGAATTTCTAATGTTGTTTAGAATCTAACGGAAATATTATATTTATGTTTTTAAGTGTATTTACTTGTGATAATCACTAAAATCCATTCCAATAGTAATGGATCATGATCAATATGACCTTAAAATAGAAATCTGAACTGATGGATGGATTAAGGGTCTCCCAAATCCCTAAGGACCATGATCACAATAAAAATTCTAGATCCATAGTTATAGTATTTGGACAAAAATAGTAAAGATCAATATCAACAGTTCAAACTGGCTTAAATCTTAAAATTCAAATTTTGATCTCAATTTGACTATAAATTGAGATTAGAAAGTTGGCTGGATTCATTTTGATGAGGAGAACCCACTGAACCAATAAAATCATAAGTTTAATTCATGAAACTTTCTATTTCTAAAAAAATAATGGTACTAACATCCTTGATCTATAAAATGTGGGATGACCAAACCATTCAAATTATTTTTTATGATGATCTAATGATGTAACAACTTTAATAAATGAGTAGGATGTAACTAATTTGGCAGATCTTAAGATTTGGACCATTAAAAGTAACAAAATCATTGAAAATACATAATAACCTCCTTGATTAGATTGATCAAGGATGATTAGAAACTTTCAATCAGTATGGATGATGATTTAATGATAAGATCATGAGAAATGAATGGCCTGATGAGGCTAATTTCGGATAGATTGAGATCTATGCCCTTAATTATGATAAAATCACTTAAGATCTTCTTGATTAGTTAGGTCAAGAAGGATAAGATCATGTGATGAGATGATATCAATGATCTAGTGATGAGATCACTTTAAGAACATGAGTAGATCTGATAAAAATAAAAGATCAAGATCTAAACCCTAAATGGGATGAAAAATGATTAGAAATGAAAGATGATCGTTGGACCATGATGATATGTTAAATGTGCTTATTTGAATTATTAATATTATTGTAAATTTCTTTTATTTCTTAGTAGATATAATAGCTAAATTTACTTATTTATGCTTTAATAATTATGTTGTGTAAATTGCATGGAAACTGTAATTAATGAAATATAGATATGAAGGACATTTACATTGAATAAATGACATGGACTTATGATAGTTAAGGGCTATAGTTAGTAGGACAATATAAGGATTATCAAATCCTTGGCCCAAATTAGCAGAATAATAAACCCCATGAATGACATTTTAAATGTTCATGGATTTAAATAAAATCAATTAAAAAGAGGTTATAGGGTTTAATGCTCATAGGAACTTTATGGAAGGTGGAGCTAAGGCTACTTTAGTGGATGCTGAACATTGTGGTTAAGGGGGTTCTCTAATAGAGACTTGCTCTTCCCCCACCTTCTAGTGACGTTTGTGAGGTCTAAATGCCTTCTTACATGAGGATTGAATTAACCACTCTTTGAGCAGCCTATAGTTGGTAAGCCTTAGTCAATTGGAAATGAGAGGAGCTATCTAGACTTAGGATGAAATAAGGTATCTTAAGCTAGTAAAACATTAACTAGTTCAATAATAATAATAAGATCACAAAAGGATAGTAAAATATCTAATCTTAATAAAAATGGTAAGTAAGATAATTAAGATTAAACAAGATCCATAAGGAGATCTTAATGATCAAGAACATTAAGAATCATAACATCATATTGTACTTAGTATGTATATTATAGATCAAATCTAGATCATTAGATTAGATAATCCAAACCCTTGTTCAAATATGATTGAAAGAAGAGAACCAGGATCTTCCTCCTTAGGGATGATCATACAACTAAACTTAGATCAAACAAGAACTGGATGATAGAAGATCTAGGCCCTTGATTTTTATTGACAAATATAAATTGTTGATCAAGGGATCTATGAAATATCAAGATCAAAGAGATGGATATACAATGACATAGAGATAGAAAATACTTAGATCTGAAAGATTAGAAGATCATTCTAATCGTTAGATCCATTAATTAATAAGGTAAACACCATATGAGGAAGATAGATGGTATGGATGATAGGAACACAAGAAAGATCTAGATCCTTTATATCAAAGGACAAGATTAGACAAAGAATATAAATATGAGATTATCCCAGTTGTTTAGACAATGACAGTATGGATGTATTTATAGATTACATACATCAATCATGGAAGATCTAAGGGATGGATCACTACATGAAGGTAGGTGGAACTTTAAGAATATAAGATCTATGGTCTATGGAATTGTTATTATACATAGAATTATAGAAATGAATTATTATAATGCTTAAGAATGATAATATGCTTAATTGCATTTGAATCATAATTCATGTATATGATATAGAAATAAAGTGTTGAAATTAGATGGAATACATGATAAATACCTGGGTATCAATTATGATTACCCCTAAACTTAGCTAAGAACATAATAATAATGGATATCATTTGTATCAAATGAGTACCATTACACGTAATAACATTTTGGTATATGAATACCAAATTAAAGGAAATGGTAATCATTTACAATAAATGATTAATCCCTAAACTTATATGAACATGGGTACCATTCATGGTAAATGAGGATCCCTAAATTGAGAAATGAAACTATATCCTTAGTATAAGGATACTGAATATGAGGATGATGATATCAAGAGACAAGTCGTGTGATAAGTAAAAGATTACTTTATATACAAGCAAGGAGGCTCGTGGTTTTGTTTTAAATAGGCGTATACCTAGCGATGCTATGCTAGGAGAGTTATGAGGGGTTTGGTCACCCGCTCTCCGAATTTGATTATATGATAGATACCTAGCCCAAAGAGAGGTTGAAAGTCAGGTGGGGCATTTATGGTAAGGCCTCCACTGTTAAAGTCTTGTCTTTCCATATAGGTAGTGTCATAATTTTTCGACAATGGTATCAGCAGTGCATGGGGCAGTTATCTAGGTGTGCTGTATGGATTAGACTGCAAGCATGGTTGTCCTTTGAATATTTTTGCATTATGATGCAATGGCATAGTGAAATGCCTTATGATATGGCATGATAAGATGTCGATGTTGCCCAAGTAAGGGAGTATTTTATTGTAATAAGCCTAAAATTCTACTATTGCATGATCAAGGTATGAGTTTTCTAGGAGGAATTTTTTTTTTATGGAATTAGAATAAGGAATTGAAACATAATTAGTTAGATTCTACTTAGAAAATGGAATCCAATGACACAAAGAACAATGAAAATGGAGTTCGAATGAGAAAGTTATGAGACTTTGAAGTCAAGGCTATTTTGGTAATTAAAAAAAAACTTATAACATGGGAATTGAAATTACAAAATCTGGATTCTACTCATCGATATGAATCCAACAACACTATGTTTGTTGAAATTAGAGATTGGACAAATAAACTATAATTTTCTTACAAAAGGGTATTTTAGTAATTTTACTCAATGGGCCCTACTTGTAGGAGTTAGAATTTTATAGTCAATGTAGTTGGAAAACATCATTAATAAGGGTTACTATTTTCATTGACTGGCATCATGGTGTTCAGAATAGTTGGGACATCATTATAAAACTTTAAAATAAATTAAATTAAATTAAATTAAAAATAACAAAAAGGAGGGGGCCATTTTGATAATGGCACCCCCCACTTAAGTGGAAAGAAGAGGGGGAAGAAGAAGAAGAGGGAAGAGGAAGGAGGAGAGAAGAGAAGAGAGAGGAAGCAGGTGTGGGAGGATGCACGCTGGGAAACCCAGTCACATCGAAAAGTTGCAGATTTTTGAGAAGTGAAGATTTCAAGGATTTTTGGGTTAATTGGAGAAACAGAACTCACTGGTGACATCGATAGCTCTAGTTTCCAATCCGCTCGTCCATTTTGATCTATACAAGGGCACGATCAGAACCCCTTTGGTTTCATCATGATCAATCAAGAAACAATGCCAAATTTTGAGTAGAACACTACACGTGTGGAAGGTCAAAGGAAAGTTTAAGAGAGATGCATCTTCTTAGGTAGTGGTTGGGAGTTTTAATCACGACGCAGGCCAAAGACCTAAATTTTATCATTCCAAAGCTAAATCAAGGGTTTAGAACATCTTGAGGTAAGCAAATGAAGCCCAAGAAAGCAATTGGAAGCATTAAAGGCAACTAAGATGGTCCCATTCATAAAGTAATGCAATTCTACTACCTTTGCATAAGAATTGGAGTTATGTATGAAGTTTCCTAGTCTAGCAAGGAAACCCAAGGAAGCCAAGATATTCAAGCCTTAAAGTCAAAGGACTCAATCATTCAAGCCATCAAGTATATAACCATCAAAGTAAGCTATCAAGCCACATGGAGTTGCACAATTGGAGGACATTTAAAGATAATTATTCATTTTGAATAGTGAATAGTGAATTTCAAGGGATAATTAGAAAGGATTTTGGGTGATAATAAACATGGTAAGATATCTACGCATAGGTGGACCAATCAAGAGAGAAGCCAAGTCTAATGTACTTATTTTGATCACTCTTTTTCCCCTTCTTTTCTCTCTCTTTCCTACCCACCACATCACATATTTAGAAACGAAGAAGTTCCAAGCCACCTTCGTTAAAAGGTGACGCCTCCCACCTAAATCTAGCCACTGCACTTTCTAAGTCCATTCCACCCTCAACTACCTCTCCTTCCTTTTTCCTCCGTTTTTCTTCCCTCTTTCCACCTTGTTTCCATCCCAACATGTGATTTACCTTAAGGAAAGGGATTCCACCCCTCATCCTAGGCTAGAATTCAATGCCTCCCTTTCCCTTTGATCATAACTAGAAAGTCCACTCACCTAACCTTCTAATCTTCTAACTCCAATCAACCACCTAACTTTTCTACCTTGACTGCTAGTTCTAATTCTCCTTTTTCTTCCTAAGATAGGACCTTATCAATTTGGAAAGCAAACTTTATAAATATCCCGTGAATTCCATGCATATTTCAAGCAAGGGAGTTGATTCTAGCTCCTTGAAATCAAACATATCTACTTGGAGATCTTCTTAGAGTTTTGGACTTTAGCATCTTGGATGCTTCACTTGTCTTCCACATTCTTTTCCTTACTATGTTTCTTTGGTTTTTGCACTTCATTTCTAGGTTGATACCATTCTTTAATTCCTTGATTTCATTGCTTGTTATTGCGTTCTTTGTTGTTTAAGTTTCCTACACATAGTTCCTCTTTGTTTTCTGATAAGTGTTCAATATTGTATAAAAGGTACTCAATTAGTAGTCCATGTATTATAAGTTATAGACATTATTCTAGGAATTTTCTAGAATTTCATAACACATGCATTTCTAACCTAGTAATTCAAAATTTTGATATTTGGCAGGTGCAAATGCTAATCTAGACTGAGCATATGAATAATCATAATTTTCTAGGATTGAATTAGGTTCTGTACTCTTTTGTAGGTGTTGAGAAGATGATTTAATGGTTGAGATCAAGTAAGATAAGATTTGAAAATCAAGATCAAAAGAAGGCCAAAGACCTAAATTTCAAAATTTTAAAGATAAATCTAATTTTGACATTGTCTTAAAGGCAAGCAAGAAAACAATTGGAAGATCAAAGGTCATTAAAATGGGCCCATGCAAAAAGCCATACAATTCCACCACTTGTGCATGGAAATTGGATCCATAAATGAAGCTTTCTAGTCAAATAAGGAAACCTAAGCAAGCCAAGCCATTCACACATTGAAGCCAAGGGACTTAGCCACTTAAGCCATCAAAGTGAGCCACCAAGCCACATGAGAGCCCTTCCACATGGAGTCACACTATTAGAGGAGACTTCTCAAGAAATTATCCATGCTAAAATTGGACTATTCAAGTAATAATTAGAAAGGAATTTGGGTGATAATCAGCATGGTAAGATTTGCATGCATAGGTGGAGCAATTAAGAGAGAAGCCATATCCAATTTCCTTATTTTTATCTTTCTTTCCCACCACTTTTCTGTCTCTTTCCTATCTCATTCCACACTTGTTTTTCCATGAATTCCTCTCCAAGGAAGTGCATGCACCACCCTGAAAATGTCACGCTTCCGTCTTTGTAGCATCCTAAGGTTTCCACCTTAAGTAACTTCCAATCTTCTTTCTCAACCCACTTTCCTATCCTAGAGTCATAGTTATAATTCTCCTTCTTCTTCATAGGATAGGATCTTAGCATATTGGAAAACCAAAACTCTATAATATACCCAAGGAGTTTCACAACCAATTCAAGTAGAGGAATGGTTCCTATTTCCTTGAAAAAGTGGAGTCTCATCCAACGGTGATTTAGAGTGCTTCGTCTGCTACTCTTCTTGGGAGTTACATGAAATTTGTTAAACATATTGTCCTTTATTCTTGCACTTCAATTCTAGGTTGGTTCCTTTATTTAATTCCTTACTTTGTTGCTTTTTCATCTTGCTTTGTTTCTTTGTTCCCTTTCTTTACTTCCATATGCATAGAGCTAGCTTTTCCTTCCTTGAATCTTGCTTCTACTTCTCTTGTTTATCTTATTTAATTATTCAAGATACAAGTTAACTTTTCTCTGGTAGTGGTAACTAAGAGAAATAATAACTTTTCCCTCTTAATTTTCTCTTGTTTCTTGCTTTGTTGTCCTTGTTTTTCCCTTGTCTAATTGCTTATTCTTGCTTCTTTCCTACATCTCTCACTTTGATTTTATCTCTTGAATTAAAAAGCATGATATCTAACTATTTACTGCGATCATTGGAGTATGCTTAATTTTTTATTTGAAGTTGAGATCTTGCTTAAGAAGACCGTGTAATTTTTAGCCTTGTTCTCTGTGTAGATGTGCAACAATTTTGTATGTAATTTCAAGTCAATGTATAAACTTGTTTAATGAGCATTGTTACTGACTAATTCAAGTAGTAAATTTTTTCAATTCTTAAGTGTTATATTCTATGAGAAATTCTTGCTAATTTGCTTTCCATGCCATACATGATTCGAGTTTCATATACACCATGTTGTTGGAATTTTTTATCTCATGTTTCATGTGCAAAGTTCAGTAGTTCATACACATTGCTTCCTAGAAATCTTAAGAACCCATGTAGCTTTTTAGTTAGTTTAGTGAGTTCTATGATTATTTTGCATCTTAATTAGCTTTTAATTCATAATTTTAGGCCATCTTTTACTCCACGAATCATGTCGACATTTTATTGGTCATGCATGGTGATTGAAGTTCATGTCTAAATTGTTGGTTGATTCTTTGCTTGAGTTAAGTTTAGATTTCTGTAGTTACTTATTTGCATCTTAGGTTAGTTTATAAAGATTCTAATTTATTTTTCAAAATTTTTATTTTTAGAATGTTTTAAGTTTACAAAAGTGTCATTTTTAGCAAGTTTCCTAAGTAAAGTTTTCTAGACTCATTCATTCTAGTTTTGCATTAGTTTCTTTAATAAATACATGTTAGTTAGGTAAGTTTCTAAATCCATTGAAAATCTTTACTTTTAAATAGTTTTCTTTAGTTGTAGTTTCTAATTTAATGCATGTTTCCAATTCCATGTTTATAAAATTCCTTGTTTAATCAAAACCCACTTTATTTGGCTGAGATAAGAAACTTAAATAAGATCCAATCAACTAAAAACTCATGAGATTCATTGTGGGATTGACCTCTCTCATGTGAAAAATGCTACATTGATTAATGCACTTTTGAGTAATTTTAAAGCTACACCATGTTTTTGGTACCGTTGTCAAGGAATCACAACAAATTTATAGTTGGCTCTTTGTTTAGATTGTTTATATCTACTCATAGTTTTAAGTTGCACTAGATTAGGGATTTTGGGTTGTATTTGCATATTTTACTAATTTCTCATAAATTGACCATCTTTCTTTGTTTTGTGCAAGGGGAATTAGCAAAAGGAGCGTTGTGATCCTGTGGGCCAAAACTTCATCTTAAATGGGTTGTAGTGAGGCTTGTAATGAGGTCTCATTGTAAATTGCAATTATTTATTTTATTTTTAAATGGGTTGTAACAACACGGGGCAAGTGTGGTGTACGGTGGTCCACACTTGACCTTCATAAAAAACCCCACTATAAGCTTCTCTCACTCTCTTTTATTTTCTTAATGTAGTGGCATTTAATGTAGTTTTCATATTGGTTGTTATTGTATTGTATATAGATTAGGATCATTCATTATACTCATTTCATGCATTAGACCACCGTACACCACACTTGCCCCGTGTTGTTACAACCCATTTAAAAATAAAATAAATAATTGCAATTTACAATGAGGCCTCATTACAAGCCTCACTACAACCCATTTATGTTGGATGGAGCACATTGATAGTAAGGGCCCCATATGAAACCTCATAAGATGAGGAATGGATTTCATCGCCATTGGTGAGGGGTAAGAAATTAAATTCCTAACCCCATGGTAGACCCATCATTAGAAGTTGAGCATAAGGACATTAGAGATTTCTATGCTCCACTCTAATTAAATACCCCAGCATGCATCACCTTATCACCCACTAATGTGGACCACTTTGAACTTAAACTTGAAGTCATACAGTTACTCCCAACATTTTATGGTCGAAAGGGAGGATCCATACCTACATATCAAGGAATTCCTTGATATTTGTGCTACATTTAGATTTAAAAATGTTTTAGATGATTCTATTAGATAAGTTGTTACCATTCTCATTGAAATATAAGGAAAAATCAGTACTGAATTATTTAGAGGTCTATTCCATTGCCACATGGGACCAGTTATCTCAAAAGTTTTTAAACAAATTCTTCTCCATCTATAAGATTGATGCTCTTTGTAGGGAGATTAGAAATTTCAATCAAAGAGGTGATCAACAATATTATGAATGCTGGGAAAGATGGAATGAATTGCTACAAAAGTGTCCCAACTGTGGATTTGAAAAATGACAGCAAGTTCAGTACTTATGTGAGACATTAACACCTCAAAATAGACAAATGGTTGATGTATTTAGTGAAGTGGCTCTCATGTTGGAAATGAGATAGAGGATTGGTAGTTTTTTCAAACTTTAGTTGAGAATTCCTAGCAAATGGAATTATTCTAATAGGAGAGAAAGATACCCAGCCTCAAAACAAATGAGGGTTGTATGAAATATGAGTGACCAAATATATGTCTTATAAATTTGACTCCTTATTAGGACAAGTGAACAAGGTAGAAAATATGTTCTAAAAAATTGATGCTAAACTTGATCCCTTCATAGCTGGAAGTGCTTTCAAGAAACCTCAACAAGAGGTTGGTTCTATTTATTCTAGCCCGTTACAGATAACTTTAACTTGTCCATCTAAAAATGTGTGTATGTTGAACATATTTTGAAACAAACAAATTCTCTAGATGGATATCACAATCCTAGCAATAATCCTTACTCTAAGAGCTATATCTAAGATGCAGAAGACATCCTAACTTGTCATGGTCAAAGAATTATTACCAGGGGTGGTCATCTATGAACCGTTGCACAAAACTTTACTAAAGCCTTAGTTCTTCTGTAGCCACCTGGATTTTAGCTTCCTCAATAATGACAGAAACCATTGGCTGAGGAGAAGCGAAGACTAATAAAGCCTTACACAATATCTAGAGTGAGAGTAGATAGAGCTCAATTGTAAATTCCCATGGTATTTCCAAATTAGAAATGCAAATGACCTAGTTATTTAGTGCATACAAGGATAGAGGAAAGCAAAATTTTCCTAGTCAACTAATTCTAAATCCTAATGGCTAGTTTGAAATAGGGTGAAGTTCAAGTTGACGACATGAGCAATCAAAGTGTACAACTACCCTTAGGAGTAGCCATGAGGTTGATAACAATGTTGGGTAGACTAAGGAAACTAAAGAGAAAAGAGAAAAGACTGAAATCTCCCACTCCATCTGAGCTTATAGTGGAGGCACCTTATGTGCCTAAAATCTCATTCCCTCAATTGTTAAACAATGCTAAGAAAGGAACCAATTTCAGTGAGATAGTGGATGGGTTCAAGTATGAACAAATAAATATTGCATTACCAAATCTATTAAAGACATTCCTGCTTGTGCCAAATTTCTTAAAGATCTCTACACACAAAATTGCAAGCTTAATGCCCAAAAGAAAGCCTCCCTTACTGAATAGTTGAGTTCTTAAATCTAGCACCAGACCCTTCCTAAGTTCATATATCTAGGTTGTTCTACCATTTCCTGTGTGTTATAGTAGGCCATGTCATTGATAGAGCACTCTAGAATTAGGGTTTAGTGTATATCTATTGCCATTCTATATCTATGAGCAACTAGGGCTCGGTGACTTTAAGCCAACCAATATCACCTTTTAGTTAGCAGATAGATTAGTGAAGATTCCCCATGGTATGGTTGACGATGATCTAAGGTGGACCAGCTTTACATTCCTATAGATTTTGTTGTCCTGAATCCCAAGCCTGTCTCAAAACTTGGTAATCAAATCTTAGTCATTTTTAGGCATCCATTTTTGGCAATGTTCAGTGCCATCATCAATTATAGAAATGATGTGATAAAGTTATCCTTCAACAATATGAAATCCAAACTCAATGATTTTAATGCTAATCATTAGCATCTAGACCTAGATGATTCTTGTGTAGTCAATTTAATTAAAGGTCTAATTCAAGATGCTAATCAACCATCATCTATTCTAGACCCACTTGAGGAGTGTCTAACACACTTTAACTATGATTTTGATATACACGAGTCCATCACTAAGGTAAATAATCTTTTGGATGTTCCACTTATAATGGATACCTCCAAATGGGAACCTCTAGTGGAACCACTTTTTCCTTCCAATTCAATACCTATGCCTTTTGTAGAAAAATCACTTGTATTGGTCCCTAAGCCATTACTTCAAAATTTCAAATATTCTTACTTAGGACCAGATGAAACCTTACTTGTAATCATAGCCTCAAATCTAAATAAAGAACATGAAGGGAAGCTTCTTGATGTTCTCAAAGAACACAAGACAGCTTTAGGGTGGACCATAATGGACATCAAAGGGATTAGTCATATAGTGTGTATGCATAAAATCCACCAAGACAAGAATGTTAAACCATCAAGAGAAACACAGAAGAGAGTAAACCTTAATATGAAAGAGGTTGTGAGAGATGAAGTTCTTAAACTCTTAGATGTTGATGTTATCTATCCTATATCTGATAGCACTTGGATCAGCCTAGTTTAGGCTATTCCCAAGAAGTCCGAAGTCATAGTAATTTGAAATGAGAATAATGAGTTAGTACCCACTTGCATGACTATCGTGTGAAGAGTTTGCATAGATTACCAAAAACTAAAGTTGCTCATGAGGAAAGACCAGTTTCCTCTTCCCTTTATTGATTAAATGCTGGAAAGGTTAAGTAGTCATAGTTAGCACTACTTTCTTGAATGATACTCTGGCTATAACCAAATCCTTATAACATTTTAGGGCTAGGAGCAGAATACATTCACATTCCCTTTTGGAACCTTCTCATGGTTGTATGCCTTTTGAGCTTTGTAATGCTCAAGGTACTTTTCAAAGATGTATACTAAGCATAATTTTAGATATGGTGGAGAGGTTTTTAGAAGTGTGTGTGGACACTTTTGTAGTGTTTGGTTTTTCATTTGACGAATGCCTACACCATTTAAAACTTGTCCTTGTGTGACAACCCGGGTTTTCTCATGCATTTTTAAATGCAATATCTAATTTCCTAAGGCGGGATGCATCCCTATTTGAAAACCATTTTATAAAAACTACGCAATGCAGCGGAAAACCTTTTAGTTTTAAACTCGTTTTGAAAACCCCGAGTGTCATTTGCTTTCACAACAACCAAAATAATTTTTGAAAAACTTTAGAAACCATAAATGTTTTTCCCTAGGTCTTTCCAGTCACAGCACACAGCCCAACTGTAATTAAATACAACTACATGTCCAAAGGGTTGAGAGTTTACTTACATGTATAACTGTCTCCTTTTTAATTCACTTGCTCGTAGCACTAATATCTCCTAAGGCATCGTCCATTTGTAAGTGGGACTATCCTGAAAAATGTTAAGGATAGGGTGAGTATATACTATACTCAGTAGGAGCCTATCACTACTAGTTTTATAATGCGTGAGATATTTTAAAATCACATGCTCTTTCAAAACATGTGCATGTCTGAATACTCAAGTTCAATATCGATATAAAAATCCGTTGCCAAACTGAAATACTAACGATTTAAAGGATCACATAATCCAAAATCGAAAGTATCATATACATATATATCATAACATTATGATATGCATAAGATGCTTCATTGAATCCAACTCATGGATCTCTAGTATGGTATGCTCAACCAACCTCATATCATGCCATATGCAATGCAAATAAGTCCACAAAACCATAGGGTCCAACTATGCCCACGACCTCCTCACTGTGTGGTCCCTGGGTACTTGAGGACACTCGGTCATAGCCTCCACGGGGCCTATGACACGTCGACCCAGTGTCGTGACACCAGTGGTAGCCCCCTGTACCACATGTAGTCGACGTAGGGACGTTGCCCTTTTTGGGCGTGGTACCCATCCACCTAATAGTGGTAGAGGTTGGTGGCCAACCCAAACCTCTCGGCATAGCGCCCATGAGCTTATCAGCCCAAACCATAATCAGATCAAACAAGCGAAAACCTCTCTTTTTTCAAAACCTGTCCTCTTCGGGTCCCTCACAACTGCCTGGCCCTCAGCACTCCAAAGTCTTTTGGTAACCCTCAAGGACATGCAAATTTTACAAGAACTTAATGCTCACAAATCATGCAATGTATGCAATAGTTTTTGCAAAACATATCTATGCATAATGTATATGCAATTATTTACAAAACATGTCTATGCATAAAGCATTTATTACATGCATGCTGAATTAAGTCATGCTAAACAAGTCATATACTTAAAACATGTATTCTCAAAAACAATAATAGTTCTTTTAAAAGAATCTAGTAGCGATAGAGCACCTACCTGGCTAGGTCGCCCTAACCCCTTTGTCCTCGCACGCTCCTGAACATGGTTTGGGGAATCAGGGTTAGTTTGGCATATCTTTTATGGGTTTTAGAGTGGTTGGTCTTATTACTTAGGCATTAGGGGTCCATCCTTATGCCTATGGGTGTCCTAAGGTCCTAATTGGGCCTTGGTATCTTTAGTTTTCCAAAGGTCTAGCGGCCACGCGCCACCATCTTATTCTAAGGTTCATGCCCACCTTTGATTGGGCCTTGATCAGGGATTTTATAATTTGGGTGTGTCTGCGTCGTCGATACGGACACAACGCCTTTTGCAGTGCCTCAATCGGAGCTCTAGATCTCAAGTTATAAGCATTTTAGTGTCACACGTACATAAGGGCCTTAAGAGTGAAAAGACAGGATGTTAGTGTGCTGCGCGTCAGTGGCATGTGCGGGCCTTTTCTTAAGGAACGGAAAATCTTGGCTTGCTAGCACGCTGCGCATCTACAGCATGCACCTCAGATGCGCCAAATTTTCCCACCTGCCTCTCTCTTTTGCGGGCGGGTCCCCGGACGCGCCCGTTGGTTTTCTCAGATGCGGTCGACGCGTGTCGTCCTGGTGGAACATTCTGGTCATTTGGGGGACCGAGGCGTCCTCAGGACACCCTAGTTTGACCCTGTCGAACCAGTGCGGCCCCAGGAACGTCCTTGGGTCCTTGGTGACTCTCCAGGGCTCTATTTTACATGATTTTTCATGCAAAAACTTAGGAAAAATGATCCTAGGACTACTGTGAAGATGGGTTTTGAGGGATCTTGGGCATACCTGGCTCGTTGCTGGGTTTTTCTCCTCGTTTCTCCTCTTGGTTGCTTCTCCAAAATGGGTTTTCCTCAAGCTTTTGGGCTGCCATTAGAGGTGCCCAAGAGCTCTATTTATAGAGCTATAAGAGGGTTCTTAAGGGGGCTTTCACCGCCATTGAATGGTGGTAGAGAAACCTTCAGAATGGCGGTGATTTCTCCTCCAATCACCGTCGTTCTAGAACCCTCTAGGAAGTTGAAGATGAAGAGTGCTTGTATCAAAACGGGCCCCTGTGTTTTTGTAATAACTCCAATTTTGTAACATTAAAATCCTAAGATGGCAATGAAAAGTTCACTTTTTGGAAATAAGGGTATTCTGGTCATTTCACTAGTTACCTTGACTGAACCTAGAAATTTGGTCCTGAAAATGGTACCATTAGGTGCGTCTCAGAAAAAGGAATCCAACGAGACCAAAATCACCCAAAACGGAGTTAAAATGAGCAAGTTATGACCCTTTGAAGTTCAGGGGCAAAAATGTAATTTTTACAAAAAAGAAACAAATTTAGCCTGCAAAACACAGGGGCCCGTTTTAATGCGGGCACCCTTAATCTTCAACCTCCTAGAGGGTTCTAGAACGACGGTGATTGGAGGAGAAATCACCGCCATTCTAGAGGTTTCTCCACCGCCATTCAAAGGCGGTGAGAGCCCCCTCCAGAACCCTCTCATAGCTCTATAAATAGAGCTCTTGGGCGCCTCTAATGGCAGCCCAAAAGGTTGAAGAAAAACCATTGTGGAGGAGTGACCTAGAGGAGAAACAAGGAGAAAAACCCAGCAATGAGTCAGTTATGCCCAAGATCCCTCAAAACCCATCTTCACAGTAGTTCTAAGATCAGTTTCCCTAGGTTTTTACATGAAGGACCATGCAAAATGGAACCCTGGAGAGCCACCAAGGACCCAGGGACGTTCCCTGGGCTGCACTGGTTCGACAGGTTCAAACCAAGGTGTCCTGAGTATGCCCCGGTCCCCCAGACGACAAAAACGTTCCAGCCAGAACGTGACGCGTAGATCGCGTCTGAGAAAACCAACGGGCGCGTCCGGGGACGCGCCCGCAAAAGGGAAAAATGGGTGGAAAAGTCAGCGCGTCTGCAGATACGCCCGCTGAGGCACACGCCGCAGACGCACAGTGCACTAGCGAACAGAGATTTTTCCGTCTTAAGGAAGCCGGTGCACATGCCACTGGCGCGCACCACACTAGCATTCCGTATTTTTACCCTTAAAGGCTTATGTACGTGTGACACTAAAACACTTATAACTTTGGATCTAGAGCTCCGATTGAGGCACCGTAAAAGACGTTGTGTCCGTGTCGACGACACGGACACACCCAAACTATAAAATCCCTAATCAAGGCCCAATCAAAGGTGGGCATGAATCTTAGAATAGGATGGTGGCGCGTGGCCGCTAGACCTTTGGAAAATTGATAATACCAAGGCCCAATTAGGACCTTAGGACACCCATAGGCATAGGGATGGACCCCTAATGCCTAAGTAATAAGACCAACTACTCTAAAACCCATAAAAGATGGGCCAAACTAACCTTGAGTCCCCAAACCATGTTCAGGAGCATACGAGGACAAAGGGGTTAGCGCGACCTAGTCAGGTAGGTGTTCTATCGCTACTAGATTCTTTTAAAAGAACTATGATTGTTTTGCAAATACATGATTTATGTATATGACTTGTTTACCATGCATGTGACAAATGCTTTATGCATAGACATGTTTTATATATACATTATGCATAGATATGTTTTGCAAACTAATGCATACATTGCATGATCTATGAGCATTAAGTTCTTGCAAAGATTGCATGTCCTTGAGGGCTACCAAAAGACGCAGGAGTGCCGAGGGCCAGTGTGACGACCCGGGTTCTTATATGATGCAATTTTGATAAAAAGGTGAGATCTCTTGTTTTATAACTATGAGATGCATGAAAATCTTTTACTTTTGGAAAACAATCTTTCATAAAAACCCCGAGTGTCAAAACACATTTCAATTTATTTAGCCATGGAAAAGTTTAAATCAATATTATTCCCAAGAAAGTGTTAGTCACAGCCCCAGCTATTAGAGAGTAACTACAATCAAGTAACATTGAAAGATAAGATAGGGGTTTTACTTACTTGTACTTAGTCTGGGTGGTTCCTAGCACAAGCGTTCCTTGCCCTTAAGTATTTACTTGGTGTCTGAAAAATGTTGAGGATTGGGTGAGTATATACTATACTCAGTAAGAGCCTATCACTACTAGTTTTATAATGCATGAGATGTTTTAAAATCATATCACCTTGTTGAACCAATGCGGCCCTGGGGACGTCCCAGGGTCCTTGGTGACTCCCTAGAGGCCTATTCCCCATGGATTTTCATGCAAAAACCTAGGGAAACTGAGCCTAGGACTATGGGTGAGATGGGTTTGGGAAGTTTTTGGGCATACCTACTTCGTGGCTGGTTTTCTCTCCACGTTTTCTCCTCTAGGTTACTGCTCCACGATGGGTTTTCTCCAACATTTTGGGCTGCCATTAGAGGCACCCAAGAGCTCTATTTATAGAGCTAAGAGAGGGTTCTGGAGGGGACTCTCACCGCCTTTAAATGGCGGTGGAGAAACCTCCAAAATGGGGTTATTTCTCCTCCAATCACCGCCATTCTAGAACCCTCTAGAGGTTGAAGAAGAAGGGGTGCCCGTATCAAAACGGGCCCCTGTGTTTTGCAGGTTAAACCATTTTTGTAAAATTTATAGTTTTGCCCCTGAACTTCAAAGGGCCATATCTTGCTCATTTTAACTCCGTTTTAGGTGATTTTGGTCTCGTTGGATTCCTTTTTTCGAGACGCATCTAATGGCACCATTTTTAGGACCAAATTTCTGGGTTCAATCAAGGTAAATAGTGAAATGACTAAAATGCCCTTTTCTTTAAAAACTGAGCTTTTCATTGCTAAACTTGGAATTTCAATATTACAAAATTGGAGTCATTATAGCCAGGCAGTTGTGAGGGCCCCAAAGAGGATAGGTTTTGAAAAGAGGTTTTTGGCTTATTTGATCTTATGTGATTTGGGCTGGTAAGCCCGTGGGTGCTATGCCAAGGGGTCTAGGTTGGCCACCCAGCCTCTACCACTACTAGGTGGAATGGGTACCACGCCCAAAAAAGGGCATGTCCCTACGTCGACTGCATGTGGTATAGGGGGCTACCACTGGTGTCACGGCACTGGGTCAATGTGTCATATGCCCCGTGGAGGCTATGATGCTGTGTCCTCAGGTACCCGGGGACCACACAACAGCGAGGTCGTGGGCATAGTTGGACCCTATAGTTTATGGACTTATTTGCATTGCATATAGCATGATATGAGGTTGGTCGACCATACCATACTAGATATCCATGAGTTGGATTCAATGAAGCATCTTATGCATATCATAATGTTATGATACATATGTATATGATACTTTCGATTTTGGATTATGTGATCCTTTAAGTCGTTAGTATTACAATTTGAAAATGGATTTTGATATCGATATTGAACTTGAGTATTCAGACATGCACATGTTTTGAAAGAGCATATGATTTTAAAACATCTCATGCATTATAAAACTAGTAGTGATAGGCTCCTACTGAGTATAGTATATACTCACCCTATCCTTAACATTTTTCAGGATAGTTCCACTCATAAATAGAAGACGTCTCAGGAGATATTGGTGCTACGAGCAAGTGAATGAAAAAGGAGACAATTATACATGTATGTAAACTCTCAACCCTTTGGACATGTATTTGTATTTAATTACAGTTGGGCTGTGTGCTGTGACTGGATAGATATGGGAAAAAACACTTATGATTTCTAAAGCTTTGCAAAAACTACCTTGGTTGTTGTGAAAGCAAATGACACTCGAGGTTTTCAAAATGAGTTTAAAACGAAAAAGGTTTTCCGCTGCATTGCATGGTTTTTATAAAATGGTTTTCAAATAGGGATGCATCCCACCTTAGGAGATTAGATATTGCATTTAAAAATTCATGAGAAAACCCAGGTCGTCACAGTTTTGCAGGCTAAATCCGTTTTTTAATAAAAATTATATTTTTGCCCCTAAACTTCAAAGGGCCATAACTTGCTCATTTTAACTCTGTTTTGGGTGATTTTGGTCTTGTTGGATTCCTTTTTCCAAGACACGCACCTAATGGTACCATTTTCAATACCAAATTTCTGGGTTCAGTCAAGGTGAATAGTGAAATGACCAAAATGCCCTTATCTTCAAAAACTGAACTTTTCATTGCTAACTTGGGATTTTAATATTACAAAATTGGAGTCATTACACCTTGCTAGGTGTCAAGAAAATAACTTAGTATTAAATTGGGAGAAATTTGATTTCATGGTACAAAATGACATTGTGTTTAAGCCATATCATATCACATAAAGGCATAGAAGTAGACAAACCCAAAGTGGATTTAATCTCTAAGCTTCCTCTTCCAAGGATGATAATGAAAATCCACTTTTGTTTTAGGGCTTGCTAATTTTTATGGATGATTCATCAAGTACTTTAGTAGAATTGCAAGCTCCTACGTAATACTTATGAAGGGCACAACTTTTGACTTTGATGAAAATTGTATTAAAGCATTTAACGACCTAAAGGCTAAATTAACTTTTACACCTATTATTTGACTACCAAATTGGAGTGTACCATTAGAAATATTGTGTTGATGCTTTAGATTACACGATCAGTGTTGTGTTGGGGCAGTGTATGGACGAAGTCCCCCATGTGGTGTATTATGTTAGTAAGACACTCAACAATGCCTAACTCAATTACTCAATTGTTTTTGTCCTAGATAAGTTTAGATCTTTCTTGCTAGGATTTGAGGCCATTGTCTATTTGGACCACATAGCATTGAAATACCTTCTTTCTAAGAAGGATGCTAAACCTAGGCTGATCAGATAGATACTTCTGGTATAGGAGTTTGATTTGAAAAGTTAGGATAAGAAATATTTCAAAAATATTGTAGTAAACCACTTGTCTAGGTTAATTGTGAGTCTATTAGTAAGAATGTGGCTGTAACAAAAACATTTGTAGATGAACAATTATTGGACAATTCCAAGTTTCCTTATTTTGCATATATTGTTAATTATCCTATCGCATGTCAAATGCCTAATCATTCGTCAAAATAAGACGTGAAAAGATTCATTGCTATGGTAAAACACTTTACATGGGATGATTCATACTTTTTTAAGTATTATCCTGATCAGGTGATACGAAGATGCATAGCAGATAATGAACATCATAAAATCATTTTCTTTTCTTATGACATGCATGAGGGGCCATTTTAGTTCTAGAAAGACAACTACAATGATTTTGTAGTGTGTCATTTATTGGCCCACTATTTGTAGGGAATCGCATTCTTACTTCTGTAATACCCCAGTTCCAACAGTATGTATATTGTGTGCTTTGGTCAAAGCCTTGAGGTTTTGCTCTTCTCCATCAGGAAAATGTGTTTGAATTGAGAGAGATACCCAGGCCTTATAACTAGCCCAGCTCCCTCTCCTCAGGTAATGTGGGACTAACTCTCATGGTACCTTCCCATCTGCGATCAGCTTACCCAAGGCTGCCTGCAGCATATGGCCCCATATACCCCCTTAGGGAACATGTGTCTTGAAGAGATTTAGCTAGCCCACATCCCAAGGGGAACTGGCATTAAAACTAATTGTAACACCCTGGGTTCCAATAGTACATATATTGATTGCTTTAGTTAAAGCCTAACGATTTTGTTTTGCCTTATAAGGAAAGCACTTATGCAATGAAACTGATAGCAAGGTCTTATAACTAACTCAACTCCCTCTCCTTGGTAGATGTGGCACTAAATCTCAAGGTCTTTTCCCAATTGGGATCAATTTACGCAAAGGCTGCCTCTAGCACTTAGCCCCAATGTAACAACCTTAACTTTTAAATTGCATTTTTGTATAACTTTTGAGTTTTTTTTATAATAAATTTCAAATTTGGACTTTCATGTTTTGTGTTTTAGGGAATTGATGTTTTGAAGGACACCTTATTGACACCCCAAAATTTTAATAATTGGATTGCACTCAGAAAAGCAATTTCAATGACACTAGGTACTTTGGAATCAAAGTTGGGATGAAGAAGTTATAACACAATGAGTATGAGCGACAATTAGGTAATTTTACTTGGTGGGTCTAGTAAAAAAACTAAAACAAATCATTTAAGAAAAGGGAGGAGGCATTTTGATAATGGCACCCCCTCGAAACAAAACTCGATGAATTTTCCCCTTCGCTCTTTTATCTCTACTTCCTATCAACTTTTTAAAGACTAATAACACCTCCACCACTGGTCAATGAGGCGTCTCCACCGATTGACCACCCCGCTTCCTTGTTCTCACCTTTCCCTTCTCTAGTGTGACTAGATTGGAACACATCCTACATTTTGCCATTTCCCTTTCTTCCTTTTCTTACTTATTCTCTCCAATTTAATTAGGAACGATGATTGAAGTGGAGCCATGGTCATTGCCATTTCCCTCTCCTTCTCCTCCTATTTCTCCCCTTCTAAAGACCTCACATCGACCACCTACAATAGTCAACTAACATTGCTTTAAGCACTTCCTACGTGGCCTATGCCATGTAGGAGTTCAATATGGAAATTTAGGATAAGAAATATTTTGAAAATGTTGTAGTAAACCACTTGTCCAGGTTAATTATGGAGTCTATTATCAAGAATGTGCTTGTAACACAAACATTTTTAGATGAACAATTGTTGGACAATTCCAAGTTTCCTTGTTATGCATATATTGTTAATTATCTTGCCACATGCTAAATGCCTAATCATTGGTCAAAATAAGCCATGAAAAGATTCATTGATGTGGCAAAACACTTTGCATGGGATGATTCATACTCTTTTAAGTACTATCCTAATCATGTGATAAGGAGATGCATTCCTGATAATGAACATCATAAAATAATTTTCTTTTCTTGTGACATGCATGAGGGGCCATTCTAGTTTTAGAAAGACAGCTACAAAAATTTTGCAGTGTGGTTGTTATTGGCCCACTATTTTTAGGAAATCACATGCTTACTGATGTAATTCCCTAGGTCCCAACAGTACATATATTGTACGCTTTAACCGAAGCCTCACGGTTTTGCTCTTCTCCATAGGAAAAATGTGTTTGAACTGAGAGGGATGCCTAGGTCTTATAACTAGCCTAGCTCCCTCTCCTTGGGTGATGTGGGATTAACTCTCATGGTCCCTTCCCATCTGTGATCAGCCTAACCATGGCTGCCAGCAGCATATGGCCCCATATACCCCCGTAGGGAACATGCATCCTAAAGTGACCACTATATCCAGCAGTGTGTAGCTAGCCCACATCGAAGTAGAATTGGTATCTAAACTAATTGTAACACCTTGGGTCCCAATAGTACATTTATTGACCACTTAGTTGAAGCCTAACAATTTTTCTCTATCTTGTAGGCAAAATATGTATGTACTAAGATGAATACCAAGGTATTATAACTAACCCATCTCCCTCTCCCCGAGAGATGCGGGATTAACTCTCAACGTCCTTTCCCAACTAGGATCTACTTACACAGGGATGCCTCTAGCACTTGGCCCTAATGTAACAACCTTAATTTTTTAAATTGCATTTTTATATAATTTTTGAGTTTTTTGATGAATAAAATTCAAATTTGGACTTTCATGTTTTGTATTTTAGGGAATTCATGTTTTGGAGGACGCCTAATTGACCCCCAAAAATCTTAATAATTGGATTACACTTAGAAAAACAATTTCAATGACACTAAGTACTTTGGAATCAGAGTTCGGATGAAGAAGTTATGACACAATGAATATGAGGGACAATTAGGTAATTTTTTCTTCGTAGGTCCATTAAAAAAGCTAAAACAAATCATTTTAGAAAATGGAGGGGCCATTTTGATAATGGCACCCCCCTTTGGAACAAAACTTGATGAATTTTCCCTCAGACATTGCAGTGTAAGAAATGGAGATCCGAATGCAATAGTGTTGTACAACCATGATCATGTAGATTCATGACCATCCAATGGCAATCCATCACTCTTAGCAATCCCTTAGACAGGGATTAACACCATTGCAGAGTAAGCAAGGGTGAAAGATTGAATAGTCAAATATTAACTGCTAATGAACAAGTTGATTTGATGGTTTTGAAGCTAGTGAAATGGTAAACGTCACACCAAGTAGGTGGAATTAAGATTGCTATATTTTTAAATATTTTAGCATTCTGACTTTATAATGTTTCATTATAATATGTGATGAATGAATTTAAATATGCATGATGTGTTTTGAATGAAAATTTAAGTATTCATACAAAAATACATTTTACATGCTATTTATCTTGTAAGGAAGATCTACAAGATTGTTTACCAGTATTTACGTATATGAATACCCATAATTAAGTATGTGTTTTATGTAAATTTATTTTAGAGGGCATTAATAAAGTTTGATGATTTATTTTGAGCACTTTGCCATGAGATTTTATTGTGAAAGATTATGGTCTATGTGACCACAGGTATAGTTAAAATTAGGAGACTCATGAGAGTTGGTCCTAGCTCATGTATAGAGTATGTTGCTTTGATATAGTTAAAATTAGGTGACTCGTAAGAGTTGGTCTTGGCATAACTAAACATTGTGGTCTATGTAACCACATATAGAATTAAAATTAGGCATCTTATAATAGTTTGTCTTGGCCCATCTAAAGATTGTGGTCTATATGACCACAAATACAATTAAAATTAGGTGAACTTGGTAAGTTGGTCTACCCCATGTATAGTCTATATTATATTGCTATGGTTAAAATTAGTAACTCACAAGAGGTGATCCTCGCCCATTTACACATTTTTTCTTTGTTGATATAGGTCAAATTGAGTGATTTGTGAGAGTTGGTTTGGCTTGTCTACCAACTTTGATTCATAAATACAAGCAACTCGTGAGAGTTGGTCTTAGCATGTCACAAATACTTATTTACTAATAAGGCTAAAATCAAGCTACTTTTTAGGGTTGGCCTAGCCTGAGGTGATTTATAAGAACCCCATTGTTCTACTAATGAGAGTAGTCAATGAGGGTGGGTGCAGTGTGGCACTATTAAGCTTCTAGGTGCTAAGGATTTTGATGTATTAAGATTATTTGTCTTATGTGGTTCCTCAATGGATTCTTTAAGGATTTGTGTTGGGCATTTGGCATTGAGATTTAACAGCATTGTCTTGATGACAATTTGATGTTTTCTGGAAATTTCAATATGTTTTGAGTATTCTCATGCAGATGAGAATTTGATATAGAATGTGGTTTTGTGATTTAAATGAAATGTATCGACATTGATGCATTTAGTTGTCATAGCTCCATTATACATACTAAAATCCAATTCTGATTGGATTTTAGTATATGAATGTGTTCAGAGTCTATAGTATTTGATATTTATTAATGATTAATTAAAATATGGAAGACATGTATGTTGGGGACATGTATTTATATGTATTTCTAAATTCTCAAAACTTTGTTTTAGATTTGTGTTATGATCTAATGAGATTGAGGTTGGTTCTTACCGAACATTAGGATTAATATTGAATAGTTTTAACATGAAATGTATGTTTTGTAAATTTATATAATTGATATGAGCATATTGATTTTGCTTGGATATGAAGTATTGTTAAAAGCAGTGATTTTTGTAAATCACAAATAATAATTTATTGTGTATGGAACATGTTTCACCTACACAAACACCTACTTATTGAGATATTGTATTTGTTTATAATATCTCAGATTTGACAAAATAGAATAGAAGAAGGGAAGCAAAAGATAGAAGGAGTTGCAAAAAGGATCAGCAATAGTGACACCAAAGAAAGTATAAGAACATGTGAATGTTAATTTTGTTTGGTGAACCCAATTCAAAAAAAAAAAAAAAAAAAAAAAACAGAAAAGGGAGGCACCAATTTGATAATGGCACCCCCTATAACAAAACCCAACAAATTTCCCCTTCACTCTTTTCTCTCTCCCTCCCACTAGCTTATCAAAGATTGGCAACACTCCCATTGTCAATCACTTAAGCATCATCATTGATCAACCACCCCACTCCCTTCTTCCTACTTTTCCCTTCTCCTATTGACCAGATTGGAATGTGACACGTGTTGTGCCATGTTCCAATTCTTCCTTTTCCTACCTATTCTCTCCAATTGAACAACTAATAGCAACCAGAGTGAAGCCATCAATCACCGCCAATTACCTCCACTTTTCCTTCTATTTCTCCCTTTCCTAGGACCTCATGTCAGACTCCTGCAATAGTTAGCCAATGTCACTTAAGGCACTGGGCTATGTGGCCCAAGCCCCATTGCTAGTGATGTGTGTTTTTTCTCTTTCCCTTGTCCACCTCTCCGTCCAACAAAGCTCACTCAAAACCCATTTTGTTTCTCCTTTCTTCCCTCCTCTATTTTTCCCCCATTGGTGCAATTGACTGGCACATTTGGCTAATTTGGCCAAGTACACTCAATTTTCCACCCCTCCAACCATGATATTTCCCTTTCTTTTCATCACCGATCATAGAACTTTGGTGACGGTGATTAGTCATAGGGTACTGTGTATATGTGGAAGAAAATGACTTGGATTTGTAGTCCAAGCCTCTCAACACATTCCTCTCAATGTCACAGACATAACCCCTTAAGCAATTCAACGATCAAGGTTGATCTGACAAGGAATCGAATGCAAAAGTATTGTATGGCCACGATCGCATAGATTCATGACTATCTGGCAACAATCAGACACTCTTAACAATTTGTTAAATAGGAATTAACGCAATTGTAAATTTGCAAATAATCAAGGGTAAAAGCTTGAACAATCAAATATTAACCACTGATCAACTTGAGGATTTGATGGTTTTGAAGCTAGTGGAATGGGTAAACGTCACACTAGGTGGGTGGAATTAAGATTGCCATGTTTTTCAGAATATTTACATTTTGATTTTATAATAAGTTTCATTATAATTTGCTATGAATGAAGTTAAATATGTATGCTTCGTTTGGAATGAAAATTTAAGTATTCATGCAAAGATAAAAGTTATTTACTAATTATCTTATAAGGTAGGTCTATAAGATTGTTTTGCGGCACTTGAGTATATATGATTGCCCATAACTATGTATGTGTTTTTTATAAATTTATTTTAGATGATATTAATAAAGTTTGATGATTTATTTTGAGTATTTCTCCATGAGATTTCATTATTAAAGATTGTGGTCTTAGTGACCATAGATACAGTTAAAATGAGACGACTCGTAAGAGTTGGTCTTGGCCCATGTACAAACTATGTTATTTTGATATGGATAAAATTAGGTGACTCGTAAGATATGGTCCTAGCCCATCTAAAGGCTTTGGTCTATGTGACCATAGATATGATTAAAATCAAGTGACTAGTAAGATTTGGTCTGAGCCATGTAAAGATTGTAGTCTATGTGATCACAGATATGGTTAAAATTAGGCAACTTGTGTAAGTTGGTTTGGCCCATGTATAGTTTGTATTATATTGATATGGTTGTAGGAGTTAGATTTGGACCATTTGCATAGTTTGCTTTGTTAATATAGCTAAAATTACATGACTTGTGAGTTTTGGTGCAGCTCGTCCACCAACTGTGATTCATAGATATAGGTGACTCGTGAGAGTTGATCCCAGCCTATCACAAATGTTGATATATTGATAAGGTTAAAATTAGGCTACTTGTCAAGGTTGACCTATCCTAGGGTAAGTTATAAGTCCCTCATTGTCCTACTAATGAAAATAGATGATGAGGATGGGTGTGGTGTGGCACTGGCAGGCTTCTGGCTGCTAAGGGTTTTGATGTATTTAGATTTTGTCTTATATGATTCCTCGATGGAGCTTTTGAGGATTTGAGTTGCGTGTTGGTCATTGAGATTTGGAAAGACTATTTTGGATGATTGTTTGATGTTTTATGCATATTTTGATATGTTTTGCGTTTTCTTTTAGAGTTGAGAATCTGATATAGAATGTTGTTTTGTGATTTAAATGAATTGTATTGACATTGACACATTAAGGTTTTATACCTCCACTTTACATACTATAATACAATTCTAATTGGATATTAGTATATGAAAGTGTTTAGAGTTTATAGTATTTGAGATTGATTTGTGAGTAATGGAAATCTAGATGACATGTATGTTTTGCATATGTATTTGTAAATTCTCAAAACCATGTTTCAGATTTGTATTATGATCTAATGAGATTGAGTTATGTTGGTGTTTTAAGTCTTAACTTGTAAGGACACGAATCAGTTATAGTAATTCATGTGAGGAGGTCAATTCCATGAAGAATTGCATGGATGTGTACTATGAGGATCTTCACTTAGATTAATTAGCCTAGCCAAAGATAGTGGGATTTTATGTCCTAACCAACTTGGAAACTTTCCTAAAACTCACTTTCTAAAAATAAAAATTCCTTAAATGAAAATTTTCTAATGTTATAACTTTCTAAATATGAAAACTTCCATAAAATGAAATTTAACAACTTTCCATGTCAAACTTGCTAAGCATGAAAAATTGGAAACTTACTAAGTGATGAATAGAAAACCAAGGGAAACTCATGTAAGGAAACATGCAATGATCTAAACACAAACTAAATAATTACCACACTTAAGAAACTAGAACTTCGAACCATGAGTATAATTCTAGACTCATTTTCATGGAAGAAGTTGCTTTGCCTTGTAAGTTTAAACGCAAACCTTCTTACAACTTAAAATGCAATGCATGACAGGGAGTCATAAAAGGGAAAATTGCATGGAATAAATAGGTGGTGACA
This sequence comes from Warburgia ugandensis, assembly GCA_035236585.1. Lineage (NCBI taxonomy): Eukaryota > Viridiplantae > Streptophyta > Magnoliopsida > Canellales > Canellaceae > Warburgia > Warburgia ugandensis. The sequence continues at coordinate 41,910,348 of CP141133.1, forward strand.
AATTAGTTCAAAAGACTAGCATATAGTAACATGTGCATGACACCTAGAGTGATGCACATGTTCTTAAAGTGCTAGGATGCCATTCCTATGTATTCAAACAACTAAGTAACCATGAATTGAAATCATTAACCAATACCTTGAGATCTAATTACAATATGTTATCAATCATTCAATGAAAATTTTTCACATCTCTTTCAAAAACCACACACATATAACAAGTTTTATGCAGATGGGATTTAAGTGTTTGTGAATGCTTGTTGCACTTAAATTAAGAGGTATTTAAATAAATAACCTACTGGAATCATATACTAAGAAGAATATAGTACAAAAATATTCATCAACCATCTTGAATCAATACTCAAATGCTTCAATCATTCAAGGGAAAAGATTACAAAGATGGTGTGCAACATTCTTAAAGTGAGCACACCATGCTCACATTATATCAACTTCAGAAGAAAACTCTCACTATAACCTCTAATCCCTCTTAGCCCAAGAAGCATGAAGATAAAAGAGGAAAATCCAACATGAAGCAAGCATGAACCATGAAAAATAATTAACAAGAAAAAAACTTGAAGGACAATGAATGAAGGACTTAAGAAAAATTAAGATGGAAAGAAACAACCATTCCAAAGGAGGAACTAACCTCGTAATTGAAGATCCAAGAACCCAAGGAAGCTACTTGCTTTGATGGCTTAAGAAGGGAAAATTATTAAAAGAAAATAAATTCCATTGAAGAGAAAATTAGGGAGATGATGAGAGGCATGGAAAAGGAAAGAACAAGGGGAGGAGTTTTGCATTGAAACTCCTTCCCTGAATGAATTCCACATTTAAATGCTCAATATCTTATATGGGTTTACTCTTTCCTCTTTTGATAATATCTAATCTTGCAATGAACAAGTAAAAAGTCACAAGTGGAGATGAGGTAAGCTGGTGAGGTAGGATGCTCCTATTTCTTAGGAGTTGGGCATCTTCACTCTTCCATCATGATGTTTCACATGGAGAGCCCTAAAAATTGAATGTGATGGTTAGATGAGAGGGGAGTGTATGGATAGGATTGGTGGCTGCCTAAGGTTTCTTTAGAATGGACTATGATGGAAAGTTAAGATAAAGAAAGGAGGAGATAATGGAAAATATTTTTAGTTGGTTAAAGAGGAAAGTGAATAAAGTATGAGGTGGAGAGGGTGAGGTGGCAACATGAGGATGGCTAACCATTAGTGGGAGGCACCATTCTCCTAAGAAATAGGTGTCTCCCTCTTTAGGTTCAACATGAAACACCTATATACATGAGAAGGCTATGGAGATAAAAGATAGGGATAAGGGTGATGTGGCATGGGAAGAGATTGGTTTGGGTTAAGAAAGTGCAATGCAAGGTGATAGGAAAGAGAAGATGAGATAGAAAGGATATCTACAAAGTAGGATTGGGATTGACATTTAAGGAAGTGAAATTCATGGTGATCTTTGGTGGTCATGTGGAAAGTGGGAAGAAATGGAAAACTAGTAAAAATAAAGAGGTATATTCCTATTGGACCACCTACTACATTATCCAAGTGGATTTTACCTTAATATCTTTAAAATATCCCTTAGAATTCCATAGATAATACTTTTAATTTTCCTTCAGTCATAGCCATCCATATAGCTTAGCTCATGTCACTTGATAGCTAGCTTTGAGAGCTCCATTGGCTTGATGGCTCAATTCCTTGTCACCTTCTTCATGGATTAAATATGGTTAGGTGGCTTAAGAGAATCCCATGCAAAGGTGGTGGACTTTGCTTGGCTTGTGCATGGGGCCACTTTGGCCATCCTTGACTCCTTCCATTCCATCTTCAAGCAATCGTAAGATGATCTGAATCCTTGATCTCATGTTGAAGTGATGACTTTGAGGCTTTGACTTGATCTTTTGATCTTGATCTTCAATTTTCATCTTGATCGATCTCAACAATTTCTTACTGAAAGTGAAACACTTTAATTAAATCCTAGAAATTTTATTATTATTCACATGCTTACCTTGGATTAGCCTCCAAACCTATAAAATATTAGATTTTTGAGTCATTAGGCCAGAAATGCGGGTGTTACAAATTTTGGCAAAAACCCTAATTTACCCCTTAAGTTATAGCACATGGGTAACTAATTGGGTGGTTCTTATGTCAAATTAAACACTTATCATACCCCCTAACTAGCATTTTACTAGTCCAAGGCAAAACATGTGAAAAACTATTTTACAAAAACTAATAGAAGGTGCCCACTTTCGTAAGTACTCACCATTGCATTTAGCACATGCAACAAGTCCTTGAACCCCCAAGTTACCCTTAGCAGACGAGTTAGGACTCACGATGGTTGTAGTGAATATACTCACAAAATTCCCTACGGTTGAGTCCCCTATTTTATCTTAGAGAATCCTCATTCATTGGCGCTCTACCAGTTTTTCACAACTTAACGGAGATGACTGACAATTCTACAAATTATACGCATACTAAAGACATTTTATTTTACTTATTTCTTGAAGTGTAAGCATGTGTACAACTACACAAGTCATAACTTCTAATTAGATATGCTTAAAATCCATTGGAAATATGTTTCAACCTTAAATTCTCATAGGTATACTCTTAAGAGTGAAGCTCTCAAATAAGGGTTGAACATATTCCTCTCATTATGTAACTTGATCCAACATAGCTAATATTTCCCATAAAATTTTTAAGTCCTGACGAGACAACGGAAAGTGATCCCTAAGAGTGGATGTTATCACAAATAATGGTAGGGGTAATTTACCTTAATTCATTATTTTTATATTCTCTTTAAAGCTAGGTTCCACCTAAGATCCACAAATTTTTAAATGGAACAAAATGTAGGCTAGGGATAGGTTCAGAGGAAAAAGGTATGAGGGTTTCAAAGGTTAAAAATTGAGTAGAGATCCTCTTTTGATCGTTGGACAATTGTTTTCTTTGACTGGAGTGAATATCCTTTGTAGTCTTATCATTATCTTTCAAATTTTCTCCTATATTTTTTTATATTTCTTTCTTTTCACTTTTCTTTTTCTTTTGATTTTCACTTCTTTAATTTTTTTTCCTTTTTTTTACTAACTCTACTTATTTTGAAAATGGGTAATGGATGTTTATTTCTTAGTTTTTCTGAGTTAAGGTAATTGAGGTTAAGAAAGAAGGGCTTAATAATAGGCTCAAGGGCCAACTAGTATTATAATATTGTAGGTGGGTTCTATGACTCTGAGTTAAACAAGGATGGCTCATATCATTCTCTTGGTTTCTTAAAGCCCATCAGAGTAAATAAATTTTCTAGAAAAAAGTTATTTCTCATATTTATTCTTAGTAGTTAACCAAAAAAAGGATAACAAGATCACACTAAATTCTATACGCTAAAGAAAATGTAAAATTATTATAACTCTATAAAAAAAGATAGTCTTTAAAATTTACTAGGTTATAGGACTCCATTAATTTTCTTTAGGGTCTCTAAGTCATACCTCTCTATTAGTCTTGATTATTTGCTGTGTCTAATTTTTTTTTCAAAATTAACCTTCATAAAATGCTTCAACAAATGAATGATATACAAAACTAGCCATATATACTTCCATTAAGATGTTAAAATAGTATAATTACTAAGTTCCAAAAATCTAGTGCTCATCCATAGTAGGGGAACTCTACCTCAAATATATATTTTTTAATTCAAGAAATTCAAAATCTCAATGAAAATCTACTCCCCCAAACTAGAATGAAACATTGTCCTAAATGTTTGAAAATGTAGGACCCTATATGAACATGGAAAGATGTATAAGACTCAAATTTTAAAAACATCTGGGTTGCCTCCTAGGGAACGTTAGGTTTTACTTCTTTAGCTAGACATAATGATGAGAGCAAAGACAATGATCTATAATGTTTCCTGGAGTATTCTAAGGTGGGTCATGATAATGCAGTGCCTCTAATAATGTCTTTTCAATTTCAGGGTTGATCAATTCTACGAAAGGCTTTGACCTCTAACGATTAACCTTTAGGATCTCACCATCCTTCTCAAACTTGATGGCCCATGAGGATATACTTTCTGTACTATATAAGGTCTAGTCCAGTAAGATTTGAGTTGCTTGTAAAGAGATGGAATATTGAATTACATAACAAGACCTTTTGTCTAGGCGTTAAGGATTTCTTTAAGACTTGTCGATCATGGTTAACCTTCATTTGGTCTTTGTATAGTTATGAGGAGTCATATGCATCCTTTCTCATTTCATCCAACTCATTGAGTTGGAGTTTTGGTGGGTCCCAGTAGCATCTAATTCAAAATTGAGATTTTTGATAGCCTAATATGCCTTGTGTTCTAGCTCTATTGGTAAGTGACATGCCTTTACATAGACCAGGCAATAGGATGACATGCTTATTGGGGTTTTATATGTAGTGCGGTGAGCCCATAAAGTGTTGTTGAGTCTCACAAACCAGTCTAAGCTACTTGGATTGATTGTCTTCTCTAAAATTCACTTATTTTCCCTATTTGATGCATCTATTTGTCCACTAGTCTAAGGGTGGTATGGGGTAGCTATCCTATGGTTGACACCATTCTTTTTCATTAAATTTTCAAACACTTTATTACAAAAGTGTTACCCCCATCACTAATTATGACTCATGGAGTTCCAGACCTTGTAAAAATATTTTTCTTTAAAATTTTTACCACTACCTTATAGTCATTAGTTTTGTAGGGTACAACCTCCACCCACTTGGACACCTAGTCCACTCCCACTAGGATGTATAAATTCCCAAAAGAATTAGGAAAGGGTCCCATAAAAGGTATGCCCCAAACATCAAATGGCTCTAACACAAGGATTGGGTTTAAAGGCATCATATGTCTCCTCCCTAGACTTCCTAACAATTGGCACCTTGCACACATTGTGTAGTAAGCATGTGAATCTCTATAGATGGTGGGCCAACAAAATCACAGTACAAAAGTTTTGTAGCTATCGTTCTAGAGCTAAAATGATCCCCACATGCATGATCATGATAGAAGGAGATGATCTTATTGTGCTCACTATTTGGTATGCATATCCTAATCACTTGATCAGGAAAGTACTTAATTAAATATGGATCATCCTAGGTAAAGTATTTAACCTCTATCAAATGTTTCTTGCTATCTTTTTTGGTCAATGATTGGACATTTATTGTGTAATAAGATAATTTACTATGTCTCCATAAGAAGGTAATTGGGAAGTGTGCATTAGTTGTTCATCCAAAAAGGAGTCAATTCTAGGAACATTATTGCTAATATGCTCCACCACTAATCTAGATAAGTGGTCTGTTATGACATTTTTGGAACCATTCTTGTCCCAAATTTCTAAGTCAAATTCCTCTAGTAAAAGTATCCAATAGATTAACCTAGGTTTCACATTCGTTATAGGAAAGTGATACCTTAGAGCCCCATGATCCAAGTACACTATGACTTTAGATCCTAACAAGTAAGATCTAAACTTATCCAAAGCAAACACGATAGCCAAAAACTCTTTTTCTATGTTTGAATAATTGAGTTGGACATCATTCAGTGTTTTACTAGAATAGTATATTTCATGGGGAAGTTTATCTATGCATTGCCCTACAACAGCTCCAATTGTATAGTTCTACATGTCACAATTATCTCAAATGGTGTGGTCCAATTAGGTGGTTGAATAATGGGTGCAGAGGCCAACTCAGCCTTTAGCTATTCAAATGCTTTCCTACATTCCTCATTAACATCAAAGGTAGCTTCCAATGTTAGTAAATTACAAAGGGGCTTGGCACTTTTGATAAAGTCCTTGATGAATCTTTGGTAGAATCTAACATGTCTTAGAAAAGAGTAGATTTCTTTTATCATCTATGGTGGAAGAAGGTTGACTATTAAATCCAGCTTAGCATTATCTCCCTCTACCCCATTATGTTATATAATGTGAGTAAAGACTATACCACTTTGTACCATAAATGGCACTTTTCTTAGTTTAATGCCATGTTTTTCTCTTGATACCTAGTAGGAAATAACTTCAAATGGTGTAGACCCTCATCAAAAGAAGAACCAAACACCTCGAGAAACCTTTTTGCTATATAAAAAAAGATGCTCAACATACACCTTCGGAAAGTGGTTGGAGCATTACAAATCTCAAAGGGCATATGTTGGTAAGCAAAGGTCCCAAAAGGGTAGGAGAAGGTGGTCTTCTCCTGATCCTTGGGTAATATAGGAATCCAATTATAACTAGAATATCCATCTAGAAAAGAATAATAACTATGTCTGACCAACCCCTCAAGCATTTGCTCAATAAAAGGTAAAGTGGTCTTTCCTCGTGACTGCATTCAATTTTCGATGTAATGTAGATTCTCTACCTGGTGGTCATGTGGGTGGGTACCAACTCATTGTCCTCATTCTTGACTATCGTTGCCCAAATCTCTTGAGTACAACTTGACTAGGGCTGACCCAAGTGCTATCAGAGATTAGGTATATGATGCTAATATTTAGAAGCTTAAGGACTTCATCTCCGGCTACGTCCTTAGTGTGGAGATTGTATCATCTTTGAGTTTCCCTAGAGGGTTTACCATTTTCTTCTAGGTGTATCCTATGCATGCAGACGACTAGATTAATCCCTTTGATATCTGCTATGGTCAGCCTTAGGGCAGTATTATGTTCCCTAAGAACATTAAGTAATTTTCCATCTTGTTCCTTGTCCAGATCTAATGTTATTATAATAGGTAAGGTTTCATTTTGTCCTAAATAAGAATACTTGAGGTTGTTAGGCAAGGGTTTTAAGGATATAGATAGTGGTTGCTTTATAGAGGGTATGGGGAGTGACCTTGAAGGATGGAGTGGCTCCATAAAAGGGCCCCACTTGGTGGTATCCATGATTGGAGCATCCTTTAAAACATTGTTACCTCCTCAATAGACTTGTCTAAATCAAAATCTCCATTAAAATGCATGAGACAAGAATTTAGCGTCTCAAAGATGGAAGATGGTGGATGAACGTCATGAATTAGACTCTCATTCAAATTCATTTCACATGAATCATCGAGACTTAAATGTTGTTGGTTAATGATAGAGACATTAAGCATAACTTTCATGTTTTTGAATGACTATATCATTATACCATTCCTCTAATTAATAATGGCATTGGACATCACTTAGAATGGATGTCCAAGTATAACTGGAATCTGATTCCTTGGATAAGATACATGCTGGGTGTCTAGTATAATGAAATCGACCATGTAATAAAACTAGTCCAGCTATATCAGCACATCTCCAACCAAACCAAGGGATATCTCCATTGATCTATCTCCTAATTACAACATGGTAGTGGTTGGTTTCAGCTCACTAAGCCTTAGTTGCTTGTAGACAGAGTATGGAAACAAGTTAACACTTGCCCCAAGGTCAAGTAGTGCCCTTCTATGACACTATCTCCAATAATGCAAGAAATTGTAGGACACCCTGGGTCTCTCAACTTGGGTGGGGTCTTGTGTTGAATCACAAAAAGCTCACCTACTTAGTGAGAAAAGCTTTTTTCTCTACATATAGCTTTCTCTTGCTAGTGCAAAGCTCTTTCAAAAACTTGGCGTAGGCAGGGACATGTTTTTTTGCATTGAGCAGTGAAATATTAATTTGGACAAGTTTAAATACATCCATGAGCTTGTTGATCTTTGTACCCTTTTTAGCCTTGTTCAATAACTAAGAAAACGAGGCTTTGTGCTCATAGGGTGCCTACATTATAGGTTCCACTAGAGATTTCTGTCTTTTCTCTTTCTCTTTTGATGTGGTTGCCTCATTTTCCTCTTTAGCTTGCCCTACTTTGTTGTCAACTTAACAACCACTCCTAAGGGTGGCTATAAACTTGAGAAGTCGATCCCATCATAAATTGGCCCTTAAAGTTAGGGATGAGCTAACCAGGGAACTGACCCTTTCCTCTATCTTGTAATGTAGCTGATAGTTGGCTTGCCTGCATCTCTAACTTGGCTATGGCTTGAGAGTTGACATGGGATGAATGTCAACTATCATTTTTGTAATTAGTGTAGAGCCTTATTAGTGTCTTCATTTTGCTATAAAGATTTTTTAATAAGGGCCTGATTGTTTTCCTTAAAAGATGGTTTCTTTCTTCTTGAGGTTGTTGGAAGTCAGATGACTACCAAGGAACTATTGCTCTAAGAAATTTTTGGTCAGGGGATTCACATAGGGTCCCCCTTGGAAAGGGAGTTGGGATGAACATCTTCCTTTAGTAGAATTTGCATATAACAACAGTTTTTAGGCAAGTGTTGGTATGGCACCATATGAAGCATTGTATGGACGGCCATGTCAATCACCAACCTGTTAGAGTGAAGTTGGAGAAAGAAAGCTGATAAAGTCAAAACTAGTGGAACAATGTGTAGACAAGGTCAGATTGATACAGAAGAGGTTGTTAACAGCACACAGTCGACAAAAGAGTTACGCAGATAAAAGACGTAGAAACCTGGAATTTGATGTGGGGGAGCACGTATTTCTAAAGGTATCACCTGTCAAAGGAGTAATGAGGTTTGGAAGCAAAGGAAAACTTAGTCCTAGATTCATTGGTTCTTTGAAATCTTAGAAAGAGTTGGTCCAGTGGCCTACAAATTAGCCTTACCACCCCAACTCTTAGAAATACATAGTGTCTTTCATGTGTCTATGCTAAGGAAATACCTCTAAGATGACACTCATGTACTTTAAAGGGTGCCAGAAGAGCTAAAGGCTGACCTAACCTTTGAAGAGAAGGCAATAGGAATTTTGGACCGCAAGGAACAGAAGTTAAGAACCAAAAGCATTCCATTAGTCAAAGTCCTGTGGCAACATCACTCTGTTGAGGAAGCCACGTGGGAAACGGAAGTAGAAATGAGGAAGACACACCCTAGTTTTTTGAGTAAGTATTGTATTACAAATTTCGAGGACGAAATTATTGTAGGGGGGAAGATTGTAATAACCCCAATTTTTGTAATTGATTGAGAAAATCAATAAAGTTTGAGTTTTAGATATTTCGGGCTGAAATATTAGGGTTATTTAGAATATACTTTTTATAAAAGTATAATCAAATAATAAGACATATAAAGTTGAAATTAAACTTAGCAAACCCTTCAAAATGACTATAAGCACGACAAATTCTGAATTCGGATGAAAAATCCTTAAGTTTCTTCATTTTTTGGACAAAAGGGAAAATAGTAATTTTACCCAAAAATCAAAATCTCCCAAAAATCAACATATGAGACATCAAAATTTACAATGTACTAAGAAATACGAATCCAACGCCACTAAGTACACTCAAATCTGAGATCATGAGAATAGAACCCAAAATTTTATACATAAATGGCAAAACGGTCTTTTTACACCATATGAGGCCCACATGGGGCCCACAAGGGACCAAAATGCCTCTAAATACAACCCCAAAAATCCTCCAAAAATGCTCATAAAATCCCCACGAAATTTTCTTCACTCTCCCTGAAAAATTAGACCTAGTTCCCTCCCCAAAAACCCAAAATTTCCAAGAGATATCTCTCTTTGCAATTTCTTTTTTCTTTTTAGATTGGAACAAGAGACCTAAAATCAATTAGGCACTCTGTTTCAGATCTAATTTCATCAATTTCATAGTCCAAAAGTTCCCACCATATCTATTCTACAAAACTCCCAAAGCAATTTCAAGATCCAACGGTTCAAACAACGGGAATTTTGCAAGAAAAGTGGATCTTAGGCCATATCTTCATCAACAAGGTATTTTTTTAAATTGGGCATATATAACCGAGGTTTTTTCTCCAATCAGGTAGGTGGAAATACTTTCCATAGATGTTTAATATTGTTTTATGTAATTTTTAGTTTACTGTAATTTATTTTGGTAATAAAAAGGTAAAAATAAAGTAAATACCAGAATCCTTAATTATGGATGATAGAGTGCTTAGATGAAAATTCTAACTGCACCAATCGATCCAGAAGGGTCCAAAACCCTTAGGGTAGAATTTTCACAAAGATTAGAGACGTTTTTGGGCCTTCAATTGAGAGAGGATTGATTGGACGGTCCAGAATGGACTGTCCGATCTCCGGATCTAACGGCACCCAAGACGCACCGCCAGAAACGATGAGTGTGCTTTGCGTGGGGCGTCATCCCAAGCGAGACGACGGTGCATCCGTCAAATCCATGAGCAGACGCGCTAGACAAGAACCCCGTTTACGGGCACGCAGACGACGAGCGTTCCGCTCGTCCCGTCTGCGTCTGTGGATGCACCGCAAGGGCACTTCCTCTAGTCATCCCAGCAGACGCGCCCGACGAACCGAACACATCCACCCCGCTTGGTTTTCCTGCCGAATGATCTGAGCCATCCTTTCCTTGGGCCCAGATCAAATGTAAGCCCTAGAAAAGACTGTGAACTTCCAAATGCAATTCAGGAGTCATCTGAACTCCAAATTGAGATCAGAAAGAAGCTATGGAAAGCTTGAAATCTCTATTTTCTAATGAAATAATAAAATAGACATACTATTCAGTAAAAACTTTCTGTATTAAAGAAAAAAGTTTCCACTTACCTAGATCTTCAAGATCTGAGATGATCAGATCTTGAAAATATGTTTTAATAATGATATACTATTGAAATAAAGTGAGATCTATGGTTTATTTGGATATATGTGAGATATATTAAGGGATCTACCCATTATGGTAGAAAAACCCTAAAAATACAAAGAGACCCACTTGATCAATGAGATCAAGTGTGATCAGATCCATGGGATGGATAGAATGAATGTTGATATGATAAAATCCAAGGAAATCATGGATGGATTATGAAAAAAATAGATCAATATGATCTTTTGACCTTAATAAAGAAAATTCCCTAAATATAACTAAAATCCTTAATCAAAGGAAAAGATCTAAGATCTAATGGTCGGATCATAAGTAAAGGTTTCTAAAAATATTAATGTAATTAATTTGATTTTATATAATAGCATTTTAAATAGGATTATGTTATATAACATTTAGACTTTAGCATGATATGTGATTTCATTGTTATCATAAGGTGCTAGATTTAATTATTTTAAGTACCTTACCTCATTATCATTAAATGTTAAATTATGTAGTTTTATGCTTTGAATTTATAATTCATTTATGGTTAAATGTTATTAGTAGATTTACTTGTTATGAGATAAAGATTATAAAACATAAAAAATGTATTCTAATGAGAAAGTAGAGTTTCATTACACAAATAAGAATGGAGTACTTTGGACTTAATTAGTAAGGGCTATAGTTAGTAGGACAATATAAGGATTATCAAGTCCTTGGCCCAAATTAGAAAAAGAATAATAAACCCCATGAATGACATTATAAATATTCATGGACTTAATTAAAATCCATTAGAAAGAGTACTTAGGGTAAACATGCTTATAGGAACCTTATCAAAGGTTGAGCTATGGTCATTCTAGTGAATGATGAACATAGTGGTTAAGGGGGTTATCTAATAGAGCCTTGCTCTTCCCCTACCTTCCTTTGACATTTGTGAGGTCTAAACGCCTCCTTAAATGAGGATTGAAGTAACCACTTTGTGTTCACCCATTCAGCTAGTAAGCCTTAGCCAATTGGAAATAAGAGGAGCAATCTAGATTTAAGCTTGAATAAGCTACCTTCAACCAGCACATTAACTAGTTGAATAATAATAATAAGAGCATAAAAGGTTAGTAAATTACCTAACCCTACAGTAAGTAAGATAAGGATGATCAAACAAGATCCATTAGATCTTGGATGATCAAGAACAATAAGAATAAGAACACTATATTGTACTTAGTATGAATGTTTATTAGTATACTTGTTACAGTTCATTAGATTAGATAATCCAAACCCTTGATCAAAGATGATTCAAGGAAGAAAACCAAGATCATTCTCCATAGGGATGATCCAATAACTGAAGTTATATCAAAGAAGAACTAGATGATAGAAGATCTAGGACCTTGATCTTTATCAATATGTGTAGATTGTCAATCAATGGATCTATGAAAGATCAAGATCAAGGAGATGGACATACAAAGACTTAGAAATAGAAAAATACTTAGATATGAATGATCTAAAGATCATTCTAAACATCAGATCTAGATGTACAGATTACATACATTAGTCAGGATCATGGAAGATTGGGGAAAAGAGATCAATCCTTAAAGATAGGAGGATTTGATGAATGCATTTACATGAGAGATACATGATTGTACTCATGATCTTATGTTGACAAGAGTAATGTTAATACTTGTATTAAATCTCTTGAAAACCTTATGATCCAACCAAACACATATAAGATGGTTAAGGACTAAACTATAAGTTAATAGGGAACTAGGAAATATTTCAGCCCTAAGTAAACAGACATATGGTCTGATATATATGGAATATATTTTATATACAAGCTTGGAGGCTTGTGAGTTTGTTTTAATAGGCATAAGCCTAGGGGAATGCTATTGCTAGAGGAGTTATAAGGGTTTGGCCACCAGCTCCTTGAAATTTGATGATATGATGATACCTTGCCCAAAGAGGCTAAAAGTCGGGTGGTGGCAATTATGGGAAGGCCACCACTGTGAAAGTCTTGCCCCCCCATACGGGCAATGACATAATATTTTCCACCATGGTATCAGTGATGAACAGGGCAGTTATCCGAGCGCGCTAGTACGGATCAGACTGCAGCATAGCAACCTTTCTGATTATTTTGCACTATGATGCATATGACAATAGGCATAGTGAAATGCCTTATATTGTAGCATAATGAAATGCTAGGTAATTGTATATTACCAATATTTCCTAAGAAGGGAAATTCCCAGTATAAGATTAGCTGTAATACTAAATTCTCAAAATGAGAATTGATTAGCTTAGTTCGGAATGATATTTGACTACTTTCACAAATTTAACTAGTTTACCCATGAAGGGTATGTATGTGTATAGATATACATAACATACAAAGTAAAGAGTATGTTTAAGGATAATGAGATTATGAAGTATCGGAATTACATTGTCAATGTTATGTTTCTTGAATCCCCTACCAAGCATTGCTTGCTGAGATATTGTAATTGTTGCAATATCTTAGATATAGGGAAGGAGAGTTAGAAGCTGAAGACTAGAAGACTTGAAGAGAATAATCTTCAAGGTATACCCTTGAAGACATGTATTTTTCTTTGTTGAGAGTTTTATTGTATGGTGAGCTTGAGTTTTGGATTATATAATTTGGACAAACATTGTACTAGATTTGGGTAGATCTTGTGAACCCTTTGGATGGATCCTGGAGTTTAATAAAAGTATATTCCTTCAATGGAATTTTATTTTGTACACAAATTGCACTTATGTTCTGTATGAAGTGGTGACTTGGTTTTTCAAAACAAGTTCTATAGAAAAGAATTTTCCCTACTTTGTTTTGGGAAATTTTTTTTACACTCTTAAGGGCCCTGCCTTTCAAAATACTTTACAAATCATGTTACAAAAAAACCTGGGTCATCACATCATGCCCATTCGATGTTCTAGGCAAGCCATTAATGAAGTCCATGGTGATGTGGTCTCATTTCCATTGAGGGAGATTAAGAGACTGTAATATTCCTCTTGGCCTCTGATGTTTAGCCTTTACCTCTTAGCAGGTCAAACATCTTACCATGCATTCCCTCACATCCTTTTTCATTCCATTCCACCAAAAATTTCTTTTTAAGTCATGATACATCTTCTTTCCCCCTGGATGAATGGTGCACTATGAGTGGTGTGCCTCCTAAAGAATTTCTTATCTTAACTCCCTATTTGATGGAACTACTAATCTCTTACAATATTGTACAACCCCCTCTGAGCTATCAGTAAATCCTGATTTACTAACCAATGTTTATATCTTTATGTCTAATTTCTATGCTTGGAAAACCTTCTCATCTAGAGCAAATTTCATTGCTAAATTGGGCACCATAGATCCATTGCCTCTATATTGAATTTTGGGCCTGTAGTCAATCACATCCTGAAGTTACTTCCACTTTTTGGAGAACTACTATCAACCCTTAGGTTTCCAGATTCAATGCATTGGCTCATATGTTGGCCTTTCTTAGATGATAATGGACGGAGTATTTAAATGCCTCATATTTAGATCTTATTTGCATAAAATATATTTGAGGCTTTTCTGATTTGTGAAAACTTCAAATCTCTCACCATAAAGATAATGTCTCTAAATCATTAATGTGAAGACTATAGTGTGACGACCTGGGTTTTCCCATGCATTTTTAAATGCAATATCTAATTCCTAAGGCGGGATGCATCCCTATTTGAAAACCATTTTATAAAAAACATGCAATGCAACAGAAAATCTTTAGCTTTAAACTCATTTTGAAAACCCCGAGTGTCATTTGCTTTCACAACAATCAAAGCAATTTTTGAAAAACTTCAGAAATCATAAATGTTTTTCCCAGGCTTATCCAATCACAGCTCACAGCCGAACTGTAAATAAATACAAATACATGTCCAAAGGGTGGAGTGTTTACTTACATGTATAATTGTCTCCTTTTGATTCACTTGCTCATAGCACTAACATTTCTTGAGGCATCTTCTACTCATGAGTGGAGCTGTCCTGAAAATTGTTAAGGATTGAGTGAGTATACACTATACTCAGTAGGAGTTTATCACTACTAGTTTTACAATGCATGCTATGTTTAAAATCATATGCTCTTTAAAACATGTGCATGTTCAAATAATCATGTTCAATATCGATATTAAAAACCATTGTCGAATTGGAATACTGATGACTTAAAGAATTGCATAATCCAAGTCGAAAGTATCATATATATATCATAAACATAATGATATGCATAAGATGCTCAACTGAATCCAACTCATGGATATATGGTATGGTCGACCAACCTCATGTCATGCCATATGCAATGCAAGTAAATCCTCAAATCAGAGGGCCCACTATGCCCACGACCTCGCCGCCGTGTGGTGCCCAGGTATCTGAGGACACTCGGTCATAGCCTCCACGGGGCATATGACACATATTCGTTGTAAATCATGCAATTTATGCAATCAGCTGCAAAACATGCATGCAGTGCATAAAATCTGCTCATGCTAGTCTCGCATTCAAAGTCATAACCCTGCCTAGAAGCCTGATAGCCTAGAAGCTTGTCAACTCTCTCTGGCCCGCCCTCGTCGGCCCGCCCTCATCAGCCTGCCCTCATCGGCCAAGGCTACACTTATCATGCAATCTATGCATGTAGCACATGTCTTGGCAATATATGCGCAATGTATTTTTCAAAACCTCTCCTCTTTGGGTCCCTCACAACTGCCTGGCCCTCACAACTACCTATGCAGCGTCTTTTGGGCACTCCAGCATCTTTTGGTAACCCTTAAGGACGTGCACTTTTTTTCAAAACTCAATAACCACAAATCATGCAATTGTTTACAATTGTTTGCAAAACATGTATATGCATAATGTATTTATCATATGTATGCTGAATTCATTTATAAAATTAAGTCATGCTAAACAAGTCATATAACTTATACTTAAAACATGCATTCTCAAAACAATCATGGGCTCTTTTTAAAAGTCTAATAGCGATAGAGCACCTACTTTAAAACATCATGGGTTCTTTTAAAAAGTCTAGTAGCGATAGAGCACTTACTTCAAAACATCATGGGTTCTTTTAAAAAATCTAGTAGTGATAGAGCACTTACCTCGAAGTCCCTTGGAGTCGCAACCTTCATCACTCAACCCGTTCCTGGGTCTCATTTATAAACTCCTAGATATGAATGGATATAAGGAGTCCTTATCAATTTCAATCTATTTAGAAATTAGATCACTAGATTTGCCTTTTAGGGTCCATGGGTCCTTGCCTAATTCATTGTCAAGCTAGATCCTATAATGTGGATCTACTATTCCATGGTTAACTCTATAAATTTTCCTCTAATCCTAACTTTATAGTCTTATTAGGTTCACATGTCCCAGTTCCCAGGACACCCGTGCATCCTGGTTGAACCGCGACCGCCTCACGAGCGTGCGTACCCAAAGGCCATGCCAGGGACCACGTTTTGCACGCGCACATGTATGCTCAAGCGACGCACTATGACGCGTGTCCTGGATGGCATCGCACGGACGCACCTTTGGTGTAGCATGGCGCGTCTCAGCTCCTAGGGCACCCCGTGCATCCCGGTAAAGCCAGGACCCGTGCCCCACGTCGCGCGCACCCGAAGGCTGCACCAGGGACAGTGTACGCACTGTCGTACCCCTGGAACCCGTTCCAGGGACCCTGTCCTAGGCGCAGGTGAAGCATGGTGTCCCTGGGACGCCTTTGTTCATGCAGAGCCAGATGAAACCGGCTAGGTTGTTTTTTGGCTAGGAAGACCGGTTGGAAATGCTAGATCCAGCACGGATCTAGCCTGAAAGGAGGAAGAACCCAGGAGAGACGGAAGGATGGCTTACCTGGGCAGCTTAGGGAGCACCTCTCGCCAGTGGTAGAGCCCCGTTCTGGTTCTGAACTTCATGCCACCGGAAAACTCAATGAAGGGAAAAACCCAGTTTTTGGGTGATGCCAGGGAAGAAATAGGGAAGAGAAAGAAGGGGAATGGCTGGCCTGATGGTCCTGGCTGTTGCCGAAAAATGCAGGGAAACTGGGTTTCCGATTTTTGCCGAAAACCCCAGCCCCAAATGACTGGAAAAAATCATGTTTTGGAGAGGGGGAGATAGGGCTTTTTATAGCCATGCTATGGCAGTGCTGCCAATGGCGGTGGAAGAAACCTCTGGAAACAGGGTTTCTGGAGAAGTCTAGAGGAAGAAGATGACGGGGTGCCATTATCAAAAAGGCTCCCTGCGTTTTCTGTCTTTTTTGGTTTTTGTTTAATTTACAAAAATACCCCTAATCTTTAAACAGCCGTAACTTCTTCATACGAACTCCGTTTTCGGCGTTCTTTGAGGTGTTGGATTCCATTTTTCGAGTAGAATCAAATGGTACCAAGTTTCCTTACAAATTCCTTCATTTAACATTTTAAATAAAGTAAAACATTTAACACAGTTTATTTCCCATAACATGTCCAATTTTTGTTAAAAATAGTGTAAATTACTCGGGCATTACATATAGCCACCAACTCCAAATCATGAGTGAATTAGTTCTTCTCATGTGTTTTTAGTTGTTGAGAGACATAAGCAATCACTTTATTATGTTGCATCAGTACACATCCTAGCCCTTTGTTTGATGCATCACAAAAAGACTACAAATACTGGCTACTTGAAGGAAGTGTCAAAATTGGTGCAGACATAAGTCTCTTTTTTGGCTCCTAGAAACTCACTCCACATTCATCACTCAAAATAAACTATGTCTCCTTTCTAGTTAGTGCAGTTAATGGTAAAACTATATGTGAAAACCCTTCGATGAATTAGCGATAGTATCCCACTACACCAAGAAAACTTCAAAATTTCTATCACTGATTCATGTCTTTCTCAACTCATTACTACCTCTAATTTCACTGGATCAAAAGTAACTCCATCTCAAGAAATAACATGGCCTAAGAAGTTAACATGTTCTAACTAGAACTCACATTTCTTGAACTTAGCAAACAAATAATGAGTCAAAAGAGTACTTAAGACAAAGTGTGGGTGCTCTTAATGTTTTGCTCTACACGTGGAGTAAATCAAACTATAGTATACAAATACTATGAAATTTTTTTCCAAATAGTCCTTAAGACCTAATTCATAAGGTCCATAAAACATGGCGGGTGCATTTGTTAGTCCAAATTGCATAACTAAAAATTTGTAGTGACCATAATGAGTTCTAAATACTGTTTTAGAAATATTTTCTTCACAAATCCTCAATTGATAATATCCTAAACTCAAATCGATCTTAGAGAAAATAGTTGCAGACTATAGCTAATAAAAAAGGCCATCAATTTAGGGTAAGGGATACTTGTTCTTCACTATAATACTATTTAACATTCAATAGTCGATACACAGTGGAATTGATCCATCTTTTTGTAACAACCCCAAATTTGTAAATACTATTCTGGGCATTATTTTGTGAAATTAGAATTTTAGAATATAATTAGAATTTTTGACCCAGGGAAAATAAAATTTAATATAGAAATGGAATTTGGAGTGGAAACATGAATGTTTGGAATGTGCTAAAAAAAATTTAGTCCAACGATGTAAAGAACATTGAAATTGAATTATGGATGAATTTCACCCTAAAATTTCACTATTTCTTGATTAGGTTATGAGTTTTCAAGAAGTATATCTTTTAATAGGATAATAATTTGGAATTAAACTGACACCATTAGGTAGTACTTGGAAAATGGAATCCAATGAGCCAAAGAATGTTGAAAATAGAGTCTGTATGAAGAACTTATAGGCCTTTGAAGTTAGGGGCAATACAATAATTAAAAGATAAAAAAAACATAACTTAATGGGAGGGAGCCAAATTGATATTGGCACCCCCATCACATTGGAAACCTGACGCAATGTCAGGTTTACTCTAGTCTCTCTCTCTCTCTCTACCCAACTAGTTACCCTCGACGCGGTAGCTTGAGCTCAGTGCACCGGCCACACCTTCCCTCCGATCTCTTTCCCCATGGTCGGCAACCCCTTTCTAGGTAGGTTTCCCAGTGTCGGATATCCCATTTCCTTCGGTGTAGCCTTGATTTTCGTCACCCCAACCCTCTTCCCACTTCTATTTGATCTCCTCCCACCGGCACCGACATTACCAGAAACCCCTGATGGGTTTTTTGTGGTGACATCACTCGTGCCTAGATTTATTGGATCAGGGCACACTGGTGATGAGAAACCCAAAACTTACATAGGGTTTCCCTTTTTTCCAATCAACCCTACTGGAGCAAGCCCATTCAATACGCCCTTTCCATCTTCTCCAAGCAAATCCATGGTGGATCTATGCTTTTCAGTGATAACAGATAATCGAGATCGAGTTTTACACAAACATGCAGCAAACCCCCGAACCCCTCTTCCCTTAGCTCTCCTCTGACCTACGTAGCCCAACCAGCCACTCCAATATCTCACATGATAAATGCACCCCATGCATAATATTTCAAATCTCATTCATTGGTTGCTTTGATAAAGATGCACCATGTATATTCAATTTAAATTTCATCAATCAATCTAAATATAGTAGTGCCATCTTTGACAATTACAAATTGTAATCGTTGGCCTATTTTGAATTAGGCACAATGTCTATAATTGTCTTAATTTTTATTGTTGATCCAAATTGATACTCACACATAAACATAAATTTTGACTTAAGTTTGAATTAATTCCTTAGCATGTGTACATTAGGGGTGGCAATTTGGGTTGGAGGGTCGTGTTCTTGTCATGTCAGGATTGACCTATTTGAGTATATAGGTCGAGACGAACACAGCATGATTAACAGTCGTGTCAAAAATCTTTGACTTGAATATGACCCGGTTCTTAAAAAATTGACACGACAGGACCCGTGTAACATGCTTACATTACTGGGTCATTTTTGGGTGACACGACATGACACAACTAGCATGACATGATTATGTAAATGATTTGTGTTCAAGTCACCATGACATGACACAATTCGTTAATACAACCTGTTTATTAAATGAGTCGACACAACACAACTTTTTAACACAATCATTAGTGACACGTAATGACATGGAACAACCCATCTAACACCACACAATTTAGTGTAGATTATTAGTTAACCTTGATCCATGCCAATAAAGTTCATGTAATGTTTTATTTAGAAGCAACACAAAACTTAACACCACTAATAAGGTGCTAAAAGGGGATAATATTATTCAAATTTATCAAATAATCATAATAGTAGTAAATGATTGGGGACTAAGTAGTGCGTGAGAGAAATCCACTTCCATCAATATCAAACACAACAAATTAATATAAGTTATGAAAATTATACAAGTACAAATTAATCAAAATGATTTGCTCTAAAGTCTTCAATTGGTTGAGGTGGTCTTGCATTGTTACTTATGCTTACAATGTCCTCACAAGCTCATCCATGGCAACTGTAATGCCAGAGTCTACAACCATATAGAATAAATAAGCATTAGTCATTACTAAGCTCTTAAAAATATAATATATATGTATCACATAAAATATAATTTAAATATAGAATCATAAATTATTACCTTTCAATCCATATATCCAATCTCTTACACAAATCAATGCTTGCACCATATCTAGCTTTAAAGCAATTCTATATTGGTCAAGAACCCAACCACCACTACTAAAAGCAGATGCAACTATAGATATAGGAATGCTCAAGACATCACGAGCCATGGTAGCAAGTTTAGGATACCTAAAATTAACATTTTAATCACATATAAATGTAAATAAGATTATAAAAAAATATTGCTTTTATGAGACAAGAGATTATTAATCAACCAACCTGTATTGATTGCTTTTCCATAATGTAAGAATGTTCAGCTTTGACTCTTGCAACCTTGGTTCATCCAAATAAACCTCCAATTCTGATTTTTACATAGCCAAAGAACATTCTTCAGTTTCAAATGAATCAAATTCCTAATGCAAATATAATTATATTATTCAACTTAATGTTAGACAATTCATAGTAAATTTTAATATCCTAAGTGACATATAATGAAAGATATAATTGTAAATATAATTACCATCATGAGATCTAAAACCTCTTGACTATATGACAAGGTCTGTCTATCATCAACATCAAGGGCACTACTTCTGGCCATAGGGGAAGATGAGGAAGGATTAGGGGAAGTCTTAACCATATATTCATTGACGAGAGAGAATAACTTTTCCTGAACTTGAGCAAACTCCAAGCAACCTTTACGAAACAATTTCTTGTATGAGAATTCCACAAAGGAGAGCTTATATCGAGGATCCAACACACATGCAATTGCCAAAATGGTGTCAAATTTTGATCAGTACTTTGAAAAATTGGCAAATATTTGGCTGGACATACTCTTCAAATAGTCATCATCACTTCTCATGTATTATGTTAAACTCAAATAAATTACAAATGCTACAGGAATGTAGAGATTTGCTATAAGATACTTGGATCCAAAAAACATGTAGGTAGCATCATAAAATGCACGTTGGTAAGAAAGAGCACTTAGTTCTAAGTGAAAAAATGCACGTTGGTAAGAAAGAGCACTTTCTAACATCACATAGGTTGAATTTCATCTTGTAGGATAATCTTGCTTTACGTCCTTTTTGGTCTCAATTGACATGTGATTTGCACACTCTAACAATTTTTGTTTTCTACATTGTGATGCTTTGACATACTTGATTCTCTCTCAAATTTTTTGAATAGCATCATCTATTTCTTTCAAACCATCTTATTTAATCAAATTCAAAACATGACAAAAACAACAAAGATGAGGAACTCTCCACCACAAATAAGAGTGTTTCTAATATTCAATTGATGCCTTAACAGCTCAACAGAAGAATCATTAGTAGAAGCATTTTCTAAAGTAATTGAAAAAATCTTTTTCTCAATCCTCCATAATACCAATAATGAGTATACTTTTTTTGCTAATGATATTTCATTATGTGGAGGTGGTAGGAAACAAAAGCTTAATATCCTCTTGTGTAAGACCCACTCACTATCTAGAAATGTGCTGTGAGACTTATATCGCCATTAGTAATACAAGAAGTCTACAAATTAGATGTCAAACTTGTCCTACCAGGTGCCATCTCTAACATCTCTTTTATCTTTCCTTTTTCACTTTTATACATTCTTAGAACATCTACTGTTATTATATTTCTACAAATCAAATGCAAATCTACACACAAATATTTTAGTACAGCTCTAATTCCATCATATTCAACAAATTGAAAAGGTAAATCATGCATAACAACTGCAACTGCTACTAACTCACGAAAAACTTCTGGATCAAATTTTTTTGAACCTAGTGACATACTCCCCTGACTTTGAGATAAAATCAACTAACCTATATCATGAGAGGAGCTCCTTTGACAAGTCTTTAAATGATGTTTGAAATTACTTGTACCTAATTTGGTGTCATAAATATATATCATGGAGCACTTCTTTCATTTACACCTTTGCCTTCCATCTTTGGATACCAAAAGTTGTTCAAAAAAATTCCAAATTGGAGACATCAACTTCCTATGTTTTCTACCTCTGTTGGATTTTGAAACCAACTCCACATTCTCCAAATCAGTAAGCTCAACATTGTCATTGTCATGCAGTGTATCAAAATTATCAGATACATCATTGCTCCCAACTTGTGCCTATATTGCAATTGATAAGAAAATTTTTAGTTCACAGTAAACACCAATTACTATGATGAAGTGAGGAATAAAGAGAGAAACAGAATGATAAAGAAAGAACAAATAAGAAACACATACCTATGGTACTGTAGGTGTTCTATTCATTGGGTAAGAATTGTTGAAGATATCTAAGGGAGTGAGGAATAAAGAGAGAAAAAGAATGATAAAGAAAGAACAAATAAGAAACACATACCTGTGGTGCTGTAGGTGTGCTGCTCATTGTGTAAGAATTGTTGAAAATATCTGGGAAGAAAACTTTGAAAGGGATGTAAAACTAGTTAGGGCTTTCACCATTTCACACAAAAGCTCTAAGTCTAAATGCATTCCTAAATCCTCACTCTCGCCTTGAGTTTGTAAATAAAAGGTACATAAAAACACTAATATCTGATGGTTCGATGACAACAATCCTATAATATCACCAAATAAAGGACGGGTATTAACCAATCGTCCTATATTATTGGAAAGTATAGGACGGTTAATAAATAACTATCCTATTTTAATTATAAATATAGGAAGGTTAAAATATAACAGTCCTATAATTCGGAGAACATATAGGATGGGTAATGGACAACTGTCCTATGTATTTTCTTAAATATAGGACAATTATATTAGACCTATCATATATATAGTTATTTATTAATGTCACGATGATCACATGAGTTCTGGAGTGGACCCTCACAATATATGATGGATAGGTGATACCTGTCCTATATATTTATAAAAAATATAGGACCGTTATTTGAAACCTGTCCTATATTTTATTATACTTGTATAATATAAGACCATTATTTACGAACCATCCTATATTTGTTAAACATAAAGGACGATTGTTTTTAGAACCACCCTATATTTCATTAACATAAAGGATGGATGGTTGTTTGATACCTTTCTATGTATTTACAAAATATAGGACTGGTGTTTCTAAACCACTGCATATTTTGAAACATAAAGGAAGGGTATTTTATAACCGTCCTTTATTTTTGTAATCATAAAGGACAGTTAGTTTGTGTGAACTGTGTCTATGAGGTGACTATGAGTGTGATGACGAGTGTATCAGTGAGCAGTGTGTGTCTGTGCCGGATGGCCCAGACTGCCTTGCTGTTGCGGGTGACTTCCTTCAATTAATGAAATTTGTCTATCCATTTTGATATTTGACATGTGGAAACCTTACAGCCATGCTAGGTCATGCACATGAGAACATTTTCCTATTTCCAAAGAGGTGGAAAAAAATTAAAAGAAGGTGTCGGGCGTATGATAGAAAAATTTGTCAGGGATGTGGTTTGAAGACCTGACCTCAACCTTGACAAGGTCAAATGAGGACCACTTAGCTACACTTGGCTTAGGCCATCAAGTCTTGCAAATTTAATTTTTTATTAACTTACTTTTTTCAACTTCAAACTCTAGGATTTAATTTTAGTCATTTACTCATTGTACATCTACATAGATAGCCATTGTACTCTAAGATTCTTTAAGCTTTAAGTTTAAACCTTAACTCGCAAGGCTGTGCACAATAGAGAAAATTTTCCTATTTCCAAAGAGGCAACAAAAAATTAAAAGGTGTCAGGCGCATGCCATGCGATATAAAAATTTGTTAGGGAGGTGGTTTGAAGACTAGAAGTCAACCTTGACAAGTTGAAATGGGGACGGCTTAGCTACACTTGGCTTAAGTGTCAAGTCTTATAAATTTAATTTTTTATTAACTTACTATTTTCAACTTCAAACTCTACGATTTAATTTTAGTCATTTACTCATTGTACATCTATATATATAGCCATTGTATTCTAAGATTCTTTATGCTTTATGGCTTAAGAAATATCAATTATTCAATTTCATTGTGCAGTATTGGCTATGGTTAATAGTTTATAGAGTTTGCAATGTGAATCTGTGATACTTGGCCTTTAATTGTTAACAATTATCAATTTTAGGTCATATATTATATAGATAATATCATTGTCTCTACAAATTGTTTATGATGAATGTAACAATTATCAAATTTGGACATTAGCAATAAGTTTGACATGTTGATCTCAGATATAGATAATGTTACAATTTATAGTTTATAACTTAAGATCAAATAGTTCTTATAACTGATAAGATGAAATTTCAAGAGGAAAGCCAAATTCAAATTATCTATGTAATATGTAATCAAATTTCTATACATTAACTACATTGAGACTAAGAGTGACAAAGTCTGAGACCGAGACTCTTACTCTGAGGCTTCAGTTCACTATGTATACTATTGACTAATGAGTACATATATAGCCAACTACAAATGGAATTGAATTCCATGCCATCCATATTTCATTATTGTGATCTAGATAACAGTAAACATTACTAAATTGCATTGATACTTAAGATATATATAGGACGGTTATTGAATAATCATCTTATATTTAAGAACTATAGGATGGTTAATATAAAATCGTCCTTTATATTATATACATATAAGAAGGGTATGTAATAACGGTCCTATATTTCAAATAAGTATAGGACAGTTATTTAGTAATTGTCCTATATTGTGAATCTGACATTTGTTAGTTGTAGGAGGGCTATTTCTAAACCGTCCTAGAATGATTACTAATAAAGGACTAATTATTTATAACCATCCTATATTTCATTGGTATTATAGGACAGTTTTCTTTGAATGGTCCTATAGTGTTTAGGTAATAGAGGAATGTTCTCTTAGAACCATTCCATATTTCTTTTTCCTTATTAACCTTCTCCCGCCTTTCACACCCTACCAAAATTTCTTCGAAGTCCAAACTCCAAAACCTCCATCAACCAAAACCAGGGCAAAAACCCTGACCAGTAGAGTAAGAAGAAGAAGGAGAGAGAGGGAGAGAGAAACCATGCTAGTCGACCAAGGAGAGAGAAGAAGAAAAAGAGATAGACTAGAGAGTGAGAGCGAGGGAGAAACTTAGAAACCAATTGTTGCCTGAGTGTTTGCTACACCTCAAGTAAGAAGAAGAAGACGAAGAAGGAGAGAGAGAGATAGGGTAGAGAAGAACTGAAGAAGAAGACAAATATAAGAAAAACAATAAGAGGCAATGGAAGGAGGTTCAAGTAACCTAGTTCTACTCTTGGAATTTCTCTGTTACCATTTCCTACCCTATTTTTGTTATGTAACACTCATATTACAGTACATCTCATAAGATAGGGTTAAGGTTAACACTTAACAATATTCTTCATCTGCATGGTTGCTTATACAACTGCGATATGCATGGTTGTTACACTTTTCACTTTTCTAACTGTAGTCATTTCACTCTTCATTTGTGAATCAAACATGGAACATGAAGAAGTAGAACTAGAACAAGAACAACATGAAGAAGTAGTACAAGAATAGGTAGAACAAGAACAACACATAGAAGAAGAACAATCGAGCACATGTCCACCAATAACACCACTTGTCAATAGAAAGACCAGGGGACCAACAAAAATGGTACATATAAATAAGAGATCATCAAAGGGAATAAAAGAGACTATACAATATAACAGTAGAGGTCAGGCGATAGGTGGTAGTGCATATGCTTATGCCTAGCTTTGTATACTGCACTATTAAAGGTATGGTGCCAGTCTCAGTGACTAATTGGAGACTTGTGTCACTAACAGTCAAAGATGCAATATGGGAAATGGTAAAGGTATGTAAATTCTTCCTAAATGTAATATAATAAATGAAATTTAAAAATTTTAGAAAATTAGGCTAAAATATTAGGTCATTGGAAATTCTCTTTTTATAGATATTAAACCATGATTTAAAACTTAAAAATTATGAATGTACTAAAAAAATCAATTGAAATGACACTAAGTACATTCAATTCTGAGTTAAAATGAAAAATCCCTAATTTTCTCTATTTTTATAAATAAAAGGGTAAAATGATAATTTTACCAATAATCGAGATCTAAGACATTAATATTTAAATTGTACTTCGAAATCTAATTCCAACGCCACTAAGTACACTTAATTTCGAGTTCATAAGAATAAATCCTATTTTTCTCTATTTTTGGAATTAAAAGGGCAAAATGGTCTTTTCACAATGATGTGGGGCCCACAAGGTGGGCCAACGGTCTAGAAGACCACCATCATGAGTTAAACCACTATCAGCTGATAGTGGAGAAGGAGGTGGTAGTGGAGAATCCAATGCCAATTTAATATTCAAAAGAAACAAAACATGATTATTGCAAGTAATGATGAAAAATTCAAAAACACCTATAAATACCACCCCAAAAATCTCCCAAAAATGTTCATTAAATTTCCCACAAAATTATCTTGCATTTCCTGAAAAACCATATCTCAAATCCTTCCAAATCTCCCCCAATTTTCCTCTCTTTCCCCTCTTTCTTCTTATTCCCTGTGAGAGTGTCACCAGATGCACCCGAAGAGACGTTGCCATGTTTGTCCACCGATGCTTCATCACAAATCAACTAGCATTTTTGCTTGGGAAAAGCTAATCCAATTAGCCATGAAGTTCTAGCCTTCATATCCAAACCTCCACTGTTTGAGCTGAGGTGATCTACAAAAGCCCTAAAGTCTCATGATGATCCACCATCTGCATCATCAATAATTTCAATACAAAGAACAACACACTAGATAGGCACCATCTTCGGTAGAAATTATAGACTATTTTGGTCAATCTGCCCATTAAAACACAATCTTGAGCTAAGGAATCACTCCAAGACATGGGGATATATGTAACCCCCATGGTTTCCGACTCGCAACTGGATATTTTCTCTCCATTATCTCTCTCTCTCTCTCTCTCTCTGGTGAAGTTTTCTTCACTAGACTGGACCAGGTAGGTCACCCTCATCCTCTATTTTCATTTACGGTACTCCCTAAAAGTTCTTCGGCCTTTGTCAATCTCCCTCGGTCATTGATCCATCGAAGAATATGGATCTAGCAATAGGTGTTGAGATCTCATCCTTTGCTAGCTCAAATACAAATTCTAAGCTATTGAATGGATTCTTGGTGCCCAAAAACCCTTGGATATGAAATCTGGCCACTGGCTATCAGGGATGAAGGAGATTCAATGATGGGTGATCCGACAGTCCCGATCTAGACCGTCTCACCTATCACCGATCACCGCCTCAAGTTAACCTAAGATCACAAGTAGGGGAGGCGGGCTGCTGATTGTCCCCACACCATGATGATCAGATCAATTCTGAGCCATCCAAATGACTGTGAACTTAAAATTTCAATTCAGGAGTCATATGGACTCCAAATCAAGATTGGAAAGAAGCTATGAAAAGCTTGTGAAGTCTATTTTCTTATGAAACTATAAAATATAAGAAATAATTCAAGAAAATTTTTGTTTAGAGGAAACAAGTTTCTAATCATCTTGATCTATAAAATTTATGATGATCACAACTTGGGTAACTGATACAAATATGATAAAAAGTTGATAATATGTGTAATTGAGGATTTAATATGACAGATCTATGAAAATTTGAGAAATCTACCCTTTATGGTAGAAATACCCTAAAAATACAAGGGGACCCACTTAATCTGTGAGATTAAGCACGATCAAACCCTAGGATGGGTTGGATGAGTATGATTATGATGATATCTAGTGAGATCATAGATGAAATGTGAGAAAAGCATGCGGATATGATCTTTGGACCTTAATGAAGTAAAAACCCTTAATATAATAAAAATCCTTTATCTAAATGATTAACCAAAAATAGAATGGTTGGATCAAGATTAAAAGTTTTTAATAATCTTAATTTAATTAGTTTAATTGTCTTTTATTTGATATTAGGATTGTAAATGTGATTTATGTATATATTAGGAAGCATGATAGTGTAATTCTTCAATTATGCCATGCGATGCTCTAAATGTTCTTAGATTGTTATAATAGGTTTGTAAATTTAATTATCTTAGGGCCATGTTAGTTTGAATTTGAGATTTTAGCATGATTCCATTAGATTACTAATAAAATTACGTGTATTTCATAACTTAGGATCATGCTACTTTGATTATAGTTTTATTCCATTAGGTTAAGTTACATTCATAGGAAGCATGTTAGTATAAATGGTTATTAAATATGATTTTGATATACACGAGTCCATCACTAAGGTAAATAATCTTTTGGATGTTGCACTTATAATGGATACCTCCAAATGGGAACCTCTAGTGGAACCACTTTTTCCTTCCAATTCAATACCTATGCCTTTTGTAGAAAAACCACTTGTATTGGTCCCTAAGCCATTACTTCAAAATTTCAAATATTCTTACTTGGGACCAGATGAAACCTTACTTGTAATCATAGCCTCAAATCTAAATAAAGAACATGAAGGGAAGCTTCTTGATGTTCTCAAAGAACACAAGACAGCTTTAGGGTGGACCATAATGGACATCAAAGGGATTAGTCATATAGTGTGTATGCATAAAATCCACCAAGACAAGAATGTTAAACCATCACGAGAAACACAGAAGAGAGTAAACCTTAATATGAAAGAGGTTGTGAGAGATGAAGTTCTTAAACTCTTAGATGTTGATGTTATCTATCCTATATCTGATAGCACTTGGATCAGCCTAGTTTAGGCTATTCCCAAGAAGTCCAAAGTCATAGTAATTTGAAATGAGAACAATGAGTTAGTACCCACTTGCATGACTATCGTGTGAAGAGTTTGCATAGATTACCAAAAACTAAAGTTGCTCATGAGAAAAGACCAGTTTCCTCTTCCCTTTATTGATTAAATGCTGGAAAGGTTAAGTAGTCATAGTTAGCACTACTTTCTTGAACGATACTCTGGCTATAACCAAATCCTTATAACATTTTAGGGCTAGGAGCAGAATACATTCACATTCCCTTTTGGAACCTTCTCATGGTTGTATGCCTTTTGAGCTTTGTAATGCTCAAGGTACTTTCCAAAGATGTATACTAAGCATAATTTTAGATATGTTGGAGAGGTTTTTAGAAGTGTGTGTGGACACTTTTGTAGTGTTTGGTTTTTCATTTGACGAATGCCTACACCATTTAAAACCTGTCCTTGTGTGACGACCCAGGTTTTCTCATGCATTTTTAAATGCAATATCTAATTTCCTAAGGCGGGATGCATCCCTATTTGAAAACCATTTTATAAAAACTACGCAATGCAGCGGAAAACCTTTTAGTTTTAAACTCGTTTTGAAAACCCCGAGTGTCATTTGCTTTCACAACAACCAAAGTAATTTTTGAAAAACTTTAGAAACCATAAATGTTTTTCCCTAGGTCTTTCCAGTCACAGCACACAGCCCAACTGTAATTAAATACAACTACATGTCCAAAGGGTTGAGAGTTTACTTACATTTATAACTGTCTCCTTTTTAATTCACTTGCTCGTAGCACTAATATCTCCTAAGGCGTCGTCTATTTGTAAGTGGGACTATCCTGAAAAATATCAAGGATAGGGTGAGTATACACTATACTCAGTAGGAGCCTATCACTACTAGTTTTATAATGCGTGAGATATTTTAAAATCACATGCTCTTTCAAAACATGTGCATGTCTGAATACTCAAGTTCAATATCGATATAAAAATCCATTGCCAAACTGAAATACTAACAATTTAAAGGATCACATAATCCAAAATCGAAAGTATCATATACATATATATCATAACATTATGATATGCATAAGATGCTTCATTGAATCCAACTCATGGATCTCTAGTATGGTATGCTCGACCAACCTCATATCATGCCATATACAATGCAAATAAGTCCACAAAACCATAGGGTCCAACTATG
Organism: Warburgia ugandensis; assembly: GCA_035236585.1. NCBI lineage: Eukaryota > Viridiplantae > Streptophyta > Magnoliopsida > Canellales > Canellaceae > Warburgia > Warburgia ugandensis. The sequence goes on from CP141133.1 coordinate 41,940,294, forward strand.
CCCACGACCTCCTCACTGTGTGGTCCCTGGGTACCTGAGGACACTCGGTCATAGCCTCCACGGGGCCTATGACACGTCGACCCAGTGCCGTGACACCAGTGGTAGCCCCCTGTACCACATGTAGTCGACGTAGGGACGTTGCCCTTTTTGGGCGTGGTACCCATCCACCTAATAGTGGTAGAGGCTGGTGGCCAACCCAAACCTCTCGGCATAGCGCCTACGAGCTTATCAGCCCAAATCATAATCAGATCAAACAAGCAAAAACCTCTCTTTTTTCAAAACCTGTCCTCTTCGGGTCCCTAACAACTGCCTGGCCCTCCACACTCTAGCGTCTTTTGGTAACCCTCAAGGACATGCAAATTTTGCAAGAACTTAATGCTCACAAATCATGCAATGTATGCAATAGTTTGCAAAACATATCTATGCATAATGTATATGCAATTATTTACAAAACATGTCTATGCATAAAGCATTTATTACATGCATGCTGAATTAAGTCATGCTAAACAAGTCATATACTTAAAACATGTATTCTTAAAAACAATAATAGTTCTTTTAAAAGAATCTAGTAGCAATAGAGCACCTACCTGGCTAGGTCGCGCTAACCCCTTTGCCCTCGTATGCTCCTGAACATGGTTTGGGGAATCAGGGTTAGTTTGGCCTATCTTTTATGGGTTTTAGAGTGGTTGGTCTTATTACTTAGGCATTAGGGGTCCATCCTTATGCCTATGGGTGTCCTAAGGTCCTAATTGGGCCTTGGTATCTTCAGTTTTCCAAAGGTCTAGCAGCCACGTGCCACCATCTTATTCTAAGGTTCATGCCCACCTTTGATTGGGCCTTGATCAAGGATTTTATAGTTTGGGTGTGTCTATGTCGTCGATACGGACACAACGCCTTTTGCGGTGCCTCAATCGAAGCTCTAGATCTCAAGTTATAAGCATTTTAGTGTCACACGTACATAAGGGCCTTAAGAGTGAAAAGACAGAATGCTAGTGTGCTGCGCGTCAGTGGCATGCACGGGCCTTTCTTAAGGAACGGAAAATCTTGGCTTACTAGCGCACTGCGCGTCTGCAGCATGCACCTCAGACGCGCCAAATTTTCCCACCTGTCTCTCTCTTTTGTGGGCGGGTCCCGGACGTGCCCGTTGGTTTTCTCAGACGCGGTCGACGCGTCTCCTCCTGGTGGGACGTTCTGGTCATTTGGGGGACCGAGGCATCCTCAGGACACCCTGGTTTGACCCTGTCGAACCAGTGCGCTGAACATGATTTGGGGAATCAGGGTTAGTTTGGCCTATCTTTTATGGGTTTTAGAGTGGTTGGTCTTATTACTTAGGCATTAGGGGTCCATCCTTATGCCTATGGGTGTCCTAAGGTCCTAATTGGGCCTTGGTATCTTCAGTTTTCCAAAGGTCTAGCGGCCACGTGCCACCATCTTATTCTAAGGTTCATGCCCACCTTTGATTGGGCCTTGATCAAGGATTTTATAGTTTGGGTGTGTCTATGTCGTCGATACGGACACAACGCCTTTTGCGGTGCCTCAATCGAAGCTCTAGATCTCAAGTTATAAGCATTTTAGTGTCACACGTACATAAGGGCCTTAAGAGTGAAAAGACAGAATGCTAGTGTGCTGCGCGTCAGTGGCATGCGCGGGCCTTTCTTAAGGAACGGAAAATCTTGGCTTACTACCGCACTGCGCGTCTGCAGCATGCACCTCAGACGCGCCAAATTTTCCCACCTGTCTCTCTCTTTTGTGGGCGGGTCCCGGACGTGCCCGTTGGTTTTCTCAGACGCGGTCGACGCGTCTCCTCCTGGTGGGACGTTCTGGTCATTTGGGGGACCGAGGCATCCTCAGGACACCCTGGTTTGACCTTGTCGAACCAGTGCGGCCCAAGGAACGTCCTTGGGTTCTTGGTGACTCTCCAGGGCTCTATTTTACATGATTTTTCATGCAAAAACTTAGGAAAAATGATCCTAGGACTACTGTGAAGATGGGTTTTGAGGGATCTTGGGCATACCTAGCTCGTTGCTGGGTTTTTCTCCTCGTTTCTCCTCTTGGTTGCTTCTCCAAAATGGGTTTTCCTCAAGCTTTTGGGCTGCCATTAGAGGCGCCCAAGAGCTCTATTTATAGAGCTATAAGAGGGTTCTTGAGGGGGCTTTCACCGCCCTTGAATGGTGGTGGAGAAACCTCCAGAATGGCGGTGATTTCTCCTCCAATCACCGTCGTTCTAGAACCCTCTAGGAAGTTGAAGATGAAGGGTGCTTGTATCAAAACGGGCCCCTGTGTTTTTGTAATAACTCCAATTTTGTAACATTAAAATCCCAAGATAGCAATGAAAAGTTCACTTTTTGGAAATAAGGGTATCCTGGTCATTTCACTAGTCACCTTGACTGAACCCAGAAATTTGGTCCTGAAAATGGTACCATTATGTGCGTCTCGGAAAAAGGAATCCAACGAGACCAAAATCACCCAAAACGGAGTTAAAATGAGCAAGTTATGACCCTTTGAAGTTCAGGGGCAAAAATGTAATTTTTACAAAAAAGAAACAAATTTATCCTGCAAAACACAGGGGCCCATTTTAATGCGAGCACCCTTAATTTTCAACCTCCTAGAGGGTTCTAGAACGACGGTGATTGGAGGAGAAATCACCGCCATTCTGGAGGTTTCTCCACCGCCATTCAAAGGCGGTGAGAGCCCCGTCCAGAACCCTCTCATAGCTCTATAAATAGAGCTCTTGGGCGCCTCTAATGGAAGCCCAAAAGGTTGAAGAAAAACCATTGTGGAGGAGTGACCTAGAGGAGAAACAAGGAGAAAAACCCAGCAATGAGCCAGGTATGCCCAAGATCCCTCAAAACCCATCTCCACAGTAGTTCTAAGATCAATTTCCCTAGGTTTTTACATGAAAAACCATGCAAAATGGAACCCTGGAGAGACACCAAGGACCCAGGGACGTTCCCTGGGCTGCACTGGTTCGACAGGTTCAAACCAAGGTGTCCTGAGTATGCCCCAGTCCCCCAGACGATGAAAATGTTCCAGCCAGGATGTGACGCGTTGATCGCGTCCGGGGACGCGCCAGCAAAAGGGAAAAATGGGTGGAAAAGTCAGCGCGTCTGCAGATGCGCCCACTGAGGTACACGCCGTAGACGCACAGCGCGCTAGCGAACAGAGATTTTTCTGTCTTAAGGAAGCCGGTGCGCATGCCACTGGCGCGCAGCACAATAGCATTCCGTATTTTGACCCTTAAAGGCTTATGTACGTGTGACACTAAAACGCTTATAACTTACGATTTAGAGCTCCGATTGAGGCACCGTAAAAGGTGTTGTGTCCATGTCGATGACATGGACACACCCAAACTATAAAATCCTTGATCAAGGCCTAATCAAAGGTGGGCATGAATCTTAGAATAGGATGGTGGCGCGTGGCCGCTAGACCTTTGGAAAATTGATAATACCAAGGCCCAATTAGGACCTGAGGACACCCATAGGCATAGGGATGGACCCCTAATGCGTAAATAATAAGACCAACTACTCTAAAACCCATAAAATATGGGCCAAACTAACATTGAGTCCCCAAACCATGTTCAGGAGCATACGAGGACAAAGGGGTTAGCGTGACCTAGTCAGGTAGGTGTTCTATCGCTACTAGATTCTTTTAAAAGAACTATGATTGTTTTGCAAATACATGATTTGTGTATATGAATTGTTTAGCATGCATGTGACAAGTGCTTTATGCATAGACATGTTTTATATATACATTATGCATAGATATGTTTTGCAAACTAATGCATACATTGCATGATCTATGAGCATTAAGTTCTTGCAAAGATTGCATGTCCTTGAGGGTTGCCAAAAGACGCAGGAGTGCCGAGGGCCAGTGTGACGACCCAGGTTCTTATATGATGCAATTTTGATAAAAAGGCCAGATCTCTTGTTTTATAAGTATGAGATGCATGAAAATCTTTTACTTTTGGAAAACAATCTTTCATAAAAACCCCGAGTGTCAAAACACATTCTCAATTTATTTAGCCATGGAAAAGTTTAAATCAATATTATTCCCAAGAAAGTGTTAGGCACAGCCCCAGCTATTAGAGAGTAACTACAATCAAGTAACATTGAAATATAAGATAGGGGTTTTACTTACTTGTACTTAGTCTGGGTGGTTCCTAGCACAAGCGTTCCTTGCCCTTAAGTATTTACTTGGTGTCTGAAAAATGTTGAGGATTGGGTGAGTATATACTATACTCAGTAGGAGCCTATCACTACTAGTTTTATAATGCATGAGATGTTTTAAAATCATATGTTCTTTCAAAACATGTGCATGTCTAAATGCTCAAGCTCAATATCAATATAAGAATCCGTTATCAAACTGAAATACTAATAACTTAAAGGATCACATAATCCAAAATTTGAAAGTATCATATACATATATATGATAACATTATGATATGTAATAGATGCTTCATGGAGTCCAACTCATGGATCTCTAGTATGGTATGGTTGACCAACCTCATATCATGCCATATGCAATGCACATAAATCCATGAAACCATAGGGTCTCACTATGCCCACGACCTCACCGCCGTGTGATCCCCGGGTACCTAGGGACACAGGATCATATACCTCCACGGGGCATATGACACTTCGACCCAGTGCCGTGACACCAGTGGTAGCCCCCTGTACCACATGCAGTCGAAGCAGGGACATGCCCTTTTGGGGCATGGTACCCATCCACCTAATAGTGGTAGAGGCTGGGTGGCCAACCCACACCCCTCGGCATAGCACCCACGAGCTTACTAGCCCAAATCATCTACGATCAAATAAGCCAAAAACCTCTGTTCAAAACCGCTCCTCTTTGGGTCCCTTACAACTGCCTGGCCCTCGGCACTCCACCGTCTTTTGGCAACCCTCAAGGTCATGCAATCTTTGCAAGTACTTAAATCATGCAATGTATGCACTTGTTTGCAAAACATATATGTGCATAATGTATATGCAATCATTCACAAAACATGTCTATGTACAAAACATTTACACATGCATGCTGAATTAATTCATGCTAAACAAGTCATATACTTAAAACATATGTTCTCAAAACAATAATAGATCTTTTAAAAGAATCTAATAGTGATAGAGCACCTACCTGGCTAGGTCGCGCTAACCCTTTTGTCCTCGGAAGCTCCTGATCATGGTTTGGGTAATCAAGGTTAGTTTGGCCTATCTTTTATGGGTTTTAGAGTAATTGGTCCTATTACTTAGGCATTAGGGGTCCATCCCTATGCCTATGGGTGTCCTAAGATCCTAATTGGGCCTTGGTGTCCTCAGTTTTCCAAAGTTCTAGTGGCCACACGTCACCATCCTATTCTAAGGGTCATGTCCACCTTTGATTGGGCTTGGATCAGGGATTTTATAGTTTGGATGTGTCCGCGCCGTCGACACGAACACAATGCCTTTTGCGGGGCCTTAATCAGAGCACTATATCTCAAGTTATAAGCGTTTTAGTGTCGTATGTACATAGGAGTCTTAAAAATAAAATAACGGAATGCTAGGGCGCTGCACGTCTGCGACGTGTGCCTCAGCGGGCGCGTCTGCAGATGCGCCAGGTTTTTCACCCAATGGTCTCTTTTGCGGGCGCATCCCTGGACATGCTCGTTTGGTTTTTCAAACGGGGGTCGACGCAGGTTGACGTGCGACGTTCCTATTGGATCGTCCTGCTTATTAAGGGCCCGGTCGTCCTCAGGTCACCCTGGTTCGACCCTGTTATACCAGTGCGGCCCTGGGGACGTCCCAGGGTCCTTGGTGACTCCCTAGAGGCCTATTCCCCATGGATTTTCATGCAAAAACCTAGGAAAACTGAGCCTAGGACTATGGGTGAGATGGGTTTGGGAAGGGCGTACTACGTCGCTGGTTTTCTCTCCACGTTTTCTCCTCTAGGTTACTGCTCCACGATGGGTTTTCTCCAACATTTTGGGCTGCCATTAGAGGCACCCAAGAGCTCTATTTATAGAGCTAAGAGAGGGTTCTGGAGGGGACTCTCACCGCCTTTAAATGGCGGTGGAGAAACCTCTAGAATGGCGATGATTTCTCCTCCAATCACCGCCGTTCTAGAACCCTTTAGAGGTTGAAGAAGAAGGGGTGCGCGTATCAAAATGGGCCCCTGTATTTTGCAGGTTAAACTGTTTTTGTAAAATTTATAGTTTTGCCCCTGAACTTCAAAGGGCCATATCTGCTCATTTTAACTCCGTTTTGGGTGATTTTGGTCTCGTTGGATTCCTTTTTTCAAGACGCATCTAATGGCACCATTTTTAGGACCAAATTTCTGGGTTCAGTCAAGGTGAATAGTGAAATGACTAAAATTCCCTTTTCTTTAAAAACTAAGGTTTTCATTGCTAAACTTGGAATTTCAATATTACAAAATTGGAGTCATTATAGCCAGGCAGTTGTGAGGGACCCAAAGAGGACAGGTTTTGAAAAGAGGTTTTTGGCTTATTTGATCTTATGTGATTTGGGCTGGTAAGCCCGTGGGTGCTATGCCGAGGGGTCTAGGTTGGCCACCTAGCCTCTACCACTACTAGGTAGAATGGGTACCACGCCCAGAAAAGGGCATGTCCCTACGTCGACTGCATGTGGTATAGGGGGCTACCACTGGTATCACGGCACTGGGTCGATGTGTCATATGCCCCGTGGAGGCTATGACGCTGTGTCCTCAAGTACTCAGGGACCACACGGCGGCTAGGTCGTGGGCATAGTTGGACCCTATGGTTTATGGACTTATTTGCATTGCATATGGCATGATATGAGGTTGGTCGAGCATACCATACTAGAGATCCATGAGTTGGATTCAATGAAGCATCTTATGCATATCATAATGTTATGATACATATGTATATGATACTTTCGATTTTGGATTATGTGATCCTTTAAGTCGTTAGTATTTCAGTTTGACAATGGATTTCGATATTGATATTGAACTTGAGTATTCAGACATGCACATGTTTTGAAAGAGCATATGATTTTAAAACATCTCATGCATTATAAAACTAGTAGTGATAGACTCCTACTGAGTATAGTATATACTCACCCTATCCTTAACATTTTTCAGGATAGTTCCACTCATAAATAGAAGACGTCTCAGGAGATATTCGTGCTACGAGCAAGTGAATGAAAAAGGAGACAGTTATACATGTAAGTAAACTCTCAACCCTTTGGACATGTATTTGTATTTAATTACAGTTGGGCTGTGTGCTGTGACTGGATAGATCTGGGAAAAAACACTTATGATTTCTAAAGCTTTTCAAAAACTACCTTGGTTGTTGTGAAAGCAAATGACACTCGAGGTTTTCAAAATGAGTTTAAAACGAAAAAGGTTTTCCGCTGCATTGCATGGTTTTTATAAAATGGTTTTCAAATAGGGATGCATCCCACCTTAGGAGATTAGATATTGCATTTAAAAATTCATGAGAAAACCCAGGTCGTCACAGTTTTGCAGGCTAAATCCGTTTTTTAATAAAAATTATATTTTTGCCCCTAAACTTCAAAGGGCCATAACTTGCTCATTTTAACTCTGTTTTGGGTGATTTTGGTCTTGTTGGATTCCTTTTTCCAAGACACGCACCTAATGGTACCATTTTCAATACCAAATTTCTGGGTTCAGTCAAGGTGAATAGTGAAATGACCAAAATGCCCTTATCTTCAAAAACTGAACTTTTCATTGCTAACTTGGGATTTTAATATTACAAAATTGGAGTCATTACACCTTGCTAGGTGTCAAGAAAATAACTTAGTATTAAATTGGGAGAAATTTGATTTCATGGTACAAAATGACATTGTGTTTAAGCCATATCATATCACATAAAGGCATAGAAGTAGACAAACCCAAAGTGGATTTAATCTCTAAGCTTCCTCTTCCAAGGATGATAATGAAAATCCACTTTTGTTTTAGGGCTTGCTAATTTTTATGGATGATTCATCAAGTACTTTAGTAGAATTGCAAGCTCCTACGTAATACTTATGAAGGGCACAACTTTTGACTTTGATGAAAATTGTATTAAAGCATTTAACGACCTAAAGGCTAAATTAACTTTTACACCTATTATTTGACTACCAAATTGGAGTGTACCATTAGAAATATTGTGTTGATGCTTTAGATTACACGATCAGTGTTGTGTTGGGGCAGTGTATGGACGAAGTCCCCCATGTGGTGTATTATGTTAGTAAGACACTCAACAATGCCTAACTCAATTACTCAATTGTTTTTGTCCTAGATAATTTTAGATCTTTCTTGCTAGGATTTGAGGCCATTGTCTATTTGGACCACATAGCATTGAAATACCTTCTTTCTAAGAAGGATGCTAAACCTAGGCTGATCAGATAGATACTTCTGGTATAGGAGTTTGATTTGAAAAGTTAGGATAAGAAATATTTCAAAAATATTGTAGTAAACCACTTGTCTAGGTTAATTGTGAGTCTATTAGTAAGAATGTGGCTGTAACAAAAACATTTGTAGATGAACAATTATTGGACAATTCCAAGTTTCCTTGTTTTGCATATATTGTTAATTATCCTATCGCATGTCAAATGCCTAATCATTCGTCAAAATAAGACGTGAAAAGATTCATTGCTATGGTAAAACACTTTACATGGGATGATTCATACTTTTTTAAGTATTATCCTGATCAGGTGATACGAAGATGCATAGCAGATAATGAACATCATAAAATCATTTTCTTTTCTTATGACATGCATGAGGGGCCATTTTAGTTCTAGAAAGACAACTACAATGATTTTGTAGTGTGTCATTTATTGGCCCACTATTTGTAGGGAATCGCATTCTTACTTCTGTAATACCCCAGGTTCCAACAGTATGTATATTGTGTGCTTTGGTCAAAGCCTTGAGGTTTTGCTCTTCTCCATCAGGAAAATGTGTTTGAATTGAGAGAGATACCCAGGCCTTATAACTAGCCCAGCTCCCTCTCCTCAGGTAATGTGGGACTAACTCTCATGGTACCTTCCCATCTGCGATCAGCTTACCCAAGGCTGCCTGCAGCATATGGCCCCATATACCCCCTTAGGGAACATGTGTCTTGAAGAGATTTAGCTAGCCCACATCCCAAGGGGAACTGGCATTAAAACTAATTGTAACACCCTGGGTTCCAATAGTACATATATTGATTGCTTTAGTTAAAGCCTAACGATTTTGTTTTGCCTTATAAGGAAAGCACTTATGCAATGAAACTGATAGCAAGGTCTTATAACTAACTCAACTCCCTCTCCTTGGTAGATGTGGCACTAAATCTCAAGGTCTTTTCCCAATTGGGATCAATTTACGCAAGGCTGCCTCTAGCACTTAGCCCCAATGTAACAACCTTAACTTTTTAAATTGCATTTTTGTATAACTTTTGAGTTTTTTTTATAATAAATTTCAAATTTGGACTTTCATGTTTTGTGTTTTAGGGAATTGATGTTTTGAAGGACACCTTATTGACACCCCAAAATTTTAATAATTGGATTGCACTCAGAAAAGCAATTTCAATGACACTAGGTACTTTGGAATCAAAGTTGGGATGAAGAAGTTATAACACAATGAGTATGAGCGACAATTAGGTAATTTTACTTGGTGGGTCTAGTAAAAAAACTAAAACAAATCATTTAAGAAAAGGGAGGAGGCATTTTGATAATGGCACCCCCTCGAAACAAAACTCGATGAATTTTCCCCTTCGCTCTTTTATCTCTACTTCCTATCAACTTTTTAAAGACTAATAACACCTCCACCACTGGTCAATGAGGCGTCTCCACCGATTGACCACCCCGCTTCCTTGTTCTCACCTTTCCCTTCTCTAGTGTGACTAGATTGGAACACATCCTACATTTTGCCATTTCCCTTTCTTCCTTTTCTTACTTATTCTCTCCAATTTAATTAGGAACGATGATTGAAGTGGAGCCATGGTCATTGCCATTTCCCTCTCCTTCTCCTCCTATTTCTCCCCTTCTAAAGACCTCACATCGACCACCTACAATAGTCAACTAACATTGCTTTAAGCACTTCCTACGTGGCCTATGCCATGTAGGAGTTCAATATGGAAATTTAGGATAAGAAATATTTTGAAAATGTTGTAGTAAACCACTTGTCCAGGTTAATTATGGAGTCTATTATCAAGAATGTGCTTGTAACACAAACATTTTTAGATGAACAATTGTTGGACAATTCCAAGTTTCCTTGCTATGCATATATTGTTAATTATCTTGCCACATGCTAAATGCCTAATCATTGGTCAAAATAAGCCATGAAAAGATTCATTGATGTGGCAAAACACTTTGCATGGGATGATTCATACTCTTTTAAGTACTATCCTAATCATGTGATAAGGAGATGCATTCCTGATAATGAACATCATAAAATAATTTTCTTTTCTTGTGACATGCATGAGGGGCCATTCTAGTTTTAGAAAGACAGCTACAAAAATTTTGCAGTGTGGTTGTTATTGGCCCACTATTTTTAGGAAATCACATGCTTACTGATGTAATTCCCTAGGTCCCAACAGTACATATATTGTACGCTTTAACCGAAGCCTCACGGTTTTTCTCTTCTCCATAGGAAAAATGTGTTTGAACTGAGAGGGATGCCTAGGTCTTATAACTAGCCTAGCTCCCTCTCCCTGGGTGATGTGGGATTAACTCTCATGGTCCCTTCCCATCTGTGATCAGCCTAACCATGGCTACCAGCAGCATATGGCCCCATATACCCCCGTAGGGAACATGCATCCTAAAGTGACCACTATATCCAGCAGTGTGTAGCTAGCCCACATCGAAGTAGAATCGGTATTTAAACTAATTGTAACACCTTGGGTCCCAATAGTACATTTATTGACCACTTAGTTGAAGCCTAACAATTTTTCTCTATCTTGTAGGCAAAATATGTATGCACTAAGATGAATACCAAGGTATTATAACTAACCCATCTCCCTCTCCCCGAGAGATGCGGGATTAACTCTCAACGTCCTTTCCCAACTAGGATCTACTTACACAGGGATGCCTCTAGCACTTGGCCCTAATGTAACAACCTTAATTTTTTAAATTGCATTTTTATATAATTTTTGAGTTTTTTGATGAATAAAATTCAAATTTGGACTTTCATGTTTTGTATTTTAGGGAATTCATGTTTTGGAGGACGCCTAATTGACCCCCAAAAATCTTAATAATTGGATTACACTTAGAAAAACAATTTCAATGACACTAAGTACTTTGGAATCAGAGTTCGGATGAAGAAGTTATGACACAATGAATATGAGGGACAATTAGGTAATTTTTCTTCGTAGGTCCATTAAAAAAAGCTAAAACAAATCATTTTAGAAAATGGAGGGGCCATTTTGATAATGGCACCCCCCTTTGGAACAAAACTTGATGAATTTTCCCTCAGACATTGCAGTGTAAGAAATGGAGATCCGAATGCAATAGTGTTGTACAACCATGATCATGTAGATTCATGACCATCCAATGGCAATCCATCACTCTTAGCAATCCCTTAGACAGGGATTAACACCATTGCAGAGTAAGCAAGGGTGAAAGATTGAATAGTCAAATATTAACTGCTAATGAACAAGTTGATTTGATGGTTTTGAAGCTAGTGAAATGGTAAACGTCACACCAAGTAGGTGGAATTAAGATTGCTATATTTTTAAATATTTTAGCATTCTGACTTTATAATGTTTCATTATAATATGTGATGAATGAATTCAAATATGCATGATGTGTTTTAAATGAAAATTTACGTATTCATACAAAAATACATTTTACATGCTATTTATCTTGTAAGGAAGATCTACAAGATTGTTTACCAGTATTTACGTATATGAATACCCATAATTAAGTATGTGTTTTATGTAAATTTATTTTAGAGGGCATTAATAAAGTTTGATGATTTATTTTGAGCACTTTGCCATGAGATTTTAGTGTGAAAGATTATGGTCTATGCGACCACAGGTATAGTTAAAATTAGGAGACTCATGAGAGTTGGTCCTAGCTCATGTACAGAGTATGTTGCTTTGATATAGTTAAAATTAGGTGACTCGTAAGAGTTGGTCTTGGCATATCTAAAGATTGTGGTCTATGTAACCACATATAGAATTAAAATTAGGCATCTTATAATAGTTTGTCTTGGCCCATCTAAAGATTGTGGTCTATATGACCACAAATACAATTAAAATTAGGTGAACTTGGTAAGTTGGTCTACCCCATGTATAGTCTATATTATATTGCTATGGTTAAAATTAGTAACTCACAAGAGGTGATCCTCGCCCATTTACACATTTTTTCTTTGTTGATATAGGTCAAATTGAGTGATTTGTGAGAGTTGGTTTGGCTTGTCTACCAACTTTGATTCATAAATACAGGCAACTCGTGAGAGTTGGTCTTAGCATGTCACAAATACTTATTTACTAATAAGGCTAAAATCAAGCTACTTTTTAGGGTTGGCCTAGCCTGAGGTGATTTATAAGAACCCCATTGTTCTACTAATGAGAGTAGTCAATGAGGGTGGGTGCAGTGTGGCACTATTAAGCTTCTAGGTGCTAAGGATTTTGATGTATTAAGATTATTTGTCTTATATGGTTCCTCAATGGATTTTTTAAGGATTTGTGTTGGGCATTTGGAATTGAGATTTAACAGCATTGTCTTGATGACAATTTGATGTTTTTTGGAAATTTCAATATGTTTTGAGTATTCTCATGGAGATGAGAATTTGATATAGAATGTGGTTTTGTGATTTAAATGAAACGTATCGACATTGATGCATTTAGTTGTCATAGCTCCATTATACATACTAAAATCCAATTCTGATTGGATTTTAGTATATGAATGTGTTCAGAGTCTATAGTATTTGATATTTATTAATGATTAATTAAAATATGGAAGACATGTATCTTGGGGACATGTATTTATATGTATTTCTAAATTCTCAAAACTTTGTTTTAGATTTGTGTTATGATCTAATGAGATTGAGGTTGGTTCTTACCAAACATTAGGATTAATATTGAATAGTTTTAACATGAAATGTATGTTTTGTAAATTTATATAATTGATATGAGCATATTGATTTTGCTTGGATATGAAGTATTGTTAAAAGCAGTGATTTTTGTAAATCACAAATAATAATTTATTGTGTATGGAACATGTTTCACCTACACAAACACCTACTTATTGAGATATTGTATTTGTTTATAATATCTCAGATTTGACAAAATAGAATAGAAGAAGGAAAGCAAAAGATAGAAGGAGTTGCAAAAAGGATCAGCAATAGTGACACCAAAGAAAGTATAAGAACATGTGAATGTTAATTTTAGAATTGATATATTAGATCCTCATATTATGACTTATAATTTTTGGATATGTGGATGTGTATGAGAAATGTATGGAATGATGGCTATGACTTGATAGATTCTGCCTATGATAAAACTTATTTTCAAATTATCTTCTTAAAATTAAAAATGTGTTCTTTTTCAAATGTGTGACATATTTGGATAGAATCAAATGGAGATAGAGTCTCCTTTATTGTTTACTTATATGATTTGATGCCTGTCAGGGATACTGCGTCTCACGCAAAAAAATGCACAATATCTAAGAAATAAAGGAAACTCTATTAGATTTTTGGTAAAAATGAGATTATCGTTTTATCATTTGATCCCTATTTGTAAAGTAATAAGGACACTTAAGGTTTTTGTAAAAATATTTTCATCCAAAAAATGTTCTGCTATTTGTTTTCAGAAAGGAATTTTTTACTAGAGGCCTTGCTTTTCAAAAATGACTGAGAAAAAGTCATTAAAAATTATGCTATCACAGGTGGTATCAAAACATAGTTTTATCAACTCACAACCAATCCTACCTATCCAAAAGTCATATACAACCAACAAGAGAGAGTTGGTCAACCAAGTATGATTTATAGAGATTACTCATAGAGAGATTGATGTTGTAATTGAATTGTAAGTTGTTCAAGAGGATAGACTTAGATCTATTAATCTTTCCATTAGGAGCTTATGATGAGCTTGAACACTTGTGAAACATTTGAGCATGGAGAAAAGCATGGATGACATGAGGAGTTTGAATGAATGAATAAATTTGTAGGGTTCCTACATGAATACTCAATTGGACAATTAGTGTATATATATATATATATATATATATATATATATATAGAGAGAGAGAGAGAGAGAGAGAGAGAGAGAGAGAGAGAGAGAGAGAGAGAGACATTGAAAGGAAAATATAGATTTTCTACCTTGGGTGAAGATATTTATTATGCATGATTCAATTGTGAATTGTTGACCATAATTATATGGCATAAAATGTATGAGGAGTTACACTAGGAGTAAATGATTCAAAAAGCATCTCTAACTAATATGATTGACCTTAAAGACTAACAAAGTATGTGGATAATGATAAAAACAAATAGATTTCAGATAATTGGGAGCGATATGAATTGAAGGATGATACTTTTGTGACATTATGTTATTTATTTAAGTAAAATGAGTAGGAGAACAAAGTTTCTTCACCTAAATAAGATATCCAAGTTGGACTGAACATTGATGAAGAGGATGGTAATAGAGAAAATGTGATGCTTAACTCTTTGAAATAAAGAGTACATGAATGAAGTTAATTGAAATGCTCTAGTGGGAAACTAGAGGGCAAATAGAACATAGTAACAATTTAGGAAAGTGGCCCACTTTAAAGGACTAGTTCCACACATGATTAAATAGTTCCTACAAGTTGGAAGGTAGACCATTTGAAGCACTTGTGCCCCTTATAAGGAGAATGTAGTTTTGAGTTTGAATTAGCAGCAATGTGGAAGTGCTCGAACTTATTTCAAGTTTGAAATTGCATATGGTAGACGACAAGTAAGTGTGCATGATGAAGATTTAGATGATATTACAAGAAACTACTAATTGAACAAGGAAGACTCATGTCTAAGTGGCATTCATAGATTATTAGTTGGTGATATTTTGGTAGGAGATTTAGATCCCTACACAGGAAGAATAGCTTCTAGGTTATGTAAAAGGTAGCAATGTTGATAGTTATGTTTAGAAGGCTTGTTTTGACAAGCCTCTATTGAGGTATAGAATGTAGGAGGCTAATGTCACCGAGCAAGTTTGGTTGTATGCTTGGCAAGAGAATGACTTGGCTCAAAGGCAATGTACATTAAATTAAGGTCTTGGATTGAGTAATCAAGGTTGATTTTCATTTTGCTCTTTTTGGCTGTTAGGTTTAGCTACTGATCCATGATGATTGAGTTCATTGGTGATAGAGAGATGCACTTTCTAACTTCATAAAGTGAACTATGCTTGGTCAAATTCTTTTGTATCATATTGCCCATTATGGCAGGTCTTATTGATAGTCCTGTCAATCCTTTGTGAAGTTCACCATTGAATTTCCCTACTAACATATAGATCTTTGTACATAAACTTGGATGACTATTATCACACCAAGGTTCATATGGGTGACTTAATGAATGACTGATATTACTTTATACCTCTTATGAGAAGAGACTGTATGCCAAAATAAAAATAGAAAATGATCCCAACATATGGGTGCATGTAAAATGTTACTTTATGATATTAGAGGATTTCATTTCATGAATCGCGAGAAATTAGAAATGGCATTGATGACTTGTGTATGAGTATAGCTATAGCTTGAGTACAGACTATGTAGTGACTAATTGCACATGATTCTTGTGATGTTGGAAGAATATTATGAAAATATCATTAATGAAAGATTGATCACTGCTCTAAGTAAGAGTATTTGATATATGATCCATATTCAACCCTAAACCATGAAGTCAAGCTAATTATTGAATTATATGAAGTCTAGTCCATACAAAGATATGAGTTATGATTAAATGAGCGTACTTACAAATTTGATTATTCTTAGAGTTCTTTTCATATGCATGAAATTATCAAAGCATGGATTGGATGGTACAATGACATATAGAGATAATTTGTGAAACAACATTGATGTTTCAACAAATTAAGATGAGTAATAGAGTATGCAATGGAAGCAACTCTTTATAGCTCAAACACAATATGAAAAGCTATGCTAGTAAGTGATGTAAGGGCTTAGAGTTTGAAGTTTGGAATCATCATTATTGGAGGTATGATGTGAAAAGAATTTTGAGGATGAAATTTCTTCAAGGGGGTAAGAATGTAATAACTACAATTTTTAAATTGTATTTTTGTATAATTTTTTAGTTATTTTTGAAGAAAATTTGAATTTGGACTTTTGTGTTTTGAGTTTTAGGGAATTGATGCTTTAAAGGACACCTAATTGACCACCCCAAAACCCAATAATTGGATTGTATTCAAAAAACCCATTCCAATGACAATAAGTATGTTGGAATCAAAGTTGGTATGAAGAACTTATGACCCTTTGAATATTAGGGAAAATTGGTAATTTTGTTTGGTGAACCCAATTCAAAAAAAAAAAAAAACCAGAAAAGGGAGGCACCAATTTGATAATGGCACCCCCTATAACAAAACCCAACAAATTTCCCCTTCACTCTTTTCTCTCTCCCTCCCACTAGCTTATCAAAGATTGGCAACACTCCCATTGTCAATCACTTAAGCATCATCATTGATCAACCACCCCACTCCCTTCTTCCTACTTTTCCCTTCTCCTATTGACCAGATTGGAATGTGACACGTGTTGTGCCATGTTCCAATTCTTCCTTTTCCTACCTATTCTCTCCAATTGAACAACTAATAGCAACCAGAGTGAAGCCATCAATCACCGCCAATTACCTCCACTTTTCCTTCTATTTCTCCCTTTCCTAGGACCTCATGTCAGACTCCTGCAATAGTTAGCCAATGTCACTTAAGGCACTGGGCTATGTGGCCCAAGCCCCATTGCTAGTGATGTGTGTTTTTTCTCTTTCCCTTGTCCACCTCTCCGTCCAACAAAGCTCACTCAAAACCCATTTTGTTTCTCCTTTCTTCCCTCCTCTATTTTTCCCCCATTGGTGCAATTGACTGGCACATTTGCCTAATCTGGCCAAGTACACTCAATTTTCCACCCCTCCAACCATGATATTTCCCTTTCTTTTCATCACCGATCATAGAACTTTGGTGACGGTGATTAGTCATAGGGTACTGTGTATATGTGGAAGAAAATGACTTGGATTTGTAGTCCAAGCCTCTCAACACATTCCTCTCAATGTCACAGACATAACCCCTTAAGCAATTCAACGATCAAGGTTGATCTGACAAGGAATCGAATGCAAAAGTATTGTATGGCCACGATCGCATAGATTCATGACTATCTGGCAACAATCAGACACTCTTAACAATTTGTTAAATAGGAATTAACGCAATTGTAAATTTGCAAATAATCAAGGGTAAAAGCTTGAACAATCAAATATTAACCACTGATCAACTTGAGGATTTGATGGTTTTGAAGCTAGAGGAATGGGTAAACGTCACACTAGGTGGGTGGAATTAAGATTGCCATGTTTTTCAGAATATTTACATTTTGATTTTATAATAAGTTTCATTATAATTTGCTATGAATGAAGTTAAATATGTATGCTTCGTTTGGAATGAAAATTTAAGTATTCATGCAAAGATAAAAGTTATTTACTAATTATCTTATAAGGTAGGTCTATAAGATTGTTTTGCGGCACTTGAGTATATATGATTGCCCATAACTATGTATGTGTTTTTTATAAATTTATTTTAGATGATATTAATAAAGTTTGATGATTTATTTTGAGTATTTCTCCATGAGATTTCATTATTAAAGATTGTGGTCTTAGTGACCATAGATACAGTTAAAATGAGACGACTCGTAAGAGTTGGTCTTGGCCCATGTACAAACTATGTTATTTTGATATGGATAAAATTAGGTGACTCGTAAGATATGGTCCTAGCCCATCTAAAGGCTTTGGTCTATGTGACCATAGATATGATTAAAATCAAGTGACTAGTAAGATTTGGTCTGAGCCATGTAAAGATTGTAGTCTATGTGATCACAGATATGGTTAAAATTAGGCAACTTGTGTAAGTTGGTTTGGCCCATGTATAGTTTGTATTATATTGATATGGTTGTAGGAGTTAGATTTGGACCATTTGCATAGTTTGCTTTGTTAATATAGCTAAAATTACATGACTTGTGAGTTTTGGTCTGGCTCGTCCACCAACTGTGATTCATAGATATAGGTGACTCGTGAGAGTTGATCCCAGCCTATCACAAATGTTGATATATTGATAAGGTTAAAATTAGGCTACTTGTCAAGGTTGACCTATCCTAGGGTAAGTTATAAGTCCCTCATTGTCCTACTAATGAAAATAGATGATGAGGATGGGTGTGGTGTGGCACTGGCAGGCTTCTGGCTGCTAAGGGTTTTGATGTATTTAGATTTTGTCTTATATGATTCCTCGATGGAGCTTTTGAGGATTTGAGTTGCGTGTTGGTCATTGAGATTTGGAAAGACTATTTTGGATGATTGTTTGATGTTTTATGCATATTTTGATATGTTTTGCGTTTTCTTTTAGAGTTGAGAATCTGATATAGAATGTTGTTTTGTGATTTAAATGAATTGTATTGACATTGACACATTAAGGTTTTATACCTCCACTTTACATACTATAATACAATTCTAATTGGATATTAGTATATGAAAGTGTTTAGAGTTTATAGTATTTGAGATTGATTTGTGAGTAATGGAAATCTAGATGACATGTATGTTTTGCATATGTATTTGTAAATTCTCAAAACCATGTTTCAGATTTGTATTATGATCTAATGAGATTGAGTTATGTTGGTGTTTTAAGTCTTAACTTGTAAGGACACGAATCAGTTATAGTAATTCATGTGAGGAGGTCAATTCCATGAGGAATTGCATGGATGTGTACTATGAGGATCTTCACTTAGATTAATTAGCCTAGCCAAAGATAGTGGGATTTTATGTCCTAACCAACTTGGAAACTTTCCTAAAACTCACTTTCTAAAAATAAAAATTCCTTAAATGAAAATTTTCTAATGTTATAACTTTCTAAATATGAAAACTTCCATAAAATGAAATTTAACAACTTTCCATGTCAAACTTGCTAAGCATGAAAAATTGGAAACTTACTAAGTGATGAATAGAAAACCAAGGGAAACTCATGTAAGGAAACATGCAATGATCTAAACACAAACTAAATAATTACCACACTTAAGAAACTAGAACTTCGAACCATGAGTATAATTCTAGACTCATTTTCATGGAAGAAGTTGCTTTGCCTTGTAAGTTTAAACGCAAACCTTCTTACAACTTAAAATGCAATGCATGACAGGGAGTCATAAAAGGGAAAATTGCATGGAATAAATAGGTGGTGACAAATTAGTTCAAAAGACTAGCATATAGTAACATGTGCATGACACCTAGAGTGATGCACATGTTCTTAAAGTGCTAGGATGCCATTCCTATGTATTCAAACAACTAAGTAACCATGAATTGAAATCATTAACCAATACCTTGAGATCTAATTACAATATGTTATCAATCATTCAATGAAAATTTTTCACATCTCTTTCAAAAACCACACACATATAACAAGTTTTATGCACATGGGATTTAAGTGTTTGTGAATGCTTGTTGCACTTAAATTAAGAGGTATTTAAATGAATAACCTACTGGAATCATATACTAAGAAGAATATAGTACAAAAATATTCATCAACCATCTTGAATCAATACTCAAATGCTTCAATCATTCAAGGGAAAAGATTACAAAGATGGTGTGCAACATTCTTAAAGTGAGCACACCATGCTCACATTATATCAACTTCAGAAGAAAACTCTCACTATAACCTCTAATCCCTCTTAGCCCAAGAAGCATGAAGATAAAAGAGGAAAATCTAACATGAAGCAAGCATGAACCATGAAAAATAATTAACAAGAAAAAAACTTGAAGGACAATGAATCAAGGACTTAAGAAAAATTAAGATGGAAAGAAACAACCATTCCAAAGGAGGAACTAACCTTGTAATTGAAGATCCAAGAACCCAAGGAAGCTACTTGCTTTGATGGCTTAAGAAGGGAAAATTATTAAAAGAAAATAAATTCCATTGAAGAGAAAATTAGGGAGATGATGAGAGGCATGGAAAAGGAAAGAACAAGGGGAGGAGTTTTGCATTGAAACTCCTTCCCTGAATGAATTCCACATTTAAATGCTCAATATCTTATATGGGTTTACTCTTTCCTCTTTTGATAATATCTAATCTTGCAATGAACAAGTAAAAAGTCACAAGTGGAGATGAGGTAAGCTGGTGAGGTAGGATGCTCCTATTTCTTAGGAGTTGGGCATCTTCACTCTTCCATCATGATGTTTCACATGGAGAGCCCTAAAAATTGAATGTGATGGTTAGATGAGAGGGGAGTGTATGGATAGGATTGGTGGCTGCCTAAGGTTTCTTTAGAATGGACTATGATGGAAAGTTAAGATAAAGAAAGGAGGAGATAATGGAAAATATTTTTAGTTGGTTAAAGAGGAAAGTGAATAAAGTATGAGGTGGAGAGGGTGAGGTGGCAACATGAGGATGGCTAACCATTAGTGGGAGGCACCATTCTCCTAAGAAATAGGTGTCTCCCTCTTTAGGTTCAACATGAAACACCTATATACATGAGAAGGCTATGGAGATAAAAGATAGGGATAAGGGTGATGTGGCATGGGAAGAGATTGGTTTGGGTTAAGAAAGTGCAATGCAAGGTGATAGGAAAGAGAAGATGAGATAGAAAGGATATCTACAAAGTAGGATTGGGATTGACATTTAAGGAAGTGAAATTCATGGTGATCTTTGGTGGTCATGTGGAAAGTGGGAAGAAATGGAAAACTAGTAAAAATAAAGAGGTATATTCCTATTGGACCACCTACTACATTATCCAAGTGGATTTTACCTTAATATCTTTAAAATATCCCTTAGAATTCCATAGATAATACTTTTAATTTTCCTTCAGTCATAGCCATCCATATAGCTTAGCTCATGTCACTTGATAGCTAGCTTTGAGAGCTCCATTGGCTTGATGGCTCAATTCCTTGTCACCTTCTTCATGGATTAAATATGGTTAGGTGGCTTAAGAGAATCCCATGCAAAGGTGGTGGACTTTGCTTGGCTTGTGCATGGGGCCACTTTGGCCATCCTTGACTCCTTCCATTCCATCTTCAAGCAATCGTAAGATGATCTGAATCCTTGATCTCATGTTGAAGTGATGACTTTGAGGCTTTGACTTGATCTTTTGATCTTGATCTTCAATTTTCATCTTGATCGATCTCAGCAATTTCTTACTGAAAGTGAAACACTTTAATTAAATCCTAGAAATTTTATTATTATTCACATGCTTACCTTGGATTAGCCTCCAAACCTATAAAATATTAGATTTTTGAGTCATTAGGCCAGAAATGCGAGTGTTACAAATTTTGGCAAAAACCCTAATTTACCCCTTAAGTTATAGCACATGGGTAACTAATTGGGTGGTTCTTATGTCAAATTAAACACTTATCATACCCCCTAACTAGCATTTTACTAGTCCAAGGCAAAACATGTGAAAAACTATTTTACAAAAACTAATAGAAGGTGCCCACTTTCGTAAGTACTCACCATTGCATTTAGCACATGCAACAAGTCCTTGAACCCCCAAGTTACCCTTAGCAGACGAGTTAGGACTCACGATGGTTGTAGTGAATATACTCACAAAATTCCCTACGGTTGAGTCCCCTATTTTATCTTAGAGAATCCTCATTCATTGGCGCTCTACCAGTTTTTCACAACTTAACGGAGATGACTGACAATTCTACAAATTATACGCATACTAAAGACATTTTATTTTACTTATTTCTTGAAGTGTAAGCATGTGTACAACTACACAAGTCATAACTTCTAATTAGATATGCTTAAAATCCATTGGAAATATGTTTCAACCTTAAATTCTCATAGGTATACTCTTAAGAGTGAAGCTCTCAAATAAGGGTTGAACATATTCCTCTCATTATGTAACTTGATCCAACATAGCTAATATTTCCCATAAAATTTTTAAGTCCTAACGAGACAACGGAAAGTGATCCCTAAGAGTGGATGTTATCACAAATAATGGTAGGGGTAATTTACCTTAATTCATTATTTTTATATTCTCTTTAAAGCTAGGTTCCACCTAAGATCCACAAATTTTTAAATGGAACAAAATGTAGGCTAGGGACAGGTTCAGAGGAAAAAGGTATGAGGGTTTCAAAGGTTAAAAATTGAGTAGAGATCCTCTTTTGATCATTGGACAATTGTTTTCTTTGACTGAAGTGAATATCCTTTGTAGTCTTATCATTATCTTTCAAATTTTCTCCTATATTTTTTTATATTTCTTTCTTTTCACTTTTCTTTTTCTTTTGATTTTCACTTCTTTAATTTTTTTTCCTTTTTTTTACTAACTCTACTTATTTTGAAAATGGATAATGGATGTTTATTTCTTAGTTTTTCTGAGTTAAGGTAATTGAGGTTAAGAAAGAAGGGCTTAATAATAGGCTCAAGGGCCAACTAGTATTATAATATAGTAGGTGGGTTCTATGACTCTGAGTTAAACAAGGATGGCTCATATCATTCTCTTGGTTTCTTAAAGCCCATCAGAGTAAATAAATTTTCTAGAAAAAAGTTATTGCTCATATTTATTCTTAGTAGTTAACCAAAAAAAGGATAACAAGATCACACTAAATTCTATACGCTAAAGAAAATGTAAAATTATTATAACTCTATAAAAAAAGATAGTCTTTAAAATTTACTAGGTTATAGGACTCCATTAATTTTCTTTAGGGTCTCTAAGTCATACCTCTCTATTAGTCTTGATTATTTGCTGTGTCTAATTTTTTTTTCAAAATTAACCTTCATAAAATGCTTCAACAAATGAATGATATACAAAACTAGCCATATATACTTCCATTAAGATGTTAAAATAGTATAATTACTAAGTTCCAAAAATCTAGTGCTCATCCATAGTAGGGGAACTCTACCTCAAATATATTTTTTTTAATTCAAGAAATTCAAAATCTACTCCCCCAAACTAGAATGAAACATTGTCCTAAATGTTTGAAAATGTAGGACCCTATATGAACATGGAAAGATGTAGAAGACTCAAATTTTAAAAACATCTGGGTTGCCTCCTAGGGAACGTTAGGTTTTACTTCTTTAGCTAGACATAATGATGAGAGCAAAGACAATGATCTATAATGTTTCCTGGAGTATTCTAAGGTGGGTCATGATAATGCAGTGCCTCTAATAATGTCTTTTCAATTTCAGGGTTGATCAATTCTACGAAAGGCTTTGACCTCTAATGATTAACCTTTAGGATCTCACCATCCTTCTCAAACTTGATGGCCCATGAGGATATACTTTCTGTACTATATAAGGTCTAGTCCAGTAAGATTTGAGTTGCTTGTAAAGAGATGGAATATTGAATTACATAACAAGACCTTTTGTCTAGGCGTTAAGGATTTCTTTAAGACTTGTCGATCATGGTTAACCTTCATTTGGTCTTTGTATAGTTATGAGGAGTCATATGCATCCTTTCTCATTTCATCCAACTCATTGAGTTGGAGTTTTGGTGGGTCCCAGTAGCATCTAATTCAAAATTGAGATTTTTGATAGCCTAATATGCCTTGTGTTCTAGCTCTATTGGTAAGTGACATGCCTTTACATAGACCAGGCAATAGGATGACATGCTTATTGGGGTTTTATATGTAGTGCGGTGAGCCCATAAAGTGTTGTTGAGTCTCACAAACCAGTCTAAGCTACTTGGATTGATTGTCTTCTCTAAAATTCACTTATTTTCCCTATTTGATGCATCTATTTGTCCACTAGTCTAAGGGTGGTATGGGGTTGCTATCCTATGGTTGACACCATTCTTTTTCATTAAATTTTCAAACACTTTATTACAAAAGTGTTACCCCCATCACTAATTATGACTCATGGAGTTCCAGACCTTGTAAAAATATTTTTCTTTAAAAATTTTACCACTACCTTATAGTCATTAGTTTTGTAGGGTACAACCTCCACCCACTTGGACACCTAGTCCACTCCCACTAGGATGTATAAATTCCCAAAAGAATTAGGAAAGGGTCCCATAAAAGGTATGCCCCAAACATCAAATGGCTCTAACACAAGGATTGGGTTTAAAGGCATCATATGTCTCCTCCCTAGACTTCCTAACAATTGGCACCTTGCACACATTGTGTAGTAAGCATGTGAATCTCTATAGATGGTCGGCCAACAAAATCACAGTACAAAAGTTTTGTAGCTATCTTTCTAGAGCTAAAATGATCCCCACATGCATGATCATGATAGAAGGAGATGATCTTATTGTGCTCACTATTTGGTATGCATATCCTAATCACTTGATCAGGAAAGTACTTAATTAAATATGGATCATCCTAGGTAAAGTATTTAACCTCTATCAAATGTTTCTTGCTATCTTTTTTGGTCAATGATTGGACATTTATTGTGTAATAAGATAATTTACTATGTCTCCATAAGAAGGTAATTGGGAAGTGTGCATTAGTTGTTCATCCAAAAAGGAGTCAATTCTAGGAACATTATTGCTAATATGCTCCACCACTAATCTAGATAAGTGGTCTGTTATGACATTTTTGGAACCATTCTTGTCCCAAATTTCTAAGTCAAATTCCTCTAGTAAAAGTATCCAATAGATTAACCTAGGTTTCACATTCGTTATAGGAAAGTGATACCTTAGAGCCCCATGATCCAAGTACACTATGACTTTAGATCCTAACAAGTAAGATCTAAACTTATCCAAAGCAAACACGATAGCCAAAAACTCTTTTTCTGTGTTTGAATAATTGAGTTGGACATCATTCAGTGTTTTACTAGAATAGTATATTTCATGGGGAAGTTTATCTATGCATTGCCCTACAACAGCTCCAATTGTATAGTTCTACATGTCACAATTATCTAAAATGGTGTGGTCCAATTAGGTGGTTGAATAATGGGTGCAGAGGCCAACTCAGCCTTTAGCTATTCAAATGCTTTCCTACATTCCTCATTGACATCAAAGGTAGCTTTCAATGTTAGTAAATTACAAAGGGGCTTGGCACTTTTGATAAAGTCCTTGATGAATCTTTGGTAGAATCTAACATGTCTTAGAAAAGAGTAGATTTCTTTTATCATCTATGGTGGAAGAAGGTTGACTATTAAATCCAAATTTTAGCATTATCTCCCTCTACCCCATTATGTTATATAATGTGAGTAAAGACTATACCACTTTGTACCATAAATGGCACTTTTCTTAGTTTAATGCCATGTTTTTCTCTTGATACCTAGTAGGAAATAACTTCAAATGGTGTAGACCCTCATCAAAAGAAGAACCAAACACCTCAAGAAACCTTTTTGCTATATAAAAAAAGATGCTCAACATACACCTTCGGAAAGTGGTTGGAGCATTACAAATCTCAAAGGGCATATGTTGGTAAGCAAAGGTCCCAAAAGGGTAGGAGAAGGTGGTCTTCTCTTGATCCTTGGGTGATATAGGAATCCAATTATAACTAGAATATCCATCTAGAAAAGAATAATAACTATGTCTGACCAACCTCTCAAGCATTTGCTCAATAAAAGGTAAAGTGGTCTTTCCTCGTGACTGCATTCAATTTTCGATGTAATGTAGATTCTCTATCTGGTGGTCATGTGGGTGGGTACCAACTCATTGTCCTCATTCTTGACTATCGTTGCCCAAATCTCTTGAGTACAACTTGACTAGGGCTGACCCAAGTGCTATTAGAGATTAGGTATATGATGCTAATATTTAGAAGCTTAAGGACTTCATCTCCAGCTACGTCCTTAGTGTGGAGATTGTATCATCTTTGAGTTTCCCTAGAGGGTTTACCAATTTCTTCTAGGTGTATCCTATGCATGCAGACAACTAGATTAATCCCTTTGATATCTGCTATGGTCAGCCTTAGGGCAGTATTATGTTCCCTAAGAACATTAAGTAATTTTCCATCTCGTTCCTTGTCCAGATCTAATGTTATTATAATAGGTAAGGTTTCATTTGGTCCTAAATAAGAATACTTGAGGTTGTTAGGCAAGGTTTTTAAGGATATAGATAGTGGTTGCTTTATAGAGGGTATGGGGAGTGACCTTGAAGGATGGAGTGGCTCCATAAAAGGGCCCCACTTGGTGGTATCCATGATTGGAGCATCCTTTAAAACATTGTTACCTCCTCAATAGACTTGTCTAATTCAAAATCTCCATTAAAATGCATGAGACAAGAATTTAGCGTCTCAAAGAAGGAAGATGGTGGATGAACGTCATGAATTAGACTCTCATTCAAATTCATTTCACCTAAATCATCGAGATTTAAATGTTGTTGGTTAATGATAAAGACATTAAGCATAACTTTCATGTTTTCAAATGACTATATCATTATACCATTCCTATAATTAATAATGGCATTGGACATCACTAAGAATGGATGTCCAAGTATAACTGGAATCTGATTCCTTGGATAAGATACATGCTGGGTGTCTAGTATAATGAAATCGACCATGTAATAAAACTAGTCCAGCTATATCAGCACATCTCCAACCAAACCAAGGGATATCTCCATTGATCTATCTCCTAATTACAACATGGTAGTGGTTGGTTTCATCTCACTAAGCCTAAGTTGCTTGTAGACAGAGTATGGAAACAAGTTAACACTTGCCCCAAGGTCAAGTAGTGCCCTTCTATGACACTATCTCCAATAATGCAAGAAATTGTAGGACACCCTGGGTCTCTCAACTTGGGTGGGGACTTGTGTTGAATCACAAAGCTCACCTACTTAGTGAGAAAAGCTTTTTTCTCTACATATAGCTTTCTCTTGCTAGTGCAAAGCTCTTTCAAAAACTTGGTGTAGGCAGGGACATGTTTTTTTGCATTGAGCAGTGAAATATTAATTTGGACAAGTTTAAATACATCCATGAGCTTGTTGATCTTTGTACCCTTTCTAGCCTTGTTCAATAACTAAGAAAACGAGGCTTTGTGCTCATAGGGTGCCTACATTATAGGTTCCACTAGAGATTTCTGTCTTTTCTCTTTCTCCTTTGATGTGGTTGCCTCATTTTCCTCTTTAGCTTGCCCTACTTTGTTGTCAACTTAACAACCACTCCTAAGGGTGGCTATAAACTTGAGAAGTCGATCCCATCATAAATTGGCCCTTAAAGTTAGGGATGAGCTAACCAGGGAACTGACCCTTTCCTCTATCTTGTAATGTAGCTGATAGTTGGCTTGCCTGCATCTCTAACTTGGCTATGGCTTGAGAGTTGACATGGGATGAATGTCAACTATCATTTTTGTAATTAGTGTAGAGCCTTATTAGTGTCTTCATTTTGCTATAAAGATTTTTTAATAAGGGCCTGATTGTTTTCCTTAAAAGATGGTTTCTTTACTGCTGAGGTTGTTGGAAGTCAGATGACTACCAAGGAACTATTGCTCTAAGAAATTTTTGGTCAGGGGATTCACATAGGGTCCCCCTTGGTAGTTTTTCTTCGACTAGGAAAATTTGGAAGCCTAGCCTATGCAAGATTATAGGTCTTAGAATACAAGTTGTTGTTAGGATTGCAATATGCATCTAATGCATTTGCTTGTTCAACAAGATAGTCATTAAATGCTCTATTTAATGGACAAGATATGGTCATGTGGGCTTGGCTAGAACAGAGAGCATGTACCTCTTAAGGAAGCTTAATAGATGTAGCAACCATGAGGGACTAAAACATAGCTTCAAATTTGTTTGCTCTCCCATCATGCTTATACATTCTTTCCAATACAAAGTAAAGCTTATGGGATAGATTTATATACACCCTAATCTCATATAGACCACCTTTCTTTAGAAGCTGGTTGTTCCTCTCTCCTCTATTTGAATAATCCCATTGCTTGGAATCATTTGCTAATGTCTAAAGGAACTGCCAAGCCTCTCTCTCATCTTTTAACATGAAGGCCACTCCACTCGTGACACCTACTGCCATTTCTTAAATCCATGATGTCGACATTTTTTGTATTAGTTTATTCCACCATTCCCAACATTTGTAATACTGTTCATTATCCCTTTTTTGGAAATTTATAATTTCCTGACAAAGGGAATTTGTTTGGTGAACAGGGAACAACTTGTTTAAAAACTTCCTAAGCAATTGGTCCCATGTATTTATGGAACCTACATCCAAGGAATTTAGCCATGAATTGGCTTTATCATTGACTAAGAACTAGAATAAACTATGCCTAATAGCATCGTCCAAAAAGTTTTAGAACTAAAATGTGACACAAATATCAAGGAACTCCTTGTTATGTAAGTAAGGGTCTTCTCGCTCTTGACCATAAAAGGTGGGCAGTAACTATATGACTTTCATTTTTAACTCAAAGTTGTTTGAATTTGTTAGGGGTAGAGCTTTGCAAGATGGGGTGTTGAGCTAGAGTGGCGCATAAAAATCTTTAATAGATTTGCACTTGACTTCTACTAGTGGTGTGGCCATGGCAATGGGAACCCAGTTTCATTCCCCTTGCCTAAGTTTGCTTCCAATCTCTGGCCAAAAGGTGCTAATTCTAAATTCTAAGATCAATACCCTTGCATGAACTACCGTAATTCCTAACTAAATGTTAGAATTATATGCTGACTCTAACCCTAAGTGATGCACAATCAAATCCTAGTATTTACTAATCGAGCAGTGTCTTAATTATCTTTTCTTATTGCATAGCTAGTAGCTTCTTATACCTAGTTCAAGACAGCTCTTCCTTTTATCCAGATTTGACTACTACTTACCAATTGGGTTACTGCTCTAAAGTTGTTAATACACTTCTTTTATTAGGAGGTTTTTAGACCTCAACTAACATTAATGGAAAGCTTCAAAAAATCACTTGGATTTTAAGACACCCACTTTAACCACAGTGCTCAGAAGCCACTGGGGTAACAATGGATTGCGTCCTTCTAAAAGGGTACTATGACCTGGATATGCTAAGTCTATTTCTACTTGATTTTAAATTAATGTTCAAAGGTTGGGATCACAACATACAAGGATATTGATTGATTCCTATGTGTGCTAAGGAGCTGACCATGAAATCCAGTCTTTATCTTATAAGGGTTCCTATGGGGCCCTTATTAACATTATGTTGCATTCCAACATAAAGCAGTAAACATGCAATGAAAAATAAAAGTAAAACTATTTCCTACCTATATGCTATTTAACAAAGGTTCATGAACCTTAGTAGACGAGAAACTATAACCATGCAACCTATGCTTTAGTTATAGCTGAGCTTAGGCTAGCTTTTGTTGAAATAGGTGCTTGAGCTAATGCAACAATCCTAAGTATTATGCAACATATCTCAATGCATGACCCTACTCAAACTATCTAATGTAGCTCGAATTCATGATATTTTTCTTCTAATCTAACTAAAAGGGCAGCCCTAGTGCACAAGCTCCCACCTATGTAGGGTCTGGAGGAGGGGAGGACCACAAGGCTCTATAGTACACAAGCTTACCTTGCATTCATGCAAGAGGCTATTTCCACACCTTGAACCCTTGACCTTAAGGCCACATGAAGACAACTTTAGAGTTGTGCCAAGGCTTCCCATCTTTTTTTACTAACCTAAGTATGGAAATCAAAATGTGGAAAGAAATTGTGCTGAAAGGACAAACATACAAAAATTGAAACTTTCCCAAAACATGCACTTTCTAAAAATAAAACTTTCCTAATTGAAAACTTTCCAATTTTATGACTTTCCTAAACTAAAAACTTATCTGAAGTGAAAACTTTCTACAAATGAAA
The DNA here is from genome assembly GCA_035236585.1 of Warburgia ugandensis. NCBI lineage: Eukaryota > Viridiplantae > Streptophyta > Magnoliopsida > Canellales > Canellaceae > Warburgia > Warburgia ugandensis. Next base: position 41,970,084 of record CP141133.1, read on the forward strand.
ATTAGTACTTCGCTAATTTAACATTCCTAAGCATGAAATTAAGCAACTATCCTAAGAAAGAATGCATTAAAAACCTACTTTTCTAATCACACAACTTATAAATAAAGTGATTAAACTCATGGAATGGGAAACTAAACAATAAGATGCAAACAATTAAACAACATCAACTTAACTAACTACTTTTCCTAACATGAATGAAAGTAACAACTTGGAACTTAATAACCAACAAACTATTCAAAACCCAAAGAATGCAATATTGCTTAACATTAATTAAGCAATCTAAAAATCTAGTTGGGTTTTTGAAAAATCAAGTAAACATAAAGTGAATGGTGCCAGAAATTAAACAAAACAAACCATGAAAAGAAATTCCAGCAGCATAGTAGTTGATTCATTCACTCAATAGAATACAAATGTCATGGAATTAATCAATTCTATTGTAAGAAAACATCTAAGAATGTGGACTATTAACTGCTGAACACTAACATGAATTGAAAACTCTAATAAACTTCATTTAATTACATTAATATCAAGTAACATATGGCTCCAATACATGTAATCCAAATCTGAAAATAAAATCCTATTACAATGAAGTCCACTTTATTTAATCCACTACAACTACAAGCTAATTCTTCTTCAATTGTTCCAACTATGAATCATGAATAAGCATGCTTGAAACTCAAGGGAAATTCTAATGAAATAGTAAGGCACAACTCAAAGGCAACTAATCATTCATTCAATAGAACATGAAAGTCATTGAATTAATCAATTCTAATGTAAGCAAACATCTATGAACGTGTGCTATTAACTGCTAGACACTAACATGAATTCAAAACTCCAATAAACTTCATTGAATTACATTAACATAAAGTAACATAATGCTCCAATACATGTAATTCAAATTAGAAAATAAAATCCTATTACAAGGAATTCCACTTGATCTTAATCCACCCACAACTACAAGCTAATTCTTCTTCAATTGTTCCAACTATCAATCATGAATGAGCATGCTTGAAACTCATGGGAAATTGTAATGGAATAACAAGGTACAACTCAAAGGAAACTAAAAGAACAAGGCTGGAACTCAAGGAAACTAAAAAGAGAACTCAAAGTTAATGGAAAGACAAGGGAAAAAATAGATTCAAGAGCTGTCACGTCAAAGAAAAACCAACCTTGAGTCTTAGTCTCAAAGGCATGAAAAAATAAAGGAAAGCAATGTCAAAACTAGCATGAAAAGAATTGAGATCAAACAAGAGAAGCAAAGGAAGCTAACCAACCTTTGAAAGGAGAATCAACCACTAAAAACCAAGTGAGGAACACTTGAAAACGTAGCCCACACACCTTGGGAGAGAGTAGCATACACCCAAAAGGAGAGAAAATCCAAGAAAAGCAATGGAAGCAGGAAGGAGAAGAAGAAGACGTCCTTTACGTATTGGAGGTGTCTTTTTCCTAAGAGGAAAAGGAGCCTCTTAACTTATGTTGTTACTGGTATTTTATAGTTTTTCTCCTACTTTTCCTAGCATTTTCTAATAATAAGTTGTGATGGGAATTGAAACATACAATTTTAGATCGCTAAGATGAGTGAGAAGCTAAGGTTTCTAAAGAGGAACAAGGTGAGTTGATGGCTGCCCTTTAGGAACTGAAGGAGGGGGAGGTGACTACCTTTTAGGAGGAGGCATCCCTCTTCAAAAAATAACGTGGAAATCCCTTAAAACAAAAAGTTAAGTGGGGTGATGAGGTTAGAGGGAGAGGGAGATAATGGGAAAAATGAAATTGGTGGGAAAGCATAAGAAAGAAAGATGAGGTGAGGTGAGGTGAGGAAATTTGATTGGCTATGTAATGACCCAGGTTTTTGTAACACATTTTGTAATACATTTTTCAAAGACAGGGCACCCTTAGTAGTAAAAAAATTTTGCAAAACAAAGCAGCAGAAATTCTTTTCTTTAAAACTTGTTTTGAAAAACCCAAGTCATCACTTCATACATAACAAATGTAGAATTTTGTACAAGATAAAATTCCATTGAAGGAATATACTTTTATTAAATTCCAGAATCCATCTAGTGGTTCACAATACAAGCTGAGTATCAGTATAATACTTATCCACATTACATAATCCAAATTTCAAACCTCACCATACGTTAAAAACTCTCAATATAGTACAATGCTCTCAAATAATAATAAAAATACATGTCTTCAAGGGATATACCCTGATCGATTATTCTTCCAAATCTGGTTAAGTCTTGAGCTCCTAATTCTTCTTCTTTGTTTTTGAGATATTGTAAACATTGAAACATTTATAATAACTTAGCAAGCTATGCTTGGTAGGGGATTCAAGAAGCATAATAATTTGACAGCATAATCTTAATACTTCACAATCCCGTAGTTCATAACATACTTATGAATCAATCTCTTTACTTTGTCATATATGTACATCCTTGCACATTCATATGATATATTGTGTATAGATATAGACATATGATCAAAACCATGAAAAATAGTTAATGTCTCAAAACATAATCATATCCAGCTTATGTTGAGTTGATAAATCATCCAGAGTCTACTGGAAATACTGCCTCATTTGGGTAGTATAGGTAATCCATGATTACCCGGCATCTCATCATGCCATATCGTAAGGCATTTCACTATGCCATGCATGCCAGCATGCTCAGATAATTGCTTTCATATGCCATGGATACCAAGTGTGGAAAATCATCTACGTCATATCTATATGGGTAGACGACCATCACATTGGTGGCCTTCCCATATTGCCCCACCTAACATTTTGCCTCTCTTTGGGCACATTATCATCATATATATCACATTTCGGAGAGTGGATGGCCAAACCCTACTACTCTCCTAACATAGCATCCCTAACCCTATGCCTATTTAAAATAGAACCACAAGCCTCCATGCTTGTATGTAAAGTAATCTTTTTACTTATCAGACGTCTTTGTTTGTTTATATAATCATCCTTGTATTTTGCTATTCTTATACTGAGGATAGGATTTTATTTCAAACTTAGGGATTATCATTTACAATGAATGATACCCATGTTCATACAAGTTTAGGGATCACCATTCTATATGAATGATTCCCATGTACTGATTTTATACTTATCAAACAATTTGTCTATTTATTTATGGCTAGAATACCTTCTAGTTTCTTATTCACTTAGGGTATTCCTCATTTCTAACTTAACCATTCCATATGTGTGTTTGGTTGGATCATAAGAGTTTTCAATGAGTTTAATGCAAGTATTTACATTAGACTTGTCAACATTTCCAAACATACGATCATGTATACAACATGCACTTCTCATGTAGATGCCCTCATAAAATCCTCCTACCTTCAAGTAGTGATCCATCTCTTAAGATCTTCCATGATCCTGACTGATGTATGTAATCTGTAAATTCATACATACTGTCAATATATATATAATCTGAATAATCCTATATATATTCTTTGTCTAATCTTGTCCTTTGATATAAAGGATTTAAATATTTTGTTCTATCATGATCTATCTTCCTCAAATAGTGTCTATCCTATTGATCAATAGATCTGATGGTTAGAATGATCTTCTAACCTTTCAAATATAATTATTTTCTATCTTTAAGTCTTTGTGTATCCATTTCTTTGATCTTTATCTTTCATAAATCCTTTGATCAACAATATATTTTTGTTGATAAAGATCAAGTGCCTAGATCTTCTATCATCTAGTTCTTCTTTGATCTAAGTTCAGTTATTTGATCATCCCTAAGGAGGATGATCTTGGTTGTTTTCCTTGAATCATATTTGATCAAGGATTTGGATTATCTAATCTAATGGTCTAGATTTGATCTATAGCATACATAGTAATAAACATGCATACTAAGTACAATACAATGTTGTTATTCTTATTATTCTTGATCATTCAAGATCCTATGGATCTTGTTTGATCTTGATTATTGTACTTACCATTTTATTAAGATTAGGTATTTTACTAACCATTTATACTCTTATTATTATTATTCAACTAGTTAATGTTTTACTGGTTGAAGATCAGTTATTTTAGCCTAAGTCTAGACTGCTCCTCTTATTTCCAATTGGCAAAGTCTTACTAGTTGAATGGGTGAAGACAAAGTGGTTACTTCAATCCTCATGTAAGGAGGCATTTAGACCTCACAAATGTCAACAAATGGTAGGGGAAGAGCGAGGCTCTATTAGAAAACGCCCTTAACTATTATGTTCAATATTCACTAGAGTGACCTCAGCTCAACCTTTCATAAGGTTCTTATAAGCATGGTAACCCTAAGTACTCTTTCTAATTGATTTTAATTAAGTCCATGAACATTTAAAATGTCAATCATGGGGTTTATTATTTTCCTAGTTTGGGCCAAGGATTTGATAATCCTTATATTATCCTACTAATTATAGCCCTTACTAATTAAGTCCAAGTCAAATAATTCACTCTTATTTGTGTCATGAAACTCTACTTTCTCATTAGATTCCATTTTTGGTGTTTTATGCTCTTTATCTCATAACTACTTTAACAATTAAATCTACTAATAAAATTTAACCATAAATGAATTATAACTTTAAAGCATAAAACTATATAATTGAACAACCTAATGATAATGGTGCAAGGTACTTAATATTATACTAGTATGATATCTAACTAATGTACTTTATCTAATTAACTCAAATTAAACTATCATGGACCTAAGGTACCATCTCATACTATAGTCTAATCTAACATGAAATCCTAACATGGTCCTAACTTACAATTGCATGAAATCATACCAATATGGTCATAAGTTACAATAGATCATTCATGAATAATTTTATAGACATTTGAAATGAAGTTATACTAAAATAATTTATCGTGGATCCTATATTCATGAAATCAATGCATAACTTAAGCTAACTCAATTCTCATTAGTAAAGCTTTTACTTATGATCCAACCATTAGATCTTAGGTCTTTTTCTTTTAATCAAGGGTTTTAATTAATTTTAGGGCTTTTACTCCATTAAGGTCCAAGATCATATCCCTTTGTTTTTGGTCATATTCAATCCATGATCTCAATTGATTCCATCATAATATTATTCATTCAATCCACCCAAGGGTCTTATCATACTTGATCTTATTAATCAAGTGGACCCCTTTGTATTTTTAGTTTTTTCTACCACAAAGAGTAAATCCCTCAATTTATCTTAGATCTATCCAAATAAATCATGCATATCACTTTATTTCAACATTATATCATTAGTAAATCAGATCCTCAAGATCAGATCATCTTAGATCTTGAAGATCATGAAAATTAGAAACTTAATTCTTGAAAATAGAAAGTTTCTCAAATGTTTTTATCAATATTATGGTTTCAGAAGAAAATAAAAGTTATAAGCTTTCCATAGCTTCTTTCCAATCTCAATTTGGAGTTCAGATGACTCCACAATTGAACTGTGACGTTCAAAGTCGTTCATAGGGTCCAAATTTGATTTGGGCCCAGTGGAACAAATGGCTTGGATTGATTGGGTGAAGTGGGCTGGGTAGACAGTCGTCGCGCGCCTGTCACTAGGATGCATGCATGACGCTCTCCCCTCGGGATAGGTGCTGTCATGTAACCTTTCCATTGGAACAATGTCGCAAGCGGTGTGTGACGACCCGGGTTTTTGAAAACATGATTTGTAAAGTGTTTTGAAAGGCAGGGCCCTTAAGAGTGTAAAAATTTTTCGCAAAACAAAGCAGCGGAAATTCTTTTCTTTAGAACTTGTTTTGAAAACCCAAGTCACCACTTCATATATAACATAAGTACAATTTGTGTACAAAATAAAATTCCATTGAAGGAATATACTTTTATTAAACTCCAGGATCCATCCAGTGGTTCACAGTACAGCCAAATCTAGTACAATACTTGTCCAAATTACATAATCCAAAACTCAAGCTCACCATACAATAAAACTCTCAACAAATAAAAATACATGTCTTCAAGGGTATACCTTGAAGATTATTCTCTTCAAGTCTTCTATAGTCTTCAGCTCCTAACTCTCCTTCCTGGATCCGAGATATTGCAACAAGTACAATATCTCAACAAGCAATGCTTGGTAGGGGATTCAAGAAACATAATAATTGACAATGTAATTCCAATCCTTCATAATCTCATTATCCTCAAACATACTCTTTACTTTGTAAGTTATGTATATCTATATACATACATACCCTTCATGGGTAAACCAATTAAATTTGTGAAAATAGTCAAATATCATTCCCAATTAAGCTGATCAATTCTCTTCATTTTGAGAATTTAGTATTACAGCTAATCTCATACTATCGATTTCCCTTCTTGGGAAACATTGGTAATATACAATTACCTAGCATTTCATTATGCTATAACATAAGGCATTTCACTATGCCTGTTCCCATATGCATCATAGTGCAAAATAATCAGAAAGGTTGCTATGCTGCAGTCTGATCCGTACTAGCGCGCTCGGATAACTGCCCTGTTCACCACTGATACCACGGTGGAAAATATTATGTCACCGCCCGTATGGGGGGGCAAGACTTTCACAGTGGTGGCCTTCCCATAATTGCCACCACCCGACTTTTAGCCTCTCATTGGGCAAGGTATCATCATATCATCAAATTTCAAGGAGCGGGTGGCCAAACCCTCATAACTCCTCTAGCAATAGCATCCCCTAGGCTCATGCCTATTAAAACAAACTCACAAGCCTCCAAGCTTGTATGTAAAATAGATTTCATATATATATCAGACCATATGTCTGTTACTTAGGGCTGAAATATTTTCTAGTTCCCTATTCACTTATAGTTTAGTCCTTAACCATCTTATAGGTGTTTGGTTGGATCATAAGGTTTTCAAGAGATTTACTACAAGTATTATCATTACTCTTGTCAACATAAGATCATGAGTACAATCATGAATATCTCATGTAAATGCATTAATCAAATCCTCCTACCTTTAAGGATTGATCTCTTTTCCCCAATCTTCCATGATCTTGACCGATGTATGTAATCCGTACATCCATACATATTGTCAATATATAAATTATGAACAATCCTATTGATCACTAGATCTCGATGTTTAGAATGATCTTTAGATCATTCATATCTAAGTATTTTTCTATCTCTAAGTCTTTGTATGTTCATCTCCTTGATCTTGATCTTTCATAGATCCTTTGATTGACAATCTACTCATGTTGATAAAGATCAAGGTCTTAGATCTTCTATCATCTAGTTCTTCTTTGATCTAAGTTCAGTTCTTGGATCATCCCTATGGAGGATGATCTTGGTTTTCTTCCTTGAATCACCTTTGATCAAGGGTTTGGATTATCTAATCTAATGAACTATAATAAGTATACTACTAAACATACATACTAAGTACAATATAGTGTTCTTATTCTTATTGTTCTTGATCATCCAAGATCTAATGGATCTTGTTTGATCGTCCTTATCTTTCTTCTTGTTTTTATTAGGGTTAGGTAATTTACTAACCTTTTATGCTCTTATTATTATTATTCAACCGCTTAATGTGCTGATTGAAGGTAGCTTATTCAAGCCTAAGTCTATTTGCTCCTCTTATTTCCAATTGGCTAAGGCTTACTAGCTGAATGGGTGAACACAAAGTGGTTACTTCAATCCTCATGTAAGGAGGCGTTTAGACCTCACAAACGTCAACAGAAGGTAGGGGAAGAGCGAGGCTCTATTAGATAACCCCTTAACCACTATGTTCATCATTCACTAGAATGACCATAGCTCAACCTTTCATAAGGTTCCTATAAGCATGTTTACCCTAAGTACTCTTTCTAATGGATTTTAATTAAGTCCATGAATATTTATAATGTCATTCATGGGGTTTATTATTCTTTTCCTAATTTGGGCTAAGGATTTGATAATCCTTATATTGTCCTACTAACTATAGCCCTTACTAATTAAGTCCAAAGTACTTCATTCTTATTTGTGTCATGAAACTCTACTTTCTCATTAGAATACATTTTTGATGTTTTATGCTCTTTATCTCATAACAAGTAAATCTACTACTAACATTCAACCATAAATGAATTATAAATTTAAAGCATAAAACTACCTAATTTAACATTCAATGAAAATGAGGCAAGGTACTTAAATTAAATCTAGCACCTTATGATAAGAATGAACACATATCATACTAAACTCTAAATGTTATACTAGCATGCTTTATAACATAATAATATAAAATGAAACTAATTATATTTACATTTTTAGAAACCTTTACTTATGATCCAACCATTTGATCTTAGATCTTTTCCTTTGATTAAGGACTTTAGTTATATTTAGAGAATTTTCTCTATTAAGGTCAAAAGATCACATTGATCTATTTTTATCATAATCCATCCATGATTTCCTTGGATTTCATCATATAAACATTTATTCTTTCCATCCCAAAGATCTGATCACACTTGATCTCATTGATCAAGTGGGTCCCTTTGTATATTATTTTTTTGGGTTTTTCTACCATAAAGGGTAGATCCCTTATTTTATCCAAGATCTGTCCAAATTAACCATAGATATTACTTTATTACATTATTATATCATCGCTAAAATAAATTTCCAAGATCTGATCACAGATCTTGAAGATCTTAGAAATTGGACGCTTATTTCCAAAATACAGAAAAATACAGAAATAAATTTTAGAAATATTATGACTTCATTAGAAACTAGGCATTACAAGCTTTCCATAGCTTCTTTCGGATCTCAATTTGGAGTTCATATGACTCCACAATCCTAAATTGAAGTTTTCAGCCGTTCCTAGGGTCCAGATTTGATCTAGGCCCACCAGAATTAATCTCTCTAATTGAGGGTCCAAAACTGCTCCGATCTTTCTGAAACTTCTACCCTAGGGGTTTTGGACCATTCTGGATTGATTGGTGGAGTCAGATTTTTCATCTGAGCACTCCATCATCATGAATTAAGGGTTCTGTTGTTTACTTTATTTTTACCTTTTTATTACCAAAATTAATTACAGTAAAATAAAAATTACATAAAACAATACTAAAAATATATGAAAAGGATTTCCACTTACTTGATTGGAGAGAAAACCTCATTTATATGCCCAATTTAAAAAATACCTTGTTGATGAAGATATAGCCTAAAATCCACCTTTCTTGCAAATACCGTTGTTTGAACCGTTGGATCTTGAAATTTCTTCCGGGTTTTTGTAGAATAGATGTGTTGGGATGTTTTGAACGGTGGAATTGATCAAATTATATCTAGAACAGAGTGCCTAATTGAATTTAGGTCTCTTGTTCTAATCTAAAAAGAAAAACAAGTTGGAAAGAGATCTAACTCTTGGAAATTTTGGGGTTTTGGAGAGGGATTCTAGATCTAATTTTTCAAGGAGATTGAAGATAATTTCGTGGGGATTTTATGAGGATTTTTGGAAGATTTTTGGGGTTGTATTTATAGGCATTTTGGGTCTTTTTACATGATTATAATATGTTATTTTTTTAATATAAAATGACATGAAAGTCTTCAATGCTCCCATGCCTAACTTTTCTTCCCCATGACTAGCTGATCTTTGTTGACCCATGTTTCACATGGGCTGCTGATCAAATTGGTTGTTGGGGACGTGGTGGTCCCCATGTGGGCCCCACATGGTGTAAAAAGTCCGTTTTGCCCTTTATGCATAAAACTTTGGGTTTTATTCCCATGATCTCGGATTTGAGTGTACTTAGTGGCGTTGGATTCGTATTTCTCAGTACATTATAAATTTTGATGTTTCATATTTTGATTTTTGGAATATTTTGATTTTTGGGTAAAATTACTATTTTACCCCTTTTGTCCAAAAAATGAAAAACTTAAGGATTTCTCATCCGAATTCGAAATTTGTCGTGCTTACAGTCATTTTGAAGGGTTTGCTAAGTTTAATTTCAATTTTACATGTCTTATGATTTGATTATACTTTTATAAAAAGTATATTTTAAATAACCCTAATATTTCAGCCCGAAATATCTAAAACTCAAACTTTATTGATTTTTCTCAATCAATTTACAAAAATTGGGGTTATTACAATCTTCCCCCCTTACAATAATTTCGTCCTCGAAATTTGTAATACAACTCACATAGGAGTTTTCACAATTCTTTCATAGCCTTACACATGTGGCCTTGCCACTTATGGAAATTCTATTTCCTTTCGTCCCTTTTCTATACTACCTTTTTCTCAAAGGTTAAAATGCTCATCCATGACTAACCTTAATAATGCTCTATATAATAAAGCTGGTAATTTCATTTCACTTGATTGGTAATTTTCACCATTCTTTCCATACTTCACAATTTTCCATTATACCTTCTATTGCTCATCGTCATTCTTTTTCAACTTATAAAGTTTTGACATAGCTTTCCTACTATGTATTAACATATAAAGTTTGGACATAGCTTTCCTACTATGTATAGTCCTTAGACTTCCTATAATACGTATTGATAAGATTCTATAACTTCAACTATTGTTCTTTGTAACAACCTTCCAATCTTTGGAAGTAATTTTCTCTTTTCTTATTCTTCCATTATTTGGAAGGGTATACTTTATTTCTTCTTTACAGTTCATACTTCTTTACTATTTCCTTCTATTGACAACTTCTTGTCAAATTCTGTCCTTCAATAATAGTTTCCTTGTAATGAATCTTTCCTCATTTCCATCCATTATTTTTGTAACACCCTTTGAGTACCATTTTATTCATAATACTTGACTTTTTACATTTTTCCATCCAAGATAGTGTCATTTAACTCTGCATATATATTCTTGATCCTCTTTTGTTATTTCTTTCTCATAATTAGAACAATATTCAGAACATTCTCACAATCTATGATAATATTTATCTCTTTTCCTCTCATATATATATATATATGTTTGTATGTCATAGGCTTCAAAATTTCTAGATTTTGCATTTCCTTATGCTTCTTTCAAGTGTACCTCATAGCCTTTATCATATCATACTAACTCTTTATTTGCGATATTCTTGATAATTTCAATTAAAAGAGTCCATATTGACTTTGTAATCATCCCTTCTTATGTCTTTATAAACACCATAATTTATCAACTAGTCTTTAATTCTCAACAATCTATTATCAACTCATTTAGGATTTATGTACCCAATGGCAAATCTTCACTAAAAGAATGTCCTTATGTTATAAAATCAATAAGAGATATATTTCTCTAATTGTCATTGTCATTTAATATTTCGATCTCATATTCCACCTTTGTTGGGTCAAATTCCATGCTATCCTTAAAATTTATATAACCTAAACTTTGCTTTCTTTAATCACATGTACACTTATAAGACAAGTTTTGTAAGTGTCTAACATATATGCCACTGAATGCTCTTGATTTCTTGAAATCTCTTTCCATATATCATTACCACTTCATTCAATATATTTCATTCTCCTCAAATTCATGAACATCTGTTATCTAACTCATAGAACTTTTAAAATTTGTTTTTGATTTTATACTTTGATGTTGCATTTCCAATTCCCAATTAATAATAAATTTGAAAATGATCATCCTTATAGAGAAAAAGGATACTTAATTTCCTGAACATCATTTATGCATCCTTATATTGATTCCTCCTTTTTCTTTTCCTAAAAGAAATTTGTTACTCTCATAATGTAAATTGCTATAATCACTCCATATCCTTAAAAAGTTGTTCTTTCAACTCATTCATATAATTTGATGTTCTTTTCCTCAACTATTATAGATATTTTCTCATTCAATCTCATGTAAGATTGAAAATCTTCAAACTATCTTAAAATTTCTAGCCACTTATTTCTCCAACAATTTGGATTTATATCTCATTCACAATCATCTTTAAACTTAAATTTAACAACCAATATTTGTTTTCATTTCTCATGTTTTATTTCACCTTTCCTTCAAAAAATTATATTTCCCCTTACTATATTTCTTAAATCTTTCAATATCACCAACTCCATCATGTAATTGGAAGTAATATCTTTATTCATAGTTAGCTCTTCATTTGCCTTGATCAATAAGATGTACTCCTATTCATGATATTCAATGACTATATTTTTCTAATAAATATTTCTGTTTGTTTTCATGTTCCATGACCATGATAATCAATGACTTAATCAATGCTAATCAATATTTCTCTTTGTTTTCATGATCCATGACCATGATAATCAATGACTTAATCAATGCTAATCAATATTTCTCTTTGTTTTCATGATCCATGACCATGATAATCAATGACTTAATCAATGCTAATCAATGATAGTCCCAAAATTATTTTCAATAGCACCAAAGTTATTATATCAATAATTATTTAATCCTTGAAAATCCTCTAGTGCTAATTTCCACAATGATTTGTCATACCTTTATAATTTCTAACTCGGTGATTTCATAATTGTTGTACCATATATAGAGCTATAATTTTTTTTTTGTTAACCATATATTCTCATGGTTTAATTGTCTTTCTTAATACTTATTTTTGTCCCTTTAACATATCTAACTCTCTTTTTCCTTTTCATTTTATTCTAATATCAAAGATCATCTCTTCATGTTCTAAAATTTTATCATTTCTCCACTAATTCCTTTGCCTCACTAATTTTGGAGAAAAATACTTGCTTAACTCCTTACTCATATTTATTTCAAACTATTCTCATTTACAAATTTTGCACTTTCTTACCTATCTCCTTAAATTTCTTTCAAGCCATATCCTCTCTATTTTGATGATTAATTTCATTTAACTAATTTTCATAATACTATGCATGTAGCAATTCTAATTCCTACATTTATATTTCTTTATATATGTAATGTTAACTTTGAATTTTACAATACTTCTAATGTTTTCATCTTTAACACCTATTTCTCATAAATCTCCATTTCATCTTTTCTATAAGGTTAAATTTTTTCCTTTTTTTTTTTCATCTTCTTTTCCAATTTATCGTTTTTTTCTCTTTATCTCCATTTCTTCACTTAGTAATGGTTATATACATACTTTACTTAATAATGGTTATATACATACTTGTATTAACGTACTTTGTATGTTTACTCAGGACTTTAGGTTAGACCTGAACATCATACCTTACATCTATTGTAATGTTTTTCCTATGGATTTCTATATCTTATTATTCCCTTTATTGGAATTCTTATTTGCTAAGTAGTATTTCTAGTCCTTTCACTAAGTATATCGACTTTCCTTTCACTAAGTAATATCGACTTATACTATACTATTCCTTCATTACACTAACTCTTTCTATATTTATTCTTAATTAATGAGTTTAACTCTTTCTATACTCATCCTTCACAAATGAGTTACTCTTTCTTCACAAATGAGTCTACTCTTTCCATATTCCTCAAATAATGAGTTTAACTCTTTCCTCACTAATGAGTCAACTCTTTACATCCTCTTCAACAAATGAGGCTACTCTTTCAAGACTTATCCTTCACTAATGAGTTACCTCCTTTTATACTTATCTCTTAACTAATGAGTTTATCACATAACTCCTTCTCATCAATCGATAACTTATCTCTTATTCACTCACTTTAGGTTGAACACGAGCTGCGTACTTGGTATTTCTACGAGAAGATGATGAACCTTGGGTTTGCTATAGGTGAGGAAGAAGGTTCTTCAACACCCTTGTCATCATCTCTTGTTATCATCTCTTCCACATTGCTCATTGTTACTCTTTCCATATTGTCAACTGAGTATTTTGAGTTGCCTATCTTGTGATTCTCTTTGGTGGCATATGTTCAAAATTTCTATCAATCCTCTATACAACTATTTCTATCTTAATCTAGACATGGATTATAATCTCTCTTTTGGACATATTTGTACTGTACTGTGACTGGATGAATCGCTCTAATACCAATTGTGTCGGCCCGGGTTTTTGAAAACAAGATTTGATAAGTGTTTTGAAAGGCGGGGCCCTTAAGAGTGTAAAATTTTTTCGCAAAACAAAGCGGCTGAAATTCCTTTCTTTAGAACTTGTTTTGAAAACCCAAGTCACCACTTCATATATAACATAAGTACAATTTGTGTACAAAATAAAATTCCATTGAAGGAATATACTTTTATTAAACTCCAGGATCCATCCAGTGGTTCACAAGATACCAAATCTAGTACAATACTTGTCCAAATTACATAATCCAAAACTCAAGCTCACCATACAATAAAACTCTCAACAAATAAAAATACATGTCTTCAAGGGTATACCTTGAAGATTATTCTCTTCAAGTCTTCTATAGTCTTCAGCTCCTAACTCTCCTTCCTGGATCCGAGATATTGCAACAAGTACAATATCTCGGCAAGCAATGCTTGGTAGGGGATTCAAGAAACATAATAATTGACAATGTAATTCCAATCCTTCATAATCTCATTATCCTCAAACATACTCTTTACTTTGTAAGTTATGTATATCTATATACATACATACCCTTCATGGGTAAACCAATTAAATTTGTGAAAATAGTCAAATATCATTCCTAATTAAAATTTGATCAATTCTCTTCATTTTGAGAATTTAGTATTACAAACTAATCTCATCGGAATTTCCCTTCTTGGGAAACATTGGTAATATACAATTACCTAGCATTTCATTATGCTATAACATAAGGCATTTCACTATGCCTGTTCCCATATGCATCATAGTGCAAAATAATCGAAAGGTTGCTATGTCATTGCCTCGATCCGTACTAGCGCGCTCGGATAACCGCCTGTTCACCACCGATACCACGGTGGAAAATATTATGTCACTGCCCGTATGGGGGGGCAAGACTTTCACAGTGGTGGCCTTCCCATAATTGCCACCACCCGACTTTTAGCCTCTCATTGGGCAAGGTATCATCATATCATCAAATTTCAAGGAGCGGGTGGCCAAACCCTCATAACTCCTCTAGCAATAGCATCCCCTAGGCTCATGCCTATTAAAACAAACTCACAAGCCTCCAAGCTTGTATGTAAAATAGATTTCATATATATATCAGACCATATGTCTGTTTACTTAGGGCTGAAATATTTTCTAGTTCCCTATTCACTTATAGTTTAGTCCTTAACCATCTTATAGGTGTTTGGTTGGATCATAAGGTTTTCAAGAGATTTACTACAAGTATTATCATTACTCTTGTCAACATAAGATCATGAGTACAATCATGAATATCTCATGTAAATGCATTAATCAAATCCTCCTACCTTTAAGGATTGATCTCTTTTCCCCAATCTTCCATGATCTTGACCGATGTATGTAATCTGTACATCCATACATATTGTCAATATATAAATTATGAACAATCCTATTGATCACTAGATCTGATGTTTAGAATGATCTTTAGATCATTCATATCTAAGTATTTTTCTATCTCTAAGTCTTTGTATGTTCATCTCCTTGATCTTGATCTTTCATAGATCCTTTGATTGACAATCTACTCATGTTGATAAAGATCAAGGTCTTAGATCTTCTATCATCTAGTTCTTCTTTGATCTAAGTTCAGTTCTTGGATCATCCCTATGGAGGATGATCTTGGTTTTCTTCCTTGAATCACCTTTGATCAAGGGTTTGGATTATCTAATCTAATGAACTATAATAAGTATACTACTAAACATACATACTAAGTACAATATAGTGTTCTTATTCTTATTGTTCTTGATCATCCAAGATCTAATGGATCTTGTTTGATCGTCCTTATCTTTCTTACTGTTTTTATTAGGGTTAGGTAATTTACTAACCTTTTATGCTCTTATTATTATTATTCAACCAGTTAATGTGCTGATTGAAGGTAGCTTATTCAAGCCTAAGTCTAGATCGCTCCTCTTATTTCCAATTGGCTAAGGCTTACTAGCTGAATGGGTGAACACAAAGTGGTTACTTCAATCCTCATGTAAGGAGGCGTTTAGACCTCACAAACGTCAACAGAAGGTAGGGGAAGAGCGAGGCTCTATTAGATAACCCCTTAACCACTATGTTCATCATTCACTAGAATGACCATAGCTCAACCTTTCATAAGGTTCCTATAAGCATGTTTACCCTAAGTACTCTTTCTAATGGATTTTAATTAAGTCCATGAATATTTATAATGTCATTCATGGGGTTTATTATTCTTTTCCTAATTTGGGCTAAGGATTTGATAATCCTTATATTGTCCTACTAACTATAGCCCTTACTAATTAAGTCCAAAGTACTTCATTCTTATTTGTGTCATGAAACTCTACTTTCTCATTAGAATACATTTTTGATGTTTTATGCTCTTTATCTCATAACAAGTAAATCTACTACTAACATTCAACCATAAATGAATTATAAATTTAAAGCATAAAACTACCTAATTTAACATTCAATGAAAATGAGGCAAGGTACTTAAATTAAATCTAGCACCTTATGATAAGAATGAACACATATCATACTAAACTCTAAATGTTATACTAGCATGCTTTATAACATAATAATATAAAATGAAACTAATTATATTTACATTTTTAGAAACCTTTACTTATGATCCAACCATTTGATCTTAGATCTTTTCCTTTGATTAAGGACTTTAGTTATATTTAGAGAATTTTCTCTATTAAGGTCAAAAGATCACATTGATCTATTTTTATCATAATCCATCCATGATTTCCTTGGATTTCATCATATAAACATTTATTCTTTCCATCCCAAAGATCTGATCACACTTGATCTCATTGATCAAGTGGGTCCCTTTGTATTTTATTTTTTTTTGGGTTTTTCTACCATAAAGGGTAGATCCCTTATTTTATCCAAGATCTGTCCAAATTAACCATAGATATTACTTTATTACATTATTATATCATCGCTAAAATAAATTTCCAAGATCTGATCACCTCAGATCTTGAAGATCTTAGAAATTGGACGCTTATTTCCAAAATACAGAAAAATACAGAAATAAATTTTAGAAATATTATGACTTCATTAGAAACTAGGCATTACAAGCTTTCCATAGCTTCTTTCGGATCTCAATTTGGAGTTCATATGACTCCACAATCCTAAATTGAAGTTTTCAGCCGTTCCTAGGGTCCAGATTTGATCTAGGCCCACCAGAATTAATCTCTCTAATTGAGGGTCCAAAACTGCTCCGATCTTTCTGAAACTTCTACCCTAGGGGTTTTGGACCATTCTGGATTGATTGGTGGAGTCAGATTTTTCATCTGAGCACTCCATCATCATGAATTAAGGGTTCTGTTGTTTACTTTATTTTTACCTTTTTATTACCAAAATTAATTACAGTAAAATAAAAATTACATAAAACAATACTAAAAATATATGAAAAGGATTTCCACTTACTTGATTGGAGAGAAAACCTCATTTATATGCCCAATTTAAAATATACCTTGTTGATGAAGATATAGCCTAAAATCCACCTTTCTTGCAAATACCGTTGTTTGAACCGTTGGATCTTGAAATTTCTTCCGGGTTTTTGTAGAATAGATGTGTTGGGATGTTTTGAACGGTGGAATTGATCAAATTATATCTAGAACAGAGTGCCTAATTGAATTTAGGTCTCTTGTTCTAATCTAAAAAGAAAAACAAGTTGGAAAGAGATCTAACTCTTGGAAATTTTGGGGTTTTGGAGAGGGATTCTAGATCTAATTTTTCAAGGAGATTGAAGATAATTTCGTGGGGATTTTATGAGGATTTTTGGAAGATTTTTGGGGTTGTATTTATAGGCATTTTGGGTCTTTTTACATGATTATAATATGTTATTTTTTTAATATAAAATGACATGAAAGTCTTCAATGCTCCCATGCCTAACTTTTCTTCCCCATGACTAGCTGATCTTTGTTGACCCATGTTTCACATGGGCTGCTGATCAAATTGGTTGTTGGGGACGTGGTGGTCCCCATGTGCCCTTTATGCATAAAACTTTGGGTTTTATTCCCATGATCTCGGATTTGAGTGTACTTAGTGGCGTTGGATTCGTATTTCTCAGTACATTATAAATTTTGATGTTTCATATTTTGATTTTTGGAATATTTTGATTTTTGGGTAAAATTACTATTTTACCCCTTTTGTCCAAAAAATGAAAAACTTAAGGATTTCTCATCCGAATTCGAAATTTGTCGTGCTTACAGTCATTTTGAAGGGTTTGCTAAGTTTAATTTCAATTTTACATGTCTTATGATTTGATTATACTTTTATAAAAAGTATATTTTAAATAACCCTAATATTTCAGCCCGAAATATCTAAAACTCAAACTTTATTGATTTTTCTCAATCAATTTACAAAAATTGGGGTTATTACACGGTGCACTCGTGCAAAGACGCTCCCATAGGGCTCATCTCCGTATGGTGTTTTGCAGTGCGTCCTGCCATCCTGACTTGATTTGAGCGATTAGATAGTCTGTTTTGGATCGTCCAATTAATCCCTTTACAATTAAGGGCTCAAAGCTTAATAAAAATTCTTGAAATTTCTACCCTAAGGGTTTTGGACCATTCTAGATTGATTGGACCCATTAGATTTTTCATCTAAGCCCTCTATCATCCAGAATTGAAGGGTGCTGTTCCTTACTTTATTTTTATAAATTTTAACCTAAAACTAATTATAGAAAAATAAAAATTACATGAAATAAGTATAAGAAGTGGTTCCACCTACCTGATTGGAGAAAAAATGTAGATTTGAAGACCAATTTGAAATAAATACCCTTTGATGATAAGATAGCCCGAAAATTGCTTGTTTTGTGATTTTTCTTTGATTGCACCGTTGGATCTTGAAATTGATTTGGGAATTTTGTAGATAAGGTAGTCTAGGATTGTATGGATGGTGGGATTTGTGAGATTCAACTTGGAATAGGGTGCGTAATTGAATTTAAGTCACTTGTTCCAATTAGAGGGAGGAGAGAGAAAGTGCAAGAAGGGAGATATTTAGAATTTCAGGAAAGAATCTAGATTTGGTTTTTTAGAGTAAGCAAGATGATTTTGTGAGAATTTTAATGAACATTTTTGGAGGATTTTTGGTAGGGTATTTATAGGTGCTTTACATTTTTCATAATTATTTGTAATAATTATGTTTTAATTCTTTTAAATATTAAATTAACATCGGATCCTCCACTACCACCTCCTTCTCCGCTAGTAGCTGGTAGTGGTTTGATAACTCATTACATGTTTCCTAGCCATTGGATTACTTTGCGGGCCCCACAAGGGTGTGAAAGGACCATTTTGCCCTTTTATGGAGAAAAATTCATTTTATTCTCCCGAACTCGGAATTGAACACACATAGTGTTATTTTGATTAGTTTTTAGTACATTCATAATTTATAAGTTTGAAAGTATGTTTTAATCTCTATAAAAAGGGAATTTTCAATAACTTAATATTCTAGTCCAGAATTTTTGAAAATTGAAACTAAATTGATTTTCTCAATCAATTAACAAAATTTGGGATTATTATAGGGTAGGTAATTTCCAAAGATTTTGGGATTGGTTGGGTAGGTTGAATGGGAGTTTAGGAAGGTGGAGGAGCTTTGGAATGGTAGGACTATTGAATGGAATGTCAAATTCGTAGTGCTATTTGGTGATAAGGAAGAAAGTGATAGAAAGATTGGAAAAACAAGAAAAATAGAAGGGTCTAATCATATTGGTTGACATGCCAACTTATCTTAATGAATTTTTTCTTAATTATCTCAAAATAACTATTAGAATCCCTTGGATAATTCTCCTAATTTTCATCGAATCATTGCCTTCCATTTAGCTTAAATTATGTGGCTTCAAAGGCTCCATTGGTTAAGCTTTGTTGCTAGCTTAAATGACTCTCTTAGCTTGCCTTCATGGTTCCATCCTTTGGCTTGAATGGCTTGGCTTGAATTCCTTAGCTTGTCACCTTTTCTTATGGCTTATATCGCTAAGGTGGCTTGTATGGCTGCCATGTAAAGGTAGTGGAAATGCATGGCTTCCTTCATGGGCCTACTTTGGCCACCTTTAGCTCCTTTAATTGCATCCAATTCATACCATAAGGATGATCTTAACCTTGATATCATGTTGGATTTGACTCAATCATTTGATCATGATCTTCAATGTTCATCTCGGTCAATCTCGGCCATTGAATCACCATCTTGTTTCCTACGAAAAGTAAAAATACTAATTAAACCTAAAAATTATGACTGATCAAATACTTACCTTGGATTAGCTTTTGAACCTATAGAATATCAAACTTTTGCTTCACTAGGTTAAAATTGCATATATTATGAATTTTGGTCTAAAAACCCTAATTTACCCCTATAAGTTGTAACACATGAGTAACTAATTAGGTGGTTTTTATACAAAATTAGACACTTATTACCAAATTTGGTCATGTATGAATCCTTCCATTCTCTCTTCAAGTGATTTTAAAATGATTTGGATCCTTGATCTCATGTTGAATTGATGACTGGTGGCTTTGACTCGATCGTTTGATCTTGATCCTCAATTTTCATCTCAATCGATCTCGACTATCGAATCATCATCTCACTTAATAAAAAAAGTAAAAATCTATAACTAAATCCTAAATTGTTTTTTTATCAATCACATACTTACATCATATTAGCCTCTGATCCAACAAAATATCAAACTTTTTAGTCATTAGGTTAGAAATGCATGTGTTACGAGTTTTGGCTAAAACCCTAGTCAACCCCTATAAATTATAACACATGGGTAAACTAATCGGTTAGTTTTCATGAAAAATTAAACACTTATCAAGTTCAGTGCTCAACAAATACTTGAATTAATGATTGAATAGTTTTGACATGAAATGTTTGTATTGTAAATTTATAGAATTGACATAAGCATCATGTTTTGCTATATATTGATTTTGATTACATATGAAGTATTGTTAAACACAATGATTTTTGTAAATCATAAATTATATTTTATTACTTATGCATTTTGTTCCACATAAACACAAACACCAGCTTACTGAGATATTGTATCGGTTTACAATATTTCAGATTGGATGTAATAGAACAAAAGAAGGAAAGCAAAAGAGATAAGCAGTAGTGACTTCATCAATGGAAGTCTCTTCATCATAATCATAACAAGGATTAGAACATGGCTCGAGTAAATTTGAGTGGGGGATTTCTATGGCTGGTGGTGAACTTTGTGGCTCAGAATGATCATAATAAATTTCCACAATTGGTTCAAATTCCCTAGTCCTTTTTTATAAATGCATCAATGTTTCTTTCAGTATATTCCCTTATTGGTTTCATTTCCCATTCCTCCCTCTCGCATTTCATTTCTACATTCCCCTTTTTAATGGCAACCAGGTTTGATCTATTCTCTCATAATTTCTTTGTATATTCTCTTTTCATGGTGGTTCTTCATGTTGTAGAGGAAATGACTCGTAGGATTAGTATTGTTGTGGCATTGGGGTATTGAAAAAGGGTTGAGCAGGTTGAACCCATGATGGTTGACCCTGATATTCTTGATAATCATGGTAGTGTTGACAAAGAGGGATTATTGTGGTTTATTCAAATATTGGTAATCCTGAGACCATGGTTGTTCATCATGCCTAGCCCATCCATTATAATTTGTCTTAGGATAATAGTCACTGCTAGGGTATGTGAATGCATTATGTGCATCCACTTGCTCCTGATAGTATTCATTATACTTGGACCTTGATGGCCATGAAGAAGGGGGATATTTTGGGTCAAAATAGGTATAGTCATCATTATACTGAGGGTGGTGATATGACTTAATATAAGAATTATCATATTGGGGTTGTTGATATGCCTTATTATTTTGCCTAAAGAACTTATACATTTGACTATCCATTCCATCCATCCTAGCTACTATCTTATCTTGCTTGCCAATTATATTATCCAATTTGTTGGACAGATCAGGAGTATATCTTGCTTTAGTCTCATTTCTATCCTCATGAGGTAATGGCTTATGACTAAAATAGTAGCATAATGATTTTTTATCCCCTTCTTTATAGGAGATTGTTCTTAACTTTATATACAATGAAACTAATCACAATATACAATAAATGAGTACTTTTTTTTTTTAAGTATGAATTGAAAATCCCAAACTATATTAAACATAAATGTTAGTCCTAAGCTAAATGATGCACAATCAAATCGTATTAGCCACTAATTGAGCACTCTCTTGATTATCTTTTGTTAGTGCATAGGCAGTAGCTTGTTAGACCTAGTTCTAGATAGCTCCTCCTTTTATTTAAATTTGTCTATTGCTTACCAGTTAGGTTTTGCTCTAAAGTGGTTAATACAATCCTCTTGTCACGAGGTGTTCAGACCCCAAATGATCTCAACAAAAGGTGTGGGAAAATCATATGGATTTTAAGACACCCAATATAACCATAGTGCTCAGAAGCAACTAGAGTGACAATAGATCGTGTCCTTCTAAAAGGGTCCTATGAGATCGATACCCTAAGTCTCTTCCTACTTAAAATTAAAGTTTCAAGGGTTGGAATTGTGACATGCAAGGATGCTGATTGATTCCTAGGTGGGCTAAAGAACTAGTGATCAAATCATGTCCTTGTCTTATAAGGGTTCCTATGGGTCTGTAACTAGCATTAATTCCACTCCATCATAAAGCAATTGAATATGAAATGCAAAAGAAAATTAAAATAATGCAACCTATATGCTATCCAACCAAAGTTTGATAAGCACTTTCTGATGCAACAATTATCAATGAATGATCCTAATATATATAAATTATACTACCTTCTAAATACAAAATAATACTAAATGCAATTTATCATAGAAATTAAAATTTGGGTGAGGATTGCTCACAGTGCGGTATCTGATGATGATCAAGTGTGGCTACTGTAGCCCACACTTTTCTTATATTATTACAACCCACTTAAATTTGAATAATAAAGAAATTGCAAATTACAAGGTGTCTCACTACAAGCTCCACTGAAATCCTAGTTTAGGAAAGCAATAAAAACACTAATCTATGATGATGCAGCCATGGCCCATAGGATCACTGCCACTCCTTTTGCCGATTTCCCCTGCACAAAAATCAAAGCAATATGAGAAAAATAGCAAATATATGAAAAAATAAAATAAAAATCCTAATCTAATGCACCCTAAAACTTGACTAGAGGAAAATATTCTAAGGTATGAAACACTACACAAAATGTTGCAACTCCTCGGCAAAGGTGCCAAAAACTTGATGTTATTTTATATTAAACTAGCAAGCACACAAATCGGTTATAGTATTCTCATGTGAGGAGGTCAATCCTATGAAGAATTGAATGAATGTGATGCTAGTAGTCCCTACTTCAAACTATCTAAAGTAACCAATCTAAGTATGGAAATCAAAACATGGAAATAGAAAGTTTGCAAAAAGTAGAAACTTTCCTAAAATATGCACTTCCTTAAAATAAATCTTTCCTCATTGTAAACTTTCTAAGTTTATGACTTTCCTACACTAAAAACTTTCCTAAAGTGAAAACTTTCTACAAATGCAAATTAGCAACTTTCCTAAGCATGAAATTCAGCAACTATCCTAAGACAAAATGCATTAATCAACTACTTTCTTAATCACATAACTTCTAAAGAAAGCGATTATACTCATGGAATGGGAAACTAAACAATAACATACAAACAACTAAGCAACATTAACTTAAGTAGCTACTTTTCCTAACATGAATGAATGTAACAACTTGGATCTTTATTAACTAACCAACTAATCAAAACCTAAAGCATGCAATCATACTTTAACATTAACTAAGCAATCTAAAAATCTAGTTGGGTGTTTGAAAAATCAAGTGAACATAAAAGTGTATGGTCCTAGAAATTAAACACAACAAACCATGAAAGAAATTTCAGCAGCATAGTAGTTGAACCATTCACTCAATTGAACATGAAAGTCATGGAATTAATCAATTCTAATATAAGCAAACATTCAAGAATGTGACTATTAACTTCTGGACACTAACATGAATTGAAAACTCTATTAAAATTCATTGAATTACATTAAAGTCCACTAACATAAAGCTTCAATACATGTAATCCAAATATGAAAATAAAATCCTATTACAATGAAGTCCAGTTGATCTTAACCCACCAACAACTACAAGCTAATTCTTCTTCAATTGTTCCAACTATCAATTATGAACAAGCATGCATGAAATTAAAAGGAAATTCTAATGGAATAATAAGGCACAATTCAAAGGAATCTAGTTGGAATTCAAGGAACTAAAAAAAGAAATCAAAGTCAATGTTAGGAGAAGGAGAAGGAAAAAGCTAGATTCAAGATGAGTTTCCTTTGTGGTCACTTCAAGGGAAAACTAGCCTTGAACCTTAGTCTTAAATACAAGGAAAAACAAAGTAAAATAAGTAAAAATTAGCATGACAAGAACTAAGATCAAAGAAGAGAAACAAAGGAAGCTAACCAACCCTTGAAAGGAGAATCAACCACTAAAAACCAAGCCTGGAACACTTGAAAAAGTTACCCACACACCTTGGGAAAGTCAATCATGGCCTTCCATTTAGCTAATCTTATGTGTCTTTTATGGTTAACTTTGAGGGCTCCATTGGCTAAGCTTCATGGTTCTATCCCTTGGCTTGAGTGGCTTCAATTTTCTAGCTTGTCACATTCTCTCATGGCTAAGGTGGCTTGAATGGCTTCCATGTAAAGGTGGTGAAAATGCATGGCTTACCTCATGGGCCCCCTTTTGCCACCTTTAATTGCATCCATTGCTTGTCCTAAGGATGATCTTGACCTTGATCTCATGTTGGATTGATGACTTTCAAAATTTGACTCAATTGTTTGATCATGATCTTCAAAGTTCATCTCAATTGATCTTTGCTATTGGATCACCATTATGTTTCCAACAAAAGAGTAAAAACCTTAATTAAATCCTAAAAAGTATGAATAATCACATACCTTGGATTAGCTTATGGGCCTATAAAATATTAAACTTTTGCTTCATTAGGTCAAAATTGCATCTGTTACAATTTTGGTCTAAAAACCCTCAGTTACCCCTATAAATTGTAACGTATGAGTAACTAATTGGGTGGTTTTTACGAAAAACTAGACATATATCACCCACTTTGGCCATCTTTGACTCCTTTCATTCCATATTCAAGTGATTTTAAAATGTTTTGGATCCTTGATCTCATGTTGAAGTGATGAATGGGAGGCTTTCACTTGATATTTTGATCTTGATACTCAATTTTCATCTCGATCAATCTCAGCCATTGGACCATCATCTTGCTTCCTAAAAAAAGTAAAAATATCTAATTAAATATTAGAAGTTTTTTACTAATCACAGACTTACCTCAAATCAGCTTCTGATCGTATTGAGTCATCAGGCTAGAAATGCATATGTTACAAATTTTGGCTATAAACCCTAGTTTATCCTTATAAGTTATAACACATGGGTAAACTAATTGGGTGATTTTTATGCAAAATTAAAAACTTATCAAGTTCGATGCTCAATGAATTCTTTGAATTAATAATTGAATAGTTCTAACATGAAATGTATCTTTTGTAAATTTATAGAATTGGCATAAGCATCATATTTTGATATATATTGATTTTAATTAGTTATGAAGTATTGTTAAAAGTAGTGATTTTTGTAAATCATAAATTATGTTTTATTGCTTATGCATTTTGTTCCATCTACATGAACACCAACTTGTTGAGATATTATATTTGTTTACAATATCTCAAATTTGATGAAATAGAGCCGAAGAAGGAAAGCAAATGATAGAATGAGGAGCTGCAAAAGAAATCAGTAGTAGTGACACCAATGGTAGTATAAGAACATGTGAATTTTCAATTTTCAATTTATAAATTACACCATCATATTATGAGTTATAGTTTGTGGACATCTACACATGTATGAGAAAGATATGGAATGACGACTGTGACTGGATAGATTCTAGCTATGATAAAACTTGTTTCCAAACTATCTTCTTACAAGTAAAAGTTTTCCTTTTCAAACTTATGATATATTTGGATAGAATTGAATGGAGATAGAGCCTCCTTTATTGTTTATCAATATGATTTGATGCCTATTGGGGATACTGCATTGCATGTAAAAAAGGCACAATATCCAAGAAATAAAGGAAACTCTACTAGATTTTTGGTAAAGTAAAATGATCATTACCATCAAATCCCTATTTGTAATGTAATAATGACCCTTAAGGTTTTCGTGAAAATCTTTTCATAAAAAAAATGTTCCATTTTTTTTTTTCAAAAAGTAAATTTTTACTAGAGGCCTCACTTTTCAAAAAGAACTGGGGAAAAGTCATTTAAAAAATTGGGTCATGATAAGTGGTATCCGATCACAATTTTATCCTCTCACAACTAGTCCTACGTGGTCAGAATTCAAATACATCCAACAAGAGAGAGTTGGTTAACCAAATGTGAGTTATAGAGATGACTCATAAAGAGTGTGTTATTAAAATTGAATCGTAAGGACTTAGATCCATCAATCTTTCCACTGAGAGCTTAGGACGAGCTTGAATATTTGGGAAACAGTTGAGCTTGGATAAACACAAGGATGGCATGAGGTGTTTGGATGAATGAACATGAATTTATAGGGTTACAAGAAGAAGAAACAATTGGATCATTAGTATATGTATACTGAGAGATTGAATGGAAAATACATATTTTTTGTCTTAGGTGAAGATATTTATGAGATATGATTCAATTGTGAATTATTGACCATAATTATATGGCATAAAATGTAAGAGGAGATATATTAAGAGTAAATGATTCTCATCAAGAATGTGATGAGAAGGAGAGCATCCCTAGTGGATAAGATTGACCGTAAAGACTAACAAAGTTTGAGGATAATGATAAAGGAAAATAGATTTCAAATACCTAGGATGATAATGCCTTGAAGGATGATACTTCTATTACATTATGTGATTTATTTGAGCAAAATGACCAAACAAGAGAATCTAAAGAAAGAAAACTATTGTCTTTGAACACTTGTGAAAAGAATGGTAATAGAGAAGATGTGACATGTAACTCTTTGAAGCAAAGAGCACATGAATGAAGGCAATTGAAGCCCTCGAGTGTGACACCAGAGGGCAAACAAAACATAGTAAAGATTAAGGAAAACAACAAATTTTAAAGGATTAGTTCTACACATGATAAAACATTTCCTAAAAGTTGGAAGGCAGGCCATTTGAAACACTTGTGCTCCTTGGAAGTACAAAGTAGTTTGATTCTGAATATGTGCCGAACTAGAAATTTTTGAACTTATTTCGAGTTTGAAATTGCATATGGTAAACCATGAGCAAGTGTGTATGATGAATATTTTGATGATATTACAATAAACTACTATTTCAATAAGGAAGAGCCATTTCCAAATGGCATTCACAGATGATTAGCTGGTGATGATTTCTGTAGGAGATTCAGATCCCTACACTTGAAGAACAGTTTCCAAGGTATGTAAAATATAGCAATGTTGACAG
Organism: Warburgia ugandensis; assembly: GCA_035236585.1. Classification (NCBI taxonomy): domain Eukaryota; kingdom Viridiplantae; phylum Streptophyta; class Magnoliopsida; order Canellales; family Canellaceae; genus Warburgia; species Warburgia ugandensis. The sequence goes on from CP141133.1 coordinate 41,997,442, forward strand.
TTATGTTCAGAAGGCTTGCTTTGGTAAGCCTCTATTGAGGTATAGAATGCAAGAGGTTGATGTTATTGGGCAAGTTTGGTTGTATGCTCAACACGAGAATGACTTGGCTCAAAGGCAACATACATTAAGACAAGATCCTATATTGAGTAATCAAGGTTTATTTCCATTTTACCTTTTTGGCTGCCAAGTTTAGCTACTCACCCAACATGATTGAGTTCATTTTTGATGTAGTAATTTAGTAATGTGTTTGCTTCCTTGATAAAGTGAACTTTGCTAAGTCAAATACTATTGTATCTATATTGCCCATTATGGGAAGTATTGTTGACAATCCTCTTGATCTATTGTGAGGTTCCCCGTTGAATTTCCTTACTGACATGCAGAGCTTTGCACATAGCCTTTGATGACTATTATCACTATGGTTAATTTGGGTGACTTAATGAGTGACTGATATTATACCTCTTATGAGAAAGAGACTATTTAAAAGTACAGTTCAGATGAGTGTATGAAGAGAAAAGATTCCAATGAATGGCTGCATGTAAAATGTCATTTCATAATATCAGAGGATGTCATTTCACTAATCATGAGAAATTAGAAATGATGATGATGACCTATATATGAGTAGGGCATTGTAACTTGAGTACAAACTATGTAGTGACCAAATCCATGTGAATCTTGTTATGTTGGAAGGATATTATGAAAATATTATTAATGACAAACTGACTACCACTCTAAGTAAAGAGTATTTGATATATGATCCATATTCAATCCTAATCCATGAACTCAAGCTAATTATTGAATGATATGAAGTCTAGTCCATACATGGATATGAGTTATGATTAAATGAGCATAGTTACAAGTTTGATTATTCATTAGGTTCTTTTTATATGCATGAAATTATCTTAGCATGGATTGGAAGGTACGATGACAAATGGAGAGAATTTGTGAAATGACATAGATGAATCAACGAATTAAGGATTAGTAATAGAGTACGTGATGGAAGTAGCTCTTTACAACTCAAAACAATAAGAAAAGCTATGTTAATAAGTGCCATAAGGGGCTAGAGTTTGACGTTTGGAATCAAAATTATTTGGGGCATGACATGAAAATAATTTTGAGGAATAAATTTCTTTAAGGGGGAAGAATGTGACAACCTCAAATTTTAAATTTTATTTTTTAGGTAATTTTTGAAGAAATTTGAATTTGGATTTTTGTCTTTTGGGTCCAGGTAATTGATGTTTTGAAGGACACTTGATTGACCCCCCCTAAAACTTCAATAATTGGAATGCAATAAAAGAAACCATTCCAATGAGACTAAGTATGCTAGAATTAGAGTTCCGATGAAGAAGTTATGACACTTTGAATATGAAAGCCAATTTGGTAAATGTTTCTTAGTGGGTCCCATTAAAAAGGAAAAACTAAAATAAATCATTTCAGAAAAGGGAGCAGCCAATTTGATAATGGCACCACCTAAAACAAAACCTAACAAATTTTCCCCATTCGCTCTTTCCTCTCTCCATCCTACCATCTTATCAAAGACTAGCAACACTCCCACCACCAATCACTGACATGTTGTCCCTGAATGACCACACTGCCTCCCTTCTCCCAATCTTTCCTTTCTATGGTGTGACCAGATTAGAAAGCGATCCTCATTCTACCATTTCCCCATCCAAAGACTGTGGTCTATGTGACCACAGATACTGTTAAAATTAGATGACTTATGTAAGTTGGTCTAGCCTGTGCATAGTTTGTATTATATTGATACAATTAAAATTAGGCAACTCACAAGAGTTGGTGTGGGCCCATTTGCTCATTTTTCTTTGTTGATACGGGTAAAATACGGCAACTCTTGAGAGTTGGTCTAGCCCATCTAAAGAATGTGATTCACAAATACAGTTAAAATTAGGTGACTCATGAGAGTTGGTCCTTGCCCATTACAGATACTGATTTACTGATAAGGATAAAATTAGGCAACTTATTAATGTTAGCCTAGCCTAGGGTGAGTTATAGGCCCCCATTGTTTTCCTAGTGTTAGTAGCTGGATATCTATTCAATTTTGCATAAAAAGTACCCAATTAATTACCCATATGTTATAACTTGTAGTGTTAAATTAGGTTTCTTGGTCAAAATTTTGTGACACATGCATTCCTAACCTAATAGTTCAAAAGTTTGATATTTTGCAGGTTCAAGAGTAAATCAAGATGTGAATGATCATATTTTTATGGGATTTAATAAGGTTTTCTCACCTTTTGAAGGTATAGAGAGATGACCAAAAGGTTGAGGTAGATTGGGATGATAATTAAAGATTAAGAGTAAAAGATAAAGTTAAAGCCCAATTAACATAGCCTAAATGTCATAAATCAAAGGCGTCATGAAGGTTCAAGGTCATACTAGGGCAAGAAATGAAGTAATTGGAGAAGCCAAAGGTGATTAAAATGGACCCAAGCCCAAGCCATGTGTTTCCATCATCTTTGCATGGGAGCCATCCAAGCTACTTAGCCATTAAAGCCATGAAAAAAAGTGATAAGCCAAATGAGCTACTCAAGCTTTGAAGACTAAGGACGTAGCCACTCAAGCCACCAAAGAATGAGCCATCAAAGTGTACCATGAAGCCATTGATGAATGCCACATGGAGCCACATGATTGGAACATCAACTCAAGCAACTTTCCTATGTTAAAAGTGTGATTTTTTAGAGATTTTTAGGGATTAATGTAAAAGGTAAGATGATCATGCATTAAGGGACCAATGAAGAGAGAAAAATCCACTTTCCTAACCCATTTTCCATTCCTAATCCACCATTCATCCTAGGGCTCCACATTATGATCTCAAGAGGGAAGCCACACACCCCTTGCTTGGTTGGAAAAATCAAGTGGTTTCCTAATCTGAAAACCCTTGATCCAAGTCCATGAGACTACTTTGAAATCAAGCTCTCCTTGGGTACTTTGTTGCTACTGGAATTTGGAACTTCTTTGATGCTTTACTTCCTTTGGATTTCTAGTTATTTTCTCTCTAATTCAGCTTAGTAGTTTGGATGCTTTTGTCTAGTTTTCATTGCTTTAGTTTCACTTGTTCTGCTTTCTATTTTTGTACCTTTCTTTCCATCTAGTTTCCCTTATCTTCTTTGCAAGCATTCCACTAGTTTTCTTTTTTATTCATTCAAGATTTAAGCTAGCTCTTCTCTAGTAGTGACAGCCAAGAGAAGAGCTAGTTTAGAAGTGTGAATTCCTTCCTTGAAATTTACATTTTCACCTTATTCCCACCTTAGTTTTAGGTCAATTTCATTGCCTTAATTCACCCAATTTGTCTTTTTTTCTCTCGAATTACTTCATTGGTTTTCTTTGAATTTCACCATACTTCAATTTGTGATCATTAGATTACATTGCTGGTGCTGTTTAGATAAGATTTTATGCTTATGAATTGGGCACAATGTCCATCTTTTGAACATGTATCATGCACCTAGTTTTGGGTGTAATATGGCATTGATTTAATGAAAGTCACTGAAGTTTTCTGGTTGTGGAATTCTTATATTATCAAACTACATTCGATGTGGGTTGTTTCCTTGAATAAAATTCATGGTTTCAATTATTTCCTTATGCTCGAATTTTGATGTTCTGAAGTAGTAGAAATCTTGAAATTCTTCTATTAACTTTTTTTCTTTGTTTCAAACCATAAAAACCTGTAATAAGCCCAATTTTTGTAATTCATTGAGAAAATCAATAAAGTTTGAGTTCAAAAATTTCGGGCTGAAATATTACGGTTATTTAGAATATACTTCTTATAAAAGTATAATCAAAGAATAAGACATGTACAATTGAAATTAAACTTAGCAAACCCTTCATAATGACTGTAAGCACAACAAATTCTGAATTCGGATGAAAAATTCTTAATTTTCTTCATTTCTTGGACAAAAGGGTAAAATAGTAATTTTACCCAAAAATCAAAATCTGAGACATCAAAAATTTAGAATGTACTGAGAAATACAAATCCAACGCCACTAAGTACACTCAAATCCGAGATCATGGGATTAAAACCCTAATTTTTATACATAAAGGGCAAAATGGTCTTTTTACACCATGTGGGCCCCACATGGGCGCACAAGTGTGATGACCCGGGTTTTTACATGTATTTTTAAATGAAAAATCTAAATTCCTAAGGTGGGATCCCGATTTGAAAAATATTTTATAAAAAACCATGCAATGCAGCGAAAAATCATTAGTTTTAAACTCATTTTAAAAACCCTAAGTGTCATTTGCTTTCACAACAACCAACGTAATTTTTTGAAAACCTTCAGGAATCATAAATGTTTTTCCCTAGGTCTATCTAGTCACAACACACATCCCAACTGTAAATAAATACAAATACATGTCCAAAGGGTAGAGTGTTTACTTACATGTATAATTGTCTCCTTTTGATATTTTTTGCTCGTAGCACTAACATAAGTGTCCTCTACTCGTGGATGGAACTATCCTGAAAAATGTTAAAGATAGGGTGAGTATATACTATACTCAGTAGGAGTCTATCACTACTAGTTTTACAATGCATGCTATGTTTGAACATCATATGCTCTTTAAAACATGTGAATATTCGAACAATCATGGTCAATATCGATATTAAAAACCACTGTCGAATTGGAATACTGACGACTTATAGAATAGCATAATCCAAGTCAAAAGTATATATATATATATATCATAAACATAATGATATGCATAAGATGCTCCACTGAATCGAACTCATGGATATATGGTATGGTCAACCAACCTCATGTCATGCCATATGCAATGCAAGTAAATCCTCAAACCATAGGGCCCAACTATGCCCACGACCTCACCGCCGTGTGGTCCCCGGGTACCTGAGGACACTCGGTCATAGCCTCCATGAGGCGTATGACACATCGACCCAGTGCCGTGACACCAATGATAGCCCCCTGTACAACATGTAGTCGACGCAAGGACGTTGCCCTTTTTGGGCATGGTACCCATTCCACCTAGTAGTGGTAGAGGCTGGAGGCCAACCCAGACCTCTCGGCATAGCGCCCACGAGCTTATTAGCCCAAATCATATAAGATCAAATAAGCGAAAACCTCTTTTTCAAAACCTGTCCTCTTTGGGTTCCTCACAACTGCCTGGCCCTCACAACTGCCTACCCAATATCTTTTGGGCACTCTAGCGTCTTTTGGTAACCCTCAAGGACATGCAATTTTTCAAGAACTCAATGCTCACAAATCATGCAATATATACAATTGTTTGCAAAACATGTCTATGCATAATGTATTTAATCATATGCACGCTGAATTCATTTATATGCTAAACAATCCATAAAATAAGTCATACTAGACAAGTCATATAATTTATACTTAAAACATGATTTAAAACAATCATGGCTCTTTTTAAAAGTCTAGTAGCGATAGAGTACCTACCTCAAAGTCTCTTGGAGTCGCGTCCTTTATCACTCAACCCGTCCCTGGGTCTCATTTATAAACTCCTAGGTATGCATGGATATAAGGAGTCCTTATCAATTTCATTCTATTTAGACATTAGATTGCTAGATCTGCCTTTTAGGTCCATGGTCCTTGCCTAATTTATTGTCAGGCTAGATCCTATGATATGGATTTACTATTCAATAGTTAAACTTTGTAAATTGTCCTTTGATCCTAACTTTAAAGTCTCATTAGATCCGTGTCCCAATTCCCAGGACACCCGTGTATCCTAGTTGAACCACGACCGCCTCACGTGAGTGCATGCCCAAAGGCCGTGCCAGGGACCGCATTTTGCATGCGCACATGCAAGCTCAAGCGATGCACTATGATGCGCATCCTAGATGGCATCGCACGGATGCACCTTTGGTGTAACATGGCGCGTCTCAGCTCCCAGGGCACCTTGTGCATCCTAGTCGAGCTAGGACCCGTGCCCCATGTCACGCGCGCACCCGAAGGCCACACCTGGGACAGTGTACACACTATAGTACGCCTAGAACCTGTGCCAGGGACCCAGTCCTAGGCGCAGGTGGAGCCTGGCATCCCTGGGACTCCTGGTTCATGCAAGGCCAGTTGGAACCGGTCTTCGTCTTCTCCGGCTGGAAAAATCGGCTAGGAAGGGACCTGATCCGGCATGGATCTGGCCTGGGGGAAGAAGACGATGAGAGAAGATGGAGGAACGGCTTACCTAAGCAGCCATGGAGCGCTTGTTGCCGGTGGTGGAACCCTTGTTCTGGTTCTGAAACCCTTTGTCGCCGGTCAACTCAAAGAAGGTAAACTCCCAATGTCGTGCAAGGCCAGAACAAGAGAAGAGAGGGGAATGGGGAGACAGGAATGGCCAGCCTGACTTGGCCTAGCTGTTGCCAAAAACTGCAGGGAACTGGGTTTCCGATTCTAGCCGGAAACCCTAGCCCCAATGACTGGAAAACCACGTTTTTAGAGACAGGGAGATGGGGCTTTTTATAACCTTGCTATGGCGGTGGCAGATTTCTGGAAAAATCATGAAAGAGGGTTTCTGGACAGATCTGGAGGTGGAAGACGACAGGGGGTGCCATTATCAAAATGGCCCCTTGCGTTTTTCGTCTTTTTCGTTTTTGTTGTTTAAATTCCAAAACTGCCCCTGATCTTTAAACGATCGTAACTTCTTCATACGAACTCCGTTTTGGGTGATTTTTGAGGCGTTTGATTCCATTTTTTTAGTAGAATCTAATGGTACCAAGTTTCCTCACAAATTTCTTCATTTAATATTTTAAATAAGGTAAAATATTCAACACAGTTCATCCCTTATAGAATGTCCAAAATAGCGTAAATTGCTCGGGCATTACAACAAGGGACCCAAAAACAAATCTTATGGGCAACCCACATGAACTCATGGGTCAAAAAACACCAGCTGGTCTTGGGGAAGAAAAAATGGAGCATGGGAGACTTCCATGCCAAATTAATAATAAAAAATTAAATATTAATATTATATTTCATCATTAAAGAAGACCAAAATGCCTATAAATACAACCCCAAAAATCCTCCAAAAATGCTTCTAAAATTCGCACAAAATTGTTTTCACTCTCCTTGAAAAATTAGACCTAGATCTCTCCCCAAAAATCCCAAGAGATCTCTCTCTTTTCAATTTCTTTTTCTTTTTAGATTGGAACAAGAGACCTAAAATCAATTAGGCACTCTGTTCCAAATCTAATATCACTAATTTCACCATCCAAAACTTCCCATCATACCTTAGCTACAAAAGCCCCAAAGGAATTTCAAGATCCAATGGTTCAAACAACGACAATCATAAGAAAGGTGGATCTTGGACCATATCTTCATCAAAAGGGTAATTCTTTTAAATTGGACATATAACCAACATTTTTCTTCAATCAGGTAGGTAGAAATACTTCTTGGACATGTTTACTAATAGCTTATGAAATTTTTATTTTTCTGTAATTTCATTTTGGTAAGAAAATGGTAAAATTAAAGTAAACAATAGAACCTTTAATTCAGGAAGATGGAGTGCTCAATTTTGACCATATCAATCGATCCAGAAGGGTCCAAAGCCCTTAGGGTAGAATTTTCAGGAAGATCGGATAAGGATTGGGGCCTCAATTGATAGAGGATTGATTGGACGGTCCAGAATGGACAGTCTGATCTCCTAATCGGATAGGGCCCAAGACGCTCAACGCGACACAGCACAAAAAATGCCGCACGCGGAAGCGTTCCACGTGTGCTGCACATGGGATGTTGTTCCAAGCGAAATGACGGCACTTCTGGAAAACTGGCCAGCGGACGCGCCTGCCTCATGTCCCGGTTACGAGCGCGCGAACGATGAGCATTCCGTTCGTTTTGCCCGCTTTTGTTGATGTCCCAAAAGGAAGTGTCTATAGCACCTCTGTGGCAGACGCGCCAAACAAGCGGGAGCCATCTACCCGGCTCATTTTTGCCCGAAAAATCTAGGCCGTCCATTCCTTGGGCCCAGATCAAATCTAGGCCCTATGAATGATTGTGAACTTCCAGATCTAATTTTGGAGCCATCTGAACTCCAAATTGAGATCAGAAAGAAGCTATCGAAAGCTTGAAACCTCTATTTTCTGATGAAAGGATAAAATCTAGAAATTATGTAGTAAAACTTTCTGTATTAAAGAAACATGTTTCCAATTGCCAAGAACTTCAAAATCTGGGATGATCAGATCTTGGATATATGTTTTAATAATGATAAAATATTGGAATGAAGTTATATAAATGGTTTATTTAGACAGATCTAAGAGATATTAAGGGATTTACCCACTATGGTAGAAAAACCCTAAAAATTACAAAGGGCCCACTAGATCAATAAGATCAAGTGTGATTAGATCCTCGAGATGGATGGAATGGATGTTGATATGATGAAATCCAAGGAAATCATGGATGGATTATGACAAAAATAGATCAATATGATCTTTGGACCTTAATAAAGAAAACGCCCTAAATATAACTACTACCCTTAATCAAAGGAAAAGAACTAAGATCTAATGGTTGGATCAAAAGTGAAGGTTTCTAAAAATGTTAATATAATTAGTTTCATTTTCTATTAATCAAAAATACCATTTTAAATACGATTTATGTTATAAAGCATGATAGTGTAACTTTTGGACTTTAGCATGACATGTGATTAGATTGTTATCATAGGTTGCTAGATTTAATTATCCTAGGGGCATGATAGTGTGATTTTATCTAAGTGTAACTTAGGACCAAGTTAGTATGATTTCATGCCATTGTAACTTAAGATCATGCTAGTTTAAGTATAGTTTTATTCCATTAAGTTAAGTTACATTCATAAGGAGCATGTTAGTATAAATGTTTGTTAAATTTATATTGGAACCATGCTTTAAAGTTTATGATTTAATTGTTGTCAAATTTTATTAGTAGATCTACTTGTTATGAGATAAAGAGCGTAAAACACCAAAATGTACTCTGATGAGAAAGTAGAGTTTCATGACACAAATAAGAATGGAGTACTTTGGACTTAATTAGTAAGGGCTATATTTAGTAGGACAATATAAGGATTATCAAATCCTTGGCCCAAACTAGGAGAATAATAAACCCCATGAATGACATTGTAAATATTCATGGACTTAATTAAAATCAATTACAAAGAGGTCATAGGGTCAACATGCTTATAGGAACCTTATGAAAGGTTGAGCTATGGTCACTCTAGTGAATGTAGAACATAGTGGTTAAGGGGGTTATCTAATAGAGCATCGCTCTTCCCCTACCTTTCGTTGACATTTGTGAGGTCTAAATGCCTCCTTACATGAGGATTGAAGTAACCACTTTGTGTTCACCCATTCAGCTAGTGAGCCTTAGCCAATTGGAAATAAGAGGAGCAGTCTAGACTTAGGCTTAAATAAGTTACCTTCAACCAGCAAAACATTAACTGGTTGAATAATAAAAGTAAGAGCATAAAAGGTTAGTAAATTACCTAACCCTAATAAAAACTGTAAGTAAGATAAGGATGATCAAACAAGATCCATTAGATCTTGGATGATCAAGAACAATAAGAATAACAATATTATATTGTACTTAGTATGCATGTTTATTAGTATGCCTGTTTTAGTTCATTAGATTAGATAATCCAAACCCTTGATCAAAGATGATTCAAGGAAGAAAACCAAGATCATCCTCCTTAAGGATGAGCCAATAACTGAACTTAGATCAAAGAAGAACTAGATTAGAGAAGATCTACAACCTTGATCTTTAAGAGTAGCAATGGATCTATGAAAGATCAAGATCAAGGACATGGACATGGACACACAAAGACTTAGAGATAGAAAAATACTTAGATATGAATGATCTAAAGATCATTCTAAACATTAGATCTAGTGATCAATAGGATTGTTCAAATTTATATATTGACAATATGTATGGATGTACAGATTACATACATCAGTCAGGATCATGGAAGATTTGGGAAAAGAGATCACTCCTTGAAGGTAGGAGGATTTGATGAATGCATTTACATGGGATATACATGATTTAACTCATGACCTTATGTTGACAAGAGTAAAGTTAATACTTGTATTAAATCCCTTAAAAACTTTATGATCCAACCAAACACATATAAGATGGTTAAGGACTAGACTATGAGTGAATAGGTAACTAGAAAATATTTCAGCCCTAACTAAACAGATAGATGGTCTGATATATATATATGACATCTATTTTACATACAAGCTTAGAGGCTTATGAGTTTGTTTTAATAGGCATAAGCCTAGGGGGATGCTATGTTAGAGGAGTTATAAGCCATATGGGTAGTGACATAATATTTTCCACCGTGGTATTAATGGTGAACATGGCAGTTATCTGAGCGCGCTAGTTTGGATCAGACTGCAGCATTGTAGCCCTTTTGATTATTTTGCACTATGATGCATATGAGAATAGGCATAGTGAAATGCCTTATGTTTTAGCATAATGAAATGCTAGGTAATTGTATATGACCAATATTTCCCAAGAAGGGAAATTCCCAGTGTAAGATTAGCTTCAATACTAAATTCTCATAATAGAGAGAATTGATTAGCTTAGTTGGGAATGATATTTGACTACTTTCATAAATTTAACTAATTTACCCATGTATAGTATGTACGTATATGGATGTACATAACTTAGAAAGTAAAGAGTAGAGAGATGAATATGTTTAGGGATAATGGGATTATGAAGTATTGGAATTACATTGTCAATTATTATGCTTCTTGAATCCCCTACCAAGCATTGCTTGCTGAGATATTGTAGATGTTGCAATATCTCAAATACAGGGAAGGAGTATTAGGAGCTGAAGACTTGAAGAGAATAATCTTCAAGGTATACCCTTGAAGACATGTATTTTGCTTTGTTGAGAGTTTTATTGTATGGTGAGCTTGATTTTTGGATTATGTAATTTGGACAAGTATTGTAATAGATTTGACTCTACTATGAACCACTGGATGGATTCTGGAATTTAATGAAAGTCTATTCCTTTAATGGAATTTTATCTTGTACAAAAAATTCTACTTATGTTATGTATGAAGTAATGACTTGGGTTTTACAAAACAAGTTCAAAAGAAGAGAATTTTCGCTGCTTTGTTTTGTGAAATTTTTTTACAGTATTAAGGGCCCTGCCTTTCAAAATAAATTACAAAATGTGGTACAAAAACCTAGGTCATCACAGTTGGTATCAGAGCCATTCATTTAGTCACAGTACAATACAAATATGTCCAAAAGAGAAATTATAATCCAATTTTAGATTAAGATTGAAGTACTTGTATAGAGGATTGATAGAAATTTTGGTTTATGAGCAGATGCCACCAAAGAGAGTCACAAGGCAGGCAGCTCAAAAAACTCCAGAAGACAATATGCAGAGAGTAACCATGAGTAATATGGAAGACATGATGACAAGGATGTTAAGGAACCTCCTTCCTCACCTACAACAACCCCAAGGTTCATCACCTCCTGCAGAAATACCAAGTACACTGTGACGACCCGAGTTTTCTCATGCATTTTTAAATGAAAAATCTAAATTCCTAAGGCAGGATCCCTATTTTAAAAAAACAATGCAGTGCAGCGGAAAAATCTTTTATTTGGAATTCAATTCGAAAACCCTGAGTGTCATTTGCTTTCACAACAACCAAGGTAGTTTTTGAAAAGCTTTAGAAATCATAAGTGTTTTTCCCCAGATCTATCCAAATACAAGACACATGACCCAACTATAATTAAATACAAATACATGTCCAAAGGGTTGAGAATTTACTTACATGTATAATTGTTTCCTTTTTGATTCACTTGCTCGTAGCACTAACATAGATGTCCTCTACTCGTGGATGGAATTATCCTGAAAAATGTTAAGGATAGGGTGATTATATACTATACTCAGTAGGAGTCTATCACTACTAGTTTTATAATGCATGAGATGTTTTAAAATCATATGCTCTTTCAAAACATGTGCATGTCTGAATACTCAAGTTCAATATTGATGTCAAAATCCATTGTCAAACTGAAATACTAACGACTTAAAGAAATATCATAATCTAAGTCAAAAGTATCATATATCATAAACATAAAAATATGCATCAGATGCTCAACTGAATCCAACTCATGGATATCTGGTATGGTATGGTCGACCAACCTTATATCATGCCATATGCAATGCACATAAGTCCACAAAACCATAGGGTCCCACTATGCCCACGACCTCACCGCCGTGTGGTCCCCGGGTACCTAGGGACACAGGATCATATACCTCCATGGGGCATATGACACTTCGACCCAGTGCCATGACACCAGTGGTAGCCCCTTGTACCACATGCAGTCGAAGCAAGGACATGCCCTTTTTGGGCGTGGTACCCATCCACCTAATAGTGATAGAGGCTGGGTGGCCAACCCAAACCCCTCGGCATAGCACCCACGAGCTTACTAGCCCAAATCATGTAAGATCAAATAAGCCAAAAACCTCTTTTCAAAACCTGTCCTCTTTGGGTCCCTCACAACTGCCTGGCCCTCTGCACTCCAGCGTCTTTTGGCAACCCTCAAGGACATGCAATATTTGCAAGAACTTAATGCTCATAGATCATGCAATGTATGCAATAGTTTGCAAAACATATCTATGCATAATGTATATGCTGAATTAAGTCATGCTAAACACGTCTATGCATAAAGCATTTATCACATGCATGCTGAATTAAGTCATGCTAAACTAGTCATATACTTAAAACATGTATTTGTAAAACAATCATAGTTCTTTTAAAAGAATCTAGTAGCAATAGAGCACCTACCTGACTAGGTTGTGTTAACCCCTTTGTCCTCGTACGTTCCTAAACATGGTTTGGAGAATCAAGGTTAGTTTGGTCCATCTTTTATGGGTTTTAGAGTAGTTGGTCTCATCACTTACGCATTAAGGTTCCATCCCTACGCCTATGGGTGTCCTAAGGTCCTAATTGGGCCTTTCTATTTTCAATTTTCCAAAGGTCTAGCAGTCACGCGCCACCATCCTATTCTAAGGTTCATGACCACCTTTTATTGGGCCTTGATCAAGGATTTTATGGTTTGGGTGTGTCCGCGTCATCGACACGGACACAACGCCTTTTACGACACCTCAATCGGAGCTCTAGATCTCAAGTTATAAGCGTTTTAGCGTCACACGTACATAAGGGTCTTAAGAGTGAAAAGGCGGAATGCTAAGGCGCTGCGCGTCAGTGGCATGTGCCCACCTTTTCTAAAGAAAACAGAAAATCCCAGCTTGCTAGCGCACTGCGCGCCTACGGCGTGCACCTCAACGGGAGCGTCTGCATATGTGCCAGGTTTTCCTGCCCTCTCTCTTTTAACGCGCCACGGACGCGCCCGTTTGGTTTTTCAAATGGGATCGATGTGTTACGTTCCGACCGGAACGTTCTCGTCGTCTAGGGGACCGGGGCGTCCTCAAGACACCCTGGTTCGACCCTGTCAAACCAGTGCGGCCCAGGGAACGTCCTGGGTCCTTGGTGAGTCTCCAGGGCTCCATTTTGCATGGTTTTTCATGCAAAAACCTAGGGAAATTGATCCTAGGACTACTGTGAAGACGGGTTTTGAGGGATCTTGGGCATACCTGGCTCGTTGCTGGGTTTTTCTCCTCGTTTCCCCTCTAGGTTACTCCTCCACAACAGGTTTTCTTCAAGCTTTTGGACTGCCATTAGAGGCGCCCAAGAGCTCTATTTATAGAGCTATAAGAGGGTTCTGGAGGGGGCTCTCACCGCCTTTGAATGGCGGTGGAGAAACCTCCAGAATGGCGGTGATTTCTCCTCCAATCACCGCCGTTCTAGAACCCTCTAGGAGGTTGAAGATGAAGGGTGCCCGTATCAAAACGGGCCCCTGTGTTTTGCAGGCTAAATCCGTTTTTAATAAAATTACATTTTTGCTCCTGAATTCAAAGGGCCATAACTTGCTCATTTTAACTCCGTTTTAGGTGATTTTGGTCTTGTTGGATTCCTTTTTCTGAGACACACCTAATGGTATCATTTTTAGGACCAAATTTCTAGTTTCAGCCAAGGTGGATAGTGAAATGAATAAAATGCCCTTATCTTCAAAAACTGAACTTTTCATTGCTATCTTGGGATTTTAATATTACAGAATTGGAGTCATTACATTATTACCCCCTTAATAGAATTTCGTCCTCGAAATTCCATAGATTATCATCTTCTTGGTATTTGTCTCTTAGATAACTTCTTGGTGAATGCATTTTCCCCCTTGGGAATCAAATCTAGGTTCATCCTCAATTTATCATTTCTATTGTTTTTCCTACAAGGCCTTACCTTTAAGGGCCACTTTTGCTGCATACTTTGATGCATACTCCCATACGTGCCAGTTTAAGAATACTGGTTTCTAGCAGTAGTTCATCTATCTCAACATCCTTAGATGCTTGTACTTTTCTCATCATGTATAGGATAGTCTCCTTGTAGGATCATGCTTCTATATTCATGTATAAATTACTCCATACTTCTTTGAGATCATATGATCTTATTTCTCCTATTTCATAGGATAATCCTTTTTCTTCTTGACTTCCATCTTAAGATATTTGGTCTTCCAATTTATGATAATAAGACCTCAATTTGACCCTTGATGGTACCCTTCCGGCTTAATTCCTTTATTTACTCATGTAGCGGCAAGGTAAGATATCACCAAAATTTTCTTTTTATGGACTATATCCATTGGTGTTCCTCATAAGTTAATGTAATGACCCCAAATTTTGTAATATTAAAAGCCCATAAAAAGTTCAGTTTTAAAGATAAGGGCATTTTGGTCATTTCACTAGTCACCTTGACTAAACCCAGGAATTTGGTACCAAAAGTGGTTCCATTAGATCCGTCTCGGAAAAAGGAATCCAACGAGACCAAAATCACCCAAAACGGAGTTAAAATGAGCAAGATATGGCCCTTTGAAGTTCAAGGGCAAAACTAAAAATTTCTCAAAAACGATTTAACCTGAAAAACACAGGTGCCCGTTTTGATACGGGCACCCCGTCGTCTTCAACCTCCTAGAGGTTTCTGGAACGGCAGTGTTTCAAGAAGAAACCACCGCCATTCCAGAGGGTTCCCCACCGCCATTCAAAGGCGGTTAGAAACCCTCTAGAACCCTCTGTAAACTATAGAGCAAATGATACCATATCAGTTATTAAAGTATCTTGGAAACAAGGGCAAGAAGCAAAGTTAGACACAATAAAAAGAAGGTAACTTTTTGGACTTGTGGATAATGAAAGAGATCACTAGATGAAAAAAATTATCTTATGATATTCAAAATAGGAGGAATAAGCTAATATGATCTTGAAAGAAGTATATGCATGAGCAAAGAAGCATAATCTTACGAGGAGACTGTCTTATATGCACATACATGTGTTGCAAACGACTGCATGCATTGCATGATTTACGTACTGCAAAGATTGCATGTCCTTGAGGGTTTCCAAAAGACGCTGGAGTGCCGAGGGCCAGACAGTTGTGAGGGACCCAAAAGAGGACAAGTTTTAACAGGTTTTGACTTATCTTATGTGATTTGGGCAAGTAAGCCCATGGGTACTATGCCGAGGGGTCTGGGTTGGCCACCCGGCCTCTACCACTAATAGGTGGATGGGTACCATGCCCAAAAAGAGGCAAGTCCCTACGTCGACTGCATGTGGTACAGGGGGCTATCACTGGTGTCACGGCACTGGGTCGGCGTGTCATAGGCCCCGTGGAGGCTATGACCAAGTGTCCTCAGGTACCCGGGGACCACACGGCGAGGAGGCCGTGGGCATAGTGGACCCTATGGTTTGATGTGCATTTCATGTAGCATGATATGAGGTTGGTCGACCATACCATACTAGAGGTCCATGAGTTGGACTCCATGAGGCAGATATTGCATATCATGATGTCATCATATACATCTGATACTTTCACTTTTGGATTATGTGATCTTTTAAGTTATAAGAATTTCAGTTGATTTTGGATTCTTATACTGATGTTGAACTCGAGTATTCAAACATACGCATATTTTGAATTTCAGTTGATTTTGGATTCTTATACTGATATTGAACTCGAGTATTCAAACATACGCATGTTTTGAATGAGCATATGATTTTGAAACATCTCATGCATTTATAAAACTAGTAGTGATAGGCCCTACTGAGTATATTATATACTCACCCAATCCTCAACATTTTTCAGATATCAGTAAGCACTCAAGGACAGGATACGTCCGTATATATATCATGGTTCAGGACAACTCCACTCCCAAAGAGGACATCTATGTTAGTGCTATGAGCAAGTGAATCCAAAAGGAAACAAATATACATGTAAGTAAACTCTCAACCCTTTGGACATGTGTTTGTACTTAGTTACAGATGGGCTGTGCATTGTGACTGGAAGGACCTGGGGAAAAACATTTATGATTTCTGAAGTTTTTCAAAAAACTACCTTAGTTGTTGTGAAAGCAAATGACACTCGGGGTTTTCAAAAATGAGTCTAAAACTAAAGGTTTTCCGCTGCATTGCATGGTTTTTATAAAATGGTTTTCAAATAGGGATGCATCCCGCCTTAGGAAATTTGACATTGCATTTAAAAATGCATGAGAAAACCCGGGTCGTCACAGTTAATGGATCTGATAAGAATCTAATAATAATTGATATCAAACCATTTGTAGAATTTACTTTCTAATTGGTCGCCATTCTTCTTCGAAAATTTCTTGTCGCATAATGTCCTTTTATTCAATGCTCTATTCAAAGTCTTAAACCCCCATATGCTTTCTCTCTCTCTCTCTCTCTCTCTCTTATACTCTTTTACAATAAGATCACCAACTCACCTAGTATTATTCCTTTGCATTTGTTTGATCTCCCTACCTATAGGATTCAAGTTGATAGAATTGTATGTATCTTCATAGAGTCATGATCTTCTTCTTTTGAATATTCAATATTCATTGAATACTGGTAGTTACATCTCTATCTCTTTCTCTCTTTTCTTCAAAATCCTTACTTTTGTCTTCCTAGATCAATGTCTCTATATGCTTTGTTGCATATAATTGATACTTCATCTATTCCTTTACGTAACATATATGATAAACTGAATGCTTCTCAGAAATTCTAAATTGTCTTAAGATCATTGAAATCCTCAATTTCCTATAGCCTCAATAAAATTCATACAATGTCTTAATAATTGCATTGATGTTTTGATCGTGTTATACCTTTCTTACAAGTTTATGTTAGGATCAATCTATTATCATACTTAGTATTATCATCAAAATCTTTTGATAACTTGGTCGAATTCATTTCCCCATCATATTCATGTTATGTTTCTCTTATTCACATGATTTGTCACTTGTATACATCTTCTTATTTGCTCCATAATACTCAAGTAGTTATTATTTGATATCACTTCACTTTTCATGAGACTTCAATTAAGGTATACAAAATTGAGCTAAGTCTTTCAAGATTCATACCTTTGTGATCTTCTATGAGTCACAGTCATCTCCTAATATCATCTTGCATTCTCATCCCTCTTAGATTATCATCAAAATTTTCTCAAAGTCTTTCTTTTACATCTCTTATCATACTCATATCATATCCCTTGTGATAGTGTACTCATATTCTGATATTCTTTATGATGGTAAGGTAGCCATCTAAGTTCTTCAATTTTCTCACCTTTGATGAGATTGCTTTATTGTAGGTTAGAACTATCTACCAACAAGTTCACTAACATCTTCATTCCTTCATCATTCTTATCATAATATAATCTATATATGAGTTTCTTATATTTGCACCACACAACAATCCTTAATCCTTAAGTCGTCTTAGACTAGATTTTGGATAAGGGTTGCACTATCCTTTGCGTAATTATTTGTTAAACCAAGCTGTGTTTCACCCATTTATTTAAGGTGAAATGCCTTGAGCATTACTATTGAAATCCTCAAATAGAAGTAGTCATCTCTACTACTCCTTTTTATACTACTTATTCTTGATTTTCTCTATTGTCCATGACCCTTGGACATGTTGGACTGGCTGTGAAAGGATAAAACCTGGGCTATGATACCAACTGTGACGACCTGGGTTTTCTCATGCATTTTTAAATGAAAAATCTAAATTCCTAAGGTGGGATCCCTATTTTAAAAAAACAATGCAGTGCAGCGGAAAAACAATGCAGTGCCCGCCTTTTCTAAAGAAAACGAAAAATCCCGGCTTACTAGCGCGTTGTGCGCCTGTGGCGTGTGCCTCAGCGGGCGCGTCTGCAGACGCGCCAGGTTTTCCTACCATGTCTCTCTTTTGTGGGCGCATCCACGGACGCTCCCGTTTGGTTTTTCAAATGGGATCAACGTGTTACGTTCCGACTGGAATGTTTTCGTCGTTTGGGGCACCGGGGCATCCTCAGGACACTGTGGTTCGACCCTGTCGAACCAGTGTGGCCCAGGGAACGTCTTGGGTCCTTGGTGAGTCTCCAAGGCTCCATTGTGCATGGTTTTTCATGCAAAAACCTAGGGAAATTGATCCTAGGACTACTGTGAAGACAGGTTTTGAGGGATCTTGGGCATACCTGGCTCGTTGCTAGGTTTTTCTCCTCGTTTTTCCTCTAGGTTACTCCTCCACAACAGGTTTTCTTCAAGCTTTTGGGCTGCCATTAGAGGCGCCCAAGAGCTCTATTTATAGAGCTATAAGAGGGTTCTGGAGGGGCCTCTCACCGCCTTTGAATGGTGGTGGAGAAACCTCCAAAATGGTGGTGATTTGTCCTCCAATCGCTGCTGTTCTAGAACCCTCTAGGAGGTTGAAGATGAAGGGTGCCTGTATCAAAACGGGCCCCTGTGTTTTGCAGGCTAAATTCGTTTTATAATAAAATTATATTTTTGCCCCTGAACTTCAAAGGGCCATAACTTGCTCATTTTAACTCCGTTTTGGGTGATTTTGGTCTTGTTGGATTCATTTTTCTAAGATGCACCTAATAGTATCATTTTCAGGACCAAATTTCTGGGTTCAGCCAAGGTGGATAGTGAAATGACTAAAATGCCCTTATCTTCAAAAACTGAACTTTTCATTGCTATCTTGGGATTTTAATATTACAAAATTGGAGTCATTACATACACAGGCTCAGGTTCAGCCTGAAGTGAGACATACTACACCAACACCAACACCAGCTACTCCCACATTAGCACAAGGGCAATCTTCCCTTATACCAAGTGAAGAAGTTGGAAAATCCCCATTAGTACCAGAAAAAGTTAACAAAATGATAGAGATATTTCAAAAGATGACTGCAGTGTATAATGGCAAGGGTGAAGCAGAGAAGGCTGAGGAATGGATATATGAAGTAGAAAAGACTTTTAATGCACTACGTACTCCTTTAGAGTTGAAGGTGAAATTTGCCACATACTTATTCAAACAAGAAGTTGCATTTTGGTGGAGATCAGCTAACAACACCTTCTTCTCAAATTCTGAAGATATTACATGGGAGGAATTTAAGGAAGTATTCAACCATAAATATTTCCCTTCTCATGTACAAGAAAGGAAGTTGATAGAGTTTTTAGACCTAAGGCAAGGGAATATGTCGGTGGTGGACTATGCTAACAAGTTCACACAATTAAGGAGATTCACGACTCATGTGTGTAACATAGAAACACACACCATGAATCGATTCATTGAAGGGCTACACCCAGGGCTGAAAATAAAGGTGTTGGGTACTAAACCCACTACCTTGGCAGACTGTGTGGAAATGGCCTCCAAGTTTCAAGAAGAGTACAAAAAGGGTCAAATTACCAAGTTCAGTGGAGGAGGAAACAATAATCCAAGGCCTTTCCAGAAGAATAAAAGACCTTGGAACAATTTTAAGCCTCAAAGAAATTAGAGGAACAATGCACCAAGGCCAAATAGGCAGCCATGTCCAAGATGTAGAAAATTTCAGCAAGGCAATATCTGCCCGCGACCTATACAACAACAAACACAACGATTTCCAATCAAGTGCCACAATTGTGGGGAGTATGGACATGTCGCCACCTATTGTACCAAACCATTGGTGGTCAAGGAGGAAAAACTTGAAATTGCTCCTCGACACCAAGGAAGGGTCTTCACCATCACTGATGGCCAAGCTAGACCATCCAATGCAATGATTGAAGGTACACTACTTGTAGCAGACAACTATGCCAAAGTACTGTTTGATTCTGGATCTACGCATTCCTTTATATCTTGTGAATTTGCATCTAGTATACAACTACCAATGAAAAACTTGGGATTTGATCTAGATGTAACAACTCCAGTTGAAAAAATAGTTAAACTACAAGAATACATGCATAATGTACCTCTAGAAGTATTGGGCAAAAGAATGGACATAGACCTCATTTTATTGAACATGGAGGATTTTGACATCATACTGGGTATGGACTGGTTAGCAAAATACTGGGTAGTTATGGACTATCACAAGAAGAAACTCACATTTAGTATACCAAGGGAGAAAGTATTAGTACTGTATGGGAAACACAATGACTTAGATAAATCTATCATCTCAGCTATAAAGGCAGTCAAACATATGTCCAAGGGGTGTCATGCATTTCTAGCACCAGTGGTTGCCTTAGATGCTAAACAGCCCAGGATAACAGAAATTGAAGTGGTCAGGGAATTCCAAGATGTTTTTCCTGAAGAACTACTAGGGTTACCCCCACACAGAGAAATTGAGTTTACCATTGAAGTAATTCCTGGTACAACTCCAATTTCTAAAGCACCTAATAAGATGGCCCTAGCAGAGTTGAAGGGTCAATTGCAAGAATTGTTAGACAAGGGGTTTGTTAGACCAAGTAGTTCACCATGGGGAGCACCAGTAATATTTGTGAAGAAGAAGGATGGGTCAATGAGATTATGCATGGATTATAGAATGTTGAACAGTGTCACAGTGAAAAATAGGTATCCCTTACCTCACATTGATGATCTCTTTGATCAACTCCAATCTGCTAAGGTCTTTTCCAAAATTGACCTTAGATCAGGATATCATCAATTGCGTATTAAGGATGAAGACTTACGTAAGTCAGCATTCAAAACTGGATATGGGCATTACGAGTTTTTAGTCATGTCTTTTGGGCTGACCAATGCACCAGCAATGTTTATGGATTTGATGAATAGACTCTTCAAGGAATTTTTGGATAAATTTGTGATTGTATTTATCGATGATATACTAATTTACTCTACCAGTATCAAAGAACATCAAGAACACTTACGAATTGTACTAAATACCCTCAGAACACACAAACTGTTTGGTAAATTTAGTAAGTGTGAATTCTGGTTAGAGAAGGTCAATTTCATGGGTCATGTAATTTCCAAGAATGGAGTAGAAGTGGACCCCACCAAAATTGAAGTAGTAATGAATTGGGAGAAACCTAAAACAGTAATAGAAATACATAGTATTCTTGGACTAGCAAGATACTATCGTAGATTCATTCAAGGGTTCTCTCCTATAGCTCTTCCTTTGACTTCCTTGACAAGAAAGGGGGTACAGTTCACTTGGACTGAAGAATGTGAAAATAGTTTTCAAGAGCTAAAGAAGAGGTTAACCACAGCACCAGTATTGACTTTGCCAGCTGGGAGTGGGGGATATGAAATATATTATGATGCTTCAGGCAAAGGGTTAGGAGGTGTGTTGATGCAAAATGGGAAGGTCATTGCTTATGCATCTAGACAATTGAAGAAACATGAGATAAATTACCCAGTACATGACCTAGAATTGGCAGTTGTAGTTTTTGCATTGAAATTTTGGAGACATTATTTGTATGGAGAAAAATTCAATGTATTTACAGATCATAAGAGTCTCAAATACATCTTCACTCAGGCTGATTTGAACATGAGACAAAGAAGATGGATAGAGTATATCAAATACTACGATTTTGCCATCCAATACCACCCTGGAAAGGCAAATGTAGTAGATGATGCATTAAGTAGACAACCAAGAGCTCTACTCACAAACATCACAATTAAATCAGCTTTTGTAGAAAGAGTCCTTAAAGCCGAAGAAGAAGATACAACAACTCAAGAATTGTGTGAGAAGAAAGGATTTGTTAAGGGTACATATGGGGGTATATGTTTTCAGGAGAGATTGGTGGTTCCTTCAAATACATGTCTGAGAAAGGAACTGATACAAGAAGCCCATCAATCAAAATTTTCTATGCACCCTAGAGGTACAAAGATGTATCAGGATTTAAAAGGAAACTTTTGGTGGGAAGGCATGAAGAGAGAAATAGGAGAATTTGTGGCTAAATGTCTAAATTGTCAACAAGTAAAAGCTAAACACCAAAGACCAGTTGGAATGTTACAAACATTGGAACTTCCAGAATGGAAATGGGACAATATCACTATAGATTTTGTAGTGGGATTGCCAAGGACCCGAGCAGGCCATGACATGATTTAGGTGGTTATGGATAGGCTAACAAAGTCAGCACATTTCCTTCCAATTAGACAAAACCAATCAGTTGACAATTTGGCTAAGTTATACATCAAAGAAATAGTAAGACTTCATGGGATTCCATTATCCATTATCTATGATAGGGATGGAAGATTTACTTCAAGATGTTGGAAGAGTGTATAACAAGCCTCGGGAACCTCACGTAAACTCAATACAATTTCACCCCCAAATAGATGGTCAATTAGAAAGGACTATTCAAAACTTAGAAGATATGTTGAGAGCATGTGCCATAGATTGGAAAGGGAGTTGGGATGAACATCTTCCTTTAGTAGAATTTGCATATAACAACAGTTTTCAAGCAAGTATTGGTATGGCACTATATGAAGCATTGTATGGACGGCCATGTCAATCACCAACCTGTTGGAGTGAAGTTGGAGAAAGAAGGCTGATAAAGTCAGAAATAGTGGAACAGTGTATAGACAAGGTCAGATTGATACAAAAGAGGTTGTTAACAGCACACAGTCGACAGAAGAGTTACGCAGATAAAAGATGTAGAAACCTGAAATTTGATGTGGGGGAGCACGTATTTCTAAAGGTATCACCTGTCAAAGGACTAATGAGGTTTGGAAGCAAAGGAAAACTTAGTCCTAGATTCATTGGTCTATTTGAAATCTTAGAAAGAGTTGGTTCAGCGGCCTACAAATTAGCCTTACCACCCCAACTCTCAGAAATACATAGTGTCTTTCATGTGTCTATGCTAAGGAAATATCTCCAAGATGACACTCATATACTTCAAAGGGTGCGAGAAGAGCTAAAGCCTAACCTAACCTTTGAAGAGAAGGCAATACGAATTCTGGACCGCAAGGAACAGAAGTTAAGGACCAAAAGCATTCCGTTCATCAAAGTCTTGTGGCAACATCACTCTGTTGAGGAAGCCACGTGGGAAATGGAAGTAGAAATGAGGAAGACACACCCTAGTTTGTTTGATTAAGAATTGTATTACAAATTTCGAGGATGAAATTATTGTAAGGGGGGAAGATTATAATAACCCCAATTTTTGTAATTGATTCAGAAAATCAATAAAGTTTGAGTTCAAAAATTTTGGGCTAAAATATTACAGTTATTTAGAATATACTTCTTATAAAAGTATAATCAAAGAATAATACATGTACAATTGAAATTAAACTTAGCAAACCCTTCAGAATGACTGTAAGCACAACAAATTCTGAATTCGGATGAAAAATCCTTAATTTTCTTCATTTCTTGGACAAAAGGGTAAAATAGTAATTTTACCCAAAAATCAAAATCTGAGACATCAAAATTTAGAATGCACTGAGAAATACAAACCCAACGCCACTAAGTACACTCAAATCTGAGATCATGGGTATAAAACCCTAATTTTTATACATAAAAGGCAAAATGGTCTTTTTACACCATGTGGGGCCCACAAGGGACCCAAAAACGAATCTTATGAGCAGTCCACGTGAACTCATGGGTCAGAAAATACCAGCTGGTCTTGGGGAAGAAAAAATGGAGCATGGGAGACTTCCATGCCAAATTAATAATAAAAAATTAAATATTAATATTATATTTCATCATTAAAGAAGACCAAAATGTCTATAAATACAACCCTGAAAATCCTCCAAAAATACTCTTAAAATTTTCACGAAATTATTTTCACTCTCCCTGAAAAATTAGACTTAGATCCATCCCAAAAACACAAAAATCCCAAGAGATCTCTCTCTTTTCAATTTCTTTTTCTTTTTAGATTGGAACAAGAGACCTAAAATCAATTAGGCACTCTGTTCCAGATCTAATATCACCAATTCGACCATCCAAAACTTTCCACCATACCTTAGCTACAAAACCCCTAAAGAAATTTCAAGATCCAACAGTTCAAACAACGACAATCGTAAGAAAGGTGGATCTTGGGCCATATCTTCATCAAAAGGGTATTTCTTTTAAATTGAACATATAACCAATGTTTTTCTAAAATCAGGTAGGTCTAAATGCTTCTTGGTCATGTTTACTAATGGTTTATGAAATTTTTATTTTTCTGTAATTTCATTTTGGAAAGAAAATGGTAAAAATAAAGTAAACAACAAAACCTTTAATTCAGGAAGATGGAGTGCTCAGATGAAATTTTTGACCATACCAATCGATCCAGAAGGGTCCAAAACCCTTAGGGTAGAATTTCACGAAGATCGGATAAGGATTGGGGCCTCAATTGATAGAGGATTGATTGGACGGTCCAGAATGGACTGTCTGATCTCCTGATCGAACGGGGCCCAAGATGCTTGACGCGACGCAACACAACGCGGAAAAAGCCGCACGCGGAAGCATTCCCAGTGCGCTGCATGTGGGATGTCATTCCAAGCGCAACGACGGTGCTTCCGAAAAACTGGCGAGCGGATGCGCCTGCCTCACGTCCCAGTTATGGGTGCGTGAATGACAAGCGTTCTACTCTTTCCGCCTGCTTCTATGGATGTCCCGGAAGGGAGCGGCTGTAGCACTTCTATGGCGGACACGCCCGACGAGCGGGAGACTCCCGCCCTGCTCATTTCCGCCTGAAAAATCTGGGCCGTCCATTCCTTGGGCCAAAATCAAATCTACGCCCTATGAATGACTGTGAACTTCCAGATCTAATTTCGTAGCCATCTAAACTCCAAATTGAGATTGGAAAGAAGCTATGGAAAGCTTGAAACCTCTATTTTTTGATGAAAGGATAAAATCCAGAAATTATATATTAAAACTTTCTGTATTAAAGAAACAAGTTTCCAATTGCTAAGAACTTCAAGATTTGGGATGATTAGATCTTGGATATACGTTTTAATAATGATAAAATATTGGAATGAAGTTATATAAATGGTTTATTTAGACAGATCTGAGAGATATTAAGGGATTTACCCACTATGGTAGAAAAACCCTAAAAATTACAAAGGGACCCACTTGATCAATAAGATCAAGTGTGATCAGATCCTTGAGATAGATGGAATGGATGTTGATATGATGAAATCCAAGGAAATCATGGATGGATTATGAAAACAGTAGATCAATATGATCTTTTGACCTTAATAAAGAAAACCCCCTAAATATAACTAATACCCTTAATCAAAGGAAAAGATCTAAGATCTAATTGTTGGATCATAAGTGAAGGTTTCTAAAAATGTTAATATAATTAGTTTTATTTTATATTAATCAAAAATAGCATTTTAAATACGATTTATGTTATAAAGCATGATAGTGTAACTTTTAGACTTTAGCATGACATGTGATTAGATTGTTATCATAGGTTACTAGATTTAATTATCCTAGGGGCATGATAGTGTGATTTTATGCAAGTGTAACTTAGGACCAAGTAAGTATGATTTCATGCAATTGTAACTTAAGATCATGCTAGTTTAAGTATAGTTTTATTCCATTAAGTTAAGTTACATTCATAAGGAGCATGTTAGTATAAATGTTTGTTAAATTTATATTGGAACCATGCTTTAAAGTTTATGATTTAATTGTTGTCAAATTTTATTAGTAGATCTACTTGTTATGAGATAAAGAGCATAAAACACCAAAATGTACTCTGATGAGAAAGTAGAGTTTCATGACACAAATAAGAATGGTGTACTTTGGACTTAATTAGTAAGGGCTATAGTTAGTAGGACAATATAAGGATTATCAAATCCTTGGCCCAAACTAGGAGAATAATAAACCCCATGAATGACATTGTAAATATTCATGAACTTAATTAAAATCAATTACAAAGAGTACTTAGGGTCAACATGCTTATAGGAACCTTATGAAAGGTTGAGCTATGGTCACTCTAGTGAATGTGGAACATAGTGGTTAAGGGAGTTATCTAATAGAGCATCGCTCTTCCCCTACCTTTCGTTGACATTTGTGAGGTCTAAATGCCTCCTTACATGAGGATTGAAGTAACCACTTTGTGTTCACTCATTCAGCTAGTGAGCCTTAGCCAATTGGAAATAAGAGGAGTAGTCTAGACTTAGGCTTAAATAAGTTACCTTCAACCAGCAAAACATTAACTGGTTGAATAATAATAATAAGAGCATAAAAGGTTAGTAAATTACCTAACCCTAATAAAAACTGTAAGTAAGATAAGGATGATCAAACAAGATCCATTAGATCTTGGATGATCAAGAATAATAAGAATAGGAATATTATATTGTACTTAGTATGCATGTTTATTAGTATGCTTGTTCTAGTTCATTAGATTAGATAATCCAAACCCTTGATCAAAGATGATGCAAGGAAGAAAACCAAGATCATCCTCCTTAGGGATGATCCAATAACTGAACTTATTTCAAAGAAGAACTAGATTATAGAAGATCTAGGACCTTGATCTTTAAGAGTAGCAATGGATCTATGAAAGATCAAGATCAAGGAGATGGACACAAAGACTTAGAGATACAAAAATACTTAGATATGAATGATCTAAAGATCATGCTAAACATTAGATCTAGTGATCAACAGGATTGTTCAAATTTATATATTAACATATGTATGAATGTATAGATTCCATACATCAGTCAGGATCATGGAAGATTTGGGAAAAGAGATCACTCCTTGAAGGTAGGAGGATTTGATGAATGCATTTACATGGGATATACATGATTTAACTCATGACCTTATGTTGACAAGAGTAATGTTAATACTTGTATTAAATCCCTTGAAAACTTTATGATCCAACCAAACACATATAAGATGGTTAAGGACTAGACTATAAGTGAGTAGGGAACTAGAAAATATTTCAGCCCTAAGTAAACAGACAGATGGTCTGATATATATGACATCTATTTTACATACAAGCTTGGAGGCTTGTGAGTTTGGTTTAATAGGCATAAGCCTAGGGGGAAGGGTTTGGCCACCCGCTCCTTGAAATTTGATGATTTGATGATACCTTGCCCTATGAGAGGCTAAAAGTCGGGTGGGGGCAATTATGGGAAGGCCACCACTGTGAAAGTCCTGTCCCCCCATATGGGCAGTGACATAATATTTTGCACCGTGGTATCAGTGGTGAACAGGCAGTTATCCGAGTGCGCTAGTATGGATCAAACTGCAGTATGGTAGCCCTTTTGATTATTTTGCACTATGATGCATATGAGAATAGGCATAGTGATATGCCTTATGATTTAGCATAATGAAATGCTAGGTAATTTTATATTACCAATATTTCCTAAGAAGGGAAATTCCCAGTTTAAGATTAGCTGAAATACTAAATTCTCATAATAGAGAGAATTGATTAGCTTAGTTGGGAATGATATTTGACTACTTTCATAAATTTAACTGATTTACCCATCTATAGTATGTACGTATATGGATGTACATAACTTAGAAAGTAAAGAGTAGAGACATGAATATGTTTAGAGATAATGGGATTATGAAGTATTGGAATTACATTGTCAATTATTATGCTTCTTGAATCCCGTACCAACCATTGCTTGCTGAGATATTGTAAATGTTGCAATATCTCAAATACAGGGAAGGAGAGTTAGGAGTTGAAGGCGATAGAAGACTTGAAGAGAATAATCTTCAAGGTATACCCTTGAAGACACGTATTTTTCTTTGTTGAGAGTTTTATTGTATGGTGAGCTTGAGTTTTGGATTATGTAATTTGGAGAAGTATTGTAATAGATTTGACTGTATTGTGAACCACTAGATGGATTCTAGAATTTAATGAAAGTCTATTCCTTCAATGGAATTTTATCTTGTACAAAAGATTATACTTATGTTATGTATGAAGTGATGACTTGGGTTTTACAAAACAAGTTCAAAAGAAGAGAATTTTCGCTGTTTTGTTTTGCGAAATTTTTTTACACTATTAAGGGCCTTGCCTTTCGAAATACATTACAAAACGTGTTACAAAAACCCGAGTCGTCACAAAAATAACTATATTTGCTTGAATCCTTAGGAATTCATTTAGGTTTTTGAGTTTTTTATTTAGTTCCTAGCTTAGATTCCTTGCTTGTTTGCATTAAAAAAGTAAAATATGGTCACTTTTGCAACCACGAAGCATGCACACCATGCATGGATCACACATGTGGTGATTTACTTTTGATCATTGCTTCATTCACATGCTTAAGTTAATTTTAGTAGTAGTTGATTCATTATTTTAATCTTAATTTAGTGTTATAAAGTTTCCTAATTTGGTTTTAGAAAGTTCTAATTATAGAAAGTTTCTAATTCTAGTTTAGGAAAGTGGTAATTTGGGAATGTTTCTAATTTGAGTAGTATCTTTAAGATTTGTTTGCCTAATCTGATTCATTATAATTTAGCAATAGTTTCCTTTAGTAGCTTCCATGTTAATTAGGTAAGTTTCCATTCTAATTGTTTGCTTTAACTTTTAGAAAGTTTCCTATAGTTCTAATTTCTAATTCCATGCATATTTCCTTCTTAGTTGTTTTTATTTCCTAGTTTAATTGCATCACTATCTCTTTGGTTGTAGTTAATTAATTTAAATAGAATGCAATCCATTATAAATCTATGAGATTTCTCTTGGGATCGATCTCACTTGAGTAAAAATATTGCTTTGATCCATGTGCTTGTGAGTAATTTTAAAGATGCATGATGTTTTTGGGGACATTGTTGGGAATCACATTGGATTTGTGCTTTGATCTTTATTTAGATTGTTTATCTTTTTTTGTAGTCTTGGGCTGCATTAGATTAGGTTTTTTGTATCACATTTTCATATTTTTTTATTTCCTCATAAATTTTCATATGTTTCTTGTTTTTGTGCAAGGGGATATTCACAAAAGGAGCTTCATCAACTAGACAAGATTTCCTTACTTGGTTAGGTTAGGTTTTGTGTGAACTGGTAGTCAGGCCCCATTGTAACTTGCAATTTCTTTATTCCAATTTAAAATGGGTTGTATTAATATAGGAAAATGATGAGAATGGAGGCCCACACTTGATCTTCATCAAAAAATCCACTGCAAACCTTCATCACTCTCTTTTAATTTTCTAGTGTAGTTGCATTTAATGTAATTTGTGTCTTTGTTGGTAGTATAATTCATATAGTTTAAGGTCCTTCATATTATTTTTTGCATCTTATCTAGGGTTGTTGCATTAGTTTTCTTACTTGTACATGCATTACGTACTTATTGCTTTATGGTGGATGGAACATAATGTTAGTAAGGGCCCCACAGGAGCCCTCATAAGATAAGGATTGGATTTCATCACCAGATCCTTTGGCCACTTAGGAAATTGAATCAATTCTTTGTATGCTTGTGATCCCAACTGTTAATCTTAATTTAAAATCAAATAGCAAGAGACCTAGGGTTTTGAGCTCATAGTACCCTTTTAAAAGAGGCAGTCTCTTATCATTCCAGTAGCTCTTGAACTTTGTTGCTATAATGTGTATGCAAAATTCAAGTGGTTTTCCCATGCCTTTTGTTGACGGTTGTTGAGGTCTAAAAGCCTCGTTCCATGAGAATTGTATTAATCACCTTGCGCAGGACTTAGCTGGTAAACAATAGTCAAATTTGGATTAAAGGACAAGTTGTCTAGCTTCAGGTTAAAAGCTACAACCTCACTGATTAACAAAGATCAACAAGACATCTTGTAGCATTAAGCATTGTTTGGTTGCACAACATATAGAGTTAAGTGTCCTTTAGAATTAAGTTGCATCATTAATTAAGTTTAATTATAGTGCATGCAAGGACATTGATCTCAGAATACTAAACAAGCACCATTAGATCTTGAGATTGAATGTACTCATAGGCAAGGGTTAAGAAATCAAACTCTTGACCCCATGACAGACCCGCCAATTGAAGTCGAGCATAAAGCTACTAGAGATTTCAATGTGTCACTTCAATTAAATACTCCATCATGCATCACTTTACCACCAACCAATGCAAACCATTTTGAACTTAAACCTAGAGTCATTTAGCTAGTCCTAACATTCTATGGTCATGATAGAGAGGATTCATACCTGCATATTAAGGAATTCCTTGATATCTGTGCCATATTTAAATTTAAAATTGTTTTGGATGATTCTATTAGACATAAATTGTTTCCCTTTTCATTAAAAGATAAAGCCAAATCATAGCTTAATTGTTTAGAAGTTGGTTCCATTGGCAAATGGGAGCAATTGTTTAGGAAGTTTCTAAACAAATTCTTTCTTATACATAAGACTAATGTCCTGAAGGGATATCATTATTTTAAATAAAAAAGATGATGAACAATATTATGACTGCTGAGAAAGGTGGAATGAATTGTTGGAGAAGTATATCAGCATGGAGTTAAAAAGAATGAAGTATGTTCAATACTTCTATGATGCATTAACACCTCACAATAGACAAATGGTAGATACAACTAGTTTAAGGGCCCTCATACTAAAAATTGAAATTGAGGCCTGGAAATTTATTCAAACTTTGGGTGACAATTTCCAATAGTGGAACTTTTCTAATAGGGGAGAGTGAAATGCCCATCCTCAAAGGAAAGGAGGTGTGTATGAAATACAAGTGACTTTAGATATGTCATACAATCTCAAACCTTTAACTGAAAGAATTGGTTAGTTGAGAGCTTGCCTTGAAGATTTGACAAGCTTGAACATATTTTCCAAGCCTTCATGGCTGTGAATACACCCATACAACCTCAATAAGAGATTTATTCTATCCCGGCACATTTAAATACTACTTGTCCATCAAAACAAGTGTAACTTGAATATATTTTAGAACAAGCAAATGCTCTTGGTGCATATAGAAACCCCAGAAAAAACAATCCATACACTGATACTTATAATCCAAGATGGGCTAGGCATCCCAATTTATCATGGTCTATTACCAGGGAGGTATATCTATGAACTCCCTATTCAAAACTTTCGTAGAATTTTAACTTTCCTGTAACCACCTAGTTTTTAGTTTCCTCAACAACCAAAGCAACCACCAAATGAGGATACTATTTAGTTTCTCATGAAACAAAATTAGGAGAATAAGAAGGCTTTGCATCAACTCCAAAATGAGAGTGGATAAAATATGGCCATGATTGAGACACAAATAAGCCAATTGTCTACCTCTTTAAGGAAAGGGAAAAAGCAAAGTTTCCCAATCAACCTATTCCATTAGAACAAGGGTGCAGTTCTCATAACCAAAGACCCATGAACAAGCAAAGTCTATTACAATCCTTAGGAGTGGCTATCAAATTGATAATAAAGTATGGCAGACTGAGGACAAAATATAGAAGAATGAACCAACTAAAATATAGGATAAAGAGACTAGATAGAAATCTCATCTAAGCCTATAGTGGAGACCCCTTTTGTGCTTAAAGCTCCATTCCTTCAATTACTCAAAAAGGGAAAGAAATAAACAAATTTCAATGAGATAATAGAAGTGTTTAAACATGTGCAAATTAATATCTCATTACTCAATGCTATTAAGGATATTCCTGGTTATGCCAAGTTTTTTAAATATTTTTTGCACTGCAAACTGAAAGCTTAATGTGTAAAAGAAAGCCTTCTTCACCAAGCATGTGAGTTCTTTAATACAACACTGTACCCCACCTAAGTTTAAAGACCCAAGGTGTCCTACTATTGCTTATGTCATTGGAAAGCAAGTCATTGATAGGGCACTACTTGATTTAGGGATTAGCATAAATTTGTTGCCTGATTTTGTTAATGAGCAACTATGGTTCAATGGCCTTAAGCCAACCAGTACTACTTTGCAGTTAATAGATAGATCAGTTAATATTCCACATGGTATGGTTGAAGATGTTTCAATATAGTAGGCCAGTTTTACTTTCCTATAGATTTTATTGTCGTGGATACCTCGCTTATCTGAGACCCCAGAAGTCAGATTCTAGTAACTCTTGGACATCCATTATTGGAAATGTCCAATGCCATCATCAACTGTAGAAATGGTGTGATGAAACTATCTTTCAACAATATGAAACTCAAGCTTAATGTTTTTAATGCCAACCATCATCATCTAGATCTAGATGATAATTGTGTAGTAAATTTAATTGATGGTCTATTTCAACATTCTAATACACCATCATCTATCCTACACCCACTAAAAAGTGTCAAAATTTGTATAAAATCACTAAATTATTTGCCAGTGTGTTATAACTTATAGGGGTAAATTGGAATTTTTAGTAAAAAATTATAACACATGCATTTCTGACCTAATAATTCAAAATTTTGATAATTTGTAGGTTTAGACCCTAATTTAGAGTAAGTATGAGAATAACTTTATTTTTCTCTAATTTAAATAGAGTTTTTAACTTTTTATATGAGTCAAGTTGATAATACAATGACTGACATAGATTGAGATGAAAATTGAAGTTCAAGATCAAAAGATCAAGTTAAGGCCTAAAAGTAATAAATCCAAAGTGAGATCAATGGTCAAGATCACGTTAATATAAGCAAAGGATGGAATTGCACAAATCAAAGATGACTAAAGTGGGACCTTGTACAAGCCATGCAAAGTCCAGCACCTTTGCATGGGATTCACTCAAGCCACCTAGCCATAAAGTTATGAAGAAGGTACCAAGCTAAGGAGCCTACCCAACCATCAAAGCCAAATGGTTGAGCAACCAAGCCAAGCCAAAAGCGCCCCTAACACTAGCCATGAAGCCAACCAAATGAGCTCTCAAAGTAAGCTATCAAGTCACATGAGCCAAGCTACATGGAAGGCCATGATTGGAGGAAAATCCAAAGAAATATCAATAGGATTTTAAAGGTTATTTTGAAGAAATTGAGGGAAAATCCACTTGGACAAGGTAACATGTGGACCAATAGGAAGAACCCATTTCATTTTTCTTGTTTTTCCATGTTTTTCTTATTTTTTACTCACTTTCCACCCCACCATACAAAACCACCACGAATTTTGCACTTTTCCACCATGGAGACCCACCTTTCTAAAACTCTCCTACCTACCTAAACTCTAAATTCAACCAACTAACAAATCCTAGAGTTCCACCTAATCTATGTAACCAATCCCCACCTTCTTAGGAAACCACCTAACTCCACCTCACCACCCTATCCTCACCATCCACTCTTCATCCAAGGGCTGCCATCATCTTCATCTCTCCATACCTCTCTCACCCCATAAGAATTCCACATTAAAACCAAAGTGGGAGATGCCTCTTTACTAAAAAATCTAGTGCCTCCCGCCATTGATTGGACCAATCCCATGGTGCCACATCCCTACCTCCATCTCATCCCTTAATTTCCTTTCTCTTTACCACCCACATCTTTCCCATGATTTTTCCCATTGCCTTAACTTAAATATATGTGAAACTCCTGAAGTGAAGGAGCTCCATGCCTAGATCCTACAAGGTCGGAGCCCCCTTCCCAATCCATTCTTCTAAGATGGCCAATCCTTCCATGCCACCTACACCACTTTATCTCACTTTCCACTCTTTCATTCCATCATTTTTCCCACCTCTCTCTCTTTCCCTAACCACCAAGTATTCCATTTAAAATACTCTATGGAGAGGAGTCCCAATGCCTAGATCTAGAGATGGCCTTAAACTTTGGACATTACCTCTACATCTCCACCCTAAGATCACAATCCATCTAGATTAGAAAGTGTCCAACCCATAAAAAATTTAAAGAGGGTTTCCACGGGAAAATACCTTGGGAGAAGGGGAGAACGCCCCTTCCTAAGAAGGAGGCATCTCCACCTTCCTCCCCTTCCTTCCCATCAATGAGTTCCACCATTTCCTCTATTTAAGCCCTTCAATGAACTTCTTCTTGAGAGAAGCCACTTATTCTAAGTATTCCATGCATGGTTATGGTTGTTATTAATTGGCTTGTTCACCTCCATTCTAGGTTGGGCTTCATTTTTATCATTCTTTCAGTTAATCCTTTGATGTTGTGTAGAAATTTCTTTTAATCCCCACTTATGTTAATGGTTTTGTTCCTTTATCTTTCAAGCTTGTTTTCCTTTTGTTGTTAATCTTAAATCCTTATGCTTAAGGATCACTATTCTCTGGTCATGATAGCCAAGAGATAGTGATCTTTGAATTAAGAGATTTGAATGCTTTAGATCCATTGGTTCCATTACTTGTATTCACTCTTTACCATTATCGTTTTGTAGGATATCCCTTGAGTTACACTCATGCTAGCATAGGGGTTATTATTGGATTTCTTTGAAGAAGCAAAAGAGTTGTAATTGGGTGTAAATATGGTGCACACCCATTTGTATTGGTTTTTCAATTAATAAGTGGATTGTTACCTTATGTTCTAAGGGTATTTAAGTGTCTTGAATCTTGATTATGTTGCTTGATTGAATAACATGCACATGCTTAGATCTATACACATTTCATTCACTCTCAAGAGCACACCATTTAGGCTCTTTTTGCATTAGTTTCATAAGCATATCACCTTCAACCATCATGTGCACCACTCCTAAGAATCATGTGCATGATAATGACAATTGGTGTAGAAATTAGATTACTAAGCTTTTCTTGAATTTTTTATTGAAAAAAAGAAGAAAAAAATTATGTAATGTTCATTATAAAGATTGGAATTTGATTTTTTTAATATTTTTCTATCTTTTAAGCTTTAGATTATTAATAGGGTTGCATACAATTAGTTCATATTTGATCCTTTTTCTAAAGTATTTCATGAAAAATAATACTTGAAATATTAATTGCACAAAATAGCTATATGTAGTTAAGTTGAAGAGAATATATAACTTTTAGGAAGAACACCTGTGGAGACCTATAACCCAATTGAATTTTGAGCCATTCTTCCTTCTTGAGGGTGATACATAAATTAAAAGTTTTCTTCAGCAGACATTAGTTCTAAATTGGTCTCATTATTCTTCATCTTGTTCAACTATTAAGAAAATATAAAGGACTATACCATATATCTCTTAAGTTTATGATCATTTTAAAGTTATATGGAACATAGGAAGTGATAGAGGCCATCCTTCATTCAACCCTAAGCCTTTAACCTTCCCTATGGTATTTTCCTCTAGTTAGCCTTGAACCTTTAAAATATTAGTCTTTTCTTTGTTATCCAAATGACCTTTACCAATATTGAACCCCTATAATATATCCATTATCCAATTGTTTTGAAAATACTTAGAAGATATTGAAGAACATCTTGAGAAAAAGTATGAACAATATAGTTCAAGAATTGATCATTAAAAAGGTGAAAAAGGAGAAAAAGTTTGAAAAGGCTATTTACAAAGTCATGTGAAAGAATCCAGTGAAAGAAAAGGGAAAGAAAAAGACAGCCAATGAAAAAGAAGGATGTTCACTCGTGTGAGCAAGAAGGGAAAAATTATGAATACACTGATAAAAGATCTTTACATATTTTTTAGATAACCTTTGTTTACCTTTATGCCCATTTTTTTTATAACTCTTACTTAAGCCTACATTTCATCCTAATAGAAGTCCTAACTTGATCTTAGGAGAAGTATGGCTTGTATATGGTTATAGATGAGTAGGGAGTTTAATAGAATGTAACATTATTAGTAGCTAGTAATTGATATCATATCACGAGACTTTCTAGTCTTGCTAAGTTATCATTCTTTTGTATGAAATATGTGAGACTTTTGGGCCTGATAAATGACATTCTACTCACATGTTGATAAGAGATTTAAACCTTTGTGAGTGATAAACATATCCTATGGGAATTGAAGTCAAAGCATACATTTGTATAGTAATTTAAGTTATATTTAACTTGGAAACTAAAAAGTATATATTAGCTAATGAACACACTCTCCATTTAATGTTTAATGAAATAATGAGATATGGAATTGGAAAAGTCAAATATGACTAAAGTAGGCCCCTGTAGAAGCCATGCAAAGTCCACCACCTTTGCATTGGATTCACTCAAGCCACCTAGCCATATACGAGCCATGAAGAAGGTGACAAGCTATGAAGCTTGGCCAACCATCAAACCTAAGCAATTGAGTTCACCACCCAAATATTTCTCATGATTTTTCCCTTTGCCTTAACATAATTCCATGTGAAACTTTTCAAGTGAATGAGCTCCATGTCTAGAGCCTACAAGGTAGGAGCCCCCTTCCCACTCCATTCCTTTAAGATGGCTAATCCTTCCATGCAACATACACCACTTTATCTCACTTTCCATTCTTAGGTTCCATCATTTTCCCCACTTCGCTCTCTTTCCCTAACCACCATGTGTTGCATGTAAAATACTCTATGGAGAGGAGTCCCAATGCATAGATCCTGCAAAATAAGACTCCTCCTCCCCTCCTTCTCATAGGCTTCCACCTTATCTTCCTCTTAAGAGTCACATGGTTGCCCTAGATCTAGAGATGGTCTTTGTGACGACTAGGTTTTTGTAACACATTTTGTAATACATTTTTCAAAAGCAGGGCCCTTAATGGTAAAATTTTTTTGCAAACAATAGAGCGGATACAGCCAGTAGTTCACTCTTACACTGCCCCTGTATTATAATTACAAACCATTATCCAAATTACATAATCCAAATTTCAAACCTCACCTTACATTAAAAACCCTCAATACAATACAATGCTCTCAAACAAAATTTACATGTCTTCAGGGACATACCCTAATTGATTATTCTCTTCAAGTCTTCTACTATCTTGAGCTGCTAATTCTCCTTCTCTATTTCTATGATATTGTAAGCATTCAAATATTTACAATATCTCAGCAAGCTATGCATGGTATGGGATACAAAAATATATTACTTCACTAATATAAGAATGCATACCTCAGTTATTATTCCATCATGGTTATCTACTCATTAGTTATCTCAATGTAGAGTATATACATTATTTATGTAGTATAGGATAAATTTATTAAAATAGTGAAAATTGATCAAAACTTGTTCCTTCTCCTAGCTATATACTCCACTTAAGAGATCCATATTCACCCAATTATCATACAGGGATTTTCTTTCCAGGAACTCAAGTAGTGGAATCTCATCATGCCATGGCATTACACTATGCCTATAATATGTGCATCATAATGCAAAATACTTCAGGACTACTATGCCACAGTCTTAATCCGTATAGCACACTCGAATAACTGCATAATCATCTACTAATACCAACTATAGAAATAACAACTCCATGTCTGCATTGGGAGGACCATGGCTGTCACAGTGGTAGTCTTCCCATGAGTGCCCCACTCCACATTTAGCCTCTCTTTGGGCATGGTTTCCATCATATAAATTTCAAGAAGCAGGTGGTCAAACCCTCATAACTTCTCTAGCATAGCATCCCCAGTCCTAGTACTAAGTAAAACAAAATCATAAGCCACCATGCTTGTATGTAAAATACATTGTACATATCAGACGATGTGCCTATTTAACTAAGGTTGAAATATTTTCTATGCCCTATTCTTAGGGTTTTCCTTAGTTTACAAATCTCATTACTTTCACCACATTTGATTAGATCATTAGGTTAAATCAGTTGAATTTGATCATGGGGTTGGATCACATAGTTGGAAGTATACTTATATCATGAAGGTCTATAATTCTAGACATAAGATCATGTATGTATACACATGAATCCTTAATACATTCTTATACATCCACCTACCTCAAAGTGGTATCATGATCTTGATTCATACATCTCAAGTGGTATTCACTCCATATTGTCCATCATGATCTTGATTCGCACTTCTGTCAAACCATACATATAAAGTTATTCTTCCACACAAGTATTCTTTCTATATGTATTTAGGTTATCCTATGAGAGATCCCTAACTTTCCTTGAATCATATATGATCAAGGTTTCAAACCTTCTAAGTTCACAATCTACACTATAAGCAAAATCATAGAAAAATACTACAATTTATATTATAGTTTTTTTCTTTTTCTTTTTGATCTTTCAAGATCTCTCTTGGATCTTGTTTGATCTTCCTTATCTTATTTACAATTCTTATTAGGATTAGACAATTTACTAAACTTTTATGCTCTTATTATTACTCAACCAGTTAATGTTTTACTGGTTGAGGATAGCTTATTCCATCCTAAGTCTAGACAGCTCCTCTTATGTCAAATTGGCTAAGGCTTACTAGCTGAATGGTTCAACATAAAGTGGTTACTTCAATCCTCATGTAAGGAGGCATTTAGACCTCACAAACATCGATGGAAAGTGGGGGAAGAGCGAGGCTGTATTAGAGAACCCCCTTAACCACCATGTTCATCATCCACTAGGGTGACCTTAACTCAACTTTTCATAAGGTTCTTATGAGCATTATAGCCTTATGTACTCTTTCTAATTGATTTCAGTTAAATCCATGAACATTTAAATGTCATTCATGGAGTTTCATTATTCTCCTAATTTGGGCCAAGGAAATGATATTCCTTATAGTATCCTACTAACTATAGCCCTTACTATCATTGAGTCCATGTCATTTATTCCATGTAAATGTCCTTCAACTCGAATTTCATTCAATTACATTTTCAATGTAATTTTCATAACATAAGCATTAAAGCATAAATAAATAAATAAATCTACAATTAAATCTACTAAGCAATAAATGTCAATTATAATAACATTCAATAGTTCAAATGAAAATCTAGCATGCCATAACTATTCATCTTTCATCTCTTTTAGGGTTTAGATCTTGATCTTTTCATTTTCCTTTAGCTCTAACACATCTTCTTGATGTAATTTCATTATTAGATCATTGATGCATCTCATCAAATGACGTGATCTTTCTTGATCCAACCGATCAAGAAGATCTTAAGTCCTTTTATCCAATTTGAGGGATAGATCTTAATCTATCCCAAATCATCATCATCTAGTCCAAAAATCCATATGATATTAACTTCATATCTTCATCCAAACATATCCATATTGTCCAATCATCCTTGATCAACTAGATCAAGGAGATTTCATTCATTTTTATGGATCTTACTACTTTTAAGGCTACATCTCTTAATTAATCATAGATCATTCAATTATAACCATTGATTCCATGTCTCACAGTCACAAGATCATAAGTGGATTAGAATTATAGAGTTTGGTCATTCCAAATTTCACTAATCATGAGAATTAGCAATACTTTTTTTTATTAACAAAATTTTACATGCGTTAAAACATAAATTTTCTAAGTTCAGTAAGTTCTACTCATCAAAAGGAATCCAACCCAACTTTTCGATCTCAATTTGGAGTTAAATTGAGATTAGAATTGGAATTTTAAGATTTCATCCTATTTTAAGGCTAATATTGAATCTTACTATTTTTTTTTAATTTCTTGATCTAGATATATAGAAATTTTACTATGATCATGATCCATAGGTTTTTGATACCTCTTGAACCCATCCATCGGTTTATATTTTCATTTTCAAGTCATCTGGATCATGATCCACTACCTTTGGTAAGGATTTCACTAAGTATCACATGTAAATACAATTGGAAACACAAATCTAATGAGTTTAGTAACTTCTACAAGATACAAGGAACCTATAGAAACTTTCAGATCTAAAATCAGAGCTATATTCAGCTCTTAATTGTAAAAACAAGATTTTAGTTCAAAATTTGGACGGCCCAGATCAAGCTTGGTCTTATAGGTGCGGGGATGACCAGAAGCACATGCCCGTTACCTCCTATTCCAGGTGGTTGGGTGGAGGTGACTGGCTATAGGTGAGATGGTCCAGATTTGGACCGTCAGATCACCCATTACTGGATCTCCTCCATCTTTGACCATCAACAGCCCAGATTTCATCTCCTAGGATTTTTGGGCCCTAGGAATCCATCCAATAGCTTAGAAGTTTCATCTGAGTTGTCCATAATGGTAGATCTTAAGACGACCCGGGTTTTTGTAACATGATTTGTACAGTATTTTGAAAGGCAGGGCCCTTAAGAGTGTAAAAAAATTTCGCAAAACAAAGCAGCAAAAATTCTTTTCTTTAGAACTTGTTTTGAAAACCCAAGTCACCACTTCATACATAACATAAGTACAATTTGTGTACAAAATAAAATTCCATTGAAGGAATATACTTTTATTAAATTCCAGGATCCATCTAGTGGTTCACAGTACAGCCAAATCTATTACAGTACTTGTCCAAATTACATAATCCAAAACTCAAGCTCACCATATAATAAAACTCTCAACAAAGAAAAATACATGTCTTCAAGATTATTCTCTTCAAGTCTTCTATCGTCTTCAGCTCCTAACTCTCCTTCTCTGTATCTGAGATATTGCAACAAGTACAATATCTCAGCAAGCAATGCTTAGTAAGGGATTCAAGAAACATAAAATTGACAATGTAATTCCAATACTTCATAATCCCATTATCCTTAAACATACTCTTTAATTTGTAAGATATGTATATCTATATACAGACATACCCTTCATGGGTAAACTAGTTAAATTTGTGAAAGTAGTCAAATATCATTCCCAACTAAGCTGATCAATTCTCTTCATTTTGAGAATTTAGTATTACAACTAATCTTATACTGGGAATTTTCCTTCTTGGGAAATATTGGTAATATACAATTACCTAGCATTTCATTATGCTACAACATAAGGTATTTCACTATGCCTATTCTCATATGCATCATAGTGCAAAATAATCAAAAAGGTTGTTATGCTGTAGTTTGATCCGTACTAGTGCGCTTGGATAACTGCCCTGTTCACCACTCATACCACAGTGGAAAATATTATGTGACTACCCATATGGGGGGGCAAGACTTTCACAGTGGTGGCCTCCCATAATTGCCACCACCCGATTTTTAGCCTCTCTTTGGGCAAGGTATCATCATATCATCAAATTTCAAGGAGCGGGTGGCCAAACCCTCATAACTCCTCTAGCAATAGCATTCCCCTAGGCTTATGCCTATTAAAACAAACTCACAAGCCTCTAAGCTTGTATGTAAAATAGATTTCATATATATTAGACCATATGTCTGTTTACTTAGGGCTGAAATATTTTCTACTTCCCTATTCACTTATAGTTTAGTCCTTAACCATCTTACATGTGTTGGGTTGGATCATAAGGTTTTCAAGAGATTTAATACAAGTATTAACATTACTCTTGTCAACATAATATCGTGAGTACAATCATGTATATCTCATGTAAATGTATTCATCAAATCCTCCTACCTTGAAGGAGTGATCTCTTTTCCTAAATCTTCCATGATCCTGATTGATGTATGTAATCTGTATATCCATACATATTGTCAATATATAAATTTGGAGCAATCCTATTAATCACTAGATCTAATGTTTAGAATGATCTTTAGATCATTCATATCTAAGCATTTTTCTATCTCTAAGTCTTTGTGTGTCCATCTCTTTGATCTTGATCTTTCATAGATCCATTGATTTATAATCTACACATGTTGATAAAGATCAGGGTCCTAGATCTTCTATCATCTAGTTCTTCTTTGATCTAAGTTCAGTTATTGGATCATCCCTAAGGACTATGATCTTGGTTTTCTTCCTTGAATCATCTTTGATCAAGGGTTTGGATTATCTAATCTAATGAACTATAACAAGCATACTAATAAACATGCATACTAAGTACAATATAATATTCTATTTCTTATTGTTCTTGGTCATCCAAGATCTAATGGATCTTGTTTGATCATCCTTATCTTACTTACAGTTTTTATTAGGGTTAGGTAATTTACTAACCTTTTATGCTCTTATTATTATTATTATTCAACCAGT
The DNA here is from genome assembly GCA_035236585.1 of Warburgia ugandensis. Lineage (NCBI taxonomy): Eukaryota > Viridiplantae > Streptophyta > Magnoliopsida > Canellales > Canellaceae > Warburgia > Warburgia ugandensis. Next base: position 42,039,359 of record CP141133.1, read on the forward strand.
TAATGTGCTGGTTAAAGGTAAGTTATTCAAGCCTAAATCTAGACTACTCCTCTTATTTCCATTTGGCTAACGCTTACTAGTTGAATGGGTGAACACAAAGTGGTTACTTCTATCCTCATGTAAGGAGGCGTTTAGACCTCACAAACATCAACGGAAGGTAGGGAAAGAGCGAGGCTCTATTAGATAACCCCCTTAACCACTTTGTTCATCATTCACTAGAATGACCATAGCTCAACCTTTCATAAGGTTCCTATAAGCATGTTTATCCTAACTACTCTTTCTAATGGATTTTAATTAAGTCCATGAATATTTATAATGTCATTCATGGGGTTTATTATTCTTCTCCTAGTTTGGGCCAAGGATTTGATAATCCTTATATTGTCCTACTAACTATAGCCCTTACTAATTAAGTCCAAAGTACTCCATTCTTATTTGTGTCATGAAACTCTACTTTCTCATTAGATTACATTTTTTATGTTTTATGCTCTTTATCTCATAACAAGTAGATCTACTAATAACATTTAACCATAAATGAATTATAAATTCAAAGCATAAAACTATATAATTTAACATTTAATGATAATGAGACAAGGTACTTAAAATTACTCTAACGTGATTTTCAACTAATATACCTTAATAACTCAATTTAAACTAACATGGACTTAAGGTATAATCTCATACTAGAGTATAAACTTATATGAAATTCTAGCATTGTCCTAAGTTAGAATGGCATGAAATCATACTAAAGTGCCCCCAAGATAATTAAATCTAGCACCTTATGATAATAAAGAAATCACATATCATGCTAAAGTCTAAATGTTATACTAGCATGCTTTATACCATAATCATATTTAAAATGCTATTATATAAAATAAAACTAATTACATTAACATTTTTAGAAACCTTTACTTATGATCCAACTATTAGATCTTAGATCTTTTCCTTTGATTAAGGGTATTAGTTATATTTAGGGGATTTTCTTTATTAAGGTCCAAAGATCATATTGATCTATTTTTGTCATAATCCATCTATGATTTCTTGGATTTCATTATATCAACATTCATTTTATCCATCCCACAGATCTGATCACAAATGATCTCATTGATCAAGTGGGTCCTTTTGTATTTTTAGGGTTTTTCTACCATAATGGGTAGATCCCTTAATATATCTCAGATATGTCTAATTAAACCATAGATATCACTTTATTTCAATAGTATATCATTAGTAAAACCTATTTCCAAGACCTGATCATCTCAGATCTTGAAGATCTAGGTATTTGGAAACTTGTTTCTTTAATACAAAAAGTTTTACTAAATATTATGTCCATTTTATCAATTCATCAGAAAATAGAGGTTTCAAGATTTCCATAGCTTCTTTCTGATCTCAATTCGGAGTTAAGATGACTCCAGAATGTGATCTGAAAGTTCACAGTCCTTGCTAGGGCCTAGATTTGATCTGGGCCCAAGGAATGGACGGCCCAGATTAGTCAGGCGGAACGCACTCGGTTCATCGACCGCGTCTGCTGCAATGAAACGCAGAAGAGCCCTCAAGGGGAGTCCACGGACGCGGACGGGATGAGCGGGACGCTCGTCGTCTGGCGCGTTCGCTCATTGTTTTGACGGACGCGCTTGTGGAATGTTCCCGCATGCACCTTTTTCGACGGTGCATCACATGTGCGTCTTGGGTGCTATTAGATCCGGAGATCGGACAGTCCATTCTAGACCGTCCAATCAATCCTCTCTAAATTGAGGGCCCAAAATGTCTCCGATCATTGTGAAAATTCTACTCTAGGGGTTTTGGACCCTCCTAGATCTATTAGGGTAGTCAGAATTTTCATCTGAGCACTCTGTAATCCTGAATTAAGGGTTCTGTTATTACTTTATTTTTACCTTATTGCATCAAAATAAATTACAGTAAACTAAAAATTACATAAACTAGTATTAAACATCTATATAAAGTATTCCCACCTACCTGATTGGAGAAAAACCCTTGGTTATATGCCTAATTTAAAAATAATACCTTGTTGATGAAGATATGGCTTAAGATCCACCTTTCTTGCAAATTTCCGTTGTTTGAACCGTTGGATCTTGAAATTACTTTGGGGGTTTTGTAGAATAGATATGGTGGGAAGTTTTGGACGGTGGAATTGATGAAATTAGATATGGAACAGAGTTCCTAATTGATTTTAGGTCTCTTGTTCCAATCTAAAAAGAAAAAGAAATTGCAAAGAGAGACATTTCTTGGAAATTTTGGGTTTTTGGGGAGGGATCTAGGTTTAATTTTTTAGGGAGAGTGAAGAAAATTTTGTGGGAACTTTATGAGCATTTTTGGAGGGTCTTTGGGGTTGTATTTATAAGCATTTTGGTCCTTTTTTCATGATTATAATATTTAATTTTTTATTATTAAATGGCATGAAAGTCTCCCGTGGTCCATTTTTTCTTCCCCAAGACTAGCTCGTATTTGTTGAACCATGACATCACGTGGGCTACTCATAAAATTCATTTTTGGGTCCCTTGTGGGCCCCACATGGTGTAAAAAGACCGTTTTGCCATTTATGTATAAAATTTTGGGTTTTATTCCCATGATCTCGGATTTGAGTGTACTTAGTGGCGTTGGATTCATATTTCTTAGTACATTCTAAATTTTGATGTCTCATATTTTGATTTTTGGGTAAAATTACTATTTTACCCCTTTTGTCCAAGAAATGAAGAAACCTAAGGATTTCTCATCCGAATTCAGAATTTATCGTGCTTACAGTCATTTTGAAGGGTTTACTAAGTTTAATTTCAATTTTACATGTCTCATGATTTGATTATACTTTTATAAAAAGTATATTCTAAATAACCCTAATATTTCAACCCAAAATATCTAAAACTCAAACTTTATTGATTTTCTCAATCAATTACAAAAATTGGGGCTTTTGTAGATCACCCCTTCCTGAAGAGCTTCACAATTCTAGATCAAGATTTACTAGTCAGATTGGCCAAAATACTCAGATTGATGGTCGGAGATGGTACCCAGTACTGTATTGGTGTTCATTTTGGTTTTCCAAGCAAACCAGTAGGAGGATCACCAAACTTTGTTAGGGCTTTTATAGATCTCCTCAGCCCAAACAGATCCAATGGTTAAGATTGAAATTGAATGGCTAAAAATGGGTAGCTAATTCAAATAGGGCTTCCTAGGTGGAAACCCTGGTTCATCGAGGATGACACGTCGACAAACGCTCCTGATGGTTTAAGGGGAATATTCACTTGGGTGCGTCTATGGACGCAGTAACAGAAGAAAAAAAAAGGGAGAAAGAAGGAAGAAAAGAGAGAGAAGAGAGAGGAATTTTGAGCTAAAATTTTGGGGGAGGCTAGGGAATTTTGTGATTAATTTTTTGAACATTTTTGTGAATTTTTTTTTAGGTATTTATAGGCATTTTGTGTGTTTTCCATGATTATGTGTAATTATTATGTTTTATTTCTTTTTATTATTAAATGGTCATTGGATTCCCACTACCACCTCCTTCTCCACTAGCAGGTGGTAGTGGTTTGAATCATGATTACATGTTTTCTACCCATTGGATTCCTTTGTGGGTCCCTTATGGGCCCCGCAGGTGTGAAAAGACCATTTTGCCCTTTTAAGTCCAAAAATTGTTTATTCCCATGAACTCAAAATTGAGTGTACTTAGTGGCGTTGGATTCATATTTTCAAGTAAATTCCAAATTTTTATGTCTTAGGTCTTGGTTATGAGTAAAATTACCATTTTACCCTTTTGTTTATAAAAATGTAGAAAAATAAGGACTTTTCATCCGAATTCAGAATTTGTCATGCTTACAGTCATTATGAAGGATTCATTGAGTATGTTTTCAATTATACATGTCTTATACCTTGATTGTACTTCTATGAGAAGTGCATTTTTAATTACCCTAATATTCTAGCCTGATTTTTCCTTGAAATTCTCAATTTCATTACAAAAGCTAGGGGTGTTACAATCTTAACCCTTGAACTTTACCTCTTCATCTCCACCTAGGATCACAATCCATCTATATTAGAAGGTGTCCAACCCATATAAAACTTAAGGAGGGTTTCCACATGAAAATACCTTGGGAGAAGGGGAGGCATGTCCACCTTCTTCTCCATCCCTTCCCTCCAATGAATTCTATTGTTTCCTCTCTTTTCCCCCTTCAATGCACCCCTTCTTGAGAGCAGCCATTTATTCCAAGTATTCCCCATATGTTTATGGATGTTATTCATTGGTTTATTCACCTCCATTCTGGGTTGGTCTTCTTTTCTAATCATTCTTTGAGTTAATCTTTTAATGCTTTGGTTAGAATTTTCTTTTAATCCTTGTTTATGTTCATAGTTTTGTTCCTTTACCCTTCAAGCTTGTTTTCCTTTTATTGTTAGCCTTATATCTTTATTCTTAAGGATCACTATTCTCTCATTGTGGTGCCCAAGAGATAGTGATCTGTCTATCAAGGGATTTGAATGCTTTAGATCCATTGGTTCCATTACTTGCACTCACTCTTTACCAATATTGTTTCCTTGGATATCTCTTGAATCACATGCATGCTAGCATAGGGGTTATTATTGGATTTTTTTGAAGAAGCAAGAGAGTTGTAATTGGGTGCAAATATGGTGTGCACCACATTTGTGTTGGTTTTTAAATGAATAATGTGGATTGTTGCCTTATGTTCTGTGGATGCTTAATTATTTTGAATCTTGATTATGATGCTTGATTGAATTACCTATGAATGCTTAGATTTATAAACATTTCATTCACTGTTGAAAGAATATCATTTTAAGCTCTTTTTGCATGAATTTCATAAACATATCACCTTCAACTATCATCTGCACCACTCCTAGGTGTCATGTGCGCGATAGTGATGGTTGTTACTTGGATTAAGTACTCAATTCATGCGAATGTTTGTTGATTGTTCTATGCAACTTTACCTTAAGAAATCAGCACGTTAATCATGCTATTTTCATACTCTTGTATCAAAGTCCATATGGGTTTTGCTTGGGAATCACAAGTTTACACCTTGGCACCATGCGCATGGACCTTGGATCATGTGCATGGTTCTAAGATTTGTCTCCTTAGTTATGCACTTGTTTAATCATGCATCTTGTTTAAATAGTGATTTATGGTTGCACTAGAATTAATTATATCTCAACCTTTGCATCTTGCACTCTTTCACACCATGAGGTATGTGCACCACCCTTTAGGGTTATGTGCATAGTAAGTGGATTGAATTGTTACTTATTTTTGCATGTTCCATGTATTTAGTTTCCATTAGTTATCTTTGCATTGTTTAGATAGTTCTAAATTCCATCTTTGGGAAGTTTCAATTTAGGAAAGTTCTACTTTTAGAAGGTTTTAATTTAGGAAAGTTTTATTTTTAGAAAATGTGGTTTTAGGAAAGTTTCTATGTTCAACATGTTTTACTTTTAGCATACTTTTGGATTTCACATTGACATTTATGTTAAGTTTCCATTCTTAGTTTAGGATAAAATTTTACTATCTTTGGCTAGGTTAAGTAATTTAAGGAAGCACCCACTAATATCACAAATCCATTTGATTCCTCATGGGATCAACCTCCCTTGCATGAATTACTTCAACCAATTTCTGTGCTTATGAATTTGACTTAAAAATCACAACAGCCACTTGAGGGCTATCTAGCACATTCTAACTGTGATTTTGATATAGACACATCTATTGAAGAGGTGAATAAATGTTAGGATGTTACACCTATAATAGATACGTCTAAATGGGGCCTTCATGTGAACCACTCCCTCCATTAGAATCTATACTAGTGCCTTCAATGGAAAAACCACCCACATTGATCCTAAAGCCTTTTCTTGAAAATCTAAAGTATGCTTACTTAGGACCTGATAAAACCTTGCATGTCATCATAGCCTTAGATATGGGTAAGGAATAGGAGGGTCAGCTTCTTGATGTAGGTTGGACCATAGCAAATATTAAGTGAGTTAATCTTAGTGTGTGCATGCATAGAATCCATCTAGAAGAAAAGTCGAAAACATGTTAGTGTGATTTTATGCAAGTGTAACTTAGGACCAAGTTAGTATGATATCATGCCATTGTAACTTAGGATCATGCTAGTTTAAGTATAGTTTTCTTCCATTAGGTTAAGTTACATTCATAAGGAGCATGTTAGTATAAATGTTTGTTAAATTTATATTGGAACTATGCTTTAAAGTTTATGATTTAATTGTTGTCAAATTTTATTAGTAGATTCAAATGTTAAGTAGTGGTTGAGATATAATGAGCATAAATCACCAAAATGTAATCTAATTGGAAATTAGAGTTTCATGAACACATAAGAGGAAGAAATGACTTTGACTTAACATTAGTAAGGGCTATAGGTAGTAGGACAATATAAGGATTATCAAATCCTTGGCCCAAACTAGGAGAATAATAAACCCCATGAATGACATTATGAATGTTCATGGAATTAATTAAAATCAATTAGAAAGAGTACTTAGGGTCAACATGCTTATAGGAACCTTTAGAAAGGTTGAGCTATGGTCACTCTAGTGAATGTTGAACATAATGGTTAAGGGGGTTATCTAATAGAGCCTCGTTCTTCCCCTACCTTCTATTGACGTTTGTGAGGTCTAAATTCCTCCTTACATGAGGATTGAAGTAACCCCTTTGTGTTCACCCATTCATCTAGTAAGCCTTAGCCAATTGGAAATAAGAGGAGCAGTCTAGACTTAGGCTGAAAATAAGTTACCTTCAACTAGCAAAACATTAACTGGTTGAATAATAATATTAAGATCATAAAAGGTTAGTAAATTATCTAACCCTAATAAAAACTGTAAGTAAGATAAGGATGATCAAACAAGATCCATTAGATCTTGAATGATCAAGAACAATAAGAATAAGAATATTGTATTGTATTGTATTTAGTTTTCATGATTGCTAGTATGCATGTTATAGATCAAATCTAGTTCATTAGATTAGATAATCCAAACCCTTGATCAAAGATGATTCAAGGAAGAAAACCAAGATCATCCTTAGGGATGATCCAATAACTAAACTTAGATCAAAGAAGAACTAGATGATAGAAGATCTAGGACCTTGATCTTTACCAACATGTGTAGATTGTCAATCAATGGATCTATGAAAGATCAAGATCAATGAGATGGACACACAAAGACTTAGAGATAGAAAAATACTTAAATATGAATGATCTAAATATCATTCTAAATATCAGATCTAGTGATCAATAGGATTGTTCATAATCTATATATTGACAATATGTATGGATGTATAGATTACATACAACAGTCAGGATCATGGAAGATTTGGGAAAAGGGATCACTCCTTGAAGTTAGGAGGATTTGATGAATGCATTTACATGGGATATACATGATTGAACCCATGACCTTATGTTGACAAGAGTAATGTTAATACTTGTATTACATCCCTTGAAAACCTTATGATCCAACCAAGCATTGTTAAATTTCAGATACAGGGAAGGGATAATGGGATTATGAAGTATTGGAATCACATTGTCAATTATTATGCTTCTTGAATCTCCCACCAAGCATTGCTTGCTGAGATATTGTAAATGTTGCAATATCTCAGATACAGGGAAGGAAAGTTAGGAGCTGAAAATGATAGAAGACTTGAAGAGAATAATCTTCAAGGTATAACCTTGAAGACATGTATTTTGCTCTGTTGAGAGTTTTATTGTATGGTGAGCTTGAGGTTTGGATTATGTAATTTGGACAAGTATTGTAATAGATTTGGTTGTACTGTGAACCACTAGATGGATTCTGGAATTTAATGAAAGTATATTCCTTCAATGGAAATTTATCTTGTACAAAATTATACTTATGTTATGTATGGAGTGATGACTTGGGTTTTACAAAACAAGTTTTAAAGAAAAGAATTTTCGTTGCTTTGTTTTACGAATTTTTTTTACACTATTAAGGGTCTTGGCTTTCAAATACATTATAAAACGTGTTACAAAAACCTGGGTCGTCACAATAGAGACATATCTTCGTGAACAATTGTTGCACATTTACAAATTGCCTTGGTATGCAGATATTTTTAACTATCTTGTCATGAGTCAAATGCCTACTCATTGCTCAAAACAAGATAAGAAATAGTTTATTACCAAGGTTAAACATTTCACTTAGGATGATTAGCACTTCTTTAATTATCATCCCTATCATATCACTAAGAGATGCATAGCAGATAATGAACAACAAAAATCATTTCCTTTTATCATGACCATGTTTATGGGGGCCATTATAATTCTAAAATAACAGCTGCAAAGCTTTTGCAATTTATTTTTTGTTGGCCAATTGATAAGTGCTCAATTTTATGTAAAAAGTACCTAATTAGTTGCCTGTGTTGTAACTAATCTAGAGTAAGTATGTGAATGATCATAATTTTCTAGGATTTAGTTAGGTTTTTTCCTCTTTTGTAGGTTTTGAGAAAGTAATCCAAAGGTTGAGATTGATCGAGATGCAAATTGAAGTCATTCATGAGGTTTCCTAGTCTAACTACGGAACCTAAGCAAGACAATGCTTACATGTCATCAATCAAAGGGTAATTAAGGTTCAAGATCATCCTAAGGCAAGCAAGATGACAATTGAAGAAGCTAAAGGTGACAAAAATGGGCCCATCAAGTAAGCCATGCATTTTCACCACCTTTGGATGGGACCCATTCAAGCCACCTTAGCCATATAAGCCATGAGAGAAGGTGACAAGCTAAGGAATTCAAGCCAAACCATTTAATCCACTCATGCCAAGGGATGGAGCCATGAAGCCTAACCAATCTAGCCTTCAAAGTTAGCATCAACGCCATTAAGCTAAGCTAAATGGAGGGCTAGGATTGTAGGAAAATCAAGAGGATTATCTATGAGATTTTAAGGGATATTTTGAAGCAATTGAAGGAAAATTTATTAAGACAAATTGAAATGTGAACCAATAGGGAGACCCTTAATTTTTTATGGTTTTTCCACTGTTTCTTCATTTTCCACCTCACCACCAAATATCACCACAAATTTCACATTCGATTCGGAGTTCTACCTTTCTAAGACTTCTCCACTCTCCTAAACTCCCATCAAAACCATCCAACCAATCCTCACTTCCTAGGAAACGACTTAGCCCATTAATTTTCCCCACTTTGCCCTACATTCCTATTCAATGATGAAAGGTTTCCCAAATAAGAAACCATGATCTAGTTCAATTCAAGCAACTTCAAAACCCTAAATTTTTTCACATCTTTCCTAAACCATATTACTTACCTAGTTTGTTGAATTTCCATCAACTAAACATCAGAAAATTACAAGGGAAAGAACTCCACTTTCCTTCTAGGAATAAGATGCCAATCTCATTTTCAAAATTAGAAACCAACCAGCTGTACTTCATATGTCTCTTATGCCATGTTTACCATGTCATCTTGCTAATTTATCTTTCATCTAACCTTCCTCATTTAATAGCCTAACCCTAGGACCACTTTTCTTGTGTTTTCACCCATAACCTAGATAGGAGACCACTCATCTATATATAGCCCCATGTTTCATACGAATTTTCAAAGTAGAGGTTGAGTGAAACAACCTTGAATTCTAACATTGTTGGTGCCCTTCTTCCTTTAGTATTCTTCTTATTGTCTTGCTTAAGTTTTATTTTAGTTCCATTGCTTAAGTTTTCATTATTTTGCTCCTTAGAATTTATGCTACTTTCCAGCCCTTAATCTCTTTCTTCTTCACTACATTCCATTGATTTTTCTTTGTTATCTTTGTTAGTGTTCTTCTTATTGTCTTGCTTAAGTTTTATTTTAGTTCCATTGCTTAAGTTTTCATTATTTTGCTCCTTAGAATTTGTGCTACTTTCCAGCCCTTAATCTCTTTCTTCTTCACTACATTCCATTGATTTTTCTTTGTTACCCAAAAATCAAAATCTTAGACATCAAAATTTAGAATGTACTGAGAAATACGAATCCAACACCACTAAGTACGCTCAATTCCGAGACCATGGGAATAAATCCTAATTTTTTTTTTATATAAAGGGCAAAATGGTCTTTTTACACCATGTGGGGCCCACAAGGGACCCAAAAATGAATCCTATGGCCAGCCCACATGAAATCATGGGTCAAACCATAGCAGCTGGTCTTGGGGAAGTAGGTGGAGAATGGGAGAATCCAATGCTTAGAGTACCTATGAAAAATTCAACCATTTTCGCTTCCATGATATTTCATATATTTTTCTTGGTATTAGCAAAATGTTTACTAGAAAAATGTTGGTTGGGGGGTGTGATAAATGTTCAATTTTTTATAAAAAAGTACCCAATTAGTTGCCTATGAATTATAACTTATAGTGTTAAATTAGGATTTTTGGCTAGAATTTTGTAACACATACATTCCTAATCTACTAGTTTAAAAGTTTAATTTTTTTTTTTTGCAATTTCAAGAATTAGTCCAAAGTAAGTATGTAAATGATCATATTTTTATGGGATTTAATTAGATTTTTTCACCTTTTGTAGGTATTGGAGAGATGAGCTAAAGGTTGGGATTGATCAATATGAGAATTGAAGATCAAGAGTAAAAGATCAAGTTAAAACCCAATTGATAAGCCTAAATGTCATAAATCAAAGGTGTGATAAAGCTTCAAGATCATTCTTGGGTAATAAATAAAGTAATTGGAGAATACAAAGGTGACTAAAATGGACCCAACCCCATGCCATACATTTCCATTATCTTTGCATGGGAGCCATTCAAGCCACTTAGCTGTTAAAGCCATGAAAAAGGGTGATAAGCCATGTGAGCTACTCATTCTTTGAAGCCTCTAAAGCCACCAGGGACTGAGACATCAACGTGTACCAAATCAAGCCATGGATGAATGTCACATGGAGCCACACAATTGGAGCATCAATTCATGCAACTTTCCTATGTTAAAAGTGTGACTTTTAAGAGATTAATGTATTAGCTAAGACGATCATGCATAAAGGGACCCATCAAGAGAGGAAAATCCACTTTCCTAACCCATTTCCCTCTCCTAATCCACCATTCATCCTAGGGTTCCATGTTATGAGGTCAAGGAGGGAGCCACTATCCTAGAAGTGGAGTTCCCTACTTATTTGGCAAAATCAAGTGCTCTCTAATTAGGAAACCCTAGATCCATGTCCATGCAAACATGTAAAACCCTAGATCCTTCTAAATTTTTGCCTTTGTTTTCATTCTCATTCCCTCACTCTTCCCACCATTCAAATTCCATTAAACTAGGAGGGTGGAAAGCCACTTTTCTTCTAAGGAAAATGACACCCCACCCTTTCAATTTAGGAAACTAGCTAGCCCCTACTCTCTCTCTCTCTCTCTCTCTCTCTCTCTCTCTCTTATGTCATCTCCATTACATTATCTCCATCTAACTTTCCTCATTTAAACTCCACGTAAGCTCTAGATCAAGATTGCCACCTCTTTCCTAGATTAACCATTCATCAAATTGGAAGATACAACATCTATAAATATCCTCATGGTTCCAATGTTTTTTTTTTTTTTTTTCCAAGTAGAAGTTGTGTCAGACAACTTTGAAATCAAGCTCTTCTTTGGTGCGTTGTTGCTGCTGGATGTTAGGACTTATTTGATGATTTATTTCCTTTGGATTTCTAGTCATTGTTTTAGTTACTTTCTCTCTATTTTAGGTTAGTAATTTTCTTGGTTTGGTTTGGTTTTCATTGCTTTACTTTCACTTGTTATGCTATCTAGTCACCATTCTTTCCATTAGGCTTCTCTTATCTTCTTTGCAACCATTCCACTAGTTTTTCTATATTATTCATTCAAGTTTTAATTTAATGTTGTTTGGTGGTGACAATCAAGAGAAGAGAAGCTTAGAAAATTGAATTCCTCCTTCAAATTCATGCTTTTCACCTTCTTCCCACCTTAGTTTTAGGTCAATTTCCTTACATTAGTTCACCCACTTAGCCTTCTTTTCTCTTGAATTCCTTCGTGGGTTTTTTATGCATTCATCATACTTTAGTTTGTGTCCATTAGATTGCATTTCTGATATTGTTTAGATAGGATATTATGCTTAGGAATTGGGTGCAATTGCAAGCTTTTGCACATATATCATGTGCTTAATTTTGGGTGTAAATTGTCATTGATTTAATGAAATCTATTGATATTTTATAGTTATCAAATGATTCTCTTATCAAATTTCTTTGGATCTAGGTTGTTTTGCTACATATAATTTGTGGTTTTAATTACTTCGTTGTGCTTGAATTGTTGATGTTCTTAAGTGGTTGAAATAAGGAATTTTTGTCTTCTTAACTTTGTGCTGTGTTTCCAGCGATCAATAAAACCTTATTTGCTTGAATCTTTAGGAACCCATTTAGCCTTTTAGGTTTTTTATTTATATCTTAGCTTAGATTGCATATTTGTTGTAACATCTCAGGTTTTTCCCAAAAAAAGTTGAATTTATTTTGGAAAGGTGGTGCACCAATATTTTTAGAAATTCAAAAATAGCAGAAAACATGTTCTTTGAAATTCATTTTTTCAAAAACCCAGATGCCACCTTCACTCCCATACTATACATACATATAGTTTTTTCTAGAAAATAGACATGCATTTTACTGAACATCAGGACCCATCCAATGGTTCACGTATACAGCCCCTATAATCATTATATTAAATGTACAAGCAACATAATCAAAATAACTAACTACACCATACAAAAATTTTAGCAAAATTTCATACCTAAGTATAGAAGTATGGCAGCTATATTCCTCTTCTTTCTGTATGTCTTCTCCTGTCTATTTGTATCTGAGATATTACAAACATAAAACATTTACAATATATTAGCAAGCTATGCTTGGTAGGTGAGAGTTAAGAAAACATGTTAATTACATATGAATTAAGCATTTTACATCAATTAAAATATTCAATTTCATCATGACGCTTATATGGGATGAAGTTTACAACATAGTTTGTAATTCATATATAATTCAATTATCTACAAGTCATTGATAAAATAGCTATTTATAATTCTTGTTCTTCATATGAATATAATTCACTAGTATTTTAAATAGTTATCATTATCACTTTCCATATCATTATCATTCCGTTCACCTATACCATATCCACTGTGTATTCTATCATATCCTTCCTTATCTTTTCCTACATGGCCGTTTAAGTCTACACCTATAAATATCCTTGATTTTGCTTTGTCATATAACCTATCCATTGCAAATACACTCTTTAAGAAGAGGGATGAACATTTAATAACCTTTAAAAGTGGACTTCATAAAAGCCAAATAGACTTTTTCCTACTTAGGAATAATGAACAATCTACATGTAAGGATTGTAAGGTGATACCTGGTGAGAGTTTAACCTCACAACATAGGTTAATGGTCATGGATATCCATATCAAAAGATGAAGTAAAAGAACTAAACTTAATACAAACCCAAAAACTAAGTGGTGGAACTTAAAAGGAGAGAAAATAATGTCCTTCAAAAACAAGTTGATGGTAGAAGGAAAGTGGAACTATGAAACAAAAGTAAATACTATGTGGACTAATCTGGTTGAGTACATTAAGAAAGTGGCAAAAGATGTCTTAGGAGTATCTAAAGGTAAAAGGGTATTAACAAAGGAAACATGTTGGTGGAGTGAAATAGTTCAAAAAGTTATTAAAGAAAAACAGATGCATTTTAAAGCATGGCAGAAGATTAGAAATAATGAAAACTATGAGCAATATCAGAATGCTAAAAATATTGCTAAGAGAATAGTAAGTGAGGCTAAACTTAAAGCATATGATGAGCTCTACAATAGACTAGGAACAAGAGAATGTGAGAAAGATGTGTTTAAACTTGCAAAAATAAGAGAACAGAAGGGTAAGGACTTAGATCATGTTAGGTGTATTAGAAGTGATGATCAAAGGGTATTAGTCAAAGATGATGAGATCAAACAAAGGTGGGAAACATACTTTCAAAAATTGTTAATTGACAATGGCCCTGAGAATATAGGGATTGAAAATACTATAAATCAAAATAACATTGTATATTATAGGTATGAACGTAGGATTAGAATACCTAAAGTAAAAGAGGCCTTGAAAAAGATGAAATCAGGAAAGGCCATGGGGCCTGATGGTATACCAATAGAGGTTTGGAAGCATATGGGAGACATTGGGGTAGTTTGGTTGACGAAGTTGTTTAACAAGATTATAAAATCAAAGAAAAATGCCTGATGAGTGGAGGAAAAGCTCTATTGTACCAATTTATAAGAATAAAGGAGACATACAGAGCTGCACTAATTATAGAGGGATCAAACTTATGACCCACACTATGAAACTTTTTGAAAGAGTGATTGAGAAGAGGCTACGTCATGAAACAAGTGTATCGGAGAATCAGTTTAGTTTCATGCCTGAGAGGTCTACCATGGAGGCTATTTTCTTACTAAGACAATTAGTAGAGAAATATAGGGAGAGGAGGAAAGACAATTAGTAGAGAAAGCTTATGATAGAGTCCCTAGAGAGTTAATATGGAGAGTGTTGGGTGGTAAAGGGGTTTCGCAAGGATATATATATACATAATTAAAGATATGTATGAGGAAGCGGTAACAAATGTTAATACCACTAGTGGTGTGACTGGTGATTTTCTTGTCACTATAGGATTGCACCAAGGATCGGCATTGAGTCCATACCTTTTCACATTGGTTATGGATGAGCTAACAAAACATCTGCATTAGGAGATTCCTTGGTGCATGTTATTTGCAGATGATATAGTCTTACTTGATGAGACAAGGGAGGGTGTAAACATAAAGCTAGAATTATGGAGAGAAGCATTACAATCTGAAGGAATTAAAATTAGTCGAACTAAGACAGAATATATGGAATGTAATTTTAGCAAGGAGAGTAGGAGTAGAACACCAGTCAAGATTGATAACCAAGAAGTCCCCATCAAAGACCACTTTTGGTACTTAAGATCAATAATTCATGAGAGTGGAGCGATTGAGAGGGAGGTTATCTAAAGAATTCAAGCGGGTTGGAACAAATGGAGATGTGCATCTGGAGTTTTGTGTGATTGACGAGTGCCATTCAAACTAAAAGGAAAATTCTATAGGATGGCCATAAGGCCGGCCATGCTCTATGGATCAGAATGTTGGGTAGTTAAGGAACATCATACTCATAGGATGAGCGTCGCAGAAATGAGGATGTTGAGATGGATTAGTGGTAAGACAAGAAAAGATAGAATTCAAAATGAAAATATTCGAGAAAATTTAGGGATAGCACCAGTAGGTAATAAGATGAGGGAGACTAGACTTAGATGGTTTGGACATGTTCAAAGGAGACCAACAACGGCACTAGTTAGAAGAAGTGAGGCAATACAAGTAGAAAGTTTTAAAAGGGCAAGGGGAAGGCCCAAAAGAACGTGGATAGAACTGGTGAGGAAAGATTTAAAAACTTTGGAACTAAATGAAGACATGGTATTTAATAGAGTGGAATGAAGGAATAAGATTTATGTGGCCAACCCCTAATTGGGATAAGGTCTTGATGATGATATGATGATCACTTTCCATATGATACCATACTCCAATTCTATGAACCATACTTTGCATAATATATTTACCCATTCAATTCCCCATCCAAAAATTTTTGTGACACTACGCCCTCCAGCATATACATATAGGACTATTTCATATATATTAAAATCGTTAAAAGTCATACAAAGTTATGAACATAGTCCTTAGGTTTTATAACCTACATTCCTAGACTATACTGGATCTCATATATATACCCCTTACCATATGGGGTTTATAAAACTCCAGCCGCTATTGGTAACATCATAAAAGGCATTGCATCATGCCATCACATAAGGCATCTCATCATGCCATCATCATATAAAGCATCTCATCATGCCATCATCAAATGAGGCATCTCATCATGCCACCATATACGCATGTCATATACGCACCATAGTGCATCAAATATAAGGACTACTATGTCACAGTCTAAATCCATACAGCACGCCTAGATAACTGCATAATAATCTACTAATCCTGAGGTGGAAATAATGAAATACATGTCTGCATGGGCGAGGACCATGGTTGTCACAATGGTGGCCTTCCCATGATTGCCCCACCCAACTTTTAGCCTTCCTTCAGGCTTGGTATCCATATCATCGCAATTTAGGAGAGTGGGTGGCCAAACCCTCATAACTCTCCTAGCATAGCATCCTCAGGCCTATGCCTATCTAAAATAAACTCTCAGTCCACCATGCTTGGATGTAAAATAATAATATACAGGAGTCTTGCCTGTCCATAATATATATGAATATCTCATCATAATCATAACATCCTCACTTATTAGGTGATCGCTCACTAAGGATGTACTATAAAATCCTAGACTCATACATCATATATGATGTAATGGTACCAATGTACTATGAATGTCTTTTTATCACAATAACAGCTATAATATTTTTAAGAATAGATCATGTATATCCTTTAATATCATTCAGTAGGCTTCAATTATAAGCATGTCATTCATGTAGCATTTCAAATCACAAATTTTCATCATTCACAAATAAACATTTCCCATCATCATATATCCTATGAAATGCACAATTTAAATGATATAATATCTATCATAAGAATAAGATCATGTTTAAAACATGCATCTGACTATTAAGACATGCTTTTTAATTCTCCACCTACCTTGTGTGGTGAGTTCATCCATTTTCCTACTAGCTAATTGACGACTTTTGCCAAGTCTCTAAGATCCATGCTACTTTAATCCTCATTCTTCACCTAAATCCACCAATTAGATTAACCATGAATTATTCAAATCAATTAATTCTTTTTAAACAACTTTAATGGTATGGATCATAAGATTAGATCATATCCCATACCTGGGTTCTTCGATGGATCTTAGTCATTGATCTAAATCAATAAGATCAACTTCAGATTTGTTTTTTATCCTAAATATCTAGTAAGATTCTTTATCTTTGCTTCCTAAGGGTCATAATGGTCCATTTGGTTTATATAATTGAAATTAGATTGGCATAAATTGTACAATCTACCTTCCGATCAAAGGTTTAGTAAAATTAATGGTTCGATCTTCCTTGATCCAACATACATCTAGTCATTATTAGTTTGATTAACTTTAACTGGCCAGATTTAGTTGGTTTGATCAATCTCTATATTAATTTTGATTTAATTTACTATTTAAGATAGATTTGACCATTAATTATATGAAGTTATCTAATCTACAACTTACCTCATTATAATTAAACTAAATGTTAATAATTCTGGTCATTTAATCATTTATCTATAGTGTTTGGCTTGATTTGATGGTCAGATCTAACTCTGATCAATTAGATCCAAGGTTTTAAAATTAATTTGGGTTTTAAATAATTAATATCAATTTGTTAATATGATTTGAAGCTCTAGGATAGTTAAATAAGCTTTAATATATCATATCTTATCAATTTATAGGACCTGATCACCTCTGATCGAGTCCATCCATTAAATTTGGGTACTTTCAAAAGTGGATTAGTCAATTAGAATTTAAATTCTTCAATTGATTCCATATTCTAGTGTTTTCCATCTCTAGAATCCATCCATGGTGTCTGATCAGGGATCAGGCATCAAAAAGTTACTGTGTGAACATTAACTGATCAAACAGCTAAGATCGTCTTATTTGTTCGCAATCAATTTACATTTGAATTCATCAATTTATCTTATATCCTAGTAATTTCAAGGAAGTATGATCCATTTATGGTGTTTGATTAGTGATCAAACACCATAATTTCACAGTATGAACAGTACCTGATCGGATGGTTGAGAATGTCTGAATGGTTTTATAGCTTAGATAGGAAATCTAGGTTGATTTTAAGGTTTATTAGGTGGGTATTTACCTATCCCTAGGTTTAGATTAAGAAATGGATAGTTAGATCGTCCATAAATCTAGATCTAGCGTAAAAGTATACAGATTTAACAAATTTTGCCAAATTAAGAACAGGGTTTTGTAGATCTCACCTCCTGGGAGCTCCACTGTGTTTTTACCCTACTCAGGCCTGCGAGATTGACTCCGATCTACCATGAAATGCCCCATCCTAGCCACATGCATACTGTTCATTCCCTGATCCATGTTTGTTTCTTCTTCAGTCACAGTGGAAGTAAAGGGCTTTGGCACTAGACTTTGAGGTGAGCAAGGTGAGGGGTTCGAATTTAGAATTCGAGCTTCCATCTTCATCAGCGAGCTCCATCTTTTTTTGGTGACATGCAAACCCCTACCCAGCTCTTCTTCTCTAACATGGCTGGGTTTTACTAGCAAGAAGATCTCCCTTCTTCTTCTTCTCTCCTCTCTTCTCCTTCCTCTTCTTCTTCTGCTTCTTCTTTTTCTTCTCCTTCTTCCTTCTTCTTTTCTTTATTTTCTTTATTTTCTTTCTTCTTCTCTTTCTTTCCTTCCATTCGTCAGGTTCTATCAGGTTTTGGGAATAGACCTAAGTTTGTTCTTACGTTTTCACTTAAGTGGGGGTGCCATTATCAAATGTTCCCCCCCTTTTTGTTATTTTAATTTTGTTTTCTTTTATTTCTTTTAAAGTTTAATATTGATGTCCCAACTATTTTGAACACCATGATGCCAATCAACGAAAATGGTAAGCCATACTTATGATGGTTTTCAACTCCATTGACTGTCAAATTCTAACTCCTGCAAGTGGGGCCCATTTAGTGAAATTACTAAAATACCCTTTTGTAAGAAAATTACCTTTTCTTCATCCAATCTCCAATTTCAGCAAACTTAGGGTTGTTGGATTCCAATTTCTAAGTAGAATCTAACTATTTATATTTCAATTTTTGATTATAATTACATAAAACTTTATCATCCTAGAAAACTCATACCTCGATCATGCAGTAGTAAAATTTTGGGTTGTTATATTTGTTTACATTAAAAGAGTCAAATCTGGTCACTTTTGTAACCATGAACCATGCACACAATATACAAGATCATGTGCATGGTACGTATGGTGACTTACTTTTGATCATTGCTTCATTCATTTGCTTAATATAGCTTTAAAAGTAGTTAATTCATTGTTTTCACCTTAGTTTAGTGTTACAAAGTTTTCTAATTTGATTTTAGAAAGTTCTTATTTAAGAAAGTTTCTGATTCTAGTTTAGGAAAGTGTTAATTTAGGAAAGTTTCTAATTTGAGTAATTTCATTAAGATTGGTTACCTAATTGTTTCAATTTAATTTAGTAGTAGTTTCCTTAGTTTATTGCATATTAATTAGGTAAGTGTCCATTCCAATTTCTTTGCTTTAACTTTTAGAATGTTTCTTGTAATTTTAGTTTCTAATTTTGTGCACAATTCCTTCTTAGTTATTTTAATTTCCTAGTTTAATCACACCTCTATCTCATAGGTTGAAGTTAAATGATCTAAATAGAATCAAATACACTACAAATATATGAAATTCCTCATGGGATCAACATCACTTACATGAAAATACTACTTTGATTTGTGCACTTGCAAGTAATTTTAAAGCTACACCATAGCTAATGAGGATTGGTGTAGTGTGGCACTGGTAGGTTTTTAGGTGCTTAGGATTTTGATGCACTTTGATTAACTATTTTATATAATTCCTTGACAAAGTTTTTGAGGATTTGTGCTTGCCATTTATCTTTGAGATTTCACAAGATTGTTTGGATGATAGTTTGATGTTTTATGCATACTTCAATATGTTTTGAGATTTCTAATAGAGTTGAGAATTTGATATGGATTTTTATTTTGTGATTGAAATGAAATATATTGACATTGATGCATTAAGGTTTCATACCTCCATTTTACATACAAATATCCAATTATAATTGGATATTAGTATATGAATGTGTTTGGAATTTATAAAGTTTTACATTGATTAGTGAGTAATGAAAATCTGGAAGACATGTGTGTTTTGGACATGTATTTGTAAATTCTTATATCTATGTTTCAGTTTGTATTATGATCTAATGAGATTGAGTTTGGTTCTTGCCGAACATTTGAATTAATGATTGAATAGTTTGGCATTAAATGTTTGTTTCATAAATTTAAAGAATTGACATGAGCATCATGTTTTGATATATACTAATTTTGATTAGATATGAACTATTGTTAAAAGTAGTGATTTTTGTAAATCATAATTTGACAAGAAACATCTTGCTGAGATATTGTATTTGTTTATAGTATCTTAGATTTGATGAAATAGAATAGAAGAAGGAAAGTAAAAGATAGAACGAGGAACTGCAAATGAGATCAGTGATAGCGATGTTAAAGTAAGCATAAGAACATGTTAATGTTTATTTTAGAATTGATATAATAGGGCATCATATTATGACTTATAGTTTGTGAACATGTATGAGAAATGTATGGAGTTATGGCTGCTGCGACTGGATATATCCTAGCTATGACAAAAGTACTTTTCAAATTATATTCTTAAAAGTGAAAATGTTTTTTTATTTAAACATATGATATATTTGGATAGAATTGAATGGAGATAGAGTCTCCTTTATTTTTTATTTATCTAATTTGATGTATATCGAGGATAATGCATTGCATAAAAAAAATGTGCCCTATTCAAAAATTTATAGAAACTCTACCAGATTTTCAGTAAAAATGAAATGTTCATTTTTACTATTAGATTCCTGTTTGTCAAGTAATAAGGACACTCAGGTTTTTTTAGAATTCTTTTCATAAAAAAAAATGTTCTACTATTTGTTTTCAAAAAGGAATTTTTTACTAGAGACCTTGCTTTTCAAAAGGAATTGAAAAGAAGTCATTTAAAAACCCGAGTCAATACAACTGCATAGCTTGTGCTAAATGTCAACAATTAAGGAGAGAAGAAAGAAATATGATGCCCTTGAACCCCATTCTTATAATTAAGCCTTTGGATGTTTTGGGCAATGATTTTGTGGAATCTTTTCCTAACTCTTTTTGTTATCTATACATCCTTGTGGGAGTGGACTATTTGGATAAATCAGAGAAGCTATATCTAGCAATACCAATGACCACAAGGTCGTGGGAATGCATTTAAAAGAAAATATATTTACACACTTTCGTACTCGTACAACCTTAGTTAGTGATGGGGAAAAGCACTTGTGCAATAGAGTATTTGAGAATTTAATGACGAAATAGAAGAAAGATGGTGTTAGCCATAGGATTGCTACCCTTATCAAAGAACTTGAGCGTAAAGCATATTGGTCCACTAAAGAGCCAAATTTTGACCTAGATGCTATTGGGACCCATGGGAAGCTCCAACTCAATGAGTTGGATGAAATTAGAAAAGATGCATATGAGTAATCCAAGATACACAAACACCACATGAAAAGTCACTATGATAAACACATCCTGTGAAAGTCCTTCACCATAGGACAAAGGGTCCTTCTGTATAATTTAAATTGCATATATTCGATGGAAAAGTTCAAACTAAATGGATTGGAATATGCATAGTATGACATATCTATCCTCATAAGGACATTGAGATAAAAAAGGATGAAGAAATTTCAAAAGTCAATGGGCAAAGGTTGGAACCCAATATAGAGTTGGTAAACCTAGAAGTAAAGAAGATATTTATTAGAGGAACTTGTATACCATGACCCACCTTAGCATGTTCCTTGATATCAACATTCATCATTAAATTTGCATTCATCATGGCACGTATGTTTCGATGAAGATGTTAAACTTAGAGCTTATTAGGAGGCAACAGAGGGTTTTTAGAGTCTCATTGTTTTACATTACCCATTTAGCATTTAGTGATCCTATGTTTCAAAACACTAGGAGCAATGTTTAGTTAAGGTTGAGGGTATAGATATGCATGGGATTTCTAAATTTTTTCAGTATTGTTAAAAAAAGGGTTTTGTGTGTTTTTGAAGTTTTAAGGTCAAAGTTCCATTACTATTATGAGAATTGGATTTTTTGAAGCTTAGTATTTCTCCTACTTTAACGTCTTAATAGAAATGCATGTGGTTAGTTCTGCATCTTATTCATGTCCTAAAGTGTTTTATGAAAGTTAATTCTAAAAATAAATTTACACACAGTACATAATCTAGATAATAGATAGTTATGACTTAGAGACCCTGATTAAAATTAGTGGAGAGTTCTACCTAAGTGAGTATTAGAGACTATTATCATTCTAAGTGTTATATGTAATTCCATAATTTCTTTAGCATACATTAACTTTGAAAGATCCTAGTGATCTTTGTTTGGTCAAGTGCTAAGAAACAATAGGAGTACTAACTTTGTTTCCTAAACAATTTTTGAATTAGATAGACTTTTAGGGAATGATATAGGCCATCCTTGTTTCAACGTAGAGACATAAAGTCTACCCAGTAATGTATACCACTAAATAGACCCTTTGAGCCTCTTGGTAAGCCTTTTATTTTCAAAAACTCATTTACCTTAACCCAAACATCCAAATAAATATCCAATACCTACATTAAAAAATGAGTGGAGATGGTAGAATAAGGACAAAAATCTAACAAGTGAAAAATATCAAATTGTCTACAAAGAAAAAGCCTTTTCTTAAAGAAAAAAAGAAATAAAAAAAGTAGTAATAGAAAAAGAAAAGAAAAGTTGCGAAGATGAAAAGAAGAATAGAGAAGATATTCTCTTCACTACAAAGAAAAAGCCTTTTCTTAAAGAAAAAAAGAAATAGAAAAGTAGTACTAGGAAAAGCAAAGAAAAGTTGTGAAGATGAAAAGAAGAATAGAGAACATATTCTCTTCAATACAATAAAAATAAAAAGTCGTCCAATATTTATAGAAGACCTCTACTCAGGTTTGAAATTTTGAATCCTTGCACCCATTCCTTCAGATCCATTCCCAAGCCTACGTTTCATTCTATCTAAAGAAGTATTGATCTTAAGGTGAATGATAGCCTTAATAAAAATATCAATAGGGAGAAATTAAGGTGAACTATTTCCACTAGTCTTGGTAATGGCATCCATTCTTAGGGATCATAATTCTTTTGTCTCATTCGTATTTAAAATTTATGTGATCCATTAATATCTTCGAATTTGGGCACATAGTGAGAGAATTTTGTTTGATCCATTTTTTCTAAGGGCTTTAATTTGAGTGTATAACAATGAGAAATTAAGGTCAAAATCTAATTTCAATGGAGTATAAGCATATTTATTTAGAAGTCCTAACTTATATAACTATAAGCATACTATGCTCCAAGATATAAATGTAGTAAAATGACTTTGGTATATGGGTAACTTATAGAAATTTTCATTCATCTTTATTAAGTTGTTAAAGTCAATAGAGTGCTAATTGGTAATAATTATCTGAGATAAAATAAAGGACCTAGCCTTATTAAATTTTGTGGGTATATTCACTACAAACCTTCATGAGCCTTAACTTGTCCATTGAGGGTGTGATAAGTATTCAATTTTTTATAAAGTGTACCCAATTAGTAGTCTATGTGTTATAAATTTGTAGGCATTATTGTAGGGATTTTCTAAAATTTCATAGCACATGTATTTCTGTCTTAATAATTAAGAAGTTTAATGTTTGGTAGGTTTAGAAGCTAATCCAAAGTAAGTATGACAATAATCATAATTTTCTATAATTTAAATGGGATTTCTACTCTTTTCTAGGTCATGAGAATATGAATCAATTGCCAAGATCAAGTAAGATAAGATTTCAAGATCATGATCAAAAGAAGGCCAAAGACCTAAATTTCAACATTTCAAAGATAAATCAAGGTTCAAGATCATCTTAAGACAAGCAAGGAAGCAATTGGAAGATCAAAGGTGACTAAAATGGGCCTACGCAAAAAGCCATATAGTTTCACCACGTGTGCATAAAAATTGGAGCCATGAATGAAGTTTTCTAGTGTAATAAGGAAAACTACAGAAGCCAAGCCATTGAAGCCTTGAAGCTAAGGCACTTAGCCACTCAAGCCATCAAGCATTAAGCCACCAAAATGAGCCACCGAGCCACATGAGAGCCATGCCACATGGAGTCACACTATTGGAGGAGACTTCCCAAGCACTTATCCATGCTAAAATTGGATTATTCAAGTGATAATTAGAAAGGAATTAGGGTGATAATCAACATGGTGAAATATGCATGCATAGGTGGACCAATCAAGAGATAAGCCATATCCAATTTCCTTATTCTTCTCTTTATTCCCCCCCCTCTTTTCTCTCTCCTTCCTACTCATTATATCATTTTGTTTAGAAGGAAAGGAGTTCCGCGTCAACTTCCTTGAAAGGTGGCACATTCCCCCTCTACTCAAAATTAGAAAGTTCCACTCCAACACCTCGTCTCCTTCCTAAAAGTCTACCACCTTCCACCAACTTTGTTTTTCCTTTTTTTTTCTCCTCTTATCTTTTTGCTCTCTTTCCTATCTCATTCCACACTTGTTTTCTAAGGGAATGCATGCACCACCCTAAAAAATGGCGCCTCCCTCTTTGTAGCATCTTAGGGTTTCCATGTTAAGTAACTTCGTATCTTCTTTCTCCACCCACTTTCCTATCCGAGAGTCTTAGTGCTAATTCTCCTTCTTCATCATAGGATAGGATTTCAGCATATTGGAAACCCAAAACTCTCTCTCTCTCTCTCTCTCTCTCTCTCTCTCTCTCTCTCTCTCTCTCTCTCTCTCTCTCTCTCTCTCTCTCTCTCTCTCTCTCTCTCTCTCTCTCTCTCTCTCTCTCTCTCTCTCTCTCTCTATATATATATATCCAAGGAGTTCCATACCCATCTCAAGTAGAGGGTAGTTCCTAACTCCTTGAAAAAGTGGTGTCTTATCCAAGGGTGATCTAGACTGGTTCAGCTGCTGTTATTTTTGGACGTTCCACAAAATTCTTCAAGCTTATTCTCCTTTGTTCTTGCACTTCAATTATAGGTTGGTCCCTTACTTTGTTCTTGCATTTCAATTCCAGGTTGGTCCCTTTGTCTTTCCTTCAATCTTGCTTCTACTTCCCTCACTTCTCTTACTTAATTATTCAACATACAAGTTACCTTTTCTCTATTAGGGACAGTCAAGACAAACAATAGCTTGAATCCCTTTTGTTTCCCTGTTAATGTTCTCTTGTTTCTTGCATTAGTCACCTTGTTTTTCCCTTGTCTATTTGCTTCTTTCATGCATCTTTCTCTTTAATTTTCTCTCTTCAATTTACAACCATGATATCTAAGTTTAGATAGGTATCATTGGAGTATATTTGATCTTTGGTTTGTAGTTGAGATTTTGCTTAAGAAGAGTGCACAATTTTCAGCCTTATTCTCTATGTGCATGTGTACCACTTTTTGATGTAATTTCAAGTCAATGAATAAACTTGTTTGATGAGTATTGTTACTAACTAATTCTAAAAATAAATTATTTCAATTATTGGCTGTTATATTCCATAAAAGATGGTTGCTAATTTTCTTTCTATGCCTTACATTATTTGAGTTTTGTATACACCATGTTGCTGGAATTTTTCATCTCAAGTTTCATGTGCAATGCTAAGTAATGCTTACATTTGTTCGATTGGTATCTTAGGAACCCATTTAGATTTTTAGTTATTTTAGTGAATTCTTTGATTAGTTTTATTGTTATTTATATTTTAATTTATAATTTCTGGCCATCTTTCACTCCATGAATCATGCACACACTTTCATGATCATGCTCATGCTCATGCTCATGGTGATTGAAGCTCATGTCTAAATTATTGGTTGGTTCTTTTCTTAGGTTAAGTTTAGATTTTAGTAATTACATGTTTTGCATCTTAGGTTATTTTAGAAATTTTGTAATTTAGTTTTACAATTTTTTATTTTTAGAAAGTTTTAGGTTTAGGAAAGTGTCATTTTTAGGAAATTTCCTTAAGTAAGGTTTCCTAGATTCATTCATTTTAGTTTTGTATTAATTTCTTTTATTGAATGCATGTTAGTTAGGAAAGTTTCTAAATTCATTGAAAATCCTTACTTTTAAAAAGTTTCCTTTACTTGTAGTATCAAATTTAATGCATGCACTTGGAATTGGAAACATGCATTACTTGTAGTATCAAATCCTTACTTTTGGCTAAGATAAGCAACTTAAATTTGATCCAATCAATGGAAACTTCATCGGATTGACCTCTCTCACGTGCAAAATAATACATTAATTCATGCACTTGCTAGTAATTTTAAAACTACACCATTTTCCTTTCACTCTTGTTTCCACTTTTCTTTTCTTTTTCTTTCTTAATTCTTCAAGGTCAAAGTTATATTTTCTCTTGCAGTGATATCCAAGACGATTGTAGCTTTGAATCTTTTTGTTTTCCCATTATCATTTCCTTGTTTCTTACTTAGATTTAGGACTTGTTCTTGTTGATTTCTTTCCCATCTTCATGCTCTTACTCTCTTGATTTCCCTTTTGGTTTCCACATGAAGTGTGCATGAGTTTGCATTGAATCAAGTTCTAGGCATTAGAATAGTGCACAATTTTCAGCTTTGTCATCTATATACATGTGCACAATTCATGTACCAAATCCCATCCAATAAAGTTTAATGAATCATGCAAAGTTTCTCTTGATTATTTCCATGCTTGAAGTTCATTAGATTTCTAGTTTTATGATCATATTTTATACCTTGATTCAAGCCTACTATTTTGTTGATCCTTAGGAACCCATTTAGCATTTCATATAGTTTAGTTACTATTTTGGTTAGATCCTACTTTATTAAGCTTTTAGCTTATGCATTAGAGCCATTTTCTCACTTATGAACCATGTGCACAACTCCATGGGTCATGCACATGGTGATTGGTGAATTTCCTTTAACCAGTTTGTTGTTCCCTTGTTCATGATAGTTTAGCATTACTTGTTTAGTTGTTTGCATCTTAGTTTAGCTTTAAAAAAATTTAGGATCAGGAAAGTTTCTTTTTTTAGCAAGGCTCCTTAAGTAAAGTTTCCTAGACTCATTCATTCTAGTTTGCATTAGTTTCTTTCATTGAATGCATGTTAGCTAGGAGAGTTTCTATTCCATTGAATATCTTTATTTTTAGAGAGTTTGCTTTAGTTGTAGTTGTAATTTAATGAATGTTTTCCAATTCCATGTTCTTTAAATTCTTAGTTTAATCAAAGTCTTCTTTATTTGGATAAGATAAGCAACTTAAATAAGACCCAAGCAATTGAAAATTCCATGAGATTCCTCATGTGAACAATCTCTCTTATGTGCAATTTTACTATGATTCATGCACTTGGGAATAATTTTAAAACATACACCAATTTTTTGGCGCCGTTGCCAATGAACAACAATGCATTTGTGGTTGGATCTTTATTTAGATTATTTATCTCTAGTATTAGTTTTAGGTTGCATTAGATTAGGATTTTTGCATCATTCTTGCATATTTTGCTAATTGTTCACAAATTCACATATTTCTTTATTTTTGAGTAAGGGGAGTTTGGAAAAAGGAGCAGCAGCAATCTTATGGAGCCAAAGCTTCATCAACTTAACTTTGATTTGCTTGCTTTCCTATATTAGGTTTTTTATTTTTAAGAGAATTATGTAGTGAGGCCCCATTATAATTAGTAATTATTCCTTTCATCTTAAATGGGTTGTAATTATACAAGGCAAGTGTGGGGTATGGTGGCACACCCTTGATCTTCCTCAAAAACTCCATGACGAGCTTCTCTCACTCTCTTTTACTTTCTTATTGTAGTTGCATTTAGTGTAGTTCACATATTGGTTGGTAGTGTAATTCATATAGATTAGGCTCATTCATTATACTTATTGCATTATCTATCACTAATTTAACAAAGCTTACTTTGATATGTAGCATATAGTAACATTAGTTTCCTTTCCTTCTACTGCATTGCATGTTTACTGCTTTATGGAGGATGGAACACATTTATAGTAAAGGCCCCACAAGAATCCTCATAAGATTTGGATTGGATCTCATTAGCAGATCCATGACCCATCAAAGTAATCAAATCAATTCATTGTATGTTCATGATCCCAAGCTTTAAAAGCTTAATTTAAAATCAAGTAGTAAGAGACTTAGGGCTAGTAGCTCATAGAACCCTTTTAGATGCAAGAGATCTATTATCACTCCAATGGCACTTGATCATAGTGCTCATATT
Source organism: Warburgia ugandensis (assembly GCA_035236585.1). NCBI lineage: Eukaryota > Viridiplantae > Streptophyta > Magnoliopsida > Canellales > Canellaceae > Warburgia > Warburgia ugandensis. The sequence continues at coordinate 42,067,390 of CP141133.1, forward strand.
ATCACTCCAAGTTATTTTTCCATGCCTTTCATTGATGGTTGTCAATGTCTAAAAATCCTTTTCCATGACAATTGTATAAACCACTTTAGACAAGAACCTAACTGGTAATAATAGTCGAGTCAGGATAAAAGGAGGAGTTGTTTAAATCTAGGTCTAAAGGCTACCATCCTACAAATTAACAAAGATTCTCAAAACAGCTTGATAGTAAACCATTATGATTGATTGTGCATCATATAGAGCTAGAGATCATATTTATAGTTAGGTTACATCATTTAGATAACTTTTATGTTAGAGTGCATGCAAGGTCATCAATCTCAAACACTAAGTTAATACCATTAGATCCCAAGATTGATCGTACCCATTCTAAATGATTCAATTAGACTTCGGTAATGAAATTGAATCAAGGAGTAAATCCAAGTATTCATTATGAAAGGTAATGACATTGAATCCAAGAATTGTACTAAGGGCAATTCTATCTTATCCAAATAGATATAAATTTAAAAATAAATTTTCCAAGACATTTAACTTCTTCATAAGACTTAAGAGAACATCTACAATGGTTTTGATCAATAAAAAAAAGACAATATTGAAAGAAGAAAAATACAGCATTCTATTTTCTCCTGCAATAATAAAAATAGGTGACAAAGATGAAGTTTTCTTGCTCTATAGTTGCTTCTACTCATAGGGACTTAACTAAAATTCTTTGTGAGAGAGATGGAAGCATTTTTAGTGGTTTAGATCCTGGATCAACATCGAATCAAAGTCATAGAAGGGAGAAATGCAAGACTTTGTTTCTACAACCTATAGGGGTAGTAGTAGTGAAACAAGGGTGGAAAACTTGGATGCCTTCCTCCTTTCTTGCTCTCCCCTAATGAAAATCCTTCAAAGAAATGTTAAAGAACTTCTTTCTAACTTATCTGTTATAAGATTTAACCTATAGCTCACTATCATTCTTTGCATTTGGAAGTTAGAATGATAATAGTAGGTGGTGGAGAAAACCAGTAACACTTGCATGTTCTACAATGGTTTAAATTTCAAAACAAATGACACAGACAAAGGAGAGAGAAAGACTTTTAATGAAAACTTTCCTTCTTCATGTCAAACTCTTACAGAAAAATCACTAAGGTGGAATTCTTACTACACTAGTAGATCAAACATGGAGTGTAGTTTTTCTATTCCCTCCAATTCCTCCACTCTTGCTCTCCTCTTTTGTCCCTTCCCCCTCTCACCACACTCCTTTGGATGTCCAAGCCTTTTCCTCTAATAAAGAGTGAGGAGTAGATAATGTTAGCAGCTACTCCCTATCTCCTTGGGCTACCTACTAATCTACCATTGACTCTCTCCTTCAATCACACCATCCATTAATGAAAGTAGAATGGTTCTAGGTTCTTTATCTCCATAGCATTAGTAGCTATGTCTTATTTACAAGAGGTCAAGCAATGTCTAGATTCTTTATCTCCATAGCATTAGTAGCACCTCATATTTACAAGGGGTCAAGCAATTAGCTTTCTTATAGCTAGAAAGTCTCCTTGACACACATGGCTACAACATAGAGCTACTTAAGATGTCTAACTTTATCCCACCCTCCATTTCCAACTACTTGCTTTTCACTTTATATTCACTTTTCGAAATCGTCAAGTGAAATCCCTCATCATCACATGATATTTCATACACTTCCTTGTCATTCATATGTTATACATTCTTCCATTTTATGTATTCCTAACCTGGTGAGCCCTTGATGTGTGAAAGAATGTAGGAGTGAGGGGACCCAAGTATGATCTTCTACTTTCATGCCATAGTGGGAGTGATCTAGGTTTGCATGGTCTTGATGGTGAAATAGACGGAATTATCCTCAAAGACTTGGATTTCTACATCTTCAAATGATCTAGTTTATTAAAATTATTTCATTCTAAATCGTTTATTTACATTTAAGCTTAACTGGCGAGATAAAATATTGATCTGCTTCATCTCTCCACGTAGATCTTAACATTAAACCTACAAAACATAGAAAAATCACAATTTATGAAGTTTTGGCCCCAATACTTTCCATAAATAGAGCTAATTATGTTTAACTCTACATTTTGCAATTTAAGGGTACAAAATGAGAAAAAGTGTATTTTGATAATTTTACCTTAAAAGAGAAAATTTGGAAACCAAGCTACATCATGGGCCTACACATGCCAAATATGAAGTTAACAAGTTTAGAAGTTGTCAATCTGTAAGTCAAAGTAATCGGAAACCCCCTACACAATTCCTATTCAATAGAGAGTGTTTATATCAAAAGTAAGGTGATAGAACTTCCCATGCATGCGTGGAAGCGTCTAAGGGAAGCTCAAATCATATGCATTGGAATAATATATAACGAGAGCTTCTAGAGCAAAACAAATAGAAGACTTTTTCCGTACACTCTTTCGCTCCTACTCAACTAAAGGAGGGCACTGCCTAAGGGAGGTCATGAATTTTCCATGAAAGGGTGGTATCACCACTCAATTTCACATGAAATACATGAAGGAATAATGATGATTTGTGGAGGAAAAGCTGGTAGAAATGAGAGAAAATTGATGAGAAATCTATGGTTGAAATTCATTTTACTTGTCAAGCACTTAAAGGCTAAGATCTGTCCTTGTGGATGCATATTCTAAGCAATAAATAGATACTCACTTAAGAAAGGATAGACCAATGAGAAGAAATATTATAATGAAGACTAGACCGAAGGCCCATTGGTGGAGATTTTTTTATGCATTGCCCACCTATTTTTAAGGAGAATCACATCTAAATACAAAGGGTGAGATGTCCCACCTTGGTTCAATGCTCTTATCTGGAGAAATTTATGGTGGCTGGGAGAAAAACAATGAAAAACTATGAGTGGATAAGGAAATCTCAGTAGAATCTAGGCCATCCACTCTAAGGCATTGTAATCCAATGATGGAGAGAAAAAGAGCCCCTTAAGAAGATCCTTCTAGATAAGAAAACTTGAAAAAAATCTCACCAACTCAAGCTAGGTAAACATGATTAAGCGGTTATGAATGAATCAGAGAAAAGTAACAAACCATGTCCACCTTTCCATTGTTGAAAAGTTAAGTCAAAACCCTAAGGAGGAAAGATCTTTGCACTCATTTCAATTCATTGGCTAATGTCAATCTCAAAATCTCATAACTCCACACACACCCTAGTCCTTCCATGCCTCACACCTCTTCTTCTTTCCATTTTCACTTATTTTCCTAGATTTTCTCCCTTCCTTCCTATACTCTTTCCTACCCTAACCTTTCTTCCTTCCCATTCTTCTGTATCTTCTTTCCCTTCCACCTTATCTCCGTCCTTCTTATTCCCATCATTTTGACCATGGATTCCATGCCCTCTATCTCATATCCCTTCTTTGAACCTTATGATCTCAACCCCCCATTCCTTAGGGCTTCCACTCCAAAAATGTATATTTAAGGGATTAAGTACAAGGAGATCTATCTTTCAACTTTCCCTAGAGTTCAAAGCCAAAGCTAGGAGAAACAAAGGGAGAAAGATCACCCTTTCCCAAGCTCCTACATGCTTTTCATGTCCATCCTTTAGAGTAAAGGTAAGGGTTCTCAACGAAACCCCCTTTCCTTACCATTTTTTCATCTTCTTCTCTTCCCCCATCATCTTATCTTTGTTTCTGTTTTTCATGCATGCATCATAATCTTTTTACTTCTTCATTGCACTACTCTTTTATTCCTTTGTATTAGGAGTTGCATACATTTACCTAGAGTAAAGACATTTTTATCTTTTATAGTCATATCTGGCATGTACTTTAGAGTTGCACACACCTAGCTTAAAATTATTCGCAAGCACACAAATCAATGTAGTATTTTTCACTCAAGCAAGGTCGATCCCATGAGGAATCTCATAGATTTGTAATCGATTGGAATTTCTTTAGATTGACTAACTTCAGCAAAAGAAGGAGAGTTGTGATTATGCTAGGAATCTAAAACAACTAAGAAGGAAACATGCATGGACTTAGAAAATAAACTTAAATAAAAAACTTACTAAAAACTAACACCAAACAATGAAATTAGAAGCTAACCTAACTAACATGCAAGCAACTAAAGGAAACTCATGCTAAATAATCATTAATCAAATTAAGAAACTTAAATTAAAGAAAACTACTAAAAATGACACTTTCCTAAATTAACACTTTCTTGAACTAGAATTAGAAACTTTTTAAAACAAAATTAAAAAACTTTCTAAAGCTAAAATAACATGAAAAAACAAGTAACCAATAAGTTCTAACTAGCTTTGATAAGAAATTATTAACATGCATGTGAATGAAAACTACCATTAAAAAGACTTTCCAAATCCTAAAACTTCCTAAATTGGAACTTTGTAAAATTCAAAACAAAAAAAAAACTTTCTAAACATAAAATAAGATCAAAAAATAAATTAACTATTGCTAAAACTAAATTAAGTAACTAAACTAAAGAAAACCAAAAAGGAAAGTGACCTTGTACCATGCGCATGAACCAAGGATTGTGCACATGGTTCTAAGGTACAAAAGTAGAATTGTTGAATCTAAAGTGAACTATCATGCAAAATAATTAATGAATCTAATAAATAACATGAAAATCTAAATGGTTTCCTATGTATTCAAGAAAATAAGGTATTTTTATGGTTGAAAACAAAGCACAAAGTTGAGGAAAAACTAATTTGCAGATTTTGGTACTTATGAATAGTCAATAAATCTTGCATTAGAAAGGTCTTGAAAGCATAAATTTTATGCAAGGGAAAAACCCAGATCTCAAGTATGTTGATGAAATAAATAATTCATAAAAAGAATTTGGAAATAACTTTATTGCAACATATCCACATTACACCAAAATTATGCGCATAAAACTATCTATAAAATATGAAAATTGTGCACTAATCTACCACATAAAATCTAATCTAAACTGCAACAAAAATTCAATATAATGCTCAAAATTTAAAGTATAATGACATGCAAATAAAAGTAAGAAAGGAATTTGAGAGAAAAGAAGGCTAAGTGGGTGAACTAGCTAAGGTAAATAGACCTAAAACTAAGGAGGTGAACAAAGAAAGAAAAAATGCAGAATTCAAGAGGGGAGATCAAAGATTTAAGCTAGCTATTTCCTTGACAGTCACTATTAGAAATAAATTAATGAAATCTTGATTGAATAACAAACAAAAACTATAGAATTGAAGCAAGAAAGGAAGGGGATTGAAAGATAGAAAGTAGCATGGAATTTATGGAACAAAAAAAAAAAAACTTAGAGCAATGAAACTGATTCAAAACAACTAAACTATTGATCTAAATTGGAGAGAAAATAACCTACACAATAACTAGAAATCTAAAAGAAGAAAAACATCAAAGAAGTCCCAAAGTCGAGCATCAAATAACACCAAAGGAAAGCATGATTTCAAGGTGTCTCACTGACTGCTACTTGGAAAATTAGTATGAAACATGGGTTATACATAGATGAATTGGTTTCTAACTCATGAAGGGGTGAAAACATGAGGAAAGTGGCCACAGTGTTATGGTATTAGATGAGGAACATTTGGTGGAAGATGAATTCATAAACATGACATAAGAGAGAGAGAGAGAGAGAGAGAGAGAGAGAGAGAGAGAGGGAGAGAGAGAGAGAGAGAGAGAGAGAGAGAGAGAGAGAGAGAGAGAGAGAGAGATAAGAAGCATGTGCTGGCTAGTTTCTAATTATGAAAAGGGCATAGGTATCTTTTTCCTAGAAGGAAAGTTGAGCTCTTTCCTTTCTAATTTTGTTAATTTGGTTGATGAAAATTCATGGAAATGGTGAGGAATGGAGTTTAGGAAAGTTGAATAAAGATCTAGGTTTTTGAAGTTATTTGAATTGAAGTAGATCTAAGGTTTCCTATTTAGGAAACCCTTGATCACCAAATAGAAAAGTGGGGTCCTCTTTTTCCTAACTAGGTGCCTCTCTTTTTAAATTGTAACCCTACGTCAATTTGAAGGGAAAAGGAGTGGGAGATGGAATTGGAAAGTACGGTTCACTCTTAATGTGTCCATCAATGCATAATCATCTTACCTTTTACATTAATAGAGACACCCCAGGATTTTCATAAAAAAAATTTCCATTTATTTTGGAAAGGTGGTGCGCCAATATTTATAGAAATTTAAAAAAGTGGAAAACATGTTCTTTGAAATTCATTTTCCCAAAAACACGGATGTCACCTTTATACTCACACTATATATATATATATATATAAGTTTTATAGAAGAAAGATATTCCTTTCTTAAAACAAGACCCATCCAGTGGTTCGCTTGTACAACCCCTATAACATTATATTAAATGTCCAATATCACAATTCAATTGACTAACTACACAATACAAAAACTTTAGTAAAATGCATACCATAGCACAGAAGTATAGTTGTTGGATTCCTCTTCTTGTGTACATCTTCTCCTGTATATCTGTATCTGAGATATTGTAAACATAAAACATTTACAATATCTCAGCAAGCTATGCTTGGCAGGGGAGTTTAAGAAGCATGCTAAATCTTAAGATACATTAATTATTCCATAGTAATTAGAATATTCATTTTCATAGGAATTATATTGAATTGGATTTACTTTATATTTCACATTTCAATAATCCATTTATAAACTAAATATCTACATGCTTCATAATCATTAACAATCCATTGATAAATCAATTATTAACATGTATCATAATTATCAATATATATACATGTTTCATAAATATAAGTAATCCATTGATTTATCAAACATCTTTAATTATTATTTGTTATCTAAATAAACCAATCCAATTCCATGAACCATACTTTGCATAATAGTTCTACCCATTCATATACCCATATGAAACTTATATGAAACTACGCCCTCAATCATATACTATAACATATGTACGTATATATGAAAATTTTTAAAAAACATATAAAATTATGAATATAATCAATATCATCTAATTTACATTCCCAGACTATACTGGGTTTCAGAATCATACCCCTCATCATGTGGGGTTGATAATTATCCAACCTCTAATGGTATATCAATATAATCCTCATGCCCCTCACTATATAGCGTTCACAATCCTCCAACCATTGCTGGGAAATCAATATAAGGCATATCATCATGCCATATCATATAAGGCATGTCATCATGCCATGGCATTATACTATGCTTATCATATGTGCATAATAATGCAAAATACACAAGGACTACTATGTAGTAGTCTAAATTCGTACAGTATGCCCGAATAAATGCGTAATAGTCCACTGATACCAACTATGGAAATAAGAAAATCCATATTCGGATGAGGGGGACCATGGTTGTCACAGTGGTGGCCTTCCCATGATTGCCCCACCTGACATTTAGCCTCTCATTGGGCATGGTATCCATCATATAAATTTCAAGAAGCGAGCGGCCAAACCCTCATAACTTCCCTAGTATATCATCCCCAATCCTAAGGCTATGGAAAACAAAATCACAAGCCACCATGCTTGTATGTAAAATACTAATATATAGGCACATTGCTTGTCCATAATATATATGAATATCTCATCATAATCATAACATCCTCACTTATTTGGTGATAACCCACCAAGGGTGTATCCTATAGACATAGACTCATACATCATCAATACTAACATGGTACCCGTGTACCATAAACATAATTTTACAATTCACATATATGATGTACAAGTCATAAGCATCAATTATAACATGCAATTCTTTTAATCAACATTATTTCATTATTTCAATTTAAAGCATGTCGTATACCAATCATACCATTTTAGTTTCAAAACATCTGTAATCACATGCTTTCTTAAATTTTCACCTATGTAGTGTGACGCGTTCATCAGATTCCACTAGATATAATCGGCCTCTTTTCCATGATCGACCCCGTGTGCTTCAATCTGTACAATGCATAAAAATCCTTTTCTTAATACATTCACATAGACAGAGATATTTAGATTTAATTATGATCATAATTTTAAGAATTCGATGCAATCCAAGGCTTGGATCATCTTCATCAAATCTTTACATGGACGATCGAGACTCATGTGAGTTGATTAGGGCTTTTGTTGATGTTTGTCCTTAGTTTAGGGTTGAGATCTAAGGATGGATCTATGTGGACATCTAGATTGTGTTTTCCATCAAATTACATGATCAGATTTAACTAATTTAAGGCTTTACATTGGTTGGATAGACCACTTTTAGATTTGGATTGACGATCAGGACCCATCTATGGGGTCTGATCGTCGATCCGATGTCAACAAGTCACTATTTGAATAGTGACAAATTAGATGGCTAAGGTTTCTTGATAGGTTTTCATCCAAAATACACCATTCTAGTTGCATCCTAGCTAATTTTGGGTCATAGGATTCATCTGTGCTATCTGATCATCTATCAGACATTGCAAAATTACTATATGAACAGTACAGGATCGGACAACTGTGATTGTCTGATTGGTTTGCAATCAATTCACATATAAATTCATCAATTCCTCCTATATTAAAGAAATTTCAGGGCTATTTAATTCATCTATGGTATCTGATCAGTGATCAGACATCAAATTTTATTGTGTGAATAGTACCTGATTAGACGGCTAAGATCGTTCGTTCTATCTTATAGTCTAGATTGGCAATCTGAATTGATTTTAGGGTTTGTAAAACATGTATCTACCTATCCATAAACTTAGATTAAGAAATGGATGATTGGATCGTCCTTAAATTTAGATCTATGATAAAAATTCATGGATCTAACAAATTTCACCAAATTAAGAACTAGGTTTTGTAGATCTTACTTAAAGGAGGTGTGTCCATGTTTTTCTCCTTCTTAGGCGACCTAGATCAGCTCCGAACTACTATGAAATGCTCCATCCCTAGCCATGTGCACTGTTCATGCCTCAATCCATGGTTGTTCCTCCTCCGATAATGGCAGAACCAAAGGGTTTTTGTTCCCCTCTTTGTGCAAAGTAAAATGGACAGCTGAATTAACAATCCAAGCGGCCATTATTGCTGGAAAGGAATGGGAACCAGAGAAGGGTTTGCCAGAGATGAAAGAAATCAGGGAAACTTGATCTGGGTATACCTCGGTCACCGAAAAAGCATAGATCTAAGAAGGATCTGCTCGAGGAAGAGGAAAAACAAAGGGGAAATGGTGGCAATAGCTATAAACGCCAACAAGCCTAAAAGCTTGGCTGCGCTAGTGACTGGGAACCGTACGGGAAGACAACTCAAAGAAGAATGCTGGTCTTTGGTGGAATCTGAGCATGCCGGCCTTCCCAGTCCTAGCTGTGCCCTATGGTGGAGAGCCAAGGGAAGAAGGGACTGAAACTAGCATAGCCTGCCAGTGGAGCTGAGCTAGTTCCCAATGGGTTGAGTCAAGGGAGAAAGGAAAGAGGAGAGGAGGGTTTTAGGTATGCAGGTGGCTGAAAAAAGGATAGAGGGGTTCTAATTGGAATTTTTATGAAAATAGAGGTGGAATATTATATTTAATATAATATTAATTTAAAAAAAAGGAATTAGGTCTTGAACATATATATTTGGAATCATTCACGGAAAACCAATTAAAATGACTATAAGCACGCTAAAATCTGAGCTCAGGTGAAAATTTCCTACTTTTCTTAATTTTATTAATTTACATTTATCCATAAGGGTAAAATGGTCATTCCACTTTTGTGTGGGGTCAACAAAAGTTAGTTGAGCTGGTGGATAGTCAGCTCAGTGAATATCAATAATGAAGAATAAACATGATGAGGAATATGCTTCTAATTTTATAAGAAAAGTGAAAAATCATTTAAAATAAAAATAATTTAAATTTTAAATAAAATAATTTAAAAACAGCCCTATAAATATCCCTCACACTATTCTCACAAAATTCCACAAATCTCTAAGACTCTCCCACTCTCTTCCCCTCCCTTCCTCTCCCTCTTTCTCTCTCTTCTCTCCTTTGTCTTTCTTTTTTCTTTCTTTTTGCTTTTCTTTTCTCTCTCTTCCCTTCACAGCCATAGAGCCCGTCTGCAGATGCACCCGAGAGGAATATTCCCCCAAATCTGTCGGGTGCATCCACGAACACATTGTCCCTGACGGACCCAAGGTTTCACCCTGGTACTATTTTTCAATTAGGAATCCATTTTTAGCTGTTGAAACATGATGTTGACCATTCATCTTGTTTAGAATTTCACAGGCTTCAAAAGTTTTATAATTTCACGATGAATAGAGAAGTATTCTTAGTGAAATCATCGAAAAATAGTAACTTTGGCGACCATGGATTTTTCAGCGTGGATCTTGATTTTTTAGCCATATATTTTGATTCTGGACACTTCAAGTAGGTACCCTTCATACTTCACTATCAATGTCGGTAGTTTTTAGAGCAAGAAGATCACCAAATTGGATTTTCTGGCAAGATTTCTTTGGTGAATACTGTATTAGTGATCTAGGTTGAAAACTCTGATAAAACGAAGTTATTTGGGAATTTTGAACCATTGGATCAGTTTAGAAGGTCCCAAAACTCCAGGGTATGAAATCTAGGCCCTTAACGTGGTTGGATTTGAGGAAGAGCTAATCTGACGGTCTAGATTGGACAATCTCGGCTGTCTCCGGCACCCCTCTCCGTACATTGGTAATCACCGATAAAGGCGGCCAGCCATTGATCGACCGTTGATTAGCATAACCCATATTGAAATTGGGCCCTAGTTTGGATCTAAAAACTTAAAAAATCTAATTCAGAGCTCATTTTAACTTCAAATCAAGATCGAAAATGAGCTCTAGATTCTTGGTGAAGAGTAGAATCAAATGGGAATATGAAATTTAGGTTTTATTCACTGTAAATTTTTATAAATTATAAAAAGAGGTACTAATTCCTAAGATCAGTCAAATCTGACATGATTAGACCTAATATTTTAATCCATCAGTGATCTAGTGATGAGGGAATATGGAATTAATAATTAGATATGATTTATTTGGGTTGAATTAAGGAATTTAACCTTAATGGAGGAGAAATCTTAAAAAGATGATCATGGATCTCCTTAATCTGAGTAATCAAGCATGATCAGACCATTAAAATCAGTTTGAATGATGATATAAAGTTAAGATCATATGGATTGATGAGCCTGGTGTAGCTAATTTGGGATAGATTGAAATCTATGACCTTGATTTGGATAAAATGATCCAAGATTTTATTAATTGATTGGATCAAAAAGATCAGATCATTTGATGAGATGAATGAATGAATGATCAAGTACTGATATCACATTAAGATAATGTGATAGATCTGAATGAAAATGAAAGATCAAGATCAAAACCCTTAATGCGATGAAAAATGAATAGAAATCAAAATATGATTAGTGGATCTAAATGGACAAATTTGATATATTCAAATGAGCATGTGAATTATTATGTTCTGCTATAAATGTTCTTTTATTTTCTTGGTAGGTTTAATTGTTAAATTTATTTATCTACGCTTTAATGTCATGTTATTGAAATTATATGGAAAATGTAATTAAATGAAAATAGATATTGATGAACATTTACAATGAATATGGACATGGACTTAATGATAGTAAGGGCTATAGTTAGTAGGACAATATAACGAATATCATTTACTTGGCCCAGTTTAGGAGAATAATAAACCCGATGAATGACATTTTAAATGTTAATAGATTTAATTAAAATCAAATAGGAAGAGTACTTAAGGTTTAATGCTTATAGGAACCTTATGAAGGTTGAGCTAAAGTCATCCTAGTAAATGCTGAACATGGTGGTTAAGGGGGTTCTCTAATAGATCCTTGCTCTTCTCCCACCTTTTGACGACATTGTGAGGTCTAAAAGCCTCCTTACATGCGGATTGAATTAACCACTCTATGTGTAGCTTTTAACTAGTAAGCCTTAGTCAATTCTAAAAGAAAGAGGAGCTACCTGCAATTAGGAGTGTATAAATTCTCTTCAATCAGTAAAACATTAACTGGTTGAATAATAATAAGAACATAAAAGATAGTAAATTATCCAATCCTAATAAAAATTGTAAGTAAGATAAACATGATCTAACAAGATCCATAGGGAGATCATGAATGATTAAGAATAATAAGAATCATAATATTGTATGTATGTTTTGAAGTAGTATAAATATTAGATTAACATATAGATCAATAGATTAGATCCTTGATCAATATGATCCAAGGAACAAGATCCAAATCATCCTATATAAGGATGATCAAAAGAACAATTAGGAAGTATAAATGAGCTGAGGAATGACTGTATACACATGATTTGACAGATACATGAAGGATATGATGATCAAGATCAATGAGAAGATGGATGGTTGAAAGTAAAGTTAGGTGGACCTTAAGAATATATTCAATATAGAAGATACATGTATTTTACGCATGATCTTGTCCTGAAAATTATAGATTAATTATAATTGCCTTAGAATTGTGTATGAATCAACAAATGATGTTGAAATGAATACAAAGTGATTGATTAAGTAATTATGAAACTACTTAATGGGTAGAATGAGAAGATTTGGACTGTACAAGTTAGACCCCCAAATCTTAGGGAAATAAGTTATAGGCATTTCCCATAATAACTCGACACCTAGTTTGTAAGTACGAAATATTATTTTCCATACAAGCATGGAGGCTTGTGGTTTATTTTTAGGACAGGCTTTATGCCTAGGGATACCAATGCTAGGAGAGTTATGAGGGTTTGGCCACCTGCTTTCCAAAACTGATTATAATGATGATACCTTGCCCAAAAAGAGGCAAAATGTCGGGTGGGGCAATTATGGGAAGGCTGCCACTATGACAGCCATGGTTCCCCCCATACGAACATGGATCTATATTTTCCACCATGGTATCAGTGGAGTATTAAGCTGTTATCCAGGCACGCTATATAGATTAAGAGTATTTCTTTTGTTATTCAATGAAAATTTTATTCTCTACAAAAATCTATGTATGATAAGTAATTTGAGGTGACACTCGAGTTTTTGACAAATCAATTTCAAAGAAAATATATTTTTGTTGTTTGTATTTTAAAAGAGTTTCAAAATTAGGGCCCTACCTTTGCAAATATTTATGAAAATGTGTTTTAAAAACATGGGTCATCAAAGTTGGTATCAAAGTGGTTCATCCAATCACTTGCAGCCCTAATATGTCCAATATTAAGATGACAATCCAAATTTAGGTTAGGATAAAATTAGTTAAATAGAGTGTTTATATAGATATATTATTTATGAGTAGATGCCACCTAAGAGAACTAGGAGGACAGCTCAGAGGTCTAGTGTTTCCAATATGGAGAATGCATCTCAAGAAAATAATGCTGAGGAAATTATAATAAGAGTATTGCAGGGTCTTCTTCTCCATCTTCAACAGCCTCAGGTGCCTATAGATCTTGTAGCAATACAAAGTGCACCAGCTCCATCTTAGCATGAAGCGGGTCCCAACACACCTATTTAAGGACAAAACTCTCCAACACCAGTATAGGACCATTCTTCACTTGTATCTATGGGAGTAACTGGAAATTCTCAATTATCACCAGAGAAGTTGGACAAAATGGTGGAAAGATTTCAGAAAATGGTGATAGGTTATAATGGAAAGGGCGATGCTAAAAAAGCCAAGGAATGGATATATGAGGTGGAGAAAACTTTTGAAGTTTTACAAACTCTGAAAGAGGTAAAATTCAAAATGGCCACTTATATTCTAAAACAAGAAGCTACCTTCTAGCAGAGATTGGCAAAGAGGAATTTCTTTTCAAACCTAGAAAATATCTCTTGGGAAGATTTTAAAGAGGTTTTCAACAACAAATATTTTCCTCTTCATGTTTAAGCTAGAAAGGGAATGGAATTCCTGGATCTATAATGAGGGAGTATGTCTGTTGTCGAGTATGAAAACAAATTTGTACAATTGAAGAGGTTTGCACCACATATCTGTGGTACAGATAGGCAGATAGCTGGAAAATTCCTGGGAGGACTTCATCCAAGATTAAGAACTAAGGTGTTGGGTACCAAACCCATGACTTTAGCGGAATGCGTAGAGATGATCTCCAGATTTGAGGATTTAAAGAAAAATCAAAATAGGAAAAGAGTAGAGATGGGAAACTTTAATTTGAGACCTTTTAAGAAAGGCAAGGGGCCATTTAATAATTTTAAGCCACCAAAAATTCAAGGAAATCCCCGTTTTGGACAAAATCAAAGGCATTGTCCCAAATGTAGAAGATTCCACCCTTTGAGTATATGCCCTAATACAATACAATAATGACCTCCAATCCAGTGTTATAAATATGGGGAACTGGGACACATGGCAAATAATTGCAATAAACAACTAGCAATCAAGGATGCAAAACCAAAGAATATCCCTAGACAGCAAGGGAGGATATTTGCTATTATTGATGGTCAAGCCCAAACCTCAAATGCTGTGATTGAAGGTACTTTACTTATATCTAATAACTATGCAAAAGTAATATTTGATTATGGATCTAAACACTCTTTTATTGCCTGTGAATCTACATCAATTATAAATCTACCATTGAAATATTTGAGGTGTAACTTAGATGTGATAACTCCAATTAGTGAGTTAGTAAGGGTAAGAAAAATTCCAACCTTTATAAGAAAGGTAAAACCAAAATTTCTGAACAATAGAAATAGAGATGATATTACTTGAGAAGAATTCAAGGAAATAGGGAGTATTTCTCTCCAAAATCTGTAAAGGAGAATAATTTTGATAAATAGATGATTAATTTTTGGAGATAAATCATACAAGGAAGAATAATGAAAGTGAAAAATTACAATCCCAAATTTTTTAGAAAAACGAGTTAACCATGATAGTATATGGTTCACAATGAGATCATAGTCTATATATCTTGTACATCAAATATGAATTTACTAAGAAACTCAGTGAATGAGTCATGATAAGAGTTCATGAGAATTAAGATGGATATTGATCTTGTATGATTGATTTTGTAATTATGGACAAGAGAAAAAAAATACATTTTTCACATTGATGAGGAAACAATCATGGTATATGAGAAATAAGATCCTATAAACAAATATAGGAAGTAAAAACATTGTTTTCAAAGTCAAACATTTTGGGATAAATGTGGTGATTATAGAGGATGCATAATTCAAGACTATGGAGAAGAATATAGTTAGAAATTTTCAAGATATATTGAGAAGTTTTCAAGATTTTCAATCTAATATGAGATTGAATTATTATTGAATTATTACTTATTACAACACAATTCTTTATGATATTTTAGAAGATGGCATCAATTGATCTGAATAAGTACTATTATACAGAGGATTTATTTGACCAAATAAGTTATTTTGGAGAACACCAAATACTATCAAAAAAAGGAGGGATATTGTGATTATGCACTAATTAAAATGCTAAATAATGTTATTGAGGAGGTTAAGTTACCTCAACTCTCATAAAATGTGAGTTATAAATGAAAGACATCATTTAAAACACAATATAAATTTTGAACTTTTGGGATAAATGATATTTATGAATATGATAAAGGAAAGTTTTCTTGGATAAATGAGAAATAGTATGTATTGAAGATATATGGATTTACTTTGAAGCATCATGAATTAAAATGTTTACCAAATTTGGTAAGTGTAAAGACTAGTTAGAGAAAGTAAATTTCTATGACATATGAGAATAATATTGATGTTAATCCTAAATTGGAGTGAAGAGAGTTACTATTTCATATAAGAACTTAGAAAGGATATAGAAAAGTCATTGTGGATGCTTTATAATGAATTTCAAGTATATAGTTTAGAATTTGTAAAACTAATGTTACCTATATAGTGAAAAGGTAAATCACTGATTATGAGAATCTCAAGAATATTGATGTAACTCAAGATATTAAAAGAATAGATTTTACAAAAGTTATGGTAAGATAATAGAAGAAATTTGAGGAAAGAAATATCATCATAAGGAAATTTTATTGAAGAAAATGATATATGAATATTTAGAATTAAGATGAAATATTTACTTCCAAAGGTTGGAAGGTTATATTGAGAACATAAATTACTTCAATTAAGATTTGACATTTTACCCCTGGTTGATAGTCAAAGAACTATCCATAGGTTATGTTAAAGAGTATTTTTATTGAATGAAATAGGGAGTAACAATATGATGAGAATTACCAATTGGTAAAGTAAAGATTGATGACACTAGTCAAAACAAATAAGAATTTTGAACAAAAGGATTACTCAGAGAAATTAGTCATTTTGAAATGTAAGAAAATGTTAGATTTAGCCTAGATGGCTAAATTATTCAACAAGTTTTATGACTTTGAAAAATTCTACCTTTAAGGAAAAGGTAATATCATTGATGAATCAAAAGGAGAATAAAAGATTTCCTTGAGTGTTTATATGAACTACCTATAGGAGGAAAATTATATGATGATAACTCATATGTGAGTTGTTATATTAAATTTTGAGGATGAAATTTCTTTAAGTGGGGGGGGGGAGGGGGGGAGAATGTGAAAACCCCAATTTTTTGGGAATTAATTAGAATTTTTATGAAAATTGAGGTGGAATAGTATATTTAATATAATATTAATTTTTAGAAAAAGAATCAGGTCTTGAAACATAGATATTTGGAGATTATTCATGGATAACCAGTCAAAATGATTGTAAGCACGTTGAAATCTTAGCTTGTGTGAAAAATCCTTATTTTTCTTAATTTTGTGAATTTACATTTACCCATAAGGGTAAAATGGTCATTTCACTTTTGTGTGGGATACACAAAAGTTAGCTGAGCTAGTGGACAGCCAGCTCAGTGAATATCAATGATGAAGAATAAACATGATGAGGAATATTCTTTTAATTTTATAAGAAAAGTGAAAAATCATTTAAAATAAAAATAATTAAAATTTTAAATAAAATAATTTAAAAATAGCCCTATAAATACCCCTCCCACTATTCCCACGAAGTTCCACAAATCTCTGAGACTCTCCCACTCTCTCCTTCTCATTCTCTCTCTTCTCTCCTTTTTCCTTCCATTTTCTTTCTTTCTTTCTTTTTTCTTTTCTTTTCACTTTCTTCCCTTTATAGCCTTAGAGCTCGTCTGTGAATGCACCCGAGGGGAATATTCCCCCAAATATATTGGGTGGGTCCACGGATGCGTCGTCCCCAATAGACCCAGGGTTTTATCCTAGTATTGTTTTTCATTTAGGCATCCATTTTTAGCAATTGAAACATGATGTTGACCATTCATCTTGTTCGAAATTTCACAAGCTTCAAAAGCCCTATAATTTCACGATAATCAGAGAAGTATTCACCAGTGAAATCACTAAAAAATAGTAACTCCAACAACCATGGAATTTTTGGAATGGATCTTGATTTTTTGGCTATATTTTTTCAATTCTGGACACTTCAGGTAGGTACCCTTCATCCTTCACTATCTATTTTGGTAGTTTTTAGAGCAAGAAGATCACCAGACTAGATTTTTTGGCTAGATTTCTTTGGTGAATCCTGTATCAGTGATCTCGGTTGAATACTCCAGTGAAGCCACCTTAGTTGGGAATTTTGAACCATTGGATCAGTTCAGAGGGTCCAAAAACTCCAGGGTATGAAATTTAGGCCCTTAACGTGGTTGAATCTGGGGAAGAGCTAATCTGACGGTCTATATTGGACCGTCTTGGCTATCTCAGGTAACCCCTCTCCATACATTGGCAATCACCGGTAACAAGGGTGGTCCGCTAATTGACTGTCAATCAATGTAACCCATATTGAAATTGGGCCCTAGTTTTGATCTAAAAACTTAAAAATCTAATTTAGAGCTCATTTTAACTCCAAATCAAGATGAGAAAGAAGCTTTGGATTCTTGGTGAAGAGTAGAATCAAATAAAAATATAAAATTTAGGTTTTATTCACTATAAAATTCTATAAATTATAAAAAGAGGTACTAATTCCTAAGATTAGTCAAATCTGACATGATCAGACCTAATATTTTTGATCCATTAGTGAACTAGTAATGAGGGAATATAGAATCAATAGTTAGATATGATTGATTTGGGTTGAATTAAGGAATTTAACCTTAATGGAAGAGAAATCTTAAAAAGATTATCATGGATCTCCTTGATTTGAGTAATCAAGCATAATGAGACCATTAAAATAAGTTTGAATGATGATACAAAGTTAAGATCATATGGATTGATGAGCCCAATGTGGCTACTTTGGGATAGATTGAAATCTATGCCCTTGATTTGGATAAAATGACTTAAGATCTTATTGATTAGTTGGATCAAGAAAGATCAGATCATTTGATGAGATGAGATGAATGATCTAGTAATGATATCACATTAAGATAATGTGATAGATTTGAATAAAAATAAAAGATTAAGATCAAAACCCTTAATGGGATGAGTAATGAATAGAAATCAAAATATGATTAGTGGATCTAAATGGACAAATTTGATATATTCAAATGAGCATGTGAATTATTATGTTCTACTATAAATGTTCTTTTATTTTCTTAGTAGGTTTAATTGTTAAATTTATTTATCTACGCTTTAATGTCATGTTATGAAAATTACATGAAAAATGTAATTAAATGAAAATAGATATTGATGAACATTTACAATGAATATGGACATGGACTTCATGATAGTAAGGGCTATAGTTAGTAGGACAATATAACGAATATCATTTACTTGGCCTAGTTTAGGAGAATAATAAACCCCATGAATGACATTTTAAATGTTCATGAATTTAATTAAAATCAAGTAGGAAGAGTACTTAGGGTTTAATGCTTATAGGAACCTTATGAAGGTTGAGCTAAAGTCATCCCAGTAAATACTGAACATGGTGATTAAGGGGGTTCTCTAATAGATCCTTGCTCTTGTCCCACCTTTTGACGACGTTTGTGAGGTCAAAAAGCCTCCTTACATGAGGATTAAATTAACCACTCTATGTGTAGCTTTCAACTAGTAAGCCTTAGTCAATTCTAAAATAAGAGGAGTTGCCTACAATTAAGAGTGCATAAATTCTCTTCAATCAGTAAAACATTAACTGGTTGAATAATAATAAGAACATAAAAGATAGCAAATTATCTAAACCTAATAAAAATTGTAAGTAAGATAAGGATACTCGAACAAGATCCATAAGGAGATCTTGAATGATTAAGAATCATAATATTGTATGTATGTTTGGAAGTAGTACAAATATTAGATTCAAATGTAGATCAATAGATTAGACCCTTGATCAATATGATCCAAGAAACAAGATCCAAATCATCCTATGTAAGGATGATCAAAAGAACAATTAGGAAGTATAAATGTGTTGAAGAATGACTGTATACATATGATTTGACAAATACATGAAGAATATGGTGATCAAGATCAATGAGAAGATGGATGGTTGAATGTAAAGGTCGGTGGACCTTAAGAATATATTCAATATAGAAGATACATGTATTTTATGCATGATCTTATCCTGATAATTATAGATTGATTATAATTACCTTGAATTGTGTATGAATCAACAAATGATGTTGAAATGAATACAAAATGATTGATTAAGTAATTATGAAATTACTTAATGGGTAGAATGAGAAGATTTGAACTATATAAGTTGGATCCCCAAATCTTAAGGAAATAAATTTTAGGCATGTCCTATTATAACTAGACACATAGTTTGTAAGTATGAGATATTATTTTCCATACAAGCATGAAGGCTTGTGGTTTTGTTTTAAGATAGGTGTATGAGGGTTTGGCCACCTGCTCTCCAAAATTGATTTTGATGATGATACCATGCCCAAAGAGAGGGAAAATATAATGTGGAGCAATTATAGGAAGGTTGCCACTATGATAGCCATGGTTCCCCCCATACAAACATGGATCTATATTTTCTACCGTGGTATCAGTGGAGTATTAAATAGTTATCCGGGCGCGCTGTACAGATTGAGATTGCAAGCATGGTAGTCTTTTGATTATATTTTACATTATGATGCAATTGATTATGGCATAATAAGATGCCTTATTTTACAGAATGATGAGATGCCTTATGTTATGGCATGATAAGATGCCTTATTTTATGGCATGATGAGATGCCTACTAAAATTTATTACTGATGTTGTATTGGAGGATGTTTTCCAATACAGTATAATTATATACTAACACCTAGTGTTAATATTGAAATCAGTTTGGAAATGAGATATTATTGATGAAATTGACTATATTCATGATTTTCAATGGTTTTATTTATATCTAATATATATACATGAATTCATATGATGCATGAAGGATAAAATGATTATCCAATTGTATAAATGGATTTATATCATGGATATAATAAACTATTGATTCTGAGATATATTGAATATATTTCTTAAATCCCCTACCAAGCATAGCTTGCTGAGATATTGTAAATGTTTGAATGTTTACAATATCTCAGATACAGTTAAGGAAGATTGAAAGCTTAAGACTTGTGGATAATCATCATCGAACTACGGCTCAGGGGATTTACTCTAAGAAATATTGTATTGTAATTTGGATTGTAATATTTGGACAAGGTATGTAATGACTACTGGGGTTGTGTATGTGAACCACTAGAGTGATCCTGATTTTAATAAAAGTATTTCTATTGTTATTCAATGGAAATTCTATTTTATACAAAAATCTATGTATGATAAGTAATTTGAGGTGACACTCAGGTTTGTGACAAATCAATTTCAAAGAAAATATGTTTTTGCTATTTGTATTATAAAAGAGTTTCAAAATCGAGGCCCTACCTTTGCAAATATTTATGAAAATGGGCTATTCACAGTATACCCTAGAGTTGGTTGATGTTGGGCTAGACCATCAATTGACTCTCTCTTCCTATTCTTTATGCACAAGTAAGATCTCATGTGGGCATACTCTACTATCTATTATTTGATCAAATATGGTTTATAAGTCCTAATTGGGTATGCCTTCTACACTGCATGGCTCAACATGTATTTCAAGATCAGCAAAGGATTGCACTTTGTCTTTCCATTGAGAAGTGTCTACTAAAGGCTCAGTGTCTAAATATTCATTCTCTTCATCAATGGATGTCTCATCATCATAAAAAGGATCAAGACATGACTTAAGTAGATATGAGGTTGAGGTTTAGAAAGATGGTTGTGGTTTAGAATGATCATAAGAATTTTTCATCCTCTTATCATAATAAATGGCTCTTCGTCATCCCTAATTGGCTTGAATTCCTTAGACTCTTTCATAAATGCAGCAATGTTTATTTTGGTATATTCCTTTATTGGTTTTATTTTCTCTTCCATTGTTCCCTCTCGCATTTCATTTTCTCATTCCCCTTTTCAATGGAAACCATTGTTTGATCTATTCTCTCACAAATTTGCTGCATATTCTCTTCTAATGGTCGGTCTTCATGCTATGGAGGAAATGACTCATTGAGTTGGTATTGATGTGGCATTAGGGTGCTAAAAGAGGGCTAAGCAGGTTAAAACTTACCATGGTTGTTCATGATCCTTAACCCATCCATTATAATCTTGGTAGTTTATCTTAGGTTAATAGTTATTTCTAGGGTGTGTGAATGCAGTAGGGGAATCCATAAGCTCCTAATACTATACATTATAGCTGGAGTAGGATAGCCATGAAGGAGTGGGATATTGTAATTCAGAATAGGTGTACTAAAGCTATGGATTCATCATGGTATTCTTCCTTAAAGCAATTAACATATTCATTTGACTCATCATCCTATCCATCCTATCTACGTATGTGTTAGTTTTGTGGGACATATCAAGAGTATACCTTAGATCTGTTTCATACCTATCCTCATAATGTACTTGATTAGGAGTGAAATAGTAGGACAATGGTGGTTGGCCATCTTTTGTTTGATAGGTCATGGTACTCAACTTTATATTGTTGTATACAACGAATGAGTAATTCTTTTTCTTTTAAATAAAAAACCCTAACTATATGATGCATTCCAAAATGCTAATCCTAAATCTAAAATTTTCATAATCAATCCCTAATAATTCACTTACAAGAATTATTGATCTTTGATAATGGGTAGGGTAGTAGCTTTTAGACCTAAATCAAGGCAGCTCCTTTTGTCCATGCTTGACCATTGTTACTAGTTAGTTTTTCTCTAAAGTGGTTAGTAAAATTCTCACGGAAGGAGGCATTTAGACCTCAACAACCATCAATAAAAGGCATGGGAAAATCACTTGGATTTTGTATAGCCACTATAACCACAATAATTAGAAGCCATTAGATTGACAATGGATCTTTTCCTTAGAAAAGTATCCTATGAGCTCAAAACCCTAAGTCTCCTACAACTTGATTTTAAATTAAGATTCAAGAGTTGGGATCACAAAAATTCAATGAATTTGATTGATTACTTATGTGAGCCAAGGATCTAGTGATAAAATGCAGTCCCTATCTTATAAGGGTTCCTGTGAGGCCCTTACTATCAATGTGAACATCCACTATAAAGCAATAAACTTGCAATGCAAGTACAATGAAAGGGAAACTAATGGAACCTATATGCTATCCAACCAAGTGTTAGATAGGTGAAACTAATGCAACGACCCTAACAAAGATGCAACAAATAAGATGAATGACCCTAAACTATATGAATTAGTCTACCAACTAAATGCAACCTAAACTAGGGAAAATAAATCAAGGTAAGGGATACTTACAGTGAGGTTTTTAATTAAGATTAAGCATGGGCCTCCATACCACATACTTGCCCTATTTTAATACAACCCATTTAAAATTTAAAATAAAATTTCAAGTTACAATGGGTCTCACTTCAAGTTTCACTAAAAACAAGGGCCCTATTCTCGGAAATCAAGGAAATCCTATCTAGTCGATGAAGCTCCACTTGCCAATTTTCCCTAGCACAAAAATTAGAAAGATATGTCAATTTATAAGGAATTAGCAAGATATGCAATTACAATGCAAAAATCCTAATCTAATGCATCCCAAGACTATGACTAAAGATAAACAATTGAACCATAAATCCATCAATATTCCCTGCAATGCCAAAAACATGGTGTAGCTTTAAAATTACCCACAAGCACATGAATCAGCATAGTATTGTCATGCAAGCTAGGTTGATCCTAGTAGGAATCTCATAGATTTGCAATGGGATAGATTTTATTTAGATTAACTAACATCAACTAAAGAAGAAGAGTTATAATTAAACTAGGAATCTAAAACAACTAAGAAGGAAACATGCATGGAATTAGAAACTAAAGTTAAAAGAAACTTACTAAAATCTAACACTAAACAATGAGATTAGCAACTAAACTAACTAACATGCAAGAAATTGAAGGAAACTCATGCAAAATAAGCACTAATCAAATTAAGAAACTTAAAATAAAGAAAACTACTAAAAATGACTCTTTCCTAAATTAACACTTTCCTAAACTAGAATTAGCAACATGCATGTGAATGGAAACTACCATTGAAAAGACTTTCTAAATCGTAAAACTTCCTAAAGATGAAACATCATAAATTTCAAAAAGAAAATTTTCTAAACATAAAATAAGATGCAAAAAATGAATTAACTATTGTTAAAAATATATTAAGAAAAAACAAAAAAGAAAGGTGACCTAGTACCATGTGCATGATTCATGGATTGTATGTATGGTTCTAAGGTGCAAAAGTGACCAAATGGATGAATTTAAAGTGTACTATCATGAAAAATTATTAATGGATATACTATACGACATGAAATCTAAATGGGTTCCTATGTAGTCAAGCAAATAAGGTGTTTTGATGGTTGAAAACAAAGCACAAAGTTAAGGAAAAACTAGTTTCCATATTTCGGTACTTAAGAATAGCCAATAAATCTTCCATTAGAAGGCTATGGAAACCATAATTTTTAAGCAAGGAAAAAACCTAGACCTCAAGAACTTTGATAAAATAAACTATCCATAACAAGAATTCTCAAAGAACTTTATTGCATTATCCAAATTACACAAAAATTATGAGCATAACACTATCTCAAAAACATGGAAATTGTGCACTATTCCACACAAAAAAAAATAAATTAATATAATGCTTACAATATAAATTATAATGACATTCAAAGTAAAGCTAGAAAGGAATTTAAGAGAAAAGAAGGCCAAGTGAGTGAACTAGCTAAGGGAAATAGGCCAAGGAAATAAATGTGGAATTCAAGATGGGACATCAAGGATTTAAGCAAGATATTCTCTTGGCTATCACTACCAGAGAATAACTAACTGAAATCTTGATTGAATAATGAAGAAAAACTGAAGCAAGAAAGGAAAGGCATTCAAAGCTAGAAAGCAGCATGGAATTTAAGGAACAAAACAAGGTGGCTAGTTTTTTATTAAAAAAAGGTGGTAGGTGTCTTTTTCCTAAAAGGAAAGTGGAACCGTCCTTTTCCTAAAGAGGTGCCTCTCTCTTTTAATTTGTAACCCTAGGTCAATTTGAATGGAAAAAGAGTGGGAGATGGAATTGGAAAGTATGGCTTCTCTCATGATGGGTCCATCAATGCATAATCATCTTACATTAATCTCACAAAACCCCTTAAAAATCAGACTTTCAACATAGGTAATTTGAATTGATCCCATGCAAAGGTGGTGGAAATATCTACTCACCTTTTTCTTCTCCAATTGCCTTCTAGCTTGCCCTAGGATAGTCTTGAACCTTTATCACACCTTGGATTGATGACATTTAGGCTTTGGCTTGCTTAGTCTTCTATTTTTATCTCAATCAATCTCAACCTTTAGATTACCTTCTTAGCACCTGTGAAAGAAGAAAAACCCTAATTAATTCATAGAAAATTATAATAAGTCAGATACTTACTTGAAGCTATAAAATATCAATCTTTTGAATTATGAGGCTAGAAATGCACGTGTTACAAAATTTAGGCCAAAAACCCTAATTTAACACTATAAGTTATATTACATGGGCTACTAATTGGGTACTTTTTATGAAGAATTTAACACTTATCAATTATCTCATATGTTGATTTTGTTTTAGATTGCATCCTTCATCTTATATTGCGCACATTTCTTTATCCTCCCTTTCTTGTACTCTTTAAGTAAGAAGCATCATTTTTCATGTGCATGCATAACCCTTGTGTGCCTCCTCTTTATTATAGTAAGCATCGCACTATATCTCCATAGTATTGGAAGCTTTAGCCCCTGCCTTGCATTATCATGACTTTCATCAGTATTAATTATGCACATTCTTCTTCTCTTCTCTATTTATTTAATATTTATGGTATTTGGGATTAAAAGGAGAAGGAAAGAAGCACTTGCCCTTTCTATGGATGTAGGGATTCTTTCCAATCCTAAAGAAATGGTTGAGGAGAAACAAAATCCTTCCATAAAGCCATATAAATTCTAAGCTAAGGGCTTCATGTTGAAGAGTAGGATTACTTCAAAGGTAAAGTCCCTATCTTGGTCACTATCTCCTAAGGTTAGAATTGGTGAATCCTAAGCCAAGGGTTATTGTCTACCCTTTATTTTTCCTTCATTCTATTTCAATCTGAAGGTAGGAGCTTAAGGTGAATGACCTCTAATTCTCTTTCTGCCTCTACCCTAACTAATGCTACCCTCCTTTTCAAGATTATCTAGGTAAGGAGTGGAAAACATGTCCTCTTATACTTTCACTCCATTTTGCTCTTTTACATCTTTTATAGGTGATGACCTTTTAGGAAAGGATTTAGGCACCTCTTCTCTTGGCTTCCCTAGCACTTCATTCATAAGGATCATTAGAAAATGATTTTTCTTTTGGGTTGTGCAAGTTGGATTAAGGAGATGTGTACAAGTAGCACAATATGGGCTGAAGAAATGTGTACAAGCCCTTGTTGAGTGAGAGAACAAGGGAGCCCTACAACTGAATTCAAGATCAATTTGAAGTTTTAATTGCTTTCCTTTCTTTTACTTTTCTTATTCACTTTTTATTTTCTTATGTTATGCTTTGATATAATAGTTCAATTAATCAAATTGTCTCTCAATTCTTAGATAGCGTATTTGCTTTATTCCTTACTTAGTTTGTCAGTTTCCTTATTTCCTTTATTTCCTTGCTTATGTCTTTATTTCCTTGATTTAATTTGCTAGGTTGAGGTAAAATAACTTAAGTTTTAACTAACACTCCTTCAAAGAGTCCTCATGGAATTGACTTGTATTTATAGGTACATAGTTTAATAGAATAATGCTCTTGTGGTAATTATTAAATCACAACAAACATATTTAGCTTCAGCTAGTAATCTAACCCTACAAATACTTTATATTATGGTTTTAGTGTAAAATCCATCATATGGGTGTAAAAAGGATCAATCTAATGCACCAAAATAATACAAAACTTAGGGTTTTTAATACAATAATGAGCACTCAACATGCCCCTCAACTGGCATTTTAGTAGTCTCAAGAAAAGTATGAAAAACCATTTTATTGAGAGATTACCATTTTTGTATGTGCTCACTTCTGCATTTACCCTATGCAACAATCCCTTGAATCAATAGGAATACCTCAATAACTTTAGAAAGCTAATAGATGAAATACTCATAGGCCTGCTCATATGATAAATATATTATATTTAAACGTGTATCTCAGAGTGTAGTGTGTGTACAATAAAACTCTCAAAAAATGGGTCAAAAGTATCTCTCAATTATGTGAGAAATGTTTTTCGAATTCTAATAGTTCATATGCTATCTAAAATAACAAGAACACTAAGGAATTATTAGGAAACCTTTAGAAATGATGCCATTACTAAGATGAAGTTAAGGAATACATCGCAATTTCTATCTATTTATATTACCATTAAGACAATATTTAGCCTAAGATCAATAAGTCTTTAGCTAGGACAAACATAGGATTAGGACAGGGTGATGAAACGAACAAATAGGGTATTCAAAGTCTTTAAAAATAAGCAGAGGTCTTCGATTAGTGGTTGACAATTCTTCTCATTGTATAGAAGTGAACATTCTTTTTCACTTTTCTATTTTTCTACTTTTGTTTGCATATTTGAATTTCTTTGTATATCTATGAAAAACTTTCTTTTCTTGATATTCACTTCCTTTCTTAAAGTGTAATTTAAAGGTATTTATTCAATCATCTCTAACTTAATTTTGAAGAAAACAAGTAATGGATATTTAATATTAGGTTTATATGGGTGAAAGTAATTAGGTTCACAAGAGAAAAGATTTATATAAAAGGCTCAAAAAAGGTTAACTAATGGTAGAAGTGTCATTGGGTAGGCTTTATGGCTCTGGGTTTCAACAAGGATGGCCTAAATAATTTCTTATGTTTAATATTTTCTATTAGTTTTAACAAACTCTTAAAGATTAAGGGTAAAACTCATTAATTATTCTTGGTAATTGACCAAACCAAAGAATACTAGGATCAACTAGAGTTTAAGCACGATAAAGAAAATTTTAGAATTTCATGTATAACCCTTAGAAAAAAAAAAGAATGGCTCAATTAATCACATGGTTTGTAGGTCTCTATTAGTTTTGTTTAGGCTTTCAAGGTCAAAACCACTCACTAGTCCAAATTAAGTACATGTGACTGTGCGCCTACAAGTGTCAAAGATTAGTTGTCATGAAACATTTTAGAAATTGAGTGAAATAAGGAAATAATTATGTATTATTCTATTAATAAGCTAAAGTAATGAGGACCCGTTGAACTTCAGAAAATCCAATTCTCAGACGTATTAGAATTGACCTTAGAATTCAAAGGGAATTTTAAAATTGCTTAATTTTTTTAAGAAAAACAACTATAGAAGTCCAATTATACAAAGACCGACTATAAAAAGACTAGAATTTTCTAGAATTATACACCCCTAACCTAAGGGAAACATTGTACCCAATGTTTCTAAAGACAAGCCAAGCTTTTATGAGACACTGAGAAAAAAATGGATGATGGATGGATAGAGATAGCACAATCTTTGAAAAATGGCAGGCTCCCTCTTGTGAGTGGTAAGTTTAATGTTTTCAGCTAGACACATTAGGAAGATCCTTTAGAGTTTCAGACTCAATTTCTATATTAACCAACTCAAGATATGGCTTTAGATGTTGTCCATTAACTTCGAAAGTGTGGCCAATCCTAGTATCTTCATTCTTGATGGTCCCATATGAAAATACCTCTTTAACAATACAAGGACTAGTGCATTGAGTTCCAAGCTTCCCCATAAAGAGATGAAGCTTAGAGTTATAAAGAAGTGCCTTTTGGATGGAGTAAAGGATTTCCTTAAAATATTTTGATCATGAAACAATTTCATCTTTTCCTTGCAGATCCTATTACTCTCATAGGCTTCCTGTGAGATCTTTTCTAACTTATTATATTGGTGCTTTCAATATGAGACTACTTCACCCATATAAAATTTAATCTTCTAATTGTGCAGTAGGCCTTACACTTCATTTTCTCAAGCAAGTGATAAGCTTTACCATAAATAATAAGGTAAAGGGACATACCAGTTGGGGTTTTAAATGAAATTTGATATTCCCAAAGTGCATCAGTTAGATGAATAGACCAATCCTTGTAGTCTGAGTTAACACTCTTCTAAAGAAACTATTTAATAGCTTGATTAGATACTTTGACTCTTCCACTTATTTGTGGATGATATAGTGTTGCAACTTTATGTGCATGTTATATTATTTTGTTAATACTTCAAAAACTCTATTGCAAAAATGAGTGCCATTATCACTAATGATGGCTTTAGGTCTCCCAAATCTAGAAAAGATATTTTCTTTTAAGAACTTAATGACTATTTTATGATCAATTACCATACATGGAATAGCCTCTATTCATTTAGAAACATAGTCCACTGCAACCAAAATATAAAGATGCCCAAAAGGAGGGAACGGGCCCATGAATAGATGCTCCAACAATAAAATACCTCCATTATAAGAATGGTGTTTCAAGGCATCATATTCCTGTGGACTATTCCTCCTAATTTTTAGCATCTCATACATGACTTACAAAAGCTAAGGGTGTTTCTAAAAAGTGTGGGCTCATTGACAACACACTACAAAATCTTTGCAGCTATTTTTCATGGCTGAAAAATGTCCACCCATGCTTATGAAAGATTAAAAGAGATGATATTGGATTGTTCAATATTAGGCACGCATCACCTAATAATTTGATTCACGTGGTATTTAAATAAACATAGATCATCCCAAAAATAGTATTTTACATTGGAGAAAATTCGTTCTTATCATTTATGGTTCAATGTTCCAGCATTTGCCTTGTAACTAAATAATTTGCAATGTCAGTAAACCAACGAGATGGGAGACATTAAAGAGTTATTCATCAGGGAAGGTATCCTTGATAGGTAACACATCCAAAGGATCAGTTAGGACTAGTCTGGAAAGGATGTCTGCCACTAGGTTTTTTACTCCTTTCTTATCTTTAATCTCTAGATGGAATTTTAGGAGTAGAATGATCCATCTAAGAAATCATGGCTTGGCATCCATCTTTGAAAGTAGGTACTTTAGTGCTAACTAATTAGTGAAAATGACTATGATAGACCCTATCAAGTAACACTTGAACTTATCCACTACAAGGACTATGATGCAAAGTTCCTTCTCTAGGGTAGAATAATTCATTTTTTCATTGTTAAGTGTCCTATTTGTATAATAGATGACATAGGGCTTCTTATCTTTCCTTTGCGCTAAGACTACTCCCATAACATTGATACTTGCATCACATATGATTTCAAAGGGCACTTTCCAAGTAGGTGGCTACATGATAGGTGTGGTGGTCAACTAATTCTTCAACATAGAAAAAGCTTCTTGATAGTTAGGTGTCCATTCAAATTGGATGTCCTTAGTTAGGTGGTTAGATAGTGGTCAAATATTCTAAAATAACCTTATGTAAAATACTAATTGTCCTAAGAAGAAGCAAATGTCTCAAACTGTTGAGGGGAGGGTAGATTAGAAATTAGATAAATTTTTGCTTTATCTATCACTATTCCTTTTGATGAGACATTGTGGTCAAGTGCAATTCCTTTGAGAACCATGAAATGACACTTCTCTTAGTTCAATACTAGGTTTTTTCTCTTCACAATGATGTAACACTTTTCTCAAGTTCTCTAAAGACAAATGAATCCCCAAAAACTGAGAATTGCTAATGAAGACTTCCAAAAAGTGATCTATCATATCACTGAATGTACTCAACATGCATCTTTGAAATACTATAGTAGCATTACATGATCTGAATGACATTCTGTTCTAAGCAAAGGTACCAAAACAACAAGTGATTGTAGTCTTTTCCTGATCCTGGGTCATGGCTTCTATTTGGTTATATTTAGAATAATCATTTAGAAAACAGTAGAACTTTAGTCCTACTACTATCTCCAACATTTGATCAACAAAGGGCAGTGGGAAGTCTTCCTTTTGAGTGACAACATTTAACTTTCTATAATTGACACCCATATGCCAACCAATCCTAACTCGAGTAGAAACAAATTCATTGTTGGCATTAGGGACAACTGTCACTTTGGATTTCTTGGGTACCACTTGGGTTGAATATCACTTATGAAGTAAATGTCTCCCTCATCTAGTAATTTAAGGACTTCTACCCTAACCAACTCTTTCATATTTGGATTTAGCCTACACTACATTTGATGTGATGTCTTAACATCATCTTCCTTATAAATTCTATGGGTGCATATTAAAGGGTTGATGCCTTTAATATCCATCAGGGTCCAACTTATAATACCTTAGTACTCTTTTAAAATTTGAATTAACTACTCCTCTTGTGATGCTTTTAATTGGGAGGAGATAATGGCATAAAAAGTCTCTTTTGTTCATAAGTATGCATACTTCAAATTAGCTAGTAGAGCTTTTAACTCTAGTTTAGAAGATTCAAGTAAAGATGGAAAAGGAGTGGATTCCTTGAGTGAAAATCCCTCAAATTGATGTTTCCATTTTGCTATGTCCATAGTAGGCATAGAATCACGGAGGGCATTAACTTCCTCTATTAATGCATCCTCTTGAAATTCATCAAAATGGTCCAAATAGGCTTCCAATGGGTTTGATATGGAAGACTTCACAAACTAATCATGCACTATTGAATTTATTATACTGACACTATGCAAATCATCAATAGATTATATTAGCTACTTATAGATGTAATAATGGGGGTCCAACTGTGTGATATTGTCCGCTTTGACATAGAGTGCCTCATGACTTTAAAACTTGCCACAATTGTTACAGATTCTTGAACTCTTATAACCAGCACAAATTCACAAATTCCTCACCCTAGGTGATGTGGGACTAACTCTTAGGCCAAGCCCCTCATCCCTCATTAGAGACATGCATCCTCGCATGACTGCCTAAGTCCCTCTCCCTATTACCAGGCCTTCTCCCTTCACTCCCAGTGGCTCCTACACTCGGCTAGCTACACACCATAAGGGGAATTGGCTCTAATACCAACTATAATAGCCAGGGACCAACAATGTGACATTGTTTGCCTTGGCATAGAGTGCCTCATGGCTTTAAAATGAGTCACAACTATTAGTGGTTCCCAAACTCTTATAACTAGCCCAAATCCCTCTCCCCGGGTGATGTGGGACAAACTCTTAGGCCGAGCCCTCATACTATAACAGTTGGGGGTCCAACACTATGATATTGTTTGCTTTGGCACAAGTGACTCATGACTTTAAAACACGTCACAACTATTAGAGGTTCCTAGACTCTTTTAACCAACCCAATTTCTTATCCCTAGGTGATGTGGGACTAACTCTTAGGTCGAGCCCTCCTCCCCCACTAGGGAACATGCATCCTTGCATGACTGCCTAAGTCCCTCGGCCTACTACTAGGCCTTCTCCCTTCATGGCCAGTAGCTCCAGCACATGGCTAACCACACATCACAAGGGCAATTGGCTCTAATACCAACTTTAACAACTGAGGTCCAATAGTGTGATATTGTCCACTAGAAGGATATAGTGTGAGTTTAAAGCACCGAATTATTCTACTCTAATGATCCTAAAATATTTACACTAGAAAGATTACAAATGAGTTGATAAAATGATCAAATGCATTGTACTCATTTGAATTAAGAAAATAAACTATGATTGAAGGATAGGATATGCGATCACCAATACTAGCATTAGGGTCTACCACTAGTTATTCCTCTTTATGACTGAAGAAGTAGATTGAAACTATGATTATTTTCTAAGAATGTGTTTTCTTTGAAAATGTAATTTAAAATTTTAAAAATTATTGATCATTACAAACTAGGTAGATTACAAAATCCTAAGTATTTCATGTAAAACCAAACTAAGATTAATCTATGATTAATTTTACGTATTCATTATGAGATGTTGAATCAAAGAATTGTACTAAGGGAGATTCTACTTTTACAAATTGAGATAAATTTCAAATTAAATCTTCATAAGACTTAGGAGAACATAAAAGATTGTTTAGATCATTAAAAGAAAAGGCAAGAATAAGGCAAAAAGAAGGGAAATCCATCATTATGTTTTCTCCTAGAGTAATAGTAGAAAGAGGAGATAAGATGAAGTTTTCTTGCTTTGCAGTTACTCCTACCCAAGAAGACTTAACTGAACTTCTTCTTGTGGAAAATGGAAGCACTATTAATGGTATAGATCATGGGTCAACATTGAATCTAAGTTACACAAGGGAGAAATCTGATGTTCTATTAATATTTCCATTACCTTTTCTCCTTAATATAAATGTATATAATTAATTATTAATTTTATTCATGTCCTAAAGTAATTTATGAAAGTTAGATCTCATAAACACTTGCAAAGTACATGAGTCTAGACTAATAGATAGTTATGACTTAGACCTTGAGGAAACTAGTGAAGACATATATACACTATGAGTATTACAGACTCTCATCTTTGTGAGTATTAAAAGTAATTCCATATTTTCTTTAGTGTACATAACCTTTGAGAGATCTCAGTATTTTTTCTGTGGCCAAAAGCAAAGAACTCAAAGTAGTACCAACTTTCTTTCCTAAATATTTATTGAATCTAATAGGCTGTAAGAAACCAAGGTAATAATATAGGCCATGCTTGTTAGAGCCTAGAAACATAAAGCTGACCCATATATTATACCACTATTTAGACCTTTCAAACCTCTTATTAAGCATTTTCTTTTTAGGTTAGGGAGTGTACATATGCATTCTCTTTTAAGTTTTTCTTGGAAAAAAATGATTTGTTCATGTTTTTAAGGTAAGTTCTTTTACTATAATGAGAATTGGATTTCCGAAACTTAGTATTTCCCTTACTTTCTCACCTTAATAGAAATGTATATAGTGAACTCTACATTTTATTCATGTCCTGAAGTATTTTATGAAAGTTAAATCTCAGAAAATACTTACACAATACAATACGTCTAGAATAAGAAATGATTAGGACTTAGAGACCCTGAGGAAATCAGTGAAGACCTATATACCCTATGAGACTGCCATCTTTCTGAGGGTTATAAGTAAATCCATATTTTCTTTAGCATACATAAACTTTGGGAGATCCTAAAATCGTTGTTTTGGTCAAATGAAAAGAACAAAAGGGAGTACTAACTTTCTTTCCTAAATATTTTTTTGAATCTATTATACTTTAAGAAACCTATGAAAAGATATAGGTCATAGTAAGCTCTTGCTTTTCAAAACGTCATTTACATTAATCTAGACACCTAGTTTAAAATATCCATTACCTAACTTTCAAAAATGAGTGGAGGTAATGGAAAAAGTAGAAAAAGGATAAAAGTCTAAACAGTGAAAAATAATTAATGTATATACAAAGAGAAAAAATATCTTCAAAGAAATACAAGGAAAAGTGAAAAAGTAAACTATCAAAGAAAGAAAAGAAAAAATTATGAAGAAAAGCGAGTCAAAGTAAAAAAATTGTCCTACAACAATTGAAGACCCTCTAAACAAATTTGAAACTTTGAATCCTAATATCCTTTCTTTTCAGAACCTGACCTAAGCCTACATTTTATCTTATTTAAAGACCTATGATTTTAGGTGGAATATAGCCTCAATGAGGATATAAATAGGAAGGGATTAAGGTGAACTACCCCAATAGTCTTTGTAATGGCATCCATTCTTAGGGATCATAAGTCTTTTGTCTCAGAGGTGCTTATATAAAAATTATGTGAACCATTAGTATTTTTGGATCCAGTCACATATTGTGAGAAATTTGTTTGACCTCTTTCCTCTGAAAGCATTATTTCTGAGTGTATATCAATAAGAGTTAAAGGTCAAGACATCTGTTCAGTGGAGCATAAAGCACATCTTTTTTAGAAGTCCTAACTTATTTAGCTACATACACACACATGCACTCTGAGATATAACGGGAATGAAAAGGCATTGGTACGTAGATAACTTGTGGAATTTCTTATTCAACACTATTAAGTTGTTTAAGCAAGTAGACTGCTAATGGATGATAATTCTTTGAGATAGATGAAAGGACTTAGCCTTATGAAATTTTGTGGGTATATTCATTGCAAAATCTCACGAGCCTTAACTCATCCACTATGGGTAGCCTAGGGGTTTAAGGACTTGTTTCATTGGCTAAATGCTAGCACAAGTACCTAAAAAATGATAGCTATTTTTTTTTTCATATTTTTTTGCATGTTTCTACAATTTTATTAAAAATTTATAACACCAGCTTTTCTAGCCAATAATTCAAATTTTTGATATTTTATAATTTTAAGGGCAAATCTAAAGTAAGAATGTGAATCATCTTAATTTCTTAAGATTTCCTTAGGGTTTTAACTCTTTTTATAGGGAATGAGAAGATGATCCAATGGCCTATATTGTGCTTTTTAGATTTTTTTCATTAATAGAGCTATAACTCCCCAAAGGACCACAAAAAAATAATGTCCCATGACACATGCATTCATCACTAAATTTTCATTCATTAATGCACTACATCTCTGGCTGAAGATGTTAAACTTAGTGCACTCTTGGAGGCAACCCTGTAATAACCCCAATTTTTGTAATTAATTGAGAAAATCAATAAAGTTTGAGTTTCAAATATTTTGGGCTGAAATATTAGGGTTATTTAGAATATACTTTTTATAAAAGTATAATAAAAAAATAAGACATGTAAAATTTGAAATTAAACTTAGCAAACCCTTCAAAATGACTATAAGTACGACAAATTCTAAATTCGGACGAAAAATCCTTAAGTTTCTTCATTTCTTGGACAAAAGGGTAAAATAGTAATTTTACCCAAAAATCAAAATCTCCCAAAAATAAAAATATGAGACATCAAAATTTAGAATGTACTGAGAAATACGAATCCAACGTCACTAAGTACACTCAAATCCGAGATCATGGGAATAAAACCCAAAATTTTATGCATAAATGGCAAAACGGTCTTTTTACACCATGTCGGGCCCACATGGGGCCCACAAGGGACCAAAAAATGAATCTTATGAGCAGCCCATCTGAAATCATGGGTCAACAACCACCAGCTGGTCTTGGGGAAGGAAAATGGAGCATGGGGAAGAAATAATGGAGCATGGGAGACCTTCATACCATTTAATAATTAAAAATTAAATATTATAATAATGAAAAAAATGACCAAAATGCCTATAAATATAACCCCAAAAATCCTCCAAAAATTCTCATAAAATCCCCACAAAATTTTCTTCACTCTTCCTAAAAAATTAGACCTAGATCCCTCCCCAAAAACCCAAAATTTCCAAGAGATATCTCTCTTTGCAATTTCTTTTTCTTTTTAGATTGGAACAAGAGACCTAAAATCAATTAGGCACTCTATTCCAGATCTAATTTCATCAATTCCGCCATCCAAAACTTTCCAACATATCTTATCTACAAAACCCCTAAAGAAATTTCAAGATCCAACGGTTCAAACAACGGGATTTGTAAGAAAGGTGGATCTTAGGCCATATCTTCATCAAAGGGCATTTCTTTTAAATTGGACACATAAACAAAGTTTTTTCTCCAATCAGGTAGGTGGGAATACTTTATATAGATGTTTAATACTGGTTTATGTAATTTTTAGTTTATTGTAGTTTATTTTGGTAATAAAAAGGTAAAAATAAAGTAAACACCAGAACCCTTAATTCAGGATGATGGAGTACTCAGATGAAAAATCTGATTGCACCAATCGATCCAGAAGGGTCCAAAACCCTTATGGTAGAATTTTGACAAAGATCTGAGATGTTTTAGGCCCTCAATTGAGAGGGGATTGATTGGACGGTCCAAATGGACTGTCCGATCTCCTAATCGGACGGACGACGTTCCTCACGCGTTCGTGGACGCCCCCGTGCCTCATTGCATCTCATCGCAGTGGACGCACCTGATGAACCGAGAGCGTTCCGCGCTCGTCTGTGGATGCCCCGTGCGGGCGCTTCCGATATTCATCGTAGCGGACGTGCTCGACGAACCAAGCGCATTCTGCTTGGTTCGTTACACCCGACTAATCTGGGCCGTCCGTTCCTTGGGCCCAGATCAAATCCAGGCCTTAAGAAGGACTGTGAAC
This sequence comes from Warburgia ugandensis, assembly GCA_035236585.1. Lineage (NCBI taxonomy): Eukaryota > Viridiplantae > Streptophyta > Magnoliopsida > Canellales > Canellaceae > Warburgia > Warburgia ugandensis. Next base: position 42,103,789 of record CP141133.1, read on the forward strand.
TTCCAGATCACATTCTAGAGTCATCTAAACTCCAAATTAAGATCGGAAAGAAGCTATGGAAAGCTTGAAACCTCTATTTTCTGATGAAATGATAAAATGGACATAATATTTAGTAAAACTTTTTGTATTAAAGAAACAAGTTTCCAATTACCTAGATCTTCAAGATCTGAGATGATCAAATCTTGGAAATAGGTTTTACTAATGATATAACATTGAAATAAAGTGATATCTATGGTTTAATTGGACATATCTAAGATATATTAAAGGATCTACCCATTATGGTAGAAAAACCTTAAAAATACAAAGGGACCCACTTGATCAATGAGATTAAGTGTGATTAGATCCTTGGGATGGATAAAATGAATGTTGATACAATGAAATCCAAGAAATCATGGATGGATTATGACAAAAATGGATCAATATGATCTTTGGACCTTAATAAAGAAAATCCCCTAAATATAACTAATACCCTTAATCAAAGGGAAAGATCTAAGATCAAATGGTTGGATCATAAGTAAAGGTTTCTAAAAATGTTAATGTAATTAGTTTCATTTTATATAATAGCATTTTAAATATGATTATGTTATAAAGCATGTTAGTATAACATTTAGACTTTAGCATGATATGTGATTTCATTGTTATCATAAGGTGCTAGATTTAATTATCTTATGGGCACTTTAGTATGATTTCATGCCATTCTAGCTTAGGACAATGCTAGAATTTCATATAAGTTTATACTATAGTATGAGATTATACCTTAAGTCCATGTTAGTTTAAATTGAGTTATTAAGGTGTATTAGTTGGAAATCATGTTAAAGTAATTTTAAGTACCTTGCCTTATTATCATTAAATGTTAAATTATGTAGTTTTATGCTTTGAATTTATAATTCATTTATGGTTAAATGTTATTAGTAGATCTACTTGTTATGAGATAAAGAGCATAAAACATCAAAAATGTAATCTAATGAGAAAGTAGAGTTTCATGACACAAATAAGAATGGAGTACTTTGGACTTAATTAGTAAGGGCTATAGTTAGTAGCACAATATAAGGATTATCAAATCCTTGGCCCAAACTAGGAGAAGAATAATAAACCCCATGAATGACATTATAAGTATTCTTGGACTTAATTAAAATCCATTAGAAAGAGTACTTAGGGTAAACATGCTTATAGGAACCTTATGAAAGGTTGAGCTATGGTCATTCTAGTGAATGATGAACATAGTGGTTAAGGGGGATATCTAATAGAGCCTCGCTCTTCCCCTACCTTCCGTTGACATTTGTGAGGTCTAAACGCCTCCTTACATGAGGATTGAAGTAATCACTTTGTGTTCACCCATTTAGCTAGTAAGCCTTAGACAATTGAACATAAGAGGAGCAGTCTAGATTTAGGCTTAAATAAGTTACCTTCAACCAGCACATTAACTGGTTGAATAATAATAATAAGAGCATAAAAGGTTAGTAAATTACCTAACCCTAATAAAAATAGTAAGTAAGATAAGGATGATCAAACAAGATCCATTAGATCTTGGATGATCAAGAACCATAAGAATAAGAATACTATATTGTACTTAGTAAGCATGTTTATTACTATGCTTGTTATAGTTCATTAGATTAGATAATCCAAACCCTTGATCAAAGATGATTCAAGGAAGAAAACCAAGATCATCCTCCTAAGGGATGATCCAATAACTGAACTTAGATCAAAGAAGACCTAGATGATAGAAGATCTAGGACCCTGATCTTTATCAATAGGTGTAGATTGTAAATCAATGGATCTATAAAAGATCAAGAGCAAGGAGATGGACACACAAAGACTTAGAGATAGAAACATACTTAGATATGAATGATCTAAAGATCATTCTAAACATTAGATCTAGTGATCAATAGGATTGTTCAAAATTTATATATTGACAATATGTATGGATGTACAGATTACATACATTAGTCAGGATCATGGAAGATTGGGGAAAACAGATCAATCCTTAAAGGTAGGAGGATTTGATGAATGCATTTACATGATATATACATGATTGTACTCATGATCTTATGTTGACAAGAGTAATGTTAATACTTGTATTAAATCTCTTGAAAACCTTATTATCCAACCAAACACATATAAGATGATTAAGGACTAAACTATTAGTGAATAGGGAACTAGAAAATATTTCAGCCCTAAGTAAACAGACATGTGGTTTGATATATATGAAATCTATTTTACATACAAGCTTGAAGGCTTGTGAGTTTGTTTTAATAGGCATAAGCCTAGGGGAATGCTATTGCTAGAGGAGTTATGAGGGTTTGGCCACCCGCTCCTTGAAATTTGATGATATGATGATACCTTGCCCTATGAGAAGCTAAAAGCTGGGTGGTGGCAATTATGGGAAGGCCACCACTATGAAAGTCTTGCCCCTCCATACGTGCAGTGACATAATATTTTCCACTGTGGTATCAGTGGTGAACAGGGCAGTTATCCGAGCGCGCTAGTACGGATCAGACTTCAGCATAGCAACCTTTCTAATTATTTTGCACTATGATGCATATGAGAATAGGCATAGTGAAATGCCTTATGTTGTAGCATAATGAAATGCTAGGTAATTGTATATTATTAATATTTCCCAAGAAGGGAAATTCTCAGTATAAGATTAGCTGTAATACTAAATTCTCATAATGAAGAGAATTGATCAGCTTAGTTGGGAATGATATTTGACTACTTTCACAAATTTAACTGGTTTACCCATGAAGGGTATGTATGTATACAGATATATATATATATATATATATATAACTTACAAAGTAAAGAGTATGTTTAAGGATAATGAGATTATGAAGTATTGGAATTACATTGTCAATTTTATGTTTCTTGAATCCCCTACCAAGAATTGCTTGTTGAGATATTGTAAATGTTGCAATATCTCAGATACAGGGAAGGAGAGTTAGGAGCTGAAGACTATAGAAGACTTGAAGAGAATAGTCTTCACGGTATACCCTTGAAGACATGTATTTTTCTTTGTTGAGAGTTTTATGATATGGTGAGCTTGAGTTTTGGATTATGTCATTTGGACAAGTACTATACTAGATTTGGCTATACTGTGAACCACTGGATGGATCCTGGAATTTAATAAAAGTATATTCCTTCAATGGAATTTTATTTTGTACACAAATTGTACTTATGTTATGTATGAAGTGGTGACTTGGGTTTTCAAAACAAGTTCTAAAGAAAAGAATTTCTGCTGCTTTGTTTTGCGAAAAAATTTTACACTCTTAAGGGCCCTGCCTTTCAAAATACTTTACAAATCATGTTTCAAAAACCCGGGTCGTCACAAACCCAGGATTGTTAGAGTGTCTCATTGTTCTACATTATCCATTCATCATATAGGACTCTTATCTTATAAAACACTGGGGACAATATTTTGTTTTGCCTGGGGCATGTAGATATACATGAGATTTCAAGTTTTTGAGTTTTTAAGGTAAAGTTCCTTTAATGAGATGAGAATTGGATTTTTTGAAACTTAGTTATCTCTTACTTTTGCCACTTAATAGAAATATACATGATTAATTCTGCATTTTATTTTTGTCCTAATGTATTTTGTGAAAATTGAATCTTGAAAAACACTTTCACACAATACATAAGTCTAGACTAGTAGATGATTATAACTTAGAGACCCTAAGGAAATGAGTGTAGACCGATAAACATTGAGTACTAGACTTTGTCATCTTTCTAAGGGTTAAAAGTAATTCCATATTTTGTGTATAGAAACTTTGAGAGATCTCAATATATTTGCTTTAGTCAAAAGCCAAGAACTAAAAAGGAGTACTAACTTTCTTTCCTACATTTATTGAATCTAATAGGCTTTCAGAAACCTAGGAAATGATATAGGCCATCATTGTAACATCATAAAGACATAAAGCTGACCAAGATATTATACCACTACTTAGATCCTTTGAGCCTCTTAGTAAGCCTTTTCTTTTAAAAAACCCATTTACCTTAATGCAAAAACCTAGTTGAAAATATCCATTACCTACTTTTCAAAAATGAGTAGATATGGTAGACAAAGGACAAAAGTCTAAGAAGTGAAAAATAATCAAAGTATTTACAAAGTGAAAACTTTTCTTCAAAGAAATACAAGGAAAAGTGAAAAAGAAAATTATCAGCAAACAAAAGGAAATCAAAGTAGAAACTTTGTCCTACTTCAATTGAATACCTCTACTCAAATTTCAAACTCTGAATCCTTAGACCCCCACATTTCAGAATTGACTCGAGCATACATTTCATCTTACTGAAAGATGTATTGATATTAGGTGGAACATAGCCTTCATAGGAATATAAATAGGAAGTAATGAAGGTCAACTACCCCAGTTGGTCATAGTAATGTCTTCTCTTCTTAAGGATCATAATTATTTGTCTCATCGGTGCTTATAAAAATATTACGTGAATCATTAACATCATTGGATATGGTCACATAGTAAGAGAATTTTGTTTGACCTCTTGCCTTTGAGAGCATTATTTATTAGTGTATATTAGATAGAATTTCAGGTGAAGACATCTTTCTAGGGGAGCAAAAAGCATATCTATTTACAAGTCCTGACTTATGCAGCTATACACACACACACATATACTCTAAGATATAATTGGAATGAAATGGCTTTGGAATGCGAATAACTTGTAGAACGTCTCATTCATCATTATAGAGTTTTTTAAGTAGGTAGAGTACTAATGGATGATAATTCTCTGAGATAAATAAAAGGACTTCGCCTTATAGACTTTTGTGGGTATATTCACTATAAACCCTCGCAAGGATTAACTTTTCAACTATGGGTAACTTAGGGTTTTAAGGGCTCATTGCATATGCCAAATGCAATCGTGATTACTTACGAAAATAACAACCATTTTTATTTTCCTGATTTTAGCTTATTTTTCTAAATACTAGCAAAATGCTGGTTGGGGGGTGTAATAAGTGTTTAATTTTGTATATAAAGTACCTAATTAGTAGATCGTTATTATTAATTATAGGCATTAACTTAGGGTTTTTCTACAAATTTATAACATAAGTATTTTTGACCTAACAATTTAGAAGTTTGATATTTTGTAGGCGTAGAAGCAAATCAAGAGTAAGTATGTAAATTATTGTAATTTTTTGGGATTTAATGAGGGTTTTACTCTTTTTGTAGCAAGCGAGAAGATGATCCAATGGCCTATTGCACGCTTCATAGAGTTTTTTGCCAGTCAAGTCATAGCCCCCGAAAGGTCCACAAAAGTTTCATGTCCCATGACACTTGCATTCATCCTTAAATTCACATTGAGCATAGCTTGCATGTCTAGCCAAAGATGTTAAACTTAACACTCACTATGAGGCAACCCAAGGTTGTTAGAGAGTATAATTGTTCTATATTACCCATTCATCATATAGGAATCCTATACTCTAAAACATTGTGGACAATGTTTAGTTTAGGTTGGAGGGTGTTCATATGCATGAGATTTCAAGTTTTTCTTTGAAAGAAAAATTATTTGAGTTTTTAAAGTTTTTAAGGGTAAACTTCCTTTACTGTGATGAGAATTGGATTTTTTGAAACTGAGTATTTCTCATGCTTCCCCTCCTTAATACAAATGTATATGATTAATTCTACATTTTATTCATGTCCTGAATTATATTGTGAAAGTTAAATATCAAAAAACACTTACACATAGTACATAATCTAGACTAATAAATGGTTGTGACTTGGAGATCCTAATGAAATCAGTGGAGACCTATATATCATGTGAGTAACAGGGACTATCATCATTCTGAAGGTCATAATGAATTCCAAATTTTCTTTAGCCTACAAAACTTTGAGAGATCCTAGTATCTTTGTTTTGGACAAAAGCCAAGAGTATAAAGGAGTGCTAACTTTCTTTCCTAAATATTTATTAAATCTAATAGGCTTTAAGAAATATAGCAAATGAATTGGCCATCCTTATTATAGCCTAGAGGCATATATCCTACACAAATACTATACTGCTAGTTAGACCCTTTGAGCATCTTTGTAATCCTTTTATTTTCAAAACCCCATTTAGCTTAACCCTGAACCAGTATTATCCATTATCTACCTTTCAAGAATGAGTAGAGATGGTAGAAAAAGTAGAAAAAGGACAAAGTTCTAAAAAGTGAAAAATAACCTAAGTATTTAGAAAGGGAAAGCCTTCCTTCAAAGAAATACAAGGTAAAGTGAAAAAGAAAATTATCAAAAAAAAAAAAAAAAGGAAAGAAAAACTTATGAAGACAAAGTAGAAAATTTGTTATACATCAATAGTAAACGGCTACTCATATTTGAATGTTTTAATCCATATATCCTTTCTTTTCGGAACATAACCCAAGCCTATGTTTCCTCCTATTTAAAAACCTATTGATCTTAGGTGGAGCATAGCCTTGATGAGAATATAAATAGGAAGGAATTAAGGGCAACTACCCCAATTGGTCTTGGTAATGGTGTCCATTATTAGGGATCATAATTATTTGTCTCATTGGTCCTTATAAAAAAATTATGTGATACATTAATATCTTTAGATCTCGTCACATAGTGAGAGAAATTTCTTTGACCCTTTTCTTCTATGAGCTTTCTTTCTAAATGCATACTAGTAAGAATTGAAGGTCAAGACATTTTTCCAGTGCAGTAAAAAGCATATCTATTTAAAAGTCCTAACTTATGCAGCTGTATACATATGCATATGCTCAAGATATAATTGGATTGAAATGGCTTTGGTATGTCGATAACCTGTGGAATTTCTCATTCATCTTTATTAAATTGTTTAAGCAAGTGGAGTGCTAACGAGTAATAAGTCTCAAAGATAAATAAAAGGACTTAGCCTTATGAAATTTTGTGGGTCTATTCACTACAAACCCTCATGAGGCTTAACTCATCCACTAGGGGTAACCTAGGGGTTTAAGTGCTTGTTGCATGTGCTAAATCCAATCATGATCATGAGTACCTATGAAAATGACAACTAGTTTTGTTTTCATAATTTTTTTCATGTTTTACTCAGGACTTGCAAAATGCTAGCTAGGGGTGTAATAAGTGTTCAATTTTGTATAAAAAGTACCCAATTAGTAGTTCATGTTACAAATTATAGGCATTATCCTATGATTTTTTCTAGATTTATAACACAAGTATTTCTGACCTTATAGTTCAAAAGTTTAATTTTTTGCAGCTTTAGAGGAAAATCTAGAATAACTATGTCAACCATCATTTTTCTAGAATTTAATTAGGGTTTTTACTTTTTTTTAGAAAGTGAGAAGATGATCTAACATCTTATATTATGCTTCATAGAGTTTTTCATGCCAAGCTAGTGGTTAGCTAGTTAAGGGTGTAAGGGAAAGCACTCCCCAGCTTGGTGTTTGAGGGTAGAGCCCACGAAAGGTCTACAAAAATTATGTTTTATTATGTTGTAGGCATCCTTAAAATTATCTTAAGGCAAGTAAGGAAGCATCAAAAGTGATTCAAATGATTTATGTAAAAAGCTATTCATTTCCACTACTTTGCAAGAGAATTGGAGTCATACATGACATTTCTTAGTCTAACTAGGAAACCTAAGGAAGTTAAGCCATTCAACCTTTGAAGCCAAAGGACTTGACCATTAAAGCCATCAAGGAATGAGCCATCAAGCCACATGAGAGCCATGCCATGGAGTCACATGATTGGAGGACCAATTCAAGTAAATATCCTAGGTTAAATGTGTGAATTTCAAGGGATAATTAGATGGTTTTAGGTGATATTTGGAAAAGGTAAGATGATTATGCATGGATGAACCAATCAAGAGAGAATTCCCACTTTCCATTTTTCACTTTTTTTCCTGCCCAACCTATGGTTCCACAATTTTGACTGAAGGGGGGAGCCTTCCTAAGAAGGTGGAGTCTCCTTGTTCCTTAGTTGGCATAAGGATGATCTTGGTTTTCTTCCTTGAATCATCTTTGATCAAGGGTTTGGATTATCTAATCTAATGAACTAGATTTTATCTATAACATACATACTAGCAATCATGAAAACTAAATACAATAAAATACAATATTCTTATTCTTATTGTTCTTGATCATTCAAGATCTAATGGATCTTGTTTGATCATCCTTATCTTACTTACATTTTTTATTAGGGTTAGATAATTTACTAATCTTTTATGATCTTAATATTATTATTCAACCAGTTAATGCTTTGCTGGTTGAAGGTAACTTATTTTTAGCCTAAGTCTAGACTGCTCTTATTTCCAATTGGCTAAGGCTTACTAGCTGAATGGGTGAACACAAAGTGGTTACTTCAATCCTCATGTAAGGAGGCGTTTAGACCTCACAAACGTCAACAGAAGGTAGGGGAAGAGCGAGGCTCTATTAAATAACCCCCTTAACCACTATGATTAACATTCACTAGAGTGACCTTAGTTCAACCTTTCATAAGGTTCCTATAAGCATGTTGACCCTACTTTCTAATTGATTTTAATTAAGTCCATGAATATTTACAATGTCATTCATGGGGTTTATTATTCTCCTAGTTTGGGTTAAGGATTTGATAATCCTTATATTGTCCTACTAACTATAGCCCTTAATAATGTTAAGTCAAAGTCATTCCTTCCTCTTATGTGTTCATGAAACTCTAATTTCCAATTAGATTACATTTTGGTGACTTATGCTCTTTATATCTCAACAACTACTTAATATTTGAATCTACTAATAAAATTTGACAACAATTAAATCATAAACTTTAAAGCATAGTTCCAATATAAATTTAACAAACATGTATACAACATGCTCCTTATGAATGTAACTTAACCTAATGGAATAAAACTATACTTAAACTAGCATGATCCTAAGTTACAATGGCATGATATCATACTAACTTGGTCCTAACTTACACTTGCATAAAATCACACTAACATGCCCCTAAGATAATTGAATCTAGCAACGTATGATAACAATCTAATTACATGTCATGCTAAGGTCTAAAAGTTACACTAGCATGCTTTATAACATCAATCATATTTAAAATGCTATTATCAATTAATAGAAAATGAATCTAATTACATTAATCTTTTTAGAAACCTTCACTTATGATCCAATCATTAAATCTTAGATCTTTTCCTTTTGATTAAGGGTTTTAGTTATATTTAGGGAGTTTTCTTTATTAAGGTCCAAAGATCATATTGATTCATTTTTGTCATAATCCATCCATGATCTCTTTGGATTTCATCATATCAACATCCATTCCATCCATCCCATGGATCTGATAACACTTGATCTTATTAATCAAGTGGGTCCCTTTATAATTTTTAGGGTTTTCCCTTCCATAGTGGGTAAATCCCTAAATATCTCTTAGATATGTCCAAATAAACCATTTAGATAACTTCATTTCAATATTATATCATTATTAAAACATATCTCCAAGATCTGATCATCTCAGATCTTGAAGATCTTTGCAATTGGAAACTTGATTCCTAAATACAGAAATTTGTATTACATATTTTCTCCATTTTATCATTTCATAAGAAAATAGAGGTTGTAAGCTTTCCATATCCTCTTTCCGATCTCGATTTGGAGTTCATATGACTCTAGAATCAGATATGAAAGTTCACAGTCCATTCCTAGGGCCTAGATATGATCTGGGCCCATTGGAATGGATGGCCCAGATTAGTCTGCCAGAAACGAGCTGGGCGGAACGCTCGTTGTCGTGTGCCCGTAACCGGGACATGAGGTGGGCACGTCTGTTCGAGGTTTTTCCAGAAGCTCCGTCATCTCGCTTGGGACAACGTCTTACGCGCAGCGCTCATGCGGAAACTCTTCCACGTGCGGCATTTTTGTGGTGCGTCGCATGCAGCGTCTTGGGCTTCGTCCTATCGGGAGATCGGATAGTCCATTCTGGACCGTCCAATCAATCCCCTATCAATTGAGGGCTCAAAACTTATCCGATCCTTGTGAAAATTCTACCCTTGGGGATTTGGACCCTTCTGGATCGATTGGTAAGGTCCAATTTTCCATCTGAGTACTCAATCGTCCTGAATTGAAGGTTCTATTGTTTACTTTATTTTTACCATTTTATTACCAAAATAAAATTATAGAAGAATAAAAATTTCATAAAACACTAGTAAACATGTACCGAAAGTATTTTCACCTACCTGATTGGAGAAAACTATTACTTATATGGTCCAATTTAAGAGAATACCCTTTTGATGAAGGTATGGCCCAAGATCCACCTTTCTTACGATTGCTGTTGTTTGAACTGTTGGATCTCAAAATTTCTTTGGGATTTTTGTAGATAAGGTATGTTGGGAAGTTTTGGATAGTGAAATTTGTGATATTAGATCTGGAACAGAGTGCCTAATTAATTTTAGGTCTCTTGTTCCAATCTAAAGAGAAAAAAAAATGAAAAGAGGGAGATCTCTTGAGAGTTTTGGGTTTTTGGGGATGGATCTAGGTCTACATTTGCAGGGGAAGTGAAGAAATTTTTTTGGGATTTTTATGAACATTTTTGGAGGATTTTTGGGGTTGTATTTATAAGCATTTTGGTCTTCTTTCATGATGATATGCATTAATGATGGTTAATTTTTTATTATTAAATAAGCATTGGATTCTCCCATTCTCCACCTACTTCCCCAAGACCAGATGGTATGGCTTAACCCATGATTTCATGTGGTCTAGCCATAGGAATCGTTTTTGGACCCCTTGTGGGCCCCACATGGTGTAAAAAGACCATTTTGCCCTTTATATAAAAAAAATTAGGTTTTATTCCCATGATCTTGGAATTGAACGTAGTTAGTGGCATTGGATTCATATTTCTTAGTACATTCTAAATTTTGATGTCTCAAATTTTGATTTTTAGGTAAAATTACTATTTTACCCTTTTGTCCAAAAAATGAAGAAAATTAAGGATTTTTCATCTGAATTCAGAATTTGTTGTGCTTACAGTCATTCTGAAGGGTTTGCTATGTTTAATTTCAATTTTACATGTATTATTCCTTGATAAGTATATTCTAAATAACCCTAATATTTCAGCCCAAAATTTCTGAAACTCAAACTTTATTGATTTTTCAATCAATTACAAAAATTGGGGTTATTACAGCAAGTAATTTTAAAGCTATACCACTAGTTTGGATAGATACAAAGATCCATAGAAAAATATTGATATCTAAGGTAGTCAAATCATTTCTTAAAGTATCCATGTTAATCATGCAATTACTAGTTCATTAGGTGTATGGAGAAAATTTCCTACAACACCTGATTGTTAGTGACACTTGTGTGATCTTTATATCACATTCCATTCTCAAAATAATTTAGTCTTTAATAGGTCATTTTGAATGTAATTTAGTTTTTAATCGCATTCCATTCTCTAAAGTTACAATCACACTAACTATAAATGCAAGCTTGTCTTTGATTTCTTCTTGGATTTGAGCGAAATTTGAGATGGAGGTTATTAGACACATTTTACACATGATAAAATAAGTAAAATATTAAAGAAAAAAGCTTCTCAAAATATAATATCACTTTTATCTTTATTATTCTTTATTATAATTTTTCTTTCTCAATCATTGTAAGAATCAAGTGAAAAATGGTGGACAAGTTAATATTACTTAGCCTAGCTTTTAGGGTTATTCTTTCCTTTTATTATATATTATAAATAAAAATTTATGTCAGGCTTGTTTCTTTTTTCTTCCCAAAGATTAGAGTTATCTTAACATAACATTAAAGATAATAGCTTATTAATTCCTAGTATCTTAAATGTCTTGGAAAATTTAATTTAAAATTTATATCTATTTGGATAAGATAGAATTGCCCTTAGTACAATTCTTGGATTCAATGTCATTACCTTTGATAATGAATACTTGGATGTACTCCTTGATTCAATTTCATTACCTAAGTCTAATTGAATAATTTAGAATGGGTACGATCAATCTTGGGATCTAATGGTACTAACGTAGTGTTTTGAGATTGATGACCTTGCATGCACTATAACATAAAAGTTATCTAAATGATGTAACCTAACTATAAATATGACCGCTAACTCTATATGATGGACAATCAATCATAATGGTTCACTATCAAGCTGTTTTGAGAATCTTTGTTAATTTGTAGGATGGTAGCTTTTAGACCTAGATTTAAACAACTCCTCCTTTTATCCTGACTTGACTATTTATTACTAGTTAGGTTCTTCTCTAAAGTGGTTTATACAATTCTCATGGAAAAAGATTTTTAAACATTGACAACCATCAATGAAAGATATGGAAAAATCACTTGGAGTGATAATATGACCACTATGATCAAGAGCCATTGGAGTGACAATAGATCTCCTGCATCTAAAAGGGTCCTATGAGCTACTAACCCTAAGTCTCTTACTACTAGATTTTAAATTAGGCTTTTTAAGCTTGGGATCATGAACATACAAAGAATTGATTTGATTACTTAGATGGGTCATGGATCTACTGATGAGATCCAATGCTAATCTTATGAGGATTCTTGTGGGGCCTTTACTATAAATGTGTTCCATCCTCCATAAAGCAGTAAACATGCAATGCAGTTGAAGGAAAGGAAAGTAATGTTACTATATGCTATATATCAAAGTAAGTTTTGTTAAATTGGTGATATCTAATGCAATAAGTATAATGAATGACCCTAATCTATATGAATTGCTCTACCAACCAATATGTGAACTACACTAAATGCAACTACAATAAGAAAGTAAAAGAGTGTGAGAGAAGCTCACCATGGAGTTTTTGAGGAAGATCAAGTGTGTGCCACCATACCCCACACTTGCCCTATATAATTACAACCCATTTAAAATGAAAGGAATAATTACTAATTACAATGGGGCCTCACTACATAATTCTCTTAAAAATAAAAAACCTAATCTAGGAAAGCAACGAAATCAAAGTTAAGTTGATGAAGCTTTGGCTCCACAAGATTGCTGCTGCACCATTTTCCAAACTCCCCTTACACAAAAATAAAGAAATATGTCAATTTGTGAGGAATTAGCAAAATATGCAAGAATGATGCAAAAATCCTAATATAATGCTACCTAAAACAAAGACTAGAGATAAATAATTTAAACAAAGATCCAACCACAAATGCATTGTTATTCCCTGGCAACTGTGCCAAAAAATTGGTGTATGTTTTAAAATTATTCCCAAGTGCATGAATCAAAATAGTAAAATTGCATGTAAGAGAGATTGTTCACACGAGGAATCTCATGGAATTTTCAATTGCTTGGGTCTTATTTAAGTTGCTTATCTTATCCAAAGAAAGAAGATTTTGATTAAACTAAGAATTCAAAAAACATGGAATTGGAAAACATTCATTAAATTACAACTACAACTAAAGCAAACTTTCTAAAAATAAAGATATTCAATGGAATAGAAACTCTCCTAGCTAACATTCATTCAATGAAAGAAACTAATGCAAACTAGAATGAATGAGTCTAGGAAACTTTACTTAAGGAACCTTGCTAAAAAAAGAAACTTTCCTGATCCTAAATTTTTTTAAAGCTAAACTAAGATGCAAACAACTAAACAAGTAATCTATCATGAAACAAGGGAACAACAAACCGGTTAATGGAAATTCACCAATCACCATGTGCATGACCCATGGAGTTGTGCACATGGTTCATAAGTGAGAAAATGGCTCTAATGCATAAGCTAAAAGCTTAATAAAGTAGGATCTAACCAAAATAGTAACTAAACTATATAAAATTCTAAATGGGTTCCTAAGGATCAACAAAATAGTAGGCTTGAATCAAGGTATAAAATATGATCATAAAACTAGAAATCTAATGAACTTCAAGCATGGAAATAATCAAGAGAAACTTTGCATGATTCATTAAACTTTATTGGATGGGATTTGGTACATGAATTGTGCACATGTATATAGATGACAAAGCTGAAAATTGTACACTATTCTAATGCCTAGAACTTGATTCAATGCAAACTCATGCACACTTCATGTGAAAACCAAAAGGGAAATCGAGAGAGTAAGAGCATGAAGATGGGAAAGAAATCTAAAAAAAGGAGGAGCTATCTAAATCTAGGTTTAAGAAGCTACTACCTATGCTCTAAGAAAAGATCATCAACACACTACTCAATTAATGATTACTAGGATTTGATTGGGCATTACTTAGAGCTAGAGTCAGCATATAGATTAGGATAGTTTATGCAAGGGTATCGATCTCCAAAATTAGAGGTAGCACCTTTTGTCCCAGCGATTCAATGATGTACTAGAAAGAATGGATAAGTATGATGGGAGAGTGGACAAGCTTGAAAATGTGTTTCAATCTTTTGTGGCTTCCACATCTCTTAAACCTCTACAAGAGGTTTGTGCTCTCTATTCCATCCCAACCATTTGACTACATCTTGTCCATTAAATAAAGATCTTAATGATTATCTAGTTGAACAAGTGAATTCATATCACAATACTATCAACAACCCATTTTGAGACCTATAATCTTGGATGGGCTAGGCATCCAAACCTTTTTGGTCAAAAATAACTACCAGGGGAGACCCTTGGCGAACCCCAGTCATCAAAACTTTCCCAGAGCTATAGCTCTATTAACCATCATGCTTCCAACAACCTCAGCAACAAAAGAAACCATCTTTTGATGGAAACCATTCAAACCCTTCTTAAAACATTTTTAAAGGAAAATGAAGAAATTAAAAGGGCCCTACACCAATGCAAAATCATGGTAGACAATTAGCCTAGTCAACTCTTAAGCCATAGCCAAGTTAGAGATGCAGGTACGCCAAATAATAGTTACAGAACATGATAGACAAAAGGGTATGCTACATCATCAACCCCTCCCTAATCTTAAGGGCCAATTTGAGACAGGGTCAAGTTCTCAAAATCTTAACCCTCATGAGCATGCCAAATCCATTACCACCCTTAGGAGCAATCATCAAATTGACAACAAGGTAGGGTAGGCTAAGGAAAAGGAGGCAACCAAAACATAGGAGAAAGATAAAAGACAAAAAACCCCTATAGAACCTCTAGTGGACGCACCATATGTGCCTAAAGTCCCATTTCCTCACTTACTGAACAAGGCTAGAAAGGGAACAAACTTCAATGACTTAATGAATATATTTAAATACATCCAAATCAATATTCCATTGCTCAATGCAATAAAATCTCTCCCTAATAATGCCAATTTCTTGAAAGAGCTCTACACTAGAAAAAGAAAGCTAAATGTTTAGAAAAAGGCTTTCCTCACAAAGTAGGTGACTCTTTGACACAACACAAGATCCACCAATGTTCAGAGTCCCAGGGTGTCCTAGCATTTCCTGCATTATTAGAGACCATATCATAGATAAGGCACTACTTGACCTAGGGGCTAGTGTTAACTAGTTGCCATACTCAGTCTATGAACAACTAAGACTCAGTGAGTTAAAACTAACCACTACCATGCTATAATTAGCTGATAGATCTATTAAGATACCCCATGGTTTGGTTGAAGATGTGTTGATAAAAGTGAACCAGCTCTATGACCTTGTTGATTCCATTGTACTGAACACCCAACCTATATCTGATCCTGGCAGTCAGATCCCAGTAATCCTTGGACGTCCATTCTCGGTCATTTCTAACACCATTATTAATTATAGGAATGGTATCATAAAATTTTTGTTTGGCAACATGAAGGTTAAGCTTAATCTCTTTAGCGATGATCGACAACATTTTGACCTTGATGATTTTTGTGATGTGAATTTGATTGAGAGTCTAATTTGCAAAATTCATCCACCATCTTCAATCTCTAACCCACTATAGGCTTGTCTCATGAATTTTAATGGAGATTTTGATTTAGAGAAGTCTATTGAGAATGTAAACAACCTTTTAGAGGCTACTCCAATCATGGATACCTCCAAGTAGTGACCTTGTGTGGAGGCACTCCCTCCTTCAGAGTATGTCCCCATATCCTCTTTAGAGCAACCAACGTCTCTCACCCTAAAACCCTTGCTTGACAACCCCAAATAATCATATCTAGGGCTAGTTGAAACCTTACCTTTGATAATAGCATTAGATCTAGGCAAGAAATAGGAAGGAAAACCTCTTAATGTTCTTAAAGAACGTAAGATTGCTTCAAAGGGATTAGTCTAGCCGTATGCATGCATGGGATATACCTGGAAGATAATGTTAAACCCTCCAAGAAAATGCAAAGGTGACTGAATCCACACATGAAGGACATGGTCAAAAATGAATTCCTTAATCTTTCTAAATGTTGGCGTCATATATCCCATCACTGGCAGCACTTGAGTCAACCCCGGTCAGGTTGTACCAAAGAAATCTGGGGTCACAGTAGTTAAAAATGAGGAAAATGAGTTAGTACCCCCTGCATGACCACTAGGTGGAGATCTACATTGATTACCAAAAATTGAACACGGTCAAAAGGAAAAATCATTTTCCTTTACCTTTTATTGACCAAATGCTAGAGAGGTTGCCCGACCATAGTTATTACTGCTTTATAGATGGATACTCCTATTACAACCAGATTCTTATAGTAAGCTAGGAGCAAGAGAAGAACACCTTCACCTATCTTTTTAGAACCTTTGTTTACTGACATGTGCCTTTTGGGCTTTGCAACACTCCTACTACATTTCAAAGGTGTATGTTAAGCATTTTTTTCAATATATTAGAAATGTTTCTAGAGGTGTTCATGGATGACTTCTCATCATTTGGGTCATCTATTTACGTGTGCCTGCACCACTTAAAGTTAGTTCTTACAAAGTGTTAAGAGAAGAATCTTGTGTTAAATTGGGAAAAGTGATATTTTATGGTACAAAGTGCGTATATCACCCAATGGGATAGAAGTCAATAAAAAGAAAGTGGATTTAATAGCCAACCATCCTCCATAAAGGATGGTGAAGGAATTCCAATCCTTTCTAGGACATGCTGGCTTTTATAGATGATTCATCAAAGATTTAGCAAAATTGCTGAGCCTTTTGCAATTTACTGATGGAGGAGACTACCTTTGATATTGATGTGAATTGTTGAAAGGCATTTGAGCAGCTAAAGTCTAAGTGGATCTTTGTACCCATTATCTAACTACCTAATTGGACCGCACCATTTGCAATAATGTGTGATGCATCAGATTATGCCATTGGAGTTGTTTTGGGACAAGGCATTGATAAACTCCCCCATGTGATATACTAAGGTAGTAAAACACTAAATAATTAATAACTCAATTATTTGACCATAGAAAAATAGTTGTTAGCTGTAATGTTTGCTTTTGATAAGTTTATATCTTACTTATGAGATTCTAAAGTTGTAGCATACTTGAATCGTGTGACTTTAAAGTACCTCCTTTCTAAAAAGGATGAAAAATGTAGGTTAATCCATTGGATACTCCTGCTACAAGAGTTTGATTTGGAAATTTACAAAAAGAAAGGTTCCAAAAAATGTTATAGTAGACCACTTATCCATATTCGTGGTGAAGTACACTAGTGACCATGTGCCTATAACTGAATCTTTCCTGGATGAACAGTTACTGCATATTTCCTAGTTGCCTTTGTATGGAGATAAAGTAAATTATCCTATTATTGGACAAATACCAAATCATTGGACCAACAAGATGGAACTAGATTTTTGACCGAGGTAAAATACTTTACTTGGGATGACCCATACTTATTCAAGTATTGTCTCAACTAAGTGATTAAGAGATGCATATCCAGTAGTGAGAACAGTCAAATCATCTCCTTCTAACATGATCATGCATGTGGGGGGCATTTTTGCTCAAGAAAGATACCTATAAAAATTTTATAGCGTGGATTGTATTGGCCCACCATATTTAAGGATACATATGCTTACTACACAGCAAGTGTAAGGTGCCGATGATTAGGAAGCCTAGGAAGGAGACACATGATGCCCTTAAACCCAATCCTAGTCATAAAAACCATTTGATGTTTGAGGCATAGATTTCATGGGAACCCTTCTTAATTCTTTTTGTAAATCTTTAAATTTTATTAGAAGTGGACAATGTGCCCAAATTGGTGGAGGTTATACCTGCAAAACCAATGACCATAAGGTTGTGGTAAAATTTTTAAAAGAATTTTCTTTTGCACGGTATGGTACTCCAAGAGCCAAAATAAGTGATGGAGGAAATATTTTTGTAATAAAGTGTTTGAAAATTTAATGGAAAAGTATGGTGTTAACTAGAGGATAGTCATCCCATAACACCCTTAGACCAGTTGCCATGTAAAGGTATCCAATATGGAGATTAATAGCATTATAGAGAAGATAGTTAATTCAAGTAGGAAAGACTAGTCTATGAGACATAATGACACTTTGTTCTTATTCTACAGCCTATAAATCTCTTATAGAAATCCCACCCTATCGCATGGTCTATGGAAAGGCTTGTCACTTTCATATAGAGCAAAAACACAAGGCATATTCAGCTATTAAAAAGTTCAATTTCAACTTAGATGTTGTGTTACCCATTGAAAACTCAAACTCAATGAGTTGGAAGAATTTTGAAATGATGCATATGACTCCACACAATTGTACAAAGACCAAATGAAGGTTACCCATGATAGACAAATTTTAAGGAAATCCTTCTTCCATGGACAAAAGGTCTTATTATACAATTCATGATTTCATCTATTCCCAATAGAGAGTGTTCACATCAAAAGTAAGGTGATAGAACTTCCCATGCATGTATGGAAGCTAGGGAAGCTTCTAAGGGAAGCTCAAATCATATGCATTGGAATAACATATAATGAAAGCTTCTAAAGCAAAACAAATAGAAGACCAGGGCCAACATAAGACTTTTTCCGTACACTCTCTCTCTCCTACTCAACCAAAGGAGGGGAGCACCTAAGGGAGGTCATGAATTTTCCATGAAAGGGTGGTATTCCCACTCAATTTCACATGACACACATGAAGGAATAATGATGATTTGTGGAGAAAAGGGGGTAGAAATGAGAGAAAATTGATGAGAAATCTATGGTTGAAATTCATTTTACTTGTCAAGCACATAAAGGCTAAGATCTGTCCTTGTGGATGCATATCCCAAGCAATAAATAGATACACAGTCAAGAAAGGATAGAGCAATGAGAAGAAATATTATAATGAAGACTAGACTAAAGGCCTATTGGTGGAGATTTTTTGATGCACTGCCCACGCATTTTTAAGGAGAATCACATCTAAATACAAAGGGTGAGATGTCCCACCTTGGTCGAATGCTCTTATCTAGAGAAATTTATGGTGGCTGGGAGAAAAACAATGAAAAACTATGAGTGGATAAGGAAATATCAATAGAATCTAGGCCATCCACTCTAGGGCATTGTAATCCAATGATGGAGAGAAAAAGAGCCCCTTAAGAAGATCCTTCTAGATAAGAACACTTCAACAAAATCTCACCAACTCAAGCTAAGTAAAGATGACTAAGGAATTAGGAATGAATCAAAGAAAAGTAACAAACCATGTCCACCTTGCCCTTATTCAAAAGTTAAGTCAAAACTCTAAGTAAAGATCTTTGCACTCATTTCAATTCATTGCCTAACGTTAATCTCAAAATCTCAGAACTCCACACACACCCTAGTCCTTCCATGCCTCGCACCGCTTCTCCTTTCCATTTTCACTTATTTTCCTAAATTTTCTCCCCTCCTTCCTACATACTTTTCATGTCTATCCTTTGGAGTAAAGGTAAGGATTATCAACCAAACCCCCTTTCCTTACCATTTTTTCATCTTCTTCTCTTCCCCTTATCATCTTATCTTTGTTTCTTTTTTTCATGCATGCATCATAATCTTTTTACTTCTTCATTGCATTACTCTTGTATTCCTTTGCATTATGATTTGCATACATTTACCTAGAGTAAAGACATTTTTATCTTTTATAGTCATATCTCGCATGTACTTTACAATTGCACACATCTAGCTTAAAATTATTTGCAAGCGCACGAATCAATGTAGTATTTTTCACTCAAGTGAGGTCAATCCCATGAGGAATCTGATAGATTTGTAATCGATTGGAATTTCTTTAGATTGACTAACTTCAACAAAAGAAGGAATTGTGATTATGCTAGGAATCTAAAACAACTAAGAAGGAAACATGCATGGAATTAGAAAATAAACTTAAAAAAAGAAAACTTACTAAAAACTAACACCAAACAATGAAATTAGACACTAACCTAACTAACATGCAAGCAACTAAAGGAAGCTCTTGCTCAATAAGCATTAATCAAATTAAGAAACTTAAATTAAAGAAAACTACTAAAAATGACACTTTCCTAAATTAACACTTTCTTCAACTAGAATTAAAAACTTTTTAAAACAAAATTAGAAACTTTCTAAAGCTAAAGTAACATGAAAAAACAAGTAACCAATAAGTTCTAACTAGCTTTGATAAGAAATTATTAACATGCATGTGAATGAAAACTACCATTAAAAAGACTTTCTAAATCCTAAAACTTCCTAAATTGGAACTTTGTAAAATTCAAAAAAAAAAAAAAACTTTTTAAACATAAAATAAGATAATAAAAAAAATTAACTATTGCTAAAACTAAATTAAGTAACTAAACTAAGAAAAACCAAAAAGGAAAGTGACCTAGTACCATGCGCATGATCCAAGGATTGTGCACATGGTTCTAAGGTACAAAAGTAGAATTGTTGAATCTAAAGTGAATTATCATGAAAAATAATTAATGAATCTAATAAACAACATGAAAATCTAAATGGTTTCCTTTGTATTCAAGAAAATAAGGTATTTTGATGGTTGAAAACAAAGCACAAAGTTAAGGAAAAACTAATTTCCAGATTTCGGTACTTATGAATAGTCAATAAATCTTGCATTAGAAAGGTCTTGAAAGCATAAATTTTATGCAAGGGAAAAACCCAGATCTCAAGTATGTTGATGAAATAAATAATTCATAACAAGAATTTGGCAATAACTTTTTTGCAACATATCCAAATTACACAAAAATTATGCGATAAAACTATCTATAAAATATGAAAATTGTGCACTAATCTACACATAAAATCTAATCTAAACTGCAATAAAAAATCAATATAATTCTCAAAATTTAAAGTATAATGACATGCAAAGAAAAAAAAGAGAGGAATTTGAGAGAAAAGAAGGCTAAGTGAGTGAACTAGCTAAGGTAAATAGACCTAAAACTAAGGAGGTGAACAAAGAAAAAAAATGTAGAGTTCAAGAGGGGAGATCAAGGATTTAAGCTAGCTATTTCTTTGGCTGTCACTATTAAAGATAAATTAATTAAATCTTAATTGAATAACAAAGAAAAACTATAGAATTGAAGCAAGAAAGGAAGGGGATTGAAAGATAGAAAGTAGCATGGAATTTATGGAACAAAAGAAGAAAAACTTAGAGCAATGAAACTAATTCAAAACAACTAAACTATTGATCCGAATTGGAGAGCAAATAACCTAGACAATAACTAGAAATCCAAAAGAAGAAAAACATCAAAGAAGTCCCAAAGTCAAGCATCAAATAATACAAAAGGAAAGCATGATTTCAAGGTGTCTCACTAACTGCTACTTGGAAAATTAGTATGAAACATGGGTTATATATAGATGGATTGGTTTCTAACTTATGAAGGGGTGAAAACATGAGGACAGTGGCCACAGTGTTATGGTATTAAATGAGGAACATTTGGTGGAAGATGAATTCATAAACATGACATAAGAGAGAGAGAGAGAGAGAGAGAGAGAGAGAGAGAGAGAGAGAGAGAGAGAGAGAGAGAGAGAGAGAGAGAGAGAGAGAGAGAGATAAGAAGCATGTGTTGGCTAGTTTCTAATTATGAAAAGGGGGTAGGTATATTTTTCCTAGAAGGAAAGTTAAGCTCTTTCCTTTCTAAGTTTGTGAATTTGGTTGATGGAAAGTCATGGAAATGGTGAGGAATGGAGTTTAGGAAAGTTGAATAAAGATCTAGGTTTTTGAAGTTATTTGAAGTGAAGTAGATCTAAGGTTTCCTATTTAGGAAACCCTTGATCACCAAATAGGAAAGTGGGGTCGTCTTTTTCCTAACTAGGTGCCTCTCTTTTTAAATTGTAACCCTGGGTCAATTTGAAGGGAAAAAGAGTGGGAGATGGAATTGGGAAGTACGGCTTCACTCTTGATGTGTCAATCAATGCTAATCATCTTATATTTTACATTAATTGTGACACCCCAAGTTTTTCATAATAAAATTTCTCCTTTATTTTGGAAAGATGGGGCACCAATATTTATAGAAATTTAAAAATAGTGGAAATCATGTTCTTTGAAATAGATTTTCCCAAAAACCTGGATGTCACCTTTATACTCACACTATACATATATATATAATTTTTATAGAAGATAGATATTCCTTTCTTAAAACAAGATCCATCCAGTGGTTCACTTGTACAACCCCTATAACATTATATTAAATGTAGAATATCACAATTCAAATGACTATCTACACAATAAAAAAACTTTAATAAAATGTATACCAGAGCATAGAAGTATGATTGTTGGATTCCTCTTCTTGTGTACATCTTCTGTAACACCCGAGCAATTTACGTTATTTTCACAAAAATTGGACATTTCATGGGAAATAAACTGTGTTGAATGTTTTACTTTATTTAAAATAGTAAACAAAGGAATTTGTGAGGAAACTTAGTACCATTAGATTCTACTTGAAAAATGGAATCCAACACCTCAAAGAACGCCGAAAACGGAGTTCATATGAAGAAGTTACGGCCATTTAAAGATCAGGGGCAGTTTTGTAAATTAAACAAAAAAAAAGAAAAAGAAGAAAAACGGAGGGGACTATTTGATAACGGCACCCCCTATCGTTTTCCACCTCTAGACTTCTCTAGAAACCCGTTTTTCCTGATTTCTCCAGAACACCCGAGGGGAAAGGGCGGCACCGCCTTCTCCCCTCTATTAAAGCCCCATCTCCTCCTCTCCAAAAACACGTTCTCCGACAACTTTTGAACTGGGGTTTTCGGCAAAAACCAGAAACCCATCTCTCTGCAATTTTCGGCAACGGCCAAGCCCTAGTCAGGCCAGCCATCTCCCCATTCCCTCTCTTCTTTCCAGTCTTAACAATGGGGTTTCCCCCCCCCCGCCCCCCTTCTTCGAGTTTCCCAGCAACGTAAGTTTCAGACGGAAAGAGGGTTCCACCACTTGGAAAACGGGCATCCCCAGGCTGCTCAGGTAAGCCAATTCTCTTTCCCTTTCTCTCTGTTTTCTTCCCCCAGGTCAGATCCATGCTAGATCTGGGCTTTTCCAGTCATTTTCTAGCCAGGTTCCTGCCCAAAAAATGCCCCAAGCCTGCTTGGGCCGGGCCTGCAGGAACAAGGCCTCCCAGGGACGCCATGCTCCATGTACGCCTGGGACAGGTTCCCTGGGATGGGTTCTGGGCATATGACGTTGCATACACTGTCCCAGGTGCGGCCTTCAGGTGCGCGCGTGACATGGGGCATGGGTCCTGGCTCGACCACGATGCACGGGGTGCCCTGAGAGTTGAGACGTGCCAGGCTACACCAAAGGTGCATCCGTGCAATGCCATTCAAGATGCGTGTCATAGCGCGTCGCTTGAGCATACATGTGCGCGTGTAAAACGCGGTCCCTGGCACGGCCTTTGGACGCACACGCACGTGAGGCGATTGCGGTTCAACCAGGATGCACGGGTGTCCTGGAAACTGGGACACACAGACCTAATGAGACTTTAAAGTTTAGAGCAAAGGACAAATTACAGAGTTTAACTACTGAATAGTAGATCTAGATCATAGGATCTAGCCTGACAATGAATTAGGCAGTTTTAACTATTGAATAGTAGATCCACAGCATTGGATCTAGCCTGACAATAAATTAGGCAAGGACCCATGGACCCTAAAAGGCAGATCTAGCAATCTAATAGATTGAAATTGATAAGGACTCCTTGTATCCATTTATACCCAGGAGTTTATAAATGAGACCCAGGGACGGGTTGAATGATAAAGGACGCGACTCCAGGAGACTTTGAGGTAGGTGCTCTATAGCTACTAGACTTTTAAAAAGAGCCATGATTGTTTTGAGACTGCATGTTTTAAGTATACGTATATGACTTGTTTAGCATGACTTATTTTATGACTTGTTTAGCATATAAATGAATTCAGCATGCATATGATAAATACATTATGAATAGACATGTTTTGCAAATAATTGCATATATTGCATGATTTGTGAGCATTGAGTTCTTACAAAATTGCATGTCCTTGAGGGTTACCAAAAGACGCTAGAGTGCCCAAAAGACGCTCGGTAGGCAGTTGTGAGGGACCTAAAGAGGACAAGTTTTGAAAAAGAGGTTTTTGGTTTGTTTGATCGTATATGATTTGGGCTAATACGCTCGTGGGCGCTATGCCGAGAGGTCTGGGGTGGCCTCCCAGCCTCTACCACTATTAGGTGGATGGGTAACATGCCCAAAAAGGGCATGTCCTTGCTTCGACTGCATGTGGTACAGGGGGCTACCACTGGTGTCACGGCACTGGGTTGAAGTGTCATATGCCCTGTGGAGGTATATGACCTTGTGTCCCTAGGTACCCGGGGACCACACGGCAGTGAGGTTGTGGGCATAGTTGGACCTTATGGTTTGAGGATTTATTTGCATTGCATATGGCATGACATGAGGTTGGTCGACTATACCAAATATTCATGAGTTGGATTCAGTTAAGCATCTTATGCATATCATTATGTTTATGATATATATGATACTTTCGACTTGGATTATGCTATTCTTTAAGTCGTCAGTATTTTGGTTCGACAGTGGTTTTTAATATCGATATTGAACATGATTGTTCGAACATGCACATGTTTGAAAGAGCATATGATTTTAAACGTACCATGCATTGCAAAACTAATAGTGATGGACTTCTACTAAGTATAGTATATACTCACCCTATCCTTAACATTTTCCAGGATAGTTCCTTTCACGAGTAGAGGATGCCTATGTTAGTGCTACGAGTAAGTAAATCAAAAGGAGACAATCATACATGTAAGTAAACACTCTACCCTTTGGACATGTATTTGTATTTATTTACAGTTAGGCTGTGTTGTGATTGGATAGACCTAGGGAAAAACATTTATGATTTCTAAAGTTTTTCAAAAACTACTTTGATTGTTGTGAAAGCAAATGACACTCAGGGTTTTCAAAATGAGTTTAAAACTAAAGATTTTCCGCTGCATTGCATGGTTTTCATAAAAAATGGTTTTCAAATAGGGATGCATCCCGCCTTAGGAACTAGATATTGCATTTAAAAATGCATGGGTAAACCTGGGTCGTCACATCTTCTCCTATCTATCTGTATCTGAGATATGTAAATATAAAACATTTACAATATCTCAGCAAGTTATACTTGGTAGGGGAGTTTAAAAAGCATGCTAAATCTTAAGATACATTAATTATTCCATCGTAATTAGAATATTCATTTTCATAGCAATTATATTGAATTGGATTTACTATATATTTCACATTTCAATAATCCATTTATAAACTAAATATCTACATGCTTCATAATCATGAACAATCCATTGATAAATCAATTATTAACATGTCTCATAATTATCAATATATATACATGTTTCATAAATATAAGCAATCCATTGATTTATTAAACATCTTTAATTATTATTTGTTATCTAAATAAACCAATCCAACTCCATGAACCATACTTTGCATAACAGTTTTACCCATTCATCTACCTATATGAAACTACGCCCTTAATCATATATTATAACATATGTACACATATATGAAAACTGTTAAAAAACATATAAAATTATTAATATAATTAACATCATCTAATTTACATTCCCAGACTATACTGGGTTTCAGAATCATACCCCTCATCATGTGGGGTTCATAATTATCCAGCCTTTGTTGGATATCAATATAATCCTCATGCCCCTCATTGTACAGGGTCCACAATCCTCTAACCATTGCTGGGAAATCAATATAAGGCATATCATCATGCCGTATCATATAAGGCATCTCATAATGCCATCATCATATAAGGCATCTCATCATGCCATGGCATTATACTATGCCTATCATATGTGCATAATAATGCAAAATACACAAGGACTACTATGTAGTAGTCTAAATCCATACAGCATGCTCGAATAACTGCAGAATAATTCATTGATACAAACTATGGAAATAATAAAATCCATGTCCGCATGAGGGAGACCATTGTTGTCACAATGGTGGCCTTCCCAGAATTGCCCCACCTGACATTTAACCTCTCATTGGGCATGGTATCCATCATATAAATTTCAGTAAGCAGGTGGCCAAACCTTCTTAACTTCCCTAGTATAGCATCCCTAGTCCTAGGGCTATGGAAAAAAAAAATCACAAGCCACCACGCTTGTATGTAAAATACTAATGTATAGGCATCTTGCCTGTTCGTAATATATATGAATATCTCATCATAATCATAACATCCTCACTTATTTGGTGATAACTCACCAAGGATGTATCCTATAAACATAGATTCATACATCATCAATACTGACATGGTACCTGTGTACCATAATAATTTCACAATTCACATATATGATGTACAAGTCATGAGCATCAATTATAACATGCAATTCTTTTAATCAACATTATTTCATCATTTCAATTTAAAGATTGTCGAATACCAATCATACCATTTTAATTTCAAAGCATCTATAATCTGAAATAAGATCATGTTTAGAATGTGCATCTTATTATTTAGACATACTTTCTTAAATTTCCACCTACGTCGTGGGATGCGTTTATCAGATTCCACTAGCTATAATTGCCCTCTTTTCCATGATCGACCTCGTGTGCTTCAATCTATACAATCATAAAAATTCTTTTCTTAATACATTCACATAGGCAGAGATATTTAGATTTAATTATGATTATAATATTAAGAATCTAATGCAATCCAAGGCTTGGATCATTGTCATCAGATCTTTACATGGACGATTGAGACTCATGTGAGTTGATTAGGGCTTCTATTGATGTCTGTCCTTAGTTTAGGGTTGAGATCTACGGTTGGATCTATGTGAACATCTAGATTGTGTTTTCCATTAGATTACATGGTCAGAGTTAACTAATTTAAGGCTTTACATTGGTCAGATAGACTACTTTTAACTTTGGATTGATGATTAGGACTCATCTATGGAGTCACTATTTGAATAGTGACAGATCAGACGGCTAAGGCTTCTTGATAGGTTTTCATCCAAATTACACCATTCTAGTTGCATCCTAGCTAATTCAGGGTCATAGGATTCATCTGTGTTATTTGATCATCGATGAGACACTGCAAAATTATTGGGTGAAGAGTACCCCGATCGGACAACTATGATTGTCCGATCAGTTTGCAGTCAATTCACATCTAAATTCATCAATTCCTCCTATATTATACATTTTAGGGCTGTTTAATTCATCTATGGTGTCTGATCAGTAATCAGACATCAAGTTTTTACTATATGAATAGTACCTGATCAGACAACTAAGATCGTTCGATCAGTATTATAGTCTAGATCGGCAATCTGAGTTGATTTTAGGGTATGTCAAATGTGTATCTACCTATCCATAAACTTAGATTAAGAAATGGATGGTTGGATTGTCCTTAAATTTAGATCTAGGATAGAAATTCATGGATCTAACAAATTTCACCAAATTAAGAACTGGGTTTTGTAGATCTTACTTAAAGGAGGCATGACCGTGTTTTTCCCCTTCTTAGGCATGCTAGATCAGCTCCTAACTACCATGAAATGCTCCATCCCTAGCCACGTGCACTGTTCATGCCTCAATACATGGTTCTTCCTCCTCCGATCATGGTAGAACCAAAGGGTTTTTGTTCCCCTCTTTGTGTAGAGTAAAATGGACCACTGGATTAACAATCCAAGCAGCCATTGTTGTGGAAAAGGGATGGGAACCAGAGAAGGGTTCTCTAGAGATGGAAGAAATCAGGGAAACTTGATCTAGATATTCCTCGGTTGCCGAAAAAGCACAAATCTAATAGAGATCTACTCGAGGAAGAGGAAAATAAAGGGGAAATGGTGGTCAATAGCTATAAATGCCAGCACGCCTAAAAACTTAGCAATGCTAGTGACTGGGAACCATACAAGAAGACAGCCTAGAGAAGAATGCCAGTCTTTGATGGAATCTAAGCATGCTAGCCTTCCCAGGCCTAGCCGTGCCCTATGGTGGAGAGCTAAGGGAAGAAGGGACCAAGACTATCGCAGCCTTCCTGTCGAGCTGTGCCGGTCCCCAATGGGTCGAGTCAGGGGAGAAAGGAAAGAGGAGAGGAGGGTTAAAGGCATGCAGGTGGCCAAAAAAAGGATAGAGGGGTTCGAGGGTTTTTGGTTCGCCAGCCACCCTTGGTATGTTAAGCCGGCGACAGATAAGGAGATGGGACATAGGTAGTCCCGATCGTGCTGAGAAACCAGAGATCTACTTAGGAAGGGGTTGGAGGCATGGGGAAAGAGATTAGAGGGAAGGATGTAGGCGGTGACCTCTGTCAATGTCGGTCTGAACCTGACCAAGAGAGAGAGGATAGTGAGGGTACTGATCTGGTGAGTACACTAGAGGAAATAGGTAGGTCACTAATGGCTGGTCGGGGAGAGATGAGAGAGAGAGCAAACCCGACATTTCGTCAAGCTTGCACTGTGAGGGGGGTGCCAATGTCAATTTGGCCCGCTTTCGTTATGTGGTGTTTTTTTAATCTTTTAATTACCGTATTGCCTCTGACTTCAAAGGCCTATAACTTCTTCATACAGACTGTTTTTAGTTTTCTTTGGCTCGTTGGATTCATTTTTTGAGTACTATCTAATGGTTTCAGTTTTAGTTCCAAATTATACTTCTATAAAAAAGATATACCCCTTGAAAAATCATGACCTAATTATGGAATAGTGAAATTTTGAGGTAAAATTCATCCATAATCTGATTTTAGTGTTCTTTATGTCGTTGGACTAAATTTTTCGAGTACCTTCCAAACATTCATGTTTCCACTCCAAATTCCATTTCTATATAAAAATTTATTTTTCCTGAGTCAAAATTCCAATTATATTCCAAAATTCTAATTTCACATAATAACTCCCAGAATAGTACTTACTAAATTTGGGGTTGTTACATTAATCTAACAAAATCGCTTAAAAATTACACTTTTAACATAAAAAGTTTCTTGAATTGATGTCCCAATAGTGTGTCTCTATGTGGCAGTCTTCTATGGCATGATGGCTCACTTTGATGGCTCATTCCTTGGTGGCTTAAGTGACTTCATTGCTTGTCTTCAAGGCTTGGTAGTGCATATCGCTTATCAACCTTTTTTATTCCTTAAATGCTTAGTACCATGCAAAGGTGGTAGAAATGCATGGCTTAGGCTTGGGTCCATTTCTAAACACCTTTTTCTTCTCCAATTGCCATCTAGATTTCCCTAGGATTGTATTGAACCTTCATCACACCTTGGCTTGATGCCATTTAGGCTTTGGCTTGCTTAGGTTTCCTAGGTAGTCTAGGAAACCTCATGAATATTATCAATTTTCATCTAGATCAATCTCAACCTTTGGATTACATTCTTAGCACCTACAAAAGAAGAAAAACCTTAATTAATTCTTAAAAATTATGATTATTCACATACTTGTTCTAGATTAGCTTATAAACCTGGAAAATATTAAAATTTTGAATTATTAAGCCAAAAATTGCATGTGCTACAAAGTTTCAGCAAAAATTCATAATTTAACATTGTAAGTCCTAACACATGGGCTATTTATTGGGTACTTTTTATACTTTAGCACACCCCCAACTAGAACATTGCTAGTCCCCAAGTAAAACATGCAATAAATCATGAAAACAAAATGGTTGTCATTTTCTTAGACCTCTAGGTTACCCCCTTGTGGATGAGTTAAGCCTCATGAGGATTTGTAGTGAATACACCCACAACATTCAATAAGGCTAAGTCCCTTAATTTGTCTTAGTTCTTATCCATTAGCATTCTACTAACTTTAACACTTAATAAAGATGAATGAGAAAGTCTACAAATTACCCACATACCAAAGCCAATTTTTTCTAGTTTTACTTTAGAATGTAGTATGTGTATAGCTACATAAGTTAGGACCTCTAAATAGCTATGCTTATTGCTCCATTGGAGAGATGTCTTGACCTCAAATTCTAACTGGTATACACTATGAAATAATTATCTTAGAAAATGTGTGGAACAAATTTCTCTCTTTATGTGACTAATTCAAACAATACTAATGATTAACATACTATTGTAAGTACTAATGAGGCAAAGATTATGTTCCTTAGAATTGATGCCATTACCTAGACCATTAGAAATAGTTTACTTTAATTTCTTTATATTTATCTCCTCAATAAGGCTATGTTCCACCTATGATTAATAGGTCTTCAGATAGGACAAAATGTAGGCCTGGGTAGGGTTTTGAAAGAAAGGTATAAGCATTCAAAGTTTCAAGTCTGAATAGAGGTCTTCAACGAAATTTTGTTTGGACAACTTTACTTTTGGTTGTACTTTGAATTGAATATCCTCTCTTTCTTTCCCTTCTCTTTATTTTCATGACTTTTCCTTTTCCTAATACTTTTCCTTGTATTATAAAAAATCAACACTTTTCTTTGTACTATTCATATTATCACTTCTTTGACTTTTGTTCCTTTTTAAAATTTTCTATCATCTCTACTCAATTTTGAAAGGTAGGTAATGGTCATTTTTAACTAGGGTTTCTTTGGGTTAGGGAAAATGGGGTTTTGAGAAGAAAAGGCTTACCAAGAGGCTCAAACGTCTAACTGGTGGTATAATGTAACGGGTAGGCTTTATGTCTTTGAATTAAACATGGTGGCTTATATCATATCCTAGGTTTCTTAAAACCTATCTAAGTCAATAAATTTTTAGGAAACAAAGTTAGTACTCCCTTTTGAATCTTGGCACTTTGACAAAAACAAAGAACACTAAAATCTTTCAAAATTGATGTTCACTAAAGGAAATATGAAATCATTTATAACACTAAAAAAGATGATAGCCTCTAATATTCACTTGGATATATAGGTTTGTACTAATATTCCTTAGAGTCTTTAAGTCATAGCCATCTATTAGTCTAGACTTATGCACTTTGTGTAAGCGTATTTTAAGATTTAACTTTAATGAAAACACTTTAAACATGTATAAGATGCAAAACTAACCATATGCATCTCTATAAGAAAATAAAGTAGTGAAAATACTAAACTTCAAACAATCTTATTCTCATCATAGTAAAGGAATTTTGACCTTACAATTTTTTATATATAAAAAATATGTAGAAAACTAGATATCTCATGCATGTTACATGCTAAACTGAAATAAACATTCATTTACATGCTAAACTGAAATAAACATTCTCCTCAATGTTTTGAAATAGAGGACATCTAAATGATAAATGAGTGATGTAGAATAATGAGACTTTATAAACCTTGGGTTATCTCCTAGTGAGCATGAAGTTTAACATGTTCAACTAGACTAGACTGACTAATTTAACTATCCTTAATCTGATAATGAAATGGGAAAATTTTCAACCCAATTCAAAATCAAGTCATAGTCCATATACATTCTCCACCTTAAAATTTTTGGTGGTGATAACATTAGGACACAATAGACCTCCAAAGTTTTGAATTTGGTGGAACCAGTGAAATTGATGATCCCCCACTTTTAGAATTTCACAATAGTCAATATATATTCTCTACCTTGAAATATGAGGGGTTGGTAACTTGATAGCATAAAATACCTCTGTGATGTGTGTTGGACCACATTGGAAAGAATAGTCCCCTTATTCAACAAATTGATGGTTAATTGGGCCCATAGTAATCAATGCATGTTTTTCCACCTTACCTATTATATTTTCTTAAATCTGGGTATAAGCTGACTTTATACATTCCTAAAAGGTTATTCTTGATCTAATGGAGGTTGGGTGAGGCTTAAACCCTTAGTGTCTTCTAATGTGTATGTGAAAACCCTAATTTTCTAGAATTATTTGAAATTAATTGGAATTTTTATGAAAATAGAGGTGGAATATTATATTGAATATAATATTAATTTTTAAAAAATGAACCAGGTCTTGAACATAGATATTTGGGATCATTCATGGGAAACCAATCAAAATGGCTATAAGCATGCTGAAATTTGAGCTCAGGTGAAAAATTCCTATTTTTCTTAATTTTGTGATTTTATATTTACCAATAAGGGTAAACTGGTCATTTCACTTTTGTGTGGGGTCCACAAAAGTTAGCTGAGTTAGTGAACAGCCAAATCAGTGAATATGAAAATAATTAAAATTTTAAATAAAATAATTTAAAAATAGCCCTATAAATACCCCTCCCACTATTCTCACAAAATTCTACAAATCCCTAAGACTCTCCTACTCTCTCTCTCTCTCTCTCTCACTCTCTCTCTCCTTTTTCCTTCTTTTTTCTTTATTTTTCCTTTTCTTTTCTCTCTCTTCCCTTTACAACCACAGAGCCCGTCTATGGATGCACCCGAGAGGAATATTCTCCCAAATCTGTCAAGTGCGTCCACAGATGCGTCATCCCTAACGGACCCAGGGTTTCACCCTGGTATTGTTTTTCAATTAGGCATCCATTTTTAGCCGTTGAAACATGATGTTGACCTTTCATCTTGTTTGGAATTTTACAAGCTTCAAAAGCCCTATAATTTCATGATGATCAGAGAACTATTCATTAGTGAAATCACCGAAAAATAGTAACTCTAGCGACCATGGATTTTTTGGTGTGGATCTTGATTTTTCAACCATATTTTTCGATTTTGGACACTTCAAGTAGGTACCCTTCATCCTTCACTATCTATGCTGGTAGTTTTTAGAGCAAGAAGATCACCAAACTGGATTTTCTGGCTAGATTTCTTTGATGAATCTTGTATTAGTGATCTAGGTTGAAAACTCTAGTGAAACCATGTTATTTGGGAATTTTGAATGATTAGATCAGTTCAGAGGGTCTAAAAACTCCAGGGTATGAAATTTGGGCCCTTAACGTGGTTGGATCTAGGGAAGAGCTGATCTAACGGTCTAGATTGAACCATCTTGGCTATCTCAGGTCACCCCTCTCCGTACACTAGCAATCACCAATAACGGGGGTGGGCCACTGATTGACCATCGATCAGTGTAACCCATATTGAAATTGGGCCCTAGTTTGGATCTTAAAGCATAAAAATCTAATTTAGAGCTCATTTTAACTCCAAATCAAGATTGGAAAGAAGCTTTGGATTCCTGGTGAAGAGTAGAATCAAATGGAAATATGAAATTTAGATTTTAATCACTGTAAATTTCTATAAATTATAAAAAGAGCTACTAATTCCCAAGATTAGTCAAATCTGACATGACCAAACCTAATATTTTTTATCCATCAGTGATCTAGTGATGAGGGAATATAGAATCAATAGTTAGATATGATTGATTTGGGTTGAATTAAGGAATTTAACCTTAATAGAAGAGAAATCTCAAAAAGATGATCATGAATCTCCTTAATCTGAGTAAACAAGCATGATCAGACCATTAAAATTAGTTTGAATGATGATATAAAGTTAAGATCATATGGATTGGTGAGCCCGATGTAGCTAATTTGGGATAGATTGAAATCTATGCCCTTGATTTGGGTAAAATGACCTAAGATTTTATTGATCAGTTGGATCAAGAAAGATCAAATCATTTGATGAGATGAATCAATGATCTAGTAATGATATCACATTAAGATAATGTGATAGATCTGAATAAAAATAAAGATGAAGATCAAAACCCTTAATGGGATGAAAAATGAATAGATATCAAAATATGATTAGTGCATCTAAATGGACAAATTTGATATATTCAAATGAGCATGTGACTTATTATGTTCTACTGTAAATGTTCTTTTATTTTCTCGGTAGGTTTAATTGTTAAATTTATTTATCTACGCTTTAATGTTCATGTTATGTAAATTACATGGAAAATGTAATTAAATAAAAATAGATATTGGTGAACATTTACGATGAATATGGACATGGACTTAATGATAGTAAGGGTTATAATTAGTAGGACAATATAATGAATATCATTTTCGTGGCCCAATTTAGGAGAATAATGAACCCCATGAATGACATTTTAAATGTTCATGGATTTAATTAAAATCAAATAGGAAGAGTACTTAGGGTTTAATGCTTATAGAAACCTTATGAAGGTTGAGCTAAGGTCATCCTAGTAAATGATGAACATTGTGGTTAAGGGGGTTCTCTAATAGATCCTCGCTCTTCTCCTACCTTTTGACGACATTTGTGAGGTCTAAACGCCACCTTACATGGGGATTGAATTAACCACTCTATGAGTAGCTTTTAACTAGTAAGGATGACATGACCCCCTTATCTAAGGATGACATGACCCTTAAACCATGATAGTGGCATGGGGCCACTAAACCTTTGCAAACCTAACTATACCAAGGCCCAGTTAGGGCCTTAGGAGGTCCTTAGGCATGTGAATGAACCCTTAATGCCTAATTAGTGAGGTAAACTGTTCTAGAACCTACAGAAATAGGCCAAGCTGACCTTTTCCCCCTAAACCATGTCCAGGAACGTACGAGGATGAGGGGACTAGCGCGATCAAACCAGGTAGGTGTTCTATCACTACTAGACTTTTAAAATGAACCCATGATGCTTTGAGAATGCATGTTTTGTGTCATGGTTGCTTTTCTAATGCATGTTTTATGTATAACATGAATTGATTTCATAAATGAACTTAGCATGCATATGAAAAATACATTGCGCATATATTGCCAAGACATGTGTTACATGCATAGGCATGTTTTGAGAAAAGATTCTTGTTTGCATGATAAGTGTAGCATTGCCCAATGAGGGCGGGCTGATGAGGGTGGGCCGATGAGGGCAGGCCAGAGAGAGCTGACAGGCTTCTAGGCTGGCAAGCTTCTAGGCTATCCGGCTTCTAGGCAGGGTTATGACTTTGAATGTGTTACTAGCATGAGCAGATTTTATGCATTGCATGCATGTTTTGCAACCGATTGCATAAATTGCATGATTTGTGATTATTGAGTTTTGAATAAATGCATATCCTTGAGGGTTACCAAAAGACGTTGGAGTGCCCAAAAGACGCTGGGTAGGAAGTTGTGAGGGCCAGGCAGTTGTGAGGGACCCAAAGAGGACATGTTTTAAAAAAGAGGTTTTTACTTGCTTGATCGTATATGATTTGGGCTAGTAAGCTCGTGGGCACTATGCCGAGAGGGTCGAGGTGGCCTCCCAACCTCTACCACTATAAGTGGAAAGGGTACCACGCCAGAAAGGCATGTCCTTACTTCGATTGCTAAGTGGTAATGAGGACTACCACTGGTGCCATGGCACCCGATTGAAGTGTCATATGCCCCGTGGAGGCTATGACCGAGTGTCCCTAGGTACCCGGGGACCACATGGCGATGAGGTCGTGGGCATAGTGGGCCCTACGTTTTTGAGGATTTACTTGCATTGCATATGACATGACATGAGGATGGTCGACCATACCATAGATCCATGAGTTGGATTTAGCTGAGCATCTTATGCATATCATATATGTTTATGATATCTATGCTACTTTTGACTTGGATTATGCGATTCTTTAAGTTGTTAGTATTCTATTTTAACAATGGCTTTTGAACATGAGTGTCCAAACATGCACATGGTTTAAAGAACATATGGTTTTAAAACATAGCATGCATTGTAAAACTAGTAGTGATAGACTCCTACTGAGTATAGTGTATACTCATCCAATCCTTAATACTTTTCAAATACAAGTAAACACTTAAAGACAGGATACGCCCGTGACAGAGAACGTCCAAATTAAGTACAAGTAAACCCCTACCTTATCTTTGAGTGAATGTTACTTGATTGTAATTACTCTCTGTAGCTGGGGCTGTGACTAACACTTTCTTAGGATTAGAGTTGATTTAAAACTATGCCATGGCTATATGATTTGAAAATGTGTTTTGACACTCGGGGTTTTTAAAATGAGTTTAAATGAAAACATTTTTCCGCTGCATTGCATTGTATTGTTTTTATAAAATGGTTTTCAAATAGGGATGCATCCTGCCTTAGGAATTAGATATTGCATTTAAAAATGCATAGGAAAACCCAGGTCGTCACAAGTACTATTTGATTATGGATCTATACACTCTTTTATCTCCTCTGAATCTGTGTCAATTATAAATATACCATCGAAATATTTGAGGTATTACTTAGATGTGATAACTCCAATTAGTGAGTTAGTAAGGGTAAGAAAATTTTCAACCTTTATAAGAAAGGTAAAACCAAAATTTCTGAACAATAAATATAGACATGATATTACTTGAGAAGAATTCAAGGAAATAGTGAGTATTTCTCTCCAAAATTAGTAAAGGAGAAGAATTTTGATAAATAGATGATTAATTTTTGGAGATAAATCAAATGAGAAAGAATAATGAAAGTGGAAAATTACAATCCCAAAATTTTTAGAAAAACAAGTTAACCATGATAGTATATGGTTCACAATGAGATCATAGTCTATATCTCTTGTACATCAAATATGAATTTACTAAGAAAACTCGGTGAATGAGTCAGCATTAGAGTTCATGAGAATTAAGATGGATATTGATCTTATATGATTGATTTTGTAATTATGGACTAGAGAAAAAAAAATACATTTTTCACATTGATGAGGAAACAACCATGGTATATGAGAAGTAAGATCCTATAAAAAAATATAGGAAGCTAAACACATTGTTTTGAAAGTCAAGCATTTTTGGGATAAATGTGGTGATTATGAAGGATGAATAATTCAAGACTATGGAGAAGGATATAGTTAGAAATTTTCAAGATATATTGAGAAGTTTTCAAGATTTTCAATCTAATATGAGATTGAGTTATTATTGAATTATTACTTATTATAACACAATTCTTTATGATATTTTAGAAGATGGCATCAATTGATCTGAATAAGTTGAAAAGTCAAGAACTATTATATAGAGGATTTATTTGACCAAATAAGTTATTTTGGAGAACACCAAATACTCTTAGAAAAAGGATGGATATTGTGATTGTGCACAGATTAAAATGGTGAATAATGTTATTTAGGAGGTTAATAACCTCAACTCTCATAAAATGTGAGTTATAAATGAAAGACATCATTCAAAACACAATATAAATTTTGAGTTATACATTTGGGATAAATAATATTTATGAATATGATGAAGGAAAGTTTTTCTTGGATAAATGAGAAATAGTATGTATTGAAGATATATGGATTTACTTTGAAGCATCATGAATTAAAATGTTTACCATATTTGGTAACTGTAAAGGCTAGTGAGAGAAAGTAAATTTCTATGTCATATAAGGATAATATTGATGTTAATCCTAAATTGGAGTGAAGAGAGTTACTATTTCATATAAGAACTTAGAAAGGATATAGAAAAGTCATTGTGGATGCTTTATAATGAATTTCAAGTATACAGTTGTGAATTTAGAAAGGATACAGAATTACCAATTGGTAAAGTAAAGATTGATGACACTAGTCAAAACAAATGTGAAATTTGAACAATAGGATTACTCAAAGAAATTAGTCATTTTGAAATGTAAGAAAATGTTAGATTTAGCCTAGATGGCTAAATTATTCAACAAGTTTTATGACTTTCAAAAATTCTACCCTTAAGAAAAAGGTAATATCATTGCTGAATCAAAAGGAGAATAAAAGATTTCCTTGAGTGTCTATATGAACTAGCTATAGGAGGAAAATTATATGATGATAACTTATAAGTGAGTTGTTATATTAAATTTCGAGGATGAAATTTCTTTAGCGGGGAAGAATGTGAAAACCCCAATTATTTTGGAATTAATTGGATTTTTTATAAAAATTGATGGGGAATATTATATTTAATATAATATTAATTTTTAAAAAAAGAATCAGCTCCTGAAACATAGATATTTGGAATCATTCATGGGAAACCAATTAAAATGATTGTAAGCACACTGAAATCTTAGCTCGAGTGAAAAATCCTTATTTTTCTTAATTTTATGAATTTACATTTTCCCACAAGGATAAAATGGTCATTTCACTTTTGTGTGGGATCCACAAAAGTTAGTTGAGCTGGTGGATAGCCAACCCAGCGAATATCAATGATGAAGAATAAACATAATGAGGAATATGCTATTAATTTTATAAGAAAAGTGAAAAATCATTTAAAATAAAAATAATTAAAATTTTAAATAAAATAATTTAAAAACAGCCCTATAAATACCCCTCTCACTATTCCTACGAAATTTCATAAATCTTTAAGACTCTCCCATGCTCTCCCTCGCCCTTTCTCTCTCTCTTTCCTTCTGCTTCTCTCTCTTCTCTCCTTTTTCCTTCCTTTTTCTTTCTTTTTTCTTTTCTTTTCACTCTCGTCCCCTTTATAGCCTTAGAGCGGGTCTGCAAATGCACCCAAGGGAAATATTCCCCCAAATCTGTCTGGTGCATCCACAGATGCGTCGTCCCCAATGGACCCAAGGTTTCACCCTGGTACTTTTTTCAATTAGGCACCCATTTTCAGCCATTGAAACATGATGTTTGCCATTCATCTTGTTTAGAATTTCACAATCTTCAAAAGCCTATAATTTCACGATGATCAGAGAAGTATTCACTAGTGAAATCACCAAAAAATAGTAACTCCGACAACCATGGATTTTTTGGCATGGATCTTGATTTTTCGGTCATATTTGTTGATTATGGACACTTCAGGTAGGTACCCTTCACCTTCACTATCTATTTTGGTAGTTTTTAGAGCAAGAAGATCACCAAACTAGATTTTTTGGCTAGATTTCTTTAGTGAATCCTGTATCAGTGATCTAGGTTGAAAACTCCAGTGAAGCCACGTTAGTTGGGAATTTTGAACCGTTGGATCAGTTCAGAGGTTCCCAAAACTCCAGGGTATGAAATTTGGGCCCTTAACATGGTCGAATCTGGGGAAGAGCTGATCTAACGGTCTAGATTGGACCATCTTGGCTATCTCAGGTAACCCCTCTCCATACACCGGCAATCACTGATAACGAGGGCGGGCCGCTGATTGACCGTCGATCAATGTAACCCATATTGAAATTGGGCCCTAGTTTTGATCTAAAAACTTAAAAATCTAATTCATAGCTCATTTTAACTCCAAATCAAGATCAGAAAGAAGCTTTGGATTCCTAATGAAGTGTAAAATCAAATGAAAATATAAATTTTAGGTTTTATTCAATGTAAAATTTTGTAAATTATAAAAAGAGGTACTAATTCCCAAGATCAGTCAAATCTGACATAATCAGACCTAATATTTTTTATCCATTGGTGATCTAGTGATTAGGGAATATGGAATCAATAGTTAGATATGATTGATTTGGGTTGAATTAAGGAATTTAACCTTAATGGAAGAGAAATCTTAAAAAGATGATCATGGATCTCCTTGATCTTAGTAATCAAGCATGATGAGACCATTAAAATTAGTTTGTATGATGATATAAAGTTAAGATCATATGGATTGATGAGCCTGATGTGGCTAATTTGAGATAGATTGAAATCTATGCCCTTGATTTGGATAAAATGACTTGAGATCTTATTGATCAGTTGGATCAAAAAGATCAGAACATTTGATAAGATGAATCAATGATATAGTAATGATATCACATTAAGATAATGTGATAGATCTGAATAAAAATAAAAGATCAAGATCAAAACCCTTAATGGGATGAAAAATGAATAGAAATCAAAATACAATTAGTGGATCTAAATGGACAAATTTGATATATTCGAATAAGCACGTAAATTATTATGTTCTACTGTAAATGTTCTTTTATTTTCTTAGTAGGTTTAATTTTTAAATTTATTTATCTATGCTTTAATGTTCATGTTATGTAAATTATATAGAAAATGTAATTAAATGAAAATAGATATTGATGAACATTTACAATGAATATGGACATGGACTTAATGATAGTAAGGGCTATAGTTAGTAGGACAATATAACGAATATCATTTCCTTGGCCCAATTTAGGAGAATAATATACCCCATGAATG
The DNA here is from genome assembly GCA_035236585.1 of Warburgia ugandensis. Lineage (NCBI taxonomy): Eukaryota > Viridiplantae > Streptophyta > Magnoliopsida > Canellales > Canellaceae > Warburgia > Warburgia ugandensis. Next base: position 42,143,792 of record CP141133.1, read on the forward strand.
ACATTTTAAATGTTCATGAATTTAATTAAAATCAAATAAGAAGAGTACTTAGGGTTTAATGCTTATAGGAACCTTATGAAGGTTGAGCTAAGGTCATCCTAGCAAATGTTGAACATGGTGGTTAAAGGGCTTCTCTAATAGATCCTTGCTCTTCTCCCACCTTCTAACGATGTTTGTGAGGTCTAAAAGCCTCCGTACATGAGGATTGAATTAACTACTCTATGAGCAGCTTTTAACTAGTAAGCCTTAGTCAACTCTAAAATAAGTAGTTGTCTACAATTAGGAGTGCATAAATTCTCTTCAATCAGTAAAACATTAACTAGTTGAATAATAATAAGAATATAAAAGATAACAAATTATCTAATCCTAATAAAAATTGTAAGTAAGATAAGGATGATTAAACAAGATCCATAGGGAGATCTTGAATGATTAAGAATTATAAGAATCATAATATTGTATGTATGTTTTGAAGTAGTATAAATATTAGATTTAGATGTAGATCAATAAATTAGACCCTTGATCAATATGATCCAAGGAATAAGATCCAAATCACCCTTTGTAAAGATGATCAAAAGAATAATTAGGAAGTATAAATGAGTTGAGGAATGACTGTTTACATATGATTTGATAGATACATAAAGGATATGATGATCAAGATCAATGAGAAGATGGATGGTTGAAAGTAAAGGTAGGTAGACCTGAAGAATATATTCAATATAGAAGATACAAGTATTTTACACATGATCTTATCCTGATAATTATAGATTGATTATAATTGTCTTAGAATTGTGTATGAATCAACAAATGGTGTTGAAATGAATGTAAAGTGATTGATTAAGTAATTATGAAATTACTTAATGGGTAGAATGAGAAGATTTGAACTATATAAGTTGGATTCCCAAATCTTAAAGAAATAAGTTATAGGCATGTCCTATTGTAATTAAACACATAGTCTATAAGTATGAAATATTATTTTCCATACAAGCATAGAGGCTTGTGGTTTTGTTTTAAGGCAGGCTTATGCCTGGGGATGCCAATGCTGGGAGAGTTATGAGGGTTTGGCCACCTGCTCTCTGAAACTAATGATGATGATGATGCCGTGCCCAAACTAACATGAAAAGAAATAAATTCCAACAAAGAGAATAAAGAAGCTAACCAACCTTCAAAGATGAATCAAAACCACAAAGATCCTAGGTTGAACACTTGAGGAAGAAGCACTAACCCTGGAAGGAAGTGGCAGCAACCAAGGACTCAAAATCACAAGCAAAATAAGAAAAGATAGCTTGAAGGAAGTGGGCATCTCCTTCCAATGGAGGAGACGTCTTTTCCTATGTGAGAAAAAGTGTATTCTTTTTGCTTGAGTTGAGCTGGCTTTATAAGTGTTCTCCTATTTTTCCTAAGGTACCTAATACTAAGGTGTGGTGTGGATGAAAGTATGTTAAATTGAATGACTAGGATGGGGGAAAAAGGTTAAGACATCAAATAGGAAAGTGTGGAAGGGGGTGGCTCCCTTAAGGAGTGGAGTACGTGGGAGGTGCCTCCTTTTTAGGAAGGGACATCTCCACCCTTCCAAAATCATTGAAACCTTTAGGAAAAGGAAAGTGGGTGGGGATTGGTTGGGAAAGACATGGAGGGTGTTAGGTGGAGAGATTTGGTTGGTGAGGTAGTTTCCTAAGAGGAGGAATGAGGTAGAGTTTTGAAAAATTGTAGTGCATCTTAAGGTGAGGTGGAAATTAAGGAAAAAGTGGGGAAAAGTGAGAAAAACAATAAACATGGAATGTTCTTATTACATTGGTCCAAATGCCATCTTATTCTAATTGTTTTCCCTTAATTATCTGCAAAATATCTCATGGATAACTCTCTTGGATCTCCTTCAATCCTAGCATTCCATTTAGCATAGCTTGATGGCTTAGATGGCTAACTTTGAAGTCTCCATTTGCTAAGCTTCATGGCTGGTATAGGAAGTTTTCTTGGCTTGCCACCTTCTTTCATGGCTGGTATAGGAAGTTTTCTTGGTTTGAGTCACTTGTATGGTCTTAAATTCCTTAGCTTGCCACCTTCTTTCATGGCTTATATGACTAAGGTGGCTTCCATGCAAATGTGGTGGGAATGCATGGGTTACTTCATGAGCCCATTTTGGCCATCTTTAACTCCTTTAATCACATCCATTACTGGTCCACAAATTGATATTGTCCTTTGATTTATGTTTAAGTGATGATTTTGATCTTGATCTTCAATTTCATCCCGATTGATCTTAGCTTTGGATGACAATCTTACTTCCTACAAAAGGTGAAAATCCTAATTAAATCTTAGAAAATATGATTAATAACATACATATATTGGACTAGCTTTTCAACATACAAAAATAACAAATTTTTTGGTTATTAGGTAAAAAATGCATGTGTTATGAATTTTAGTCACATAACCCTAATTTACCCCTATAAGTTGTAACACAAGGGTGCTAATTAAGTAGTTTTTATGAAAAGTTAAACACTTACTACAAATTATTCAAGACTGTATAGAACACTTAAAAATGAGAGTAGTCATAGTGAGAACATGATTTGAGGAATGTAGTATCAGTCATTGAAAACCATGTGCCACATCAATCTCAAAACACGTCCAACAAAACATTGAAATCTTCAAAATCTTGAAAGCTTCATAGCCTAGATCTACCTATTAATTTATAGCAGACCTGTCACATTTCCTTGCTAGCTATTCCCATGTTCCTCTTACATGCTCACCATTGTACATTTTTTTTTTAACGATCAAATTTGGGTGGGGGGTTGGGAGGGGCATCTCTTCCCTGTCCCTTTGTCTCTTACTCCTTTTTTTCCTTCTCTTTTTTTTTCATCTTTCTTTCTTTCTTGTTCTTATTTCTTTCCTTTCTTCTTCCCAACACAAGACATCCAACTTAATGAGACATCTTGACTCATTTCCCATTTTGAGTGGGATATCTTTCCATTTTATCTCATTTTAGGTATTTAGGTATTCTAATTTTCTTTTCTTTTGTATATAATTTATAATTCTTCAATGATTTCAAAAAATCTAATAATTTATTTTGTATATACATCCTAATACTATATTTATTTTGATTCTCCTAGAAATCCTATCTAATAAAAAAAAATGTATATATTTGTGGTTCAATGTATATGGATTCTTTACCAACTTGCCTACCTAAGTTTGGTAGTTAACTAGGTCACAGGACACACATTTTTAAGTATATTTATTTCAATGGTTATTGTTATCAATATAAAATATTATTTCATTCATAACTTCAATCTCCATTGTTGGATTTTAGTGTACTTACAATTATCGGACAGCACTCTCCATGCTTTGTCCATCAATAGAGGTCTAATTGTCAAATTATTCTATTCTAAAATCCCAGTTTATAGATCCTGCGTAGCTATCTGGATTTTTATTGATCATAAAAAGAAGTCCAAAATGTTTGGAATATTAGAATAGCATACTCTCAAGTTAAATTAAATGTTAATTTATGGTTTTGAAAACTCATTAAAAAATTCCAAATCCATTACATTATATTATGCATAAAACTGGACTTATCATAACATCAATTCATGGTTCAATGGTCCCTAATTTTTAAGCTTGATAAGATACTAAAAACCACCTTATCATACATTTCTTTTATGTTTTTAAAACCAGATTTTACTAGAGGTATTTTACACCCCACAATCTTGATTTACAAGTATAGATTACTACTCAAAAACAATCCTCAAAAAGCATAGAATTGATTCTAAATTATTATGCCACAACCTATGATTCACATGCATGCATAAAAGCTCAAAAATATTAGTTTTATAGACTCCTAATTGGATACAAAAATCATGCCCTAAATAAAATGTTAACATGCTAAAATGGAATGTATATGCTTTGTTTGAAAACTAAAATAAAACACAGTAAATAGTTAGAAGTAGTAATGTGCTAACACTTTTTTTAAACATGGATCTTTTAAAATTAAAATGTTTCAAGTAAGATATGCTCCTATCTAAAATCTAGCAAAACAAACATGTAGTTCATTGGTAGAAAATGAACTATGAAAGCAATAATCAACTTGCTAAAAGGAAAATCATGGAAAATTCAACAATACGCTAAATCTGCACATGAATGGACTAAGAATCAAGCAAAAATTCATAAACAAGGGCTCATGATACAAACATCACTATAAAATCATGACATTCATCTTAAGATCAAACATAATAGATTCTTATTCATGCTAAAATAAAACATCTTATAGTTGAGTAGGAAAATGTGTAAAAATAAAATGTATATGGGCATGCATGATCACATGACAGATACATCTCTAATAGATCCTGTAAGACAAGCTATATAACATCCAAAATTAGAGCATCAATAGAAAAAAAATAAAGCATCTATAGTAGTGCACAAATCATTGTTTTAGAGTCTAAATATGAAATGTATACATACTTAAAAAATGCCCCAAATCTAAGAGTGAAGGGCAAGATAACTATGATGAAAATCCAACCATTCATAATCAACAAAACAAAACATTCTATTAATGTAAGACCAACAAGTAAAAATGTCTATTTTCAAATCTCCAAAAACTTTTGAAAAAACTTTAAACACTTATTAGTTTTAGAATCACCTACCCAGTAGATGTTTTGATGATGATTTCTAGCATTTTTTCAGCTTTTCTTCCTTTTCTCTTCTTATTCCTCTTTTTCTTTCCTAAAACTTTCATCTCTTTCTCCCTTATTGTTTCTCTCTTCCAATTTTTATCTAAAATCCTTAGCCTCAAGAGTCCTCCTTTATTAAGATTTTCTAATTTAATTTTCATTGCCACTGAAGGGAGCCTTCAACTTTTAAATACAAAATGTTTCATACCACCCAACCACTTCTTAAGCAAACCATGCTATCCTCCTTCTAATTCTTCACACTTACATTTCCTAAACAAAATCTTATAGTACTAAACATTCCCAACCTAAGAGTGTGGGCTTCCATTGGTGAGACTTATGCCTTATTTATATCATTAAAAATCCCTTTCTTACCTCTATCTAACCATTTGTTTCCAAAACCACTTCTTCGATGCTTGGACATCCCTAGCAGAAATCTTCACATATAATTGAAATAATCATAACCATATCCATTGATCATTACCACATCCAACTAATAAATCTGATAAGTGTTCAATTTTGCATAAAAAGTACCCAATTAGTATTTCATGTGTTATAAATTATAGGCATTGTCTTAAGGTTTTTTTGAAAATTTATAAAACAAGCACTTTTGACCTAATAATTAATTTTTTTTAATAGTTTACATGTTTAGAAGAAAATCTAGAGTATGTATGTGAATCATCATAATTTTTTAGGTTTTAATTAAGATTTATACTCTTTTGTAGGACGTGGGAAGACAATCCAATAGTCTATATTGTGCTTCGTAGAGTTTTTCGTGACTTGGGCTATAGCCCCCAAAAGGTCCACAAAAGATATTATGACCCATGACACTTGCATTCATCATAGCATTGCATTTCAAACTGAAGGCATTAAACTTAGTGCTCACTAGGAGGCAACCCAGGGTTGTTAAAGAATCTCATTATTCTATATTACCATTCATCATATAGGAATCATATGTTTTAAAACATTTGGGATAATGTTTAGTTTAGGTTGGGGGGCATACATATGCATGAGATTTTTAGTTTGTCTTTGAATTTTTTTCTTTTTTCTTTTTTAAGGTTTTGAGTTTTTAAGGTAAAGTTCCTTTACTATGATGACAATTTGATTTTTCAAACTCAGTGTTTCTCTTACCTTCACTCCTTAATAGAAATGTTTATGATTAATTTTGCATTTTATTCATGTCTTGAAGTATTTTATGAAAGTAAGATCTCAAAAACAACTTACATACAATACATAAGTCTTGACTAATAGATGGTTATGAATTAACGACCTTGAGAAAATCAGTGGAGACCTATAGACACTATGAGTATTAAAGACTATCATGTTGCTAAGGGTTATACATAATACCATATTTTCTTCAATGCACAAAATCTTTAAGAGATCCCAATATCTTATTTTGTTCAAAAGCCACTAACTAAAAGGAGTACTAATTTTCTTTCTTGAATATTTATTGAATCTAATAGGCTTTAAGAAATCTAGGAAATGATACATTCCATCCTTGTTTAACATAGAGGCATAAAACCTGCCCATATAATAAATTAGTAGTTTGACCCTTTGAGCCTCTTAGTAATCCTTTTTCCTTCAAAATTTTGCTTAACCTAGAAACCCAGTTGAAAATATTTATTACCTACCTTTCAAAAATGAGTAGAGTTGGCAAAAAAGTAGAAAAAAGACTAAATTTTAAGAAGTGAAAAATAATCAAAGTATTTATAAAGAGGAAAACTTTCTTCAAGGAAATACAAGGAAAACTAAAGAAAGAAAAGAAAAAAAAGAAAAAAAAGAAAAGAAAAAGGAAAAGAGATATTCATTTCAACATAGTCAAAGTAGAAAATTTATCCTACATTGTTTGAAGATCTCTTCTCAAATTTGAAACTTTGAATCCTTATACCTTTTCTTTTCAAAACCTGACCAAAGCCTATGTTTCATCCTATCTAACGACCTATTGATCTTAAGTGGAACATAGCCTTGATGGGGATATAAATAGAAAGGAATTAAGGTGAACTACCCTAATCGGTCTTTTTAAAGGCATCCATTCTTAGGGATCATATTTCTTTGTCTCATTGGTGCTTATATAAAAAATTATGGAACCATTAGTATCTTTTGATCCAATCACATAGTGAGAGAAATTTGTTTAACCCTTCCCATTGTGTGCTTTATTTGTGAGTGCATGCTAGTAAGAATTGAAGTTTAAGACATCTTCCCAATGGAGCAAAAATCATATATTCTTAGAAGTCCTGACTCATTTAGCTATATAGACATATATGAACTTTGAGATATAACTAGAATAAAATGAATTTGGTATGTGGATAACTTTGTGAAATTTCTCATTCAACTTTATTAAATTGTTTAAGAAAGTAGAGTGTTAATGGACCATAATTCTCTAAGATAAACAAAAACATTTGTGTGTATATTCGCTGTAAACACTAACGAAGCTTACCTCATCCATTATAGGTAACCTAGGGGTTTAAGGGCTTATTGCATATGCTAAATACAATCATGGATACCTACAAAAATGACAAACATTTTTCTTTCATGATTTTTTGCATGTTTTTCTTACAACTAGCAAAATGCTTGTTAGGGTGTGTGATAATTGTTCAATTTTGTATAAAAAGTAATCAATTAGCATTTCATGTGTTATAAATTATATGCACTATCCTTGGGTTTTTTTCAAAAAATTATAACACAAGCATTTCTAACCTAATAATTCAAAAGTTTAATATTTTTCAAGTTTAAGCAAATCTAGATTAAGTATGTGAATCATTATTATTTTTTGGAATTTAATTAGGATTTTACTCTTTTAGTAGAAAGTGAGAAGATGATGCAACAACCTATATTGTGCTTTGCAGCATTTTTTACTAGATGAGCTATAGCCCTCAAAAGTGGCACAAAAAATTCATGTCTGCATTGCATTTCTAGTTAAAGACATTAAACTTAGAGCTCACTTGGAGGCAACCCAAGGTTGTTAGAGTGGCTCCTTGTTTCAACATTACCCATTCATCATGTAGGAATCCTATGTTTTAAAACAATGGGGACAATGCTTGGTTCAAGTTGGGGGTGTACATATGCATGAGATTTCGAGTTTGTCTTTAAAAGAAAAAATATTTGAATTTTTTGAGTTTTTAAGATAAAGTTCTTTTACTATGATGAGAATTAGATTTTCTAAAACTTAGTATTTCTATTACCTTTTCTCCATAATAGAAATGTATATAATTAATTATTCATTTTATTCATGTTCTAAAGTAATTTATGAAAGTTAGATCTCATAAACACTTACAAAGTACATAAGTCTAGACTAATAAATGGTTATGACTTAGACCCTGAGGAAACTAGCGGAGACTTATATACACTATGAGTATTACAGACTCTCATCTTTGTGAGTGTTAAAAGTAATTCCATATTTTCTTTAGTGTACATAAACTTTGAGAGATCTCATGATTTTTTCTTTAGCCAAAAGCCAAGAACTCAAAGGAGTACCAACTTTCTATCCTAAATATTTATTGAATCTAATAGGCTATAAGAAAACCAAGGTAATAATATAGGCCCTGCTTGTTAGATCCCTGGGACATAAAGCTGACCCATATATTATACCACTATTTAGACCTCGGAAAATGTACATATGCATTCGCTTTCAAGTTTTTCTTGGAAAAAAATGAGTTTTTTAGGTTTTTAGGGTAAGTTCTTTTACTATAATGTTCTTTAGCCAAAAGCCAAGAACTCAAAGGAGTACCAACTTTCTATCCTAAATATTTATTGAATCTAATAGGCTATAAGAAAACCAAGGTAATAATATAGGCCCTGCTTGTTAGATCCCTGGGACATAAAGCTGACCCATATATTATACCACTATTTAGACCTTGGAAAATGTACATATGCATTCGCTTTCAAGTTTTTCTTGGAAAAAAATGAGTTTTTTAGGTTTTTAGGGTAAGTTCTTTTACTATAATGGGATTTGGATTTCCGAAACTTAGTATTTCCCTTACTTTCTCACCTTAATAGAAATGTATATAGTGAACTCTACATTTTATTCATTTCTTGAATTATTTTACGAAAGTTAAATCTTAGAAAATACTTACACACTGCAACACGTTTATAATAAGAAATGATTAGGACTTAGAGACCCTGAGGAAATCAGTGAAGACCTATATACCTTATGAAATTGTCATCTTTCTGATGGTTATAAGTAAATCCATATTTTCTTTAGCATACATAAACTTTGAGAGATCCCAGTATCTTTGTTTTGGTCAAATGAAAAGAACAAAAAGGAGTACTAACTTCTTTCCTAAGTATTTTTTTAATCTAATATGCATTAAGAAACCTATGAAAAGATATAAGTCATAGTAAGCTCTTGCTTTTCAAAATGCCATTTACATTAATCTAGACACCTAGTTTAAAATATCCATTACCTAACTTTCAAAAATGAGTGGAGGTAATGGAAAAAGTAGAAAAAGGATAAAATTCTAAATAGTGAAAAATAATTAATGGATTTACAAAGAGAAATAATTTCTTCAAATAAATACAAGGAAAAGGATAAAATTCTAAATAGCATACATAAACTTTGAGAGATCCCAGTATCTTTGTTTTGGTCAAATGAAAAGAACAAAAAGGAGTACTAACTTCTTTCCTAAGTATTTTTTTAATCTAATATGCATTAAGAAACCTATGAAAAGATATAAGTCATAGTAAGCTCTTGCTTTTCAAAACACCATTTACATTAATCTAGACACCTAGTTTAAAATATCCATGACCTAACTTTCAAAAATGAGTGGAGGTAATGGAAAAAGTAGAAAAAGGATAAAATTCTAAATAGTGAAAAATAATTAATGGATTTACAAAGAGAAATAATTTCTTCAAATAAATACAAGGAAAAGTGAAAAAGTAAACTATCAAAGAAAGAAAAGAAAAAATTATGAAGAAAAGCTAGTCAAAGTAAAAAAATTATCCTACAACAATTGAAGACCTCTACACAAATTTGAAACTTTGAATCCTAATATCCTTTCTTTTCAGAACCTAACCCAAGCCTACATTTCATCTTATCTAAAGACCTATGATTTTAGGTGGAACATAGCCTCGATCAGGATATAAATAGGAAGGGATTAAGGTGAACTACCCCAATAATCTTTGTAATGGCATCCATTCTTAAGGATCATAAGTCTTTTGTCTTAGGGGTGCTTATATAAAAATTATGTGAACCATTAGTATCTTTGGATCCGGTCACATATTGTGAGAAATTTGTTTGACCTCTTTCCTCTGAAAGCATTATTTCTGAGTATATATCAATAAGAATTGGAGGTCAAGACATCTATCCAGTGGAGCACAAAGCACATCTTTTTAGAAGTCCTAACTTATTTAGCTACATACACACACATGCACTCTGAGATATAACGGGAATGAAAAGGCATTGGTATGTAGATAACTTATGGAATTTCTCATTCAACACTATTAAGTTGTTTAAGCAAGTAGACTACTACTGGATGATAATTCTTTGAGATCAATGAAAGGACTTAGCCTTATGAAATTTTGTGGGTATATTCATTGCAAACGCTCACGAGCCTTAACTCATCCACTATGGGTAACCTAGGGGTTTAAGGGCTTGTTTCATTGGCTAAATGCAAGCACAAGTACCTAAAAAATGATAGCTATTTTTGTTTTCATTTTTTGTTTTTGCATGTTTCTACAATTTTGCTAAAAATTTATAACACCAGCATTTCTAGCCTAACAATTCAAATGTTAGATATTTTATAGTTTTAAGGGAAAATCCGAAGTAAGAATGTGAATCATCATAATTTCTTGAGATTTAATTAGGGTTTTAACTCTTTTTATAGGGAGTGGGAAGATGATCCAATGGCCTATATTGTGCTTTTCAGATTTTTTTCATTAATAGAGCTATAACTCCCCAAAGGATGACAAAAAAATAATGTCCCATGACACATGCATTCATCACTAAATTTTCTTTCATCAATGCACTACATCTCTAGCTGAAGATGTTAAACTTAGTGCACTCTTGGAGGCAACCCAGGATTGTTAGAGTGTCTCATTGTTCTACATTATCCATTCATCATATAGGACTCTTATCTTATAAAACACTAGGGACATTATTTTGTTTTGGTTGGGGCATGTAGATAGACATGAGATTTCAAGTTTTTGAGTTTTTAAGGTAAAGTTCCTTTAATGAGATGAGAATTGGATTTTTTGAAACTTAGTAATCTCTTACTTTTGCCACTTAATAGAAATATACATGATTAATTCTGCATTTTATTTTTGTCCTAACGTATTTTGCGAAAATTGAATCTTGAAAAACACTTACACAGAGTACATGAGTCTAGACTAATAAAATGCAGAAGGACTTAGCCTTATGAAATTTTGTGGGTATATTCACTACAAACCCTCATGAGGCTTAACTCGTCCACTAGGGGTAACCTAGGGGTTTAAGTGTGTGACGACCCGGGTTTTTGAAAACATGATTTGTAAAGTATTTTGAAAGGCAGGGCCCTTAAGAGTGTAAATTTTTTTTCCCAAAACAAAGTAGCAGAAATTCTTTTCTTTAGAACTTGTTTTGAAAACCCAAGTCACCACTTCATGCATAACATAAGTACAATTTGTGTACAAAATAAAATTTCATTGAAGGAATATACTTTTATTAAACTCCAGGATCCATCCAGTGGTTCACAGTATAGCCAAATCTATTACAGTACTTGTCCAAATTACACAATCCAAAACTCAAGCTCATCATACAATAAAACTCTCAACAAAGAAAAATACATGTCTTCAAGGGTATACCTTGAAGATTATTCTCTTCAAGTCTTCTATCGTCTTCAGCTCCTAACTCTCCTTCCTTGTATCTGAGATATTGCAACAAGTACAATATCTCAGCAAGCAATGCTTGGTAGGGGATTCAAGAAACATAATAATTGACAAGGTAATTCCAATACTTCATAATCTCATTATCCTTAAACATACTCTTTACTTTGTAAGTTATGTATATTTATATACATACATACCCTTCATGGGTAAACCAGTTAAATTCGTGAAAATAGTCAAATATCACTCCCAACTAAGCTGATCAATTCTCTTCATTTTGAGAATTTAGTATTACCGCTAATCTCATACTGGGAATTTCCCTTCTTGGGAAACATTGGTAATATACAATTACCTAGCATTTCATTATGCTATAACATAAGGCATTTCACTATGCCTATTCCCATATGCATCATAGTGCAAAATAATCATAAAGGTTGCTATGCTGCAGTCTGATCCGTACTAGCACGCTCGGATAACTGCCCTGTTCACCACTGATACCATGGTGGAAAATATTATGTCACTGCCCATATGGGGGGGCAAGACTTTCACAGTGGTGGCCTTCCCATAATTGCCACCACCCGACTTTTAGCCTCTCATTGGGCAAGGTATCATCATATCATCAAATTTCAAGGAGAGGGTGGCCAAACCCTCATAACTCCTCTAGCAATAGCATCCCCTAGGCTTATGCCTATTAAAACAAACTCATAAGCCTCCAAGCTTGTATGTAAAATAGATTTCATATATATCAGACCATATGTCTGTTTACTTAGGGCTGAAATATTTTCTAGTTCCCTATTCACTTATAGTTTAGTCCTTAACCATCTTATAGGTGTTTGGTTGGATCATAAGGTTTTCAAGAGATTTACTACAAGTATTATCATTACTCTTGTCAACATAAGATCATGAGTACAATCATGAATATCTCATGTAAATGCATTCATCAAATCCTCCTATCTTTAAGGATTGATCTCTTTTCCCCAATCTTCCATGATCCTGACTGATGTATGTAATCTGTACATCCATACATATTGTCAATATATAAATTATGAACAATCCTATTGATCACTAGATCTGATGTTTAGAATGATCTTTAGATCATTCATATCTAAGTATTTTTCTATCTCTAAGTCTTTGTATGTTCATCTCCTTGATCTTGATCTTTCATAGATCCTTTGATTGACAATCTACACATGTTTAGATCTTCTATCATCTAGTTCTTCTCTGATCTAAGTTCAGTTCTTGGATCATCCCTATGGAGGATGATCTTGGTTTTCTTCCTTGAATCACCTTTGATCAAGGGTTTGGATTATCTAATCTAATGAACTATAACAAGTATACTACTAAACATACATACTAAGTACAATATAGTGTTCTTATTCTTATTGTTCTTGATCATCCAAGATCTAATGGATCTTGTTTGATCGTCCTTATCTTACTTACTATTTTTATTAGGGTTAGGTAATTTACTAACCTTTTATGCTCTTATTATTATTATTCAACCAGTTAGTGTCTTACTTGGTTGAAGATAATTTATTTCTTCCTATAACTAGACAACTCCTCCTTATTTCAGGATAACCAGTACTTACCAGTTAAAGTCTGCTCAAAAAGTGGTTAATACAACCCTCATGTAAGGATTTAGACCTCTCTTACGTCAATGGGAGGTGAGGGAAAAGCACTTGGCTCTTGTATACCCCCTATAACCACAATGTTCAGAGTCCACTGGAGTGGTACTATCTCAACCTTTGACAAGGTTCCTATGAGCTCTTTACCTTAAGTCCCTTCTCTAATTGATTTTAATTAATTTCCATGGATATGCACGATGTCATCCATGGATGTTCATTATTTTCCTACTTTGGGCCAAGGAAATGATAAATCATTCCTTATATTGTCCTACTAACTATAGCCCTTATTAAGTCAAAATCATTCATTCATCTTAGTTGTCCATGAATTTCTATATTTCATTAGTTTACATTTTTGGTGATTTATGCTCCTTGTATCTTAACAATTGAATAAAATTTGACAATAAGTAAATCATCAACTTGAAAGCATAAATCAAATATAAGTTTAACAACTATATACTAACATTCTTCCTATGAATGTAACTTAAGCTAGTGAAATAAAACTAACATGATCCTAAGTTATGAAACACATCTTCTATTATAATGAAATCATGTTTAAATCCTAATTTACACTAACATGATCCTAAGATAATCAAATCTACTAACAAATTACTCATTTAGGGCATATCATACTAAAATTTAAAGATTACACTATCATGCTTTCTAACTTAGAACATAAATCACATTTACACTTCTATATCCAATTAAAGACAATTAAAACTTAAAACATAAATCACATTTACACTTCTATATCCAATAAAATACAATTAAAATAATTTTATTAAGATTATTATAAACCTTTAAATATAATCCAACCATTAGATCTTAGGTGTTTTCCTTTAGATTAAGGGTTTTAATTACCTTTAGGGCTTTTAATCCATTAAGATCCAAAAATCATATATACTTGATTTTGTCACATTTCCTCCATGATCTAACTGGATTCCATCATAATATCATCCCTTTAATCCATCCCAAGGATTTGATCATACTTGATCTCATTGATCAAGTGGGTCCCTTTGTATTTTTTTTTTTTTAGGGTTTTTCTACCATAAAGGGTAGATCCCCTATTTTATCCAAGATCTGTCGAAATTAACCATAGATATTACTTTATTACATTATTATATCATCACTAAAATAAATTTCCAAGATCTGATCACCTCAGATCTTGAAGATCTTAGAAATTGGACACTTATTTCCAAAATACAGAAAAATACAGAAATAAATTTTAGAAATATTATGACTTCATTAGAAACTAGACATTACAATATTTCCATAGCTTCTTTCTGATCTCAATTTGGAGTTCATATGACTCCACAATCTTAAATTGAAGTTTTCAGCCGTTCCTAGGGTCCAGATTTGATATAGGCCCACCAGAATTAATCTCTCTCAATTGAGGGTCCAAAACTGATCCGATCTTTCTGAAACTTCTACCCTAGAGGTTTTGGACCATTTTGGATTGAATGGTGGATTCAGATTTTTCATCTGAGCACTCCATCATCATGAATTAAGGGTTCTATTGTTTACTTTATTTTTACCTTTTTATTACCAAAATTAATTACAGTAAAATAAAAATTACATAAAAAAATATTAAACATATATGAAAAGGATTTTCACTTACTTGATTGGAGAGAAAACCTCATTTATATGCCCAATTTAAAAAAAATACCTTGTTGATGAAGATATAGCCTAAAATCCACCTTTCTTGCAAATACCATTGTTTGAACCGTTGGATCTTGAAATTTCTTTGGGGGTTTTGTAGAATAGATGTGTTGGGATGTTTTGGACGGTGAAATTGATCAAATTAGCTCTAGAACAGAGTGCCTAATTGAATTTAGGTCTCTTGTTCTAATCTAAAAAGAAAAACAAGTTGGAAAGAGATCTAACTCTTGAAAATTTTGGGGTTTTGGAGAGGGATTCTAGATCTAATTTTTCAAGGAGATTGAAGATAATTTCGTGGGGATTTTATGTGGATTTTTGGAAGATTTTTGGGGTTGTATTTATAGGCATTTTGGGTCTTTTTCCATGATTATAATATGTTATTTTTTTAATATAAAATGACATGAAAGTCTTCAATGCTCCTATGCCTAACTTTTCTTCCCCATGACTAGCTGATCTTTGTTGACCCATGTTTCACATGGGCTTCTGATCAAATTGGTTGTTGGGGACGTGGTGGTCCCCATGTGGGCCCCATGTGGGTCCCACATGGTGTAAAATGTCTGTTTTGCCCTTTATGCATAAAACTTTGGGTTTTATTCCCATGATCTCGGATTTGAGTGTACTTAGTGGCGTTGCATTCATATTTCTTAGTACATTCTAAATTTTGATGTTTCATATTTTGATTTTTTGGAATATTTTGATTTTTGGGTAAAATTACTATTTTACCCCTTTTGTCCAAAAAAATGAAAAACTTAAGGATTTCTCATCCGAATTTGAAATTTGTCGTGCTTACAGTCATTTTGAAGGGTTTTCTGAGTTTAATTTCAATTTTACATATCTTATTATTTGATTATACTTTTATAAAAAGTATATTTTAAATAACCCTAATATTTCAGCCCGAAATATCTGAAACTCAAACTTTATTGATTTTTCTCAATCAATTTACAAAAATTGGGGTTATTACAAAGTGCTTGTTGCATATGCTAAATCCAATCATGATTATGAGTACCTATGAAAATGACAACTAGTTTTGTTTTCATAATTTTTTGGTTGTTTTGCTCAAGACTTGCAAAAGGCTAGTTAGGGGTGTAATAGGTGTTCAATTTTGTATAAAAAATACCCAATTAGTAGTTCATGTTACAAATTATAGGCATTATCCTATGATTTTTTCCTAGATTTATAACATAAGTATTTCGGACCTTATAGTTCAAAAGTTTAATTTTTTGTAGCTTTAGAGGAAAATCTAGAATAAGTATGTGAATCATCATTTTTCTAGAATTTAATTAGGGTTTTTACTCTTTTTGTAGAAAATGAGAAGATGATCTAACTTCTTATATTATGCTTCATAGAGTTTTTCATGTCAAGCTAGTGGTTAGCTAGTTGAGGGTGCAAGGGAAAGCACTCCCCAACCTGGTGTTTGAGGGCAGAGCCCGTGAAAGGTCCACAAAAATTATGTTTTATTATGTCATAGGAATCCCAAAAATTATCTTAGGGCAAGTAAGGAAGCATCAAAGGTGATTGAAATGATCTATGTGAAAAGCTATGCATTTCCACTACTTTGCAAGAGAATTGGAGTCATACATGACGTTTCTTAGTCAAACTAGAAAACCTAAGGAAGATAAGCCATTCAACCTTTGAAGCTAAAGGACTTGACCATTAAAGCCATCAAGGAATGAGCCACCAAGCCACATGAGATCCATGCCATGGAGTCACATGATTGGAGGACCAATTCAAGTAAATATCCTAGGTTAAATGTGTGAATTTCAAGGGATAATTAGATGGTTTTAGGTGATATTTGGAAAAGGTAAGATGATCGTGCATGGATAAACCAATCAAGAGAGAATTCCCACTTTCCACATTCCATTTTTCACTTTTTTTCCTGCCCAACCTAGGGTTCCACAATTTTGACTTAAGGGGGGAGCCTTCCTAAGAAGGTGGAGTCTCCTTGTTCCTTGGCATCCTAAGTGGTTTCCTAATTAGGAAACCCCTAGATCTACTTCAAATGAAAACACATCAGAACCCTAGATCATTCCCAATCTTTCCTACCATTCTCCTTTCTATTTTCCCATTTTCGACAACCAAAATACCATGCAATTAGATGGGAAGGAGTTCTACACCACCTTCCTAAGAAGGTGATGCCTCCCTCCTTTCTAATTACATGGTAGCCATGATGTCATCTTATTACATCACTTGCTTACCACACCCTCCACCTAACTTTTCCTTATTGAAATCCTAGATGTAGATTGACTTTCCCTTCTTAGGATAGGACCCATTCAATTGGATATCTAGCTCTATATAAATCCTAAAGCATTCCAATTTTTTTTCTAAGTAGAGATTTTGCATCAAAACCTTGAAACTTGCACTCTAGTTTGGTGATTTTTGCAGCTTGGACTTTGGATGTATTTTGGGTTGCTTTTTATTTGATTTTTCAAGTGTTTTTCCTTTATTTTTGCGCATTAATTCAAGGTTGCTACTTTGTTTCATTGCTTTATCTTCTTGCATTGTTTAATTGTTTTGATTTTTCTTTCACACTCATAATTCATCCTAGTTCATTGCTTTCAATTTCTTAGTTTTTCATGCTTATTGATAAGTGCTCAATTTTGTATAAAAAGTACCTAATTAATTGCCCATGTGTTATAACCTTTTAGCCAAAATTTGTGGCACATGCATTTTTTACCTAATAACCCAAAAGTTTGATATTTTGTATGTCCTAAGGCTAATTTGAGATAAGTATGTTATTAATCATATTTTTCTCAGATTTAATGAGAATCTTTTATCTTTTGTAGGAAGAGATGATGATTCGATGGCCTAAATCAATTGAGATCATCTTATGGACTAGCAATGGATGCAATTAAAGAATTGCTAAAGGTTAGTAAAATAGGCCCATGAATTAAGCCATGCATTTCCAGCACCTTTGCATGGGAACCATTCAAGCCACCTTAGCCATTAAAGAGATGAAAAAGGGTGATAAACCATATAAGCTACTGAAGCCTTGAAGCCAACCAATGTAGCCACTTAAGCCACCCAGGATTGGGCCATCAAATTAAGCCATCAAGCTAAGGAGGAGTGCCACATGGAGTCACACTATTGAAGCATCAATTCAATCAATTTTCCTATGTTAAAAGTGTGATTTTTAAGTGATTCTATGTGAATAATGTAAAAAGGTATTATGATGATGCATTAAGGGACACATAAAGAGAGAAAAACCCATATTCCTAATCCATTTCCTAACCTTAATCCACCCATACTACTAGGGTTCCACATTTTTAAGTGAAGGAGGGAGCAAGCATCCAAAGGAGGACACACCCAACTTTCCTATTTTGTGAACAAGGATTTCCTAAATAGGAAACTTTAGATCTATTTCAATTCAATTAACTTCAAAACCCTAGATCTTTCCATATCTTTCCTAAACCTTATTGCTTACCTAATTCCTTAACTTTTTACCATTCAAATTCCATCCAATTGGAAGGGTGGAGAGATACTTTCCTTCTATGGAAAAGGATGACTTCCCAAATTTCTGATTTAGAAACTAGCCAGCTCATATTGATTTCTCTCTCTTATGTCATCATCAATGACATCATTCCAACTTAAATTTTCTCCTTCTAACCTTCCTTGTTCGATACCCTAACCCTAGGGCCACTTTCCTCATGTTTTCACTTCATAATTTAGGAAACCACTCATCTATATATAGCCTCATAGTCTATACAAATTTTCTAAGTAGAGGTTGAGTAACACAACCTTGAATTCTAGCTTTCCTTCGGTGCTTGAGCTACTATTAGACTTTGAAACATTATTGGTGCCTCTCCTCCTTTGGTCTTCTTGTTATTATCTTACTTATTTGCACTCCAATTCATGTTAGTAACTTAGTTGTTTTACTTTAGTTCTATTGCCTAAGTTTTCATTATTTTGCTCCTTAGAATTAATGCTACTTCTTAGACCTTAATCTCTTTCTTCTTCACTCCCTTTCATTAGTTTTTCTTTGTTATTAAATTAAGATTCAAGTTATTTATTCTTTGCTAATGCCAACCAAGAGAAGAGCTAGCTTAAATCCTTGATTCACCTCTTGTAGTGATAGCCAAGAGAAGGAAAATCTTGAATTATTGATTTCCCTCCTTGGATTCCACTTTTTTAAGTGCAGTTGACCGATGCCCAGGTTCGGTCGTCGTGTGGGACTGCAAGGGACCGGACCCAAGAGGAGGAATAAGGGTTTTGGGTTGCTAATCAGAGCAAACAGGTTTCATGTCGGTGAAGAGGGAGATGATCAGAGTGAAGGGTTTTTGTCAGTGACAAATCGAATGAGAAGATGACATCTAGTAAGAGAACTGAGCAGCGGGCACGACGGTAGGTTTCTAACGGCGGGTTTCATGAGGGGAGGTTGATGAGATGGGGAGAGGATTTTTCAACTGGGCAATGCCGACAATGTCTGAATAGATGAGGGGTTCAGGGCTTTTTGGCTCATCTACCACCCTTAGCATGCTAAGTCGGCGACGAAGAAAGAGATGGGAGAAAACCAAAGGTCACGAATTGCCAGTGTGATCGAAGATTGCTAGTGGAGTGATTAGATTTGAGGGGCAAAATGATGCAGGTAGCTAGGGTTTTTGGCCGGTGACCTCTGTCAATATCGGTTTGAACCCGACCAAGAAAGAGGATAGTTAGGGTACTAATCCGATGATTATGCCGGAAAAAGGGTATTGACCTGGGGAAAAAGGGCAATGCTGGCATTCAAGATCACGTTAGACATGGAAATCTACCTACGGAGGGGTTGCTAGACATGGGGAAAGAGATCTGAGGGAAGGGTGTGGCTAGTGACTTGGCCCCAGTTGTTGCCTCAGCGGAGACTGGTTGGGGAGAGAGAGAGAGCAGACCCAACATTTTGTCAAGTTTACAACGTGAGGTGGGTGCCAATATCAATTTGGGCCCCTTTCATTAAGTTATGTTTTCTCTTAATCTTTTAATTACTGTATTACACCTAATTCAAAGGCCCATAACTTCTTCATACAGACTCTGTTTTCAATGTTCTTTTGTTCATTGGATTCCATTTTTTAAATACTATCTAATGGTTTTAGTTTTAATTACAATTTATAATTCTATAAAAAGATATACCCCTTGAAAACTCATAACCTGATCATGAAATAGTAAAATTTTAGGGTGAAATTCATCCGAACTCTGATTTCAGTGTTCTTTATGTCGTTGAACTCGATTTTTCAAGTACATTCCAAATATTCATGTTTCTAATCCAAATTCCATTTTTATATAAAATTATTTTCTTTGGGTAAAAAATTCCAATTATATTCCAAAATTCTAATTTCACATAATAATGCCCAGAATAGTATTTACAAAATTTGGGGTATGTAGGGTTATAATGCTCATAGGAACCTTGTTAAAGGTTGAGCTAGTGCCACCCTAGTGGACCTTGAACATTGTGATTATAGAAGGTATACAAGAGCTAAGTGTTTTTTCCTCTCCTCCCATTGACATAAGTTGAGGTCTAAGTGCCTCCTTACATGAGGGTTGTATTAACCACTCTTTGAACAGACATCAACTAGTAAGCCTTAGTCGATTGGAAATAAGAGAAGCTGTCCAAACTTAGGATGAAATGAGCTATCTTCTACTAGTAAAACATTAACTAGTTGAATAATAATAATAAGGTCATAAAAGGATAGTAAAATATCTGATCGTAATAAAAATGGTAAGTATGATAATCAAGATCAAACATGATCTATAAGGAGATCTTGAATGATCAAGAACAATAAGAATCATAACATTGTATTGTACTTAGTATGCATGTTTATTAGTATGTATGTTGTAGATCAAATCTAGGTCATTAGATTAGATAATCCAAACCCTTGGGAAGAGAACCAGGATCATCCTCCTTAGGGATGATCAAACAATTGAACTTAGATCAAAGAAAAACTAGATGATAGAAGATCTAGGCCTTTGATCTTTATCAACAAGTATAGATTATTGATCAAAGGATTTATGAAAGATCAAGATTAAAGAGATGGATACACAAAGACTTAGAGATAGAAAACACTTTGATCTAAAAGATTAGAAGATCATTCTAACCATCAGATCTATTGATTAATAGGATAAACACTATCTAAGGAAGATAGATTGTATGAATTATAGGAACGCAAGACATATCTAGATCTTTTATATGAAAGGACAAGATTAGATAAGGAAGATAGATAAGAGCTTATCCAAAATTGTACAGAAAATGACAATATGTATGTATTTACAGATTACATGCTTCCATCATAGAGGATCCAAAGGGATGGATCACTACATGAAGGTATATGGAACTTTAAGAATATAAGACCTTTGGTCTATGGAATTGTTGTTATACATAGACATAATAATGCTTAAGGATGATAATATGCTTCATTACATTTGAATCATAATTCATGTATATGAGATAGAAATAACTGTTGAAATTAGATGGAATGCATAATAAATACCTGGGTATCATTTATGATTACCCATAAACTTAGATAACAACATAATAATAATGGATATCATTTGTATGAAATGAGTATCCTTACATTGAATAACATTTGGTATATGAATACCAAATTAAAGGAAGTAGGGATCATGTCCAATAAATGATTAATCCCTAAACTTATATGAACATGGGTATCATTCATTATAAATGAGGATTGCTAAATCTAGAAATGAAATTATATCCTAAGTATGAGGATATTGAATATGAGGATCATAATATAAATAGACAGATCTCCTGAGATGTACACAAAGTATTTTAGATACAAGCATGGAGGCTTGTGGTTTTATTTTAAATAGGCATAAGCTTGGGGATGCTATGCTAGGGAAGTTATGAGGGTTTGGCTACCCGCTTCCTGAAATTTGATGATATTATGATACCTTGCCTAAAGAGAGGCTAAAATTCAGGTAGGGTAATTATGGGAAGGCCCCACTATGAATGTCTTGTCTCCCCATACAGGCAGTGGCACAATATTTTCCACCATGGTATCAATGCTGAACAAGGGAGTTATCCGAGCACACTAGTATCGATCAGACTACAATACGGTAGTCCTTAAGTATTTTGCATTATGATGGCATAGTGAGATGCAAATATTGCTCTAATGAGGGAGTATTTTCTCAGCAAAAGTTTGGATGATTTATCAACTTGGTATATCTGAGTATGATTATTATGTTTGAGATATTGACTATTTTTCATAATTTTTGACTATATAATATATATATATATATATATACATACGATATAGTGGTGAGTGGTTTGGAATTATCATTGTAGATGTTACATGATAAATTATATGATAAAATGATCATATATGGTATGGGTCATGGAAATTGAATTATGTTATTCATTTGGAATATGAGGATTATGAATACTGTACTTTTGAATTATATGATTCCATATGTTCTTGAATCCCTTACCAAGCATAGCTTGCTGATATATTGTAAATGTTTGAATGTTTACAATATCTCAAATACAGAAAGAAAAGAATGGAGGGATATGACATGGGAAGACGAAGACCATACTATTGATCAAGACTATGTACTATTGTGGAAAGGATTGGATTGTATTTTGATTTGCGTATTTTGGACATAAGATGTAATAAAGGGGTTGCATATGTGAACCTCTGGATCAATTCTGCAATTTTAATAAAATGAGTTTCTTTGGAAACATATGTTGTATACAAAATTATGTATGTATATGTGAGTGAAATGTAGCATTTGGGTTTTCAAAAAGTAATTTAAAAGAAAAAAATATTTTGCCGCTTAAGTTTTCAAAATGTTTGCAAAATTGGTTGACCACCATTTGAAAATAAATAACGAAAATGTATTTCAAAAACCTGGGTTGCCACAGTTGGTATCAGAATAGGTTCATTCAGTCACTTGCAACCCCTTATGTCTAATATGATTATGACAATCCAAGTTGAAGATGAGAAGTAGTGAGTGAATAGAGAAATCAGAGAGTTTTAGCTAAGAATGAGTGTAGAAAGAGTTGACTCATTAGTGAAGAATGAGTATAGAAAGAGTTAACTCATTAGTTGAGGATGAGTATAGAAAGAGTTAGTGTAATGAAAGAATAGTAACGTACAAGTAGATATTACTTAGTGAAAGGACTAGGAATACTACTAAGTGGGAATCCCATTAGAGGGAATAGTAAGTTATAGAAATCAATAAGGAAAAACATTACAATAGATAAAGATGTAAGGTATGATATTCAGGTCTAACCTAAAGTCTTGAGTAAACATACATATGTAGAAATAAAGGAAACCAATACTAGTATGTATATAACTATTATTGAGTGAAATAATGGAGATTAAGAGAAAGAAATGATAAATTTGAAAAACATTATGGAAATGGTGTAGAAGGCAAAACTTCAACCTTTACAGAGAAGGTGAAGTAGAATTTGAAGAAGCAATAGGTACTAAAGATGAAACCTTAGAATTATTACAAAATTCAAAAAATAATAATAATAAATAATAAATGTACGAGTTACAATTGCTACATATATAGTATTATGGAAATTAGTTAAATGAATTTAATCATCAAAATAGAGATGATATTACTTGAAGGGAATTTAAGGAGATAAGTGAGAAATTTCAAGATTTGAAAATGAAAATAGTTTTAAATAAAGATGAATAAGGAGATAAGTAAGTATTTTCTCTCCGAAATTAGTAAAGGAAAAGGGTTTAATAAAGAGATGATGAAATTTTAGAGCATGAAGAAGTGATCTTTAAAATTTGAATAAAATGATATGGAAGAAGAGAGTTAGATATGTTAATATATATATATATATATATAATTCCAAACTTATTAAGAAAGATAATTAAACCATAATAATATATGGTTAACAAAGAAATTATAGTCCATACATATGGTACAACAAATATGAAATCACTAAGTTATAAATTATATTGCTCTGATAAATCAATCATGAAAATTAGCACAAAAGGATTATAAAAAAAAAAAATTAGAGGGATATTGATATGATAACTTTGGTGATATTGAAAATAATTTTGGGAGTATAGTAAAGTGAAGTACATTTGGAATAGATGGTGAAATGATATTGGGAAATAAAAGAGAAATATTGATATGATGATTTGGGAAAATATGGTTATTGATTATCATAAAGAGGAGTACATCTTATTGATCATGGCAAATAAGGAGCTATATATAAATAGAGATATTGATTCAACTTATATGATAGGTTTGGTGATATTGAAAGATTTAAAAAATATAGTAAGGAGAAATATATTTTGAAGAAATGATGAAATAAACATGAGAAATGAAGACCTATAACAAATATTGGTAGGTAAACTTAAGTTTAAGGTTTGGAAAAATGAGATGATTATGAATAAGATGTGGTGACCCGAGTTTTTGAAACACATTTTGTAGCACATTTTTCAAAGGCAAGGGTGTCCCCTTAGTAAAAAAAATTCGCAGAACAAAACAGCGGAAATCATTTTTTTTTAAAACTTGTTTTGAAAACCCAAGTCACCACATCATACATAACATAAGAACAATTTATGTACAAAATAAAATTCCATTAAAGGAATATAATTTATTAAACTTCCACAATCCATCCAGCGGTTAACAATACAGCCCAGTATCAGTACAATACCTGTCCAAATTACATAATCCAAAATTTGCAAACCTCACCATACATTAAAAACTCTCAATACAATACAATTCCCTCAAATAAAATACATGTCTTCAAGAGGCTGTATCTTGATTGATTATTCATCAACATCTTCTTAAGTCTTCTATAGTCTTGAGCTTCTAACGCTCCTTCTCTGTAAGCTATGCTTGGTAGGGAAATACAAAAACATACTACTTCATCAATATAAGAATACATACCTCAGTCCTTATTTCATCATAGTTATCCATTCATAAGTTATCTCCACATAGGGTATATACGTTATTTATGTAGTACATGACAAATTACTTTATATAATGAAGATTGCTCAAAACTTGTTCCATCCCCTGGCTATACTTCCACTTAGGAAATCAGTATCCAGCCAATCTTTATAGGGGATTTCCAGGAACTCATGTACTGGCATCTCATCATGCCATGGCATTACATTATGCCTATCATATGTGCATCATAATGCAAAATACATTAGGACTACTATGCGTCAGTCTCAATCAGTACAGCTCGCTCGGATGACTACAATCCTCCACTGATACCAACTGTGGAATATCAACTCCATGTCCGCATGGGATGGACCATGGCTGTCACAGTGGGGCCTTCCCATTATTGCCCCACCGGACATTTAGCCTCTCTTTGGGCATGGTATCCATCATATAAGTTTCAGGAAGTAGGTGGCCAAACCCTCATAACTTCCCTAGCATAGCATCCCTAGTCTCTATCTCTGTGTAAAACAAAATCACAAGCCTCAATACTTGTATAGAAAATACATTGTACATATCAGACGATGTGTCTGTTTAACTAAGGCTGGAATATTTTACATACCCTATTCTTAGGGTTTCCTTAGTTTCCATATCTCATTACTTTCACCTCATTATACTTGATCATCAGATTAGATCAATTGGATTAGATTATGAGGTTGGATCACTCAATTTGATCATTTGGTTAGATCACTTAGTTGGATCATATGTTTTGGATCATGACTATGCTAAAGTACTAAGCCTAATTATATCATGAAGGTCTATAATTACAGACTAAGATCATGTATGTATACACATGAATCCTTAATACATTCTCGTACATCCACCTACCTCAAAGCAGTATCTTGATTCATACTTCTCAAGTGTATTCTTCCACAATTTCCATCATGGTCTGGATTCATCCATCTGTCAAACCATACGTATAAGGTTATTTCTCTATTCAAGTATGTATTCCTATAAGGGATACCCTACTCTTTCCTTGAATCATGTTTGATCAAGGGTTTGGATTCTCTATCTATGCCCTTTTGCATACCCATACATAATTTCTACATATACATACGTAATACAATTCTAAATTAGTATTCTTATTGTTTTTGATCATTCAAGATCTTGTGGATCTTATTTGCTCATCCTTATCTTGATTACAATTTTTATTAGGATTAGATGATTTACTA
The DNA here is from genome assembly GCA_035236585.1 of Warburgia ugandensis. NCBI lineage: Eukaryota > Viridiplantae > Streptophyta > Magnoliopsida > Canellales > Canellaceae > Warburgia > Warburgia ugandensis. The sequence continues at coordinate 42,169,589 of CP141133.1, forward strand.
TATTTTATGCTCTCATTATTACTACTCAACCAATTAATGTTTTATTGGTTGAGGGTAGCTTATTTCATCCTAAGTCTAGAAGCTCCTCCTATGTCAAATTGGCTAAGGCTTACTAGTTGAATGGTTGAACACAAAATGATTACTTCAATCCTCATGTAAGGAGGCGTTTAGACCTCACAGACGTCAATAGAAGGTGGGGGAAGAGTAAGGCTTTATTAGAGAACCCCCTTAACCATTATGTCCATCATCCACTAGAATGACCCTAGCTCAACCTTTTATAAGGTTCCTATGAGCATTTAACCCTAAGTACTCTTTCTAATTGATTTTAATTAAATCCATGAACTAAAATGTCATTCATGGAGTTTTATTATGCTCCTAATTTGGACCAAGGAATTTATATCCCTTATATTATCCTACTAATTGTGGTCCTTACTATCATTAAGTCCATGTCATACATTTCATGTAAATGTCCTTTCCTTCTAATTTCATTTAATTATAATTTCAATGAAATTTCCATTACTTAAGCATTAAAGCATAAATTTAAAGCATAAAAAGCATAAATAAACAATTAAATAAATAATTCTATAATTAACTCAACTAAGAAATGAAAGACAATAATATTCAATAATTGAAATAGAAATCTAACATCCTATCATGATCCAACGGTCTTAATTGATCCATATTCATTTTTCATCTTTTTAGGGTTTAAAATCTTGACCCTTCATTTTATTTTAGATCTAACACCTCTTATTGATGTAATTTAGTCCTTAGGTCATTGATGTATCTCATCAATTGATTTGATCTTCTTTGATCTACCCGACCAAGTAGATCTTAAGATACTTTCTCCCATTTAAGAGCATAGATCTTGATCTAGCCCAAATCCTCATCATCCATTCCATAAATTCATATGATCTTATCTCAATTCTTTATATCAAAGGACAAGATTAGATAAGGAAGATAAATAGGAGATTATCCAAAAATGTATAGATAATGATAGTATGTATGTATTTACAGATTGCATACGTCAATCATGGAAGATCTGAAGGGATGGATTACTACATGAAGGTAGGTGGAACTTTAAGAATACAAAACCTATAGTCTGTGGAATTGTTGTTATACGTAGACTTTATAATTCTTAAGGATAATAATATGCTTAGTTACATTTGAATCATAATTCATGTATATGAGATAGAAATAACTGTTGAAATTAGATGGAATACATAATAAATACTTGGGTATCATTTATGATTACCCATAAACTTAGATAAGAATATAATAATAATGGATATCATTTGTATCAAATGAGTATCCTTACACTTAATAACATTTGGTATATGAATACCAAATTAAAGGAAATGGGGATCATTTACAATAAATGATTAATCCCTAAACTTATATGAACATGGGCATCAATCATTATAAATGAGGATTGCTAAATCTAGAAATGAAATTATATCCTAAGTATGAGGATATTGAATATGAGGATGATTATATAATCATACATATTGTTTGAGATGTACAAGAAGTATTTAAGATACAAGTATGGAGGCTTGCGGTTTTGTTTTAAATAGGTATAAGCCTTGGAATGCTATGCTAGGGAAGTTATGATGGTTTGGCCACCCACTTCCCAAAATTTGATGATATTATGATACCTTGCCCAAAGAGAGGCTAAAAGCTAGGTGGGGCAATTATGGGAAGGCCCACTATGAAAGTCTTGTCTCCCCATATCGGTAGTGACACAATATTTTCTACTATGGTATTAGTGGTGAACAGGGTAGTTATCCGAGCATGCTAATAGGGATTAGACTACAACCAGGTTGTAACAACCCCAAATTTTGTAAATACTATTCTGGGCGTTATTATGTGAAATTAGAATCTTGGAATATAACTAGAATTTTGACCTAGAGAAAATAAAATTTTATATAGAAATGGAATTTGGAGTGGAAACATAAATGTTTGGAATGTGCTAAAATAATTTAGTCCAACTATATAAAGAACACTGAAATTGGATTATGGATAAATTTCACCCCAAAATTTAACTATTCTATGATCATGTTATGAGTTTTCAAGGGGTATATCCTTTTAGAGAATTATAATTTGGAACTATAACTAAAACCATTAGATAGAACTTAGAAAATAGGATCCAACAACCCAAAGAGCGCTGAAAACAGAGTTTGGATGAGGAAGTTATGGGACTCAAAAAATGAAATTATAAAATTTGGATTCTACTCGTAGATATGAATCCAGTGACATTAAGTTTGCTAAAATTGGAGATTGGATGAATAAACAGTAATTTTCATACTAAAGGGTATTTTAGTAATTTTGCTAAGTGGGCCCCACTTGCATGAGTTGGAATGTGATAGTCAATGGAGTTGAAAAACATCATTAGTATGTCTTACCTTTTCTTTGAGTAATATCATGGTGTTCTGAATAGTAAAAACACCATTATGAAACTTTAAAATAAATAAAAGAGAACAAAATTAAAATAACAAAAGGGGGGCATATTTGATAATGACACCCCCCACATAAGTGAAATGTAGGGAACAGACTTTCCCAAAACCCGACAGAACCCGATGGGGAGGAAGAGAAAACGGGAAAGAAGAGAAGGGGGAAGAAGAAGAGGGAAGAGGGAAGAGGAAGGAGAAGAGAGGAGAGAGGAAAGTTAGGGCAAAAGGTGACCTACATGGCAGAGAAGTGCAGGCCTGCCGAAGAAGAAGAAGAAAAAGGGGTTTTGGGGGGTTTCCATGTCTCCGAAAGATGAGAAGCTCACCAGCAATAATTGGGGGCTCGGATTTCAAATTTGAAGTCCCACCTTGCTTGCCTCAAAGTTTAGGGCAAAAGCCCATTGGTTCTGCTAGGAAACCAGGGTTTGGTGGCTAGCCAGAGTTTGTAGACTATTGCCGAAGACGACGGTAGCTCGGATCCTTGATCCGAGCTTGTCATCTTCCACCGCTGGCCTAGGAGAACACGAACCCCATGGTTATGATGAGATCTGGGATGATTTAGGCCATCGATTGAGGGGGAAACTAATGTGCAACGAGATCAGGGAGGGTTCAACTAAAATTAAGGTCGATTCGGCTCATCCAAGGGTGGAGGAAGCTTGGAAACACACTATGATAGTATGATTTGTGGAACCCTATTCCTGATTTGTTGAATTGTGCTAAATTTGTATCATTTTATTTGAAATCTAGGTGTAAATGATAATCCAAGAGTTGAATTGTTAATCCATGTTTGGTAATGGATAGATCTATAGCCGAGAGAAGTTATATTTGACTAAATTTGTGATTTGTTCTAGAAAACAGATTGGATGATCTGGACCATCCAATCTATTACTATTCAAACATTAACTTCTTGATATTTGATCTATGATAAGACACCACAGATGAATCCTACGACCCTAAATTAGCTAGGATGTGACTAGAATGGTTAATTTGGATGGAAACCTATCAAGGAACCTCAGCCATCCAATCTATCATTATTCAAACAGTGACTGGTTGATGTCAAATTGACGATCAGACCCCACAGATGAGTTCTGGTCGTCAATCCAAAGATGGAAATGGTCTAACCGACCAATGTAGACCCTTAAATTAGTTAAATATGACCATGTAATCTGATGGAAAACACAATTTAGATGTTCACATAAAGTTAACTATAGATCTCAACCCTAAACTAAGGACAGACATCCACAAAAGCCGTGATCAACTTACATGAGTCTTGATCGTCCATGTAAAGATCTGATAATGATGATCCAAGCCTTGGATTGCATCAAATTCTTAAAATTATGATCATAATTATATCTAAATATCTCTGTGAATGTGAATGTATTAAGAAAATATTTTTTATGCATTGAATAGATTGAAGCATGCGTGGTCGATCGTGAAGAAGAGTGCGATTAAAGCTAGTGGAATTCGATGAACGCATCACATGAGGTAGGTGAAAATTTAAGATGGCATGTCTAAATAATAAGATGGATGTTCTAAACATGATCTTATTTCTAATTATGGATGTTATGAAACTAAAATGGCATGATTGATATTCGACATGCTTTAAATTGAAATGATGAAAATAATGTTAATTAAAAGAATTACATGTTATAATTGATGCTTATGCCTTGTACATCATATATGTGAATTGTGAAATTATGTTTATGGTACATGGGTACCATGTAAGTAGTGATGATGTATGAGTCTAGGTTTATAGGATACATCCTTGGTGGGTTATCACCAAATAAGTGAGGATGTTATTCTTGTTATTAAATATATGAACAGGCGAATTGGCTACTATTATGATTATTTTACATCTAGGCATGGAGGCTTGGGAGTTTTTTTTTAGACAGGTATAGGCTTGTGGATGCTATGCGAGGAGAGTTATGAGGCTTTGGTCACCCGCTCTGCAAAATTTATTATGTTATCGATACCATGCACTATGTGTTGCTAAAAGTCGAGTGGGGCAATCATGGGAAGGCCGCCACTGTGACAGCCATGATTCCTCCCATGCGGACATGGATATTGTGATTTCCACCAAGGATGGTATAGGTGCATGCATAGGTGTCTTTATATTTAATGCAATATGGTGCTTATATGATGGCATTTTGAGATGCCTTATATGATATGACATGATGATATGCCTTATATTTTTTTTCCAACAATGGCTGGAGGATTGTGGACCCTGTATAATGAGGGGCATGAGGATTATATTGATATACCAGCAAAGGCTAGATAATTATGAACCTCACGTGATGAGGGATATGATTCTGAAACCTAGTATAGTTTGGGTATGTAAGTTAGATGATATTGATTATATTCATAATTTTGTATGTCTTTTAACAATTTCCATATATGTGGACGTATGTTATATGTATATGATTGAGGGCATAGTTTCATATAAGTTTAATTGATTTATCAATGGATTATTAATGATTGTGAAACATCTTAATAAATGATTTATCAATGGATTGTTAATGATTATGAAACATGTAGATATTTAGTTTATAAATGAATTATTGAAATGTGAAACATACAGTAAATCCAATTCAATATAATTGCTATGAAAATGAATATTCTAATTACTATGGAATAATTAATGTATCTTAAGATTTATCATGCTTCTTAAACTCCCCTACCAAGCATAGCTTGCTGAGAAATTGTAAATGTTTTATATTTACAATATCTCAAATATAGATAGACAGGAGAAGATGGACGAAAAAAGAGGAATCTAGCAACCATACTTCTACTCTCAGGTATACATTTTATTAAACCTTTTGTATTGTGTAGTTAGTCATTTGAATTGTGATATTATACAGTTACTATAATGTTATAGGGGCTGTACAAGTGAACCAATAAATGGGTCCTATTTTAAGAAATGAATATCTATCTTTTAGAAAAACTATATATATATATATATGTATAGTGTGAGTATAAAGGTGACATCTGGGTTTTTGGGAAAATGAATTTCAAAGAACATGTTTTCTGATGTTTTTGAATTTCTAAAAATATTAGTGCACCACCTTTCCAAAATAAATGTGAAAATTTTTCATGAAAAACCCGGGGTGTCATAATGGTAGTCCTTAAGTATTTTGTATTATGATGCATGGCATAGTGAGATGCCAATACTACCCTAATGAGGGAGTATTTTCCCAGCAAAAGTCTGGATGATTTATCAACATAGTATATCTGAGTATGATTATTGATGTTTGAGATATTGACTATTTTTCATAGTTTTTGACCGTATATATATATATATACATACGATATAGTGGTGAGTGGTTTGGAATTATAATAGTAGATGTTACATGATAAATTATATGATAGAATGATCATATATGGTATGGTTCTTGGAATTGAATTATGTGATTCATATGGAATATGATGATTATGAATACTGTACTTTTGAATTATACGATTCCATATGTTCATGCATCCCCTACCAAGCATAGCTTGCTGAGACATTGTAGATATTTGAATGTTTATAATATCTCATATATAGAATGAAAAGAATTGAGAGATACAACATGGGAAGACGAAGACCATACTATTGATCAAGACTATGTACTATTGTGGAAAGGATTGGATTGTATTTTGATTTGTATATTTTGGACATAAGATGTAATAAAGAGCTATGTATGTGAACCACTGGATTGATTTTGCAATTTTAATAAAATGAGTTTCTTTGGAAACATATGTTGTATACAAAATTATTTATGTATATGTGAGTGAAATGTGGCATTCGGGTTTTTCTAAAAGAATTTCAAAGAATTTTTTTTTTTCTACTGCTTAAGTTTTCAAAACATTTGCAAAATTGGTCTACCACCATTTGAAAATAAATAACTAAAATTTATTTCAAAAACTGGGGTCACCACAAACCTTCTATTAAATTTACTACATAGGAATCATTAAGGTCTAATGTTGATAGGTGGCATGGAAAACATTAAACTTGCCTTTCATTTTATTAAAGGATAGTTTCATCACATCGTTCATATAATTTATAAATAATGGCATTCAACATTGTCCACAATGGATTCCCAATTATAACTAGGATTTGATGATCAAGGTCGAATGCAAGGTAGGTGTCTAGTACAATGAAGTCAATTGGGTAGTATAATTGGTCCACTTGTATCAAAACATCCTTAACCATGCCACATGGTATCTTTACTGATCTATCTGAAAATTGTAACATGGTCTATCTATGACAACAAGTTAACACTAGCACCTATGCCAAGCAATGCCCTATCTATGATGTGGTCTCCTATAATGCCTAAAATTGTAGGGCTTCATGGGTTCTCTAAACTTAGGTTGGGCATGGTGGTAGATCAAAGGTGAGGAAAGATTTCTCTTTCTTATAAACAAGCCCTTTCAGGAACTTGGTGTAGCTGGGAACATCCTTAATGGTATTGAGAAATTGAATATTGATTTGCACATGCTTGAAAACACCCATTAGCTCATTGAGGAAATGGAGCTTTAGGCACATAGGGTTCCTTCATTATAGGTTTAGTAGGAGATTTCCATCTCATTTCTTTCTCCTATGTTTTGACTATCTCATAGTCCTCTACATTTTTCTTAGGCTGCCCTACCTTGTTGTTCACTTGACAACCACTCCTAAGGGTCATTGTGGACTTGGCTTTCTCATGAGAATTACAGGATTAAGAACTAGGCCCTACCTCAAATCATCTTTTAGGGTTAGGGATGGTCTAACTAGGATACTAGCCCTTCCCTCTATCTTGTAATGTAGCAGATAACTAGCTTATTTGTAGTTCTATGTTGGCAAGGGATTTAGAATGGACATTGTTGGCCCACTTATTTTCCTCACTTTGTTGCATGAGAAACTGTATATTATCCTCAATTGATGGCTTCTATGGTTGTTAAGGTGGTTAAAAACTAGGAGACTATAAGGGAACTAAGATTCTAGGAAAGTTATGTGCAAAGGGGTTCATAGATGGACCTCTTTGGTAGTGGTTCTTCAACCATGACAAGTTAAGATGCCTAATCCATCCTAAATTGTAGATCTTAGAGTAAGGATTGTTGCTAGGTTTGCTATATGCATTCATTACATTTGCCTATTCTAAAGATATTTATTATAAACCTTATTGGGTTGACAACTTGTGGTTAAATAGGCAGAGCTAGAACAAATAACACAAACCTATAGGAGAGGTTTAGCAGATATAGTATTAGCCATAAAGATTTGAAACATGTTTTCAAGTTTATCCACTCTCCCATCATATTTGTCCATTCTCTCAATTATAGAGTCAAGCTTATAGGTTATATTTGTGGACACTCTAAATTGTAAATGCCTTCTTATTAAATAATCCCATTGTAGGGAATTATCAGTTATAATTTAGGAAAAATCCTGAGCCTCTATCACATAGATCAACATGAGGGCTTCTCCACTCATTGCATCTATCATTCGTCTTTTTTGAGGGTTTAATGCCTCATGAAAGTATTCAACTTGCTGCCATTTTTCAAATCAGTGATGGGGCATTCTGTAGTACTTCATTCCACCATTCCTAGCATTTATAATATTGATCATTATCTCTTTGTTAGAGTCAATAATTTCCCTACGAATGGAATTAATCTTATGCAGAGGGAAGAACATGTTCCAAATATTTATAGACAATTTTACCCATGTGTTGATGAACCAACCACCAAAGAATTACACCATGACTTGCCATTATCTTTGAGTGAGAAGGGAAACAACCTCAACTTGATTAAATCATCCGCCATATTTTGGAACCTAATTGTATCACAATATCAAGGAATTCCTTGATATATAGGTATGTGTCCTTTCTCTGAATCTATAACATCCTAGGTTTTCCAAACATTTATTCATTTAAATTTGGAAAGTAGTAGAAATTTTCTTGTTTTTGAAAAATAGGATCATAGTGATAATATATAGAGGTAGATTTGAAATTCATCAACTTCATCCTAGGTGTTACTAAGAAACCTTCACATACAAGTCAAATAATAGTCATCTAACCTAAAGATTGTTAGAGATACATACCACAGGATCTTCCATACAATCACAATTAAAGTCACATCCATTTGATTAATTAAGGACAATCATACTATAATTAAAAATCTGCAATACTTATAATAATCAGGTTTGCACTAAATTTGTCACTTGAGATGATAATCAGTACATATTGAACAAATTCTGACACTATCACCGACTAGGCCACCAATGTACTAACTTCTAGTAAAAGTCTTAGGCTTTCTAAAAGGACATCTAAATGTGCATAAAAAGATATGCAAAATCAAAGAATGGGCGAGTCCATGATCAAATAGTGGGTGAGTATATCAACTTATCTGAAATAAGAAAAGTGCCTTCCACAATAGTGTCAGATGCACAAGCCTAGTTGGTAATAAGGGTGAAGACTCATCCCTGACTCCAGGTGACTGGTCCTAATGAGGTGCCTAGTCTCATCCCTGATCCTGCCAAGGTTGTCCATCTCTTTTGGCCCTGGGATAGTCCCATGCCATGTGGCTCAATTGGCCGCAAGTAAAACACTGTCGAGATGTAAAACATGATTGGCCTGGATGATGATGTCGACATCTTTCACACTCTCCTCAATCACTATCTCTAGCCCTAACCTTTAACAAACTTCTAAGCTTCCCTCAACTCCATAGAGCACACGTTCGGTGCAAACTTGTCCAATCAAGGGAACTTTATCTGATACTGTGCTATAGTTCTCGTACCCTGCACGAGCATCATAAAGTCTAATTCCATCTTCTTCTATAAAATGTAGGAAGTAATTGAATAACCCTTGGTTTAAGTTCAAAGTGGTAGCATTGGTTGGAGGCAATGCAATGCACAAGGAAGTGTTTAGTAGGAGTGGTGCATGGAATTCTTCAATGGTTTTGCTATCAACTTCCACTAGTGGTTCAACCATGATGTTAAGAACTTGGCTTCTCATTCCTATTCTATCGCTAGCTCAGGATGGAAGGCTATAAAATAGTTGAAAGCAAATGCTGAACTAAAGATAGTAGATCCGGTATCTCTTATAGGTGAAAGAAAGGAAGTAGTGCATACATTCAATCTCTAGGTGTAAGGGTACTAGCTCAACATTTTGAGATCGACATCCTTGCGTGTAATAAACTAAAATCCTATACGATGTGACCTAACTATATGCTGAATCTAACTCTATGTGATGTGCAATCAATCCTAGCAAATTGTTAATCCAAGTTGTTTAGATTATCTTTTATTATTACATAGGGTGGTAACTTCTTAGACCTTAATCTAGACAGCTCCTCCTTTTCTCCAGACTTGGCTATTACTTACTAGTTAGGTTCTATTCTAAAGTGGTTAATATAATTCTCATGTCAGGAGGTCTTTACACCTCAACTGATGTCAATGAAAGGCATGGGAAAATCACTTGGATTTTAAGACACGCACTATAACGATGATGCTCAGAAACCACTAAAGTGATAGTAGATTGCCTCCTTATAAAAGGTTCCTATGAGCTCAATACCCTAAGTCACTTGCAACTTGGTTTCAATTAAATATTTCAAGGGTTGGGATCATGACAAGGAATTTGATTGATTTCTGAGGTGGGCAAAGGGTTTGGTGACGAAATCCGGTCCTTATCTTATGAGGGTTCATGTGGGACCTTTACTAGCATTATGATCCATTCCACCATAAAGTGTCAAACATGTAATGCAAAACAAAAGCAAACTAATGCCTACTTACATGTTGCTTAACAAAGGCTCGAACACCTCAACAAATGAGACACTATAGCTAGATAGCCTATGCCTTAGTTATAATTGAGCTTAGTCTAATCTTAGTTAAATTGGTCTTACTAATGCAATAGCCTTAAATAAAATGAAATAATTATCATAAATGCCTTAATCTAAATGAGTTAACCTAGAATTCAAATTCAAATTATACTAAATACAGTTAAACTAAAAAATTAAAAGAAAGTGAATGATATTTGCAGTGGGGTTTTCAAAGAAGATCAAGAGTAGGCCACCATACACCACACTTGCCTTCTATTATTACAACCCATTTAAAATTGATTAACAATGTCTAAAATAGAATGGGCCTCACTACAAGCTTCACTCAAAAGTCCTAATCTAAGAAAGCAAATAAATCCTATCTAATATTATGAAGCCTTGGCCCATAGGATTGTCACCGTTCCTTTTGTTATATTCCCCTCTCACAAAAGCAAACAAGATATGTCAATTTGTGAGGAATAAGAAAAATATGCAAATCTAATGCAAAATAAAAATAAAAATAAAAATCCCAATCTAATGCAATCTTAAACCTAGACTAAAGATAAACAATTGAAACATGATTCACGCACAAATCCATTGCGATTCCTTTGCAACAATACTAAAAACTCGTTGCACATTTCAAATAACTCATGCATGAATCAATTGTAGTATTTTCATGCAAGAGAGTTAGATCCCATGAGGAATCTCACAGAAATGTATTTTTCATAAATCATATTTAACATTTTTATCTTAGCCAATGAAGGAAGATTGATTTCATTTATCTAGGAATGTAAACATGCACAAAATTAGAAACAAAAAGTAATGAAAACTTACTAAATTATGAAAATATAACTCACCTAACTAATCTAGATTAAGAAACGGAACTACATCAATTTAGAATGAATTAAAACTACACAATATGACTCAATGAAACTTAAAAACACAACTTACTAAAAGTAAAAGTTTCCTTAACCTAAAACCTTATGAAATTAACTAAGAAAACTTCCTAAGTCTAAACTAAGATTCAAATAATGAATTAAAAAATTCTACTCTAGAATTAAACAACCAAAAGAAGTTAAGTTCTAACAACAGTCTCAAATATGAATAATGAGCATGACCCATGGATGGTGTGCATGATTCTAGGCTCCAAAAGTGGTCATATTGTATTCCTCTAATGCAATTAATCATGAATCCTAAGTTATGATCTAAACAAATAATTAGCCAAACTAAATGGGTTCCTAAGGATTCAATTAAATGGGATATTTAGAAGGATGGAAACAAGTACTAAAGTTAACGATGAGAAATTCCAAATTTCAATCAATGGAAAACATGAAACAAATCATGCATAAATAAGCGGTTGCATCAACATCTTACATGCAAGATAGGCATTCAAATATCAAGCAATATGATACTAGAAGCAATCATTAATAATAATATTCAAATATTTCCATTAAATCAAGTCCAAACTACATAAAAATTTGGGCACATAATAAAAATATATATACAGCTGAAAAGTGAATTCAATTCAAAATCACAAACCTTGATCTAAACATCCACTTTAATCTAATATAATGCTTATAAATTCAAGTAGGATATCATGCCAAGAGAACCCAAGAAGAAATGTAAGAGAAAATCTAGATGAAAAGTTGAACTTAGCAAGGATAACAAAGCATAAAACTAGATGGATCTAAAGGAGAAAAATATGTGAATCAAAGAGGGAACTCAATGATCTCAGTTTCATCTTCTCTTGCTTTCACTACCAAAAATGAATAATCTTGGGTAACTGATAAATGTCCAAGGAAATCTAAAATATGAAAGCAAAGACTAAAGCAAAAACAAGGAAAACAAGTAAAAGATAGAGCAACAGAAGCAAATGCAAGGATAGTAGGTAACAACATTAACCTAAACTCCTTGAAGGAAAAGCAAGAGAAACAACCTTAATGAAGATAGCTTAAGGCTGGAACAAAGAAGAAAAAACCAGATCCAAGGGAGGGAGGCATGGTGAGTTATTAAATGGACTAAAGTAGAATGTGTTTAAGAGAGAGAAGGGAGATAAGTAGATTGCATTGGACTGCTCTCTCTCCAAAATTCTTCCACATTAAAATCCCTTGGAGTTTCCTTTTTCTTTTTGTCCCTTGCTAATTTATATTAGATCTTATCCAAGTGTAGGCCAAGGAATATGAAATTTTATCAAGATAAGAAGGAAAGAGGTAGGTGGAAAAGGTGATAGGTGGGTGCTATAAGAGAGCGATGAGCTCCTACAAAGTGGGAGTTATGCATGAAATTCCTCTCCTCTTTGAATTCCAAATTAAACACTTAGGGAATGAAGGAAATTGATGGGAAAATAAGGAAATATGGATGGAGAGATGAGGAAAGAGAGAGGACGAAGCAAATTAAAAGGGTGAGGTGGAAAGGTAAGATAAGATGGAATAGAGTGGGAGCTCTTACAAAGTAGGAATGAGGTGTGGAGATCCCTTCCTCCATTGCATTTCATGTGGAACACTTTGTGATTAGGGAAAGAGAGATAAAGAAGAAGAGATATGGAAAGACAAGGTGAACAAAAGGGAATGAGGTGGAGTGAGGTGATTGGGTAGATCTAGGATAGAGCTGGGTAAGGTGGAAGAGTTTTAAAAAGGTGGGAATCTTAGGTTGAAGACATTCCCCCTAATTGAAAATTCATGGTTTCCTTGTAGGATGAGGTGGGGAGAGAGAGGGAAAAGTGGAAAATAAGATGGGCACTTCCTATTCATCCACATGCAGGCTTTCACGTTGATTTTTACTCCAATATCTTCTTATTATCTTTTTAAAAACCCCATGGATATTTGTTTTAGATTCTCCTCCAATCATGGCCTTCCATGTATCTTGACTTAAGTGGCTTTGAGAGCTCATTTAGCTTCACTAGCTTTAGGTGTTCTTCTGGCTTGGCTTGGTTGCTCAACACCTTTGGCTTTGATGGCTCAGCCCCCTTGTGCATGCACCTACTTTAACCACCTTTAACTTCTTGAATTACTTCCTTTGCTTGCCCTAATGTAATCTTAAACATTGATCTCACATTTGAATTGTTGAGATTTAGACCTTGGCTTTCTTAGGTTTCCTAGTTTAATTGGGAAACCTCATGAATGGCTTCAATTTCCATCTTGGTAGTGTGATGACCAAGTTTCTTGTAAAATATTTTAAAAATATTTTTGCAAACACAGGGCCCTTAGTAGTAAAAAAATTTCACAAACAATGAGCGGAAAATCTTTTCTTTTAAATCAATTTGTAACACAACCCACGTCTCACCACAACATACATAATACACAGATTTTTGTATCAAAATAAATTTTTATTGAGTATCAGGAATCATCCAGTAGTTCACTTTACATAGCCCTTGTATTACAATTACAATCCATTGTCCAAATACAAAGTACATAATCTGGTTTCACAACCTTCGAAGAAGATACCCTGATCAGTCTGGTAGCATCTAGGCTCTTCAAGTTATACGTCCTCAAGTCTCCTTCCCTGTATTTGAGATATTGTAAACATTCAAACATTTACAATATCTCAAAAAGCTATGCTTGGTAGGGGATTCAAGAATATAATACTTCATTAATACAAGAATATGATATCTCATTCATCATTCTATCATGTTTACCCATTCATGGACCATCTCATCATAGAGTACATACATTATTTATATAGTATAGGGTAAACCCATTAAAATAGTGAAAATACTCAAAATTTGTTCCTTCCCCTAGCTATACTCCCACTTAAGAGATCAATATTCAGCCAAATCTCATATGGGGATTTTCTCTCTAGGAACTCATGTATTGCATCATACTTGGCATCTCATTATGCCATGGCATTTCATTATGCCTATCATATGTGCATCATAATGCAAAATCATCATGGACTACTATGCCGCAGTCTAAATCCGTACAACGTACTCAGATAATTGCATAATAATCCACTGATACCAACTATGGAAATAACAAAATCCATGTCCGCATGGGCAAGGACCATGGCTGTCATAGTGGCAGCCTTCCCATAATTGCCCCACGCAACTTTTAGCCTCTCTTTGGGCATGGTATCCATCATATCACACATTTTAGGAAGTGGGTGGCCAAACCCTCATAACTTCCTTAGCATAGCATCCCCAAGCCTAGGCCTGTGTAAAACAAAATAACAAGTCACCACGCTTGTATGTAAAATACATTGTACATATCAGACGATGTGTCTGTTTAATTAAGGCTAGAATATTTTCTATGCCCTATTCTTAGGGTTTCCTTAGTCCACACATCTCACTAATATCTGATTATTTGATTGGATCAGTCTGATGGATCATGGGGTTGGATCATTTGCTTGGATAATTATTGTTCTAAGGTACCACGGGTATACTTATATCATGAAAATCTATAATTCTAGACAGAAGATCATGTATATATATATACACATGAATCTTTAATACATTCTTGTACACCCACCTACTTCAAAATGGTATCACTCCATATTGTCCATCATGTTCTTGATTCATGCATCTGTCAAACCATACGTATAAAGTTATTCCTTTATATAAGTATTCTTTCTACATGTATTTGGGTTATCCTATGAAGGATGCCCTAATTTTCCTTGAATCGTATATGATCAAGGTTTCAAACCTTCTAAGCTAACAAATCTATACTATGCTCTACATTGTATTTCTTTTCTTTTATTGTTTTTGATCATTCAAGATCTCTCTTGGATCTTGCCAGATCATCCTTATCTTACTTACAAATTTTATTAAGGTTAGATAATTTGCTAACCTTTTATGCTCTTATTATTATTATTATTATTATTATTATTATTATTATTATTATTATTTCTCAACCAATTAGTGTTTTACTAGATTGAAGGTAACTTATTCATTCTTAATTCTAGATAGCTCCTCTTATTTCCAATCGACCAAGGTTTACTAGTTACATGCCATTCCCAACGTGATTAATTCAATCCTCATGTAAGGAGGTGTTTAGACCTCACAAACATCAACAGAAGCTGGAGGAACAGTGAGGCTCAATAGAAACCCCCTTAACCACAATGAATAGCATGAAAAGGAATAGCCTTACCTCAACTTTTAATAAGGTCCTATGAGCTCATAACCCTAAGTTTTATTTCTACTTGATTTTAATTAATTCCATGAACATATACTATGCCATTCATGGATGTTTATTATGCTCTTATTTTGGGCCAAAGAAATGAAAAATCCACCCCTTATATTATCCTACTAACTATATCCCTTACTATGATTATTTCTCATGATGTACATGTGTATTTTGTGAAGTCCAACTATGTTTCATTAATTATCCCTTTTAAGGTATTTTTCATAACTCTACTAATGTAAAGGAAATTAAAAGAAATTACACTAATAAGGAATTTAAACACAATCATGCTGGAATTGAAAATTTGATATGAATTAAATTTGCTAATAAAACAATTAACTAGAATATTAACAATATTTTTATCTAAGAAATTAAAGAAAATTATACTGAAATTGGAAACTTGACATGGATCATAATTAAATCAAATCTACTATTAAAGACCATTAACTAAGCATATGATCAATTTATCTTTACGATCCAACCATCTAACTTGTCCATCTTTTAGAACTAGGGTTAGTATTCCATTAAGAGTACAACTCTTAATATTTCATGTTTTTGATTGATCCAACATCTCTAATAGCATTATATTAGCCTTAGATCATCACTTTTATATGTCCATCTAGTCTGATCATTCTTGATCTACCAGATCAAGAGGATCCATTGGGATTTTCCATGATCATTTTTACTTTCAATGGTCTAAACTTTAATTTAGTTCATGTCAGTCTAATCCAACCATCCCCATGATGATTTATCATCATTATATCCTTAATGGCTCCAAACCATCACTTATGATCACCCCAAATCTACTTGATCAAGGGTATTAGTAGGTGTATTTTAAATAACAAGAATTTTTAATGATTGAAATATTATTTTTATGGGTTCAGTAGGTTCCCCTCATCAAGATTTATTCATAGAATCTTCCTGATAAAAAATCAGACTTAAAATGAGTGAGGTTTTTCATTTTTAAGTATTCATCCGTTTTCAATGGCTGATCTTAATCTGTAATATTTTGATCAGTTTAATTGATTTAGAGGCTTGAAAATTCTACTATGATCATTGATCTGAATGTGTGAACATGTCCTGGATCCATCCATCCATCGGATCAGATTTCTATTTTAACATCAATTTGATCATGATCCACTACTGTTGGAACTAACATTAAAATTTATTTCATATAAATAAAATTAGAAACCTCAATATCATTATTTCATTATATTCTACACAATACAAGGAATCTATATCTTCTTTCTAATCTAGATTTGGATTTAAATTGAATTTAGAATTGAATTTTCAAGTTTCCATCAATTTCAATAGTCTAGATTGATTTTGGACTATCAGATCTTATTTCTTAAAATTAAGGTTCTAGATGAAAAATAAAACTTATAGTGATCATGGTTCTTAAGGTTTTTAGTCCTTCTAAATCCATTGGGTAGCTCAAATTCTCCATCTGAGGTGTCCTTGATGGTGCTCTAGGCCTGCATCACCAGTATTAGTTTTTCTAGAATTTTGGCTAGAAAACTAGTTCGGTGACCCGATTTTAGGGAAAATATATTGAAATGAAAATCAAGAGATTGAAAACCTCCCTAGAAGTGTCTAGAAGTGAAGATCTTTCTAAAATTAAGAAAATCCTCACCGAAAAGTGAACTATGTTGGAGACAACATAATTTGTGATCTTCTAATGAAATCATTGGTGGATCTTGCAATTAGTATAGGGAGTTTGTAGATAAGCTTGTTACAAATTGATCTGATAGTTTAGATTTCAGGTTTAAGGGTTAGATCATTGGATTTCTATAGGTTTTCCACTTAGGGGTAAAATTGGAAATAAAAAAGAAAGAGAGGAAAAGGGGGAGAAAGCAGGGAAGGCGAGGGAATTTGGAGCTGGAATCAAAGGAGTTGGTGAATTTTGTGGTTAATTTTATGAATATTTTTGGGAATTTTTCTGAGGTATTTATAGACATTTTCTAAAATTTTTAATCATTTTGCCCTAATAATTATGTTTTTCTCTTTTGAATTTTATATTAAAAAGAATTACCCCACTTCCACCTTTGTCTCCATTAGCAGCTGGAAGTGGTTTGACCAATTATTGATGTTTCCATACCATTGTCCCACATTTGTGGGCCCCACATTAATGTGAAATGATTGTTTTGCCTTTTTGTTGAAAAATGTAGAAAAATACAAAATTTTCATATGGACTTGGATTTTGATGTACTTAGTTTTATTTTAATCTATTTTTCGATTATGTTTTAGGTTATACAAGTCTTATACCTTGATTGTGACATGGAATTACATTTTTGCCCTTTTTAGGTTAAAAATTGAGAAAAATATAGATTTTTCTCTCGAACTCAGAATTGGACAAACTTATAGTCTTTTCAAGCCAATTTTCCACATCCATATCAAATATCTAGGTTTCCAATCTTCATTCCACTTCTATGAGAAGTTCATTTTTAATAACCCCAATATTCTAGCCTAATTTTTCTTTGAATTTTTAATTTCATTATTTATTCAATCTCCTTACAAAAATTGGGAGTGTTACAAGTAGATCACGATAGTTGGATTACCTTCCCATTACTTACTAAAGATAAGAAATCCTATATAAATCCTAAAAAGTATGATTATAAACATAATTTCTCCAAATTAACCTCCAAGTTATAAAATATCAACTTTAAAGTCATTAGGTCAAAAAATTCATGTGTTATAGTTTTTGGTCAAAAACCCTAATTTAGCAATGTAAGTTATAACACATGGACACCTAATTGTGTGATTTTTATACAAATTTGGATACTTATCACTTGCCATAAGACGATCTTGAACCTTGATTGAGGTTTTAAATTTAGGTCTTTGGTCCTCTTTTGACATTGACCTTCAATTCTCATCTTTAGCAATTTCAACAATTGGATCATCTTCTCAAAACCAACAAAAGGGTCAAAACCCTAATTAAATTATGATTATTCATATAATTACTTTGGATAAGCCTATGAACTTACAAAATATCGAACTTTTGAGTCATTAGCTCAGAAATGCATGTGTTATGAATTTATAGAAAAAAAATCCTAGAAATAACACTATAATTTATAACACATGAGATACTAATGTGGGTAATTTTTATACAAAATTGAATACATAACACACCCCCCGCTAGTATTTTTCTAGTCCTAAGCAAAACATGTTAAAAATCATGAAAATAAAAGTGGTTGTAGTTTTTATAGGTACTCATGATTACATTTAGCATGTGCAATAAGCCCTTAAACCCCTAGGTTACCCCTTGAAAATGAGTTAAGCATTGTGACTATTTTTAATGAATGTACCCATAAAATTCAATAAGGCTAAGTCCTTTATTTTATCTCAGAGAATTAGAGCCCCCTTCCCTCATTTCTCTTAGTGACATAGTTGCTACCTTGGCCATATTCTTAGCCCACTTGTAAGATTATAATAGAATGACCTACTAAGAGATAAGGCCATAAGGCTATAAATCTATGAAATAGGGTGAAACCATTCCTTCAAGTCAAAGAAATTGTTGATACTATAAATTTCATGATTAACATTATAACAAAAATAATTATGAATATCACGCATAAGGCACTACGTGCATCCTAACCCTATGAACTATAGAAAAGATCATGGTCTTCTAAGTTATAAGAATGGAATTTTTGTAGTGATGTACATCATCAATGTAAAAGACTAGATTGTCAAGTCGAAAATACCTAATAACCTAGTGACATGACAAGTAAGGGAACTCAAAATAAGAAATGCTGAACTCCTACCACATCATCCATGATAACGACTAGCGTAAGAAATGTATAATATGGACTAAAGTAATTACACCACTATCCAAGAAAACTTCACTAAAGTGCAAATTTCCTTAACCCTAGAGATGGAGATAGAAATTTCTTGATCACTTAAAACAAATATTCAACCCATAAATTTCATAAAAATGGTTGCATCAACTAACCAAGGATGTAGTAAATGTACCCACAGGGTTCTCAGGGCATCAAACCTTATCAGACACAAAATAAACAACTAATCTCCAAATTGGATGCTAATGTATGTCACATCTTCACATGATAAATTGGCTTTCTTTATGTTTTTGGACATATGGATATATGAATTTTTCAAAAGGTCTCAAGTGAGGCTTCCAACAGTGCCCATGAACCTGGAGACATTATATTTAATTGACACTTAGGCAAGAGCTACATGAGTGACAGTGAGCCTTAAGTTTATAGTTTCTATTGAGGCTTTTAACAGACACTATTATAGTTTTTGTAAGTCTCGGATCACTATTCGGAGAGTGCAATATATGGGTGTACAGTAAGTCCTAAAGACCCTATGTCCGGAGGTGCAATTGGCCATTGTCCTTTGAGATGATATTGATGCTAGCCATGAGATGGAGATGACAGTCAATAGGAGTAGTTTCTCATGGAGAAGTACTTTAAGTGGTAGTTGGGCAGCCCTTATGAGGTCTAGTGAGTCATGGCTATGTGGTATCCATGAGCCCATGTAGAGACCATGATAGTCGCCAGCTGGTGATGGAAGGGTCCTATGAGCATAGGTGTTTCAGTCGTTATGACATGTTAGGCATGCAAGTCATTTTGCGAGAGTCTAAACCATAACTGTTCAAGATGGCAGGACTATATGCCATCATGGTTTACAGAGATTAATTTTCCACGATGATGTGGGTTTTGATTTTGCATTATGGACTAAGGGCTGTGCCCCTTAGCTTTCACTTTTTGCTATTATCGAGCATATTGGATCCATTGGCTTATCAGTTTCTCTTAGGATATGACACATGACTTTGAATTTCCAAATTTTCTTGTGGATTCTCACCTCACGTGTTGTGCCTTCTTATTTCATATGATCTTCAATAAAATTTCAAAATAAGTTCTAAGTCTTGCCCATCTAGCACCTATGTATTGCATATTTCCTTATAAATACCTATTTATGTATCCATATATGCATAGTATTGGTTGCCCTATTTTCAATGGGCTAGTTTTATATTAGTTCTTCTTCTTATCATGAGCTATCATTTTTCTAACCCCCTACAACATTTCAGGTCGCATTCCTGGTTGTTCAAACACAAGGGTTACTAAGAAGTTGAAAATATTTGGATTTGTTTAGATGTAAGATCAAATATTTCATTTTTTCTTATGGGATTTTATTGCATATATTCCTTGCAAAGGGATCCATTATATGTATGTGTGTGTGTGTGTGTGTGTGTGTGTGTGTCTATATATATATATGACTTGATTTTTTTGACACGTGGGATGAATGAAGAACTTTAATTATAAATTGTTTTAAATCATCTCAATGGTATGTGTGATTCTATTTGTGGGTAGTATGTAATTCCTATGGCATGTATCTTCGACTACCTTTTTGTTAAAAAATTAATATTTCATATATACAAGGAGCTTTAAAAGTAAATATTGATATGAAGATGGATATATTTCACAAACTTACTTATATAGTATCACTCTAATCATTTTTCAAAAAACTAGGAAATTTTCACTGCTTTCTAAATTAAAAATTGATAAATATTTCAAAAAATAGAGATCCAACATGAATCACACATAATATAGTGGGGCACCTTGGATCTTTGTAATTTTGTGCGATGTTGTGTTGCAAGATTGAGCTAGGTTGCTCGCAATATAGGCTTTCTTCTTCAACTATTGTTTTCTTTTTTGTGTGCATAGCTTTTCTAGAAATTTGGCATACGAAAGGGTGTCTTTGATTGAATTAGGTAATGGAATATGATATTCACCTATTTAAACACATCCAACAAATTATCAAATTTATTTTTCTTCTTATTCATTTTTAATTGATGAGGAAATGGAACCTTTCTACTATAATCCAGCTCAAGATTAGGGTGAAGAGAAGTAGGAGGTAGTTGTTTCTTATCTTTTCCTTTCCTATTCTTTACAAGGCTCACATTGTCCTCAACTTTGTTATTTTCCCTAGTTAGCCCCACCAAGGTGTAAACACAAGGCTAGAGTTATAGAGAGATGCATTAGAATATGAAGGATTTAAAACTAGCCGAACTAAGATAGGGTATATGAAATGCAGGTTGGACAACAAATGCCTTAGTGACTTGTGTGGCACCCAATTGAGGCTTGTTGCTTGGATATCCAAACTAGATGGTAGCATGATCAAAGCTAAAATTGCGTGATTGTTTAAGTGGGGTACCATGACATGGAAACATTCGAAAAAACCATCCATGCTTTCCTATCGATGTTTGCTTTGGTGAGAGGTATGGGTTGCCAAGGTTAGGGGGACTCAAGGAATTATGTATGTGAATTTTTTTGAGTAAGGAGTGTAGCAGGAGTAGACCACTAGTAAAGGTTGATAACCAAGAAGTCCCCCTAAAAGAATTCTTTTAATAGATGGGATCAATCAAGTGGGTTAGAGCACATGAAAATGTGCCTCCAAAGTTTTTTGTGATTTGAAGGGGCTACTCAAACTAAAGGAAAATTCTATGGGATAGTTATAAGCATAGCCATGCTCTATGAATCAATGTGTTAGATAGTTAAGGAATAACATATAGGATGGATGTAACCGAAATGTGCATTTAGAGATAGATGAGTGGTAAGATAAGAAAGCATAGAATTATAAATGAAAAGATTAGAAGAAACTTAGTAGTAAAACCAATAGGTAACAAGATGAGGGAGATTAGACTTGGACAACCATGCTCTATGAATCAATGTGTTAGATAGTTAAGGAATAACTAAACATAGGATGGGTGTAATTGAAATGTGCATGTAGAGATGGATGAGTGGTAAGATAAGAGAGCATAGAATTATAAATGAAAAGATTAGAAGAAACTTAGTAGTAAAACCAATAGGTAAATGATGAGGGAAATTGGACTTGGATGGTTTGCATTGTTCGTTTAACATCAATGTGGTATCTTCTGTACTCTGCATAAATAAACTCAAGGCCTCTTCTAAAGATTATTTCCTCTATTTTAGAGGAAACAATTGTTGTGGTACGAGCTACTATGTAACTAAGGCTCTAGGAACAAGTTGAGTAGGAGAGATCTCAAATGGTACTCCCATATTATTATTCCGAGACAAGGAAAAATTGGAATGCCTAGTCTATCTAGGATTGTATGTCTTGGGATATGGATTATTGGTGCTAGGATTTTTAATTGCATTTACTTGGTCAAAATTTCTTTTAGGAAATACAGAGCTAGAGGGGCATGAAACAATAGGGTGTGTTGTACTAGAACAAATTGAACAAATATCAGGTGGAGGTTGGATAATGGATTCTCTAGCCAACACAACTTCTCCTAATTTTGTAGGAAGACTACAATCTTATCCATCCCATCTATCAACATGTCTATTTTGTTATAGAGTTCAATAGTGGCCATTATCTCATAGATACTGCTTTTCCTTTTATGTTGTGGAAATATTTCTGTTTGAGTAGAATTTCAAAGAAATTTCATGCCTCCACATCACTCTTGGTCTTGAATGGCCCACCACCAGTGGCATTAATTATGCATCATTTCTTTAGGGTCAGACCTTTATGGAAATATTCTATTTCTTTTCATTTCTTAAATTGGTGGTGCAAACATTTGAACAATAGGTCATTCACCTTTCCCAACATTCAATAAAATGCTCACCCTCTTTTTATTGAAAATTTATAATTTCAATATGGAGGGTGTTGGTTGTATGGATTGGAAAGAATTTGTTGGGGAACTTTTTGGCTAATTGCTCCCTAGTAGTGATGGACTCTACTTTGAATGAATTTAGTCATGCCTTCACTTTATCGTTTTAGGAGAAGGGGAATAGCAGCAACCTAATAAAGTCATAAAAAAGTTTCAATATTCAAATGTATAGAATATATCAAGGAATTTCTTGACATGATGGTAGGGACTCTCCCTACGTAGACCACATAGTTTGCAGAAGTTAGATGATACCCAATTTTAACAAAAAATGTTTAGCATTAGTTGTTGGTACACATGATGGGGAGTTAAAATGTAACGGCATTGGATAAGCTTTTAAAGGCTAATTCTACTGCTTCATTAGCCATTGTTTTTGCAAGGGTTTCTATATCTACTTGATTCCCAAGTCCTTGCCTAAGTTGACCCAACTTTGTATACTACGAAAACAAGTAATTGAATACAACAAAAGAGTAACCTTTTTAATACTTAGTCGATAGAAACCTAAACTAGATAATGCGACCTATATGCTTACTAATGCAAACAAACAAAGGCAACCAATAAATAATAACCCTATGGCAAAAAAGCTAAAAGGTTTATTTTTCTTTATTTTCATTGTGAGAGTAGCTTTTAGGTTGCATATAACATAGATAACTCCTCTGTTTCAGACTTGTCCTATCTCTTATCACTTAGATCCTCCCCTGATCAACCACATTAAACCCTGTTAGTCATTCGTAGGTGATTTGAGTATTAGAATGTGTTGGCAAAGCTAGTTGTTTAAATAACAATTTAGTTGATCAGGTAAGGGCCACTAGAGTGGCAATAATTTACCTCTTTCTAAGAGGGCCATATGAGCTCGTTAGGTGCTATGGTCTCGCCTAGATTGATTTTAATTTAATTTTTGAGGCTAAGGTTTGTGCAGTATGAGATGTTTAACCTATGTGGGCTAAGAGACGATGATCAAATTGGCTGTTAATCTCGTAGCGACAAGTGCCCTTACTAATTCATTTAAGCATTCACATGCACTTTCATCAACATATATTCACCTTAATGCATGTAAAGATGCCCTAATATGTAAGGAAACCATGTAATGCAAATTGTAGAATGCAACAAGTAAGGAAATGCTTTTTTTAACTAATACCCACAATGCAAATATATTAATGCAACCTAATCAAGGAAATTGAAATAAATATGGATAGGGCACTCTGAGGTCCTTGAATTTGTCTTCTCGTACATGGGTGGAACCATGTACATACCACCTCCTCTTCCAGGTTAGGATGGTCCACTCTTGACCTATATTTTTTAGCCCTGTGTTTAAATTTAAATGAATTGTGGTGTATAAAAGAACTTACAAGCATGTCCTCACTACAATCCACCCAAATATAAAGCTCTCGAAACTATCCTAATGTCTTCCTCCAAATATTTATTCTTCTCCAAATCCTTGCACAAATAAAAAGAAAAGTTTCAAATTATTTAGGAATAAGGAAAGTATGCAAATTGACTATATACAAGCCTAATCTATGACTAGTGATAAAGTAAAGAAACCTATATTCTAAATAAACTTCATTGCAAGTCCCCAGCAATGGTGACAAAAACTAGATGTGTCTTAATAATTATCACACATGTAAAGCTATATAGGAGTGTAGAATTAGCAAATACCTATCTATCCCATGAGGACTATGATTGTTGTTACTTTTAAGTTAAACTTGCAAGCACACAAATTATTTGCAATGTTGTACGCTAGTAAGGTTGATCCCACAAGGAGTTGAACTAATGTGATGCTAGTGGTTCCTACTTTAAACTATCTAACCTAACCAAAATTCAAGTGAGTTTTTATTTAAACTAAGAATGAAAATTAACACATGAAATTGGAAACTAAGCAAAAACAAGAAACATGCTAAATTGAAAATTTTCCTAAAACATGAACTTTCTCAAATTAAAATTTTCCAAATTAAAAACTTTCCTTAAATGCATTTTATCAACATTCCTATATTAACTTTCCTAGAAATGAAATTAATAACTAATTTAAGGAAAATATGCTTTAACAAACTATTTTCCTAATTAAGCAAACTAAACAAAGTAAGCAACCAAAAAATCAACTATTTTAAGAAGCGTGACATAATTAATTACTTTCCAAACTAACTAAGATGCAAAGTAATGGAATCTAACAATAACTAAACAAGAGAAATAAAGGAAAAGTTACCATTGACAAACAATGAAACAAAAACTACCCAGTCATCATGCATGTAACCATGGAATGGTATGCATGATTATTTGGAGAGAAGTGGATTTAGTCAAGTACTTTGGAAACATAAGCATGCAAGCTTATTCTAACATCAACTAAGCTATCTAACAATCTAGTTGGGCTCTTGAAGAATCAAGTGAACATGATTGTATGGTGCTGGAAATTAACATACACCATTCATGCAAATAAATTCTAGAAGGTAATTAAAACATTGAATGAATAGAACATGTAAAACATGGAATGAATCACTTCTAATTCAATAAAACATTAAACATTAAAGATAATTGATTCCTGGAAATAAACATGAATTGAAAATTCCAACTAACTTCATTGAACCAAATCAAAAGTTCATCAACATAATACTCCATACATGTAATCCAAATTTGAAATTTAAATTCTATTACAATGATGTTCACTTAATCTTAATAACTCCTTAATTACAAAACAATTTCTTCTTCAATTGTTCAAACATTTGCACATGAACAAGTATGCTTGAAATCAAGGGAAAATCCTATGACAAACTAAAGCAACTACCAATGAACTTAAAAAAATAAATCTAGAAATCAAAAGGGCTGAAAGGGAACAAAGATGAAATGCAAGATAAAAGGAAAAACTAGATTCAATATGACTTACCTTTGTTGTCACTCTAAGGGAAAACCATCCTTGAATCTTCGTTTAAAAGCAAGGAAAGATAAAGGAAAACTATGATGAAAAGAAGTAAATTCCAGCAAAGAGAACAAAGAAACTAACCAACCTTCAAAGATAAATCGAAAATCACAAAAATCCTAGGTTGAGCACTTGAGGAAGAAGCATACACCTTGGAAGGAAGAGGCAGCACTCAAAGGGTTCAAAAGACACAAACAAAAGAAATCAAAGATAGCTATAGGAAGAGGGCGTCATCCTCTAAGTGGAGGAGGTGTATTTTTCCTAAGTTGGAAAAGTCCCCTTTCCCTCAGATGCTAGTGGGTTTTTATGCTTATTATCCTAATTTTTCTAGGTTTCTTAATTCTAAGGTATGGTGGGGATTAAAGTGTTTCAAATTGAATAGCTAGGTAGGGAGAAAAGGTAGGATATCAAATAGAAAGATGAGTGGAATGAGGTGAATGCCTTAAGGAAGGGAGTAGGTGGGAGACGTCACCTTTTTAGGAAGGGGCATCTCACCCCTTCCAAAATCATTGATGTAACACCCCTAACTTTTTTAAGGAGATTGAATAAATATTGAAATTGAAAATTTAAAGGAAATCAGGATGAAATGTTAGGGTTATTAAAAATGCACTTCTCACAAAAGTACAATCAAAGGATAAGACATGTATAATTGAAAACATACTCAACGAACTCTTCAGAATGACTGTAAGCATGACAAATTCTAAAATAGGTTGAAAAATCATTAATTTTCTATATTTTTATGAACAAAAATGAAATATGGTAATTTTACTTATAACCCAAACCTATGACATAAAAATTAGGAATGTACTTAGAAATACAAATCTAACACCACTAAGTACGCTCAATTCCAAGTTCATGGGAATAAACACTATTTTTGTCTATTTTTAAAATTAAAAGGGCAAAATGTCTTTTCACAAAGGAATCCAATGGGCAGAAAATGTGCAATCATCAGTCAAACCACTACCACCTGCTAGTGGAGAAGGAGGTGGTAGTGAGAATCCAAGGACCATTTAATAATAAAAAGAATTTAATATGATAATTACATATAATCATGAAAAAAATCCCAAAATGCCTATAAATACTTCAGAAAAAAATTCCCAAAAATGTTCAAAAAATTCATCACAAAATTCCCTAGCTTCCCCAAAAAATTTAGCCCAAAACTCCTCCCCCTTCTCTCTCTTTTCTTCCTCCTTTTCCCCTCTTTTATTTTTTCTATTAGAGCGTCCACAGATGCACTTGGGGGAATACTCCCCCTGAACCACCATGCACGTTTGTAAACGTGTCGTCCCTGATGAGCACAGTTTTCACCTTGCTATGGTTTTTCAATTAAACGTTCTTCCTAGACTATTGAAACCTTAATCCACTCTGTCAAAAAGGTTCAGCGCATCCAAATACACAAAAGCACTATACTTTTTCAATGATCAGCGGAGTATTCAATGGCCAAATCATCAAAAAATAGTAGCTCCTGTGACTTATAATTAGGTGGGGATTTTCTTATCTTCTGGCCAAGTTTCTAGACTCTGAACACTCCAGGTAGGTGTATCTTCCTCCCCACTTTCCATTCTGGCATTTAGGTTGGGTTTTTCGGCATCAAGGGGATCTCCCTGGCAACAAGGTTGAGATCCACCATCTTGGATGGCTCAAATGAAATCTCTGAACCGTTGGATGGATTCTTGAGGCTCAAAAACACCAGGAGATGAAATATGGGTGGTTGATGGTCAAAGATGGAGGAGATTCGACCAAGGGTGATCCGACGATCCAAATCTAGACCGTCTTGCCCATAACCAATCACCTCCATGGACCACCTCCAATAGGCGATAATGGGCAGGGCGCTAGTTGTCCCTGCACTTGTAAGCCTAGATTTGATCTGGGCCATTCAAATTTTGAACTAGAATCTTGTTTTTACAATTAAGACCTCAATGTAGCTCTGAATTTAGATTTAAAACTTTCTGTATGATCCTTGTCACTTTTGTAAGTTATTGAACTCATGAAATGTATGTTTCAAATAGTATTTATTTGTGATTATAATAAAAACCTATAGTAAGAACCTTGGATCATCATCAAGATGATCCCAAAATGAAAATCTGAACCGATGGATGGGTTTAGAGCATCCCAAAACCTTAAGGATTATGATCATAGTCAAAGTTCTAGGTTTCCAGATCAATTAAATAAACAAAAATAGTATATTAGTGAAGTAGTATATTTTTGTATCCCCTACCAAGCATAGCTTGCTAAGATATTGTAAATCTTTGAATGTTTACAATATCTCAGAAAAAGAGAAGGAGAATTAGGAGCTCAAGACGGTAGAAGACTTGAAGAAAATAATCAATTAGTGTATGTCCCTTGAAGACATGTACTTTTATTTAAGAGCATTGTATTGAGAGATTTTAATGTAAGGTGAGGTTTGAATTTTGAATTATGTAATTTGGACAATGGTTTGTAATTATAATAGAAGGGCTACGTAAGAGTGAACTACTAGATGATTCCCAGTATTCAATACAAATTTATTTTATACAAAATGTCTGTCTATTATGTACCTTGTTTGCAAAAAATTTTTACAATTAAGGGCCCTACCTTTAAAAAATGTATTACAAAATGTGCTACAAAAACCCAGGTTGTCACAGTTGGTATTAGAGCCATTCATTCAGTCACTCATAGCCCCAATATGTCCAACGGAATAATTCAAATTAGGATATATTAGAAATGGGTTAAGTAGAATACTTATATAGAAATCTAGGTTTTGAGTAGATGCCACCTAAAAGGGGAACAAGGCGACCGACTCAAAGGGAACCTAAGAATGTTATGAAAGGATCATTTGGGAATAATCTAGAGGAGGTGATGACTAGGGTATTGAGGAATCTTCTTCCTCAGCTATAATGGCAAGGGTGATGCAGAGAAAGCTAAAGAATGGATATATGAAGTAGAGAAGACCTTCAATGTATTGAGAACTACAGAGAATCTAAAGGTCAAGTTGGGCACGTATATATTGAAGCAAGAAGTGGCTTTTTGGGGGAGATCAGCATAATGAAAATTATTTCCCAATCCATATGCAAGCCTGAAAGGAGAAGTTCTTAGATCTATGACAAGGAAACCTTTCAGTTGTTGATTATGAAAATAAGTTCATTCAACTAAAGAGGTTTGCAAGCCATATATGTGTCATTGAAAGGCATATAGTGGATCGTTTTATGGAAGGGTTACACCTAGGTCTAAGAACGAAGGTGTTGGGAACCAAACCTACAACTATGACCGAGTGTGTCGAGATGGCTTATAATTTTGAAGAAGACTATAAGAGAAACCAATTCACCAAACTTGGAGGAGGGAGCAACTATCATCAAAAATCCTTTAAGAAGGGCAAGAGACCACCAAACAACTTTAGGCCCTCTAGTCATCAGGGGAATTAAGCTAAATGAAGACCATGCCCCAAATGCAGAGTATATCATCCAGGCAATGTGTGTCCCAATCTGGCCACAACCACCGCAACCTCTTATCAAATGTTACAAATGTGACAAGTTAGGGAATTTCTCTAATAACTACAACAAAAAACCTAAGAATGTACCACATCATCAAGGAGGGATGTTTGCCATTACTAATGGAGAGGCTGGTACATCTATTGCAGTAATTGAAGGTACATTGCTAGTATCTAATCACCATGCCAATTGTTTGATTCTAGATCAACCCATTCTTTCATATCATGTGTATTTGCATCTAATATACAATTAATAATGGAGAAATTGGGATTCTATTTGGATGTGATGACACTAGTGCGAAAAATAGTTAGATTATAGGAATATCTATAAGATGTACCTGTTGAAGTACAGGAAAGAAGAATAGGTATAGGCCTCATTTTATTAAACAGGGTATATTTTGACATAATACTGGGTATGGATTGGCTAGCAAAATATGGGGTAATTATGGACTACCATAAAAAAAAATCACATTTAACATACCAGGAGAAGAAATGCTAGTATTGCATGGAAAACCAAATGGCTCGAACAAATCCATCATATCAGCTATGAAGGCTACAAAATATATGTCCAAGGGATGTCAGGCATTTTTAACAACTGTAGTTGCTTTGAATGTTGAACAGCCTAGGATAGAAGAAATCGACACAGTTAAGGAATTCCAAGATGTGTTTCCTGAAGAACTTCCACGTTTACCACCCCATAGGGAAATTGAGTTTACCATTGAAATAATTCCTGGTACAACTCCAATTTCTAAAACACCATATAGGATGGCCCCAGCTGAGTTAACGGAATTGAAGAATCAATTGCAAGAATTGTTGGACAAAGTGTTTATCCGACCATGTAGTCACCATGGGGAGCATCAGTGATATTTGTGAAAAAGAAAGATGGGCCTATGAGGTTATGTATCGATTATCAGATGTTGAGCAATGTGAGAATAAAAAATATATACCCTCTACCCCACATTGATGATCTCTTTGATCAACTCCAATCTACTAAGGTCTTTTTCGAAATTGACCTTAGATCAGGATATCATCAATTGCGTATCAAAGGTGAAGATATACCCAAAACTACATTCAGAACCTAGTATAGACATTATGAATTTTTGGTGATGTCTTTTGGATTGACCACATTCAGATCCTACTGTATTTATGGACTTGATGAATAGAATTTTCAAGGATTTTTTGGATAAATTTGTAATCATATTCATTGACGATATATTGATTTATTCTACCAGTATATAGGAACAGTAGGAACATTTAGGAATTGTATTAAACACACTTAGAAGTGGAGTAGAGGTGGAGTACTATTTGGAAAATTTAATAATTGTGAATTTTAGTTAGAAAAAGTCAACTTTCTAGGGCATGTAATTTCCCAGAATGGAGTAGAGGTGGACCCAACCAAGGTGGAAGCAGTAATGAATTGGGAACAGCTAAAGACAATAAATGAAATACAAAGTTTTCTGAGGTTAGCTGGATATTATCATAGATTTATCCAAGAATTTTCCCGTATGGCTCTTCCTTTGACTTCTTTGACTAGAAAAGGAGTCCAATTTACCTGGCCTGATGAATGTGAAAGGAGTTTCCAAGAGTTAAAGAGGAGATTAATGCTAGCAACAGTATTGTCCTTACCATCAGGAAGTGGAGGTTATGAGATATACTATGATGCTTTAGGAAAAGGGTTAGGAAGTGTACTGATGCAAAATGGGAAGGTCATTGCTTATGCTTCACGACAACTAAAGAAGCATGAAATGAACTACCCGGTACACGACCTAGAACTTGCGACAGGTGTTTGCCTTAAAATTTGGTTACATTACTTGTAAGGGGAGAAATTCAATGTATTCACTAATCACAAGAGCCTCAAGTATATTTTCACCCAGGCTTATTTAAATATGAGACAAAGAAGGTGGATGGAATATCTTAAGCATTATGATTTTATGATTCAATGCCATCCTGGAAAGGCTAATGTAATGGCTGATGCACTAAGTAGACACACAAAGTAGTTTTGCTAATGTCATCATTAAGTCATCTTTTGTTGAACAAATCCTAAAGGCTCAAGAAGGGGATATAGCAATCCAAGACATGTGCGAGAAGATAGGGATTAATAAAGCTTCAAACGAGGTTGGGGGATAGTTCCTTTGAGTTTGACGAAAGGACTACTACAAGAAGCCCATCAATCCAAATTTTCTATACACCCTGAAGGAACAAAATTGTACCAAGATTTAAAAAGAAACTTCAGGCGGGAAGGTATGAAGAGAGATATTGGGGAATGTGTGGCTAAGTGCTTAACTTGCTAGCAAGTGAAGGCTGAACATCAAAGACCAACTGGATTATTGTAAACCCTACAATTGCTAGAATGGAAATGGGAAGACATTGCCATGGACTTTGTCGTAGGGTTACCAAGGACCCGGACAGGTCATGATGTGATTTGGGTAATAGGTGACAGGCTAACAAAGTCAGCACACTTCCTTATGATCAAACAAAATCAATCTGTTGATAGTTTAGCCCAGTTATATGTAAGAGAAATAGTCAGTCTTCATGGGGTCCTACTCTCCATCATCTCTGATTGAGATGGAACATTTACCTCTTGAAGCTAGAAGAGCGTGCAACAGGCATTGGAGACATCACTAAGGTTTAATATAGCTTTTCATCCCCAAACTGGTGGTTAGTCAGAAATGACCATTCAAACCCTAGAAGATATGCTAAGGGCTTGTTAACTAGACTGGAGATGAAGTTGGGATGAACATCTTCCATTGTTGGAATTCACATATAATAACAATTTCCATGCAAGTATTAGTATGGCACCATATGAAGCATTGTATGGATGACCATGTCGATCGCCAACTTGTTAGGATGACGTGGGAGAGAGGAAGTTGATAAAATTAGAACTAGTGGAACAATGTACAGACAAGGTGAGAATAATAAAGAAAAGATTGTTCGTTGCTCATAATCAACAAAAAAGCTATGCAGATAAAAGATGTTGAACCCTAGAATTCGAAGCAGATGACCATGTGCTTTTGAAGGTCTCACCAGTAAAGGGAGTAAGGAGGTTCATAAGTAAGGGAAAGCTCAGTCCAATGTATATTGGTCCTTTTGAAATTTTGGAAAGGGTTGGTTTGTAAGGGTTGGTATGGTGGCTTACAAATTAGCCCTACCACCCCAACTCTCAAAGGTGCACATCATATTTCACGTATCCATGTTACGAAAATACATTCCAGATGAGACTCATGTGCTTTAAAGGATACCAGAAGCATTGAATATAGACTTAACCTTTAAAGACAGGGCAATCCAGATCTTGGATAGGAAAGAGCAACAATTGAGGACCAAATCTATCCCCTTACTCAAGGTATTATGGCGACATCATGCGGTCAAGGAAGCCACCTGGGAATTAGAAGAGGAAATGAAAAAATTGTACCCTAGTTTGTTTTAGTAGTTGTAAATTAGAAATTTTGAGGACATAATTTTTGTAAGGGGGGTAAATTGTAACACCCTTAACTTTTTGTAAGGAGATTGAATAAATAATGAAATTAAAAATTTCCAGGAAAATCAGGCCAAAATATTAGGGTTATTAAAAATGCACTTCTCATACAAGTACAATCAAAGGATAAGATATGTATAATTGAAAACATACTCAACGATCTTTTCAAGATGACTATAAGCGCGACAAATTTTGAATTCGGATGAAAAATCCTTAATTTTCTACATTTTTATGAACAAAAGGGTAAAATGGTAATTTTACTCATAACCAAGACCTAAGATATAAAAATTAGGAATGTACTCAAAAATACGTACCCAACATTACTAAGTACGCTCAATTCTCAGTTCATGGGAATAAACACTAATTTTCTTCATTTTTAAAATTAAAAGGGCAAAATGGTCTTTTCACACCCTTGTGGGCCCACAACGGAACCCCAAAGGAATCCAATGGCTAGAAAACATGCAATCATCAGTCAAACCAATACCATTTAATAATAAAAATAATTTAACATGATAATTACATATAATCATGAAAAACTCCTAAAATGCCTATAAATACCTTAGAAAAAATTTCCAAAAATGTTCACAAAATTCAACACGAAATTCCCTAGCTTCTACCACAATTTTAACCCAAAAATCCTCCCCCTTCTCTCTCTCTCTTTCCTTCCTCCTTTCTCTCTCTTTTATTTCTTCTATTAGAGCATCCACAGACACACCCATGGGAATATTCTCCTTGAACCATCTCACGCATTTGTAGATGCGTCATCCCCGACAAGCAGCATTTTCACCCTGCTAGAATTTTTCAATTAGACATTCTTCCAAGACCATTGAAACCTTAATCTACTCTGTCAAAAAAGTTCAGCATATCCAAGTACACAAAAGCCCTATACTTTTTCAACAATCGGTGGAGTATTCACTAGCCAAATCATTGGAAAATAGTAGCTCCGATGCCTTATAATCAAGTATGGATTTTATTATTTTTTGGCCAAGTTTCTGGACTTTGAACACTCCAGGTAGGTTCATCTCCCTCCCCTCTTTCCATTCTGGCATTTAGGTTGGGTTTTCCGGCATCGAGGGGATCTCCCTAGCCATTGATCCATTAGAGATGATGGATCCGGCAACAAGGTTGAGATCTACCATCTTGCACGGTTCAGATGAAATCTCTAGGCCGTTGGATAGATTCCTGGGGCCCAAAAACCCCAAGAGATGAAATCTTGGCCATTGATGGTCAAAGATGGAGGAGATCCACCCATGGGTGATCTGACAACCTAGATCTGGACTGTCTCTCCCATAGTCAGTCACCTCCATCGACCACTTGCAAACGCATAACAGGTGTGGTCTGCTGGTCATCCCCGCACCCGTAAGCCCAGATTTGATCTAGGTCATTCAAAGTTTGAACTATAATTTATTTTTTTTACAATTAAGTGATCAATATAGCTCTAAATTTAGATCTGAAACTTTCTATAGGTTCCTTATCACTTTTGAAAGTTACTGAACTCATGAAATGTATGTTTTAAATAGTATTTATTTGTGATTATAACAAAAATCCATATTAACAATCTTGGATCATGATCAAGATGATCCCAAAATGAAAATCTGAAATGATGGATGGGTTTAGAGGGTCCCAAAACCCTAAGGATTATGATCACAGTGAAAATTCTAGCCTTCTAGACCAAATAAAGAAACAAAAATAGTAAGATCCATTCTCATCCCTTAAAACAGACTAAAATCTTAAAATCCCAATTTAATTCCAAATTAAGATTGGAAAGTTAGGTTGGATTCCTTTTGATGAGTAAAACCTACTGAACTTAGAAAATTTATGTTTTACTGCATATAAAATTCTGTTGATAAAGAAAAGTATTGCTAATTCTCATGATTAATGAAATTTGGAATGATCAAAATCTATAATTCTAATCCACTGATGATCTCCTGATTGTGAGACATGAAATCAATGGTTAAAAGTGACTGATCTATGTTTAATTAAGAGATGTAGCTTTAAAAGTAGTAAGATCCATAAAAAAATGAATGATAATCTGCTTGATCTAGTTGATCAAGGATGATTGGGCAGTATGGATATGTTTGGATGAAGATATGAAGTTAATATCATATGGATTTATGGACTGGATGACGATGATTTGGGATAGATTAAGATCAATACCCTTAAATTGGATAAAAGGACTTAAGATCTTCTTGATCAGTTGGATCAAGAAGGATTAGATCATTTGATGAGATGCATCAATGATCTAATACTGAAATCACATTAAAAAGATATATTAGATCTAAAGGAAAATGACAGGATCAAGATCTAAATCCTAAAAGGGAAAGAAATCAACTATGACCATTGGATCATGATGAATAGTTATGGCATGTTAGATTTACATTTCAAGTATTAAATGTTATTATAATTTTCATTTATTGCTTAGTAGATTTAAGTGTAGATTTATTTACTTAGTTATTTATGCTTTAATGCTTATATTATGAAAATTACATTGAAAATGTAATTAAATGAAAATAGAGTTGAAGAACAATTACATGGAATGAATGACATGGACTTAATGATAGTAAGGGCCATAGTTAGTAGGATAATATAAGGAATATAAATTCCTTGGCCCAAAATATGAGAATAATGAAACTCCATGAATGCCATTTTAAATGCTCATGGATTTAAATAAAATCAATTAGAAAGAGTACGTAGGGTTAAAATGCTCATAGGAACCTTATGAAGGGTTGAGTTAAGGTCACCCTAATGGATGATGAACATGGTGGTTAAGGGGGTCCTGCATCTTCTGTTGACATTTGTGAGGTCTAAACAACTCCTTATATGAGAATTGAAGTAACCACATTGTGTTCAACCATTCAACTAGTAAGCCTTAGCCAATTTGACATAAGAGGAGCTGTCTAGACTTAGGATGAAAGAAGCTATCCTCGACCAGTAAAACATTAACTGGTTGAGTAATAATAATAAGTGGATAAAAGGTTAGTAAATCATCTAACCCTAATGAAAATTGTAATTAAGATAAAGATGATCAGATAAGATCCAGAGGATCTTGAATGATAAAAAACAATAAGAATACTAATGTCATATTATGTACGTATGTGTAGAAGAATATAGATAGAGAACCCAAACCCTTGATCAAACATGATTCAAGGAAAATTAAGGCTTCCCTTATAGGAATACATGAAGAAAGAATACTTGTATAGAAGAATAACTTGATGCGTATGGTTTAACAGATGTTTGAATCAAGACCATGATACCACTTTGAGGTAGGTGGATGTGTAAGAATGTATTAAGGATTCATGTGTATCCATACATGATATTCTATCTAGAATTATAGACCTTCTAATATAAGTATACTTGGTACCTTAGCATATTCATGATCCAATCATTTGATCTAACTAAGTGATCCAACCCCATGATCCAATTCAACTGATCTAATCTAATGATTTAATAAAATGAGGTCAAAGTAATGAGATATGTAGACTAAGGAAAACCCTAAGAATATAGCATAGAAAATATTCCAGCCTTAGTTAAATAGACACATTGTCTGATATGTACAATGTATTTTACATACATGCATGGTGGCTTGTGATTTTGTTTTACACAACCCTAGGATTGGGGATGCTATGCTAAGGAAGTTATGAGGATTTCACCACCTGCTTCCTGAAACTTATATGATAGATACCATGCCCAAAGAGAGGCTAAATGTCAGGTGGGGCAATCATGGGAAGGCCGCCACTATGACAGCCATGGTCCTTCCCATGCAACCATGGATTTTGTTATTTGCACAGTTGGTATTAGTGGATGATTATGCAGTTATCCGAGCACACTATACAGATTTAAATTGCGGCATAGCAGTCCTTGAGTATTTTGTATTATGATGCGCATATGATAGGCATAGTACAATGCCATGGCATGATGAGATACCACTACATGAGTTCCGGGAAAGAAAATCCTCATATGAGAATTGGCTGAATATTGATCTCCTATGTGGAAGTATAGCGAGGGGAAGGAACAAGTTTTTAGCAGTTTTCACTATTTTAATGAAATTATCCTATACTACCTAAATAGTGTGTGTACTCTATGTTGAAATAACTCATGAGTAGATAACAATGATGGAATAATGACTGAGTTATGTATTCATATATTAGTGAAGTAATATATTTTTGTATCCCCTACCAAGCATAGCTTGCTGAGATGTTGTAAATGTTTGAATTTTACAATATCTTAGAAATAGAGAAGGAGAAATAGGAGCTCAAGACGGTAGAAGATTTGAAGAAAATAATCAATTAGGGTATGTCCCTTGAAGACATGTATTTTTATTTGAGAGCATTGTATTGTATTGAGAGTTTTTAATGTAAGGTGAGGTTTGAATTTTGGATTATGTAATTTGGACAATGGTTTGTAATTATAATACAGGGG
The DNA here is from genome assembly GCA_035236585.1 of Warburgia ugandensis. NCBI lineage: Eukaryota > Viridiplantae > Streptophyta > Magnoliopsida > Canellales > Canellaceae > Warburgia > Warburgia ugandensis. The sequence continues at coordinate 42,206,818 of CP141133.1, forward strand.
CTGTGTAAGAGTGAACTACTGGATGATTCCTGGTATTCAATAAAAATTTATTTTATACAAAATGTCTATGTGTATTATATACCTTGAGGTGAGGCATAGGTTTTGTTACAAACGAATTTTAAAGAAAAGAATTTCTGTTGTATTGTTTGCAAGAAATTTTTACTATTAAGGGCCTTGCCTTTGAAAAATGAATTATAAAATGTGTTACAAAAACCCGGGTTGTCACAATTGAAACATTAATGTTTTAGGAAAGTGGGTGGGAATGATATGGGAAAGATGTGGAAGGTGTTAGGTGGAGAGTTTTGGTTGGTTGGAAAGTTTCTTAAGAGTTGGAATGAGATAGAGTTTTTGAAATTCGTAGTACATCTTAAGGGTGAGGTGGAAATTACGGAAAATGTGAGAAAAACACTAAAAATTGAATGCTCTCATCCCCTTGGTCCACATGCCATCTTATTCTAATAGATTTTCCTTAATTATCATCAAAATATCTCATGGATAGCTCTCTTGAATCTCCTCCAGTCTTATCCTTCCATTTAGCTTAGCATGATGGCTTAGATGGTTAACATTGAAGGTTCTATTGAATAAGCTTCATGGATGGCTTAGGAAGCTTTCTTGGCTTCAACCCTTGTATTGAGTAGCTTGTATGGTTTGGCTTGAATTCCTTAGCCTTCCACCTTCTTTCATGGCTTACATGGTTAAGATGGCTTAAGTGGCTTCCATGCAAAGGTGGTGGGAATGCATGGCTTACTTTATGGGCCCACTTTGGCCATATTTTTCTCCTTTAATCATATCCATTACTAGCCCAAAAGATGATCTTACCCTTCGGTTTATGTTTAAATGATGATTTTGAGGCTTTGATTAGATCTTTTCATCTTGCTCTTCAATTTCATCCTAATCAATCTCAGTTGTTGGATCACCATTATACATCCAACAAAAAGTGAAAAACCCTAAATAAATTTTAGGAAAACATAATTAATCACATACTTAACTTGGACTAGGTTTTGGACCTACAAAAGAACAATTTTTTATTCATTAGCTTAAAAATGCATGTGTAACGAATTTTGGTCTAAATATCCTAATTTACCCCTATAAGTTGTAACACATGGGTAGCAAATTAGGTGGTTTTTATGCACTTTTCTTTGTGCATAATGAATTTTGGTCTAAGAAAGAACACTTTTCTTTGTGCTTTTGATATTTTTAACTTCTTTGACTTTTGTCCTTTTTGTAAATATTTGCTATCATCCCTACTCATTTTCAAAAGGTAGGTAATGGTTGTTCTTTTTATTGGGTTTCTAGGTTAAGGCAAATGGGGCTTTAAAAAGAAAAAGTTTTTCAAAAGGTTTAAGGGTCTAATTAGTGGTATAATGTACTCGATAGGCTTTATGTCTCTAAGATACAACAAGGATGACTTATATCAGTTCCTAGGTTTTTAAAAGCTATCAAATTCAATAAATATTTAGGAAAGAAAGTTAGTACTCCTTTGAGTTCTTGGAATTTTGACCAAACAAAGATTTTGGGATCTTTCAAATTAATATATGCTGAAGAAAATATGGAATGATATATATATATATATATGCACATGAGAAAAATAATATTCTCTAATTCTCATAGGGTATATAAGTCTCCGCTAATTTCCTCAAGGTCTTTAAGTCATAGCCATCTATTAATCTAGACTTCAGCAATGTGCATAATTATATTTTGATATTTAACTTTCATTAAACATTATAAGACATGAATAAAATGTGGAATTAACTATATGCATTTCCATTAAGAAGTTAAAGTAGTGAAAACACTAAACTTCTAACAATTCAATTCTCATCATTGTAAAGGAGATTTCAAAAACTTTTAAAACCGATAAAAAAATTTGAATTTTTTGTTTTTAACAAGAACATGAAGAAAAACTCAAAAATCACATGCAAGTCTACATCCCCAACCCTAAAATAATCATTGTCCCCAATGTTTTGAAATATAGGACACTTATATGATAAATGGGTAATGTAGAATAATGAGACTCTAAAGAACTCTGGGTTGCCTTCTAGTAAGTGCTAAGTTTAATGACTTCGACTAGACTTTAAAAATTATAATTATGATATGTATGACAAACCTCCAATGGATTGAAAGTCAACAATGGTGGAAAAGACTTATGAAATTAGAACTTGAATCATGTTGCAAGAGTCGTCAAGATATAGTTGTTGAGGGTTGGCATTGAAAACATTGAGCTTGACTTTAATATTGTCAAATGATAATTGTAATACATCATTTTTTACAATTTATGATTGTGATAGATGTTCCAAAAAATGGACATCCAAGAATAACTCAGATTTGACTACTGGAGTTTGAAACAAGCTTGCTATCTGATACAATGAAATTTACAAGAAAATAGAACTAGTGTACCTATATTACTACTTGCAAAGTGGTATTGGTTGGCTTAAGTTCACCAAGCCTTAGTTTCTCATAGACAAAGTGAGGCAAAAAATTTACACTAGCCTCTAGATAAAGTATTGTGTCTATGTGTCACATCCCAATTTTATAAAATTGATATTTAGAAATTTTCCTTTCTTTACTAAAACAAATTTTAAGAAGTAATAACAATAAAGATATTTAGAAACACCCATCTACAAATTGGAATGTCACAGCAAAATCTTCATACCTAGAGTAAAATAAAGGAAAATGCACTAAATCAATTATTTTTTCTTTTTGCTTTGCCACAGAAGCCACTAGTCATAACTTAAATTAACATGCAAACACAATCTTCCACATGTGATTTGTAATATTTACAAGATAATAGTATCAACATTAAACTTACAAAAAATAACTAAATATAGCCTATTACAAATTTTAACTCCTCAATTGAGCAAATACTCTGTTTCCTACATTCATCAAAATGTCACTAGGACTACTCAACCTCTATGGCACCTCCTCTCCTACCTCGTGCCTCCTTGATGGCTCACTTGGAATGTTTTAGCGGGGTGAGCACATGTCACTCACCTTGGAATTTAGGCAATGCTACTAATACACTTAATTACAAGGCTTTTAGTAATGTAGAATATTTAAATAATCAAATAACTCAGCAGTACTAAGGCATGCTACATTATTACATGAATAACATAAAGGTAAACCAGTTTATCATGTTCAATTTTAACCTAAGAAGGTATAGCCACAAATATGATATGAATTAAATGTCGATCCCAACTCTAACATAAATATAATGATACATGGAAACATACAAGAAATAAACATGATGTGATTCATCATAGAAACCTTGGTAGATAAATTTTTGAAGTAAGAACACGGTAATGATGCTTAAGTAAGAAAACTAACCAATGTTTTTACAATCATGCTGGTAAAACCATGCAATACTCCTACATGGGATGACCCTTTTAGTCCTGTTGCAAGGACACTGGCGCACCTATCCTACCAATAGAGACCTCACTTCTAACACATCACATCATCTACTACCCAACACTCCTAGACATCAATCACAGATCATGTCTGATGCTCCTAGATAGAGTCCAACACTCCTAGACCATCATTAGGCCTTACAACTCCTAATTGAGCACATGCTTCAGGGTCTACTTACTCGAACCACAGTCATGTGGTTTTTCCTAGCATAAAATCAAAACCTCTCAGGCCTTACAGCTACTCTGTGAGTGCTTGCCTTATAAACATCCAATCAAATTAACAAATCACCTTCCACCTCAAGTATAACTTGATCTAAGGAAAGGGTTAGGTTTTTAACACATCTCATAAAAAGAAAGAATGGAAAACCTCAAGCAGCTCCAAGTTCAATGTACCTTGTAAAAGAACCATTGTTTATGTACCTTTCATACAAGTATCATTGTAATTTCAAATGAGCTTTACCCATTTCAATAATCATTCATGTTTATCCATACATTCACATTTTCTTAGGATATAAGTAACGCAACATTTACTTACCTGATTCTAAACATCACATAGCATCTGTATATCCATGCTCATTTGCATTTAGATAAATATGAATTCCAACTTAAAGTATTCACTAGGAAACCGCAAGCCCGCCCCCCCCCCCCCCCCCCCTTCTATATGTATCTTGAAGTGTCTTCTCCATGTAGACTTCTAGGAGGCATTGTAGGATAATCTAGTTAAATTTATTAGCCATGTGCTAGGCCAACCTAAAGATTTGTTTTTGAAGTTCTACAAGGTTGATGCATGCCCTTAGCCTACTCTAGGTTGAGTGTAGCTAAGCTCTCTACTTTGGAGATATTTCCTAAGGTGAAGTCTTTTTGGACCAATTTTTTATTATCTTGTATTGCCATTTGCCTAAAGGTGTACAGCCCTCAAGTAGATCTCCTCACTAGGCTACCTTTAATTCTCTTCTCTTTAGGTTTATGTTGCTTGGTTAGCTAAGTTATGGCCACCATTGTATGCACTTTTTTCTTTCACCAAACACCATCCAAAGTGAGGCGTAATACTAGGCATCAAGTTCTAATTTTGCTAACAAGAATTTGAGCTCCAAGATGGTCCCCCGTTTTGGTGACATAAGCAAGTGGTTTACCACTTGAGGGGTAGCTTACTAGTTCACTTGCTTATATGTATAAAACTAGCACTCAAATCTCATCGTTCATTAATACACCTACCTCATTCTTTATTTATTTTCCACGTTAGAAAGTGTGTCAGAAATTTGTTGGTACATACATGCATAGGTTTCAATGTTTACATTTTAGACTCATTGGGGATCAAGCCAAAACTTATCTTCAATAACCCACACATACTTCACTCTAAGCCCTCCAAAATTAAAGAACAAAAGAGAATGGAAGACTAGACATTCCATGCCAATTTTAGATGTTAATTTTCTACAGATTTTTATGAATAGAAAATTTGGGTAAGAATTTTGGCTTCAAACAACCTATCATACACCCTATTTATGAATGGGAATCACCTCCAAATTCAATTCCTCTTCAAGTACAATGTGTTAGGAACATCTTCCTTCAACATTCCAAGTTTTACCTAGGTCAAAAGCCAAGCACACTTCAAGGAGGACGAGACATTTCATTCCTGTCCAAACAGGGCAGATGTGACACATCTCATTCCCTTACTTAAAACATGTGCTAAAATGCTGCAAATTCATTCCAAATTCACTTTGTAGATTTCCCACAGTCATAACCATCACATCCCAACTCCCACCATCACATTTCCAATATGTTTTTAATGTAAAAGAAACTAAGAATGCAAATGGCATCATGTAGTCTGCACAAGTAGTGTCTTACATATTATAAGGAAACCATGCTTAGAACATTCATAACACATAATTGATGGAATGACTTAGAAACTTTAGGAATCCATTTATTACATATAAATTGAAGTGTACTCAAAAAGGAATTCCAACAAAACCAAGTTTTAACACATATAGCTTAGAAACTGAGTTTCCTACAACCCACATGAATAGTATTTATATATGAATAGTGTTTTACTGCCAGAGCTAAATTGCATGTTTCTTGAGTTAAATAGCATAACAAATGTCCTAAAACTCATCATCCGCCAACAACAAGTATATAACATGTAACTAAAGATAGCCATGAGAAGATTTAACTCAATTCTAAGCAAAGTCCCTAAAGAGTGAAATTTTTCATGAATTGCATATAGATGTTAGAAGCAAACACCTAAAGCATAACTTCATGCTTACATCCCAAGAACCATAACCTTTAAAACATAAGTAAGGAACAACAAAATAGAGATAAAAAATGTAATATTTTATGTCAAATCCAACTACAAAACCCTAGAACATGAGAATTAAACTAGTAATAGGAGTAGGTTAGAAACACAGATTTCTATAGATTTTTAGCATGCATACACCTTCCAAGCTAGGAAAGCTAGCATTGACCTCAATCCAACTTAAAACCCCTACCTTTTGGATGCTCACACACTCCTCTTGCTTTCCCCCCTTGCTTAAGATCTATACTAACGCAAATCAAAGTGGGTTTTGGATGCAAAATTTATGCTCCCTGCTAGTAGTGTCATCAACCATAGTGGCTGCCATCTTACTTCAAGTTTGAGCTTCAATACATGTAGGTTTTATCCTCCCTTAGACTCAAATCCTTACCTCCACTCACTCTCCAATTGGCAGAACCCTAGGGCACTCAAATCACTTTGATTTTGAGGGAAAATTATAAGTTTTCCACAACCTGCTGCATTTTATTGCTGCAGTGCTAGTACCACACAACCAGCTACTTTTGAAGCTAAAACACTTCCTCTCATTTTTGTTGGTTGCTGCCTTCACTCCTCACAACCTCCTTTAGCAATTATTCTTCCAAGCCAGGTTTGCTCTCCCTTCCATCTTTCTTGGCAAGGCTACAACTTCAATTCATTTCTCCCTCTTTTTCTAGCCCGTCCATGTTTTCTCCCCTTCCCACTATCAGCCCCACTATGCAATATGTATTAGAAAGAAGGTGTGGAACTTGAGTTGGGTTTTTCTCCTTCTCTTTTCCCACTTAGGTTTGGTTTTTATCCACTTAAGTTTGGTTATTTATTATCATTTCCACTTGGGTTTGATTGTTATTAACATTTCTAGAAGGATGGGGAACAAATGCAAGCTGAAGCAGTCCAAATGCTCATCTTTTCTACACTTGCCCCTTTTTCCATCATTCTAACGCCTATTTACTTAAGGTTTTTTATTAACTACCTAGAGCTTCTTACTCCTTTGTTCTTACCCAAATTTTTAAGTAAATCATTCACTCTTTCACATGGCTGATGTCCTCTTAATTATATCTTACTAAGTTAAGACAAATCTTCACATCAACCTTTCCTAAGGTCAATAAAAAAAATGAAAAAAAAATTCCCTTTTTTTTGTAACTTTCTTATATATTATAAGGGTTTTACATATTCATTGGTACTACACTCTCTCACCCTTACAAAAATTCATGCTCAAAACTTCATGGGAGTGTAGCAGAATTATCATAATAACTTAGAAAAATGGCATCTCATTTCATATTCTACTTCCCAAGTCGCTTCTTCGCTCATGCGACATTGCCACAGAACCTTGACGAGAGGAATTGTCATGGTTCACAGCTTCTTCTCTTTACTATCCAATTTCTAAACTGGGCACTCCTGAAATGTAAGGTCTAGTTGTAGGACAATTGGTGGTTGATTTAAAACATGTGTAAGATCTAGTACGTATTTTCTCAACATGGATGCGTGAAAAATGTTGTGCATGTCAAAAAGTGTCGGTGGTAGATCCAATCTATAAGCAACTCATTCAACACTCTCTAGAATCTCAAATGGTCCTACATACCTCTTCTGGTTGCTATGCGCTACTATGGAGAGTCTCTAAATGAGGCTAACCATCTCAACACACTACTCCAACCTAACCAACTATCTCTCCCTAACCTTACTCCAACAAGTTGGAGTATGGCAAGGTCTACTATAGAGTGCCTCATATCAATGATGGAATGATAGCTATTATTGTAGGCATACCCTACTAATGTGTTTGTCTCAACAACCCTTCCAATCAAGTGCATAAGCTCTTAGCATGTCTTCTAACATCTATATGATCATTTCCTACTGATCATCAATCTATGAATGAAATGTGGAACTAAAACACATAGAAGTTCCTACCCCCTCTTGCACATTGCAAAAATTGAGAAGTAAATCTAGTGTGTCTATCTGAGATAATTTTCAATGGAACAGCACGCAAGGGTCTCTAAGTACTACTTTTGTAAAATTGTTAGGGAATGGGCAGCTTTAGTCAATCAGCCCACGACAACTTATGGCATCATGTCCACTAGTGGTCTTGGGTAACCCTATTATGAAGTCCATAGTTACCTAATCCTACTTCCATACTAGAAGCTCAATCATCTATAGCAGCCATGCAAGTCATTTATGTTACGCCTTAACACTATAACAAGTCATGCAACAAGCAATGCAATCACCAATGTTTCTCTTTATCCCCAGACAACAAAACTACCTTTGCGTGACATGGTACATCTTAGTACCTCCCGGGTGCACAGCAAACATGGAAGAATGGTCTGTCTTCAACAAGTCTCGTTGTAAACCACCCATATCTGGTATAACCAATCATCCATGAAAACAAATCCCTCCATCTGTGTGACAGCCCAATTTTTTGTAACACATTTTATAATACATTTTCAAAGGCAGGGCCCTTAGTAGTAAAATTTTTTGCAAAACAAAGCAGTAGAAATTCGTTTCTTTAGAACTTGTTTTGAAAAACCCAAGTCATCAAATCATACATAACATAAGTAGAATTTTTGTACAAGATAAAATTCCATTGAATGAATATGTTTTTATTAAATTCTAGAATTCATCCAGTGGTTCACAATACAATACTTGTCTTCAAGGGGTATACCCTGATGATTATTCTCTTCAAGTCTTTTACAGTCTTGAGCTCCTAACTCTCTTTCTTTGCATCTGAGATATTGTAAACATTTACAATATCTCATTAAGCTATGCTTGGTAGGGGATTAAAGAAGCATAATAATTGACAGTATTATTCTAATACTTCATAATCCCATTATTCATAAACATAATCATGTATCTAACTCTTTACTTTGTAATATATGTACATCCTTATACATACATACATACTGTACATGGATAAATCTATCAAATTTATGAAAGTAGTCAAATATCATTTCCAACTAAGCTGATCAATTCTTTCCACTATGAGAAATTAGTATTTCAGCTAGTCTTATATAGGGAATTTCTCTTCTTGGGAAATACTGGTAATATACAATTACCTGGCATTTCATCATGCCAAAACATAAGGCATTTCACTATGCCTGTCTCATATGCATCATAGTGCAAAATAATTAAATGACTACTATGCTGTAGTCAGATTCGTACTAGCACTCTCGAATTACTACCATGTTTACCACCGATACCACAGTGGAAAATATTGAGTCACTGCCCATATGGGGAGACAGGACTTTCACAGTGGTGGCCTTCCCATAATTGGCCCACCCTACTTTTAGCCTCTCATAGGGCAAGTTATCTTCAATTCATCAAATTTTGGGAAGCAGGTGGCCAAACCCGCATAACTCCCTTAGCATAGCATCCCTAGGCTTGTGCCTGTTTAAAACAAAACCACAAGCCTCTATGCTTATATGTAAAATAGGTTTCATACATATCAGACAATTTATCTATTTACTTAGGGCTAAAATATCTTCTAGTTCCATATTCACTCAAAGTCTAATCCTCAATTCTAACTTAACCATTTCATATGTGTTTGGTTGGATCATAAGGGTTTTAGGGGATTTAATACAAGTATTAACATTACACTTGTCAACATAAGGTCATGTGTTCAACATGTACATCCCATGTAGATGCATTTATAAATCCTCCTACCTTCAAGTAGTGATCCATCTCTTCAGATCCTCCATGATCCTAACTGGTGTATGAAATCTGTAAATCCATACATATTGTTAATACATATACAATCCAAATAATACTATTTATATTCTTTGTCTAATCTTGTCCTTTGATATAAAGGATCTATTTCTTTTATCATATCATGATCTATCTTCCTCAGATAGTGTCTATCCTATTGATCAATATATCTGATGATTAGAATGATCTTCTAATCTTTTAGATCTAAGTATTTTCTATTCTATGTCTTTGTGTATTCCTTTCTTTCATCCTAATCTTTCATAGATCCCTTGATCAACAATTTATACTTGTTGATAAAGATCAAGAACATAGATCTTTTATCATCTAGCTCTCCTTTGATCTAAGTTTAGTTGTTTGATCATCCTTAAGGAGGATGATCGTGGTTCTCTTCCTTGAATCATATTTGATCAAGGGTTTAGATCTTCTATTCTATTTGATCTAAGTTGCAAGCAATATATATATATATATATCATCAAGAAGTATTTATTTCTTTTTATTGTTCTTGATCATTCGAGATCCAATGGATCTTGTTTGATCATCCTTATCTTACTTATAATTTTTATTAGGGTTAGATAATTTACTAACTTTTTATGCTCTTATTATTATTATTATTCAACCAGTTAATGTTTTACTGGTTGAAGATAACTTATTTCAGCCAAGTCTAGACTACTCCTCTTATTTCAAATCGGCTAAGGCTTACTAGCTGAATGGGTTAACACAAAGTGGTTACTTTAATCCTCCTGTAAGGAGGTGTTTAAACCTCACAAACGTCAATAGAAGGTAGGGGAAGAGCAAGGCTCTATTAAAAAATCCCCTTAACTACCATGTTCAACATTCACTAGAGTGACCTTAGCTCAACCTTTCATAAGGTTCCTATGAGCATGTTCACCCTAAGTACTCTTTCTAATTGATTTTAATTAAGTCCATGAAAATTTAAAATATCATTCATGGGGTTTATTATTCTCCTAGTTTAGGCCAAGAGTTTGATAATCCTTATATTGTCCTACTAACTATAGCCCTTACTAATTAAGTCCAAGTCAAATAATTCACTCTTATTTGTGTCATGGAACTCTACTTTCTCATTAGATTCCATTTTTGGTGTTTTATACTCTTTATCTCATAACTACTTTAGCAATTAAATCTACTAATAAAATTTAACCATAGTTGAATTACAACTTTAAAGCATAAAACTACATAATTGAACAACCTAATGATAATGGTACAAGGTACTTGAAATTATACGAGCATGATTTCTAGCTAATGAACTTTTTCTAATAAACTCAAATTAAACTATCCTATACCTAAGTTACCATCTCATACCATAGTCTAATCTAACATGAAATCCTAGCATGGTCATAAGTTACAATTGCATGAAATCATACCAACATGGTCCTAAGTTACAATTCATCATTCATGAATAATTTTATGGACATTTGAAATGAAGTTATACTAAAATAATCTATCATAATTCCTATATTCATGAAATAAATAAAATGAAATCAATGCATAACTCAAGTTAACCCATTTCTCATTATTAAAGCTTTTACATATGATCCTACCATTAGATCTTTGGTCTTTTCCTTTTAATCAAGGGTTTTAATTAATTTTAGGGCTTTTACTCCATTAAGGTCCAAGATCATATCCCTTTGTTTTTGGTCATATTCAATCCATGATCTCAATGGATTCCATCATAATATCATTCATTCAATCCATCCCAAGGGTCTAATTATACTTGATCTTATTGATCAAGTGGGTCCCTTTGTATTTTTAGGATTTTTTTACCATAAAGGGTAGATCCCTCAATTTATCTTAGATACGTGCAAAGCAATCATGGATATCACTTGATTTCAATATTATATTATTAGTAATTCAAATCCCCAAGATCTGATCATCTTAGATCTTGAAGATCATGAAAATTAGAAACTTAATTCTTGAAAACAGAAAGTTTCTAGAATGTTTTTATCAATATTATGGTTTTAAAAGAAAATAAATGTTCTAAGCTTTCCATAACATCTTTCTGATCTCAATTTAGAGTTCAAATGACTCAACAATTGAACTGTGAAGTTCATAGTCGTTCCTAGGGTCCAGATTTGATCTGGGCATCGCAAAATGGACAGCTTGGATTGATCGCGTGAAAAGGGTCAATTGAAGCGGGCCAGTCGGGCAAAAGGGTCGACGCTTTCCCATCACCGTCACTAGGACTGGCATGTGTGTGAGGAGATGCTGTCGTAGGGCACGTCTCTATACGGCTTTTCGTCATGCATCCCACCATCCCGGTTTGATTTGGGAGATCGAACAGTCTATTTTGGATCGTCCAATCAATCCCTTTACAATTAAGGGCTCAAAACTTAATAAAAATTCTTGAAATTTATACCCTAAAGGTTTTGGACCATTTTGCTTTGAATGAATGGCTCAGATTTTTCATTTGAGCCCTCCATTATCTAGAATTGAAAGATTCTGGTCCTTACTTTATTTTTATAAATCTTAACCTAAAACTAATTACAGAAAAATAAAAATTACATAAAGCAACATGAAATAAGTTTAAGAAGTGGTTCCACCTACCTGATTAGAGAAACAACATAGTTTTTAAGCCCAATTTGAAATAAATACCCTTTGATGATAAGATAGCCCGATAGTCCCTTGTTTTGTGATTTCTTGTTGATTGCATCGTTGGATCTTGAAATTGATTTGGAGGTTTTGTAGATAAGGTAGTCTAGGATTGTATGGACGGTGGGATTTGTGAGATTCGTTTTGGAACAGAGTGCCTAATTGAATTTAGGTCTTTTGTTGCAATTAGACAAAGGAGAGAGAAAGTACAAGAAGGGATATGTTTGTGAGTTTTGGAATTTTGGGAAGGAATCTAAATCTGGTTTTTCAGAATAAGCAAGATGATTTCATGATAATTTTAATGAACAATTTTGGAGGATTTTTGGCGGGGTATTTATAGGTGTTTTGCATTTTTATAATTACTTGTAATAATTATGTTTTAATTCTTTTAAATATTAAATGAACATTGGATCCTCCACTAGCAGCTGGTAGTGGTTTGACCACTCATTACATGTTTTCTAGTCGTTGGATTTGTTTGTGGCCCCACGGGGTGTGAAAGGACCATTTTACCCTTTTGTGGAGAAAAATCTATTTTATTCTCTTCAACTCAAAGTTGAGCGTACTTAGTGGCGTTGGAATTGTATTTTTGAGTAAATTCTAAATATTAATGTCTTTGATCTCAATTATGGGTAAAATTACTATTTTACCCTTTTATTCATAAAGAAAAATAGGGATTTTTCATTTTAACTTGGAATTGAACGTACTTAGTGTCATTTCGATAGGTTTTTCAAGTACATTCATATTTTCTAAGTTTTAAATCATATTTTAATCTCTATAAAAAGAGAATTTTCAATAACCTAATATTCCAGCCCTAAATTTCTTAAAACTTAAACTTTATTGATTTTCTCAATCAATTTACAAAGTTTGGGGTTATTACAATCTGCACCCTTCTCTAATCCATCTCTCTGAATAAGCTTGTTGTGCTTGCACGATTCTGTCCAAGTAAGCAGACCTAATAGTGATATTGGCAACAATGGCACCATATCTACTAATAAGTGTGCCACAACAACATTAGCCTTACTGGGATGATACTAAATGGTAAAGTCAAAGTCTTTCAAGTATTCAAACTAGCGTCTCTACCTTATGTTGAGATTAGACAGCATAAAGACATACTTATTGCTCTTGTGGTCTGTATATACATCAAACTTCTCCTCATACAAATAATGCTGCCAAATCTTCAACATGAATACCACGGCTGCAACAATTGTCTAGAGGCATAAGCTATCACCTTATCATATTGCATAAGAACACAGCCTAATCCTTTCCATGAAGCATCACTATACATGACAAAACCTCAACCATCATTAGGTAGGGATAGGACTTCTGCTAATATGAGCCTCCCTTCAGTTCCTAAAAGATCCTCCCATAGTCCTCAGTCCAGTCAAACTTTTGATTCGTCTTAGGCAGAGTGGTTATTGGTTGAGCGATACGAGAGAACCCTTGTATGAATAGCCAATAGCAACCTGCTATCCCTAGAAAACTACTATCCCTAGAAAACTACACACCTCAAACACTGTCTTGGGGCTTTGCTAGCTGACCACTACTTCTACATTTTGTGTATCAACCACTACTCCATCATTAGATATCATGTGCCTAAGAAAATGCACACAGTTTAGCCAAAATTTTCACTTGGAGAACATAGCATACAATCTATGTGCTTGTAAAATGCCCAAAGTCATCCTCAAGTGCTCTTAATGCTCCTTGATGTTGCTCAAATATATGAGGATATCGTCTACAAATAAAATGATGAACTTGTCCAAGTAATCCTTGAACACTCAATTCAATAGATCGATGAATGTAGCTAGCATATTTGTCAACTTGAATGGCATCACCATGAACTCATAATGACCTTAATGAGTGTGAAGCACTATCTTTGAGATATCCTCATCTTGTATCCTCAACTAATGGTAACCAGTCCTCAGGTCAACATTGGAAAACACATTAACCACCTGTAACTTGTCAAGGAGATGATCAATTTGTGGCAAGGGGTATTTATTCTTCACCACAACCCCATTCAGAGCTATGTAGTCTACACAAAGTTGTAGTGAGCCATCCTTCTTCATGACAAACAAGATAGAAGCTCCAGACAGAGATTTATTAGGGTGAATGAACCCCTAATCCAATAACTCCTATAATTGTATCTTCATATCCTTAAGCTCCGTAGGAGCCACATGGTAAGGAGCTTTTGAGATCAGGGCTACTCTAGGTAGTAGCGCAACAATAAAGTCCATGTCATGCCTCGATGGTAATCTTAATGGTAAACCCTCGAACTACATCAATCTCCCCTAATCATCAACATAAATTAAGTAAGAATGACACACTCTCGACATCACCCATGCCACTAGACTAGCTGAGATAACACTGGCGTCGAAAGAATCTAACCTCCTATGAAAAATGAGTGTCTGACCTTTAGGCACATGTAAGGTCATTTACTTCTTTCTACAGTCTACTAGAGCCCCAAGCTTAGCTAGCCAACCCATGCCTAATATGACATCGAAGTCTACATAGTCAAGGCTATCAAGTTGCCCCTCAACTCTTGATCTGACATCATTATGGGTACATCCTGCACGAAATTGTATACTATCACAGACTTAGCAACTAGGGTTCTAACCTCTAATAAAAACTCCTAGTCTAATCAAAATAGTGTATAGACTTGAAGATAAGGTAGTAGAAATAAACAAATGGGTAGTAGTGGATTAATGAGCACACATTCCCCTCTATTAAGTCCAAGAGTGTACCTTCCATGACTATGCTGGATATGGGCCTAGTAGGTAGTGATAGTGTAAACTCTGACTTATTCTTTGGGAGTCTAACCTCAACATTGTATCGAGTCTGGACGTGACACTAACCCCTACCATGGAATCTATCTAGCTTGTGATGCTTGATTTGGTAGTAACACTTGACCAAAATGCGGTCATACTGGACTCCTTGATGAGGTGTAATTGTGACACCCTGGGTTTTTTAAGAAAAATTTTCACGTTCACTTCAAAAAGGTGGCATGCCTCTAATTTTAAAATTCAAAAATAGGGGAAGATTTTACTTTGAAATTCATTTTTCCAAAAATTTAGATGTCACATTCATGCTCACACTATACATACATATATATATATATTTCTAGAAGATAGAAATTCATTTCTTAAAACAGGACCCATCTAGTGGTTCACTTGTACAACCCCTATACCATTATATTAAATGTCCAATATCACAATTCAAATTACAAACTACACAATACAAAAGCCTTAATAAAATGTATACCTGAGTGCAAAAGTATGGTTGCTGGATTCCTCTTCTTGTGTACACTTCTCCTGTTAATCTGTATCTGAGATATTGTAAACATAAAACATTTTACAATATCTCAACAAGCTATGCTTGGTAGGGGAGTTTAAGAAGCATGCTGAATCTTAATATACATTAATTATTCCAAAGTAATTAGAATATTCATTTTCGTAGAAATTATATTGAATTGGATTCACTATATGTTTCACATTTCAATAATCCATTTATAAACAAAATATCTACATTTTTCATAATCATTAACAATCCATTGATAAATCAATTATTAACATGTTTCATAATTATCAATATCTACATATTTCATAATTATAAGTAATCCACTAATTTATCAAACATCTTTAATTATTATTTGTTATCTAAATAAAGTAATCCAAATACATGAACCATACTTTGCATAACAGTTCTACCCATTCATATACCCATATGAAACATATATGAAACTAAGCCCTCAATCATATACATAAAGCATATGTACACATATATGGATATTGTTAAAAGACAAAAAATTATGAATATAAATAATAAGTCTCCTAATCTACATTCCCAGATTATACTAAGTTTCAGAATCATACCCCTCATCATGTGGGGTTCCTAATCATCTAGCCTCTGCTAGTATATCAATATAATGTTCATGCCCCTTACTATACAGGTCCACAATCCTCCAACCACGGCTGGGAAAACAATATAAGGCATATCATCATGCTATATCATATAAGGCACTCATAATGTCATCATATAAGCACCATAGTGCATCAAACATAAGGACTGCTATGCATGCAGTTAGAATTCGTACACCGTGCCCGAATAACTGCTTAATAATTCACCTATACCATCCTCGGTGGAAAACACAATATCCATGTCCATATGAGAGGACCATGGCTGTCACAGTGGCATCCTTCCCATAATTGCCCCACCTAACTTTTAGAAACACATAGTGCTTGGTACCCATAACATAATAAATTTCAGAGAGCAGGTGGCCAAACACTCATAACTCTCTTAACATAGCATCCCTAGGCATATGCCTATCTAAAACAAAACTCTCAAGCCTCCATGCCTAGATGCAAACTAATCATAATAGCAAGTGATTTGCTTGTTCACAAATTTCATAACAAGAATAACATCCTCACTTATTTGGTGATAATCCACCAAGGATGTATCCTATAAACCTAGACTCATACATCACGCATATTGGCATGGTACCCATGTACCATCATGTAATTTCACAATCATATAAGTTGTACAAGTCTTAATCATGTTTGTCTAATAGTAGGCATGAATTATAAGCATGACATCATTTTAAATAACTAATTTCCATCATTCACCATACTAGCACATTCAATGACAATTTTACTATTTCATTGGCATAATTTTCATAATATGAAATAAGATATGTTTATAACATGAATCTTATTATTTAGTCATGATTTCTTAAATATCCACCTACCCGTGTGACATGTTCATTAGATTCCATTATGCCCTCTTCTTCACGATCGACCCTGTGCACTTCAATCTATAATGCATAAAATTTCTTTTCTTAATACATACACATACACAGATATTTACGTTTAAGTATGATCTAATGGCCAAAAGTGGTCTCATTTTCATCCTCATCAATATTTTAATGATTTTAAAGATAGTATTAAGGTCTGAGTGTACCCATACTGCTCCAACAATATACCTATCACCCATATAATTACTTTCAACCTAGTTCCCTTAACAAAATTTTGGTGCTAATTTCATCTATAATAACTTAATGTCATCCCCACATATCAAACTAAAACTTCACCCTTTACACCCCCACGTAGAAAAGATAAAGTGAATTGTTCATCAAAGGAGAAACACAGCATCATTTCCAGCAGTAGCTTCCCATGTGTTTTTACTTCAACAAGCAATCCCACATGGACTAAAGTTTCCTCCTAACATTTTTATACTATCCTTAAGTGAGAATCAATGAATTATACAAATTTTCAAAACTCCCAAATCTCCTAGGATTGCAAGGATACTATTTAATGTAGATGGTCGGATTGACCACTTTCAAGTCTCCAATTGATGCTCTAAACACAAACAGACTCACCGAAGTTCCTAATATATGTGGGACTGATAAAT
Source organism: Warburgia ugandensis (assembly GCA_035236585.1). Taxonomy (NCBI): domain Eukaryota; kingdom Viridiplantae; phylum Streptophyta; class Magnoliopsida; order Canellales; family Canellaceae; genus Warburgia; species Warburgia ugandensis. The sequence continues at coordinate 42,224,203 of CP141133.1, forward strand.
TATCTATAGATTTATAGTTTCAACTGAAGGATTGCTTTAGATCCTCATTAAAACCCTAGATTTACTAGCATATACTATTCCATACATGGATCAAAACAAAAACAAAGGTTTTAATTATAGATTATACCTCCTATGCGTGCTTTCAGTCCTCATTCTTCAACGGATTGATCTTATTGTTCATTGTTTTTAATGATCGTCTTTGCCTATTTGTCGTGTGTCATCAATCTCCACAAAATCCTTGTAAAAATGCCCCTATCATGAAATCTCTAAGGGGCTTCTGTTCTTCAGAACATGCTGTGCAAGATGACCAGCGCTATTAAGGATCCGAGCTACCGTCATGTCTAATGACATACTGAAATTTCAGTCAGCCGCTACAACCTCCCCTTTTCTCCTTCGATTGAAATGAAACGAAAGGACTTTTTCCCTAGACCTTGAGGTGGGCAAGGTTGGGGTTTCAGATTTGGAATCTGAGCTTCCATCTTCGTCGATAAGTTCCATTTTCCCTGATGACATGAAATCCCCAAACTCTCTTCAACTCTACTTTCCCCTACGTGGTTTGAGTTCTCTAGAGCGTAGGTCACTTTCCCTTCTCCTTCTCCCTCTCCCTCTCTCTCCCTTCTCCTCCTTTATCTGCTTCTTCTTCCCCATTTTCTCTTCCTCCACCTCAGGCTCCTTAGTTCTATTGCATTTGGTTGGAAACAGAGTAGCATCTATTTTTGTTTTTGTTTAAGTGGGGGTGCCATTATCAAATGTGCCCCCCCCTCCACTAAGTCATTTTATTTTCTCTTCTTTTTCTTTTAATTAATTTGTTTGTTGTTAATTACGATGTTTTTACTATACTAAACACCATGATACCAGTTAATGATGTTTTTCAACTCCATTGACTGTCACATTCCAACTCTTACAAGTGGGGCCCACTTAGTGAAATTACTAAAATTTCCTTCTGTAAGAAAATTACCGTTTATTCGTCCAATCTCCAATTTCAACAAACTTAGTGTCATTGGATTTGTATCGACGAGTAGAATTCAGATTTTATAATTTCACTTCCCAAGTTATAAGTTTTTTTTAACTTTTAATTATCAAAATAGCCTTGACTTTAGAGTCCCATAACTTCCTCATCTCGATTCCGCTTTTACTATTCTTTGTGTTGTTGGATTCCAATTTCTGAGTAGAATTGAACTATTTATGTTTTAGTTCTTGATTTTACATCTATAAAAAGTTATCCTCCTAGAAAACTCATACCTTGATCACCCAATAGTAGAATTTTGGGGTTGCTACAATCATCCCTCCTTAGAGAAATTTCATCCTCGAAATTTTTAAGGTCATTACATTCTTCCCTCCTTAGAGAATTTCATCTTTGAAATTCTTTTCATGATATCTTTCCAACCACTAATAATATTCCCATCTCCTTGTAAACTTAAATTCTTATAATTACTTCAATAAAACATTAATCATCAAAATATAAATGTTTTCAACTTAACCTAGATATTATGTCACTTAATAGCGTAGCTTTTCTGTCTACTATAAACAATAAGAACCACATTCGCTGTGTACTCTGGTACTCGACCTTTACTTGATAATCCATCAAAACAATAAATTTCTGACTATGTTTTTCTTTCTTTTCAACTTCCAAAATCCTTTGATTGTAATGATTCTTAGAACACATAATCTTTATCTCCAACTCAACTTTATACTAACTTCAAATAGTGAATATATATTTCTCACTTAAAGATGATCCCTTCTGCAATGCTTAACCAATTTTGACCTTATAAATCTGCCTATCTTCTAAATTTCAAGTATCATATTTCTAATGAAATTTCGGCAGAGTTTCCTCTGTTTTTTGGACTTACGCATTTAACGCATGTGATTATGATACTCTTGATAATCCATTTAATCACAATAATACATTTATGAGACTTTGTCTCACCACATTCCATCATTCAAATAGTAAAATTAAGCATTCATCACACATATCATCTTGACATACAAACTTTAATAGAGTGAGACTTACTCTTCAATCTCTGCAACTTCAATCACAACCTCATATTCTTCAATGGTATAATACAAACACATTCTAAACTCATCAGTTGATAAATATTTAATAACACATGCATCATCACCACCATAAACATAAGGGATGACTTTCACATCATTCTACAGTATTCTATCAAAATCATCCTTGACATACAAGGAAATTGTTAAAAGACATACAAAATTATGAACACAATCAATATGTCTCCTAATCTACATTCCCAGGCTATGATGGGTTTCAGAATCATACCCCTCATCATGTGGGGTTCATAATCATCCAACCTCTACTAGTATATCAATATAATCCTCATGCCCCTCACTATACAAGCTCCACAATCCTCCAACCACCACTGGGAAAACATAATAAGGAATATCATCATGTCATATCATATAAGGCATCTCATGATGCCATCATATAAGCACCATAGTGCATCAAACATAAGGACTACTATGCATGCAGTCAGAATCCCTACAATGCCCACATAACTACTCAATAATCCACCTATACCATCCTTGGTGGAAATCACAATATCCATGTCCGTATGGGAGGACCATGGCTGTCACACTGGTGGCCTTCCCATAATTGCCCCACCGGACTTTTAGCAGCACATAGTGCTTGGTCAACCCTCATAACTCTCCTAACATAACATCCCCAGGCATATGCCTATCTAAAACAAAACTCTCAGGCCTCCATGCCTGGATGTAAGGTAATCATAATAGCAGACAATTTTCCTATTCACATAATTCATAACAAGAATAACAACCTCGCTTATTTGGTGATAATCCACCAAGGATGTATCCTATGTATCCTATAAACCTAGACTCGTACATCACACATACTTACATGGTACCCATGTACCATCACGTAATTTCACAATCATATAAGATGTACAAGTCTTAATCATGTTTGTTAGACAGTAGGTGCACATTAAGCATGAATTATAAGCATGACATCATTTAAAATAACTATTTTAAAAGATAAAGTGAATTGTTCATCAGAGGAGAAACACAAGGTCATTTCTAGCAGTAACTTCCCATGTGTTTTTACTTCAACAAGCAGTCCCACATGGACTAAAGTTTCCTCCCAATATTTTTATACCATCCTTAAGTGAGTCTAGGATTGCAACGATACTATTTAATGTATATGGTTGCATTGACCACTTTCAAGTCTCCAATCGATGCTCTAAACACAAACAGACTCACCGAAGTTCCTAATATTTGTGGGACTGATAAATTATCTATAGATCAATTGTTTCAACTCAAGGATTGCTTTAGATCCTCATTAAAACCCTAGATTTACTAGCATATACTATTCCATACATGGATCAAAACATAAATGAAGGTTTTAAGTATAGATTACACCTCCTACGCTTGCTTCTAGTCCTCAATCTTCAATGGATTGATCTTATTGATCTTCGCTTTTAATGATGGTCTTTGACTGTTTGTCGTACATCATCAATCTCCACAAAATCCTTGTGAAAATGCCCTAATCATGAAATCTTTAAGGGGCTTTAGTTCTTCAGAACATGCCATGGAAGATGACTAACTCAATCCAGGATCCCAACTACCATCGTCTCTAGCAACATAGTAAAATTCCTATCAGTAGCTCCAACCTCCCCATTTCTTCTCCGATCAAAATGAAACGAAAGGTTTTTGCCCTAGACCTTGAGGCAGGCAAGGTGGGGCTTTTGGATTTGGAATCTAGGCTTCCATTTTTGCTGGCAAGCTCCATTTTTCCCAATGACATGAAAGCCCCAAACCCTCTTCAACTCTGCTTTCTCCTATGCTATCTGAGTTCTCCAATGCGCAAGTCACTTTCCCTTCTCCTTTTCCCTCTCATCTCCTTCTCCTTCTCCTTCTCGCTCTCTCTCCCTTCTCCTCCTTTCTCTTCTCCTTCTTCTTCCCCATTTTCTCTTCCTCCCCATCGGGTTCCTTGGTTCTGTTGGATTTGGTTGGAAACAAACTAATGTCTATTTTTGTTTTCCTTCAAGTGGGGGTGCCATTATCAATGAGGCCCCCCTCCACTAAGTCATTTTATTTTCTCTTCTTTTTCTTTTAATTAATTTACTTTTGTTGTTAACTATGATGTTTTTACTATTCTAAACAACATGATACCAGTTAATGATGTTATTCAACTCCATTGACTGTCACATTTCAACTCCTACAAGTGGGGTGCACTTAGTGAAATTACTAAAATACCCTTTTGTAAGAAAGTTACTGTTTATTCATCCACCTCCAATTTCAACAAACTTAGTGTCGTTGGATTCATATCGATGATTAAAATCCAGATTTTATAATTTCAATTCCCAAGTTATAAGGTTTTTTTTAACTTTCAATTACCAAAATAGCCTTGATTTCGTAGTTACATAACTTCCTCATCCGCACTCTGCTTTTAGTGTTCTTTGGGTCATTGGATTCCATTTTCTGAGTAGAATCTAGCTATTTATGTTTTAGGTCTTGGTTTTAGATTCATAAAAAGTGATCCTCCTAGAAAACTTATACCTCGATCATCCAATAGTAGAATTTTGGGATTGTTACAATCTTCCCTCTTGAGTGAAATTTGCCCTCAAAATCTAAATGATTTTCAACTTAATGTAGATATTATGTCACTTAATAGTGTAGCTTTTCTATCTGCTATAAACAATAAGAATCACTTTCGCTATGTACTTTGGTACTCAGCCTTTACTTGATGATCCATCAAAACAATAAATTTCTGACTATGTTTTTTCTTTCGTTTCAATTTCCAAAATCCTTTAACTGTAATGATTCTAAGGACACATAATCTTTGTCTCCAACTCAACTTTTATATTTTCTTATCCATACAAATCTTTATACTAACTTCAAACAGTGAATATATATTTCTCACTTAAAGATGATCCCTTCTGCATATGCTTAACCAATTCTAATCTTATAAAACTGACTATCTTCAAAATTTCAAGTATCATATTTTTTACAAAATTTCAATAGAGTCTCCTCTATTTTTTGGACTAATGCATTTAATGCATGTGATTGCAATACACCTAATAATCCATTTAATCACAATAATACATTTATGAGACTGTCTCACCACATTCCATCATTCACAATAGTAAAATTAAGCATCCATTCCACATATCATCCTAATATACAAACTTTAATAGAATGAGACTTACTCTTCAAGCTTTGCAACTTCGATCACAATCTCATATTCTTCAATGGTATAGTACAAACACATTCTAAACTCATCAATTGATAAATATTTAATCACACATGCATCACCATCACCACCATAAACATAAGGGATGACCTTCACATCATTCTACAGTATTCTATCAAAATCTTCCATGAATTGCATTTATTTAGATGTATGAAAATTCACATTCCCATCTAGAAATAAAAAATCCAATTACTATAATGAATCTTACTTTAATTATATCATCATAGCCTTTGCTCACATAATTTTCCATCACCTCAACATATGTTCAAACAGATAAATCTTTCATTTCTCCAAACACGCATTTAATATCGAATGTGAATTCATATCATAAAATTTCAATAATAATAATGAATAGATTTTTCACACTCATTCAACCAACTCCACCTATAAATCCATAATAAAGAGATAGCCATTTAAATCAAAGAACATCTCTAACATATTCATATTCCAATTCACTAAAATCATATACACGACCTTACATTCAGATAATCATAAACAATCATCTTTAACTTAAATATAGTTACACGGCCCATCAAAGAAGAAGAAGAAGGCCCTTCAAAGAAGAAGAAGAAAAAGGGGTTTTGGGGGGTCTCGATGTTATTGGAAGATGGGAAGCTCAGTTGTGATAATTGGGGGTTCAAATTTTAGATGTAAACCCCCACTTTGCTCGCCTTAAGGTTTAGGGCAAAAGCCCATTGGTTCTGCTATGATTGGACGAGGAAACCAGGGTTTTGTGGCTGACCGAAGTTTATAGGCTGTCGTCAAAGACGACGGTAGCTCGAATCCTTGATGCAAGTCAGTCATCTTCCATGACTAGCTTAGGAGAACACGAACCCCATGGCTATGATGAGATCTGAGATGATTTAGGCCATTGATTGAGGGGAGAAACTACTGTGCGACGAGATCAAGGAGGGTTCAACTAAAATTAAGGTCCATCCAGCTCATCCAAGGGTGGGGGAAGCCTCGAAACACACTATGAAGGTATGATTTGTGGAACCCTATTCCTAATTTATTGAATTTTGCTAAATCTGTATCATTTTATTTAAAATATAGGTTTAAAAGATAATCCAACCGTTGAATTGTTAATCCACATTTAGTAATGGGAAACACAATTTAGATGTCCACATAGATCTGACCATAGATCTCAACCCTAGTAAGGACAAACATCCACATAAGCCGTGATCAACTCACATGAGTCTTGATCATCCATGTGAAGATCCGATAATGATGATCCAGGCCTTGGATTGCATCAGATTCTTAAAATTATAATAATAATTAAATCTAAATATTTCTATGTATGTGAATGTATTAAGAAAAGAGTTTTTATGCATTGAATAGATTGAAGCATGCATGGTCGATCATGAAGAAGATGACAATTAAAGCTAGTGGAATCCCACGAATGCATCACACGAGGTAGGAGGAAATTTAAGATGGCATGTCTAAATAATAAGATGCATGATCTTATTTCTAATTATGAATTTTATGAAACTAAAATGGTATGATTGATATTCGACATGCTTTAAATTGTAATGATGAAATACTGTTAATTAAAAGAATTGCATGTTATAATTGATGCTTATGCCATGTACATCATATACGTGAATTTTAAAATTATGTTTATGGTACATGGGCACCATGTTAGTATTGATGTTGTATGAGTCTAGGTCTATAGGATACATCCTTAGTGGGTTACAACCAAATGAGTGAGGATGTTATTCTTATTATGAAATATATGAATAGGAGAATTGGGTGCTATTATGATTATTTTACATCTGGGCATGGGGGCCTAAGAGTTTTCTTTTAGACAAGCGTAGGCCTGGGGATGATATGCTAGGAGAGTTATGAGGGTTAGGCTACCCGCTCTCTGAAATTTATTATGTTATGGATACCATGCACTATGTGTTGCTAAAAGTCAGGTGGGGCAATCATGGGCAGGCCACCACTGTGACAGCCATGGTCCCCCCCATATGGACATGGACATCGTGATTTTCACTGAGGATGGCATAGGTGGATTATTATGTAGTTATCCGGGTGCTGTATGGATTTAGATTGCTACATAGTAGTCCTTGTATTTGATGCACTATGGTGTGTATATGATAGCATGATGACATGTGCATATGATGGCATGATGAGATACCTTATATGATGATGGCATGATGAGATGCATTATGTGATGGCATGATGAGATGCCTTTGATGATGGCAAGATGAGCTACCTTATGTGATGGCATGATGAGATGCCTTTTATGATGTTAATAGTAGCGACTAGAGTTTTATGAAACCTATATGGTAAGGGGTATATGTATGAGACCCAGTAGAGTCTAGGAATGGAAGTTATAAAACCCATGGGCTATGGTCATAACTTTGTATGACTTTTAACAATTTCAATATATATGATATAGTACTATATGTACATATTTGGAGGGCGTAGTTTTGTGAAAGATTTTATATAAGAAAGTGAATGGGTAGATATATTATGTAGAGTTTGGTTCATAGAATTGTAGTGTGGTATCATATGGAAAATGGTAATAATAATTATTTAAAATACCAGTGGATTATATATATCATGTAAAGTGATTTCTTCATCAGAGGAGAAACACAAGGTCATTTCTAGTAGTAACTTCCCATGTGTTTTTACTTCAACAAGCAAACCCACATGGACTAAAGTTTCCTCCCAATATTTTTATACCATCCTTAACTGAGTTTAGGTTTGCAACGATACTATTTAATGTATATGGTTGCATTGACCACTTACAAGTCTCCAATCGATGCTCTAAACACAAACAGACTCACCGAAGTTCCTAATATTTGTGGGACTGATAAATTATCTATAGATCAATTATTTCAACTCAAGGATTGCTTTAGATCCTCATTAAAACCCTAGATTTACTAGCATATACTATTCCATACATGGATCAAAACATAAACGAAGGTTTTAAGTATAGATTATACCTCCTACACGTGCTTCCAGTCCTCATTCTTTAGTGGATTGATCTTATTGATCATCACTTTTAATGATGGTCTCTGACTGTTTGTCGCACATCATCAATCTCCACAAAATCCTTGTGAAAATGCCCTAATCATGAAATCTCTATGGTACTTTTGTTCTTCAGAACATGCCGTGGAAGAAGACTGGCTCAATCAAGGATCCCAACTACCATCGTCTCTGGCGACATACTGCAATTCCTATCAGTCTCTCCAACCTCCCCATTTCTTCTCCGATCAAAATGAAACGAAAGGTCTTTTGCCTTAGACCTTGAGGCGGGCAAGGTGGGGGTTTTGGAATTGGAATCTGGGCTTCCATCTTCGCCAACAACCTCCATTTTTCCCAGCGACATGAAAACCCCAAACCCTCTTCAACTCTGCTTTCTCCTACGCCGTCTGAGTTCTCCAACTCCCAAGTCACTTTCCCTTCTCCTTTTCCCTCTCTTCTCCTTCTTGCTCTCTCTCCCTTCTCCTCCTTTCTCTTCTTCTTCTTCTTCCCCATTTTCTCTTCCTCCCCATCGAGTTCCTTGGTTTTATCAGATTTGGTTGGAAACAAACTAACATCTATTTTTGTTTTCATTGAAGTGGGGGTGCCATTATCAATGTGGCCCCCCTCCACTAAGTCATTTTATTTTCTCTTCTTTTTCTTTTAATTAATTTACTTTTGTTGTTAACTATGATGTTTTTACTATTCTAAACAACATGATACCAGTTAATGATGTTATTCAACTCCATTGACTATCACATTTCAACTCCTACAAGTGGGGCCCACTTAGTGAAATTACCAAAATACCCTTTTGTAAGAAAATTATCGTTTATTCAACAAACTTAGTGTCGTTGGATTCATATCGATAATTAGAATCCAGATTTTATAATTTCAATTCTCATGTTATAACGTTTTTTTTAACTTTCAATTACCAAAATAGCCCTGATTTCGTAGTCACATAACTTCCTCATTCGCACGCCGCTTTTAGTGTTCTTTGGGTCATTAGATTCCATTTTCTGAGTTGTATCTAGCTATTTATGTTTCAATTCCTGGTTCTAGATTCATAAAAAGTGATCCTCCTAGAAAACTTATACCTCGATCATCCAATAGTAGAATTTTGGAGTTGTTACAATCTTCCCTCCTTAGTGAAATTTCGACCTCAAAATTTTTAAGTCATTACATTCTTCCCTCCTTAGAGAAGTTCATCCTCGAAATTCTTTTCATGATATCTTTCCACCCACTAATAATATTCCCATCTCCTTGTAAACTTAAATTCATATAATTACTTCAATAAAACATCAATCTTCAAAATCTAAATGATTTTCAACTTAACGTAGATATTATGTCACTTAATAGTGTAGCTTTTCTATCTCCTATAAACAATAAGAATCACTTTCGCTATGTACTTTGGTACTCAGCCTTTACTTGATAATCCATCAAAACAATAAATTTCTAACTATGTTTTTTCTTTCGTTTCAACTTCCAAAATCCTTTAATTGTAATGATTCTTAGGACACATAATCTTTATCTCCAACTCACCTTTTATATTTTCTTATCCATATAAATCTTTATACTAACTTCAAATAGTGAATATATATTTCTCACTTAAAGATGATCCCTTCTGCATATGCTTAACCAATTCTAACCTTATAAAACTGACTATCTTCAAAATTTCAAGTATCATATTTTTTACAAAATTTCGGTAGAGTCTCCTCTATTTTTTGGACTAATGCATTTAATGCAAGTGATTGCAATACACCTAATAATCCATTTAATCACAATAATACACTTATGAGATAGTCTCACCACATTCCATCATTCACAATAGTAAAATTAAACATCCATTCCACATATCATCCTAATATACAAACTTTAATAGAATGAGACTTACTCTTCAAGCTTTGCAACTTCGATCACAATATCATATTCTTCAATGGTATAGTACAAACACATTCTAAACTCATCAATTGATAAATATTTAATCACACATGCATCACCATCACCACCATAAACATAAGGGATGACCTTCACATCATTCTACAGTATTCTATCAAAATCTTCCTTGAATTGCATTTATTTAGATGTATGAAAATTCACATTCCCATCTAGAAATAAAAAATCCAATTACTATAATGAATCTTACTTTAATTATATCATCATAGCCTTTGCTCACATAATTTTCCATCACCTCAACATATGTTCAAACAAATAAATCTTTCATTTCTCCAAACACGCATTTAATATCGAATGTGAATTCATATCATAAAATTTCAATAATAATAATGAATAGATTTTTCACACTCATTCATCCAACTCCACCTATAAATCCATAATAAAGAGATAGCCATTTAAATCAAAGAACATCTCTAACGTATTCATATTCCAATTCATTGAAATCATATACACAGCCTTACATTCAGATAATCATAAACAATCATCTTTAACTTAAATATAGTTACAAACATGCAAGTATCAATATTGGAGATAACACATGAATCAAATTATAGTAACTGAACTTACACCCTTTGGTGTATTCAGATTCAAAAACAGAAATAACACATTCAATGTTTCTCAAATACAAATATGAAACTCATATCTTTAAATGAACAAATGAAATCGCTCTAACTTTGCAATCACATTCAAATACTTAAATAAAACCATTAAGGGCAACCCCGGTGTATGAACCTCATAGCCCTTGCGGGGTCTGGGGAATGGCGGACCACATGGGTCTGTAGTAGGCAGCCTTACCTTGCATCACCTTGAACCCATGATCTCATGGTCACACAACAACTTTTACCATTATGTCATGGCTTCCTATCTCAAATAACACCATTGTTGTTCACAAATATCAATATAGTATCATCTAACTTTACATAATGGTACTAAAAGGTTTCCATCATTACATACTAATACAATTGTTTAGTATGTTCTCCTCTAACATAAGATTCAATTGGATTTCCTCACTTCATTTATCAAATAAGGTTATCTCACTTAACCTTAGATATATAACCAATTACTCTTCATCAGAGAGTCCAAATTCGTAGGGTCGATCAATAGCTAGTGGAATAAACTAAAAGTTCATCATATCAAATAATTGATAGAACGTCTTAATTTCAGACAACTCAAATATCAATTCTGATCTTTCCACATAGGTAGTTTGAGAATCTTTCTCGAATTAAGACACAAATACAAATCACTTGTTTTCTTGAAGCATACTGCCCTTCATAGGTAGTATCAGTTTCTCATACATCAAGATTGTTGTCTTTTATATATCCCACAAATCATTCTTCCTATATTGGGATATGCATTTATACCAAAATCATCACTAGTTAACAAACTAGTGATGCCAATTAGAAACATAACTTTCTTATTTAAATGGTGGTTTATTGTGATTAGGTAGTTTTACTTTAGGTAGCACACATATGAGAATGCAAAGTATAATTTGATTCTTTATCACTCACACTTGTGATTAGGTAGTTTTTACTTTAAGCAACACACATGAGAATGCAAAGTATAATTTGATTCCTTATCATGCACACTTGTGATGAGGTAGTTTTTACTTTAGAGAGCATCCATATAAGAATGCAAAGTGTAGGGGAATTTAAATCTTCATCATGCACACTTACTTATAACTAAATAACTTTTACTTTATGGAGCACACACGTGAAAATGTAATGAGTATGTGAAATTGAAGTGAAAAGAGGGAAAGGAAAATTGGTAGTTTCTTGTAATGGAATTTAATCTTCATCATGCACACTCCTTGTGAATAAGTAGTTTTTACTTTAAGAAACACACATATGATAATGCCAAGTATAGAGGAAAATTGAATAGGAAATAGAATAAGGCAAATACAGATAAGGAAATAGGGAAAAGAGAAAGAGTATGGTCAAAGAGATATGAAAATGAAGTAGAAAAAGGCTACAAGTCTGAGGAGAGCGAGTATAATGCAATGAGAAATATGAAGAGAAATGTAAAATGGAGAGCCATAAGAAAGAGCTAGAATTTAAAAATGCATAGGGTTTCTCCTCTACAATGATTTTTACTGATTTTATTGATTTTAGTTTATTTTATTTATTAACTTCCAACTCCATCTTTCTTCTCAATTCATACATCATTCATCATCCATAAGAATCATAATTGTCAAAAATACATTTCATCTTTTACCATTCATTCACTTTACAACTGATATAATGTAAGATTTTACTATATCTTGTCTTCTATATAAGAAGACTATTTTATCACGATAACATCATTTCATCTTTGTGACAATCAACATTGTCTCATAAATTGCAATTCATTTCAATCTTGGTATCATACCCAAGTCTATCGTATTAGATGAGGCTATACTTATCCATCAACTGGAGTTATCATCTCAATTGCCTTTTTCAACTTTTCACCAATGCATTCATATTTAGCATAATTATACCTCATCATTAGCATCATCAAGACCTTATCCCACCTAGGGGTCGGCCATAACATATTTCACATAATTATACACAACAAAATAATTTACAACTCATTATTTCACTGAGGTAGTAATGTGAATCACTTGTTTCTTAAAAAGACATGGGATTATGTATATGTATATATTTGATAATGCTTCATGATTAGCTTTGTTTTGAAATTTTCTCAATTTTAGAAGTCATCTCATACTCTACTATTGTAATAAGTTTCTTGCCAATAACTTACATTTTCATATTAGGATATATTTCTTTCAAACATCAATCCTTTATCTGTTTATATGAAACTTATTCTTGTATTCTATCATAAGGAGATTTCTTGCTGTAAACAAATAAATTCCTTTTTATCTCATTAATTATACATAAGACAGAAAGTACTCATTATTTCCTTGCATTATTTCCAAGCAGTATTGTCTCTACGAATTCATTTGCCCTGTGATTTCCAACATACCATTTCTAGTTTCAAGGTATATGGTAGTTCCAGCTTCCATTTCAATGGAAGTTTACAATTCTTCTAAGTTTTTGCCTCTTGAACCTATCATTCCTCAATTGTTCCTATTTCTCCTCTTTAATTTACTATTCTTTAGTCATCTCTTTTTCACACTTTTCTATACAAACCAAGACCACATTCAATACATTCTATATAAGTTTTTCTTGCCTATCTTTTGCCTCTTTCCAAAACTTTGACTATTACACTTGGTATACATGAACAATAAGTATATACCTATGTTGGGTATTCTATCCTTGAACACTGATACTAGGCATAATTTCTATTTAAACTTGGGTTGGAGCATTTTGCACTACAATAAGTTATGGTATTTGGGAACCTTATAGATAACAAGGATATTCTGTCACACTCACTTAACTATCTCTACTACTTTATTCTCTTCTTCACTATTCTCAATAGTGGAATCACTAATTTCTCAAATCATTATCCTGGTTGTCATACTCAGGACATCTCCTAATGGTTTACTATTCCTTTGTAATCTAAGCATACTAACTTATTCTCTCTAATACTTAACTAATTCTATCATAATACAACATCAACTCATAAGATCCTAACCTATATTTCAATTGTAATCTTTTTATTGGACATAAAGGCTGCACATGACTAGATGAATCGCATTGATTCCAACTGTGACACCCCAGGATTTTCATGAAAAATTTTCGCTTTCACATTCAAAAGATGGCATGCCTCTAATTTTAAAATTAAAAAATAGTAGAAGATTTTACTTTGAAATTCATTTTTCCAAAAGCCCGGATGTCTCTTTCATGCTCACACTATACATATATATAGTTTTCTAGAAGATAGAAATTAATTTCTTAAAATACAACCCATCCAGTGGTTCACTTGTACAGCCCCTATAACATTGTATTAAATGTCCAATATCACAATTCAAATTACTAACTACACAATACAAAAGCTTTAATGAAATGTATACCTAAGTGCAGAAGTATGATTGCTAGATTCCTCTTCTTGTGTACATCTTCTCCTGTTTATCTGTATCTAAGATATTGTAAACATAAAACATTTATAATATCTCAGCAAGCTATGCTTGGTAGGGGAGTTTAACAAGCATGTTGAATCTTAATATACATTAATTATTCCATAGAATATTCATTTTCATAGCAATTATATTGAATTGGATTTATTTTATGTTTCACATTTCAATAATCCAATTAAAAACCAAATATCTACATGTTTCATAATCATTAACAATCCATTGATAAATCAATTATGAACATGCTTCATAATTATTAATATCTACATGTTTCCTAATTATATATAATCCATTGATTTATCAAACATCTTTAATTATTATTTGTTATCTAAATAAACTAATCCAATTCCATGAACCATACTCTGCATAACAGTTCTACCCATTCATATACCCATATGAAACTTATATCAAACTACACCCTCAATCTTATACATATAGCATACATACACATATATGGAAATTGTTAAAAGACATACAAAATTATGAATATAATCAATATCATCTGATTTACATTCCCATACTATACTAGCTTTCAAAATCATACCCCTCATCATGTGGGGTTCATAATCATCCAGCCTATGTTGTTATAATCAATATAATCCTCATGCCCCTCACTATACAGGGTCCATAATTCTCTAGCCATTGCTGGAAAAAGAATAATATAAGGCATATCATCATGCCACATCATATAAGGCATCTCATAATGACATAATATAAGCACCATAGTGAGTCAAACATGAGGACTACTATGCATGACAACTCTAATCCATAACAGTGCTCTTAGATGTGTGCCTCTATATACCTCTAATACCACACCGAAAAAACAATTTCATTGTCCATATAGGGAGACAGGAGTTTCACAGTAGAGCTTTCCCATAATTACCCTACCCGACTTTTAGCCACACCTAGGGCAAGTTATCCATCATATCATAAATTTTGAAGAGCGAGTGGCCAAATCCTCATAACTCTCCTAGCATAGCATCCCCAGGCATACGCCTGTCTAAAACACAACTCTCAGGCCTCCATGCCTGGATGTAAGATAATCATAATAGCAGGCAATTTACCTGTTCATATATTTCATAACAAAAATAACATCCTCACTTATTTGATGATAACCCACAAGGATGTATCCTATAAACCTAGACTCATACATCATCAATACTGACATGGTACCCATGTATCATAAACATAATTTCACAATTCACATACATGATGTACAAGTCATAAGCATCAAGTATAACATGCAATTCTTTTAATTAACAGTATTTCATCATTTCAATTTAAAGCATGTCGAATATCAATCATACCATTTTAGTTTCATAACATCTATAATAAAAAATAAGATCATGTTTAGAACATGCATCTTATTTTTTAGACAAGTAGTCTTAAATTTCCACCTACCTCGTGTGACGCGTTCATTGGAATCCACTAGCTTTAATTGCCATCTTCTTCATGATCGACCATGCACTTCAATATTATTCAAGTAATTCAATTGAGTTAGAATGCATATAACTGCTATACCAACAAAAAGAACAAAACATGTTTTAGGATATGGCAATACCAATGGCTTTTATGCTGACAATCATTAGTGAATCCATCAAAGAACCAATGTCCAAGTAAACTAATATGTGTCTGACCATAACAAGGTTCAAAGTGCAAAACCATTGCTAAGACCATTGATAATGAAGCTACTACATAAAACATAATTTCTGTGAGTGGTCAAAGTCCAAGTCAATTCTCCTTCTAATTCCAAATCTTATACATACGATTCTAGAGACTGGAATTTCATGTAACTAGAGAATTCCAAAATTTACACCTACAGTTTTGGGGATTGGAATTCCAAGGAACTCAAGAATTTGAACTTTTACACAGTTTTGGGGACTAGAATTTTGAGGAACTCATAAATTTCAACTTTTACACATATAGTTCTGAGGACTGGAATTCTGAGGACCTCACAAATTCCAACTTTACACATATAGTTCTGAGGACTCGAATTTTGAGAAACTCGCGAATTCCAACTTTACACATATAGTTCTAAGGATTGGAATTTAGAGGAACTCAGGAATTCCAGTCATCTTCTCCCTTACCCACTCGGCCAAAACCTTAGACCTAAATGCCTATACACAAATTGAAATCAATTGAAGATGTGTTTCTAGGAATGGTAGAGATCAGAGAAAGGGTTTACCCAGAATAAGGGTTGTGTACCAGTGGGGGGAGAAACGATCTGAGCACCAGTGATTTCATCTGTGATTTTTTCAAGAAGGACCAACTCCCTTGGCTGGTAGCAGAAATAAAGTGGAAGGCATGGGAGTAGCGGACCATGTGGTGTCATCAATGACATGATTGAGGAGAAATCTAAGCAGACAAGTGTGACTTGCTAGCAGTGGATGGGATGAGGGCTTGGATGTCGTTCGACGGATCAATGATTGGAGGAGAGAAGATAAGACTCTATGAGAGGAGAAGAGGAAAAAGGGTTCCCATAGGTGGCTGACTAGAGGAGTGAGGGAGAGAAATGGTGACCCATGTTGGGGAAAGGAGTAAGCTACTAGTGAAAGGTAGCCCAGGCAATCGGAGATGGAGAGGACATTGTGTGGTCGACTAGATCAAGCTGTGTCGGAGAGAGAAGAATGAATAGTCGGTTTTTCCTGCTAGAGGAGTTTTTGTTCTTCTTTTTTTCCCTGTCTTTGGCATTTTTCTAGTGAAGGAATTTTCATTGCCATTTGTTGAGGCCACCAGGGAAGTGCGGGGGTCACTACCCATTGATCGGACGAAGGAGAGTTGCATAGAGGGTTTGAGACTAATCGAGATCGTTGGCAGAGGAGAAACGAAGGCATGGTGGAAGGAGTTTGTTAGGGTTTTGTAAGGAGTGAAAGGGTTTTTTCATTTAGTTGAAGTTGTTGGTGTCGGGTTTCATGGCTACCAAGTTTCTTTGTTTGGGAATAGATCATATGATTTGTTTTTTGGAAAACCACTAAGGGGGGTGCCACTATAAAATATGGCCACTTCTTTTATTATTTTCTTTTCTTTTCTTTTTATATATTAAACATAGAATGATTGTGTTTTTTCCTCATCATTCCACCCAGCCTAAGTTTAGTCAACATGTATGGTTGTTACATGCACAACACCTCATCACTATCGGACCCACATTTGTGCAAGTGGGGCTGCTAGTGAAATTACAAAAATAACCTTTTGTAAGAAAATCACTTTTTTTTTGTCCAAACTCCAATTTCAGAAAATGTAGTGTCATTGGATTCATATCAATGAGTAAAATCCAAATTTTATAATTTCAATTTTAGGTTCTTAGCCCTAACTTTGAAGTCCTATAACTTCTTCATCCAAACTTTGTTTTCAGCATTCTTTGGCTCGTTGGATTCCATTTTTAGAGTACAATCAATGGTGTTAGTTTTAGTTCCAAATTATTATCCTAGTAGTAGATATACTTCTTGACATCTCATAACCTGATCATGGAATAGTGAAATTTTAGTGTTGTTACTTGTTACAAATTAGCTACCCATAAGTATAAGTTGTGAATCAAACTTTGATTACATGTCGGAAGATAAAATCATGAAAAAATACAAATCATGATTGCTAAATTGAAGTTAGGGATCAAATCCAAGAAATGCATATGAAATGGAAATTTTAGTAATTCTAAATCAATGATCTTGGATACTTCATATCGCTATCATATCCACATGCTAAAGTAATTATCTACATCATCAGCATCAAGATATAAATTATTTGTTTCATTCAAATCCCTTAGTCCAATCACCTATCCCACATCATCTTACTAAAAAAATTGCTTGAAAATGATAAAAGCCGACAAAAGGGGTGACTGTGAATAGCAAAAAAATGGACCAATTATAAAGATCTGATCCATTCACCATCATCCTCATCACAAGAGGGCACAAAACCCCTTAAAGATGGTAAAGATTGGAGAAGGAATGATTATGGATCAAGGGGAAAATAGTAAGCCAAGGGTTTTAGATAATCAAAGAAAATGATAAATGAAATTAGTGATCTGAAGCATTTATCATCTTCCTGGAGAAGTTAGAAGACATACCCTTCTAGGGATTTTTAAATCTATGATGTTTGACTAGAAATCTAGCAATGCGGTGGCAAATGGAGATTGTGCAACGTCAGACATGGATCATCCACACAATCTGAAGCCAAATTGAAGCTAGAGAATGCATCTTAAGTAGGTTTCTTAATTGTTCCTCTTTGATTTTACCTTCCATGTAGGATTTATGCATTAGATATAGATCTTTGATTTTGGATTAGTTGTATAGGTATGTAATTCATTGATCTAACCATTGATTGGAAAGATTAGTCATTGTAAACACTAAAATACCTAAATCAGACCACTGTTGATACTCCTACAATCTGATCGATGACAAAATAACTCAAATTTAGAGCATGATAGCATGAAAGGCAAATAGGTGGAGAATTAATGAAGGCGACAATAACCATCAATGTATTCTGAGAAGATCATAGTGATGCAAATGGCACTTTAGGCATTATTTTGTTATTGTACAGGGGTTGTAACTATTTGAATGTTATTTGATGTATCTCGGACTTGTGGACGTCATTTCATGGATGGATATTGATTCATGATGGACAGACCCTAGTCTTGATGATTTTAGTATTCTCATTACAATTACTTGTGATTTCAAATGAATTTTTCTCCCAATTAGATTTTATTTGCTTTATATTATGTATTGATACTATATCCTTGTATTCATATCTATCATGTTTTCCTAGTGGAACATTTGACAACTAGAGGTTTTGGATTAAAATTTATTGTTTTTGAATATCTTCAAATTGTAATTTTTCATTAGGGATCCTGCCTATTTTGTATTATAATACATGTAATTAGTGTTCTAAAAATCTAGGGTGTTACAAGTTAGGTCCTACCCATGGTGATTAATATAATTCTCATGGAAAGATGAGTTTAGACCACAATAATCTTCAATAGAAGGCTTGAGAAAATTACTTGGATTTTGGATACCCATTATAACCACGAAGTTGAAAAGCTTCTAGAGTAATAATATATCGTCTCTTTTAAAAAGGATAGTCACCATCATCATCATCAAGACCTTATCCCAATTAGGGGTCTACCACATGAATCTTATTCCTCCATTCCACTCTATTAAATACCATGGTTTCATTTAGTCCCAAAGTTTTTAAATCTTTCCTCACCACTTCTATCCACGTTCTTTTAGGCCTTCCCCTTGCCCTTTTAGAACCTTCAACTTGTATTGCCTCACTCCTTCTAACTGGTGCCGTTGGTGGCCTCCTTTGAACATGTCCAAACTATCTAAGTCTAATCTCCCTCATCTTGTTACCTATTGGTGCTATCCCTAAATTTCCTCTAATATTTTCATTTCTAATTCTATCCTTTCTTGTCTTACCACTCATCCATCTCAACATCCTCATTTCTGCAACACTCAGCCTATGAGTATGATGTTCCTTAACTGCCCAACACTCTGATCCATAGAGCATGGCTGGCCTAATAGCCATCCTATAGAATTTTTCCTCGGCCTCTTGATACATGATTTTAAATTAAGATTAACTATTGGGATCTCAAGCATACAAGGAGTTGATTTGATTTCCTAGGTGGCAAGGATCTGATGATAAAATCCTATCCTTATCTTATAAGGTGTGCCTATGGGTCCTAACATTATCTTCCATCCACCATAAAGCAATAAAAGTGCAATGCAATTACAAGTAAGCAAACTAATGCAACTTATATTGTGACGACCCGGGTTTTATATGATGCAAATTTGATAAAAAGGCGAGATCTCTTGTTTTATAAATATGAAATGCATGAAAATATTTTTGTTTTGGAAAACAATCTTTCATAAAAACCCTGAGTGTCAAAAAACATTTTCAAATTATCTAGCCATGGCATAGTTTTAAATCAACATTATTCCCAAGAAAGTGTTAGTCACAGCCTCAGCTATTGAGAGTAACTACAATCAAGTAACATTGAAAGATAAGGTAGGGGTTTACTTACTTGCACTTAATCTGAGTGTCTTCTGTCACAGGTGTACTCTGTCCTTAAGTGTTTACTTTGTGTATGAAAAATGTTGAGGATTGGGTGAGTATATACTATACTCAGTAGGAGTCTATCACTACTAGTTTTACAATGCATGCTATGTTTAAAATCATATGCTCTTTCAAAACAGGTGCATGTTTCAACACTCATGTTCAATATCGGGATTAAAGACCATTGTCGAATTGAATACTAACAACTTAAAGAATTACATAATACAAATAGAAAGTATCATATATATCATAACATAATGATATGCATAAGATGCTCAACTGAATCCATCTCATGCATATATGGTATGGTATGGTCGACCAACCTCATGTCATGTCATGCCATATGCAATGCAAGTAAATCCATGAAAACATAGGGCCCAACTATGGCCACGACCTCGCCGCCTTATGGTCCCCGAGTACCTGAGGACACTCGGTCATAGCCTCAACAGGGCATATGACACATCGACCCAATGCCGTGACACCAGTGGTAGCCCCCTGTACCACATGCAGTCGACGTAGGGACGTTGCCCTTTTTTGGCGTGGTACCCATTCCACCTAGTAGTGGTAGAGGCTGGAGGCCAACCCAAACCTCTCGGCATAGCGCCCACGAGCTTATTAGCCCAAAACATATAAGACCAAACAAGCAAAAACCTCTTTTTCAAAATGTGTCCTCGTTGGGTCCCTCACAACTGCCTACCCAGCATCTTTTGGGCACTCCAGTGTCTTTTGGTAACCCTTAAGGACATGCAATTTTTCAAGAACTCAATGCTCACAAATCATGCAACATATGGAATTGTTTGCAAAACATGTCTAGGCATAATGTATTTGTCATATGTATGCTGAATTCATTTATAAGATTAAGTTATGCTAAACAAATCATATAACTTATACATAAAACATGCATTCAAAACAATCATGGCTCTTTTTAAAAGTCTAGTAGCGATAGAGCACCTACCTGGCTAGGTCGCGCTAATCCGCTTGTCCTCGTATGCTCCTGAACATGGTTTAGGGGAATAAGGTTAGTTTGGCCTATCTTTTATAGGTTTTAGAGTGGTTGGACTTACTACTTAGGCATTAAGGGTTCATCCCCATGCGTATGGGTTTCCTAAGGTCCTAATTGGGCCTTGGTATCGTCAGGTTTCTAAAGGTTTAATGGCCCCGAGCCACTATCATAGGCTAAGGGTCGTGCCCACCTTAGATTGGGCCTTGATTAGGTATTTTATAGTTTGAGTGTGTCCATGTCGTCGACACAGACACAACGCCTTTCGCGGTGCCTCAATTGGAGCCCTAGATCTCAGCAGCATGCGCCTTAGCAGGCGTTTCAGTAGACACGCTAGATTCCCGTCCGTCATTCTCTGTTGCAGGCGCGTCAACGGACGCGCCCTTCCAGTTTTCTTAACGCACAGCGTACGTTTCGATTTGACGGAAACCCGGGCATCCTAAGGACCCCCTAGTTCGAACCTGTCGAACCAGTGCGCCCCAGGGACCGTCCCTGGGTCCTTTGTCACCCTCTAGAGCTCTGTTTTGCATGATTTTTCATGCAAAAACTTAGGGAAACTTTGCCTAGGACTAAGGGGAAGACGGGTTTTGAGGGATTTTGGGCATACTTGGTTCGTTGCAGGGTTTTTCTCCTCTTGGTTGCTTCTCCATGATGGGTTTTTTTCAAGCTTTTGGGCTACCATTAGAGGCGCCCAAGAGCTCTATTTATAGAGCTATAAGAGGGTTCTGGAGGGGGCTCTCACCGCCATTGAATGACGGTGGAGAAACCTCCAAAATGACAGTGATTTCTCCCCCAAACACCACCTTTCTAGAACCCTCTAGGAGGTTGAAGAAGAGGGGTGCCCGTATCAAAATGGGCCCCTGTGTTTCTCAGGCTAAATCCGTTTTTAATAAAAATTACATTTTTGCCCCTGAACTTCAAAAGGCCATAACTTGCTCATTTTAACTCCGTTTTGGGTGATTTTGGTCTTGTTGGATTCCTTTTTCTGAAAGGCACCTAATGGTACCATTATTAGACCAAATTTCTAGGTCTAGTTAGGGTGAATAGTGAAATGACCAAAATACCCTTATTTCCAAAAAGTGAACTTTTCATTGCTAACTTGGGATTTCAATGTTACAAAATTGGAGTCATTACATTCTTACCCCCTTAGGGGAATTTTGCCCCCGAAATTCTACAATATATACAGTCAAAAGATCTCGGGGTACTTCTCTCGCATTTCTGACTCCAGTTCCCAAGTCTCTTCTTCCATGTGCGCATTTCTCCACAAAACTTTGACTAAGTGTATGTCCTTGTTCCGCAGCTTCTTACTCTTACTATCCAGGATCTCAACTGGTCTTGTCTCTAGCTTGAGATCCTCCGTCAACTCTATGGGTACCTGATTGATGACATGAGCAGGGTCAGGCACATACCTCCTTAGCATAGATATATGGAATACGTTATGCACTTCAGATAGCTGACGGGGTAGTGCGATCCTGTAGGCCACTTTTCCCACTTTCTCCAGGATTTCGAAAGGTCCTATGTAACGCGGACTAAGCTTGCCTTTGATACTGAACTGCATAACTCCTTTAGTGGGAGATATCTTCAGGAAAACATGCTCTCCTATGTCGAATTCTAATGGTCTCCTCCTTTGATCAGCATAGCTCTTTTGCCGGCTTTGAGTTGTGAGGAGGTGTCTCCTTATGAGTTTGACCTTCTCGACGCATTGCTCCACCACCTCGGACTAGAGCACCCTGGACTCTCCAACTTCACTAAAACTGGTGGGTGATCGACAGGGTCTCCCATAGAGCACCTCGGACGGAGCCATGCCAATGCTCGACTGAAAGCTGTTGTTGTACGCGAACTCTACTAGCGGTAGGTTTTCATCCCAGCTTTGCATCCAATTGAGGGCACAGGTTCGCAACATATCTTCGACTATCTGGATCGTGCGCTCTGACTGTCCATCGGTCTGTGGATGGAAGGCTGTGCTATAATTCAGGGAAGATCCTAAGGATTTTTGGACAGACTTCCATAGTTGCGAAGTGAAATGGCTATCCCTATCTGAAGTGATACTAAGGGGTATGCCATGTAAACTTACTATCTCTTTGATGTATAGCTGAGATAGGCTGTCGATGGATTGGGTATGGCGTATAGGAAGGAAATAGGCTGTCTTAGTCAATCTATCAACAATAACCCAGATCATGTCATGACCCTTAGAGGTCCTGGGTAACCCTACGATGAAGTCCATGGTAATACGGTCCCATTTCCATTCAGGTAACTCAAGGGGTTGTAACAATCCCGCAAGTTTTTGATGTTCAACCTTTACTTGTTGACATGTTAGACACTTTGCCACAAATTCCCCTATGTCTCTCTTCATACCATCCCACCAATATTGTCTCTTTAAGTCTTGATACATCTTAGTTCCTCCCGGGTGTATAGTATACTTAGACCGATGAGCCTCTTTTAAGATTTCTTATTTTAACTCTTCATTAGTCGGTACCACTAATCTTCCTTGCATGTAGATGCTACCATTTTTCCCTTTAGTAAACCTTGGTTTTCCTATGAAAGCTTGTATATCTGGATCTCCTTTCTGTTCTTGCTTAACCTTTTCATTAACAGCTGACTTTATTGTTAGACCTGCCATAACGATCTTGTGCTTACTTATGTCTGGTTTCCATGTGATTACTTCTTGTAATAGCTTCCATCTCTTAGTTAATAAACTTGCACACATCCCTTGGGTTTTTCTACATAATGCATCAGCTACCACATTAGCTTTTCCAGGGTGATAATGAATGGAGAAGTCATAGTCTTTTAAGTATTCCATCCATCTTCTTTGTCACATGTTTAAGTCTTGTTGGGAAAAGATATATTTAAGACTCTTATGATCTGTAAAATCCTCAAAGTTTTCCCCATATAAATAATGTCTCCAGATTCGCAAGGCAAAGACTATGGCCGCTAATTCTAAGTCATGGGTCAGGTAATTGACTTCATGCTTCTTGAGTTGCCAAGAAGCATAAGCAATTACCTTCCCATGTTTCATAAGTACGCAGCCTAGTCCTTCTTGCGAGGCATCGCTGTATATCTCAAATCTGTCACTTCCTGAAGGTAAGGTAAGGACAGGTGCTGTAGTTAACCTTCTCTTTAGTTCCTGGAAGCTTCCCTCACATTTTGTGACGACCTGGGTTTTCTCATGCATTTTTAAATGAAAAACCTAAATTCCTAAGGTCGGATCCCGATTTGAAAAAAAAATAGTGCAATGCAGTGGAAAAATCTTTTATTTGGAATTCATTTTGAAACCCCGAGTGTCATTTGCTTTCACAACAACTAAGGTAGTTTTTGAACAGCTTTAGAAATCACAAATGCTTTTCCCCAGGTCTATCCAGTCACAGTACACGGCCCAACTGTAATTAAATACAAATACATGTCCAAAGGGTTGAGAATTTACTTACATGTATAATTGTTTCCTTTTTGATTCGCTTGCTTGTAGCACTAACATAGATGTCCTCTACTCATAGATGGAATCATCCTGAAAAATGTTAAGGATAGGGTGAGTATATACTATACTCAGTAGGAGTCTATCACTACTATTTTTATAATGCATGCGATCTTTAAAATCATGTACTCATAAAAACATATGCATGTTGTTTGAATAATCACGTTCAATATCGATATTAAAAGCCACTGTCAAACCGGAATACCGACGACTTAAAGAAATATCATAATCCAAGTCGAAAGTAATCATATATCATAATCATAAAAATATGCATCAGATGCTCAACTGAATCCAACTCATGGATATCTATCATGGTATGGTCGACCAACCTTATATCATGCCACATGCAATGCACATAAATCCACGAAACCATAGGGTCCCACTATGCCCACGACCTCACAGCCGTGTGGTCCCCAGGTACCTAGGGACAGAGGATCATATACCTCCACGGGGCATATGACACTTCGACCCAGTGCCGTGACACCAGTGGTAGCCCCCTGTACCACATGCAGTCGAAGCAGGGACATGCCCCATCCACCTAATAGTGGTAGAGGCTAGGTGGCCAACCCACACCCCTCGGCATAGCACCCACAAGCTTACTAGTCCAAATCATGTACGATCAAATAAGCCAAAAACCTTTGTTCAAAACCAGTCCTCTTTGGGTCCCTCACAACTGCCTGGCCCTCAGCACTCCAACGTCTTTTGGCAACCCTCAAGGACATGCAATCTTTGCAAGTACTTAAATCATGCGATGTATGCACTTGTTTGCAAAACATATATCTGCATAATGTACATGTCTACGTACAAAACATTTATCACATGCATGCTGAATTAAGTCATGTTAAACAAGTCATATACTTAAAACATATGTTCTCAAAACAATAATAGCTCTTTTAAAAGAATCTAATAGTGATAGAGGACCTACCTGGCTAGGTCGCGTTAACCCTTTTGTCCTCGTACGCACCTGAACATGGTTGGGGACTCAAGGTTAGTTTAGCCTATTTTTTATGGGTTTAGAGCAGTTTGGTCTTATTACTTAGGCATTAGGGGTCCATCCCTATGCCTATGGGTGTCCTAAGGTCCTAATTGGGCCTTGGTATTCTCAGTTTTCCAAAATTCTAGTGGCCACGCGCCACCATCCTATTCTAAGGGTCATGCCCTCCTTTGATTGGTCCTTAATCAGGAATTTTATGATTTGGATGTGTCCGCGTCGTCGTCACGGACACAACGCCTTTTTCAGTACCTCAATCGGAGCTCTAGATCTCAAGTTATAAGCGTTTTAGTGTTGTGTGTACATAGAGTCTTAAAGACAAAAAAAGACGGAATGCTAGGGCGCTGCGCATCTGCGACATGCACCCAGCTTCCTTAAGTAACCAAAAGTCGACGCGCGCTAGCGCGCTGTTCGTCTGCGGCATACACCTCAGCAGGCGCGTCTGCAGACACGCGGTACACTCCGCCCGTCTATCTCTTTAGCGGGCACGTCCCTGGACGTGCCCGTTTGGTTTTTCAAACAGAGACGATGTGGAACGTTCCGACTGGAACGTTCCGTCGTCTGGGGGACCAAGGCATCCTCAGGACACCCTGGTTCAACCCTTGTGCAGCCCAGGGAACATCCCTGGGTCCTTGGTGGTTCTCCTAGGCTCCTTTTTGCATGATTTTTCATGCAAAAACTTAGGGAAATTGACCTTGGAACTATGGGGGAGATGGGTTTTGAGCGATCTCGGACATACCTGGCTCGTTGCTGGGTTTTTCTCCTCATTTTTCCCTCTAGGTCATTGCTTCACAACTGGTTTTCTCCAAGGTTTTGGGCTGCCATTAGAGGCACCCAAGAGCTCTATTTATAGAGCTAAGAGAGGGTTCTGGAGGGGGCTTTCACCACCTTTGAATGGCGGTGGAGAAACCTCCAGAATGGCGGTGATTTCTTCCCAAATCACTGCCATTCTAGAACCCTCTAGAGGTTGAAGACGACGGGGTGCCCGTATCAAAACAGGCACATGTGTTTTTCAGGTTAAGTCGTTTTTGTAAAATTTACAATTTTGCCCCTGAACTTCAAAGGGCCATATCTTGCTCATTTTAACTCCGTTTTGGGTGATTTTGGTCTTGTTGGATTTATTTTTCCGAGACGTATCTAATGGAACCAATTTTAGGACCAAATTCCTATGTTCAGTCAAGGAAACTAGTGAAATGACCAAAATGCCCTTATCTTTAAAACTGAACTTTTCATGGGATTTTAATATTACAAAAATTGGGGTCATTACATTATTAGCCCCTTAAAAGAATATCGTCCTCAAAATTCCATAACTTATTATCTTCCAGGTATTTGTCTCTTAGATGATTTCTTGGTGAATGCATTTCCCTTTTAGGAAGCAATTCTAGGTTCATCCTCAATTTATCATTTCCATTGTTCCTCCTATAAGGCCTCACCTATAAGGGCCTATTTTCACTGCGTAATCTGATGCATACTCTCATACTTGATTAATTAGGGTGGGATACCTTTTATTTAATCAACAGTACTCTAAAGGTAATGACTAAATAATGGTCTTAGGATTTTTGTTCTCCCAAATTTATGATAATAAGACCTCAATTTGATCCTTGATGGTACCCTTCCAGCTTAATTCCTTTATTTACTCATGTAGCGACAAGATAAGATATCACCAAATTTTTCTTTTTATGGACTATATCCATTGGTGCTCCTCATAGGTTAATGGATCTGATAAGAATCTAATAATAATTGATATCAAACCATTTGTAGGATTTTAACTTCTAGTTGGTCACCATTCCTTCTTGAAAATTTTTGTGCAGCATAATGTCTTTTTATTCGATGCTCTATTCAAAGTCTTAAACCCCCATATGCTTTCTCTCTTTTATACTCTTTTTACAATAAGATCACCAACTTGCCTAGTATTATTCCTTTGCATTTGTTTGATCTTCCTTCCTATAGAATTGTATGTTTCTCCATAGAGTCATGATCTTCTTCTTTTTGAATATTCAATATTCATTGAATACTGGTAGTTACATATCTATCTCTTTCTCTCTTTTCTTCAATATCCATTTGGTCTACCTGGATCAATGTCTCTATATGCGTTGTTGCATATATTTAATACTTCATCTATTTCTTTAAGTAACATATATGATAAACTGAATGCTTCTTAGAAATTCTAAACTGTCTTAAGATCATTGAAATCCTCAATTGCCTATAGCCTCAATAAAATTCATACAATGTCTTAATAATGGTATTGATGTTTTGGTCATGCTATACTTTTTATGTTAGGATCAATCTTCTATCATCCCCAATATTATCGTCAAAAATCTTTTGATAACTCGGTCGAATTCATTTCTTTATTATATTCGTGTTATGTTTCTCTTAATCTCATATTATAACACTTGATTTGCTCCATAATACTCAAGTAGTCATTATTCAATAGCACTTTACTTTTCATAAGACTCTTATTAAGGTATCCAAAATTGAGCTATACCTTTGTGATCTAGTATGAGTCACTGTTATCCCCTAGTATCAGCTTGTATGCTTATCCCTATTATCATCCAAATTTTCTCAAAGTCTTTCCTTTACATCTCTTATCATACTCATATCATATCCCTTGTGATAGTATACTCATATTCTGATATTGTTTATGATGGTAAGATAGCCATCTAGGTTCTTCAATTTTCTTACCTTTGATGAGATTGCTTTATTGCAGGTTAGAACTACTAACAAGTTCACTAACATCTTCATTCCCTCATCATTCTTATCATAATATAATCCATATATGTGTTTTCATATTTGTACCATACAACAATCCTTATTTCCTATGATTTTGATAGGATTCAATGAATCCAATATCTAAGTATTTGCTAGGACTATCTCCCTTTTTTCGCCTATGTGTTTGTGGTGAAATGCCTTGAGTATTAATATTATAATCCTCAAATAGAAGTAGTCATCTCTACTACTCCTATTTATACTACTTATCCTTGATTTTCTTTATTGTTCATGACCCTTGGACATGCTGGACTGGCTGTGAAAGGATAAAACCTGGGCTCTGATACCAACTGTGATGACCCGGGTTTTCTCATGCATTTTTAAATGAAAAAACTAAATTCCTAAGGTCGGATCCCGATTTGAAAAAAAACAGTGCAATGTAGCAGAAAAATCTTTTATTTGGAATTCATTTTGAAAACCCCGAGTATCATTTGCTTTCACAACAACTAAGGTAGTTTTTGAACAGCTTTAGAAATCACAAATGCTTTTCCCAGTGTCTATCCGATCTGACACGGCCCAACTGTAATTAAATACAAATACATGTCCAAAGGGTTCAGAATTTACTTACATGTATAATTGTTTCCCTTTTGATTCGCTTGCTTGTACCACTAACATGGATGTCCTCTACTCATGGATGGAATCATCCTGAAAAATGTTAAGGATAGGGTGAGTATATATTATACTCAGTAGGAGTCTATCACTACTATTTTTATAATACATGCGATCTTTAAAATCATGTACTCATAAAAACATATGCATGTTGTTCGAATAATCACGTTCAATATCGATATTAAAAGCCACTGTCAAACCGGAATACCGACGACTTAAAGAAATATCATAATCCAAGTCGAAAGTAATCATATATCATAATCATAAAATTATGCATCAGATGCTCAACTGAATCCAACTCATGGATATCTATCATGGTATGGGCGACCAACCTTATATCATGCCATATGCAATGCACATAAATCCACGAAACCATAGGGTCCCACTATGCCCACGACCTCACCGCTGTGTGGTCCCCAGGTACCTAGGGACACAGGATCATATACCTCCACGGGGCATATGACACTTCGACCCAGTGCCGTGACAACAGTGGTAGCCCCTTGTACTACATGCAGTCGAAGCAAGGACATGCCCTTTTTGGGCGTGGTACCCATCCACCTAATAGTGGTGAGGCTGGGTGGCCAACCCACACCCCTCGGCATAGCACCCACGAGCTTACTAGCCCAAATCATGTACGATCAAATAAGCCTAAAACCTCTGTTCAAAACCAGTCCTCTTTGGGTCCCTCACAACTGCCTGGCCCTCGGCACTCTAGCGTCTTTTGGCAACCCTCAAGGATCTTTGCAAGTACTTAAATCATGCAATGTATGCACTTGTTTGCAAAACATATATTTGCATAATGTACATGTCTATGTACAAAACATTTATCACATCCATGCTGAATTAAGTCATGCTAAACAAGTCATATACTTAAAACATATGTTCTCAAAACAATAATAGCTCTTTTAAAAGAGTCTAATAGTGATAGAGCACCTACCTGGCTAGGTCGCGTTAACCCTTTTGTCCTCGTACGCTCCTGAACATGGTTTGGGGACTCAAGGTTAGTTTAGCCTATTTTTTATGGGTTTAGAGTAGTTGGGTCTTATTACTTAGGCATTAGGGGTCCATCCCTATGCCTATGGGTGTCCTAAGGTCCTAATTGGGCCTTGGTATTCTCAGTTTTCCAAAGTTCTAGTGGCCACGCGCCACCATCCTATTCTAAGGATCATGCCCTCCTTTGATTGGGCCTTGATCAAGAATTTTATGCTTTGGATGTGTCCATGGCATGGTCACGAACACAACACCTTTTGCGGTGCCTCAATCGGAGCTCTAGATCTCAAGTTATAAGCATTTTAGTGTTGTGTGTACATAGAGTCTTAAAGACAAAAAAAGACGGAATGCTAGGGCGCTGCGCATCTGCGACATGCACCCAGCTTCCTTAAGTAACCAAAAGTCGACGCGTGCTAGCGCGCTGTGCGTCTGCAGCGTACGCCTCAGCAGGCGCGTCTGTAGACACGCGGTACTCTCCGCCCGTTTGTCTCTTTAGCGGGCGCGTCCGTTTGGTTTTTCAAACAGAGACGACGTGGAACGTTCCGACTAGAACGTTCCGTCGTTTGGGGGACCGGGGCATCCTCAGGACACTCTAGTTTGACCCCTGTCGAACTAGTACGGCCCAGGGAACATCCCTGGGTCCTTGGTGGCTCTCCTGGGCTCCGTTTTGCATGGTTTTTCATGCAAAAACTTAGGGAAATTGACCTTGGAACTATGGGGGAGATGGGTTTTGAGCGATCTCGGACATACTTGGCTCGTTGCTGGGTTTTTCTCCTCGTTTTCCCCTGTAGGTCACTGCTTCACGACTGGTTTTCTCCAAGGTTTTGGGCTGCCATTAGAGGCACCCAAGAGCTCTATTTATAGAGCTAAGAGAGGGTTCTGGAGGGGGCTTTCACCGCCTTTGAATGGCGGTGGAGAAACCTCTAGAATGGCAGTGATTTCTCCCCAAATCACCGCCGTTCTAGAACCCTCTAGAGGTTGAAGATGACAGGGTGCCCGTATCAAAACGGGCACCTGTGTTTTTCAGGTTAAGTCGTTTTTGTGAAATTTATAGTTTTGCCCCTGAACTTCAAAGGGCCATATCTTGCTCATTTTAACTTCGTTTTGGGTGATTTTGGTCTTGTTGGATTTCTTTTTCTGAGACGCATCTAATGGAATCATTTTTAGGACCAAATTCCTACATTCAGTCAAGGCAACTAGTGAAATGACCAAAATGCCCTTATCTTTAAAACTGAACTTTTCATGGGATTTTAATATTACAAAAATTGGGGTCATTACACATTTATCATTCCATTCAAATCTTGTGTCTTTCCTGGTCATCTTAGTTAGAGGTAAAGCAATTTGTGAAAAACCCTCGATGAATCTCCTGTAATATCCGATAAGTCCTAAGAAGCTTCTTATTTCTATGACTGTCTTAGGTCTTTCCCATTTCTGTACTGATTCAACCTTAGCGGGGTCAACTGCTATGCCATCCTGAGAAATAATGTGTCCTATGAAATTACCCTTTTCCAGGCAAAACTCACACTTACTGAATTTTTCATATAACTTGTGTGCTCGTAGGGTGCTTAATGTTATCCTTAGATGTTCCTTATGGTCTTCAGAGTTTCTAAATATATCAAGATATCATCCACAAACACTATGATGAATTTATCTAAGTACTCCTTAAACATCCTGTTCATGAGGTCCATAAACGCGGCTGGAGCATTAGTTAAACCAAAGGACATCACTCTGAATTCATAATGGTCGTATCAAGTCCTGAAGGCTATCTTGGGGATATCTTCTTCTCTAACTTGAAGTTGATGGTACCTGGATCGTAGATCAGTCTTAGAGAAGACTCTGGCTGACTGAAGTTGATCGAAAAGATCATCAATTCGGGGAAGGGGGTACTTATTCTTAATGGTGACCCCATTTAGCATCTGATAGTCTACGCAAAATCTCATGGAGCCATCCTTTTTCTTAACAAAAAGGACTGGAGCTCCCCACGGAGATACGCTAGGTCGTATGAACCCTTTATTAAGTAGTTCCTGTAACTGGGTCTTCAGTTCTTTTAGTTCTCCAGGAGCCATTCGGTAAGGAGCTTTGGAAATGGGGGATGTACCGGGTATAAGGTCAATGATAAACTCAATTTCCCTTGGTGGAGGTAGACCTGGTAAGTCCTCAGGGAATACGTCAAGAAATTCTCGGACTACCTTGACATCGTCTAGCTTTGGTTGGGGACTCTCGACAGATTCAATCTTGGCTAAGAAGAAGGGGCATCCCTGAGCAATGTGCCCAGAATAATCCTTTCTTCCTTGGAGGGTGAAAGTGTCTCCATTAGGTAGGGTAAAAGTGACACATTTCTGGCGGCAATCAACAAAGGCTTGATGAAAGGCTAGCCAGTCCATACCTAGATGATGTTGAAATCATTCATATCTAAGTGAATAAGATTGGCATGTAGCAAATGGCCCTTGATCAAAATGGGGACATCCTGAAGATAAGAATAGGTAGGAAGTGCCTGGCCTACAGGAGTCATGACTTCTAGAGTGAAGTCCAGGTCCTGTGGTATAATGTCCAAGAATGATGCAAACTCTCGAGATATGAAAGAATGAGTGGAGCCTATATCAAATAGAACTTTAGCAGGTGTATCATAGATAGAAAGAATACCTTCAACTACTGCATTTGAAGCCTGAGCTTGACTGGAAGTGAGGGCAAAGACACATCCTTGGCTTTTGGAACTTGGTCTCCTTTACGCTCTTCAACTTTCTTTTTAGGACAATTACTTGCAAAATGTCCTAATTCTCCACAACTATAGCAAGTGATGTTGAAAGTGGGACATGTTTTGCCTGGATGATTCCTGTTACACCTAGGGCATGTCTTCCAATCTGGCCTTTTTCCTTTGTTTTCAAACGGGTTCTTGAAAGGGTCCTGGGTCCAGATGATTGAAATGGTTTCTTTCCTTTATTTCTCATGGTGTTGATATTCCTAGCTTCCTTCATTGCCTAATTCCTTTGATAATATTTTTCGTATAGGGAGGCCATCTCTATTGCCTTGGCTACGGTGGAAGGATGGAAACCTAGAACTCTGCTCCTGAGTCCTGGGTTGAGCCCATCTACAAATCTTTCTGCCACATCTTCCTCATCAGCACAAGCACGTGGTGCAAATCTTCGGAGGCTGATGAATCTATTTTCGTACTGTTGGACAGACATATTTCCTTGTTTTAAGTCCATAAATTCCTTTTCTTTCTATTTTCTTACATGTTTAGGATAATATTTGTCATTAAAGACCTTTTTAAACTCTTCCCATCCTATTGTTTCTCGCTGGTCAAAATAAGTCCTTTCTGCTGTTTCGCACCAAAAGGTAGCCTCTCCCCTAAACACAAATGTGGCCATGGGTACTTTTCTTTCCTCAGCTATGTTCATGGCTTTAAATATCTTTTCAATATCAATTAATCATTTTTCAGTTGTAGATGCTTCATCTTCTCCTGTGAATGGGGGAGCTAATTTCTGAAACCTTTCTAACTGAACCTCAGTCCTATCTATTACTTTATCAGGGGAAGGATCTCAGGTGGTATGGATTTGGATTTGACTATTCATGTATTGTCCCATATGCTGTAGGAATTGCTGGAACAATTCAGCCATCCCATTGCCTGACCCACTGGAGTCCACTAGTGGGGCTTCAGGTCTTGGAGCATTGCTTCCTTTCTTTTTACACATCTGTAATCACAAGGTAATTTTCTAGACCTTAGTATGTGTTATCCTATTACCCCTTACTCTTTCATGGATGAAACTTGATTATAAGTTATTCTCCTGATAACTGGGCTGTGAGTAACATCAAACCGGGCTCTGATACCAACTGTGACGACTCGGGTTTTATATGATGCAAATTTGATAAAAAGGCAAGATCTCTTGTTTTATAAATATGAAATGCATGAAAATCTTTTTGTTTTGGAAAACAATCTTTCATTATTATCTAGCCATGGCATAGTTTCAAATCAACATTATTCCCAAGAAAGTGTTAGTCACAGCTTCAGCTATTGAGAGTAACTACAATCAAGTAACATTGAAAGATAAGGTAGGGGTTTACTTACTTGCACTTAATCTGGGTGTCTTCTGTCATAGGCGTACTCTGTCCTTAAGTGTTTACTTTGTGTCTGAAAAATGTTGAGGATTGCGTATGTACTATACTCAGTAGGAGTCTATCACTACTAGTTTTACAATGCATGCTATGTTTAAAATCATATGCTCTTTCAAAACATGTGCATGTTTGAACACTCATGTTCAATATTGGGATTAAAGACCATTGTCGAATTAGAATACTAACGACTTAAAGAATCACATAATCCAAATCGAAAGTATCATATATATCATAACATAATGATATGCATAAGATGCTCAATTGAATCCATCTCATGGATATATGGTATGGTATGGTCGACCAACCAAATGTCATGCCATATGCAATGCAAGTAAATCCACGAAAACATAGGGCCCAACTATGCCCACGACCTCACCGCTGTGTGGTCCCCGGGTACCTGAGGACACTCGGTCATAGCCTCAATAGGGCATATGACACATCGACCCAGTGACGTTACACCAGTGGTAGCCCCCTGTACCACATGCAGTCGACGTAGGGACGTTGCCCTTTTTGGGCATGGTACCCATTCCACCTAGTAGTGGTAGAGGCTGGAGGCCAACCCAAACCTCTTGGCATAGTGCCCACGAGCTTATTAGCCCTAATCATATAACACCAAACAAGTGAAAACCTCTTTTTCAAAACTTGTCCTCGTTGGGTCCCTCACAACTGCCTACCCAATGTCTTTTGGGCACTCCAGCATCTTTTGGTAACCCTCAAGGACATGCAATTTTTCAAGAACTCAATGCTCACAAATCATGCAATATATGCAATTGTTTGCAAAACATGACTATGCATAATGTATTTGTCATATGTATGCTGAATTTGTTTATAAGATTAAGTTATGCTAAACAAATCATGTAACTTATACTTAAAACATGCATTCAAAACAATCATGGCTCTTTTTAAAAGTCTAGTAGCGATAGAGCACCTACCTAGCTAGGTCGCGCTAATCCCCTTGTCCTTGTATGCTCCTAAACATGGTTTAGGGGAATAAGGTTAGTTTGGCCTATCTTTTATACGTTTTAGAGTGGTTGGTCTTACTACTTAGGCATTAAGGGTTCATCCCCATGCCTATGGGTTTCCTAAGGTCCTAATTGGGCCTTGGTATTGTCAGGTTTCCAAAGGTTTAGTGGCCCCATGCCACTATCATAGTCTAAGGGTCGTTCCCACCTTAGATTGGGCCTTGATCAGGTATTTTATAGTTTGAGTGTGTCTGCGTTGTCGACATGGACACAACGCCTTTCGCGACGCCTCAATCGGAGCCTTAGATCTCAAGTCATAGCCTTTTTTGTGCCTAGTGTACATAGAGGGTCAAACAAAACGAGGTGGGAGCCTGGGACGCTCACGCGTCCCGCGTCAGCGGGCATGTTTGCAGACGCGCTAGATTCCCGCCCATCACTCTTTGTTGCGGGCGCATCTGTCCGGTTTTCTCAACGCACAGCGTGCGTTTCTGTTTGACGGAGACCCGGGCGTCCTAAGGACGCCCTAGTTCAACCCTGTCGAACCAGTGTGCCCTAGGGACCATCCCTGGGTCCTTTGTCGCCCTCTAGAGCTCTGTTTTGCATGATTTTTCATGCAAAAACTTAGGGAAACTTTGCCTAGGACTAAGGGGAAGATGGGTTTTGAGGGATTTTGGGCATACCTAGTTCGTTGCTGGGTTTTTCTCCACGTTTTCTCCTCTTGGTTGCTTCTCCACAACGGGTTTTTCCCAAGCTTTTGGGCTGCCATTAGAGGCACCCAAGAGCTCTATTTATAGAGCTATAAGAGGGTTCTGGAGGGGGCTCTCACCGCCATTGAATTGCTGTGGAGAAACCTCCAGAATGGCGGTGATTTCTCCTCCAAACACCGCCGTTCTAGAACCCTCTAAGAGGTTGAAGAAGAGGGGTGCCCGTATCAAAACGGGCCCCTGTGTTTCTCAGGCTAAATCCATTTTTTAATAAAAATTATATTTTTGCCCCTGAACTTCAAAGGGCCATAACTTGCTCATTTTAACTCTGTTTTGGGTGATTTTGGTCTTGTTGGATTTCTTTTTCTGAAACGAACCTAATGGTACTATTCCTAGGACCAAATTTCTGTGTCTAGTCAGGGTGAATAGTGAAATGACCAAAATACCCTTATTTCCAAAAAGTGAACTTTTCATTGCTAACTTGGGATTTCAATGTTACAAAATTGGAGTCATTACATATATACTATCCAACTTAGGGTTAGATAGCTGCAATCTAATACAACAATCCTAAATAAGATGCAACAAATAAGATGAATGACCCTAAACTATGTGAACTATAACTACCAACAATTATGCAAATGAACTAAATGCAACTACACTAATAAAATAAAAGAGAGTGAGAAACTTGTAGTGGAGTTTTTGATGAAGATCAAGTGTGGGCTACCACACCTCACACTTGCTCTGTATTAATAAAATTATTTAAAATTCAATAAAGTAATTGTAAGTTACAATGGAGCCTCACTACAAGTTCACTCAAAAGGAAAAAGTCCCAATCTAGGAGAGCGATAAAAGTTCATGAAGCTCCTCTTGCCAACTTCCCCTTGCACAAAATAAGAAAAATGGATCAATTTATGAAAATTCAATGCAAATATCTTAATCTAAAACTATGACTAAAGATAAACAACCTAAATAAAGATCCAACCACAAATCTGTTGCGTGTCCCTAACAATGGCAACCAAAAACTTGCTATAACATTACAATTACTTGTAAGTACACAAAAAAATATAGT
The DNA here is from genome assembly GCA_035236585.1 of Warburgia ugandensis. Taxonomy (NCBI): domain Eukaryota; kingdom Viridiplantae; phylum Streptophyta; class Magnoliopsida; order Canellales; family Canellaceae; genus Warburgia; species Warburgia ugandensis. The sequence continues at coordinate 42,261,080 of CP141133.1, forward strand.
GTTGCATGTAAGAGAGGTAAAACCCATGACGAATCTCACAAATTTGTATGTTGGATAGATCTTATTTAAAGTACTTAACTTCAACTAAAGAGAGAGAATAAATTGGTTTGAATTTAAACTAGGAAAGTAAATGAATGGAATTGGACACTACAATTAAAGGAAACTTGCTAAAATGAAAACCAAGCAATGGAATTAGAAAGAACCTAACTAAGATTCACTTAATAAAAGAAACTAATGTAGAACAAGCATGAACTAAACTAAGCAACTAATCTTAAGAAAACTACTAAAAAAGGAAACTTTCCTAATTTAACACTTTCCTAAATAAGAAACTTTCTAAAATTGGAATTTTTAAAACATGAAAAGAAAATTTTCTAAACCTAGATGTGAACAACTAATTAGAAACTATTAAAATAAGATTAAGTAACTAAATCAACTAAAGATTAAATATGAAAGCAACATACTACTATGCACATGGTTCATAAGTTGAAAGATGACCAGATTTGATTGTTCAAATGCAAAATAACATGCAAAATAACCATTGAATTCAATAAAACACTTAAAAATATAAATGGATTCCTAGGGATTGAAGCAGTTAAGGTATTTAGATGGCTGGAAACAAAGTATAAAGATTGAGGATAAAAGTTCCAAATTTCAAGTACTTAAAACTTCAAATTAAATCATGCATAATAAGAAACTGAAACAATAATTTTTATGCAATATAACAATCTAGACCTAAACTTTTTTTATAATGGAAACATGCAACAGCAAGAATCCTTAAATAATGTTATTGACTCAGTGCCAAATTACATCAATATTCTGTACATAAAACATGATGAAAAGCTGGAAATTCCATAAGAAACTAAGCCCTAAAACCTAATCTATACAATAACAACAAAAATATAATATGAAGTATGTGGACATGCAAAGAAAAGATAGAGAGAAAAAAATCAAGAGAAAAGAAGGCTAGATAGGTGAACTAACTATGGAAAAAATGCCTAAAAGAAAATGGAACTGGAGGAGAAAAACATGAAATTCCTATGGGGAAAAATAAGGATACAAGCTATTTCTCCTCTTGGCAGTTTGTACTGATTTTAAAGTTAACTTGCAAGCACACAAATTGGTTATACTATAGTATGCTAGTGAGGTTGATCCCATGAGGAATTGAACAAATGTGGTTCTAGTGATCCCTACTTTAAAATATCTAACCTAGCCAAAATTCAAGAGATCTTTAACCTAAACTAAAAATGGAAATTAGCACATGAACATGGAAATTATACAAAAACTAGAACATGCTAAAATTAAAAAATTTCCTAAAACGTACTTTCTAACAATAAAACTTTCTAAATTTATGATTTTCCTAACCAAGGACATTCCTAAAGTGAAACAATCCCAAAATGCAATTCTTAACAACTTTCCTAAACATGAAATTAAACAACTAAACTAAGGAAAAATGAACTAAGCAATTATTTTCTTATTCATGCAAATTTTAAATTAAGAGGATGAACTTGAACAACCAACAATTTAACAACATGCTAACAAACTAAACAAGATAAACTTAACTAACAATTTTTCCTAACATGAATAACAACAACTTAAATCTCAATCATTCAACTATCACTCAAAACCATTTGTTCCAACTATAGGTTGCATGTGTGGTTTTGAAATGACTTGGAGAAGAAACTTAATGCTTGTTATAATGAACAATTAGAGCCAATGATTAACAATTGGAAGCACATTAACATGATTACTCAACTTCAACCATAAAGGCCTTCAAAACCATGCGTTCCACCATTGGCTTGGATGCATGGTTTCAATTCCTTTTTGGCTGACTTATTTGTGAACAAACTATGAACTTACTTTTATACCATCAACACGCATACAACAAATGAGAAGAATCATGTTCATTCAAAAGCTAAGAAGTATTCCATTAATCATCAAAAAGTGTTTCATGCAAATGGTTCCATGAATGATGTGTTCCACTTGTGGAGAACATGCACCATGCTTTCTACCAAAGTAAACCCAAAAGAAAATCCTAATAATGAATCCTTGTCCAATAACCTTGAGATTCAGGGGAAATTCTAATGAAATGACAAGGCAACACTCAAAGGAAACAAGGGAAATAATGCTAGAATTCAAGGAAACTAAAAGAGAAGTAAATGACAATGGAAAGTAAAGGGAATGATTATATTCAAGGTAACTTCCCTTGGCTGTCATTTCAGGGGAAAAATTAAACTTGAATCTTAGTATTTAGGTAAAGGGAAACAAAGGAATTGCAATTCATTAAGTAGCACAAGGGTAACTAAGATCAAACAAGAGAAGAAGTAAAGAGACATTAACCATCCCTTGAAAGGCCAATCAAAAACCCTAAAGACCAGGTGTGGAACACTTGAAGAGATGCCACACAACTTAAGAAAGAGTAGTAGCCACCCAAAGTGTATGATATTTAAAGCAAAAGAGAGAAGAGGAGGGGTTAGGGAGAGGACATCTCCTTCCAAATGGAGGAGGTATCTTTCTCCTTAGAGTGAAAGTGTCCATCTTCTTTGGTTTTTGTTGTTCTTTTATAACTTTTCTCCTACATTTTTACTAGGATAGCCTAAGAATAAGGTTGTTGGGGATAAAAGAAAGTAATTTAGGGTGGCTAGGATGATAGATAAGCTAAGGTTTTCAAAAAGGGAAAAAGGTAAGATGATGCCTATCTCTTGGAAGATAGTAGGTGGGAGATGCCAAATTTTTTGGAAGAGGCATCTAACCCTTCAAAAGTCATTGAAAACTCCTTTGGTTAAGGAAGGTAGATGGATGGATGAGATAGAAAAGAGAGAGGACAGTGGGATGAAAGAGATGGGTAAGAAAGTGGGGTTAGGTGCGGAAATTTGATTGGCTACTTGATTTCCTGGGAAGTGGGGATTGCTTAGTTGGCATGGGAGTTTAGGAAGGTGAAGTCTTGGAATGGTAGGAATCTTGAATGGAAAGTGAAATTCGTAGTGCATCCTAGGAGTGAGGTGGAAAGTAAGAAAAAAGTGGAAAATAATAGAAAAATAGCAGGGTCTCATCCTATTGGTCCACTTGCTGACTTATTTTAAGGACTTTTCCCTTAATTATGTTCAAAATATCCCTTAAAATCTCATGGATAATCCTTCAATTTCCCCACCAATCATGTCCTTCTATTTAGCTTAGCTTATATGGCTTTGATGGCTAACTTTGAGGGCTTCATTGGCTAGGTTTCATGGTTGGCATAGATGATCTCTTAGCTTGGCTTCATAACTCAATCCCTTGGCTTGAGTTCCTTGAATGGTTTGGCTTGAATTCCTTAGCTTGTCACCTTATCTCATGATTTATTTGGTTAAGGTGGCTTGAATGGCTCCCATGTAAAGGTGGTGGAATTGCGGGGTTTGGTTCATGGGTCCAATTTGGCCACCTTTAGCTCCTTTAATTGCATCCATTGCTTGATCTCGACCTTGAACTCATATTGGATTGATGATTCTTAGTCTTTGACTCAATCTTTTGATCTTCATCTTCTATGTTCATCTCGATAGAGCTTGGCAGTTGGATCACCTTCTCGCTTCCTAAAAAAAGTAAAAATCTCTAATTAAATTCTAAAAAAATATTATTAATCACATAATTACTTTGGATTAGCCTCTGGACTATAAAATATCTAAATTTTTAGGTCATTAGGCCATAAATGCATGTGTTATGAATTTTGGGCAAAAACCATAATTTACCCCTATGAGTTGTAACACATAAGTAACTAATTGAGTGGTTTTTATGCAAAATTAGAAACTTATTACACACCCAACTCAAATTTTAATAGTCCTAAGTTAAACATTTAAAAATTCAATTTACAAAAATAGGTACAAAGTGTCACTTTTGTAGGTACTCACGATTGCATTTAGCACATGTAATAAGCCCTTCAACCCCAAGGTTACACCTAGTGGACAAGTTATGCCTCACAAGTGTTTATAATGAATATACCCACAAAATTTCATAAGGTTAATTCCCCTATTTTATCTTGGAGATTCCTTATTTATTAGTACTCTATTAATTTTTCACAACTTAATGGAGAGAATTGACAATTTCATCAATTATACACATAGGTCATAACTTCTAATTATATATGCTCAAGTTCCATTGGAATTATGTTTTGACCCCAAATCCTATCAAGTGTACTCTAAAAAATGAAGCTCTCAGATAAGGGGTTGAATATATTTCTCACATTATGTGACTAGATCGAAGAAGCTAATGATTCACATAAATTTTAATATGCCAATGAGATAAAGGAAAGTGATTCTTAATAGTGGATGTTATTACCAAGAATAGTAAAGGTCTTTTACTTTAATTCCTTCTTTTATTTCTTCCTTAAGGCTATATTCCACCTAAGATCCACAGGTCTCTAAATAGGACAAAATGTAGGCTTGGGTAGGGCTCTAAAAAGAAGGGTATAAGGATTTTAAAGGTTCAAAATTGAGTAAAGGTCTTCTATTTACTTGTTGGACAATTAATCTATTACTATAATGAAGTGAATTATTTTTTAGTACTCTTATCTTTTCATTTAATTCTTCTCATCTTTCTTTTATATCTCTTTCTTTTGTTTTTTGTTTTTTCTTTTAACTACTCTGAAAGAAAGTCTTTTGATGTTTTTTCACTTCTTTAACTTTTGTCCTTTTTGAACTTGTTCTACTAACTCTAATCATTTTGAATGTGGGTAATGGTTATTTATTTTTCTGGCTTATTTTGGGTTAAGGTAATTGGGGTGAAGGAATAAAAGGCGTAATAATAGGCTCAAAGGGTTAACTAGTGGTATAATATATTGGATAGTTTTTATGTCTCTGGCTTAATAAGGATGACATCATTCCCTAGGTTTTCCAAAGCCTATTAGATTTTATAACTTTCCAGAAAGGAAGCTATTAGTCCTATTTATTCATGATAACTAACCAAAACAAGGATAACATGATCACACTAAAATATGTGACTGAGGAAACTGTGGAATTACTTATAACTCTCTTGAAAGAAGATAATCTTTAAGGCTCACTATGTTATCGTTCTCCACTTATTTTGCCCAAGGTCTTTAAGTCATGCCTTTTTATTAGTCTTGACTATTTGCTATGTGCAAATATTTTTTGAGAATTTACCTTTATAAAATGCTTCAACACATGATTAATATGCAAAAACTAGACATATACATCTTCCTTAAGAGGTGAAAATAGTAGAATTACTAATTTTTTAATATCTAGTTCTCATCATAGTAAGGGAACAAATTCAAAGGTCTCAATTTATAGGGAGGCAACTTCTTAGTTCCATTGGTAGTTGTTTTTATCATAAGATAAGCATACTTTGATAACACATATACCTCAAAAACAATTTTTTTTAAGAAAATTTTGAAAACTTGAGACTCTAAATGGAAAGATGTAGAAACTAGGTTTTGAAAAATAGCTGGGTTGACTCCCAGGTATCTTTAATGTTTGTGTATTTAGCCAGACGTAATGATGTGTGCAAGGATAATGATCATTAAGGATTGCTAGAAAAGTCTATGGTGGGTCATGATAATAAGGTATCTCTAAAAGGGTCTCTTCAATTTTTGGGTTAGACCATTTACTATTTGGAACATACCATTCTTCTCAATCTTGATGGCCCCATGGGGATATACTGTGCATACTATGTATGGTCTAGTCCATCTAGATCTCAGTTAGGCTAGGAATAGATGTAATCATAAATTGTACAAGAAGACCTTTTGTCTAGGGGAGAAGGATTTCCTTTAGATTTTTCTATCATGGGTAACCTACATTTGGTCTTTGTATAGTCATGCAGAATCACATGCATCTTTCCTTAAATCTTCCAACTCATTGATTTGGAGTTTTTAGTGGGTCCCAGTAGCATCTAAGTTGAAACTGAGATTTTTTATGGCCCAATATACCTTGTGTTCTAGCTCTGTAAGTATGTGGCATGCCTTTCCATAGACCAGGTGATAGGGTGATATACCTATTGGAGTTTTATAAGCTATACGATAAGCCCATAAAGTGTTGTTAAGTTGCATAGGCTTGCTTGGATTGACTATCTTCTCTAGTATACACTCGATCTCACTATTGGATACTTCTACTTGCTCACTGGTATATATGAATCCAAAGACACTAAGTTACCTGAATGGAGATTGAACGAATAAATGATAATTTTCTTACAAAAGGGAATTTTAATAATTTTACTAAGTGGGCCCACTTATAGGAGTTGGAATGTGATAGTCAATGGAGTTGAAAAACATCATTAGTATGTCTTACCTTTTCTTTGACTGATATCATGTTGTTCATAATAGTAAAAACACCATTATGAAACTTTAAAATAAATAAAAATAACAAAAATAAAATAAAAAAAGGGCAGGCACATTTGATAATGGCACCCCCCACTTAAGTGAAACATAGGGAACAAATTTAGGTCTATTCCCAAAACCCAACAGAACACGATGGGGAGGAAGAGAAAATGGGAAAGAAGAGAGGGAGAAGAAGAAGAAGACGGAAGAGGAAGGAAAAGAGACGAAAGGAAGGGGAAAAGGCAACCTGCACACCGCAGAAGTGTAGGCCCATCAAAGAAGAAGAAGAAAAAGGGGTTTCAGGGGGGTTCGATGACGATAATTGGGGGCTTGGATTTTAGATCTGAACTCCCCTTGCTCTCCTCAAAGTTAAGTGCAAAAGCTCATTGGTTTTGCTACGGTTGGAGGAAGCTGGGGTTTCGCGGCTGGCCAGAGTTTGCAAGCCATCGTTAGAGACGATGGTAGCTCGGATCCTTGATCCTAGCCGATCATCTTCCATGGCTGGCTTAGGAGAACACGAACCCTATGGCTATGATGAGATCTGGGATGATTTAGGCCGTCGATTAAGAGGGAAAACTACTATGCAAAGAGATCGGGGAGGGTTCAATAGAAATTAAGTCGATTCAGCTCATCCAAGGGTGGAGGAAACCTGGAAACACACTATGAAGGTAAGATTTGTGGAACCTATTCTTGTTTTGTTGAATTTTGCTAAATTTGTATAATTTTATTTGAAATTAAGGTTTAAATGATAATCCAACCATTGAATTGTTAATTCACATTTAGTAATGGATAGATCTATACCTGAGAGAAGTTATTATTGACTACATTTGCGATCTGTGCTAGAAAGTAGATCGGATGATCTGGACTATCAGATTTGTTATTGTTCAAACAGTAACTTCTTGATATCTAATCGATGATCAGACACCGCAAATGAATCCTACAACCCTGAATTAGCTAGGATGTGACTAGAATAGTGTAATTTGGATGGAAACCAATCAAGAAACCTCATTCATCCTATCTATACTATTCAAACAGTGAATGGTTGATGTTAGATCGACGATCAGACCCCATAGATGAGTTTTGATCATCAATCCAAAGTTGGAAATGGTCTAGTCGACCAATCTAGACCCCTAAATTAGTTAAATCTAACCATTTAATCTGATGGAAACCACAATTTATGTGTCCACACAGATCCAACCATAGATTTCAACCCTAAACTAAGGACAGACATCCACAGAAACTGTGATTAACTCACATGAGTCATGATCGTCCATGTGAAGATCCGATAATGATGATCCAGGCCTTGGATTGTATCGGATTATTAAAATTATGATCATAATTAAATCTAAATATCTCTGTGTATGAGAATGTATTAAGAAAATAATTTTTATGCATTGAATAGATTGAAGCATGCGTGATCGATTGTGAAGAAGAGGGCAATTAAAACTAGTGGAATCCGATGAATGCGTCATGCTAGGTAGGTGGAAATTTAAGATGGCATGTCTAAATAATAAGATGCATGTTCTAAACATGATCTTATTTCTAATTATGGATGTTATGAAACTAAAATGGTATGATTGATATTTGACATGCTTTAAATTGTAATGATGAAAATAATGTTAATTAAAGGAATTGCATGTTATAATTGATGCTTATGCCATGTACATCATGTATATGTATTGTGAAATTATGTTTATGAGACATGGGCACCATGTCAGTATTGATGATATATGAGTCTAGGTTTATAGGATACATCCTTGGTGGGTTATCACCAAATGAGTGAGGATGTTATTCTTGTTATGAAATATATGAACAGGAGAATTGCGTGCTATTACGATTATTTTACATCTAGGCATGGAGGCCTGAGAGTTTTCTTTTAGACAGGCATAGGCCTGGGGATGCTATGGTAGGAGAGTTATGAGGGTTTGGCCACCCGCTCTCTGAAAATTATTATGTTATGGATACCATGCACTATGTGTTGCTAAAAGTTGAACGGGGCAATCATGGTAAGGCCGCCACTGTGACAGCCATGGTCCCCCCCCTGAGGACATGGATATTGTGATTTTCATCAAGGATGGTATAGGTGGATTATTATGTAGTTATCCGGGCGCTATATGGATTTAGACTGGCAAGTAAGCCTTGTATTTGATGCACTATGGTGCATATATGATAGCATGACGACGTGCGTATATGATGGCACGATGAGATGCCTTATGTGATGGCATGATGAGATGCCTTATATGAGGGTTTGGCCACCTACTCTCTGAAATTTATTCTGTTGTGGATACCATGCACTATGTGTTGCTAAAAGTCAAGTGGGGCAATCATGGGAAGACTGCCACTATGATAGCCATGGTGGCCCCCCATGTGGATATGGATATTGTGATTTTCACCGAAGATGGTATAGGTCTATTATTATGTAGTTATCCAGGCGTGTTGTATGGATTTAGATTGTGGCATATTAGTCCTTGTATTTGATGCACTATAGTGTGTATATTATAGCGTGATGACATGTGTATATGATGGCATGATGAGATGCCTTATGTGATCATGGCATGATGAGATGCCTTATATGATGATGGCATGATGAGATGCCTTTTATGATGTTATTAGTAGTGGCTAGAGTTTTATGAAACCATCCATATGGTAAGGGGTATATGTATGAGACCCAGTACAGTCTGGGAATGGAAGTTATAAAACCTATGGACTATGTTCATAACTTTGTATGAATTTTAATGATTTCAATATATATGATATAGTCCTATATGTATATATTTGGAGGGCATAGTTTTATAAAAAAAATTCGTATGGGAAAGTGAATGGGTAGATATATTATGTAGAGTCTGGTTCATAGAATTGGAGTATGGTATCATATGGAAAATGATAATAATAAATATTTAAAATACCAGTGGATTATATATATCATGTAAAGTGTAATCTGTAAAGGGGGATTATTATATTCATATGATGAAAAAGAATTATAAATAATTACTTTATCAATGGCTTGCAAATAATTGAATATTTTAATTGATGTAAAATTCATAATTCATATGTAAGTAACATGTTTTCTTAACTCTCCCCTACCAAGTATAGCTTGCTGAGATATTGTAAAATATTTTATGTTCATAATATCTCAAATACAGACCTATAGGAGAAGACATACACAAGCATTAGGAGTTCAACAGGCACACTTCTATACTTAGGTATATATTTTGATTAAGTTTTTGTATTGTGTTGTTAGTTATTTGGAATACGGTGCTTGGACATTTTATATAATAATTGTGAACCACTGGATCGGTCATGTTGTTTCATAAAATGCATGTCTATCTTCTATATATACTATATTCTGTATAGCATGGGAATTGGGGTGACATCCTGGTTTTCTGAAAAATGAATTTTAAAGAAAACTATCTTTTGCTATTTTTGAATTTTAAAATTAGAGGCATGCCACCTTTTGAAAATAAACGCGGAAATTTTTTGTGAAAAACCTAAGGTGTCATAGTTGGTATCGGAGAAGTTCATCTAGTCACTTGAAGCCCTTTATGTCCAACAAAAAGGATAATAATCCAAATATAGGTTAGGATGTAGTGAGTTGAGATAAGGAATTAGAATGGAATGGGTTAAGTATTAGAAAGAGTAAGTTTGTATAACTAGCTTACATAGCGGTAGTAAACCATAAGGAGATGCCCCAAATAAGACAACTGGGAGAATGTAACGAGACAAAGTCTCTGAGATATATTTTATTTGTGGATGAATGGTTAATTTTGTATAGTGAATGATGGAATGTGGTGAGACAGAGTCTCGAAAATGTATTGTGTATTGATAAATGGTTCATCAGGTGTGTCGCAATCGCATGCATTAAATGCGTAAATCCAAAAAATAGAGGAGACTCAGCCGAAATGTTGTTAGAAATATGATACCTGAATTCTAAAAGTTAGCCAGTTTCCTAATGTTAAGTTTGACTAAATACATGTAGAAGAGATTTAATTTAAGTTGAGAGATGTATAGTCACTCTTTGAAGTTATTATAAAGAGAGAAAGGGATGAGATAAATAGAAAAGTTGAGTTGGAGATGAAGATTATGTGTTCTAAGAATCATTACAATCAAAGGATTTTGGAAGTTGAAATGAAAGAAAATCATAGTCAGAAATTTATTGTTTAGATGGCTTATCAAGCAAAGGCCAAATATCAGAGTGGTGTAGTGAAAGTGGTCCCTTCTTTGTTTATAACAGATGGAAAAGCGACGCATTAAGTGGAACGTATTTAGTTAAGTTAAAGATCAGTTATATTTTGGAGGATATTATTTCATGGATGGAATAATAAGAAATTAAGTTTGGGATGAAATGAGAATACTCTTAGAATGGTTTGCAAGGTAGCATGAAGAGAAATTCAAGGATGAAATTCAATTAAGTGGGGAAGATTGTAACATGCCCACGTTTTGTAAATACTTTTCTCGGCATTATTATGTGAAATTAGAATTTTGACCCAGAGAAAATAAAATTTTATATAGAAATGGAATTTGCAGTGGAATCATGAATGTTTGAAATGTACTCAAAAAATTTAGTCCAATGATATAAAGAACACTGAAATCAGATTATGGATGAATTTCACCCCAAAATTTCTCTATTCCATGATTAGGTTATGAGTTTTTGAGGGAAATATCTTTTAATAGAATTATAATTTGGAACTAAAACTGAAACCATTAGATAGTACTCAGAAAATGAATTCCAATGACCCAAAGAATGCTGAAAACAGCGTCTAGATGAGGAAGTTTGGGACTTCAAAGTCAGGGCTATTTTGGTAATTAAAAGTTAAAAAGAAAACTAAGAACATGAAATTGAAATGATAAAATCTGAATTCTACTGGTCGATACAAATCCAAAGACACTAAATTTGCTGAAATAGGAGATTGGACGAATAAACAGTAATTTTCTTACAAAAGGGTATTTTAGTAATTTTGCTAAGTGGGCCCCACTTGCAGGAGTTGGAATGTGACAGTCAATGGAGTTGAAAAACATCATTAGTATGCCTTACCTTTTCTTTGACTGATATTATGTTGTTAAGACTAGTAAAAACACCATTATGATAGTTTAAAATAAATAAAACAAAACAAAATTAAAATAACAGAAGGGGGGGCACATTTGATAACGGCACCCCCCACTTAAGTGAAACATTGGGAACAGACTTAGGTCTGTTCCCAAAACCCGACAAAACACGATGGGTAGGAAGAGAAAATGAGAAAGAAGAAGAAGAAGAAGACGGAAGAGGAAGGAGAGGAGAGGAGAGGAAAGGAAGGGGAAAAAGGCAACCTGCAGACAATAGAAGTGCAGGCCCATCGAAGAAGAAGAAGAAAAAGGGGTTTTCAGGGGATTTCGATGCTTTCAGAAGATAAGAAGCTCACCGGCAATAATTGGGGTCTCGGATTTCAGATCTAACCCCCCCCCCCCCCCCACCTTACTTGCCTCAAAGTTTAGGGCAAAAGCCCATTGGTTCTATTACAATTGGAGGAGGAAACTGGGGTTTCGCGGCTGGCTAGAATTTACAGGCCGCTGCCGGAGATGATGATAGCTCAAATCCTTGATTCAAGTCGGCCATCTTCCATGGTTGGCCTAGGAGAACATGAATCCCATGGCTATAATGACAACTAGGATGATTTAGGCTGTCGATTGAGGGGGGAAACTACTATGCGATGAGCTTAGGGAGGGTTCAAGTAAAATTAAGGTCGATCCAGCTCATCCAAGGGTGGAGGAAGCCTGGAAACACACTATGAAGGTAAGATTTGTGGAACCCTATTCCTAATTTGTTGAATTTTGCTCAATTTGTATCATTTAATTTGAAATATAGGTTTAAATGCTAATATAGCCATTGAATTGTTAATCCATATTTAGTAATGGATAGATCTATTCTTGAGAGAAGTTATATTTGACTGAATTTGTGATCAGTGCTAGAAAGCAGATCGGATGATCTGGGCTGCCTGATCTATTATTGTTCAAACAGTAACTTCTTGATATCTGATCAATTATCGGATAGCAAAGATGAATCCTACGACCCTAAATTAGCTAGGATGTGACTAGAATCGTGTAATTTGGATGAAAACCAATTAAGAAACCTCGGCTGTTTGATTTGTACTATTCAAATAGTGATTGCTTGGCATCGGATAGACGATCAGACGCCTTAGATGAGTTTCGATCATCAATCCAAAGCTGGAAATGGTCTATTCGACCAATGTAGACCCTTAAATTAGTTAAATCAGACCATGTAATGAAAAATACAATTTATATGTGCACACAGATCCAACTGTACATTTCAACACTAAACTAAGGACAGACATCCACAGAAGCAGTGATCAACTCACATGAGTCTTGATTGTCCATGTGAAGATCCAATAATGATGATCCTGGCCTTGGATTGCATTGGATTCTTAAAATTATGATCATAATTAAATCTAAATATCTCTATGTATGTGAATCTATTAAGAAAAGAGTTTTTATGCATTGAATACATTGAAGCATGTGTGGTAGATCGTGAAGAATAGGGTGTCACAGTTGGTATCAGAGCAGTTCATCCAGTCACTTGTAGCCCTTTCAGTCCAACAAAAAGGATAATAATCTAAATATAGGCTAGGATGTAGTGAGTTGAGATAAGGAAATAGAATGGAATGGGTTAAATATTAGAAAGCGTAAGTTAGTATAACTAGCTTACATAGCGGTAGCAAACCATAAGGAGATGCCCCAAATAAGACAACGAGGAGAATGTAACGAGACAAAGTCTTTGAGATATATTTTAATTGTGCATGAATGGTTAATTCTGTATTGTGAATGTTGGAATGTGGTGAGATAGTCTCAAAAATGTATTATGTATTGATAAATGGTTTATCAGGAGTGCCATAATCGAAAGCGTTAAATGTGTAAGTGCGAAAAACAGAGGAGACTCTGCCGAAATTTTGTTAGAAATATGATACTTGAATTCTAAAAGTTAGGCAGTTTCCTAATGTTAGGGTTGATTAAATACATGCAGAAAAGACTTAATTTAAGTTGAGAGATGTATAGTCACTCTTTGAAGTTATTATAAAGAGAAAAAGGGATGAGACAAATAGAAAAGTTGAGTTGGAGAAAAAGATTAAGTGTTCTAAGAACCATTATAATCTATGGATTTTGGAAGTTGAAAGGAAAGAAAACCATAGTCAGAAATTTATTGTTTGGATGGCTTATCAATCAAAGGTCAAATATCAAAGTGGTGCAGTGAAAGTGGTTCCTTCTTTGTTTATAGCTAATGGAAAAGCGACGCATTAAGTGGAATGTACTTAGTTAAGTTAAAGATTAGTTATATTTTGGAGGATATTGTTTCATGCATGGAATAATAAGAAATTAAGTTTGGGATGAAATGAGAATACTCCTAGAATGGTTTGAAAGATAGCATTAAGAGAATTTCAATGATGAAATTCAATTAAGGGGGGAAGATTGTAACAAGCCTAAATTTTGTAAATACTATTATGGGCGTTATTATGTTGAATTAAAATTTTGACCTAAAGAAAAAAAAAATTATATAGAAATGGAATTTGGAGTGGAAACATGAATGTTAGGAATGTACTCGAAAAATTTAGTTCAATGATATAAAGAACAAGGAAATTAGATTGTGGATGAATTTCACCCCAAAATTTCACTATTCCATGATCAGGTTGTGAGTTTTCAAGGGGTATATATATTTTTATGGAATTATAATTTGGAACTAAAACTGAAATCAATTGATAGTACTCAAAAAATGTAATCCAACGACCCAACGAACGCTAAAACAGAGTCCAGATGAGGAAGTTATGGGACTTCGAAGTCTGAGCTATATTGGAAATTAAAAGTTTAAAAAAAACTAAGAACATGAAATTAAAATTATAAAATCTAGATTCTACTCATTGATAGGAATCCAATGACACTAAGTTCACTGAAATCGAAGATTGGACAAATAAACAGTAATTTTCTTTCAAAAGGGTATTTTAGTAATTATGCTAAGTGGGCCCCACATGCAAGAGTTGGAATGTGATAGTCAATGGAGTTGAAAAACATCATTAGTATGTCTTACCTTTTCTTTGACTAATGGCATGGTGTTCAGAATAGTAAAAGCACCATTATGAAACTTTAAAATAAATAAAACAAAACAAAATTAAAATAACAAAAGGGGGCCCATTTGATAACGACACTCCCCACCTAAGTGAAACGTAGGGAACAGACTTAGGTCTATTCCCAAAACCCGACAAACCTGATAGGGAGGAAGAGAAAACAGGAAAGAAGAGAGGGGGTAGAAGAAGAAGCAAGAAGAGGAAGGAGAAGAGAGGAAAGGAAAGGAAGGGGAAAAGGGGACCTGCATGCCGAAGAAGTGCAGGCCCGCCGGAGAAGAAGAAGAGAAAGGGGTTTTGGGGCGTTTCGATGTTGTCGGAAGATGAGAGGCTTGTCGGCAATAATTGTGGGCTCGGATTTCATACTGGAGCCCTCCACCTTACTCATCCCAAAGTTTAGGGTAGAAGCCCATTGGTTGTGCTACTATCAGAGGAGGAAACCGAGATTTAGCGGCTGGCTGGAGTTTGCAAGCCAACGCTGAAGATGATGGTAGTTCAGGTCCTAGATTCGAGCCGGTCATCTTCCACGGCTGGCCTAGGAGAACACGAACCCTGTGGCTATGATGAGATCTGGGATGACTTAGGCAGTCGATTGAGGGGGTAAACTACTGTGCGGTGAGATCGAGGAGGGTTCAACTAAAATTAAGGTCTATCTAGCTCATCCAAGGTGGAGGAATCCTGGAAACACACTATGAAGGTAAGATTTGTGGAACCCTATTTCTGATTTGTTGAATTTTGCTAAATCTGAATCATTTTATTTAAAATCTAGGTTTAAATGATAATCCAACATTTGAATTGTTAATCCATGTTTAGTAATACATAGATCTATACCCGAGAGAAGTTATATTTGACTGAATTTGTGATCTGTGCTATAAAACAGATCGGATGATCTAGATTGTCCGATTTGTTAGTGTTCAAATAGTAACTTCTTGATATCTGATTGATGATCAGACAGCACAGATGAATCCTACAACGCTGAATTAGATATATTGTGACTAGAATGGTGTAATTTGGATAAAAACGTATCAAGAAACCTCAGCCGTCCGATCTATCACTATTCAAATAGTGATTGGTTGACGTCGAATTGATGACCAGACCCCACAGATGAGTTTTGATCACCAATACAAAGCTGGAATGGTGTATTTGACCAATGTAGACCCTTAAATTAGTAAAATCTGACCATGTAATCTAATAGAAAATACAATTTAGATGTCCACACTGATCCAACCATAGATCTCAAACCTAAACTATGGACAAACATCCACAGAAGCAATGATCAACTCACATGAGTCTTGATTGTCCATGTAAAGATCTGATAATGATGATCCAGGCCTTGGATTGCATCAGATTCTTAAAATTATGATCATAATTAAATTTAAATATCTCTGTGCATGTGAATGTATGAAGAAGAGTTTTTATGCATTGAATAGATTGACGCACGTGTTGTCAATCATGAAGAAGAGGGAGATTAAAGCTAGTGGAATTCGGTGAACACGTCACATGGGGTAGGTGGAAATTTAAGACGGCATGTCTAAATAATAAGATGCATATTCTAAACATGATCTTATTTCTTATTATGAATGTTCTTAAACTAAAATGGTATGATTGATATTCAACATGCTTTAAATGTTAATGATGAAAATAATGTTAATTAAAAGAATTGCATGTTATAATTGATGCTTATGCCTTATACATCATGTATGTGAATTGTGAAATTATGTTTATGGTACATGGGTACAATGTCAATATTGATGATGTATGAGTCTAGGTTTACAGGATACATCCTTAGTGGGTTATCACCAAATAAGTGAGGATGTTATTCTTATTATGAAATATATGAGTGGGAGAATTGCCTCCTATTATGATTATTTTACATCCAAGCATGGAGGCCTGAGAGTTTTGTTTTAGACAGGCGTAGGCCTGGAGATGCTATGCTAGGAGAGTTATGAGGGTTTGGCTACCCGCTCTCTGAAATTTATTATGTTATGGATACCATGCACTATGTATTGCTAAAAGTCGGGTGGGGCAATCATGGGAAGGCACCACTATGACAGCCATGGTCCCCCCCATGAGGACATGAATATTGTGATTTCCACCGAGGATGGTATAGGTGGATTATTATGCAGTTATCCGGGCTTGCTGTACGAATTTAGACTATAGCATAGTAGTCCTTGTATTTGATGCACTATGGTGCATATATGATGGCATGATGAGATGCCTCATGTGATGGCATGATGAGATGATGCCTTATATGATGATGGCATGATGAGATGCCTTTTATGATGTTACCTGCAGTGGCTGGAATTTTATGAGACCCATATGGTAAGGGGTATATGTATGAGACCCAGCATAGTCTGGGAATGGAAGTTATAAAACCTATGGACTATGTTCATAACTTTGTATGACTTTTAATGATTTCAATACATACGATATAGTCCTCTATGTATATATTTGGGGGGTGTAATTTTATATAAGTTTTCTTATGGGGAAGTGAATGGGTAGATATATTATGCAGAGCCTGGTTTATAGAATTAGAGTAAGGTATCATATGAAAAATGATAATGATAAATATTTAAAATACCAGTGGATTATATATATCATGTAAAGTGTAATCTCTAAAGTGGGATTGTTACATTCATATGATGAAAAAGAATTATAAATAGCTACTTTATCAATGGCTTGTAGATAATTGAATATTTTAATTGATGTAAAATTCTTAATTCATATGTAATTAACATGTTTTCTTAATTCTCCCCTACCAAGCATAGCTTATTGAGATATTATAAATATTTTATGTTTACAATATCTCAGATACTGACATACAGGAGAAGACATACACAAGCAAGAGGTGCTCAACAACCATACTTCTGCGCTCAGATATATATTTTGTTAAAGTTTTTATATTGTATAGTTAGTTGTTTGGATTATGCTACTTGGACATTTAATATAATGATTATAGGGTTTGTGTATGTGAACCACTGGATGGGTCCTGTTGTTTCATAAAATTCATGTCTATCTTCTATAAAAACAATATTATGTATAGTATGGGAGTTGAGGTGACATTTGGGTTTTTGGAAAAATGAATTTCAAAGAAGACTATCTTTCGCTATTTTTGAATTTTAAATTAAAGGCATGCCACCTTTTGAAAATAAACGTGAAATGTTTTTGAGAAAAACCTAGCGTGTCACTAGAACTATATTTTTTCATTAAATTCTCAAACACTTTATTACAAAAGTGCTTCTCCCCATCACTAATTATGGCTCTTGGGGTACCAAACCATGCAAAAATATTTTCCTTTAAGAATTATACCACTACCTTGTGGTCATTGGTTGTACATGGTATAGCCTACACCCACTTCGACACAGTCCAGTCCTATTCAGATGTAAATATGCCCAATAGAATTAGGAAAGAATCCCACGTAATCTATGCCCCAACATCAAATGGTTCTACCACAAGCATTGGGTTTAAGGGCATCACATGTCTCTTTCCTCGACTCCCTAACCATTGACACCTTACACATGCGGTGTAGTAATTATGTGCATCATTGAAAATGGTGGGACAGTAAAAACCACACTACAAATTTTTTTAGCTATATTTGTAGAGCTAAAATTTCCCCCATAGGCATGATCATGGCAGAAGGAGATGATCTTATTATGCTCACTCCCTAGTATGCATCTCCTTATCACCTAATCACGACAGTACTTGAACAAGTACTGCTCATCCCAAGTTAAGTATTTTACCTAGGTCAAAAATTTCTTCTTATCTTGTTTGGTCCAATGATTTAGTATTTGTACTATAACAAGATAATTTACTATGTCACTAAGAAGTTAACTAGAAAATATATAGTAACTTTTCATCCAAGAAAATTTCAGTTATAATCACTTTATCACTAGTTACTCCACCACCAATCTAGATAGTGATTGGCTACGACATTTTTGAAACCTTTCTTGTCCCAAATTTTAAAGTCAAACACCTGTATTAGGAGTATCCAAGGGATCAACTTAGGTTTGTATCCTTTTTAGAAAGGAGGTACTTTAAAGCTGTGTGATCTAAGTGCATTGTAACTTTAGCCCCTAATAAGTAATAACTAACCTTATCCAAAGAAAACACTACACCTAACAACTCTATTCTCAGTAATTGAATAATTGAGTTGCGGCTCTTTTAGTGTTTTACTAGCATAGTATATCACATGGGGGAGTTTACCAATGCGCTGCCCCAAAATAGCTCTAATGGCATTATTCGACACATCACACATAATCTCAAATGGTGCATTCCAATCAAGTGGTTAGATAATGGGAGCATAGGTCAATTGGGCCTTGTCTCACTCCAATGATTTCTTACAATTTTCATCAAAGACAAAGGTAGCCTCCCATATCAATCATTTATAAAGGGTTTTGGAAATTTTGCTAAAAGTATTTGATAAAGCTTTTGTTCAAGCCAACATGTTCCAAAAAAGAGTAGATTTCTTTCATTATCCTTGATGGAGGAAGGCTGGTTATTAAATCCACTTTAGCCTTATCTACCCCGACCCTAACATTTGATATGATATGGCCTAAAACTATCCCACTTTGTACCACAAAATGGCACTTTTTTCAATTCAATACTATGTTTTTCTCTTGACACCTTGCAAGGACTAATTTTAAGTGGTGCGAGCACTGAGCAAAAGATGACCAAAATATTGAGAAGTCATCTACAAGCACCTCTAAAAATCTTTGTACCTTATCAGAAAAGATGCTCAACATACACCTTTGAAATGTAGTAGGAGCATGGCAAAGCCCAAAAGGCATACGTAGGTAAGAAAAGGTTCTGAAATGACAAGTGAAGGTGGTCTTCTCCTGAACCTCAAGTACTATAGGAATTTGGCTATAACCAGAGTATCCATCCAAAAAGTAGTAATAACTATGCTTGGCCAACCTCTTTAACATTTGATAGAAAAAAGGAAGAGGAAAGTGATCTTTCCCCATGACCATGTTCAATTTCTAATAATCAATGTAGACACTCCATCTGGTGGTTATGTAGGTGGGTACTAATTCATTCTCCTCATTTTTTACTACTGTGTTCTCGAATTTCTTAGGTATAACCTAAATAGTGTAAATACTAACATTTAAAAGCTTCAAGGCTTCATCTCCAGCCATGTCCTTCATATGGGGATTCACTATGCTTTTCCCTAGAAGGTTTTGCATTTTCTTCCAAGTGTATCTTAGGTAATAACCCTAATTTTTATGAATATAATTGAATTATTAAAAATTAAAAGTTTAATTTCTAAAGGTGGAACTAGAATTTTGAGTTCCAAGAGAATTCATTTTTTATAAAAATAAAACCAAGGTTTAAAACTTGAATATTTGAAATGTATTCTAAAAATCGATCAAAATGACTATAATTACATCAAATTCTAAGGTCGGATGAAAAATCTCTATTTTTCTCTATTTTTGTGAATATAAGGGTAAAATGATAATTTTACACATAATCAAGTTCCAAAACATTAATATTTAGAATGTACTTAGAAATTTGATTCCAAGGCCACTAAGTACACTCAATTTTGAGTTCATAAGAATAAAATCTAATTTTTTCCATTTTTTGGAATTAAGAGGGCAAAATGGTCTTTTCACAACTATGTGGGGCCCATAAGGTGGGACCATGGTCTGGAAGACCACCATCATGAGTCAAACCATTACCAGCTGGTAGTGGAGAAGGAGGTGGTAGTGGAGAATCCAATGCCAATCAAATATTCAAAAGAATTAAAACATAATAATTACATGTAATAATGAAAATTTCAAAATTAATCCTCAAAATTTTTCCTAAAAATCCTTCACTAGGTCCTCTACAATCCCCTGAAATCCCAACACCAAATTCTTCTTCCTTCTTCCTTCTTCCTTCTTCCTTCTTCCTTCTCCCCCCTTTCCTCTTTCTTTATCTATTACATTTTCATTCCCTAAGAGCATGTCCTCAGATGCACCAGGTAGACAATCTCATGCCTGCCACTGGGAGCATCAAGGGATGCGTCATTCGTGATGAACCTGGGTTTTCACTTGCGAAACCTTATTTGAATTAGCCATCTAATTATACCCTTTAAAATATGATCTTTACCGTTGGATCTGTACAAGCTGAGGTTATCTACAAAAGCCCTAAACTTCCATGATGATCCACCATCTAAATCGTCAATAATTTCAAAACGAAGAACAAACCCAACATAATCACCATCTCCAGCAAGTTCTTCACTATATTTTGACCAATCAAGCTGGTAAAAGATGATCTTACATCGTTGGATCTCTTCAGGGGAACGGGATCTACAAAACCCCTAAGGTCTCCATTGTTCTTCGACAATGGCACCAAAGATAATGATCTTTGTATATTTTCCAAAATCTAGGGTTTTCTTTTCACCAGTAAATAACTTATCTAGTGAAATTTCTTCACTGGACCAGCCTAGGTAAGCTTAAACCCTCCTTCCAAGTCCATTATGGCACCTCCCTTAGGTTCTCTGGCCTCTAAGTGATCTCCTGATTGTTGATCCATTGGGAATGACAGATCCAAAAATAGGGCTGAGATCACCATCTTGGACTGCTCAGATGAAACTTCTAAACCATTGGATGGATTCCTAGGGTCCAAAAGCCCCAGGAGATGAAATTTGAGCCTTTGATGATAAGAGATAGAGGAGATCCAGTGATGGGTGATCTGACAGTCTTGATCTAGACCGTCTTGCCTATCACTGGTCACCCCTCTCCATTGATGGGTAATCCTAAGTAACAGGTGCGCGTCATTTCCCCATTTTTCCATGTTCTGTGGTTTTGATCTAGACCATTTATTTATGTACCAAAATCTTATTTCTTCAATTAAGAGGTCATTTTAGCTCTGATTTTAGATCTGAAAGTTGCTATAGATTTCTTGTTACTTGTACAAGGTACTAAACTTAGAAAATTTATGTTTTGTTCATGTAAAATTCTATTAATAAGGAAAAGTATTACTGATTACTATGATCAGTCAAATTTGGAATGTTTAGACTATGGATTTTTGATCCATTGATAATATAGTAATGAAATAACATAAAATCAATGGTTGGAAGTGACTGATATAGATTTAATTAAGAAAGTTAGCATTAATACAAGAAAAATCATAAAAAAATGAGCATGGATCTTCTTGATCTGAGTAATCAAGCATGATCAGACCTTTAAAAATAGTTTGTATGATGATCTAATGCTGCAATTCAATCTATGGAACGGTTAGATGTAACTAATTTGGCAGATCTTAAGATCTTGACCCTTAAAAGTAGTAAAATCCATAAAAATGAATGGTAATCTCCTTGATCAATTTGATCAATGATGATTGGACAGTGTGGATGCATTTCGATGATGATCTAAATTTAAGATCATGTGGATTGATGGGCCTAATGAGGCTAATTTGGGATAGATTGAGATCTATGCCCTTAATTTTGATAAAATAGCTTAAGATCTTCTTCATTGGTTGGATCAAGAAGGATCAAATCATGTGATGAGATGCATCAATTATCTAGTGATAAAATCACATTAAGAAAATGTGTTAAATCTAAAGGAAAATGAAAGATAAAGATATAAACCCTAAATGGGATGAAAAATGAATAGAAATCAAAGATGACTGTTGGATCATGATGAATAGTTATGGCATGTTAAATGTTCATTTGAATTATTGAAGGTTATTGTAAATGTATTTTATTTTCTTAGTATATTAGTTGTTAAATTTACTTCTTTATGCTTTCATATTATGTAAATTACATGGAAAATGTAATTAATGAAAGATAGATTGATGTGGACATTTACAATGAAAGTACATGAACTTAATGATAGTAAGGGCTATAGTTCATAAGATAATATAAGGAATATCAATTCCTTGGCCCAAATTAGGAGAATAAAGAGCCTCCATGAATGAAATTTTAAATGTTCATGGATTTAAATCAAAATCAAATAGCAAGAGTATTTAGGGTTTAATGTTCGTAGGAACCTTATGGAAGGTTGAGCTAAGGCTACTCCAATGGATGCTGAACATTGTGGTTAAGGGGGTTCTCTAATAGAGCCTTACTCTTCCCCCACCTTCTAGTGACATTTATGAGGTCTAAATGCCTCCTTACATGAGGATTGAATTAACCACTTTTTGAGCAGCCTGTAGGTGGTAAGCCTTAGTCAAGTGGAAATAAGAGGAGTTGTCTAGACTTAGGATGAAATAAGCTATCTTTAACTTGCAAAACATTAACTGGTTGAATAATAAAAATAAGATCATGAAAGGATAGTAAATATCTAATCTTAATAAAAATGGTAACTAAGATAATCAAGATCAAACAAGATTTATAAGGAGATCTTGAATGATCAAGAGCAATAAGAATCATAACATTGTATTGTACTTAGTATGTATGTTGTAGATCAAATCTAGATCATTAGATTAGATATTCCAAACCCTTGATCAAATATGATTCAAGGAAGAAAACTAAGATCATCCTCCTTAGGGATGATCAAACAACTGAACTTAGATCAAAGAAGAACCAGATGATAGAAGATCTAAGCCCTTTATCTTTATCAGCTAGTATAAATTCGAGATCGAAGGATCTATGAAAGATCAAGATCAAAGAGATTGATACACAAAGATTTAGAGATAGAAAATGCTTAGATCTAATAAATCAGAAGATCATTCTAATCGTCAGATATATTGATCAATAGGATAAACACTATCTGAGGAAGATAGATTGTATGGATGATAGGAACACAAGGAATATATGTTACCTTTATCTCAAAGGACAAGATTAGACACATAATATAAATATGAAATTATCCGAGTTGTTTAGATAATGACAGTATGTATGAATTTACAGATTACATACATCTATCATGGAAGATCTGAAGGGATGGATCACTACATGAAGGTAGGTGGAACTTTAAGAATACAAGATCTATTGTCTATGAAATTGCTGTTATGAATAAAATTATAGAAATGAATTATGATGAATGCATAAGAATGATAATATGCTAAGTAGAATTTGAATCATAGATGATGAATATAAGTTAGAAATGAACTCTTCATAAAAGATGAAATACAGTATAAGAACTTGGGTATCATTTATAGAAAATGATCACCCCTAAACTTAGATTAGAACATAACAATCATGGGTATCATTTGTATCAAATGATTATCCTTTCACTTAATAAAAATTTTGGTATATGAATACCAAATCAAAGAAAATGGGTATCATTCACAATAAATGATTATCCCTAAATGAACATAAGTATCATTCATATTAAATGGTGATCCCTAAATTTAAGTAAAATCATATCCTCAATATAAGTATACAAAATACGAGGATGATAATATAAACAGACAGATCATCTAATATGTATAAGAAGTGCTTTATATATAAGTAAGGAGGCTTGTGGTTTTAATTTAAATAGGCATAAGCCTAGGGATGCTATGCTAGGAGAGTTACGAGGGTCTGGCCACCTACTCTATGAAATTGATGATATGATAGATACCTAGCCCAAAGAGAGGAGAAAAGTCGAGTGGGCCAATTATGTGAAGGCCTCCACTGTGAAACTCTTATCTCCCTATATAGGAAGTGACATAGTTTTTTCCACTGTGGTATCAATGGTGCATGGGGTAGTTATTCGAGCACGCTGTACGGATCATATTGCAAGCATGGTAGTCCTTTGAGTATTTTTGCATTATGATGTAGTGGCATAGTGAAATGCCTTATGATATGGCATGATGAGATGCCGATACTGCCCAAGTGAGGGAGCATTTTTCCAGTAGAGGCTGGATGATTTGTCAACTCAATGTGACTCAGTGTGACTATTGATGTTTGAGACATTAACTATTTTCATGGTTTTTGACTGTGTGTGTGTGTGTGTGTGTGTGTGATATAGTGGTGAGTGGTTTGGAAGTATGATGAATTATGTGATAGAATGATCATATATAGTATGGTTCATGGAAATTGACTTATGCTACTCATATGGAATATTATGATTATAAATACTGTACTTTTGAATTATATAATTTCATATACTTCTTGAATCCCCTACTAAGCATAGCTTGTTGAGATATTGTAAATGTTCGAATGTTTACAATATCTCAGATATAGAAAGGTAGGATTGAAGGAATACGACAAGGGAATAAGAAGACCATACTGTTGACCAAGAATATGTACATTTATGAAAGGATTGAATTGCATTTTTTATTTGTTTATTTTAAACATCAGATGTAATAAGGGGGCTGTGTATGTGAACCACTGGATCGATCTTACAAATTTAATAAAATGACTTTCTTTGGAAACATATGTTGTATAAAAAATTATGTATGGGTATGTGAGTGAAATGTGGCATTAAGGTTTTCTGAAAAGAATTTCAAAGAAAATATTTTTCCTACTTAAGTTTTCAAAATTTTTGCAAAATTGGTTGACCACCATTTGAAAATAAATAATGAAAATGTATTTCAAAAACCTAGGTTGCCACATCTTGTGCATCCATATGGATTGACTAAGCACTTTTATGTTTGCTATGGTCCACCCGAAAGGTATTTTATGCTCCTTAAGAAACTCTAAAAGCTTAACTTCCTATTCATTATCTAAATCTAATGCTATTATAATAGGTAATTTTTCATCTAATCCTAAGTAAGAATATTTGAGATTGTCATGTAAGGGTTTTAGGGTTAGAGAAGGTGGTTACTCTATAAAGGGTATGGGGACAGACTTTAAAGGAGGAAGTGGCTCCATATAAAGGCCCCACTTGGAGGTATCCCTATTTTTAGTAGCCTCTAAAAGGTTATTTATATCCTCCATATACATGTCTAAATCAAAGTCTCCATTAAAATGTATGAGATAAGTCTCTAATGGACCATAAATGTAAGATGGTGGATGAATGTCATGAATTAGACACTCGATCAAATTCACATCACAAGAATAATTGAGGTTTAAATGTTGTTGATTGGAATCAAAGACATTAAGCTTAACTTTCATGTTGCCAAAATGACACCATTCCTATAGTTAATAATGGCATTGGCTGTCTCCAAGAATGGACATCCAAGTATGACTAGAATCTAACTACTAGGATTGGATACATGATGGGTGTCCAATACAATGAAAACAACCAAGTAATAAAACTAGTCCACTTGCATCAACACATCTTTCACCAAACCATGGGGCATCTTGACAGATCTATCAGTTAATTGCAGTGTGATAGTTGTTGGTTTTAACTCGTTGAGTCTCGTTCATAGATAGAGTATTGTCACGGGGTTGCACTTTCGCCTATGCTAACCCATGTGGCACTTGTGCTTCACTCCTCATTAGGACACAAGTCAGCCTTCAACCCTCACTTGCTAGGGCTACACTCACTCACCCTTAGAAGCAACGAGAGAATTCAAGAAAGAACCAAAGGGACTAGCTTGAAGAGAATTTGTATTGCAACTTGAATGTATTCACTCTGACGATCCAATTGAGCGTCTCTCCCCCCTTTTTATAGGCTTGGGAGGTATAAGCAATGGTCTAGATTATATACAAGTGTCGTCCATCCAACAGAGTTGGATTAGTCTACATGGCTTTAGACTTCTCTACCATCCTCTTGAACCAGGAATATTCTAGAGGACTTCTAGAGATGCCTATTCTAGAACTTGGACTTGGGCTATGCAACTTTGTCACGGGCTTGTTGGGTGCGTAGTGAAATTGGGCTTCGTGACATTCTCCCCCACCTAATTCACAAGATGTCCTCGTCGTGTTCCTTATACTTGGCAATTTGTTCCTCAAATTGCCATAGTGTTTCAGCTTCTTCCCATGTAGCCTCATTCTCTGGTAGTCCTTGCCATTTTACCAAGTATTCGATCTTAGGGGGAACCCCTCATCATCTCTTCACCCTGTCACTGATGATATATTCTACTTTCTTATCAAAAGATGAAGCCATCAGTGGTGGTGCTCAATTGTTGATTCCACGTGATGAGTCCTCCTTGTCTTCATGATAGGGTTTCAATATGCTTGAATGGAAGACAGGGTAGATCTTGAGGGACGGTGGGAGTCGGTCTTGGTAGGAAACCTTACTAATTTGTTTGATTATGGTATAGGGTCCCTCGTACATCCTTATCAATCCCTTGTGTTTTCCTCATAATGCCTTAACTGTTGAGAGGGTAACTTGATCATAACAAGATCTCCCTCCTTGTACTCCATTGGCTATCTCTTTTTATCAACATGTTTCTTCATTCTTTTAGCAGCCTTATGTAAATAGGATGTGGCTAAGTCAATTTATTCATGCCACTTCTTGCCAAATAGATAGGCTGCAGGGCTCTTTCCTTCATAGCTTGCTCCTACTGTTAGTGGCATCAAGGGTTGCTATCCTGTGGCCAACTCAAAGGGGCTATGGCCTGTTGACTCACTTCTTTGTAAGTTGTAGTAGAATTGGGCCACATCCAATAGTTTTACCCAATTCTTTTGGTTAGCATTTACAAAGTGTCAAAGCTACTCTTCCAGCAATGCATTGGTGCATTTCATCTACCCATCTGTTTCTAGATGAAAACTAGTGGAGAAGCAAAGTTCCGTCCTTAGGAGTTTAAACATCTCCATCCAAAAATTCCCTGTAAATCGAGGGTCCTGATCACTTATGATCGTCTTAGGAACTCTTCAATATTTTACTACGTTCTTGAGGACTAGTCAGGCAGCGTCATCAGCTGTGCAATCCATTGGGGCAGCAATGAAGGTTGCATACTTGGAGAAGCAGTCTACCACCACTAGGATAGACCCCATTTCTTCCCCTTTTGGTAAGGTTGAGATGAAGTCCATTGAGATACTTTCCCATGGTCTCTCAGCTATAGGCAGTGGCTCAAGTAACCCTCCTGGCTTCTGATGTTCCACCTTGTCCTGCTGGCATACCAGACAAGTTTTGACATAGTTGTCTACATCATCTGACATTCGAGGCCAAAAGTATCTAGTTTCCAACAAGCCAAGGGTTTGTCTCTGACATGAATGGCCTGCCCATTGGGTGCCGTGGCATTCCCTTATTAGTTCCTTCCTCAAGGCTCCCCATCTTAGCACATAAAGGCGATTTCCCTTGATGTATAAAAGTCCCTCCCCTTGCCAGAATTTTTGTGTCTTTCTATCCTTAATAGCTTGGACGATTCCTCTTGCTACCCCATCCTTGTCAAGTCCTTCCCATATACTATTAAGCAGCATCTCCTCTAGTTTGCTTATTGTCACCAAGTGATCCTTCTTCAATGTTGCAAGCTCAGCTTTTCGACTTAGTGCATAAGCAACTTGATTGATCCTGCCAAGCTTGTATTCCAAGACCATATCAAACTCAGCCAAGAAGTCTTGCCATCTAGCCTGCTTTGCACTTAGCTTCTTCTAAGTTTGAAAGTAGTTGGTAGCAACATTATCTGTTTTGACTATGAATCGTGATCCCAGCAGATAGTGCCTCCATGTCCTTAAGCAATGGACCACTGCCAACATCTTCTCCTGGCCCGTATACTTTCTCTCTACCTCATTCAGGTTTCGGCTCTCATAAGCAATAGGGTGGCCTTCCTGTTCCAAGACTCCTCAAATTGCAAAATCAAAGGCATCGGTGTGTACTTGTGATGACCCGGGTTTTCCCATGCATTTTTAAATGCAAGATCTAAATTTCCTAAGGTGGGATGCATCCCTATTTGAAAACCATTTTATAAAAACCCATGCAATGCAGCGGAAAATATTTAGTTTCTAAACTCATTTTGAAAACCCCGAGTGTCATTTGCTTTCACAACAATCAAAGTAGTTTTTGAAGAACTTCAGAAATCATAAATGTTTTTCCCCAGGTCTATCTAGACATAGCACACAGCCCAACTGTAAATAAATATAAATACATGTCCAAAGAGTAGAGTGTTTACTTACATGTATGATTGTCTCCTTTTGATTTACTTGCTCGTAGCACTAACATCTCCTGAAGCATCTTCTATTTGTGAGTGGAACTATCCTGAAAAATGTTATGGATAGGGTGAGTATATACTATACTCAGTAGGAGTCTATCACTACTAGTTTTACAATGCATGCTATGTTTAAAATCATATGCTCTTTAAAAACATGTGCATGTTCGAACCATCATGTTCAATATCGATATTAAAAACCACTGTCAAATTTGAATACTGACTACTTAAAGAATAGCATAATCCAAGTCGAAAGTATATATATATATACCATAAACATAATGATATGCTTAGATGCTCAACTGAATCCAACTCATGGATATATGGTATGGTCGACCAACCTCATGCCATGCCATATGCAATGCAAATAAATCCTCAAACCATAGGGCTCAACTATGCCCACGACCTCGCCGCCGTGTGGTCCCCGGGTACCTAAGGACACAGCGTCATAGCCTCCATGGGGCATATGACACATCGACCCAGTGCCGTGACACCAGTGGTAGCCCCTTGTACCACATGCAGTCGATGTAGGGACGTTGCCCTTTTTGGGTATGGTACCCATTCCACCTAGTAGTGGTAAAGGCTGGAGGCCAACCCAAACCTCTCGGTATAGCGCCCACAAGCTTATTAGCCCAAATCATATAAGATCAAACAAGCGAAAACTACTTTTTCAAAACCTGTACTCTTTGGGTCCCTCACAACTGCCTACCCAGCGTCTTTTGGGCACTCTAGTGTCTTTTGGTAACCCTCAAGGACATGCAATTTTTCAAGAACTCAATGCTCACAAATCATGCAATATATGCAATTGTTTGCAAAACATGTCTATGCATAATGTATTTATCATATGTACGCTGAATTAAGTCATGCTAAACAAGTCATATACTTATACTTAAAACATGCATTTTCAAAACAATCATGGCTCTTTTAAAAAGTCTAGTAGGGATAGAGCACCTACCTCAAAGTCTCTTGGAGTCGCGTCCTTTATCACTCAACCCATCCCCGGGTTTCATTTATAAACTCTTGGGTGTAAATAGATACAAGGAATCCTTATTAATTTCAATCCATTTAGACATTAGATTGCCAGCTCTACCTTTAGGGTCCATGGTCCTTGCCTAATTCATTTGTCAGGCTAGATCCTATGATATGGATCTACTATTCAATAGTTTAAACTCTGTAATTTGTCCTCTGATCCTAACTTTATAGGCTCATTAGGTCCGCGTGTCCCAGTTCCTAGGACACCCGTGCATCCTGGTTGGACCGTGACTGCCTCATGTGCGTGCGGGCCCAAAGGCCGTGCCAAGGATTGCGTTTTGCATGCGCACATGCACACTCAAGCAACGCGTTATGATGCACATCCTAAATGGCATCGCACGGACGCACCTTTGGTGTAGCATGGTGCATCTCAGCTCCTAAGGCACCCCATGCATCCTAGTCCAGCTAGGACCCATGCCCCATGTTGCGGGAGCACCCAAAGGCCGCACCTGAGACGGTGTACGCACTGTCGTACATGCATGCCCAAGTACCGCTACAGCACGCGTCCCAGTTAACATCCTGCAAATGTGTCTTCGACACAGGCGGTCCGCGTCTTGGTGCCCAGGACGCCCTGTGCATCCTGGACAAGTCAAAAGCCTACCGCACGCTTGCGTGCACGCGATGCTGGCCCCAGGGGACGCGTCACTTGTGTGCGTCACAGGGTGCATCCCGTGACAACTGGTTTTGGATGGGTTTTAGAGGAAACCCATCTTCTCAAGTTTTCAACAGTATCTCTCAGCCGGAAAACACCCAGATCCGGCATGGATCTGGGCAGGGAAGAAGGAAAACTAAATAGGAAGGGGTGGGGGCTCACCTACGTGGTCTGGGAGAGCCTATTGCCATTGGTGCATTTTCCTCCACGCCTGCCAGAAATCTGGATTGTTGGAAAACTCGAAGAAGGGGAAACCCCATTGCCAAGATTGGAAAGAAGAGGGGGTCATGGGGAAAATGGCAATGGCCAGCCTAACTTGGGCCTGGCCATTGCCGAAAAACGCAGAGGGAACTGGGTTGAGACGGGTTTCTGATTTTGCTAGAAACCCCAGTCTCAAAATGGCCAAAAAAATCCTGTTTTGGAGAGGGGGAGATGGGGCTTTTTATAGCCCTACTATGGCGGTGCTGCCAATGGCGGTGCCGCCCATGGCGGTGGCAAATCTCTCTGGAAAAATCAGGAGATGAGGGTTTCTAGAGAGATCTGAGGAGGAAGACGATAGGGGGTGCCGTTATCCAAACAGCCCCCTGCGTTTTTGTTCTTTTTCGTTTTTCTGTTTAATTTACAAAACTGCCCCTGATCTTTAAACATCTGTAACTTCTTCATACGAACTCCGTTTTCGGTGTTCTTTGAGGCGTTGGATTCCATTTTTCGAGTAGAATCTAATGGTGTCAATTTTCCTCACAAATTCGTTCATTTACTATTTTAAATAAAGTCAAACATTCAACACAGTTCATTTCCCATAGAATGTCCAATTTTTGTTAAAAATAGCGTAAGTTGCTCGAGCATTACATTATTACCCCCTTAAATGAATTTCGTCCTCGAAATTCTATAAATTATCATCTTCAAGGTATTTTGTCTCTTAGATAAATTCTTGGCGAATGCATTCTCCCCTTAGGAATCAAATCTAAGCTCAACCTCAATTTATCATTTTTATTGTTCCTTCTACAAGGCCTTACTTATAAGGGCCACTTTCGCTGCGTACTATGATGCATACTCTCATACGTGCCAGTTTAACAATACCAGTTTCTAGCGGTAATTCATCTATCTCAAAATCCTTAGATGCCTATACTTTTCTCATCGTGTATAAGATAGTCTCCTTGTAGGATCATGCTTCTTATAAATTACCCCATACTTCTTTGAGATCATATGATCTTATTTCTCCTATTTCACTTTGAATATCATAGGATAATCCCTTTTCCTTCTTGTCTTTCACCTAGTGATCTCTTCATCATCCACATCTCCTTCTAATGGTTGGTTATATGTCATTAGTACAAGTCCAAAAAAAAAAAAGTACCTTCTTTCTATTGTGTCTAACTTTGCTCCTTACCTTTTATATTTGTCCCCAAGATACTTCAACAACTGACATGGTATCATGTGCTCTACAGCTAAACCCTAATTAACTTTCGAATTTCAACTATCTGTCATTTTCCATGTGTGACTTTATTCCTCGACCAAAGTTACATTCAAAAATGAAAGCCAATTTGTAGTATCTTCCATCGAGGACCTTATCATATACTAAAAGTAAAATGTCCTAACTCTATATCCAGTTTCATAATTATTGACTTCATTAAACGCTTCTCTCCGTGAAGATTTCATCCAAACTCATGTCAAATGTAATTGGTCGATTCATCATCATGGGTCAAATGTTCTCGTCCAGAGGCCTATCTCACTATTCACATCAATTTTGTCATTAGGAATTTTTAATAATGTTCCCATTTATGCAAAGCAAAAAGTCTCTTATTCATAACCAAGCACCCTTACTAGGTCACGGTTAAATCTTTTGTCATCATCCTCTTTGTCCCTTCTTTGCTTGATGGTTTTCTTCGTAACCTTTCAATCCAAAAGTTCTATACTCAATCCAGTAGGGTTAGTCCTTAGGAAATTCCTTCAATTGATTTTTGTACTTGGTATATGCACATAAAAACTAACTATTTGTCTAAAGGCAACGTAACGTTAAATCTTCACCTTATAGTGTGCTATCCATCTCACCTTTTGTCCTTCCATCCCCTATGTCAATATTGTTGTTCAATCTTTTATTACTGCATTATCATCAACTATTCAGTCTTAATTTGTCAGGGGTATCATCATTAGTAGTTTCCTCAATTCCTCAAATTTTATCCTTCAAGTGCCTCCTCATACTTAGCTTACAATAGCAATTCTTGTTCAATAGCTACTACATCAAGTTATGCTGAAGCTGTTAAATCATCAAATTTGAAAAACACTCAGGTGAGCATAAAACATTTTCTTAGACATAGAAAGACTTTATTCGATTACCTGTTAATTTCTTTCCAGATATATCTATGTCATAAGCTCAAGGGCCTCTAAAGTGATCGGTACTTATCTACCTTTCTTTTCAATCGAAGTCAGCAGCACCTTTCAGACCCACAATGATTTCTATGGCTTGTCATGGTATCTATTTAGGTTTGGAAAGATCTGTCTCACTAGTGGATGTCGCTCCTTATCCTTGCTTCTGTCTCAGTTGTTACTGTATTTATTGTACTTGTAACTTCTCCATGATGTGGCCTAATCAACTCCATGATGTGGCCTAATCAACTGACCTCATACCCTCAAACGACTTAGTCTAACAAGTACTTTTGTTTTCTTTTTTTCTCAAGTAAAACTAATGTCCAAATACTTATAATATCCTTCTGAGTATATAACTTAGACTACTGTCTCATAGACACTAACATATTTGCTTAATTAGGATGGGATACCTTTATTTAGTCAACAGTACTCCAAAGGTAATGACTAAATAATGGTCTTAAGATTTCTGGTCTTCCAATCTATGATAGTAAGACCTCAATTTGATCCTTGATGGTACCCTACTTGCTAAATGGACAAGTCACTATTCCGGCTTAATTCCTTTTTCAATATATTTTATTGGCAAGGTGAGACATCACCAAATTTTCCTTTTTTATGGTCTATATCCATTTGTGTTCCTCATAAGCTAATGGATCTAATAAGATTCTAATTGCAATAATTGATATAGACATCAAACCATTTGTAGAATCACCATTCCTCTTCGGAAATTTCTTGTCGCATAATCTCCTGATATTCGATACTTTACTCAAAGTCTTAAACCCCATATGCTTTCTCTCTTTTATAAGATTACCAACTCATCTAGTATTATTCCGTTGCATTTGTTTGATCTACCTTCCTATGGAATTCATGATGATAGAATTCTATGTATCTCCATAAAGTCATGATCTTCTTCTTTTTGACTATTCAATATTTCATTGAATACTTATAGTTACATCTCTATCTCTTTCTCTCCTTTCTTCAAAATCCTCACTTTTGTCTTCCTAGATGAATGTCTTCATGTGCTTTGTTGCATATATTCGATACTACATCTACTCCTTTACTTAACAGATATGATAAACTGAATGCTTCTAAGAAATTCTAAACTGTCTTAAGATCATTGAAATCCTCAATTGCCTATAGCCTTAATAGAATTCATACAATGTCTTAATAATGGCACTGATGTTTTGATCATGCTATGATTTTCTTATAAGTTCATGTTAGGATCAATCTATATTATCATCCCTATTATCATCAAAATCTTTTGATAACTCGGTCGAATTCATTTCCCTATTATATTCGTGTTATGTTTCTCTTAATCACATGATATGCAACTTGTATACATCTTCTGATTTGCTCCATAATACTCAGGTAGTTATTATTCGATAGCACTTCACTCCTCATAAGACTCCAATTACGGTATCCAAAATTGAGCTAAGTCCTTCAGGATCCATACCTTTGTGATCTAATACGAGTCACAGTTATCCCCTAGTATCACCTTACATTCTCATCCTTCTTAGATTATCATCAAAATCTTCTCAAAGTCTGTCTTTTACATCCCTTATCATACTCATATCATATCCCTTGTGATAGTGTGCTCATATTCTGATATTCTTTATGATGGTAAGATAGCCATCTAGGTTTTTCGATGTTCTCATCTTTAGTGAGATTAATCTATTACAGATCAGAACTATCTACTAACAAGTTCACTAACATCTTCATTCATCATTCTTATCATAATATGATCCACATATGAGTTTTCACATTTGCACCACACAACAATCCTTAATCCTTAAGTCGTCTTAGACTAGATTTTGGATAAGGGTTGCACTATCCTCTGCCTGATTATTTGTTAAACCAAGTTGGGTTTCACCTATTTATTGGTGGTGAACTGCCTTGTGCATTAATATTGT
Organism: Warburgia ugandensis; assembly: GCA_035236585.1. Taxonomy (NCBI): domain Eukaryota; kingdom Viridiplantae; phylum Streptophyta; class Magnoliopsida; order Canellales; family Canellaceae; genus Warburgia; species Warburgia ugandensis. The sequence continues at coordinate 42,295,322 of CP141133.1, forward strand.
AATCCTCAAATAGAAGTACTCATCTCTACTTCTTCTATTTATACTACTTCTTCTTGATTTCCTCTATTGTCTATGACCCTTGGACAAGCTGGACTAGTTGTGAAAGGATAAAACCTAGGCTCTGATACCAATTGTGATGACCCGGGTTTTCCCATGCATTTTTAAATACAAGATCTAAATTTCCTAAGGCGGGATGCATCCCTATTTGAAAACCATTTTATAAAAACCCATGCAATGCAGCGGAAAATCTTTAGTTTTTAAACTCATTTTGAAAACCCCGAGTGTCATTTGCTTTCACAACAATCAAAGTAGTTTTTCAAGAACTTCAGAAATCATAAATGTTTTTCCCCAGGTCTATCCAGTCACAGCACATAGCCCAACTATAAATAAATACAAATACATGTCCAAAGGGTAGAGTGTTTACTTACATGTATGATTGTCTCCTTTTGATTTACTTGCTCGTAGCACTAACATCTCCTGAGGCATCTTCTATTCGTGAGTGGAACTATCCTGAAAAAATGTTATGGATAGGGTGAGTATATACTATACTTAGTAGGAGTCTATCACTACTAGTTTTACAATGCATGCAATGTTTAAAATCATATGCTCTTTAAAAACATGTGCATGAACCATCATGTTCAATATCGATATTAAAAACCACTGTGAAATTCGAATACTGACCACTTAAAGAATAGCATAATCCAAGTTGAAAGTATATATATATATATCATAACCATAATGATATGCTTAGATGCTCAACTGAATCCAACTCATGGATATCTGGTATGGTCGACCAACCTCATGCCATGCCATATGCAATGCAAATAAATCCTCAAACCATAGGGCCCAACTATGCCCATGACCTCGCTGCCGTGTGGTCCCCGGGTAGCTCAGGACACAGCGTCATAGCCTCCATGGGGCATATGACACATCGACCCAGTGCCGTGACACCAGTGGTAGCCCCTTGTACCACATGCAGTCGACGTAGGGACGTTGCCCTTTTTCGGTGTGGTACCCATTCCACCTAGTGGTGGTAGAGGCTGGAGGCCAACCCAAACCTCTCAACATAGTTCCCACGAGCTTATTAGCCCAAATCTTATAAGATCAAACAAGCGAAAACCTCTTTTTCAAAACCTCTCCTCTTTGGGTCCCTCACAACTGCCTGGCCCTCACAACTGCCTACCCAGCGTCTTTTGGGCACTCCAGCGTCTTTTGGTAACCCTCAAGGACATGCAATTTTTCAAGAACTCAATGTTCACAAATCATGCAATATATGCAATTGTTTGCAAAACATGTCTATGCATAATGTATTTATTATATGTACGCTGAATTAAGTCATGCTAAACAAGTCATATACTTATACTTAAAACATGCATTTTCAAAACAATCATGGCTCTTTTAAAAGGTCTAGTAGCGATAGAGCACCTATCTCAAAGTCTCCTAGAGTCGCGTCCTTTATCACTCAACCCGTCCCTGGGTCTCATTTATAAACTCCTGGGTATAAATGGATACAAGGAATCCTTATTAATTTCAATCCATTTAAACATTAGATCGCTAGCTTTGCCTTTAAGGTCCATGGTCCTTGCCTAATTCATTTGGCAGGCTAGATCCTATGATATGGATCTACTATTCAATAGTTTAAACTCTGTAATTTGTCCTCTGATCCTAACTTTATAGGCTCATTAGGTCCGCGTGTCCCAGTTGCCAGGACACCCGTGCAACCTCGTTGGACTGCGACTGCCTCACGTGCGTGCGCGCCCAAAGGCCGTGCCAGGGACCGCATTTTGTACGCCCACATGCACGCTCAAGCGACGCGCTATGACGTGCATCCTGAATGGCATCACACAGATGCACCTTTGGTGTAGCATGGCGCATCTCAGCTCCCAGGGCACCCCGTGCATCCTAGTCGATCTAGGACCCATGCCTAATGTCACGCGCGCACCCAAAGGCCGCACTTGAGACAGTGTACGCACTGTCATACATGCATGCCCAAGTAGCGCTACAGCACGCATCCCAGTCAACGTCCTGCGAATGTGTCTTCGACGTAGGTGGGCTGCATCTTGGTGCCTAGGACGCCCTGCGCATCTTGGACGAGTCAAAATCCTACCGCACGCTAGCGTGCGTGCGATGCTGGCCCCAGGGGACGCGTCACTCGTGTGCATCAGGGGGTGCATCCCATGACAACTGGTTTTCGACAGGTTTCAGAGGAAACCTGTCTTCTCCAGATTTCAACAGCATCTCTCAGCCAAAAAACACCCAGATCTGGCGTGGATCTGGGCAGGGAAGAAGGAAAACTAAATAGGAAGGGGTGGGGCCTCACCTGGGTGGTCTGGGAGAGCCTATTGCCGGTGGTGCATTTTCCTCCACGCCTGCCGAAAATCTGGATTGCTGGAAAACTCGAAGAAGGGGGAAATCCCATTGCCAAGACTGGAAAGAAGAGGGGCTCATGGGTTAAATGGCAATGGCCAGCCTAACTTGGGCCTGGCCATTGCTAGAAAATGCAGAGGGAACCAGGTTGAGACGGGTTTCCGATTTGGCTAGAAACCCCAGTCTCAAAATGGCCGAAAAAATCCTATTTTGAAGAGTGGGAGATGGGGCTTTTTATAGCCCTGCTATGGCAGTGCTGCCAATGGCGGTGGAAGATCTCTCTGGAAAAATTAGGAGATGAGGGTTTCTAGAGAGATCTGAGGAGGAAGACGATAGGGGGTGCCGTTATCCAAACGGCCCCTGCGTTTCTGTTGTTTTTCGTTTTTCTGTTTAATTTACAAAACTGCCCCTAATCTTTAAATGTGCGTAACTTCTTCATACGAACTCCGTTTACGGTGTTCTTTGAGGCGTTGGATTCCATTTTTCAAGTAGACTCTAATGGTACCAAGTTTCCTCAAAATATCCTTCATTTACTATTTTTAATAAAGTCAAACATTCAACACAGTTCATTTCCCATAGAATGTCCAATTTTTGTTAAAAATAGCGTAAAGTGCTCGGGCATTACAGTACTTCAAAGGGTTTTGTGTGATCTGCCAACCTGAGGACTAGTTCTGCTACCACTACCTCTTTGATTTCCTCAAAGGTCTCTTGGCATTATTCAGTCCACTGCCAAGGGCTATTCTTCTTTAGTAAATTTATTAGTGGTTGACAAGGCCCAAAAAGCTATGCAACTCAGTGACTTTGGTGGGTACTTCCCATTCTACTATAGCTTGAACCTTGGCCTTGTCCATCCATATATGTCCTCCTCCAATCCAATGTGGGAGAAATGAAACCTCTTGTAGGGAAAAGGAACATTTTTCTCTCTTGACATAGAGAGAGTTTTCTCTCAATACTCAGAATACAGCTCATAGATGGTCTAAGTGTTCCTCCAACGTCTGACTATAGACCACAAATCGTCTAGGTAGACTACTACGAACTGATCCAAGTAAGGATGAAAGATCTTGTTCATCAAAGTACAAAAGGTTGCAGGGGCATTGGTCAGGCCAAAAGGCATGACTAAAAACTCATAAGCACCATACTTAGTGACACAAGTAGTCTTAGGTTCATCTCCCTCAGCAATACGTACTTGGTAGTACCCCGATCTCAAATCGATTTTGCTAAAGTACCTAGCTTCTGCCAACCGATCAAATAGGTTTGCAATAGAAATTGGATACTTGTTCTTGATGGTTACCTTATTGAGTGTCCTATAGTCGATGCACATCCTGAGACTCCCATCATGCTCTACTTCTGGAATGGAACCGGGGCTCCATAAGGGGCTTTTGATGGTCGAATGAAACCAACATCCAATAACTCTCTTAGTTTCTTTCGTAGCTCCTCCACTTCCGGTGGAGACATCCTATAAGGGCCCAATGCCCAGTGTTTTTCTTTGGGCTCCAACTCAATTTGGTGATCAACTTCCCTTCTTGGTAGCACTCTTTTGGGTAGCTCAGGTGGCATTACGTCCTTAAACTCGTGAAGGACCTCCTCAACTTCTTGTAGCTGACTCATATTACCTTCATTTTGTTCTTCAATTAGAGTGGTCAAGAACGTTTCTTCTCCTTTGTTTAAGCCTTTTATCAGCTGCATAGCTGATAGGAGTTTCTCTCGTTTCTTGCCATCCTTCAATGCTGGGATCATGTATGGTGTCTTCTCATCATAAAAGGTTAGTACCCCAAGATATGGAATTGGAATGGACTTTGATGAGCTAAGGAAGTCCATTCCAAGGATGACCTTAAAGTCATCCACAAGCACTGCAGTCAAATTCATAGTACCTTCCCACTCCCCAACCTTAATTGGTAGGCCTTTGGCAACTCCAAGCACTGATTTTACTTCAAAGTTTAGTGCCTTTATCCTACTGGTATCTCTCTCCAACTTGAGGTTTAGCCTAGCTTATCCCTCTAAAATGAAGTTGTGAGTGGCTCTAGTATCAATCATGGCTATGTGCCTTTTCCGTTGAGGCACACATCCACATACATTAGGTCTTTTGCTATCTGTGCAGCAGGTTTAGCCCTCAAGTAATGTTTCTTCATGACGTTGAGGAGTCTAAGTGCCCCCATCATAGACTCCTCTTGTGGGGACTCACTATCAACCAACAATGCATTGAGGGCCTTCTTCTTTGGGCATTCAAATGCCCTATGGTCCCCATCACATATAAAGCAACCAGAGCGGCGAGGGACAAACTTAACTTTGGCTTTAGGGTCGTAACTGGCCTTCTTGTTTTCCTCCTTATGATTTTTAGATTTGTCTCCTCCGCCTTTGCTATGGTTGGATTTTCCTTTCCTGTCCCTACTCATGCCTTCTGCCTTCTTGGTGAACACCACTAGTTTCTCTGCTGTCGAGAGTGCAGTAGCTAGGTCTTGCACTCCTTTTCTTTGCAACTCATGCTCTGCCCAAGGTTGCAATCCTTCCATGAAGAAGAAAAATTTGTCCTTCTCTACCATCTCCGAGATGTTTAATAGCAACGCTGTGAATTGGCTCACATATTCTCAAATTGACCCAGCATGCTTCAGCCGCTTTAAATTCTTCTGGGCCAAGTACTCCACATTTTCTAGGAAGAATTGGGTCTTGATTTCTTTCTTAAAATATTCCCAGGTGGTTATAGCACATCGACCTTCCACCACATCATTGTACTTCCATCTCCACCATAGCATTGCATCATCAGTGAGATACATGGTGGTAGTGTCCACCTTTAAGGACACTTCTATAATCTTAGCAGCTTTGAAATATTGTTCCATTTGCCACAGGAAGTTCTCCAAGTCTTTAGCATTCCGAGTTCCTTTGTAGCTTGTAGGTTGAGGGATTTTGACCTTAGGAGTGAACTCCTTTGGTCCAAGCCCTCCGCTACTAGCCACAGCCTTTTCCAAAAGGGCCAACCGAATCTTGATATCGTCTAGCTCAGCCATTTCATCATGTAGGCTAGCTACCTTTCCCTCCATGGTCTCAAGACGATCTGACATGTTCTCCACCTTTTCCGTGGTCTTGCAGTCCACAACCTTGACCACTTGAAAGGTGATTCGCATGTTGTCTTGAAGACTATGTAAAGCGTCCACATATGCATTGGATTTGTTTAAGCAATCAGAAAGAGTTTGCTTGAACTTACCAAATCTTTCTTCCAACGTAGTGAGGCGAGCATCCAAAGCCAATTCTTTTGATGGATCTCTGGACTTCTCCCTCCTCAACTTGTGTTGGGCCTCAATAGGGACATTGCTTACTCCTGACCCGCTTGCCATGATGCTTGGGTGAAACTCACCGAATTCTCTACAAGTAGTTCCCAACTTAAAGCATCACTCTGATACCAGTACTTGGTACCAACGTGCTCTAATACCAATTGTCACGGGGTTGCACTTTCGCTTATGCTAACCCATGCAGCACTTGTCCTTCACTCCTCAATAGGACACAAGTCAGCCTCCAACCCTCATTTGCTAGGGCTACACTCACTCACCCTTAAAAGCAATGAGAGAATTCAAGAAAGAACCAAAGGGACTAACTTGAAGAGAAGTTGTATTACAACTTGAATGTATTCACTCTGATGATCCAATTGAGAGTCTCTCCCCCCTTTTTATAGGCTGGTAGGTACAAGCAATGGTCTAGATTATATATAAGTATCGTCCAACCAACAGAGTTGGATTAGTCTACATGGTTCTAGACTTCTCTACCATCCTCTTGAACCAGTAATATTCTAGAGGACTTCTAGAGATGCCTATTCTAGAACTTGGACTTGGGCTATGCAGCTTTGTCACGGGCTTGTTGGGTGCGCAGTGAAATTGGGCCTCGTGACCGTATGGAAACAAGTTACCACAATCCCCTAGGTCAAGTAGTGCCCTATCTATGACATGGTCTATAATAATGCAGGAAATGGTAGAATACCCTAGGTCTTTAAAGTTTGGTGGGATCTTATGCTGTATTAAAGTCCACACTTGTTCAACAAGGAAAGCCTTTTCCTGGACATTTAGTTTTCTTTTTCTAGTACAAAGCTCTTTCAAGAACTTGGCATATGTCAGACATCTTTTATTACGTTGAGCAATGGAATATTGATTTATACATGTTTAAGTACATCCATTGACTCATTGAAGTTTGTTGCCTTGTTCAATAATTGAGGAAATGGGGCTTTAGGCACATAGGGTGCCTCCACTATAAGTTCTACAAGCGGTTTTCTCTCTTTTGTCTTTCTCTTAAGTTTTGGTTGCCTCCTTTTCTTCTCCATTTTCCTTAGCCTGCCCTACCTTATTGTAAATTTGAGTACTGCTCCTAAGGGTGGTTATGGATTTGGCATGCTCATGAGGGTTAATGCTTTAAGAACTTAACACTATCTTAAATTGGCCCTTAGGTCTAGGGATGGGTTGACTAAGGAACTAGATCTTTCCTCTATTATGTAGTTTAGCTGACAATTGGCTAACTTGCATCCCTACCTTAACTATGGTTTGAGAATTGATATTCAACAACTAGTTCAAAGTCCTTTTGGTATCTTCACTTTGTTTTCCAAACATGCTCTAAATATGGTTTCTTTGTTCACTGAGGCTGTTGGATGCTAGGTGGGCACTGAGGAACTATAGCTCTAGGAAGAAAGTTTTGGGTAGAGGGTTCACATATGTCCCTTTGGTAGTTATTCTTCGACCAGGAAAAGTGGTGCATCAAGGAACTCCTTGATATGTAGGTAAGGGTTTTCTTAGTCTCGACTATAAAAGGTGGAGGGTAATTGGATAACTTCCAGCTTTAACTCGTAGTGATTTGCATTTGTAGGAGGAAAAGTGGCACTTAAAAATCTCTAATAGTTTTACACTTAACTTTTGCTAGTGGTTCAGCCATGTGATGACCCGAGTTTCTGTACTACATTTTGTAATACATTTTTCAAAGACAGGGCCCTTAGTAGTAAAAAAATTTTGCAAAACAAAGCAGTGGAAATTCTTTTCTTTAAAACTTGTTTTGAAAAACTCAAATCATCAGTTCATACATAACATAAGTAGAATTTTTGTGCAAGATAAAATTCCATTGAGGGAATATATTTTTATTAAATTCTAGAATCCATCTAGTGGTTCACAATATAGCCCATTATCAGTACAATACTTGTCCAAATTACATAATCCAAATTTTAAACCTCACAATACATTAAAAACTCTCAATACAATACAATGCTCTTAAATAAAAATACATGTCTTTAAGGGGTATACCCTGATTGATTATTCTTCCAAGTCTTCTTAAGTCTTGAGCTCCTAATTCTCCTTCTCTATATCTAAGATATTGTAAAAATTGAAACATTTACAATATCTCAGCAGGCTATGCTTGGTAGGGGATTCAAGAAGCATAAAATTTTGATTGTATAATCCTAATACTTCATAATCCCATTATTCACACTCATGGAGCAATCTTTTACTTTGTCATATATGTACATCCTTACACATACATACGGTATACTGTGTATAGATATATACATATGGTCAAAACCATGAAAAATAGTTAATATTTCAAAACATAATCATATCCAACTTATGCTAAGTTGATAAATCATCTAGACTCTATTAGAAATAGTACCTCATTTGGGTAGTATTAGTAATCCATGATTACCTGACATCTCATCATGCTATATCATAAGGCATTTCACTATGCCATGCATCATAATGCAAAAATACTCGAAGGACTACTATGCATGCAATTAGAATCTATACCAGCATGCCTGGATAATTGCTCAATAATCCACGTATATCATCCTTAGTGGAAATCATAATATCTATGTCTGTATGGGGAGGACCATGGTTATCACAGTGGTGGCCTTACCATAATTGTCCCACCCTACATTTAGCCTCATTTAGGCTTGGTATCCATATAATGACAAGTTTCGAAGAGCGGGTGGCCAAACCCTACTAACTCTCCTAGCATAGCATCCCCATGCCTATGCCTGTTTAAAACAAAACCACAAGCCTCCATGCTTGTATGTAAAGTAATTCTCATACATATCAGATGATCTGTTTGTTTACTTAGGGCTAGAATATATTTTAGTTCCATATTCACTTAGAGTCTATTCCTCAATTCTAACTTAACCATTTCATATGTGTTTTGGTTGGATCATAAGGGTTTTCAATGGGTTTTATACAAGTATTTACATTATACTTGTCAACATTTCTAGGCATAAGATTATGTATACAACATATACTTCTCATGTAGATGCATTCATAAAATCCTCCTACCTTCAAGTAGTGATCCATCTCTTTAGTTCTTCCATGATCCTGATTGATGTATGTAATTTGTAAATCCATACATACTGTCAATATATATACAATCTAAAAAATTCTATATTTTTTATCCTATCTATATTCTTTGCCTAATCTTGTCCTTTGATAGTAAGGATCTAGATCTTGTGTCCTATCATGATCTATCTTCCTCAGATAGTGTTGGTTAGAATAATATTCTAATCTTTCAAATCTAAATATTTTCTATTCTAAGTCTTTGTGTATTCCTTTCTTTGATCTTGATCTTTCATAATCCTTTGATCAACAATTTATACTTGTTGATAAAGATCAAGGGCTAATCTTCTATCATTTAGTTCTTCTTTGATCTAAGTTTAGTTATTTGATCATCCCTAAGGAGGTTGATCTTGGTTCTCTTCCTTGAATTATAATTGATAAAGGGTTCAGATCTCCTATTTGATCTAAGATCTTCTATTCTATTTTATCTAAGTTGTGAGCAATATATATATATATATCATCAAGAAGTATTTATTTCTTTTTATTGTTCTTGATCATTCAAGATCCAATGGATCTTGTTTGATCATACTTATCTTACTTACAATTTTTATTAGGGTTAGATAATTTACTAGTCTTTTATGCTCTTATTATTATTATTCAACTAGTTAATATTTTACTGGTTGAAGATAACTTATTTCAGCCAAGTCTAGACTGCTCCTCTTATTTTTAATTGGCTAAGGCTTACTAGTTAAATGGGTGAACACAAAGTCGTTACTTTAATCCTCATGTAAGGAGGCATTTAGACCTCACAACCGTCAGCTAAAGGTAGGGGAAGAGCAAGGCTCTATTAGAAAACCCCCTTAACCACCACGTTCAACATTCACTAGAGTAACCTTAGCTCAATCTTTCATAAGGTTCCTATGAGCATGTTAAATCTAATTGCTCTTTCTAATTGATTTTAACTAAGTCCATAAACATTTAAAATGTCATTCATGGGGTTTATTATTCTCCTAGTTTGGGCCAAGGATTTGATAATCCTTATATTGTTACTAAATAGAGCCCTTGCTAATTAAGTCTAAGTCAAATAATTCACTCTTATTTGTGTCATGAAACTCTACTTTCTCATTAGATTCCATTTTTGGTGTTTTATGCTCTTTATCTCATAACTACTATAACAATTAAATCTACTAAAAAAATTTAACCATAAATGAATTATAACTTTAAAGCATAAAACTACATAATTGAACAACCTAATGATAATGGTATAAGGTACTCAAGATTATACTAGCATGATTTTTAACTAATGTACTTTATCTTATAAACTCAAATTAAAATATCATGGACCTAAGGTACCATCTCATACCATAGTCTAATCTAACATAAAATCCTAGCATGGTCCTAAGTTACAATTGCATGAAATCATACCTACATGGTCCTAAGATAATTATATCTATCAAACTATAACAATCAATAATACATAGAACATAACATGCCAAAATTTAAGAGCTATCATGCTTTATAACATAAATCACATTTACAATACTATTATCAAATAAAAGACAATGAAACTAATTAGATTAAGATTATTAGAAACCATTACTTATGATCCAACCATTAGATCTTAGATCTTTTCCTTTTAATCAAGGGTTTCAATTAATTTCAAGGCTTTTACTCCATTAAAATCTAAATATCTAATCAACTTGTTTTTGTTATATTCAATCTATGATCTCAATGGATTCCATCACAATATCATTCATTCAATCCATCCCAAGGGTCTGATCATACTTGATCTTATTGATCAAGTGGGTCCCTTCGTATTTTTAGGGTTTTTCTACAATAAAAGATAGATCCCTCAATTTATCTTAGATCTGTCCAAATCAATCATGGATATCACTTGATTTCAACATTATATCATCATTAAATCAAATCCCCAAAATCTGATCATCTCAAATCTTGAAGATCATGAAAATTAGAAACTTAATTCTTGAAAATAGAAAGTTTTTGGAATGTTTTTATCAATATTATGGTTTTAGAAGAAAATAGATGTTATAAGCTTTCCATAGCTTTTTTCCAATCTCAATTTAGAGTTCAGATGACTCCATAATTGAACTGTGAAGTTCACAGTCATTCCTAGAGTCTAAATTTGATCTGGGCCCAGTGGAATGAATGGCCTAGATTTGATCGGGTGGAGTGATTGCCGCACACTCGTCACTGGGACACATGCGTAACATGCTCCCCCAGTGACCAGCACTGTTGCACATGGCGCATGTGCTAAAATGCTCCTGCAGGGCACGTTTCCGTGCTGCATTTCATAGCGCGTGCCAGGATTCCAATCCAATTTGGGGGATCGGACAGTCCGGTTTGGATCATCCAATCAATCCCTTTACAATTAAGGTCTCAAAACATAATAAAAAATCTTGAAATTTCTATCCTAGGGGTTTTAGACCCTTCTAGATCATTGGATGGCTCCAATTTTCCATCTGAGCCCTCCATCATCCAAAATTGAAGGGTTCTGGTCCTTACTTTATTTTTTCAATTTTAACCTAAAACTAATTATAAAAAAATAAAAATTACATAAAACAACAAGAAATAAGCATAAGAAGTGGTTCCACCTACCTGAGTTGAGTAAAAATGTAGATTTGAAGCCCAATTAGAAATAAAGAACCTTTGATGATAAAATAGCTCGATCGTCACTTGTTTTGTGATTTTCCGTTGATTGCACCATTGGATCTTGAAATTGATTTGGGGTTTTGTAGGTTAGTAGTCTAGGCTTGTATGGATGGAGGGATTTGTGAGATTCAATTTGGAACGGAGTGTCTAATTGAATTTAGGTTTCTTGTTCCAGTGAGAAAGAGGAGAGAGAAAATGCAAGAAGGGAGATTTTTGGGAGTTTTGGAATTTTGTGAAGGACCAAGATTTGGTATTTTAAAGTAAGCAAGATGATTTTGTGGGAATTTTAATGAACATTTTTAAAGGATTTTTGGAGGGTACTTACAGGTGCTTTGTATTTTTCAAAAGTACTTATAATAATTATGTTTTTATTCTTTTAAATATTAAATTAACATTGAATCCTCCACTACCACCTCCTTCTCCACTAGCAGTTGGTAGTGGTTTGATCACTCATTACATGTTTTCTGGCAGTTGGATTCGTTTGTGAGCCCCTTCTAAGCCCCACAAAGGTGTGAAAAAACCATTTTTCCCTTTTATGGAGAAAATTTTATTTTATTCTCCCGAACTCGGAATTGAATGTACTTAGTGGCATTGGATTCGTATTTTTGGGTAAATTCTAAATATTTATGTCTCAGATCTTAGTTATGGGTAAAATTATCATTTTACCCTTTTATTCATAAAAATGAAGAAAATTAGAAAATTTTCATTTTAACTTAGAATTGCACGCACATAGTTTCATTTCAATCGATTCTTCAAGTACATTCATAATTTTTAAGTTTTAAATCATGTTTTAATCTCTATAGAATGAGAATTTCCAATAACCTAATATTCCAGCCCTAAATTTCTAAAAATTCAAAGTAAATTGATTTTCTCAATCAATTTACAAAATTTGGGATTGTTACAAGCCACAAGGATAGGAACTTGGTTTGTTTACCCTTGTCTAGGGTTGCATTGAATCTCTGGGTCAAAATGCTAATTCTATGTTCTAAGATAGATGCACTTACATAAACTACCCTAATCTAAATCTCCGAACAATACACTCTCTAACTATAAGTGATGCACAGTCAAATCCTAGTAATTACTAATCAAGTAGTGTCTTGATTATCTTTTCTTAGTACATAGGTGGTAGCTCCTTAAACCTAGATCTAGATAGCTCCTTTTATCCAGATTTGACTACTACCTACTAGTTATGTTTTGCTCAAAAATGGTTAATACAATACTCATATATAGAGGCATTTAGACCTTAATTGATGTCAACAAAAGGCATGGGAAAATCACTTGGATTTTAAGACACCCGCTATAACTATAGTGTGTAGAAGCCATTGGAGTGACAATAGATTACAACCTCCTAAAAGTGTCATATAAGCTCGATACCCTAAGTCTCTTTCTACTTGGTGGTAAAATTAGTGTTCAAGTGTTGGGATCATAACATACAAGTATGTTGAGTGATTCCTAGGCGGGCCAAGCTACTAGGAACAAAGTATGAACTTACATTTTACACTATGACCATGCATCAAACAAATAAGAAGAATCATGTTCATTCATCAACTAAAAATTATTCCATTAATCATCAAAAAGTGTTTTCATACAAATGGTTACATGAATGATGCATTCTCGAGAACATGCACCATGCTTTCTCCTAAAGTAAACCGAAAAGAAAATCCTAGTAATCATTTCTCCTCCTGTAGACATGAGATTCAATGAAAATTCTAATGGAATAACAAGGCAACACTCAAAGGAAACTAAGGAAATAATGCTAGAATTCAAGGAAGCTAAAAGACAATGGAAAGCATGGTGAAAGATTAGATCTAAGGTGACTTTCCTTGTTTGTCACTTCAAGGGAAAAATCACCTTGGATCTTAGCCTTTAGGCTAAGAGAAAGAAAGGAATTGCAATTCATTAACTAGCACAAAGGTAGCTAAGATCAAACTAGAGAAAAAGTAAAGAGAGATTAACCAACCTTTGAAAGGCAAATCAAACACCCTAAGGACTAGGTGTGGAATACTTGAATAGATGCCACACACCTTAGGAAAGAGTAGCAGCCACCCATATGGATGGTATTCAAAGCAAAAGAGAGAAGATGAGGGTGTTAGGAAGAGGATTTCTACTTTCAAATAGAGGAGGCATCTTTTTCCTTAGAGTCAAAGAGTCCCTCTTCTTTATTTTTTGTGGCTCTTTTATAATTATTCACTTACATTTTCTAGGTAGCCTAAGAGTAAGGTATAGTGGGAATGAAAATAAGTAATTTTGGATGGCTAGGATGATAGATAGGCTTGGGTTTATAGCACAAAAACAAGGTAAGATGGTGGTTATCTCTTGCAAGATAAGTAGCTAGGAGATGCCCCCTTTTTAGGAAGGGGGGTATATCCCCTTCAAAAATCATTGAATGCTCCTTTGAATAAGGAAGGTAGATGAATGGATGAGGTAGGAAAGAGGAAGGAAAGTGGGATGAAAGAGATGGCTAGAAAAAGGATAGGAAAGTGAGGTTAGGTGGGGAAATTTGATTGGCCAAGTGATTTCCTAGGAAGTAGGGATTAGTTGGTTGCTTGCGATGGGAGTTTAAAAGGTGGTGGAGTCTTAGAATGGTAGGACTCTTGAATGGAAAAGTGAAATTAGTGGTGCATCCAATGAGTGAAGTTGAGAGTAAGAAAAAAGTGGGAAAATAATGAGAAAACATGAAAAATAGAAGGGTCTCATCCTATTGGTCTACATGCCGACTTATCTTAATGAATTTTCCCTTACTTCTCTTCAACATATCCCATCAAATCTCATGGATAATTCTTTAAGTTCTCCACCAATCATGTCCTTCCATTTAGCTTAGCTTATATGGCTTTGATGGCTAACTTTGAGGGCTTTATTGGCTAGGGTTCATGGCTAGTTTAGACGGCTCTCTTACCTTGACTCCATAGCTCAATCACTTGGCTTAAGTGTCTTCAATGGTTTGGCATGAATTCCTTAGCTTGTTACCTTCTCTCATGGCCTATATGGCTAAAGTGGCTTGAATGGCTCCTATGCAAAGGTGATGGAATTTCATGGTTTGCTTCGTGGGTCCACTTTGGTATCCTTTTAATCCTTTAATTGCATCCATTGCTTCATGTTGACCTCAATCTCATGTTGGATTGATGATTCTTAGGTTTTGACTCAATCTATTAATCTTAATCTTCAATGTTCATCTCGATCGATCATGGTCATTGGATAAGCATCTCACTTCCTTGAAAAAGTAAAATCCTCTAATTAAATTATAGAATAGTATGATTAATTGCATAATTACCTTGGATTAGCCTCTGAACCTAAAAATATCAGAATTTTGAGTCATTAGTTCAAAAATGCATGTGTTACGAGTTTTGGTCAAAAACACTAATTTCACCAATACGTTGTAACACAGGTAATTAATTGCGTGATTTTTATCCAAAATTAGACACTTATCACTATCACTACTAAATAAAAACTAAGGAGAATCTTGAGGGAATGATCAAGAACAACTAATGAAAGTGAAGCAAAGAAAAGAGGGAAATTTAAGTGGAAAGATGAGTGTAGAACTATAAAGCAAAATAGTGGGAAACTGAAGCAATGAAACTAAAAAAATGAAAGCATAATACTAGCATAAATTGGAGAGAAAATAACTAAAGAAATAACTAGAAATCCAATGTAAGAAAAACACCAAATAAAATCAAAAGTCTAGTTGCAATGAACACCGAACAAGTTTGCTATTTTTCAAGATTATCTCACCTAACACATAGTTGGAAAAAAAGGTTGAATTCCATGGGGCATTTATAGATGATTTGGTTTCCAATTTGATGAATGTTCAATCTAGGAAAGGCAGGGAGATTTAGATTTAGGGCTGTAATGGAGAATGAAGGAGAAAACTTAAGTGGGAGGCAAGGTAAGTAAGGTGATGTAAGAAAGATAGAAGCTTGACTTATTGGTTTCCTAATTTAGTAGGGGAAGTCATCTTTTTCTTAAGGAGGAAGTTTGGGACTCTAACCCCTCTCTTAATTTGGTTTAGGATGGTGGGGCAAATGATGGAATAGGAAATAAAATAAAGATGGGAAAGTTAGGCTCCCTCCTTAGATTAGTGGGTTCTTAACAAGGAAAGCACTTGAAATTGCCAAGTAAATAGTGGGCATCTTCTTATAGGAAGGTGGCTCCCTCCTTAAGTCCAAAACATGGAATCCTAAGATGAGGGTGGAAGGGATTTGAAATGGATTAAGTAGGTGGCATTTTCTATCTTGAGGGGTCCCTTAATGCATGATCATCTTGCCTTTTACATTAATCTCTCAAAATGTCTTTTAAGTCACACTTTTAAAATAGGATAGTTGCTTAAATTGATGCTCCAATCATGTGGGTCCATGTGGAATTCATCTATGGCTTGATGGCTTAGTCCTTAGTGGCTTAAGAGTCTTCAATGCTTGGCTCAAGGCTTGAGTAGCTCATGTGGCTTATCACCCTTTTTCATGGCTTTAATGGCTAAGTTGCTTGAATGGCTCCCATGCAAAGTGGTGGAAATACATGACTTAGGCTAAGGTCCATTTCTAGTCATCTTTTGCTTCTTCAATTACTTCTTTACTTTCCCTAGGATAATCTTTCACCTTCATCACCCATTGGATTGATGACTGTTGATGTTTTTCGCAAGTGCACGAGCTATTGTGGTATAGCTAATGCAAGTACAGGTATATCTTACAAGGACACACTTTAAAATTTTGGAGGTTTTAATAAAATTTAATTATTTAAAATTCAAATTAATTGAAACAATTTAACAAAAATAAATCAGGCTTCATCTTCAAGTTTATAGTGAAATTCTAGAGGTCTAATTCCAGAAAAAAAATAGAAAAAGAAACAATAAAACGTTAACTAAACTAAAATTAAAAGAAATTAAGAAAAATCTAATTCCCTATTTTAAGTGCTATCCCATTTCATCATTTTTTGTATCCTAAACCTCAATCTAACTCCATCAATATGTTTAACATGTCCTGGATTAATGATTTGACGGAGGAATTGGTCAGATTCTACATAGTTTTAGAGATCTAATCTAATTTAGAAATTTAACGATTAATGGCTTAGATCTATTTTCAGAACACAAATTGAAGATCAAGAACAACAATTAAACTAGAATCTATCCTAATAACATGTTATAAATTTTAATTCTGAATTAAAACAGGCAAGAATTTAAAGGTTATTCGTGGTCAAACCAGAACCGTTGATTTGTTTAAATAAGAATGGAATATCATAGAACGTGAATAACTCAAAACAGAATAACATAAACTGGGAATAAGAACAGTAAAGGATAGTAAATGTAAATTGAATTATTCTTCTAAGGGTAAATTTGGAATTTTGCTCAAAACTTCCTTAAAACTCCCCGTAAAACACCAAATCCACCGGAGAAGATGGTGGTGCTAGCCTGAGTGGAGGGCTGGTATCAGATGCTCCTAGACGTTGTCTAATGTTGTGTGTGTGTGTGTGTGTGTGTGTGTGAGAGAGAGAGAGAGAGAGAGAGAGAGAGAGAGAGAGAGAGAGAGAGAGAGAGAGAGATAGAGATGATTACGTAGATGGAGAGATGGGTTCGTGGCTGGGCTTGTGGATGCTCGTCTGAAGAGGAAAAACAACACCTTTTCTGGGCATCAGATGAATAGAGTCGGCTCGTGCTTGACCGTGGTCTAATGAGAGATGGGGAGAAACTGACAGCTCTGGAGAGATGGGTGCTGAGCCAGCAAAGAGGGACAACTCGAAGCAGAGGATATTGGGCGACTCGAAGGCAGTGTCGATGATGGAGAGGAAAAAGGAAAAAAAATGGGTTGTGCGACGGATATTGGGCTAAAGAGGTAGATGGGTGCAGGGCTAAAGAGGTAGATACTAGAGAGAAAGAGTGATACGACAGTGGAGGTTGGGTGTGATGGAGGGTGGGGTTGATGTGTTGGAAAAAAAAATGATGAAGGAGAGGGGAAAGCTGTTAACGTGAAAGAGATGAGTAAACAAGAGAAACTCCAAACAAACAAGGAAGAGGAAAGTAGCAAGAAAACAACTAAACAACTCTAAAAACTCCAAAACTCCCCTATGGTTCCCCCTCTTTATAATCATTCCACTTCCTTATTTTCCTCAAACTCTTTCGTTGAAGAGGTAGATTCTTGTTAAGAAAGTTTCTCCTCTTCCAAATTAGTTCTCCTCTTCCAAATTAGGACTCCTCTTCCTCCTTTTTAGCAACCCTTCATCCCTTTCCTTATTGATCTTTAAACTGATCTGCTCTATTAAAATTAAATCTAAGCCATCCAACCCTCTGTTAATTGATCTGCAAAACCAAAGACTAGATTAGAGTCATCTAAACCATACATTAAGCATCCACTTAGCTCAATTGATCATCTGATTGCTAATTTTGACAATTTATGGTTGGATGGTCGATGTGAGCTAATTTTTATATTTTATCCAAAAAATTACCAAATTAATGAGTTAGATGGTCTAATTAAATGCTAAACTAAGAGTCTTTTAGCCAAAATTAAACACTTAATACACACCCCAACTAGCATTTTTCTAGTCTTGAGCAAAACATAAAGAAAACTATTTTACACAAAACTGGTACAAGGTGCCACTTTTGTAGGTACTTACGATTGCATTTAGCACATGCAACAAGCCCTTGAACCCCTAGGTTACCCCTAGTGGACGAGTTAGGCCTCGTGAGGGTTTATAGTGAATATACCTACAAAATTCAGTAAGTTTGAGTCCCCAATTTTATCTTAGAGAATCCTCTCATTAGCAACTTTACTAATTTTTCACAACTTAATGAAGAGGATTTGACAATTTTACACACCATACACATATTAAAGACATTTTATTTGAGCTATTCCTTAGAGTGGATATGTGTGTGTGTACAGTTACATAAATCTTGACATCTAATTGGATATGCTTACATGCCATAAGAAATATGCCTTGACCTCAAATCCTCACAGGTATATGCTTAAAAATAAAACTCTCATATAAGGGGTTTAAACATATTTCTCTTATTATGTGACTGAATCCAACAAGTTGATGGTTCACATAATTCTTTTAAATGCTTATGAGACAAAGGAAAGTGATCCCTAAGAGTGGATGTTATCACCAAGAATATTAGGGATCTTTTACCTTAATTCTTTCTTTTTATCTCCTCTTTAAGGCTATGTCCACCTAAGATCAATAGGTCTTTAACTGGGACAAAATGTAGGCTTAGGATAGGTTAAGAAAAGAAAGGTATAAAGATTTCAAAGGTTCAAAATTGAGTAGATGTCTTCAATGAATATCTACTAGGACAACTTTTCTTTCTGGTTTGTAATTGAAGTGAATTTCTCTTTCAAATTTTGGTCTTTATTTTTATTTTCTTATTTTATTTATTTATTTATTCTTTTTCTTCTTTGAAAGACAAAAAGCTAATTTTTGTCACTTCTTTGACTTTTTGTCCTATTTTTGAATTTTTTTCTACTCTACTCATTTTGAAGATGGGTAATGGTTATTTATTCTTCTAGGTTATTCTAGGTTAAGGTGAATGGAGTTAAAAAAGAAAAGGCTGAATAATAGGCTCAAAGGGCTAATTAGTGGTATATTATATTGGGTAGGCTTTATGTCTGTGGGCTGAGCAAGGATGGTCTATATCATTTCCTAGGTTTCCTAAAGCCTATCAGATTCAATAAATTTTTGGAATTAAAGCTATTACTCCTATTTATTCTTAATGGTTAACCAAAACAAGGATAATAGGATTACACAAATGTATGTATACTGAAGAATTCAAGGAATTACTTATAACTCTTTAAAAGAAGATAGTCTCAAATTAGGACTCCTCTTCCAAATTAGGACTCCTCTTCTATTAAGAAACCTTCTTCTTTCTAGGAACCTTTCATCCATTTTCTTATTGATCTTAAAAATGATCTGCTCCATTGAAATTAAATATGAGCTATCCATCCCTTCTTTAGTTGATCTGCAAAACCAAAGACTAGATTAGAGTTATCTAAACCATACATTAAGCATCCACTTAGCTCAATTGATCATCTGATTGCTAATTTTGACAATTTACAGTTGGACGATTGATTTGTGCTAATTTTTATATTTTATCCAAAAAATTACCAAATTAATGAGTTAGATGGTCTAATTAAATGCTAAACTAGTGGTCTTTTAGCCAAAATTAAACACTTAATAATTTCCATATAGCCTTTAGCATGCTTAGTTTTCTGATCACCCTCTCACTTCCTAAAAAGAATGAAAACCCTAATTAAATCCTAGAAAATTATGATCATACACATACTTATTTCGGATTTGCTCCTAAGCCTGCAAAATATAAAACTTTTTCATTATTAGGGTATAAATACACATGTTACAAAATTTTGGATAAACCTTAGAATTAATTCTATATTTTATAATACATAGGCTACTAATTGCATACTTTTTATAGAAAATTGAATACCTATCATCTACCATGTTATTATATTACCACTACCCTAGATCACTGGGTGGAGAATGTACATTGACTACCACGATATTCTAAAGTGAAATCAGTTATTCTAAAATCTCCTTCATGGTTAGTGTAGGTTTGTGGCTTAGTTGATTCATTAGATAGTATAATATTTGTGTTATAAAGTTGCATTTACATTTGCTTTCTTGTTGCATTAAAATATCCATGCACCATCACTACCATGCAGGTTTAATTCTTCCCACCCTTATCTCTCTGCTTTGTTATTTCATTTTTCTATGGATTTAGTTCTAAAATTTGAGGACAATGTTTAATTTATGTCTAGGGAAGGGAAATTATAAAATTTGATGGTTCATTGTAGGTTATGGAGTCTTTTTGTTCATTTTTAAGTTAAAATTATTTGGAAAAAGAAGAGGAAGAAGAAGAAAATTGAAAGAAAAAATGATAAAAAAACATTTCTATGAGGATAAGAATTTGGATTTTCCAATAATTCAATGTTATTTTTTTATTTTAGCTTATTAATAAAATTGTAAACAATTAGATCATTTTCCTTTTCTAAAATTTCTCATTAAAACATACTATACATAAGCCATAGATATATACATAGTTTTAGTTGAAGAATAAGTATAACTTTGAGATCCTAAAGTAAATTAGTAGAGACTTATAACCCATGTGAGATTAGAGCCATTTTTTCTTTGTAAGGGTCATACACAAATTCTAATTTTTCTTCAACAGACACTAACTCATAGTTGGTCTCATTATCCGTCGTTTTTGTCAACTATTGAGAGGTCATGTTAAAGACTATACCATATACCTCTTAAGTTTATGGATGTATTTAAGTCTTAAGAAACCTAGGAAAATGATACAGGTCATTTTTTTTATTAAATATGAGTTTTTACTAAAGTTCTATTGTAATGTTTTCATCTTTGTTTTTGTGTAGTTTCATGTTATGCTTTTTTCTCATCTTTGAAAATCATCTATCTTCTATAAGTAAACTTCAAGAAAGGAATTGCTAAAAGGAAAACTTTGAAATTAGTGTTTTTAAATGAAAGTCCTAGAAACATGAAAAGTAATGTTATGGTAAAAGGTAAGATTCACTCACTACTTTTACATACTTTGTGCCTACTATATTAAGTAAATTTATACATTTGAGAATTCAATTAGTGAGGTTGAGGTTGTGCCTTGAAGTTAAGGGCTAAAGAACTTGCTAACTATATAAAAGAGTGAAGTGTGTGGAATCTATATATGCAATCTTTGGCCATGCCATATACCTAAAAGATTTGTATTATTGATATTTGAATTGAGCATTGTGATATGTTTATTCTTTTGTGTCAGCTAGAGGATTGCATCCTTTAGGGTTTGCACAACTTGTGTATGTGGCTTATGGTGGGACAGTGCCATTTTGTTTTGTGAATTAAGCATTTGTGACATGTGAGGCATCTTGTGAATTATTTAAGATGCAACTTTGTGATTATGGTTACTTAGAACTATGATAATACGGTTATGATGATATTTGATTTTTTTTCATGCAATAGTATACTTTTTGAAAAAACATGATTGAAACTATTTTCAAAACTAGCCCAAAGATTTCCAATGGAGTATCTATTCTCACCCCCAAAACATTTTAGGTGAAAATTTTGAAGAATAGAAGCAACTGGTAGGAGAAAGGAAGCAAGTGGCATACGAGAATAAGATACAAGGAGATGAGTTTAGAAGATTAGCTTAGTTTGACTTATTTATATTGTTTTAAGTATTTCATTGACAGAACTGTAATAAGGATTCTATTTAAATTCATGTTTGTACAATGGATTTATTTAGTTGTTTGAGCTATGATGAGTGCTGATGATTATAGCTCATTTAAAATTTAAAATTACTTTACTTTTATATGTGTGGAGATTTGTATACAACTCCAGTATTGAAGAAGCAATTTGAAAATATATTATATAGTATGCTTTGCAAATGTTTAAGAACAAAAATCATTCCCTAGAATTCTTAATGTTTTCTAAAAGAATTTTGAAAAATTATTTCTATAAATCCATGTATATGAGCAATTTCATAATTCCATTCATTAATTATAAGTTATTATCTGAAAAAAATGGAGCACTTTTTCTTTTCAATTGACCTTTGTCCAAATAGTAGTTCATGCATTATATAACAAAGTGAGAAATTTATAATTTCTTAAGCAAATGGATTAATGTAAGATAAGAAAGAAAAGTGTATAGGAGTGTAAAGGACATTAGATGGATAGGTTAGAAAGAGTGTGATGTGTGCATATTTGTGTGAGTATTAGAAGGAGACCTAAGTGAAAAATCAAGACTTAAGGAGATGTGTGTAGACACCTAGGTAGATAATGCATGATTACATATGGACGAATGATTAAGAAGACCAAGATATGGCAATGCATGAATACATGAATAGATAATCGAGATGACAGCCTCACATGCTACTTAGCAAGTCCAACCTGAGAAGAGAAATTGAGTAGATACATTGCCATTGCATGCACGAATGGAAGCTGGTTTTGGTGCACACAAGGCAGGTGCCAAATAACATGTGGAAAAACATATACTAGTTGGGCTGATAATGATTCCATTTTAAATGCTTGAACAACCAGACCGGGGGAGAAGGAAAACAAATTAAAAACCCTAAAGAAAATTTGCAAAAAAAGGAGAATATGAGGTACAAAGATAGAGCATAATGCAAGGAGAAAGTAGAGGGGTGATTGGGAAGAGAAGGGGGAGCATTGGAGAGGGAAGGATGCCCAACAATTGGAAAACCATTGTTGCTATCAGGAGCTAAGATTCTAGTAGAAAAAAAAAAAGAAGGAAAAAAGAAAAAACAGCACACATTTTGGAGAGACCTCCACTAGTTGTGGGGCTTAGGAGGATTCTAATATGATTTATGGTTGGATTTGAAATATTATCATTTTTTAATTGATATTTAACCATGATTTCTTTATGTTCTACAATGCTTGAAAATTTTGAGAATAGCTTAAGATTTCTACTAGATTTTTTTATTCTTATGCTTCTTGATCACAATCTATGTCTAGCATGTAATCTACCTATAGTTAAGATTTGATTCATGTTACAAATTTTGTTGGATAACCATGGTTTGATGATGCATGTAGAAGGAAACAATGCCCATGTAGCATGCGTGAAATGTTGAAATGTAGGGATGCTTCTGAAGAAAGGAATATACCCTGTGTTTCACCATTTTGAATGACATTTATTATTGATTTTAATAATACTCTATAGCCTACTAATAAAGAATGATACTACTTTAAACTAGTATGGAAAAACTAATTTTATGCATGCTAGAAGGATAGAGGAATGGGTATAAATTTTTTGCATTTTTTTTGTAGAAAACTAACCCATCAATTCCTCATCTAATTGGGTTATGTTGATGATAAATTAATGTGGGATTAATCTAATTTCTTGATTTATCTTTAATCCCATCTATTCATTTGTGATCCATATTGAGAATGACTCAAAAACATGGACATTTCTGGAACTAATTTCATGATGATTCCTAGATGTTTTTCATGTAGTCTGGTACTCCTTTGATGCCTTATAACTTCAGGTAGTTATGTCCCATGAATGGTTTAGAATTATATCTCAATCTTGTTGAGTTCCATACTTCAAAAGTGAGGCATAACTACAATCATATGTAATGTTACATTTGGCTAGGAGTACTACTATAGCGAATGGTTTTTAAGATAGTTAAAAACAAATACAAAGAAGGTTAACAAATTCGTCTTATACCAAGATAACTTATAAAATCCAAACAAAAATAAGACAGTTACATAGATGTCTTATATTATTATTAATATAATGCAGTTTAGGTAACTATCTTAGATCTTATATTCTTTTAGAATTTTAGAAAACGGCCAAGCATAAACCATCTTATTTTACTCAAAAAATATAAGACAGTTTGCAAATAAGTCCTATTTAATATAAGAATATAAGATAGTTTCACTAAAACCATCCTATTTTATTTGAACTATATAAGATGGTTTCTTTTAAAACTATATTATTTTGTACATCATAAAGGAGGTTTTGTGAAACTATTTTCCTTTATTCGTTTCTATTGTTACATTATTCCCATGGTGTCTATATTCTATTGATGATTTCTATTTTTTACATTCTTCCTATAGTTTCTGTAGTTCAAAATACATTTAACAATCATCATCAACAGACAAAAGAATTCACATTTTCTTCAACTTCATTTTTGTATGCTACAATCTTTAAACACAAATCATCTTTCATAGCCACCTTTATACCAATCCCCTTGGAAACCTTCAGTAGCAAGACAACTTTTCTTTTCTCTATTATCTATTATTAGAATCCCTTACATGCAAAAATCATAAAAACTCCAAATTCCACATTTCACATTTGACACCTTCACTACAACATACATTTACTTCCCATATTCCACAATGACGATTAAAATTTCAAAGACAAAAAAACAAAAGTGACAGGTTGTACATTCACACTTCTCCATGCACCCCATATGTTTGGTTCAACAAACCAACTTCCCCTCATTTAAATAAAGAAACCACACACAGACTTCAATCAAATGAAAAAAGGAAACTTGAATATAAATGAAGCTCTATTTTATATTTCATACAAAAAATCTTGACATTCAAGATGATCAGTGATACACAAATTAAAAGTCAAAAGATACTTAGTTTGTTCCATTCTGATGTCATCTAACTCTTGCTTCCTAAATCATCCAGCAAAACAACAAATATAAAATTAGTTAAAACATTCAATCTTGAAGTCATTTAAAAATTGTACAAAATGGTAAGAATGATGATCAATAAATAAGTTATTTTACCTTTCTTAATTATAAGTTCATATATCCTTTAGGAATGAGGGTTCTCATATATATGAGAACATAATAACCACACTCCTAATAGGATTGTTGTTTAGGGAACTACAAAAAAAAAAAAAAGGGGGTACAAATATCATGTCTAATTGTAAATTTAGATTATAAATTACACTGAAGGACTAATAACCTATACCTTGACCTTTTTTCCAACTAAGAAAAGGTGGGTTCTTAATATCTTTCATGTCAGCCCATTTATAATATGCATTACACATATATAAGTCAAAAGCATTAGATATCAATAATATAGCTACTAGCTGTCCAGCTGTTATAATGAATGAAATAATAAAGGTGTACTTGTTGATGATTTCCATCGTGAGCCTTGAATGTGCTCCATAAGGATAAAACAATAATGTGTTGTGATTTTAAGTTAAACTCGCAAGCACACAAATTAGTTGTATTATTCTCACATGAGAAGGTTGATCCCACAAGGAATTGAATGATTGTGATATTAGTGGTCCCTACTTTAAACTATCTAACCTAGCCATATCAAGGAGATTTTTAACCTAAACTAAAAATGAAAATTAGCACATGGAAATGGAAATTATATAAAAAGCTAGAAAGTTTCATAAACATGCTTTCTAAAAATAAAACTTTCCCAATTGAAAACTTTCTAAATCTATGGCATTCCCAAATTAATGACTTTTCTAAATTGAAACTTTCTAAAAATGCAATTGTTAACATGTTTCCTAAATGAACTTTCCTAAGCATGAAATATAGAAATTAACCTAAGGAAAAATGTACTAATCAACTACTTTCTTAGTCATGCAAATTCTAAAGATAGTAATTAAATTTATGGGAATGAAAACTTTAACACTAACAATTAATCAACAACATTCTAATAAATTAA
This sequence comes from Warburgia ugandensis, assembly GCA_035236585.1. Taxonomy (NCBI): domain Eukaryota; kingdom Viridiplantae; phylum Streptophyta; class Magnoliopsida; order Canellales; family Canellaceae; genus Warburgia; species Warburgia ugandensis. Next base: position 42,320,796 of record CP141133.1, read on the forward strand.
TTAAGATCAACAATTAACCACTTAAACTAACTACTTCTCCTAATATGAATGAAAACACTAACTTCGAATTCAATCGCTCAATAAATCACTCAAAATGATTCATTCCACTATGTGTGCATGCATAGTTCCAACATGATTTGATAATTGAACTTCAAGCTTGTTGATATGAAATATTAAGGGAAGGATCTATAGCCAAGCAAGCACAATAATTAGACTACTCAAACTTCAGCCCTAAAGGCCTTAAAAAACATGAGTTTCACTATTAGATTGGATGCATGGTTTTGTAGGTCCTTTGATTTACTTGTTTGGGAATTTAAAACAAAGCATGCACTTACTTATCATACCATCAAAATGCAACAAATAATTAAGAATAAATAATTGGCATTCATCACCTAAAAGAGATCCCATTCAAGATCCAACTGTACTACATAAAAAATGGATACATGGATGTTGTGTTACACTTTTCGAGAGCAGGCACCATGCTTGCTCATAACCTAAACTAAAAGCCAGATCTTAATAATGATTTCTCCTCCAACAAGCTTGAGATTCAAGGGAAAATATAATTGAATAACATTTAAGGAAAACTATGAAAAAGAACACTAGAGTTCAAGGAAACTAAAATAGATCTAAATAGCAATAAAAAGTAAAGGAAAAGATTAGATTCAAGGTGACTTCCCTTGGCTATCACTTCAACGAAAAAACCAGCCTTGGATCTCAATTATTAAGGAAAGGAAACAATGGAATGGAAAGGCATGAACTAGCACAATGAAGTATGATCAAACAAAAAGAAACAAGGATGGCTAGCCAACATTCCAAAGGCAAATGAAGCAGCCAAGGCTTATTTGTGGAATACTTATAGGAGTAACAACCCACCTTGGAAGAAGTTGCATCCCAAAGGAGATGAAGGTCCAAGCAAAATAGTGGAAAAAGATGGAGTTGGAAGAGGATGTCTCCTTCAAAGTGAAGGAGGCATCGATTTGTTTGTTGGACTTTTATAACTTTTCTCTCATTTTTTCTAGGATGTCCTAAGAATAAGGTCTGGTGGAGATGAAAAGAAGTTATTTGAATGGCTAAGATGGAAGGATGATTAGGGTTTTAAAGTGAGATAGAGTGGCTACCCATTGGAAAGCATATAAGTGGGAGATGCAACTTTTTTAGGAAGGGACGCCTCCCCATTTGAAAATCATGGAGTACAATAAAAAAAATGGAAAGTGAGTGGATGGATGAGGTAGGAGAGACATAAGAATATGGGAGAAAAGAGATGAGTAGGAAAAATTTAGGAAAGAGAGGTGAATTGGAAAAAGATTGATTGGCTAAGTGATTTCCTAGGAAGTGGGGATTGGCTGGTTGGTTGGGATGGGAGTTTAGCAAGGTGGCAGAGTCTTGGAATGGTAGCAGTCTTGAATGGAAAGTGAAATTCATGGTGCACTAGGTAAAACATGAAAAATAGAAACGTATCTTCCTATTGGTCAACATGTCACCTTATCCTAGTGAATTTTTCTTTAATTCTCTTCAATATATCACAAAAAATTCCAAGGATATTTCTTCAAAATCTCCACTAATCATGGCCTTCCATTTAGTTTAGCTCACATAGCTTAAATGGCTAACTTTGAAGGTTTCATTAGCTTAGCTGCATGGCTAGCTTAGATGGCTCACTTGGCTTAGCTTGATGGATCCTATCCTTGGCTTTGGTGATTGGCTTGGATTCTTTACTTGTCATCTTCTTCATGGCTTGAATATGACTATGTTGCTTAAGTGAAACTACTGTAAAGTTGGTGGACTTTGCATAACTTGTGCATGGGCCCACTTTCACCAACTTTGACTCTAAATGTATTCATTACTTGTACAAAAGATGATCTCAAGCTAGATTGATGACTTTTAGCTATTGACTCTATCTTTTTTATCTTGATCTTCTAATTTCATCCCAATCGATCTCGACCGTCAAATCACCATCTCACTTTCTACTAAAAGTAAAAAACTCTAATTAAATCCTAAAAATTATGACTAATCATATACATATGTAGATTTTCCTCTAGACTTACAAAATATCAAATTTTTGGTTCATTAGGTCAAAAAATGCATGTGTTATGAATTGTGGTCAAAAACCTTAATTTACCACTATAAGTTATAACGCCTGGGTGAGTAAATGGGTGGCTTTTATGCAAAATTAAACACTCATCATCCCCCCCCCATCCAGATTTTTCCTAGTCGCAAGCAAAACATGTGAAAAATCATTTTTTTTAAATAACTACAAAGTGCCGCTTTCTTAGATACTCATGATTGCATTTAGCAAATACAATAAGCCCTTAAACCCCTGGGTTATCCCCAGTGAACAAGTTAGGCCTCATGAGGGTTTATAGTGAAAATACCCATAAAATTCCTTAAGATTGAGTCCCATATTTTATCTCAAAAAATCTTCATTCATTAGCACTCTATTTTTTTTTACGACTTAATGGAGAGGACTGACTATTTTACAAATTATACACATATTGAAGACATTTTGTTCTAATTATTTCTCAGAGTGCTTTTTTTCTAGACCTCGAATCCTTACAGGTATACTTTCAAAAAGTGAAGCTCTCAAATAAGGGTTTGAAATATTTCTCTCATTATGTGATCTAATATAGCAAACTAATGGTTCACATAAATTTTTAGATGCTGATAAGACAAAGAAAAGTGATCCCTAAGAGTGGATGTTATTACCAAGAATAGTAAGGGTAGGTTAACTTAATTCCATCTTTTTATATCATCTTTAAAGCTATGTTCCACCTAAGATCCGCATGTCTTTAAATGAGACATAATATAGGCTTAGGACTATTTCAAAAAAGAAGGGTATAAGGATTTCAAATGATCAAAATTGAGTAGAGGTCTTCCTTTTTATTATTGGACAATTGATCATTGACTATACTGAAGAGAATTTCCTTTGAATTCTTGGCTTTCAATTTTTCTATTCTACTTTTGATCTCTTTCATTCACTTTTCCTTTCCTTTTGACTCTTTGAAAGAAGGACTTGTGGTGGTTTTCACTTATCTACTAACTATACTCATTTAGAAGATGGGTAATAGATATTTATTTCTTTCTTGGTTGTTCTAAGTTAAGGTAAGTGGGGTTAAGAAAGAAAAGGCTAAATAATAGGCTTAAGGGTTTAACTAGTGATGTATTGTATTAGGTAGGTTTTGTCTCTGAGTTGAACAAGGATGACCTATATCATTCCCTAGGTTTTCTAAAGCCTCTTAGATTCAATAAATTTCTTTAAAAAAAAGTTGTTACTAATATTTATTCTTGATAGTTAACGAAAACAAGGATATAAGACCGCACTAAAATATGTACACTGAAGAAACTATGGAATTACTTATAACTCTCTTGAAAGAAGATAGTCTCTAAAGGTCACTGTGTTATAGGTCTCCACTGATTATCCTCGGGGTCTCTAAGTCATACCTCTTTATTAGTGTTGACTATGTGTTGTGTGTAAATATTTTTAGAGAATTAACCTTCATAAAATGCTTCACCACATGAATAATATGCAAAACTAAACATATACACTTCCATTAAGAGGTTAAAATAATAGCATCACTAAGTTATGAACATCCAATTCTCATCATAGTGAGGGAACTCTACCTCAAAAACCTTTTTTTTTTTTTTGCTAAAAAATTTAAGAAAATTTAGGAAAATTCAAAACTCATGTATATATCTACACCCCCAGGAAGCACTAAGTTTTACTTCTTCAGCCAGACATAATAATGAGTGCAAGGGCAATGAGCAACAAGGTTTTTAGAGTAATCTAAGGTGGGTCATGATAATCAATGCCTCTAAAAGTGTCTCTTCAATCTTGGGTTAGGCATTTCTTAGAAAGGTTTTAACCTCTAATAAATTACTTTCTATATTTCACCATCCATTTCAATCTCGATGGCCCCATGTGGGTATATTGTGTGTACAGTGTATGCTGCAGTCAATCTAGTTTGAGCTTGCTTGGAAAGAGAGGTAATCATGAATTATACATCATGACCTTTTACCCAGGTGTGAAGGATTTCCTTAAGATTTGGAGATCATGATTAACCATCATCTAGTCATTGTATATTCATGCATAATCATATGTATTCTTTCTTAATTCCTCTAGCTCATTAAGTTGGAGCTTTCAGTGGGTCTCAACACCTAATTCAAAATTGAGCTTTCTAACAGCCCAATATGCCTTATGTTCTAGCTCTATTGTTAAGTGGTAGGCTTTTCCATAGACTAGGCAGCAAAGTGACATGCTTATTGGGGTTTATAAGTTGTACAATAGGCCCACAAAGCATCATTTAGTCTCATAGACCAATCTTGCTACTTGGATTGACCATCTTTTCTAAAATACAGTTAATCTCCCTTTTGAATACCTCTACCTAGCTACTAGTCTATGTGTGGTATGGGGTAGCTATCCTATGGTTGACACCATACTTTTTAATTAGATTCTAAAAAACTTTATTACAAAAGTGTTTCTGCACATCAATGATTATAGCTCTTGGAGTACCAAATCATATAAAGATATTCTCCTTTAAAAATCTTACCACTACCTTGTGGTCATTGGTTTTGTAGGGTATAGCCTCCACCAGTGGGACATGTAGTCCACTCTCACTAGGATGTATAAATTTTTAAAAGAATTGCATAAGGGTCCTATGAAATCTACGCACCAAACACCCAATGGTTCTACATTAAGGATTAGCTAAAGCTAACAAGTAAGATCTAAAATTATCTAAAGCAAACAATATAGTTAACAACTCTTTCTCCTATGGTTGAATAATTGAGATGTGTCATTTAGTTTTTTAATAATGTAGTATATCACATGGGAATGATTATTAATGCATTGCCTCAAAATAGCTCCAATAGCATAATCCAACACGTCACACATTATGTCTACTAGTGTACTCCAATTAGGTGGTTGGATAATGAGTGCAAAGGTCAACTCAACCTTTAGCTACTCAAAATCTTTCCTACAGTTTTCATAAAATTTGAAGAAGGCCTCCTTTGTAAGTACATTACATAGGGGCTTAGCAATTTTGTTGAAATCTTTGATGAGTCTTCTGTTGAAACCAGCATGCCCTAAAAAAGAGCGAATTTCTTTCACTATCCTTTGGGGAGGAAGGTTGGCTATTAAATCTACTTAGGCCCTATTAGCTCCTATCCCAGTGGGAAATATAATGTAGCCTAGCCCTATCCTCCTTTTGTATCATAAAATGGCACTTTCCTAGTTCAATACTAGATTTTTCTCTTACTACCTTATAAGAACTAACTTTAAATGGTGCAAACACCCATCAAAAGATGACCCAAATACCTAAAAGTCATCCATGAACACCTCTAGAAAGCTTTTTACCATATCGAAAAGATACTTAACATACACCTTTGAAATGTAGTAGGAGCTTTACAAAGCCCAAAACAAATACATCAATAAGCAAAGGTTCCAAAACAATAAGTTGTAATAGCTACCATTTTTAAATTCCAAAAACACATAATTGCATGGAAATTTGGGAATTTGAGAAAATTGGGGTTTGAAAATTTTAGATATAAAATCACGAACTAACACCTCAATATTTAAAATGTACACGAGAAATGGAATTCAACGCCACTAAGAACGTTAAAATTGCAGACAGGGGAAAATGGCTAATTATTTTAATTTTTCTATTTAAGTAATAAACAAAAGGGGTAGAAATATAATTTCAAATGTGGGGCCCATGAAATCAGCACTCAAACTAATGATGGGATGGGCATTAATGGGCATGGTGATGATTACTAGCATTTATGGTTGGTAATCATTTCAACAATTAATAAAATTAGACTTTATTTAAAACACAAAAATTTTAAAAATGCATTAATGGGGGGACTTTAAATGCACCTCCCCCACCATTAATGCCCCACTCTAAATTTCGACCCCGCAATTAATCCCTCTCTGTTTCACTTATCGAGGGTGACAGTGACGAACTCAACACCGATAATGACAAAGCTGCCATGTCTCCACCCTTGTGCACATGACGGATTTTCCTCTCCTCCGGCTGTCCTGACCTAAGGTAGGCCATCCCTTTTTATCCCTCCCCATTTTTGGTGATTTTTCGTTGAGTTTCACCGATTTTAATTACAGAAAATGGCGTTGATTGCTGTTTTTCGGTGATTGTTTATGCATTACTGTGTTTGTAGAAATAAAACAATGAAGCATTATCAGATGGATGATCTGAACCATTCATCTTGTGCATGATGAAGCAAGAAACAAACAAAAGAAGTTTCACGGAGATCCAACTGCTAGGGACACCGACATGTGAAAATAGAAAAAGGGAAATATTTATAAATGTGAGAAAAATCAAGTAAAAACCACAAAAACATGAAAAATTAGTAAATGAATCTGCCATAAAGTGTATATCTCTACAAATTTGGTCAAAATGGTATAAAAATTGCAAAATTTGAGCAACTAGGCATGGTTGGCAACAATTAGAGTCTGGTCATCGTCTCTAGGGACGACGAACCAATTGGGACGCCACCAAGGTGCAACTGGAGACGCGCAAGGCATAACGTGTGCTCAATTGGCATCCACCCATGTGTGGTGTGCGCATCATCTCCAGGCATGGTGTAACGCTTGTGCGTCTCGGGGATGGTGAAGCACATGGGGACGCATTATGGTGTGCGTCGTGCACTATCCCAGTGATGGTGATGCATGAGGGTGTGCACTACGACACGCATGCATCCTAGTGAGATGATTTAGGGAATTGAAGAGAAGATCTTATGTGATTGTAAAGAAAAGTGATCTTGGCCATTGATCTAATCAGGTGCCTTAGGAGATACATGTGAATCACTAAACAAAACATTGAAATTAGATGGATCATGATGAAAAGGATTGGAGTTAACAATCAAATGTTGATTATAAGTGATAAAGAGCAATCCAACTGTTGGATCGTCTCCAAACTTCATAAGATGTTAGAGACTAACCCTTTATTGATTAAGAGACATTAATTGAATGAATCATTGCATAGATTAATGATCCAAGATTGATGATGGTTCAAATGTTAGAAAAACCAACCTCTAGTTTAGGTTTACCCTAATGGAGGGTTAATCGGATGATCTGAGCTATTAATCTAGGATTAATTGCCAAATTAGGAAAGTTATTACTTAGATTTGTTTATTTTGATGTGTGAAAGCACCAAGTGATCGATGACTTATGATGTGATAGGCACGTAAGAGCGTACGATGTGATGTAGCTTTATTGTAGTACCACATTTTGATGTAGGTGATTATATTTAAGATTTTTCCATGATTTCGTAATTCACTTTGAAGTATGGATTTTATGCCCTAACATGTTTGCATGAGATTACTTTTCAATGTGTATTGTCGCTATGTTTGCTACTCCTCTTGTACATGATTTATACACTACTTCTTAATACATTCGCACGTGGGATGTGTGCTATACTCACATCATGCACATGTGTGTCCTCGTGATGCCGTTTGAATTTTAATTGATTTTGGGTTATTTTGGACCGTCCATTCACTCATTCACTAAAACCTCGATTTTGAGAGCTACAAAGGTCCAAAAAATGATCTGAGATATCCATTGCGATCGTCTCGATGACGCAAACCTAGATTTGACTTGAAAACTTTGATTTGAACACTTTTATTATAGTGAAATCACAAAATACAATTAAATAACCTAGATCAGGCTGGTCAATGGATGATCAGGTCTTAGAAACTGATTATATGTATCAAACGTGAGATGATTTAGGGAATTGAAGAGAAGATCTTATGTGATTGTAAAGAAAAGTGATCTTGACCATTGATCTAATCAGGTGCCTTAGGAGATACATGTGAATCACTAAACAAACATTGAAATTAGATGGATCATGATGAAAAGGATTGGAGTTAACAATCAAATGTTGATTATAAGTGGTAAAGAGCAATCCAACTGTTGGATCGTCTCCAAACTTCATAAGATGTTAGAGACTAACCCTTTATTGATTAAGAGACATTAATTGAATGAATCATTGAATAGATTAATGATCCAATATTGATGATGGTTCAAATGTTAGAAAAACCAACCTCTAGTTTAGGTTTACCCTAATGGAGGGTTAATCGGATGATCTGAGCTATTAATCTAGGATTAATTGCCAAATTAGGAAAGTTATTACTTAGATTTGTTTATTTTGATGTGTGAAAGCACCAAGTGATCGATGACTTATGATGTGATAGGCACGTAAGAGCACACGATGTGATGTAGCTTTATTGGAGTACGACATTTTGATGTAGGGGATTATATTTGAGATTTTTCCATGATTTCGTAATTCACTTTCAAGTATGGATTTTATGCCCTAACATGTTTGCATGAGATTACTTTTCAACGTGTATTGTCGCTATGTTTGCTACTCCTCTTGTACATGATTTATACAGTACTTCTTAATACATTCGCACGTGGGATGTGTTCTATACTCACATCATGCACATGTGTGCCCTCATGATGCCGTTTGAATTTTAATTGATTTTGGGTTATTTTGGACCGTCCATTCACTAAAACCTCGATTTTGAGAGCTACAGAGGTCCAAAAAATGATCTGAGATATCCATTGCAATCGTCACGATGACGCAAACCTAGATTTGACTTGAAAACTTTGATTTGAACACTTTTATTATAGTCAAATCACAAAATACAATTAAATAACCTAGATCAGGCTGGTCAATGGATGATCAGGTCTTAGAAACTGATTATATGTATCAAACGTGAGATGATTTAGGGAATTGAAGAGAAGATCTTATGTGATTGTAAAGAAAAGTGATATTGACCATTGATCTAATCAGGTGCCTTAGGAGATACATGTGAATCACTAAACAAACATTGAAATTAGATGGATCATGATGAAAAGGATTGGAGTTAACAATCAAATGTTGATTATAAGTGGTAAAGAGCAATCCAACTGTTGGATCGTCTCCAAACTTCATAAGATGTTAGAGACTAACCCTTTAGTGATTAAGAGACATTAATTGAATGAATCATTGCATAGATTAATGATCCAAGATTGATGATGGTTCAAATGTTAGAAAAACCAACCTCTAGTTTAGGTTTACCCTAATGGAGTGTTAATCGGATGATCTGAGCTATTAATCTAGGATTAATTACCAAATTAGGAAAGTTATTACTTAGATTTGTTTATTTTGATGTGTGAAAGCACCAAGTGATCGATGACTTATGATGTGATAGGCACGTAAGAGCGCACGATGTGATGTACCTTTATTGGAGTACCACATTTTGATGTAGGTGATTATATTTGAGATTTTTCCATGATTTCGTAATTCACTTTGAAGTATGGATTTTATGCCCTAACATGTTTGCATGAGATTACTTTTCAACGTGTATTGTTGCTATGTTTGCTACTCCTCTTGTACATGATTTACACACTACTTCTTAATACATTCGCACGTGGGATGTGTTCTATACTCACATCATGCACATGTGTGTCCTCATGATGCCGTTTGAATTTTAATTGATTTTGGGTTATTTTGGACCGTCCATTCACTAAAACCTATATTTTGAGAGCTACAGAGGCCCAAAAAATGATCTGAGATATCCATTGCGATCGTCTCGATGACGTAACCTAGATTTGACTTGAAAACTTTGATTTGAACACTTTTATTATAGTGAAATCACAAAATACAATTAAATAACCTAGATCAGGCTGGTCAAAGGATGATCAAGTCTTAGAAACTGATTATATGTATCAAACGTGAGATGATTTAGGGAATTGAAGAGAAGATCTTATGTGATTGTAAAGAAAAGTGATCTTGGCCATTGATCTAATCAGGTGCCTTAGGAGATACATGTGAATCACTAAACAAACATTGAAATTAGATGGATCATGATGAAAAGGATTGGAGTTAACAATCAAATGTTGATTATAAGTGATAAAGAGCGATCCAACTGTTGGATCGTCTCCAAACTTCATAAGATGTTAGAGACTAACCCTTTATTGATTAAGAGACATTAATTGAATGAATCATTGCATAGATTAATGATCCAAGATTGATGATGGTTCAAATGTTAGAAAAACCAACCTCTAGTTTAGGTTTACCCTAATGGAGGGTTAATTGGATGATCTGAGCTATTAATCTAGGATTAATTGCCAAATTAGGAAAGTTATTACTTAGATTTGTTTATTTTGAGGTGTGAAAGCACCAAGTGATCGATGACTTATGTTGTGATAGGCACGTAAGAGCGCACGATGTGATGTACCTTTATTGGAGTACCACATTTTGATGTAGGTGATTATATTTGAGATTTTTCCATGATTTCGTAATTCACTTTGAAGTATGGATTTTATGCCCTAACATGTTTGCATGAGATTACTTTTCAACGTGTATTGTTGCTATGTCTGCTACTCCTCTTGTACATGATTTACACACTACTTCTTAATACATTCGCACGTGGGATGTGTTCTATACTCACATCATGCACATGTGTGTCCTCGTGATGCCGTTTGAATTTTAATTGATTTTGGGTTATTTTGGACCGTCCATTCACTCATTCACTAAAACCTCGATTTTGAGAGCTACAGAGGTCCAAAAAATGATCTGAGATATCCATTGCGATCGTCTCGATGACGCAAACCTAGATTTGACTTGAAAACTTTGATTTGAACACTTTTATTATAGTGAAATCACAAAATACAATTAAATAACCTAGATCAGGCTGGTCAATGGATGATCAGGTCTTAGAAACTGATTATATGTATCAAACGTGAGATGATTTAGGGAATTGAAGAGAAGATCTTATGTGATTGTAAAGAAAAGTGATCTTGACCATTGATCTAATCAGGTGCCTTAGGAGATACATGTGAATCACTAAACAAACATTGAAATTAGATGGATCATGATGAAAAGGATTGGAGTTAACAATCAAATGTTGATTATAAGTGATAAAGAGCAATCCAACTGTTGGATCGTCTCCAAACTTCATAAGATGTTAGAGACTAACCCTTTATTGATTAAGAGACATTAATTGAATGAATCATTGCATAGATTAATGATCCAAGATTGATGATGGTTCAAATGTTAGAAAAACCAACCTCTAGTTTAGGTTTACCCTAATGGAGGGTTAATTGGATGATCTGTGCTATTAATCTAGGATTAATTGCCAAATTAGGAAAGTTATTACTTAGATTTGTTTATTTTGAGGTGTGAAAGCACCAAGTGATCGATGACTTATGATGTGATAGGCACGTAAGAGCGCACGATGTGATGTAGCTTTATTGGAGTACCACATTTTGATGTAGGTGATTATATTTGAGATTTTTCCATGATTTCGTAATTCACTTTGAAGTATGGATTTTATGCCCTAACATGTTTGCATGAGATTACTTTTGAACGTGTATTGTCGCTATGTTTGCTACTCCTCTTGTACATGATTTAAACACTACTTCTTAATACATTCGCACGTGGGATGTGTTCTATACTCACATCATGCACATGTGTGTCCTCGTGATGCCGTTTGAATTTTAATTGATTTTGGGTTATTTTGGACCGTCCATTCACTCATTCACTAAAACCTCGATTTTGAGAGCTACAGAGGTCTAAAAAATGATCTGAGATATCCATTGCGATCGTCTCGATGACGCAAACCTAGATTTGACTTGAAAACTTTGATTTGAACACTTTTATTCTAGTCAAATGACAAAATACAATTAAATAATCTAGATCAGGCTGGTCAATGGATGATCAGGTCTTAGAAACTGATTATATGTATCAAACGTGAGATGATTTAGGGAATTGAAGAGAGGATCTTATGTGATTGTAAAGAAAAGTGATCTTGACCATTGATCTAATCAGGTGCCTTAGGAGATACATGTGAATCACTAAACAAACATTGAAATTAGATGGATCATGATGAAAGGGATTGGAGTTAACAATCAAATGTTGATTATAAGTGGTAAAGAGCAATCCAACTGTTGGATCGTCTCCAAACTTCATAAGATGTTAGAGACTAACCCTTTATTGATTAAGAGACATTAATTGAATGAATCATTGCATAGATTAATGATCCAAGATTGATGATGGTTCAAATGTTAGAAAAACCAACCTCTAGTTTAGGTTTACCCTAATGGAGGGTTAATCGGATGATCTGAGCTATTAATCTAGGATTAATTGCCAAATTAGGAAAGTTATTACTTAGATTTGTTTATTTTGAGGTGTGAAAGCACCAAGTGATCGATGACTTATGATGTAATAGGCACGTAAGAGCGCACGATGTGATGTACCTTTATTGGAGTACCACATTTTGATGTAGGTGATTATATTTGAGATTTTTCCATGATTTCGTAATTCACTTTGAAGTATGGATTTTATGCCCTAACATGTTTGCATGAGATTACTTTTGAACGTGTATTGTCGCTATGTTTGCTAATCCTCTTGTACATGATTTATACACTACTTCTTAATACATTCGCACGTGGGATGTGTTCTATACTCACATCATGCACATGTGTTTCCTCATGATGCCGTTTGAATTTTAATTGATTTTGGGTTATTTTGGACCGTCCATTCACTAAAACCTATATTTTGAGAGCTACAGAGGCCCAAAAAATGATCTGAGATATCCATTGCGATCGTCTCGATGACGTAACCTAGATTTGACTTGAAAACTTTGATTTGAACACTTTTATTATAGTGAAATCACAAAATACAATTAAATAACCTAGATCAGGCTGGTCAAAGGATGATCAAGTCTTAGAAACTGATTATATGTATCAAACGTGAGATGATTTAGGGAATTGAAGATAAGATCTTATGTGATTGTAAAGAAAAGTGATCTTGACCATTGATCTAATCAGGTGCCTTAGGAGATACATGTGAATCACTAAACAAACATTGAAATTAGATGGATCATGATGAAAAGGATTGGAGTTAACAATCAAATGTTGATTATAAGTGATAAAGAGCAATCCAATCGTTGGATCGTCCCCAAACTTCATAAGATGTTAGAGACTAACCCTTTATTGATTAAGAGACATTAATTGAATGAATCATTGCATAGATTAATGATCCAAGATTGATGATGGTTCAAATGTTAGAAAAACCAACCTCTAGTTTAGGTTTACCCTAATGGAGGGTTAATCGGATGATCTGAGCTATTAATCTAGGATTAATTGCCAAATTAGGAAAGTTATTACTTAGATTTGTTTATTTTGAGGTGTGAAAGCACCAAGTGATCGATGACTTATGATGTGATAGGCACGTAAGAGCGCACGATGTGATGTACCTTTATTGGAGTACCACATTTTGATGTAGGTGATTATATTTGAGATTTTTCCATGATTTCGTAATTCACTTTGAAGTATGGATTTTATGCCCTAACATGTTTGCATGAGATTACTTTTGAACGTGTATTGTCGCTATGTTTGCTACTCCTCTTGTACATGATTTATACACTACTTCTTAATACATTCGCACGTGGGATGTGTTCTATACTCACATCATGCACATGTGTGTCCTCATGATGCCGTTTGAATTTTAATTGATTTTGGGTTATTTTGGACCGTCCATTCACTCATTCACTAAAACCTCGATTTTGAGAGCTACAGAGGTCTAAAAAATGATCTGAGATATCCATTGCGATCGTCTCGATGACGCAAACCTAGATTTGACTTGAAAACTTTGATTTGAACACTTTTATTCTAGTCAAATCACAAAATACAATTAAATAATCTAGATCAGGCTGGTCAATGGATGATCAGGTCTTAGAAACTGATTATATGTATCAAACGTGAGATGATTTAGGGAATTGAAGAGAAGATCTTATGTGATTGTAAAGAAAAGTGATCTTGGCCATTGATCTAATCAGGTGCCTTAGGAGATACATGTGAATCACTAAACAAACATTGAAATTAGATGGATCATGATGAAAAGGATTGGAGTTAACAATCAAATGTTGATTATAAGTGATAAAGAGCGATCCAACTGTTGGATCGTCTCCAAACTTCATAAGATGTTAGAGACTAACCCTTTATTGATTAAGAGACATTAATTGAACGTATCATTACATAGATTAATGCTCCAAGATTGATGATGGTTCAAATGTTAGAAAAACCAACCTCTAGTTTAGGTTTACCCTAATGGAGGGTTAATCGGATGATCTGAGCTATTAATCTAGGATTAATTGCCAAATTAGGAAAGTTATTACTTAGATTTGTTTATTTTGAGGTGTGAAAGCACCAAGTGATCGATGACTTATGATGTGATAGGCACGTAAGAGCGCACGATGTGATGTAGCTTTATTGGAGTACCACATTTTGATGTAGGTGATTATATTTGAGATTTTTCCATGATTTCTTAATTCACTTTGAAGTATAGATTTTATGCCCTAACATGTTTGCATGAGATTACTATTCAACGTGTATTGTCACTATGTTTGCTACTCCTCTTTTACATGATTTATACACTACTTCTTAATACATTCGCACGTGGGATGTGTTCTATACTCACATCATGCACATGTGTGTCCTCGTGATGCCGTTTGAATTTTAATTGATTTTGGGTTATTTTGGACCGGCCATTCACTAAAACCTTGATTTTGAGAGCTACAGAGGTCCAAAAAATGATCTGAGATATCCATTGCGATCGTCTCGATGACGCAAACCTAGATTTGACTTGAAAACTTTGATTTGAACACTTTTATTATAGTCAAATCGCAAAATACAATTAAATAACCTAGATCAGGATGGTCAATGGATGATCAGGTCTTAGAAACTGATTATATGTATCAAATGTGAGTTGATTTAGGGAATTGAAGAATAGATGTCATGTGATTGTCAAGAAAAGTGATCTTGACCGTTGATTTAATCAGGTGTCTTAGGAGTGGCTGATCAAGAGCGATTTAACCATCAGATCGATGTGTAATCATGGAGATACATGTGAATCACTAAAGAAACATTGATGTTGGAAGGAACATGATGAAAAGGGTTGGAATTAATGATTAGATGTTGATTATAAGTGATAAAGAGTGATCCAATAGTTGGATTGTCTCCAAACATCATAAGATGTTAGAGATTGACCCTTTATTGATTAAGCGACATTAATTGAATGAATTATGACATAGATTGATGATCCAAGATGGTGGATGATGGTCCAAATGTTAGAAAAACCAAACTCCAATTTAGGTTTACCCTAATGGAGGGTTAATCAGATGATCTGGCCATTAATCTAGGATTAACTGCTAGATCAGGAAAGTTATCACATGAATTTGTTTATTTTGAGCTGTGATATAGCTTACGTGCTTCATTGGACACCTCATTTTAAGGTAGATGATTACATTTGGTATTTTTCCATCATTTCATAAATCATGATGTATTACTTGAGAACTTTGAAGTACGAATCTTATGCCCTACTATGTTTGCATGAGATTACTTTTTACCGTGTATTGCCATTATATTTGCTACCCCTCCTGTGCATGATTTATACACTGCTTCTTAATACATTTTATGTGGCATTGATTTGGATTATTTGAGGATGTTATACACTGATCTTCGATGCATGGTGTTAATATATTGAATTACTCTTGCTCTATTTGGTTTTATTGAGAATGATTATGCACAGATTTCTATTCTTGATTCGTGGTTTATTGATTTATGATGAGTGCATTTGGCCAGTGGGCACTATACTGCGTAATAACCCCAAATTTTATTAATTGATTGAGAAAATCAATTTAGTTTGAATTTTTAGAAATTCTAAGCTAGAATATTAGGTTATTGGAAATTCTCTTTTCATATAGATTAAAACATAATTTAAAACTTAGAAATTATGAATGTACTCAAAAAATTGATCAAAATGACAGTAAGTACGTTTAATTCTGAGTTAAAATTAAAAATCCCTAATTTTCTTCTTTTTATGAATAAAAGGGTAAAATAATAACTTTACCATAATCAAGACCTTAGACATCAATATTTAGAATTTACTCAAAAATACAAATCCAACACCACTAAGTAGGTTCAATTCTGAGTTCGGGAGAATAAAATGGATTTTTCTCCATAAAAAGGCAAAATGGTTCTTTCACACCCCTGTCGGGCCCACAAACGAATCCAATGGCCTAAAAACATGTAATGAGTGATCAAACCACTCTGCTAGTGGAGAAGGAGGTGGTAGTGGAGGATCCAATGTTAATTTAGTATTTAAAAGAATTGAAACATGATAATTACAAGTAATTATGAAAATTTCAAAAACATCTATAAATACACCTCCAAAAATCCTCCAAAAATGTTTCTTAAACTTTTCACAAAATCATCTTACTGACTCTAAAAATTGAAATATAGATTCCTTTCCAAAATTCCAAAACTCCAAAAAATCTTCCTTCTTGCACTTTCTCTCTCCTCTCTCTAATTGGAACAAGAGACCTAAATTCAATTAGGCAATTTGTTCTAAATCGAATCTCATAAATCCACTATCCATACAATCCTAGACTATCTATTCTACAAAACCGCTAAATCAATTTCAAGATCCAACGATGCAATCAACAGGAAATCACAAAATAAGTGACTATCGGGCTATCTTATCATCAAAGGGCATTTATTTTAAATTGGGCTTCAAATCTATGTTATTTCTCCAATCAAGTAGCTGGAACCACTTCTTACACTATGATGAGATTTGGATTTTCTGAAGTATAATTGAGATAAATTTAGCTTATTAATGGAATTAAATATGATTAATTCATTATTTTATTCATTTTCTAAAGTATTCTATGAAAGCAAAGTCTCAGATCACATTTGTACATGCAGTTGCATATAGATAGTCTAGATTGATAAGTGGCTATAACTTACAAATTTTGAACAAATTCAGTGATGACTTATAACTTAAGTGAGTTTTTGAGCCATTCATTATTTTTGAGAGGTTATAAATGTTCCTAATTTTCTTCAGCATGCTTAAATAAAATTGATCCCAAACTCTTAAATTTGGCTGAATAATTAGAATACTACCTTTAAAATTCTAAAATTTTATTGAATTTGATAGATTATAGGAAACCTAGAAAATGATTTAGGTCATCCTTGTTATAACCTAGAGACATAAAGCCTATCCATAAAGTATTTTTACCACTAGTTAGCCAAGTTGAGCCTTTCATATAAAGCCTTTTCTTTTGCCACCCAAATTACCCTTTACCCATATTAACCCAGTATAAATTATCCATTACCCTTTTTTTTTGAAAAATAAGTTAAAGAGGAATGAAGAAAGACCTTTTAGTTGCAATAAGAGTAGAAAAGTGGATATTAAGAAAAGAATTATTCTTCAAAGTAATTCAAAAGTACTGAAATATAAAGGAAAGAATGGGAAAAAAAAGTTTGAAGAATACAAAGAAAAGTGGAAAAAGAAATATTCACTTCAGCAAAGGAAAGAAAGAATTATCAACTTTAGAAAACCTCTACTTATTTTTTAAAGAAACTTTGAATACCATTATACCCTTTCTTTGGTACCCTGTCCTAAGCCTATGTTTCGTCCTAGTTAAAGACTTATTGATTCTAGGAGAAATATATTCTTGATGAGGAAATGAATGGATAGGATTTAAAAGAGTGGTATTTCTAAATATTCAATGGTAATGGCTTCTATTCCATAGGGTTCAAAACAATTAAATTCCTTAGTAATTCATATTTTTAATGAGTATATGTGAGATAAATTTACTTTTATTGACTCTTCTCACATAATTAAAAGAGAGATATGATTTGAACCCTCTATCTGAGAGATGTCCTTTCTGAGCGTATGTCTATTAGTGAGGATTGAGGTCAAAACATATTTCAAATGGAGCTCAAAAGTCAGACATCTACTTAGAGATCAAGATCATTCTATATGTAGACTGTACACACGCAAACACACACTCTGAGATCTGAGCTTAAGTGGAATGACTTTGGCATATGGGTAGGGTTTTGAGTTCTTTAGTCATTTTTATTAGTATGCTAAAGTTGATGTGATTTATTGAGATAATTCTCTGAGGAACAAAGAGGAGTTGACTTAAAAATAAATTTTGAAATTTATAAATTTGGTTTTGACATGTTTTGCTCGAGACTAGCAAAATGCTGGTTGGAGCGTGTGTTAAGTGTTCAATTTTGATCAAAAATGCCCTTAATTTAGTTTTCAATTAGATCATCTAACCATTTAAGTTTGTAAAATTTAGCTTGATTTTGAATTTAGCTCCAATTGACCATCCAAACCTTAATTTATCAAAATCAGCGATCAGATGATCATTAAAGCTCATTAGATGATTAATATACAGTTCAGATGAATCTAATTTAGTCTTTTATTTTGCTGATCAACCAAAAGACTCATGGATGGCTAAGATCTAAAGTTAATGGTGCAGATCATTCTAAAGAGGATTGGATGGGCCAGATCACCCATAAAGATAGATGGGAAAGTTTCTTAGATGACAATGGAGCTTAATTGGGAATCATGGACAAAAGGCAAATAACATGGAGAAGGCAACTTGCAATTATGGAGGAGTTTCCAAAGTCAAAGGAGGAGGCCCAAATTAGCAAGGAAAAAAGGAATAAAAGAAAAAGAGGCATGCAACCGTAGCTACTCCTCCTCCCTCTCTATTCCCTTACTCCCTCTTTCCTTACTTCTCTCTTTCCCTCCTTATTCTTCTCTTTTTCCTCCTCTTTCCACTTCTCATGGACAACTCTCTCCCTACTTCCTCTTCTCTCCAACACCTTCTTCTTCTCTTCTTCCTTATTCTCTTCTCTTCTAAACCCCTTCCTAAAAAACCATAGGAGGGCATCCACCAGGCCGGCTACCCCTCCTCTTGCTCTCTCCCTTCTCTCACATGTTCTCTCTTCCCATCTCTACACACCACCATCTCCACAATGTGATCTCCCTATCACCATCCCCTGCACACATAAACCCTCTTCTCCATCACCGTTCTCTTCATCACCATGCTCTCTTCTCCTCTATTCTTTCACAACTCTCCTTCACCACTGTATTCTCCATCTCCTACTCTTTTCCTCATTCCATCCTCCCTCTCACAACTTTCCTCATGTCCCTCCTCTCTTACCCTGCTTCCCCTCCATCTTACCACCATCTTCCATCCTCGCACCAACCCCTACCATGCCTTTTTCTCCCTTTCTCTCTCAATCTCATTCTCTCTCTCACTCTCGCTCCCTCTCCTCTCTATTGCTTTGTCTCTAGCCTCGTTCCTAATCACCGCATAGACCCAGTCCGGTAAACCCCAGCTTTTCCCTAAACACGCTCTCTCTTCTCCCTTCTATCTTTCGTTCTCCCTCTCTGTTAACTCTCTTTCCAAAATCGAAACCCAGCTCCCCTATTCACCTGCCTCAACTAGCCAGCCTCTAGAAGTGGACAATGCACCAAATGTTCCATTTCCTTTCGTACAACTCGGCCAGCCAGTTACCCCTTCCTCAGCACCAATGAAACAAAATCACCGGCTTCACTCCATCCTGTCTCTGCATCACTGGCGCCAGTCAATTTCCAAGCCCAGCACCATTCCCTCTCCTCTATTTCTGTTTACCATCACCAGTGTTGTCTAGACATTCTCCCTTAATTGAACTGGCCTATCCTGTCTGCCACACTTCACCGCCAAAAGCACTCTTCTCCAGCGTTGATCACAACCATCAATTTTTTTCCTAGTACCAGTCATCCCAGAGATAGAAACTCGAAATGGGTTTCTTCTTGCGTCGTCTTTCTCCCTCTCTTTTCTCCTCTTCCTCCTCTCCCACTTCTTCGTCTAGTTTTTTCCTGATTTTTGTCAAAAACTAGATTTTTAACAAAATTCCATTTTTTCCCTTTTCTCTTTAAAATCAATTACATTTCTGGCCTTTTGTGTTAATTACATCTGTGTCCTTGTTCTATTTAAGTTTTATCTTATCAATATTCTAATAGTATTATCTACGGACAGTGCTATCCACAGACAGTGTAATTGAGGGATGTTTAATTAGTTTTATTTTAAGTTTTCTGGACTTGAAATTTATGTAAATTGCATCATTTGAATAAAGCTGAATAGTTAGTTTAATTTTGCTATTCTTTTTTAAGTTTTAGATAATTAAATTTTGTTTAAACTCCTTATTTTTAAAGCGAGTCCCTCTGGGACTGGCCCGTAGTTGCATAAGCTATACTAAAATAACATGTGCACTTGCTGTTAAACATCAACAAAAACCCATCTCAAAGATACCTCAAATGGATTATCTGAATTATCCATTGGATTTAAGGACCCTCAAAACCTAAGAAATGATGAAAATAGATAATAAAAAAAGTTGGATCAAATGGGACTCTAATCGAGTAGAAATAGCTTCAACAGTCAAGGCACATCGTCCCCGATCGACGCCAGTTTAATACAGTGTAAAGGGTTCCTACCAGTATAGTCTAGGGTAAAGGGCCCACCAGTTTAATTTGAGGTAAAGGCTTTCCTCCGCTATTATCTAGTGTAAAGGGCCAGCCAGTTTAATCCAATATAAAGGGTCTCCATAAGTGTAATCTGGTGTAAAGTGCATGCCAGTTTAATCCCGTGTAAAGGGATTCTGCTAATGTCATCTAGTGTAAAGGCCCTTCTAGTTTAATCTGGTGTAAAGGATTTCGGCCGATGTAGTCTAGTGTAAAGGCATCCGATCTAGATTTTGATCCAAACCATCTAAAAATGAATTAAAATGTTCATTTTACAATTGTGGGAGCTATATAAGCCTAATTTTCAATTTGAAAAGCCTCGTGGAATTGTATCGACTATGCAAATATGATTTTAACATCATAATCTTGATCTAATCATATCTAGTTAGATCAAATTCATAAAATGTTATCCAATTATTTAGATCAAGTTGATTAGAGGATGATCAGGCCCTAGAACTTGTACAATTAGATGACCCAAAAGATGAATTGAGGAATCTAAGGACTAGATCATATGTATTCACCCTAAAAATTGATCTGGACCATTAATCTAACTAGGATTTTTGAATTTTTCAATTAAAGAGTGATTTGACCATCAAATCAAGACTTAAATTATGGATATACACTAGAATGGGGAGATGAACATGAAATTGGGCCAATTTGTGATTCTTAAAGTTTGGATTTTTAGATGTAATCATAAATAGACGCTTTAAAGAACAATCCAACAGTTGGATCACCACAAATTTCATTAATATGGAATAAATTAAACCTTTCGTGACCAGGAGACATCAAATTGGCAAATCACAACTCTGATCAATGATCAGATAAAGCAGATGAGTATTGAATGTTATGGAAACTGATTTAATAAAGATAAATTAGGTGATCTAGGCTATTGATCTAGATCAAAAGCTAGATCAACTGATCATTATACAAATTGATACAAAATAGAGGACACAACTTAAAAGATAAACTTATAATGGATTACATTGAGAGAAATAAATGACGCAAAATAGTATTGTGGTGTTGACAGGTACATCAAAGTGCGTGAGTTGAGAGGATTAAGTGCATGATTTGGTTGTTTCCTTCATTGAGGTAGGCAACGACATTTAATGTTACATATTGTTTTCCAAAATCTCACATTATCTAGCATCTTGATTGACCAGGATTTTTTGTAACATGGTTTCTTTATTATGTGTACTTATAGTTTATAAATTTCTATACTATGATTTGATATGTGATTTTGATAGTGCATTGAATCAATTTTTACGATCAATACGTTTTATGGTATTGATAGCGTGGATCTTATATATGAATTGTAAATATCTATTCTTTATTGCATAACTGAGATTGGATGATTTCTATAGAATTGATTGTGGAGGCTTGGTGGCTAGTCCTTAAGAGGCTAACCCTGGGATGAGGGGGGTGCCTTGATATGGTGAGCCACAAGTGCTCTTGGTTTTACAAGATACATGTTTTCTGTGTTTTTATGATTTATGATGGGTGCTCTTACCCAATGGATGTCATGCTAGGAGAGATCAGAGCCAGCCACCTACCCTCTAAATTTATAAGATGGTAGACACCTACCCATAGATGGCACTCTGTAGGGGTTGGTATCATTAGTAATCCACACTACCGGTCTGGTCCCACGCATGTGGATGAATAGGGAGTCTCTCATTATGGTGTTGATGAGGAGTGGTAGTTGGTAGACCCAGTAGTCTGGTTACCACTGTAGCGTGACAATCCATACTCTTGTTCTGTATGCATGCATGATGAGCATTGAGATATTATTATGTACCTGGGTTTGATGATACTCATAGGTTGGTATGAGTACTCAAGACCTATTGTGTGAGTGTATGGGACACGTGTGGGACCCACTTATCTTGTGTACCATGCCTATTGACATTGTGTTTATATGAGATTTTACCATATCATGCGTTACATCCATGAGGTCCATGTTTTAGTGCACATGATGTTTTGCTACTGATACTAACATGATTTATGACATTCGTATTTCATGGATATTATGATTTATACTTATATCAACTCTTGTTATTTGATTATTCTTTTATGCTATAATTATCATTATATTAAATGTCTATGTACCGACACAAGGAATAGCTTGTTAAGGCATTGCTTTGTTTTGGAATGCCTCAGATACTGAGTGTGACAGCATGAAAGGCAAAAGCATGGAAGGACAGTGATAGCCATGGGGATCATCTTTATCTTGTTGATAGATAGTTCGACGTGAGTGGCTAGATAGACTCCATTTAGATTATCTTTATGGGTTATATATACTCATGATTGAGTTTTTTTATGATATTTATATAATATACACATGTTATAGAATATGGTGGAATGTTATGATGGATAGACCTTGGGCCACATTATTATATTTTTTGTATATTGATTGTTTAAAATAAAAGCACCTTTGGTTTTGATGTTGGATTTGATATTGTAATTTGTTTAAATTTATTGCTACAAATGTATATTAATTTTGTAATCAGTTTAGTGATGTTCTAGAAATGGTATAACACCCAAGGGTTTTTAAATGAATGTCTTTTATATATTAGTAAATAAAACCTTTTGATATCACGAATCTTGACTATATTATTATTATTATATTTATGTAAAAAAAAATGTTAGAAAAACCTAAGGTGTTATAAGTTGGTATTAGAGCCCCGTCTATTCCATCATAATCATCCCAAAGAAGGTCCACTTATATGTATATGATAGTACATGAATCATTGTTGAAGGAGAACTAAGAGGGAAGAACTTACATTTAATGATACTTGAATCCCCAACATATGGCTCCTTGGAAAGGACAAGGTCCACCCCTGCTACACTAGTTGTCCCTCTTACTAAATCCCTTGGGCAAGGAGATCATGAGATTGATTTGGCGAATAGAGTGATGCAAGGGTTGATACCACTCATACCGTAGCAAATTAGGACTGCAATGGAAACTGTGAACCCAACACCCATGGCAACACCTCCAGTCACACTAGTAGATTCATCTGTCCAGTTGACCCACTCAGTGTAGGCACCACCAGGACCTAAGACTACCGAGGGTGATGCTTCATAATTCTAGCAAGATAGATAAATTGTTAGATCGATTTCAGAAGATGGGGCCACCTTTCTATGGAGACGATGACATTGAGGAGGCAAAGAGATGGTTGTTCAAGGTAGAGAGAACATTCAATGTTATGAAAGTTCCAATTGAGGATCTTCATCGAGTAGTTACCTACCTATTGAAGAGTGACGCAGGTTTCTGGTGGTAGACTTTCATGCATACACATTCATCCTCTACAAAGATGATTACCTGGAAGGTCTTTAAGAGAGCTTTTGGTGGCCAGTATTATTTTCCATATGCATTGTAGTCATTAAAGAAAGAGTTTTTCATCTTGGAGCAACGAGATATGACGGTTCAGCAGTACTTGAACAGATTCACCAAACTAAGGAGATTTGCTCCTGATGCTCTTGCCTTGGATAATGAGGCCATGGGCAGGTTTGTGGTTGGGTTGACACCCTAGCTGAGGACATGAGTGATTCCTTCATGACCTATGACTATATGGGATGCCACTAACATGGCCTCCAAACTTGAGAAGGATTCTCTTTAGATTAGGGGAAGCTTATATTAGCCCCGTAAGGGTAAGAGACCTTTTGGTGCTATATAGTCACAGAGGGGTCTAGTTCATCAGTGGAAGACTAAGCTTGGGACGGATGTAAATAAGAAGAAATGTGACAAATGTAAGGGTTGGCACCCTGGGCGAATGTGTAATAGACTTGACAGATAACAACACCAACGACAGCCTTAATAGCACCCACAATGGCATTCACCGTTTCAGAGATAGCCATTCAGGTGTTATGGCTGCAAGGAGGTAGGACATTTTATTAGGGATTGTCCTAAGGGACAAAAGGTAAAGTAGGTCGAGATAGGTGCAGAGAAGGGGACTATGTCACGTAGTCATGGGCGAGTTTTTACCATCACATTGGGCAAGCACAGTCCTCGAACTAGGTTTTTGAAGGTACTCTTCTGGTTTCAAACAAACATGTCTGGGCCCTTTTTAGTATAGGGTCAACTCATTCTTTTATTTCATGTGTTTTTACATCTTGCCTTGATGTATGCGTGCATAAATTGGCATTTGGGTTGGTTATTTTGACACCAGTGGGAGAGACTGTAGAGACTACTAAGTATCTTTGAGGGATACCAGTGGAGATATTGGGTGTGAGGATGGACTTAGACTTTATTTTATTAAATATGGTTGACTATGATATCATATTAGGGATGGATTGGTTAGCTACATATTGGGATACTATGGACTCCCATAAGAAACATATTATTTTTTATGTGCCTAGGAAACGATTGCTTATGTTTCAAGGTAGAAAGAACATGGTTAGTGCATGTATAATGTCTACGATGAGGACGACATGGTGTTATGCACAAAGGTGCAAAGGTGCAAAGCATTCCTCACTTATGTGACTATTGAGGACAATAGGCAGCCTTAGAGTGAGGATATTGATGTGATGTAAGAGCTTACAAATGTCTTTCCTTAGGAGTTACCAGGATTGCCATCGAGTAGAGATATTGAATTTACCATTGATATAGTGCCAGGTACATCGCCCATCTCTAAGGCACCACATAGGATGGCTCTAGCAGAATTGAGGGAGCTTAAGGTGCAATTATAGGAGTTATTTGATAAGGGCTTCATCAAGCCAAGTGTGTCTCCCTGGGGAGCAACAGTCTTCTTTGTGAAGAAAAAGGATGGATCGTTGAGGCTATGCATTGACTATCGATTGCTAAATAGTGTCACTATGAAGAGCCGATACCCCTTTCCTCATATGGATGATTTATTCAATCAGCTCTAATCGGCACAAGTGTTCTCTAAGATAGACCTGAGATCAGGATAATGCCAGTTGAGGATCAAAGAAGAGGATTTCTCGAAGACTGCATTTAGGAGATGCTATGGCCACTATGAGTTTATGGTGATGCCTTTTGGGTTCACCAAAGCGCTAACAGTGTTCATGGACCTGATGAATGGGGTCTTTTGAGCTTATTTGCATAAGTTCATGATCATCTTTGTCAACGACATCCTCGTCTAGTCACCTGGCCATGAGACATGCCGGGAGTACCTCCACACGATGCTGGACACACTTTGTTGATATCACTTGTATGCGAAATTCAGTAAATGTGATTTTTGACTAGAGTAGGTGCAGATTTTAAGCCATGTGGTATCGAAGGATGGAGTGGATGTAGACCCAACGAAGGTGGAGTCACTGTTACACTATGTCACGGACTTGCATTACAAGGCCCATGACAAAGGTCTATTGTAATGCCCTGAGCAATTTACGCTATTTTTGCATCCATTTAACAAAAATGAATTGGACATTCTATAGGAAATGAACTGTGTTAAATATTTTACTTTATTTAAAATACTAAATGAAGGAATTTGTAAGGAAACATGGTACCATTAGATTCTACTTGAAAAATGGAATCCAACGCCTCAAAGAATGCCTAAAACAGAGTTCGTATGAAGAAGTTACGATCATTTAAAGATTAGGGGCAATTCTATAAAATGCACCTAAAAATGAAAAAGGACAAAAACTGCAGGGGACCGTTTTGATAACAGTACCCCTCATCTTCTTCCTTCTCCAAGCCTCTCTCCCGATTTTTCCAGAGGCTTCCACCACCGCCTCTGAAGGGCGGCAACAAATGGCGGCACCGCCATTGGCAGTACCGCCTTTCACCCTCTATAAAAAGCCCTATTCCCTCCTCTCTGAATCACGTTCTCCCAGCTAATTGGGGCTGGGGTTTCCTACAAAAACTAGAAAACCCTCTGATTTTTCATGTAAATTCTGGCAAGGGCCAGGCCTTTCCTTCAGGCCGGCCTCCCCCCTCTCCTCTCTCCCCTGTTTTTCCCTTGGAGGCACTGGGAAAAATGGGCTTTCCCCTTCATGTGTTTTCCGGCGACCTGGGAATTAGGCAGATGAAACAGGGGAGCCGCACCACTGGAAAGGGGGTCTACCACCGGCGATGGGCCTCCCTAGGCTACCCAAGGTAAGCCCTCTTTCCCCTCTCTCTGTTTTTCCTTCCTTCAGGCCGGATCCATGCCGGATCTGGCCGTTTTTCCAGCCTGAAAATGCTGGATTCCTAATGGGTCTGATAACCCAACGAAGAAGACGACCCCGGGATGCCAGGTGTGACGCACTCCCTGGGGCGGTCCTCTCGCATGCATGCCCGTATGCGGGCACTGTCCCAGGTTCGACCGGGACACACGAGCGCCCCGGGAGCCAAGGCACATCACACCTACGCCAAAGACGTGTCTGCGCGATGCCATCTAGGACATACGTCATAGCTCCTCGCTTGAGCATGCATGTGCGAGTGTGAACGCAGTCCCTGGCGTGGCCTTTGGGTACACATGACGTGCGGGTGTGAGTCCTGGTTCAACCAGGGCATGCACGTGTCCTGGGAACCGTGGGTGCAGGGCCGGCATGGACAAAAGCTGGCTTTTCCATGACATTGTAACACTAAAAATCCAATTTTTCATGTTTAAATGACATACATGAGCCATAAAGGTACTCTAGGACTCGACTGAAAGAGGGACACTAGCTAAGTGACGATAATCGAGGTAGGTGGTTTGATGCTGCTATGTTTTTCCAAATATACTTAATTTGTTGGTAATCTGATATTTCTACGTTTTAAATACATCCCAAACTCTAAGTGATTTACTTTCCTTTATGATGCTTTTGAAATATGAAATTCTTATATGAGCATACGGAATTGTCTGCATGATTTATAACATTAAAGCACCTATCGTTGCATTTAGTATGCTTTTATGATGTTCTTATACAAGCATGTTTTGAGAAGTGTAGCCTTGGCCAATGAGGCTGGGCTGATGAGGGCGGGCCAGAGAGAGCTAACAGGCTGTCAGGCTATAATAACCCCAATTTTTGTAAATTGATTGAGAAAAATCAATAAAGTTTGAGTTTCAGATATTTCGGGCTGAAATATTAGGGTTATTTAAAATATAATTTTTATAAAAGTATAATCAAATCATAAGACATGTAAAATTAAAATTAAACTTAGCAAACCCTTTAAAATGACTGTAAGCACGACAAATTTCGAATTCGGATGAGAAATCCTTAAGTTTTTCATTTCTTGGACAAAAGGGGTAAAATAGTAATTTTACCCAAAAATAAAATATTCCAAAAATCAAAATATGAAACATTAAAATATAGAATGTACTGAGAAATATGAATCCAACGCCACTAAGTACACTCAAATCCGAGATCATGGGAATAAAACCCAAAAATTTTATGCATAAAGGGCAAAACGGACTTTTTACACCATGTGGGGCCCACATGGGGACCACCACATCCCCAACAACCAATTTGATCAGCAGCCCATGTGAAACATGGGTCAACAAAGATCAGCTAGTCATGGGTAAGAAAAATTAGGCATGGGAGCATTGAAGACTTTCATGCCATTTTATATTAAAAAATTAACATATTATAATCATGAAAAAAGACCCAAAATGCCTATAAATACAACCCCAAAAATCTTCCAAAAATCCTCATAAAATTCCCACGAAATTATCTTCAATTTCTTTGAAAAATTAGATCTAGATCCCTCCCCAAAAACCTAAAATTTCCAAGAGTTAGATCTCTTTTCAACTTGTTTTTCTTTTTAGATTGGAACAAGAGACCTAAAATCAATTAGGCACTCTATTCCAGATCTAATTTGATCAATTTCACCATCCAAAACTTCCCAACATATCTATTCTACAAAACCCCCAAAGAAATTTCAAGATCCAACGGTTCAAACAATGGTATTTACAAGAAAGGTGGATTTTAGGCTATATCTTCATCAACAACGTATTTTTTTAAATTGGGCATATAAATGAGGTTTTCACTCCAATCAAGTAAGTGAAAATCCTTTTCATATATTTTTAGTATATTTTTATGTAATTTTTATTTTACTGTAATTAATTTTGGTAATAAAAAGGTAAAAATAAAGTAAACAATAGAACCCTTAATTCATGATGATGGAGTGCTCAGATGAAAAGTCTGACTCTACCAATCAATCCAGAATGGTCCAAAACCTTTAAGGTAGAATTTTCAGAAAGATCTGAGCAGTGTTGGACCCTCAATTGAGAGAGATTAATTCTGGTGGGCCTAGATCAAATATGGACCCTAGGAACAGCTGAAAACTTCAATTTAAGATTGTGGAGTCATATGAACTCCAAATTGAGATCAGAAAGAAGCTATGGAAAGCTTGTAATGTCTAGTTTCTAATGAAGTCATAATATTTCTAAAATTTATTCCTGTATTTTTCTGTATTTTGGAAATAAGTGTCCAATTTCTAAGATCTTCAAGATATGAGGTGATCAGATCTTGGAAATTTATTTTAGCGATGGTATAATAATGTAATAAAGTAATATCTATGGTTAATTTGGACAGATCTTGGATAAAATAGGGGATATACCCTTTATGGTAGAAAAATCCTATAAAAAAATAAAAAAAATACAAAGAGACCCACTTGATCAATGAGATCAAGTATGATCAGATCCTTGGGATGGATTAAAGGGATGATATTATGATGGAATCCAATTAGATCATGGAGGAAATGTGACAAAATCAAGTGGATATGATTTTTGGATCTTAATGGATTAAAAGCCCTAAAGGTAATTAAAACCCTTAATCTAAAGGAAAACACCTAAGATCTAATGGTTGGATCATATTTAAAGGTTTATAATAATCTTAATAAAATTATTTTAATTGTCTTTTATTGGATATAAAAGTGTAAATGTGATTTATGTTTTAAGTTTTAATTGTCTTTTATTGGATATATAAGTGTAAATGTGATTTATGTTCTAAGTTAGAAAGCATAATAGTGTAATCTTTAAATTTTAGTATGATATGCCCTAAATGAGTAATTTGTTAGTAGATTTGATTATCTTAGGATCATGTTAGTGTAAATTAGGATTTAAACATGATTTTATTATGATAGAAGATGTGTTTCATAACTTAGGATCATGTTAGTTTTATTTCACTAGCTTAAGTTACATTCATAGGAAGAATGTTAGTATATAGTTGTTAAACTTATATTTGATTTATGCTTTCAAGTTGGTGATTTACTTATTGTCAAATTTTATTCAATTGTTAAGATACAAAGAATGTAAACTAATGAAATATAAAAATTCATGGACAACTAAGTTGAATGAATGATTTTGACTTAATAAGGGATATAGTTAGTAGGACAATATAAGGAATGATTTATCATTTCCGTGGCCCAAATTAGGAAAAGAATAATAAACCCCATGAATGACATTATAAATATTCATGGACTTAATTAAAATCCATTAGAAAGAGTACTTAGGGTAAACATGCTTATAAGAACCTTATGAAAGGTTGAGCTATGGTCATTCTAGTGAATGATGCACATAGTGGTTAAGGGGGTTATCTAATAGAGCCTCGCTCTTCCCCTACCTTCTGTTGATGTTTGTGAGGTCTAAACACCTCCTTACATGAGGATTGAAGTAACCACTTTGTGTTCACCCATTCAGCTAGTAAGCCTTAGCCAATTGGAAATAAGAGGAGCAGTCTAGATTTAGGCTTGAATAAGCTACCTTCAACCAAAGACATTAACTGGTTGAATAATAATCATAAGAGCATAAAAGGTTAGTAAATTACCTAACCCTAATAAAAATAGTAAGTAAGATAAGGATGATCAAACAAGATCCATTAGATCTTGGATGATCAAGAACAATAAGAATAAGAACACTATATTGTACTTAGTATGTATGTTTAGTAGTATACTTGTTATAGTTCATTAGATTAGATAATCCAAACCCTTGATCAAAGGTGATTCAAGGAAGAAAACTAAGATCATCCTCCATAGGGATGATCCAAGAACTGAACTTAAATCAAAGAAGAACTAGATGATAGAAGATCTAGGACCTTGATCTTTATCAACATGTGTAGATTGTCAATCAAAGGATCTATGAAAGATCAAGATCAAGGAGATGAACATACAAAGACTTAGAGATAGAAAAATACTTAGATATGAATGATCTAAAGATCATTCTAAACATCAGATCTAGTGATCAATAGGATTGTTCATAATTTATATATTGACAATATGTATGGATGTACAGATTACATACATTGGTCAGGATCATGGAAGATTGGGGAAAAGAGATCAATCCTTAAAGGTAGGAGCATTTGATGAATACATACATGATTTTACTCATGATCTTATATTGATAAGAGTAATGATAATACTTGTACTGAATCTCTTGAAAACCTTATGATCCAACCAAACACCTATAAGATCGTTAAGGACTAAACTATAAGTGAATAGGGAACTAAGAAATATTTCAGCCCTAAGTAAACAGACATATGGTCTGATATATATGAAATCTATTTTACATACAAGCTTGGAGGCTTATGAGTTTGTTTTAATAGGCATGAGCCTAGGGGATGCTATTGCTGGAGGAGTTATGAGGGTTTGGCCACCCGCTCCTAGAAATTTGATGATATGATGATACCTTGCCCAATGAGAGGCTAAAAGTCGGGTGGTGGCAATTATGGGAAGGCCACCACTGTGAAAGTCTTACCCCCCCATACGGGCAGTGACATAATATTTTCACCGTGGTATCAGTGGTGAACAGGGCAGTTATCCGAGTGCGTTAGTACGGATTAGACTGCAGCATAGCAACCTTTCTGATTATTTTGCACTATGATGCATATGGGTATAGGCATAGTGAAATGCCTTATGTTATAGCATAATGAAATGCTAGGTAATTGTATATTACCAATGTTTCCCAAGAGGGAAATTCCCAGTATGAGATTAGCTGTAATACTAAATTCTCAAAATAAAGAGAATTGATCAGCTTAGTTAGAAGTGATATTTGACTATTTTCACGAATTTAACTGGTTTACCCATGAAGGGTATGTATGTATATAGATATACATAACTTACAAAGTACAGAGTATGTTTAAGGATAATGAGATTATGAAGTATTGGAATTACATTGTCAATTATTATATTTCTTGAATCCCATACCAAGCATTGCTTGCTGAGATATTGTACTTGTTGCAATATCTCAGATCCAAGGAAGGAGAATTAGGAGCTGAAGACTATAGAAGACTTGAAGAGAATAATCTTCAAGGTATACCCTTGAAGACATGTATTTTTCTTTGTTGAGAGTTTTATTGTATGGTGAGCTTGAGTTTTGGATTATGTAATTTGGACAAGTACTGTACTAGATTTGGTAGTACTATGAACCACTCAATGGATCCTGGAGTTTAATAAAAGTATATTCCTTCAATGGAATTTTATTTTGTACACAAATTGTACTTATGTTATGTATGAAGTGGTGACTTGGGTTTTCAAAACAAGTTCTAAAGAAAAGAATTTCCGTTGTTTTGTTTTGCGAAAAAATTTTACACTCTTAAGGGCCCTGCCTTTCAAAATACTTTACAAATCATGTTTTCAAAAACCCGGGTCGTCACACAGGCTTCTAGGCAGGGTTATGACTTTGCATGCCATGCTCACATACTTTGAAAACAAATGCATAAATTGCATGATTTATGTTGATTTGAGATTTGGATTATGTATGTTTATGGGCTATTGAGCCTAGTGGGCACTATGCTGAGGGGTACGGGTTTGGCCTCCCGGCCTCTACTACCAAAAAGGTAGATGGTATCGCTACCAAAAATGACATTGTCCCTTCCCTGACTGCTATGGTAAACAGGGATGACCACTTGAGGTGTTCACGGCACCCTTTCGGGGACATATCCATAGTCGCTATGGAGGCTATGGTGGACTGGTCTCTAGATACCGGAGACACACGATTCAGAGTGGTTCTAGTCGTGAGCATAGTGACCCTATGATTTCAGTGTGATTGATATGCATATAGCATTGAGATAGTCGTATACAAGTACTCGTGACCAGTTGCCATGACATGTATGCCGAGAGACTCATGTGCATGATACTAGCATATGTTTGAATGATGACTATTTTAAGATTTTCATGAGTATTCTATGTGACTCGCTGGTATGATGCATTTGCAGAAATCTTCGTATATGGACTTATTGATTTCTATTTTAGTCGTATTCATATGACGTGATTTGTATACAGATTCCATGATTAAAATCGCATCAATAAGCTTATGTTTTATGCATAACTATGCATGCTTACGCAAAATAAATCAATGATGTTTTACATAAAAAAGCTCATGGAACCATGCATGAAGCATACCGTGTTTTCAAAATAGTAGTATCAGATGACCTACTGAGTATGAAAAATACTCACCCTAATATATTATTTTTCCAGATTAGCTCCACATAGAATTAGAAGAAGCATCAGGAACATGTTAGCGCAACAATCAAGTAACTGAAGAAGAGACAAGATGAATGTAAGTAAACTCTCTACTCCTTTGGACATGTATCTGCATTTATTTACAGTTGGGCTGTGAGCTGTGACTAGGTAGACCTGGGAAGACATTTATGATTACAATATTTTTCAAAAACTACTTTGGTTGTTGTGAAAGAAAATGACACTCGGGGTTTTCAAAATGAGTTTAAAACAAAAATATTTTTTCGCTGCATTGCATTGTTTTTCAAATAACGATCCCGCCTTAGGAATTAATTATTGCATTTGAAAAATGCATGGAATAACCCAGGTCATCATATATATAGTCTCTGAGGAAGGCTTACTTAGATCATGAACATGGCTTGAAGGACTTAGGCCCACTGTTGAAGATCCATAAAATAAGGCCTGGTTTCTAGAGAATTCCTTGCAAATATCTGGAAAGAGGGAAGATTAGAGATTTATGTAGAGAGTTATCAAAAAAGTTCTAGAGTGATCCTCAACCATTAGATGGTTGACATATGTAATGATCTCAACCATCCATTGAGGAGGTGGATGGGGGGAGCAAGTATAAATAGGTGTAAGCTCCTCATTTGTAATCAGATTAGGTTCTATTTGAGTAAGTCTCATCTCTCTGGTTCTCTCATTGCTTTTGTGGGTGAGTGAGTGTAGCCCTAACTAGTGAGACTGAGGGGTTGAAGGCTAACTTGTGCCAAACAAGGAAGTTATGCACAAGTGCGCACGGGTTTAGCAAAGGTGAAAGTGCGACCCCGTGACAATTGGTATTAGAGCCGGTCGACATGGGTGTTGCTTTGCTAGTATTGGGGAAAGCTTGTGGCAACATCATGGCAAGTGAGTCAGGAGAGACCACCATGCTAGTGAAAGTTCAGAAGAAGTCAAGGAGGGAGAAGTCCAAAGATCCATCAAGGGATTTAGCTTTGGATGCTTGCCTCACTATGTTGGAGGAAAGATTCGGTAAGTTCAAGTAGACTTTCTAATTGCTTGAACAATTCTAGTGCTTACGTGGATGCTTTACATAGTCTTCAAGATGACATGTGAAGTACCTTCAATGTGGTCAAGGTTATGGATTTCGAGACCACAGAAAAGGTGGAGAGCATGTCAGATTGCCTTGAGACCATGGTGGGAGAAGTAGTCGGCTTACATAATGAAGTGGCTGAGCTAAATGATATCAAGATTTGTCTGGCCCTATTAGAGAAGGCTATGGCTAGTGGTGGAGGGCTTGGACCAAAGGATTTTACTCCAAAGGTCAAGATCCCTGAACTTACAAGCTACAAAGGAACCCATGATGCTAAGGACTTGGAGAATTTTCTATGGCAAATGGAGCAGTACTTTAAAGCTACCAAGATTTCAGATGAAGCCATTAAGCTGAAAGTGGCAACAATGTACCTTTGTGACGATACGATGCTATGGTGGAGATGAAGGTATGGTGATGTAGCTGATGGTCGTTGAACCATAGTCATGTGGGAAGACTTTAAGAGAGAGATCAATGCCCAATTCTTCCTAGAGAATGTGGAATACTTGGCTCGAAAGAGTCTAAAGTATTTAAGGCATGGGGGATCCATCCATGAGTATGTGAACAAATTCATTGCGTTGCTCCTAAACATCTCGGATATGAATGAGAAGGACAAGTTGTTCTTCTTCATGAATGGGTTACAACCTTGGGTAAAACAAGAGTTGTAAAGGAGGGGAGTGCAAGATTTGGCCACTACATTATCCACTGCAGAGAAACTGGTGGAGTTTGACAAAAGGGCTGAAGGCACTAGAGAGGAGAAAAAGGATAAGTCTAATGGAAGCAATAGTGAGGAGGACAAACCTAAAGGTTGTAAGGAAGAAGGCAAGGAAGGCCAACACAACCCAAAGGGCAGAGGTAAGTTCATTCCTCGACGCATTAGTTGCTTCATATGTGATGGAGATCATCGAGCAATGGATTGCCCAAAGACGAAGACCCTTAATGCCTTGGTGGTTGAAAGGGAGAACAACAAGGTAGTTGATGAGGATGAAGGAGAGGAGCCTAAGATGGGGCCACTTAGACTCCTCAACGCTATGATGGGGAAGGAATTAGGAACCGAGCCTGTCCATGCAAGAAAAAGGTTGATGTATGTAGACGTGTGTCTAATGGCAAAGGCACACAAGCTATGGTGGACACAGGAGCTACTCACAACTTCATCTCAGAAGGGGAGGCTAAGAGATTAGGCCTCTAGATGAAGAAGGATGAGAGAAGGATTAAGGTAGTAAACTCTAAAGCGAAGTTCGTATTAGGAGTTGCTAGAGATGTACCTGTCAAGGTGGGGAAGTGGCAAGGCACCATCACTTTGACTATAGTGCCTTTGGATGATTATGAGTTTATCCTGGGAGTAGATTTCCTCACCAAGGCTAGAGCAATCCCCATGCCACACCTTAGAATGTTGAGCTTCTTTGATGAGAAGACCCCACGTGCGGTCCCAGTGTTGAAGAATGGAAAGGGGCAAGGGAAGATGCTATCTGCCTTGCAACTAGTAGAGGGATCAATAGTGAGTGTGGAGTCAGCACATCTAAACTTACAATGTCAAGGTACCATTGGGGTGCTAAGGTCTAAAGTGTCCAAGGAGAAACCAGTGATTGACAAGGGTGTGCCACAACAAGGAAACTCCAAGAGGGACAAGACCAAGTAGAGACATGCAAGGACCATGGGAACTGGTGGCTACTACACCAATGTGCAGGAGGCACAGAATTGAAGGGCAGCAAATCAAGAGCTTAAGAGTGGCTAGATGCAAAGGTGTAAAGGAAGGGACATAGTAGGGCATCTCATGAAGGTAACAAGGCAACATGAGATGTGTCCAATGGCAAAGAGTGCGACACTAGCTAAGATGTGTCGACGAGGGCGTCGACATTATCAAGTGGGGGAGAATGTCACGGACTTGCATTGCAAGGCCAGTGACAAGGGCCTACAGCCTCTAAGGAAGGCTTACTTATATCATAGACATGGCCTGAAGGACTTAGGCCCACTGTTGAAGATCCATAAAACAAGGCCTGAATCTAAAAGCCTGGTTTTTAGAGAATTCCTTATAAGTATCTAGAAAGAGGGAAGATTAGAGATTTATGTAGAAAGTTCTAGAGTGATCCTCAACCATTAGATGGTTGACATATGTAATGATCCCGACCATTCATTGAGGAGGTGGATGGGGGAGAGCAAGTATAAATAGGTGTAAGCTCCTCATTTGTAATTAGATTACTCAAGTGAAGAATATAGGTTCTATTTGAGTAAGTCTCATCTCTTTAATTCTCTCATTGCTTTTGTGAGTGAGTGAGTGTAGTCGTAGTAAGTGAGAGTGGGAGTGAGGGGTTGAAGGCTGACTTGTGCCAAGCAAGGGAGTTCTGCACAAGTACCACACAGGTTTAGCAAAGGTGAAAGTGTGACCTCGTGACAACTAGGAGAGGCCAACGACGGTGACGAGATACATAGCTTCCTTGGTTTTGCATGGTATTATTGCTGGTTCATCGAGGGGTTCTCGAGGATTGCGTTACCTTTGACTACAGTGACCAAGAAAGACACTAAGTTTATTTAGATATATGCCTGTGAGGAGAGCTTCCAAGAGCTCAAGAGGAGACTTACTACCGCACGAGTGTTAGCCTTACCTTCAGGATTAGGCGATTATGTAGTCTATTGCGATGCTTTAAGTAAGGGCCTAGGAGCAGTGTTGATGCAACATGGCAAGGTAGTGGCCTATGCATCGAGGTAGTTTAAGACACATGAGGTGAGTTACCCAACTCATGATCCAGAGTTAGCAGCAGTGGTATTTGCATTGAAGTCCTAAAGATAATATTTATATGGGGAGAAGTTTGAGGTATTTACTAATCATAAGAGCCTTAAGTACTTGTTTACTTAGAGTGATTTGAACATGAAGCAGTGTAGATGGATAGAATATCTCAAAGACTTCGACTTCACCATACAGTACCACCCAGGGAAAGCTAATGTCGTCACAAATGCCTTGAGCAGAAAATTGAGAGTGATAATTGCAAACCTATTGACTTGATCTAGATTTCTTGGCAGTATTCTACAGTCACAGATTAGTGATACAAAGACTTAGAACCTGATAGACAAGGCCAATTTTATTAGAGGACTAGATGGTAGTGTCAGGTTCAATGGTAAGTTGGTTATACCATTGGATGAATATTTGAGGCACGAGGAACACCAGTCCCAGTATATGATTCATCCTAGAGGTAAGAAGATGTACTAAGACCTTAGGTGACATTTTTGGTGGAATAGGATGAAGAAGGATGTTGGGCAATGTGTGGCATGATGTTTGACCTATTAGCCAATCAAGGCGGACCATCAGCGACCATCTAGGTTGCTTCAAACATTAGATCTCCCCAAGTGGAAGTGGGACCACCTTACTATGGATTTCATTATGAGCCTTTCGAGGACTGCTAGTGGACATGACATGGTATGGGTTACTGTTGACAGATTGACCAAGTCTGCTCATTTTCTCCCTATGAGACAAAACCAAACCATGGATAGCTTGGCAAAGTTGTATGTTAAGGAGATCGTGAGCTTACATGGGGTCCCCTTGACAATCAATTTAGATCAAGACACTTAGTTAACCTCAAAGTACTAGAAAGTGTGCAGGAGGCCTTGGTATCAAGGCTGAGGTCTAGCACAACATTCCACGCCCAAACAGATGGCCAGACTGAAAGGACTATCTAGATAATTGAGGACATGTTGAGGGCCTGCATCATGAACTAGAAGGGTAGCTAGGAGGATCATTTACCACTTGTTGAGTTTGCATATAATAATAGCTACCATGCGAGCATTGTCATGGCTCCATATGAGGCACTTTATGGCAAACCTTGTTGGTCACCTTTATGTTGGAGCGAGGTGGAGGAGAGCCACATGGAGAAGCCTAAGATGGTGGAATAGTGTGCTGAGAAATTCTGGCTTAATTGAAAATGACCGTTGACAGCCCACAACCGCCAGAAGAGATATGCTGATAAGAGACCAAAGGACTTAGAGTTTATAGTGGGTGAGCACATATTTTTTAAGGTTTCCCTATGAAGGGAGTGGTCAAGTTTGGTAACAAGGGGAAACTTAATCCCAGGTACATTGGTCCTTTTGAGATTTTACACAAAGTTGGACCGGTAGTGTACTAGCTAGCCTTACCACACAGTTGGCAAGTGTACATGACATCTTCCATGTGTCCATGTTGAGGTAGTATGTACTAGACCCATCTCACGTACTTGAGCAGATCTCAAAAGAGTTATAGCCTAATTTGACACTTGAGGAGAGACCTATATGGATCTTGGATAGTAAGGTCCAGGAGTTTTGGACTAAGATCAATCCATTGGTCAAGGTCCTTTAGTAGCACCACTCAATGCAAGAAGCCACATGGGAGACAGAGGATGAGATGAGGTGGACCCACTCAGAGCATTTGTATTGTGGTATGTATGTACAAAAATTTCAAGGGAGAAATTTTTATAAGAAGGATGTAATATCCTCAACTTTTATATCCAATTTTTAAATAATAAAGTGAATTTATAAAATTATAAATATTGTAAATTGAATCGAGGATTGAAACATCAAGAATTGGATTGTACTTGAAAATGGAATCCAACGATATTAAGAATGCCCAAATCAAAGTTCAAGCGAAAAAATTACCCAATTATTTTGCAAAGGGCAAAATTGTCATTTGACAAGTGGGGCTCACAATACACTGATGTAGTTACTAGGGTTTAGATTAGAATAAAATGGTATAGGAAACCTACTAATTACATTAGTAATTGAGATTATCTCACCTTAACCATATTTAAGGCAAAAACCCTCTTTCTTAAACACTATTCTTCTTCATCTTCTCCTTTGATTCTCCTCTTTTTCCATGATCGAACGTGATTAGACCTAACTGAGTTCAACACCATAGATGGATCTCACTTTCTTCTATGGGGTTGCCACAACTGACTAGTTGAAGAGCATCGCGATCGTGCCTTTTCCCTCCATCTCTCATTCTCGGGCAAAACCTTCAAGATCAGATTTTTCACCAATTTAAGAAGTATGATTTAGTTTTTTTCATGTTTTCCCCTTCCATTAGCTTTCCATCATTGCCTCTTATTGTTGTCAACACCTAGATCGAAGATTTCATGAGGTTAGGGTTTGAATCTAGCAAAAATCATGACACAGTAGAAAACCAATTCAATGGCACCTCAAATAGATTATCTGAATCATCCATTGGATTCAAGGACCCTCAAAATGTTAGGAACAAGAAAAACATATAAAAAATTAGATCATCTGAGACTTTGATCCAGCAAAAATAGCATGGACGATCCGGGTGCATCATCCCTGACGGACGCTGGTTTAATCCAGTGTAAAGGGTTTCCATTAGTGTTGTCCAGTGTAAATGACCTACCGGTTTAATCTGGTGTACCGGGTTTTCACCAATGTCATTTAGTGTAATGGACTAGTCAATTTAATTCAAAAACCTGCCGGTGTAGTCCGGTGTAAAGGGCCCACCGATTTAATCTAGTGTAAAGGGTTTTTGCTCGTGTTGTTTAGTGTAAAGGGTCCACCAGTTTAATCTTGTGTAAAGGGTTTTCACTAGTGTAGTCTGGTGTAAAGGGCATCTGGTTCGAATTTTGATCCAGATCATCCAAAAATGAACTAAAATGTTCAATTTGCAATTGTTGGAGCTATATGTGACCGATTGTAGATCCGAAATATCTGTAGGAATCATCTCGACAACACAAACATGATTTTGATATCATAATCTTGATCTAATCACATCCAGTCAGATTAAATTCATGAAATATTATCCAATTACTTAGATTGGGCCAATTAGAGGGTGATGAGGCTCTAGAACTTGGACAATTAAATGACACAAGTGATAAATTGATGAATCTAAGGACCAGATCATGTGTATTCATTGTAGAAACTAATCTAGACCATTGATTTGACCAGGATTTTGGAATTTGTCAATTAAAGAGTGATTTGATTGTCAAATCAAGGCATAAATATGAATATACAATAGAATGGGCAGATGAACATGAAATTGGGCTAATTTGTGATAACTAAAGTTTGAAATTACTAATTGAATCATAAATAGAGGCTTTAAAGAATGACCTAAAGGTTAGATTGCCACGAATTCCATTGAGATGGAATAAATTAAACCTTTTATGACCAGGAGACATTAAATTGGCAAAGTACAACTTTGATCAATGATCAGATGAAGCAGATGAGTATTGAATGTTATGAAAATAAAGATAAATTAGGCAATCTAGACCATTGATCTAGATCAAATGCTTGATCATGGGATCACTATATAAATTGATACACAAATAGACACAACTTAAGAGAAAAAGTTATAATGGATTACATTGAGAAAAATAAATGATGCAAAATAGTACTGAGGTGCTGATATGTACATCAGAGAGTGCAAGCTGAGAAGATTACGCACCTAATTTGGTTGCTTCCTTCATTGAGGTAGGTGACGATATTTAATGTTACATATTGTTTTCCAAAATCTCACATTATCATAGCATCTTGATTGATTGGGATTGTTTGTAACATGGTTTCTTTATTTTGCATACTTGCAATTTATAAATTTCAATGCTATGATTTGATATGTGATTCTGACATCACATTAAATGGATTTTTATGAGTGATCTGCTTTATGGTATTGATACAGTGGATCTTATATATGAATTGTAAATATCTCTTCTTTATTGCATCGCTGAGATTGAATGATTTCCATAGAATTAATGTGGAGGCCTAGTAGTTAGTCCTTGAGAGGCTAACCAGGGGGGTGCCTTGGGATGGTGATCCACAAGTGCTCCTAGTTTTACAAGATACAGGATTTTCATGTTTTTGTGATCTATGATAGGTGCTCTCACCCTGTGGATGTCATGCTAAGAGGGATAAGGGTCAACCACCCACCCTTTAAATTTATGGGATGATAGACACCTGCCCATAGATGGCTCTTAGTAGGGATTGGTATCATGGGTAATCCACACTATTAGTCCAATCCCATCCATGTTGATAGAAGGTGAGTCTTTCATTACGGTGTCAATAGGGAGCGACAGTTGGTAAACCCAAGAGTCTGGTTACCACTGCAGCATGACTATCCATACTCTTGTTCTGTATGTATGCATGATGAGCATTGAGATATCATTGTGTGCCTGGGTGTGATGACACTCAAAGAATTAGTATGAGTATTCTGGACTTGTTGTGCGAATGTATAGGACACTCGTCAGACCCACTTATCTTGGGTGTCCACCTATTGACATTGAGTTCATATGAGATTTTACCAGATCATACGTTATATCCATGAAATTCATGTTTTAGTGCACATGATGTTTTACTGCTCATATTGACATGATTTATGACATTCGTATTTTATGGATATTGTGATTCACACTTATATCAGCTCTTGTTATTCGATTATTCTTTTATGCCATAATTATCATTACATTAAATGTCTATGTACCTATTTAAGCAAAAGCTAGTGAGGCATTACTTTGTTTTGCAATGCCTAAGATACTGAGCATGATAGCAAGAAAGGCAAAGGCGTGGAAGGACAATGATAGCAGTGGGGACCATCTTTATCTTGCAGATAGATAGTTCAACGTGAGTGGTTAGATAGACTCCATTTAGATTATCTTTATGGGCTATATATACTCATAATTGAGTTTGGTTATGATATTTATATAATATGGACATGTTAGAGAGTATGGTGGAATTTTATGATGGATGGACCCTGGGACACATTATTATGTTTCCTAAATACTTATTGTTTAAAATAAAGGTGTCTTTGGTTTTGACGTTGGAATTGGTATTGTAATTGGTTTAAATTTATTGCAACATATGTATATTAATTTTGCAATCATTTAATGATGTTTTGGAGATGGTATAACACCCAGGGGTTTCTATATGAATGTTTTTGATATATTAGTAAATAAATCCTTTTGTTATCAGCGTTCTTGACTATATTATTATATTTATGAAAAAAAAATATTAGAAAAATTTGAGGTGTTACATTATCCTAGTGAATTCTTCCTTAAATCTCTTTAAAATATCCCCATAAATCTCAAGGATAATTATTCAAATTCTCCACCAATCATGGCCTTCCATTTACAATGCTTAACTTATATGTGAATATATGTATTATATAACATAATTTGGCAAGACATTTTAAAACTTTTCTACTATTGTAGGGAATTAGTAAGGCTTGCTTCTTCTTACAATGTAAGAACCCACGTACAATATTTTCTATTTGTTTCTCCATGGGAAAATGCTCCTTCAGTCCAAAGACAATTAGCAGGGTCAAAGTATTTGTAAATGTCCTTGAATTCTAATCTTTGTAATTTGTTGTGCAAATAACTATAGAAACAAAATTATTATTACTATCCACATTTTATTAACTAGTAATGTCAATCCAATTCTTAATAGCAGAGATACATGACATACATAATATAGACGATAATGTGTGTACAATGCAATTGAGCCATATTACATATGGTTAAAAGGACCTTGTTCATAAGTGGTACCTCAACTCCATCATCAGCAAGAACACTAGGCTCTATCAATACAGAGCTGATTCCCTTGTCTTCATTGATAAGTCTATATAGTCCCATCAAGAATGGAAGCATCTTAGGTGGAAACTCCACACGATCCCTACACTGTGGATGTAAAGTTCCAGAATTAATAATGAATATATATAATAGCATTCATTGAAGACATTCAATTTTATCATGAAAATATACATAAATACCTAGGTTTGGGAAATCAATGCAGTAAAATGCGCTATCGGAGAGAGGGTCACCCTTGATGATGCCTTCTGCTGCTTCTTGTTAACATTAGATGCATACAGTATTAAATAATTTGCTTGAGGCCTTCAAAAATATTATTGAAAATGACACTATGACACCATGCATACCTTGGATAACATGGGTTTCATATACTTCTTTGGCCAAGCCACATGATGTCCAATTGCATCCCCAATAGTATGAATATCATCCTCTACTATCGAAAATGGTATCAGGCATTTAGTTGGTGTGCCGCAATAATACACACACTCTTAGTATGTGGATGCATCAATTGTCATGCAACCTCATAGAGAACATCTTGTACAGAGTAGCAACACAACATAGTTCTTAGTAGTGTGTGGATACATAAGAATGATCAAAGATTATTAAATAATTGGACATTGAAAAAGTAAACATGTCAAGATATACTTACCTCATTGATTGTCATATCTCCTTAGAGGTGTCACTCTTCCTACTCTTCTTTGGATGGGGCACTACAGCCATTGTGAGATGGGGGACTAGAGGTAACATCTTAACTCAAAGCTCTGAAAATCTAAAAATCTCTACATAGCTCTTATCTTACCTTCCCAAGCAACTCATCTTTTGTTTTCTCTTTCCATTCCTTGAAGTCCTCTACTAGATTCCTCTTTTTTTTACGGAAGAATTTTAAAGGAACAACACCACATACTTTGGCCCTTACTTAGCCCATCCTCATTGCCCATAAACCTATATAGGATGTCCCCCTTTGAATTAGTGCTGCTCGTAAAGTTCCTTAGGTCAATTCTTCCTGCACAATGTAGTTATCTAACATGATCAATTCTATATATATAATATAATTCAAGAGATAGAAAATTAGACACATAGAACCACTTACCATTCATGGATCAAATTTGGCAACATTTTTATCAGTGAAGATCTAGGCATTATGCCTTTGTGAATGTGCCATTTTCCAAAGAAGGATGTAGTTAATGGACTCTGTAGTCGTAGGATTCTTTTTCTGTTAAGAGAGACATTAGATTAGAGGTAATTAAATAAAAGTCTAGTATATTAGACATAAATGAACTATCACACCTCTGATTGACAGTAACTAATCCTAAAGAGTGATGCTACATATGATTAGTCCCGCACACCATATGCCCTTTCATATGCTTTACTACACGTCAAAGGAACATAATTAAGTACAATTAACATTTATAATTAGAGGAATCAAACCTTTTTTCTAGTTGTTACAACAAAACCAGAAGATGGTTGGGTCTGTAAAAATTTATTCCATGCATCATGGTCGATGATGCTGAAATACAACCCAGGGATAATGTGAAGCCTCAACGGATCAGTGTTAACTCTTCCATTTCCCAATTCGTCACCAAATCCTTGTAGAGCATTCTTCTTACGCTCATAAGTAACATCAAAGGCAGATGAGAAAGTAAAAATAAGCACATTACTCTATCTAAGAAGGAAAACAAGATAAGGCATGTAGTATGTTATATGTATGAAACATTTACATACCTTCACCATCTCTCATATTTCATCTTTGAATGATGGTGACACATATCTCCAATGAGCATTTGAGATTGGTACCATGCTTCTAACACTACAGTCGACAAAAGTAGTATACGAATGTGCATATTGAACTGTACAGTCTCTCTTATTCCCTTTGACTTTTGCTTAACAATATGCTCCATTTTTGTTGGTCCTGTGCCCTTTCTCTTAAGAGTTGTACCTAGGGTGGATTATTCTTCATGTTTATTCTCTTCGCATTCCATGTTTCTTGCATAAGTGAAAATAATACATTTAAAATAAACA
Source organism: Warburgia ugandensis (assembly GCA_035236585.1). Classification (NCBI taxonomy): domain Eukaryota; kingdom Viridiplantae; phylum Streptophyta; class Magnoliopsida; order Canellales; family Canellaceae; genus Warburgia; species Warburgia ugandensis. The sequence continues at coordinate 42,365,109 of CP141133.1, forward strand.
CATCACAAGGATAGAGATCAGGAATCAAAAGGAATAACAGATACTAGCAAATCATCAAAATGATCTATAGAAGATTCAAATGTTCATAAGAAATTTATTTGCAAGAAAGATTTAAATATTTCAAAAGATCCAACAATTTTATTATAAGAATGAATACCCCATCATAAATCATATAATTCTGAGCTTTGGAAAGAAGTGAGAATGAAACTTAAAGCAAAGATACTTTGGACATCAAGATTTTTGGTAATAGTTTGGACCATGTGGGTAGAGATGAATGTGAGGTGCTTTGAAGATAGATAAAGAATGAATGATATGTTGTCTGATTCAATAATCTGTAATTCATCTAGGCCGTATGGCCCATTAAAAGAAGATGATCATGAGACTATTTTACTAAGTTTTCTAATACAACTAGAACGAAAACAACCATAGATGTGAGTGCTTGCAAAGCTACATGTTAATGTTCAGTGAGTGCTTGCAAAATGATGATTAACTACATCTATAAATACTTATTAATCCCTAAATCAGCAAAACGAAAGGTGTATACAGCCAATATAATGCATTTGTTTCATAATTACCATATAGTAGGTGACAAAGTGCATCTAGCAATTTGTTGTACTTAAGTTGTAAGAGGACAAAATATTTATTGTTGGTAGTTGTAAGCGTATCATTTTCTTTTGAAATGGCTACTTGTATTTATCATACATCATAGTTCAAACCTTAATGATTAACAAATCCCAAAAAATGGGAAACAAGAAGTAAATGTTCACCAGTGTTTACTTTTGCTAAGATAAGATGTCTCATGTGAAAGCTAAAGCCATTGTTAAAATTGGATTTGAGGGCATGGTGAAAGCAAAAATTCCCAATGCATGTTAAAAATGTTGACTACTGTCCTGTATAAAACTAAAAAAGAATGGAAAAAACAAGTCAGTGAGGAGGAATGTAGTCAATATACAATTATTTGAATTTCAGATAGTATGAGGATCTTCTTTGTTCCTAGTGGTTATGTATAACTGTTATAATAACAAGATTGTAAAGGGTAGGAGAACTACATCAAAAGACAATGTTAAGTATTCAGAGAAGTCTAAAATAATGAAGATGGAAACACAAATAGTTCATAGGCCTACGCCTAGAATTATCTTATATTTCCTCAGGCCTCTTCCTAGTTTCTATAGCAACAATTATTGCCAAGAGGGGGAGACAGAGATGATGTAGCTTTAAAATTACTTGCAAGTACATCAATCAAAGTAGTAGACAAGAGAGAGGCCAATCCTATGATTATCAATAGATTATCTCTTATTTAAATCATTTAACTTCATATAAAGTGAGAAAATTGATGAATAAAGTAGGAATTTAAAGTTACAAGAATGGAAATATGCATGAATTCAGAAACTATGGCTAAAGGAAACTTGCTAAAAACAAAGGTAAACAATGAACATAGAAATTTACCTAACCAAAATTTAACTAAAAGAAACTCCAGCAAAATTAGAAAGAATTAAACTAAGCAACTTAACTTAAAGAAACTTTGCTAAACTAGAATTAGAAACATTCTAGAAATAAAACTCTCTAAAACTCAAAAAGGATACTTTCTCAACCTAAACTAAGATGCATACAACTAGATAGCAACTTCTAAAATGAGATTAGCAACTAAATTAAGCAAGATTCAAAGACAAAAGTAACCTACTACCATGCGCATGATCCATGAAATGTACACATGGTTCATAGGTTGAAAGATGATCAGATTTGATGCTTTAAATGTAAACTAACATGCAACTCATGCTATGCATTAAGTAAACAACCTAAATGCTAAATGGCTTCTAAAGATTCAAGCAATTCAGATGCTTTGATAGCTAGAAAAAAAGCATAAACATTGAAGGAAGAAATTTCCAGATTTTAAGCACTTAGATCTTCAAATCACATTAAGCATATAAAGCAATTGAATAATAACTTTTATGCAAAATAACAACCTAGATCTAAAGTACATTGATAATGGAAACATTCCATAACAAGAATCACAAAAAATAGTGTGCATGAAACATGTATGAAAATATTGAAATTGTGCACAACTCAAAGGCTCTAAACTTCATCTAAATTATAATAAAAACTCAATCTAAAGTATGATGGAACATAAGGAAAATCTAGGAAGGAATTCAAGAGAGAAGATTCCTAGGATGATGAACTAACTATGAAAAACAAATGCCAAAAACTAAGTGGAATTGAAGGATAAAAACATAAAATCCCTAAGGAAAAAAGGAAGGTTGCAAGCTATTTCTTCTCTTAGCTGTCGCTACCAAAGAAGAACTAACTTTAATCTTGAGTGAATGATCAACAAAAATGGTGTAAATGACTTACAAGTGCATGAATCAATATAGTACTTTCATGCAAGCAAGCTCCATCCCACAAGAATCTCATAGATTTGAAATGGATTGGAACTTGTTTAAATTATTTAGCTTCAATCACAAGAGAAGGGTTTGGATTGAATTAGGAGATTAAAGTACTCAAATTAGAAACGTGTGGAATTAGAAACTAAAACTGAAAAGGAAACTTTCCTAATTTAAAACTAAACAATGAAAATTAAATCTTATCTAACTAACATGCACTTAACTAATGAAAACTACAACAATTTATAATGATTCAAATGAATCAATGAAACTTAAGGAAATTTTTTTAAATTAAAACTTAGCAAACCTAAAACCTACTAAAAAGGAAGCTTTTTAAAACATAAAAAGAAAACTTTCTAAACCTAAAAGAATATTCAAACAACTAATTGGCAATTTTCAAAGCAAGAACATGCAACAAACTTATCCAAAAATCAAATAAGCAAGTGGTCTAGTACCATGCACATGGTCCATGAATGTGTGCATGATTCTATGGCCCTTAAGATGACTATTTTTCAAGATTTAATAGTCACTATAGAATCTAATAAACAGGAAGAAAATTTAAATGGGCAATTAAGGATTCAAGAAAAAATAATGGTTAGATGGCCGGATTTAAAGCATAAAGTTAAGGAAAAAACAATTTCCAGATTTTGGTACTTATGAACATTCAACAAATCTCACATTAAAAAGCTATTGATCAACAACTTCTATGGAGAGAAACAACCCAGATATCAAGTACCTTGATGAATAATTAATTCATAATAAGAATTCCCAAATAATTTTATTGTATCGAGTTCAAATTACAGTAAAACATTAGATGCATAAAGCTTTCTACAACTTATGCAAAGTGTGCACTATTCTATCTTTGCAAGAGTGACTCTAAACAACAATATAAATTTCAATATAAAGCTCCTAAACTAAAGTAGGATGACATGTAAAGAAAACCCATGAACAAATTTAAGAGAAACAATAGTTAAGTTGGTGAACTAACTAAGGAAAAAATGCCCAAAACTAAGATGCAAAACAAGGAGAAAAATGTGTAGAACTTAGTGGAAACTCAATGCTCTAAGCTATCTCCTCTCTTGGCTGTCACTACCAAAGGGAAGTTAACTTGGATCTTGATAGAATAAGCAAATAAAACTAGAGATTTGGAAGCAAGAAAGAATGGGAACAAGGGTGAAATTTGGCATTAAATTCAAAGAAGTAAAAATAGTATGAAACAACTATGAAAGTAAGCTATTAAAACAAATTACTAACCTAAAATTAGAGAGAAATAACCATGAGAATAATTAGAAAACGAAAAGAAGAAAAGCACCAACAAAGTTCCAAAATCCAGCAACAACTTAAGCACAAAAGGAAAGCTAGAATTCAAGGTTGTGTCACTCAACCTCTACTTAGAAAATTCGTATGGAACATGAGGCTATATATAGATGAATGATTTCCTAACATAGGAAGGAATGAAAAGATGAGAAAGGTTAGATGGACTATGAATTAGCAAGATGATGTAAGAAAGAGGAGTGGAAAGATGACATAAGAGAGACGTGATGGCTAGTTTCTAATTTTTAACATGGGGCATCATTTTCATAAAAGGAAAGTGGAGCTCTTTCCTTCCAAATTTGATTATGTTTGGTGAATGGAAAGTTATGAAAGTGGTAAGGAATGGTGTTTAGGAAAGATATGTCAAGATCTAGGGATTCAAAGTTGTCTGGATTGAAGTAGATCTAGGGTTTTTTATTTAGGAAACCCTTAATCAGCAAATAGGAAAGTGGGTGACTTTTTTTTCATAATGATATGTCTCCCTCCTTTAACTTGTAACTGTAGCAAATAGGAAACTGAGGGATGTTTTTGTCATAATGATGTGTCTCCCTCTAACTAGTAACCATAGGAAAAAGTGTGGAAAAAGAGTAGGAGATGGAGTTGGAAAGTACGGTTTCTCTCTTGATGGGTACACCAATGAATAATCATCTTACTTTTTACATAATTCTTTCAAACCTTCTAATTAATCCTTGAAAATCTAAATTTAGAAAGTGGGTCATTGCTTGAATTCTCCTCCAAATGTATGACTCCATGTGGCATTTGTCTTAGTTGGCTTCTATGTCTCAATTTAAGGGTTAATTTCTGTAATGACTCCAATTTTTGTAACCTTGAAATCCCAAGTCGATAATAAAAAGTTCACTTTTTGAGATAAGGGTATTTTGGTCATTTTACTGTTCACCCTAACTAGACCTAGAAATTTGGTCCTTAGAATGGCACCCTTAGGTGCGCCTCAAAAAAAGGAATCCAACAAGATCAGAATCACCCAAAACGGAGTTAAAATGAGCAAGTTATGGCCCTTTGAAGTTCAAGGGCAAAATGATAATTAAATTTAAAAAATAGAATTTGGCCTAAGAAAACAGGGACCCATTTTGATATGGGAACCCCCTTCTTCCCAAACATACTGGAGGTTTCTAGAATAATTGTGTGCAAGGGGAGAAACCACTGCCATTCTGGAGGTTTCTCCACCGCCATTCCATGGCGGTGGAAACCCCCCTCCAGAACCCTCTTTAAGCTCTATAAATAGAGCTCTTGGGCACCTCCAATGGTAGCCTAAAACCCTAGGAGAAACCAATATGGGAATTGTGTGCAAGAGGAGAAAACGTGAAGAAATACCCAACCACGAACCAGGCACGCCTTAAACAACTCCAAACCCATCTCCCCCTCAGTCTTAGGTTGAATTTCCTTAAGTTTTTGCATGAGGAACCATGCAAAATGGGGCTCTAGGGAGCCACAACAGACCCAGGGTAGGTGCCTGGGGCATTCTGGTTCGACAGGGTTGAACCAGGGCGTCTCGAGGATGCCCAGGTCACCATAGAACTGAAACGCGTTGACTGAGCTAAAGAGAAACCAACGGGCGCGTCCGTGGACGTGCCCGCAAATGAGAAAAACGGGCAGAGGCCTAGTGCATCGACAGACGCGCCTGATGGGGTGTGCGCCGCTGACACGGTAGCTCCCGCCTTGTATGGGCCTTCTATGTATTCTTAACACAAAATTGGCCATAACTTGAGTTCTAGGACTCCGATTGAGGCGCAGTGAGAGGCATTGTGTTCGTATCGACGGTGCGGACATACCCAAACATAAAATATCTAATCAAGCCCCTATCTAAGGATGGCATGACTCTTAAACCATGATAGTGGTGCGGGGCCACTAAACCTTTGCAAACCTAACTATACCAAGGCCCAGTTAGGGACCTTAGGAGGCCCTTAGGCATGGCAATGAACCCTTAATGCCTAAGTAGTGAGGTAAAATGTTCTAGAACCTATAGAAATAGGCCAAGCTAACCTTTTCCCCCTAAACCATGTCCAGGAACGTACGAGGACAAGGGACTAGCGCAATCAAAGCAAGTAGGTGTTCTATCACTACTAAACTTTTAAAAAGAACCCATGATGCTTTAAGAATGCATGTTTTGAGTCATGGTTTCTTTTCTAATGCATGTTTTATGTATAGCATGAATTGATTTCATAAATGAACTTAGCATGCATATGAAAAATACATTGCGCATATATTGCCAAGACATGTGTTACATGCATAGGCATGTTTTGAAAAAAGGACTCTTGTCTGCATGATAAGTGTAGCCTTGGCCAATGATGGCGGGCTGATGAGGGCAGGCCAGAGAGAGCTGGCAGGCTTCTAGGCAGGGTTATGACTTTGAATGCGATACTAGCATGAGCAGATTTTATGCATTGCATGCATGTTTTGCAACTGATTGCATAAATTGCATGATTTGTGATTATTGAGTTTTGAATAAATGCATATCCATGAGGGTTACCAAAAGACGTTGGAGTGCCCAAAAGACGTTGGGTAGGCAGTTGTGAGGGACCCAAAGAGGACATGTTTTGTAAAAGAGGTTTTTACTTGCTTGATCGTATATAATTTGAGCTAGTAAGCTTGTGGGCGCTATGCCGAGAGGTTTGGGGTGGCCTCCCAGCCTCTACCACTATAGGTGGAAAGGGTACCATGCCAAAAAGGCTTGTCCTTACTTCGATTGTTGAGTGGTAACGAGGACTACCACTGGTGTCATGGCACCCGATCGAAGTGTCATATGCCCTAGGTAGCCGGGGACCACACGGTAATGAGGTCATGGGCATAGTGGGCCCTATGTTTTTGAGGATTTACTTGCATCGCATATGGCATGACATGAGGATGGTCGACCACACCATAAATCCATGAGTTGGATTCAGCTGAGCATCTTATGCATATCATATATGTTTATGATATCTATGCTACTTTTGACTTGGATTATGTGATTCTTTAAGTTGTCAGTATTTTATTTTGACAATGGCTTTTGAGCATGAGTGTCCAAACATGCACATGGTTTAAAGAATATATGGTTTTAAAACATAGCATGCATTGTAAAACTAGTAATGATAGACTCCTACTGAGTATAGTGTATACTCATCCAATCCTTAATATTTTTCAGATAGAAGTAAACACTTAAGGACAGGATACACCCGTGACAGAGAACGTCCAAATTAAGTACAAGTGAGTAAACCCCTACCTTATCTTTTAGTGAATGTTACTTGATTGTAGTTACTCTCTGTAGTTGGGGCTGTGACTAACACTTTCTTGGGAATAGAGTTGATTTAAAACTATGCCATGGCTATATGATTTGAAAATGTGTTTTGACACTGGGGGTTTTATACGAAAGATTGCTTTCCAAAGGAAAAGATTTTCATGCATTTCATATTTCTAAAACAAGAGATCTCGCCTTTTTATGAAATTTGCATCATATAAAACCCGGGTCGTCACAATTTCACTTGGCTTCATAGCTCAAACCCTAGGCTTTAATAGCTTGGATCGCTTGGCCTGAATTCTTAACTTATCACCTTCTCCCATGTCTTATATGGCTAAGTTGGCTTGAATAGCTCCCAATCAAAGTAGTGGAAATGCAAGGCTTGCTTAATGGTCCCATTTTAGTCACCTTTGGCTCTTCAATTTGCCTCCTTTGCTTGATCTCGTCCTCGATCTCATGTTGGACTGATGATTCTTGGGCTTTGACTCAATCTTTCGATCTTGATCTTCAATGTTCATCTCAATTGATTTTGGCTGTCGAATCACCATTTCACTTCCTATAAAAAGTAAAAACCTCTAATTAAATCATAGAAAAATACTATTAATCACATACTTACCTTAGATTAGCCTCTGGACCTACAAAATATTAGAATTTTGAGTCATTAGTAAAAAATGCATGTGCTACAAAAATTTGGTCAAAAGCCCTAATTTAACACTATAAGTTATATAACACATTGGGTACTAATTGGGTACATTTTATACAAAATTGAACACTTATGAAGAACTAATGAAAGTGAAGAAAAAAAGAGAGGGAAAACTAAGTGAAAAGATGTGTAGAACTAGAAAGCAAAACAATGGGAAACTAAGTCAATGAAACCAAACCAATAAAAGAAAACTACTAGCCTAAATTGAAGAGCGATTAACTAAAGAAATAGCCAAGAATCTAAAGGAAGAATCGCACCAAATAAAACTAAGTCCATCTCTAAAGATCACCAAACAAAGTGTGCAATGTTTCAAGGTTTTCTCACCCAACCTCCACTTTGGTAAAAAACATGAAAAGCCTTTGGACTTGTAAATGAATTGTTACCACTTTGGTGAAGACTTACTCTAGGAAAGGGAGGTGGATCTATATCTAGGAATTCAATTAGGACAGTTAGGTGGAGAAATGATGTAAGCAAATATGACATAAGAGCATGACATGGCTGGTTTCCATGTTTAGAAGTGGGGGGAGGCATCTTTTTCTGTGGAAGGATAGTGGAGCTGCCTCCATTCTAATTGGATGATGAGTAGTTCATGGAAAAGAGGATAAAAAAAGAAGAAAAATAGTAAGGAAATATGGAAAAAACCTAGAGGTTTCTGTGCTTTGGATGGACATAGATCTAAGGGTTTCCTAATTAAGAAACCACCAAAATTGACAATGAAGCAAAGGGGGGAGGCATCACCTTAGGTGGATTCCTCCTTAAATCTAAAAATGCGGAAACCCTAGGATGTGGAGTGAATGGAAAATGGGATTTTACTCTTGATTATTCTACCAATGCATGAGCATCTTACCTTTTACAAATTATCTCTCTAGATCCTTGAAAATAACACTTTTTAACATATGATAGTTGCTTAAATTAGTACTCCAATAGTATCATTCCATGTGGAATTCATCCATGGCTTGATGGCTCACTTTAATGTTTCATTCCTTGGTAGCTTAAATAGCTTCAATACTTTAGTCGTTTGGGTTCCTTAGGTTTCCTGGATTTCCTTGAGTAGCTTAAGTAGCTTCAATACTTTACTAGGAAACCTCATAAATGGCTCCAATTCCCATGAAAATGATGGAAATGAAGGTTTGTTCTCATGGATCAATAGAGTCATCTTTGATGCTTCCCATTTCCTTCTCTTGCTTTCCATAGGATGGTCTTAAAGATTGAAAACTTTGATATGATATCATTTCAGGTTTTGACTCGATCTTTTGCTCTTAATCTTTTATCTCTATTAATCTTAGCCTTTAGATTATTTTTCAACACCTACAAAAGATGAAGAAAGCTAAATATATTTTAGAAATTTATGAAAATTCATGTACTTACTTTGGATTAGCTTTTGGACCTTCAAAATAACAAACTTTTAAATTATTAGGTCAGAAAAGCATGTGTTATAAATTTCTAAAAAAATCCTAGAAAAAACACTATATTTTGTAACACATGGGCTATTAATTGAGTACTTTTTTGTACAAAATTGAACACTCACCTCATCCCCCAACTAGCATTTAGCTAGTCCAAGAAAAACATGTAAAAACAAAAATGGTGACATTCTCACAAGACTCATGATTGCTTTTAGAATATGCAACAAGCCTTTAAAGCCCTAGGTTATCCCTAATGGATGACTTAAGCCTTGTGAGATTAGCAGTGAATATACCCACAAAATTTCATAAGACTTTCATAAGACTCTACTAGCTTTAACAACTTAATGAAGATGGATGGAAAATTCTACAAGTCATCCACATACCAAAGCCATTTTATTCCAGTTCAATCTCAAAGTGCTTGTATGTGTTCATTTGCATAGGTCAAGACCTCCTTTGAAAAGATGTCTTGAACTTAATTTCGCACTAGTATACACTTAGAAATAAAGCTCTCATAGAAAGGGGCAAATTATATCACACAATGGTATAGAAGTGGATAAAGCCAAAGTGGACTCAATCTCTAACCTTCCTCACTCAAGGATGATGGAGAAAATTCGCTCCTTCTTAGGCCATGCTTGATTTTATAGGTGATTCATCTTTTGTAAAATAGCTAGGCTCATATGTAATTTACTTATGAAGGAGGCCACTTTTGACCTTGATGATGAATTCATGAAAGCATTTGAGCACATAAAATCTGAGTTAATTTTTGTCCTATTATTTGAGCGCCAGATTGGAATGCATCATTTGATATAAGTGTGATGCTTCAGACTATGCCATCGGGCCTATGTTGGGGCATTGTATTGATACACTTCCCCATGCCATATATTATGCTAGCAAGACATTGAACGATGCCTATGTCAATTATTCCACTATAGAAAAAGTGTTGTTGGTAGTTGTATTTGTATTGGATAAATTTTGAACTTACTTGTTAGGATCCAAGGTTATAGTATACTCAAATCACGTAGTTTTAAAATACCTTCTTTCTAAGAATGATGCAAAACCTATGTTGATTTGAGGGATACTATAGCTACAGGAATTTGATCTTGAAATATGGGATAAAAAGGTTCAAACGTTTTGTAGCTGATCACTTATCTAGGCTAGTTATGGAGTCCACTAGCGAGAATGTTCCTATAATAGAAACTTTCTTAGATGAACAATTGTTGCCCATTTCCCAATTACCTCGGTATGCTAATATAGTTAATTATCCTGTCATTGGAAAAATGCCTAGTCATCGGTCTAAACAAGATAAAAAAATGGTTCGTTATTGAGGTTAGACACTTTACTTAGGATGATCAGTACTTGTTTAAGTACTATCCTAATTAGGTCATTAGGAGATGTGTACAAAATTATGAACAACATAAGATCTTGGCCATTTATCATGACCATTCCTTGGGGACCATTATAGTTCAAAAAAGACACCTATAATGATTTTGCAGTGTATTTTTATTGGCCCACCATTTTCAGTCTTACTTTTATTTAGATGTCAACAATTAGGAAGTATAAGAAAAAAAAAAATGATGGCTTTAAGTCCTATTTTGTCCATTGAGCCATTTGACGTCTGGGCATTAATATTATGAGACCTTTTCGTAGTCCCTTTCATTACTTGTACATCCTTGAGGGGGTGGATATGTGTCAAAATGGGTAGAAGAATTCCATGTAAAACTAATGACCACAAGTGGTTGTTAAGTTCTTAAAAGGAAATATATTTACACACTCTAGTACGCCTAAGGCCATAATTAGTGATGGTGGTAAACATTTTTGCAATAGGGTATTTGAAAAATTAATGAAGAAAAATGGTGTTACCCGTAAAATTACTCCCCCTTATCATCCTTTAGACCAATGGATAGGTAGAAGCATTTAATAGAGAAATAAAAAAAATATTATACAAAAGATAGTCAATCCTAATAGGAAATATTGGTCTTTGAGGCTTAATGATGCTTCATGAGTCCATTGTACGGTATATAAAACTCCTATAATCATGTCACCTAACTACTTGGTCTATGGAGAGGCCTACCACCTACTAGTTGAACTTGAACATAAAGTTTATTGGACTATTAAAAAGCTTAATTATGACTTAGATATTATTGGTACACAGAAAGCTCCAACTTAATGACTTGGAAGAAATAAGGAAGGATGAATATGAGTTAGCAAAGAAGTACAAAGACCGCATGAAAAGCACTCATGATAGAAATATCTTAAGAAAGTCCTTCACACTTGGATAGAAGGTCCTTTTGTATAATTATAGATTGTATCTATTTTTACTAAAACTAAGATCACGATGCACTGGACCTTACATCGTATGTACTATTTACCCCCATGTGGCAATTGAGATAGAAAAGGATGGTGAGATTTCCAAAGTCCATGGGCAAAGGTTGAAGCCCTATCTAGAGTTGGTCAACCCTAAAGTAGAGGAGGTCTTGTTAGAGATACCAGTCTACTAGGACCCATCTCAGCATGTTCCTTAACACCTACATACATCATAGGTTGCATTCATCATCATTGTCATATAGCATGATCGGGTGAAGATGTTAAACTTAGAGCTCATTGTGAGGCAACCTGGGATTTTAGAGTCTCATTGTTCTACATTACTCTTTCATCATTTACGATCCTATGTTTCCAAACATTGGGGACAATTTTTAGTTTAGGTTGGGGGGTGTAGACATGAATGAGATGCCTAGTTTTCTCCATATATTCGAAAGAATATTTTTTCTTCTTTTTTTTTAGTTTTCAAAATTTGTTAATGTTAACATTCCTTTATTTTGATAAGAATTAGATTGTCTGAAGTTTAGTATTTTTAATACTTTAATTTTAACTAGAAATACATAAATTTAATTTTCCATTTTATTCATATCTTGAAGTGTTTTATGAAAGTCACATCTTGAAAAATGTTTAGACACAGTGCACAAGTTTAGACTAATAGATTGTTATGACTTAGAGACCCTAAGGAAAATCAATGGAGACCCTATGAGTATTAGAAACTATCATCTTTATAAGGGTTATATATAATTCCCTATTTTCTTCAATGAACATTACTTTGAAGATCCCAATATCATTGTTTCATTCAAATGCCAAGAACTAAAAGGATAAATAACTTTCTTCCCTAAACATTTATTGAATCTGATTGGCTTTAAGAAACCTAGGAAATGATATAGCCTACTAGATACTATAGCACTAGTTAGACCCTTTGAGCCTCTTGGTAAGACTTTTCTTTTAAAAACCTTATTTACTATAACAAAAAAAAATCCAATAAATATAAAATATCCATTACCTACCTAAAAAATGATTAGAGATGGAAGAAAAATTAAAAAAAGGACAAAAGTTGAAGAAGTGAAAAATATCAAAACCTTTCCCTCAAAGAAAAGTGTTCCTTGTCAGAAATAGAAGGAAAATGAAAAAAGTATTAGAAAAATAGAAAAGCTATTCACTTCAAATATAGTCAAAGAAGAAAAGTTGTCCAACATTTATAGAAGACTTCTACTTAGATTTGAACTTTCAATCCTTATACCCTTCTTTTCAAAACCTATCTTAAGCCTACATTTCATCCTATCTAATGAACTTTTGAATATGGACTTAGTAAGGATATATATATATATATATAGGAAGGAATTAAGGTGAACTATTCTTTATGGTCTTGGTAATTACGTCTATTCCAAGGAATCACATTTCTTTGTCTCATTAGTACTTAAATGAGTATGTGAACCATCATTTTGATTAGATTTAGTCACACAGTTAAAGAAATTTGTTTTACATTTTGAACCATAAAATGACATTTTCCCCAATTTGACACTAAATTCTTTTCTCGACACCTAGTAAGGACAAGTTTTAAATGGTGCAAGCATTCATCAAAAGAAGATCTAAGAACTAAAATTCATCCATAAATACCCCTAGAAGCCTCTCCACCATATAAAAAAAATGCTAAACATACACCTTTGAAAAGAAGCTAGAGCATTGCAAAGTCCAAAAGTCATACAATGGTAGGCAAAGGTTCCAAAAGGATAGGTGAAGCTAGTCTTCTCCTGATCCTTAGGTGTATAGGGATTTGGTTATAACCAGAATAACCATCAAGAAAGTAGTAGTACTTGTATCTGGCTAACCTTTCTAGCATTTGGTCTATGAATGATAGAGGAAAGTGTTCTTGCGAGTAAGGTTTAACTCATTCTCTTCATTTCTAATTACCATGACTCCTGATTTCTTAAGAACAACCTAAACTACGCTGATCCAAATACTGTTAGATAAGGGGTATATGACACCAACATCTAAGAGTTTAAGTACTTCATTTCTCACTACCTCCTTCATATAAGGGTTAAGTCTCCTTTGTGTTTCCTTAGATGATATGCAATTTTCTTGCAGGTGTATTTTATGCATGCACACAATAAGACTGATTCCCTTAATATTTGTTATGGTCCACCCTAAAGCTATCTTATGTTGTCTGGGAACATCAAGAAGCTTGCCCTCCTATTCCTTAGGTCGAGGCTATGATGATAGGCAAGGTTTCATCAAGTCCTAAATAAGAGTATTTTGGATTTTAAGGTAAAGGTTTAAGGATCAAGGTACATGGGTGCTTTTTATATCAATAGGACAAGGATAGATTCTGATGGAGAGAGTGGTTCCACATGAGGGCCCCATTTGGATGTATTCGTTATAGGTGTAGCATTTAAAAGTGACCTCATCAATGGATGCACTAGATAAGCCTCAAGTGGGTGTAGGATAGATGGTGGTGTATTAGCATCTTGAAGTAGACCTTCAATTAAATTTACTACACAGGAAACATCTAAGTATAGATATGATACGTAATAAAAATTGTGTAAACATAACCCAAATAGTTGCCCATGTGTTATAACTTATAGCATTAAATTAGGATTTTTGGCCAAAAATTATAACACATGCATTTCTAACCCAATAAATCAAATATTTGATCATTTGCAAGTTTAGAGGCTAATCTAGTGTACATATAAGAAGAATCATATTTTTTAGGATTTAATTAGAGTTTTCATTTTTTGTAAGAGTAGTGATGATGATTTGACGACCGAAACCGATTGAGATGAAAATTGAATATCTTGATCGAAAGATTGAGTCAAGGCCTAAATTTCATCAATTCAAAGTGAGATCAAGGGTTAAGATCACGTTAAGGCAAGCAAAGGAAGCAATTCAAGAGCTAAAGGTGCTTAAAGTGGGCACATGCACAAGCCATGCAATGCCCACCAGCTTTGCATGGGATCCACCCAAGTCATGTAAGCCATGAAAAAGGTGACAAGCTAAGGAAGCCACACTAAATGAGCTCTCAAAGCAAGCCATTGAGGTACATAGATTTTAAGGGTTATTTTGAAAATATTTGAGGGAAAGTCCAATTGATTAATGTAGCATGTGAACCAATAGGAAGAACCCACTTTATTTTTCATCTTTTTCCATGATTTTCCACCTTTTTCTCTCTCTCCACCTAACCATACAAAGCAACCACGAATTTTACCTTCCTAAATTCCACTTAAAGAGTCCCACCTTTCTAAAACTCTCTCGCCTTCCTATGTCCATCCAAGATCTACCAACTACCTCTTTCCACCTTGCCCCCTCTTAAATGCCATCTTAAGTCTCCTAGTTGGTTGCCCTAGATTTAGAGATGATCTTAACCCTTAGATTTTCCCTCTTATTCTCCACCTTAGATAAGTTAGGAAGTGCCCGAAACACATAAAAGATGTTAGGTTTTCCATGTGAAATACAACTTGGGGATGTGGAGATTGTACTCTCCTTTGAAGGAGACATCTCAACCCGTCCTTCCTTCACATCCTCTATGTTTTTCTGCATTGGCAGCCACTTCTCTTCTAAGTATTCCATGGTTCTTTGATCTTCAATCCAAGCTTCCTTCTATTTTCCATCTTTGTTTTGTTTAAGCCTTTAACTTCTAGATTGTTTTCCTTAGTGTTTTTCAAGTTTCACCCTTGCTTTTTTATTGGATCTCTCTTGAATCTCATGCTTGCTGCCTTAGGAGATATCAGATCTTGATCTAGAGGACAAGAACTTCAATTGATAGAATAAGGGGATCAAACAAGTTGATTGAGTTAGGGCACAAGCGAGTAGGATTTTCAAGTTGGGTTTCTTGAATAAGGATGGGACAAGTTTGCTTGACGATGGTATTGAAGGTTTATTTTGAGCTTTATATGATGTAAGCATGGTGCACACACTTCATGAATGGTGTGCACCATCTTTGTAATCTTCTCCTTGAATTAATTATATTTGGATGAATCTTGATTCAATCTTTGTTGGTGAATGTTCTTTTGAGTTGTTATTACATGTTTATTTGTTTAAATGAATATAGTTTCATAGTTTAACTTTCAAGAAGTTCTATTAGTTTAAATACATCTCAACCAAACCTCCAAGTCAAACAAAACCACGTTGGTTCCATGCTAATAACCCATGTACTCTACGTGTGGTTTTGAGGAGTTTTGGTTTAAGTTTGTGGAAAGCTTGGTGAAGGATTTTTAATTAGTAAGTTAGATTTTGCAGTGTTTGTAAATAGTTTAGGCTTTGCTTATTTCATTAGTTGATTGAATCTTAGGAGACATAGGTGTTGCATCTTTACCACTCTAAGGACATGCACATGGTTCTAGAACTCATCTTCTTAGATCTATGGATGCTTAATCATGCCTCTTGAAATCATTGCAGGTTTAGATAGTTAGGATTGCATTAGAATCATTTATTCATTATATATCCATTATTGCATATTGCAATATTTCACACATGATGAACTATGAGTACCATCCTTTAGGATTTTGCTCATAGTAAATTGATTTATTTTTTGCTTAAATTTTCATGTTTCCTTATATTCATTTCCCTTATTTTTCTATTCATCATTTAGAAGTTTCTAATTCTCATTGTTAGAAATTTTCAATTTAGGAAACTACTAATTTTAGAATGTTTTAATTTGGGAAAGTTTCTAAGAGTAGCTTATATTTAGCATCTATACTTATTTTTGTGTCTTACATTTATGTTATGTTTTCATTCTTAGTTTAGATTAAAAATCTCATTATCTTGTGTGCTTCCATGTTTAACTTAAAAATCATAACAAGATGCTGATGATCGACATTAAAAACATTAAGCTGGACTCTCATATTGCCGAAAGATAATTTCATCACACCATTTCTATAGTTGAGGATGGCATGGGACGTTTCCAAAAATGGACATCTAAGAATGATCGAGATCTAACTATCAAGGTTTGACACATGTTAGGTATCCAACATAATAAATCTACAAGAAAGTAAAACTGGTCCACCTATATTAGAACATCTTCAACCATACCACATGGAATCTTAATTGATCTATCTATTAGCTATAAAGTGGTATTAGTTGGTTTAAGTTCACGAAGCCTTAGTTGCTCATAGACAAAATAAGGTAACAAATTTACACTAGCCCCTAGATTAAGTAGTTCCCTATCTATCACATGATTTCCTATTACACAAGAGATGGTAGGAAAACCTGGATCTTTAAACTTAGGTGGGGTATAGTGTTGAATCAAAGAGCTCACCTACTCAGTGATGAACGCTTTCTTTTGCACATTGAGCTTTCATTTTTTTTGTGCAGAGCTCCTTAAGAAACTTGGCCTAAGCTAGAATGTTTTTAATAGCATTCAGTAATGGGATATTAATTTGTACATGTGTAAACACTTCCATTATCTTATTGAAATTTGTTCGTTCTTAGCCTTGCTGAGTAATTGAGGGAATGGGCCTTTCATACATAGCAAGCCTCCACTATAGGATTACTTGGAGTTGGAGATTTCCATATTATCTCTTTCTCTTGTATTTTAGCTGGTTCATTATCCTCTATATTTTCTTAGTCTGCCCTACCTTATTATCAACCTAATGGCCACCCCTAAGGGTCTTGATAGACTTTGCTTGTTCATGGAGTCTATGGTTATGGGACCTAGAACCTATTTCTAGTTGGCCCTTAGGGGGAAATTGTCACGACCCGAGTTATTTATATGATGCAATTTTGATAAAAAGGCGAGATCTCTTGTTTTATAAATATGAGATGCATGAAAATCTTTCTCATTTGGAAAACAACCTTTCATAAAAACCCCGAGTGTTCAAACACATTCTCAATTTGTTTAGCCATGGCAAAGTTTAAATCAATATTATTCCCAAGAAAGTGTTAGTCACAACCCCAGCTATTAGAGAGTAACTACAATCAAGTAACATTGAAAGGTAAGATAGGGGTTTACTTACTTGTACTTAGTCTGTGTCTCCTAGTACAAACGTTCCTTGCCCTTAAGTATTTACTTTGTATCTAAAAAATGTTGAGGATTTGGTGAGTATATAATATACTCAGTAGGAGTCTATCACTACTAGTTTTATAAATGCATGAGATGTTTTAAAATCATATGCTCATTCAAAATATGCATATGTTTGAATACTCGAGTTCAATATCAGTATAAGAATCCATAATCAAACTGAAATACTCATGACTTAAAAGATCACATAATCCAAAATTGAAAGTAGCATATATATATATGATGACATCATGATATGCAATAGATGCTTTATGGAGTCCAACTCATGGATCTCTAGTATGGTATGGTCGACCAACCTCATATCATGCTATATGAAATGCACATAACTCATCAAACCATAGGGTCCACTATGCCCACGACCTCCTCGCCGTGTGGTCCCCGGGTACCTGAGGACACTCGGTCATAGCCTCCACGGGGCCTATGACACGTCGACCCAGTGCCGTGACACCAGTTGTAGCCCCCTGTACCACATGCAGTCGACGTAGGGACTTGCCTCTTTTTGGGCGTGGTACCCATCCACCTAATAGTGGTAGAGGCCGGGTGGCCAACCCAGACCCCTCGGCATAGCACCCACGGGCTTACTTGCCCAAATCACATAAGATTAAAGAAGCCAAAACCTCTTGTTAAAACTTGTCCTCTTTGGGTCCCTCACAACTGCCTGGCCCTCGGCACTCCAGCATCTTTTGGCAACCCTCAAGGACATGCAATCTTTGCAAGTACTTAAATCATGCAATGTATGCATTTGTTTGCAACATATATATGTGCATAATGTATATACAATCATTTCAAAACATAGCTATGCACAAAGCCTTTATCATGCATGCTGAATTAAGTCATGCAAATCAAGTCATATATTTAAAACATATGTTCTTAAAATAATAATGGTTCTTTTAAAAGGATCTAATAGTGATAGAGCACCTACCTGGCTAGGTCGCGTTAACCCTTTTGTCCTCGTATGCTCCTGAACATGGTTTGTGGACTCAAGCTTAGTTTAGCCTATATTTTATGGGTTTAGAGTAGTTGGGTCTTATTACTTAGGCATTAGGGGTCCATCCCTATGCCTATGGGTGTCCTAAGGTCCTAATTGGGCCTTGGTATCCTCAGTTTTTCAAAGTTCTAGTGGCCAAGCGCCACCACCCTATTCTAAGGGTCATGCCCTCCTTTGATTGGGCCTTGATCAAAGATTTTATAGTTTGGATGTGTCCGCGTTGTCGACACGGACACAACACCTTTTGCGGCACCTCAATCGGAGCTCTAGATCTCAAGTTATAAGCGTTTTAGTGTTGTATGTACATAGAGTCTTAAAGACAAAAAAAGACGGAATACTAGGGCGCTGCGCGTCTGCGACGTGCGCCCAGCTTCCTTAAGTAACCAAAAATTGACACACGCTAGCGCGCTGCGCGTTTGCAGCGTGCGCCTCAGCGGACGCGTCTACAGACGCGCGGTACACTCCGCCCGTCTGTCTCTTTAGCGGGCGCATCCCTGGACGTGCCCGTTTGGTTTTTCAAACGAAGACGACGTGGACTGGAACGTTCCATCGTCTGGGGGACTGGGGCGTCCTCAGGACACCCTGGTTCGACCCCTATTAACCAGTGCGGCCCAGGGAACGTCCCTGGGTCCTTGGTGGCTCTCCTGGGCTCCGTTTTGCATAGTTTTTCATGCAAAAGCTTAGGGGAATTGACCTTGGAACTATGGGGGAGATGGGTTTTTAGCGATCTCGGACGTACTTGGCTCGTTGCGGGTTTTTCTCCTCGTTTTTCCCTCCAGGTCACTGCTTCACGACTAGTTTTCTCCAAGGTTTTGGGCTGCCATTAGAGGCACCCAAGAGCTCTATTTATAGAGCTAAGAGAGGGTTCTAGAGGGGGCTCTCACCGCCTTTGAATGGCGGTGGAGAAACCTCCAGAATGGCGGTGATTTCTCCTCAAATCACCGCCGTTCTAGAAACCTCTAGAGGTTGAAGACGACGGGGTGCCCATATCAAAATGGGCCCCTGTGTTTTTCAGGTTAAGTCGTTTTTGTGAAATTTACAGTTTTGCCCCTGAACTTCAAAGGGCCATATCTTGCTCATTTTAACTCCGTTTTGGGTGATTTTGGTCTTTTTGGATTTCTTTTTCCGAGACGCATCTAACAGAACCAATTTTAGGACCAAATTTATGGGTTCAGTCAAGGTGAATGGTGAAATGACTAAAATGCCCTTTTCTTTAAAAACTGAACTTTTCATTGCTAAACTTGGAATTTCAATATTACAAAATTGGAGTCATTACAGAAATGCCCCTTTTCTCTATCACTCAAATCAGCTTACAACTGACCAATTTGCATTTCCATCTTAACAATAGGTTGAGAACTAACATTTGATCTTTGTCTGCTATCATTGACTACCTGTATAATTTCATCCTAGTGTTTTAAACTTTTTTCCATAAATAATTGTGTAGTTTCCTCAAAGGTTAGTTTCTTTAGTTGATGGGGAAATTGAAAACTAAGTGGCTAAGGAGGATCTAAAACTCTAGGAAAGTTTTGTGCAGGAGGGTTTATAGATGATCTTTCCTAGTAATTGTTCATTGACCATGACAAGTTAGGATGCCTAGTCCATCCTAGATTATAGGTCTCAAAGTAAGGATTATGGCTAGGGTTAGGATATGCATTCATTGTATTCACCTGTTCTAAAAAAATTTCAATGTACACACTATTAGATGGACAAGTTGAGTGTAAATATGTTGGGCTAGAACAAATAGAACAAACCTCCTATCAAGGTTTCGTAGATACTTGAGCAACCATGAAGGCTTCAAGTTTGGCAGTCATTGTCTGGAACATATTTTCCACCTTGTCCAACCTTCCATCCAAAGAGTTGAGCTTGTATGACATATTTGAGGTCACTCCTATTTCATATAGGCATCCTCTCTCTTCAGGCTAGGTATTTCTCTCTCTCCTCTTAAAATAGTCCCATTACTAGGAATTGACATCTAAATTTTGAAAACATTCCTAGGTCTCTGTTTCATTTCTTAGCATGATGGTCCCTCCGCTAGTTGCATCTATCATTTGTCTATTTTGAGGTGTTAATGCCTCATAGAAGTATTAAAGTTGCAACCATTTTTCAAATCCATGATGTGGGTACTTCTACAGCAATTCATTCCACCATTTCTAGCATTCGTAATATTGCTCATCATCTTTTTGTTGATAATTAATGATCTCCCTATCAAGGGCATTAGTCTTATGGATAGGGAAGAATTTGTTCAAAAACTTTTTAGACAACTAGTCCCATGTGGCAATGGAACCGACCTCTAAAGAATTCAGCCATGACTTGGCCTTATCTTTTACTGAGAACAAAAGCAACCTATGTCAAGTAAAATCATCCAAAACATTTTGGAATTTGAATATACCACAAATGTCAAAGGAATTCCTTGATGTGAAGGTATGGAGCCTCTCTCTCCTGACCATAGAATGTGGTTTGTAACTCTATGATTCCATGTTTAAGTTCAAAGTAGTCTACACTAATAGGTGGTGAAGTGATACATGATGGAGTATTTAACTGAGTGGCACATAGAAATATCTAATAACCTTAATCTCATCTTTAGCTAGTGGCTACCATAGGGTTAGGCATTTGATTTCTCAACCCTTGCCTATGAGTACATTCAATCTCAAGATCTAATGGTACTACACTACTATGTAGGAGGCTTTTAAAGTCGATAAAAAATGCAAATAGAAGTTGGTTACAAAATGACTTCTATCCAACCGACTTTGAAAGTCGATAACTTCTAAAGTCGTTTACATAAAATATTTTAAAAGTCAAGGACTTTTGAAGTCCTTTAATCAAACGACTTTAAAAGTATGGGACTTTTGAAGTCATTTAGATAAACAACTTCAAGCGTCCCTTTTCTTTTCATTTTTTACATTCTAAGCACTACCACTTGTATACAATCAATATAACACCTGATATAATTTTCTTACAATCTTTATATACATGAAAAACAAACATGCATTGACTTCCACATTGGGTGTAAAACATTTAAATTCATCATTATCCATCTACATCTATCTTGAAAATACTTCATTAAAGAAACCACAACACATGTAGTCACTACAACATCCACATTCACTTCATTTGTAAATCTATACACATTCGCATTTGCTTTCACTGATTAAGTTATCTTCATTCATCATCCCATTAAAAGTTATATAATTTAATAAATGTATTGAAAACCAACCGACACATATTTAGTTCGTTTGCAAGCTCCAAATTCACTTTGTCCATACACATTTACTCCCACACTCTCCACTCATTCATCACTTAAAATATATATTGATTCCAAAGAAAATAATGAAAACTAAAAGAACACATACAAGTGAAAGTGAGATAACTAAGTCCAGCTGGCCTCCTACCCCCATAGGTTATTTGAAGTTTAATTTTAATAGGTCATGCTATGGCAATCCTAGATCGTTAGGTGTTGGAGGAATACTCCGTAAGTCTTTTTGTGAACCCTCCTTTGATTTTTTAAGTCCACTTAGTTGCTGTTTTTTTCAGTGAAGCAGAACTAAACACCGTCATCATCGGGCTTAACGTTTGGAAAGACAGTTAACTCTCCCCTCCATTCATGGAGGGAGACCCATCATGTATTATTGGAAGACTGAGATCCAATAAACCTCCTCCTTGGCGGTTTTGAGAGCTGCTGGATAGAATTAAAGCCGAGTTGGGATCCTATCGAGTCTGTTTTCGGCATGTTCTTCACTCAGCAAATTGTGCGGCGGATGATGTTGCAAGGGAAGGCGTATGTCATTGGATGACACCCGAGTCAGGCACTGTGTAATTTGTTCTCTTAATTATTATTTTCTTCTGGACACTTGTACCACTGCAACTATTATATATACGCTGTTAATCCTCTCGATCTACCAGTTTTGCATGTCTCCTAAGTTTTGGCGGGCTCAGGTGGGGGGGGGGGGGGGGTGAACAAACAGCCAGAAAAAGTTCCACTAGGGAACAAGTGTGGACCCTAGGCTCAAGTTGTGGTTCAAGTCCACTCACCAATAAAACACAACTGCGGTCGCAGTCACAATACATACATGGTCCGTATAAGAACATAATCAGCTGTTAATATAATAAAATTTAGGCTTTTAAGCACTAGCCAAACTTTGCAAGCCTGGAAACAAACTCAAATATTGGAAATTTTAAAAGAATCTCACCCACCAAATGAAAAAAGCGTGCAACTGAAGCGGGCTCTTAAGTTTCAATGTGCCCCTGTAAATCATTGTACGATCGAAAAATGCAAACATGGCACAGAGCATCTTGATCCAAACGGCTGGTTCAGACTCTGCAGGGCGGGACCGTAGATAGGCCACTTTGTGATCGAAAGTTAGGGAAAGAAATGTTAAATATATCTTTATAGATCAAGTGTCACGATCTTCCAGTTGAGAAGATTCGTCGTTCGATGCAGTTAAGATGATCATCATCCATCTAGGCGCCACATGTACATTTTAGCGTGGCTATGAGTCCGAACCCGCAACCGCCAAGTGCCATGCATGGTCCAAAGACATTCCAACCTAAAGAAAGATGGTCAAAACACATTTAAAAGCAAGATTTGGAATTCAACTTATGCGTGGTCTATGGTCTCCTGCCTACGTGATCACGCATGAGGCGGGCGGAATACCAAAATATTCAAAATTTACTCCCTTTTTCAATCCGTATTCATTTATTTCCTGCAAAACAGCTTCCTACTTGGACTATACTCTCATATTTTCCCCTCAACGAATCATCCTCGATGGTTCCTCTTTCCATCTAACCGGCGGCATAGTGAAAACTAAGAACATCGACATGTGTTTGAACGAAGGAGTTCACCGATTCTGTAGTCAAATGTATGGAACCGGTAGCATTATAAATACCTAACCAACCATCTATTCTCATGACTTCTTTTTCAGGGCAAAACCAAATCTAAATTCATTACTAGGGACAGAGATACAAACATGGTCAGAGAATTCAGGTCTTTATTGCTTCTTCGTCTTACTCTTCTTCTTCTTCTTCTGAGCTCTTCGGTAATCTTCTCGGCGCAAGCTCGATCTTTGAACCCATTAAAGCGCGGTTGTTTCATTAAAGAGCTCGCTGCTTTCGCTAGTGTCCCATCCTTTGGAGCAGTTAAGAACGCGGGCCCAAGACTGGGTGATGAGGGCCATGAGTTCACAAATGCTGATAGACTGGGAGAAGTCAAGGACTCTGATCCGAGCCCTGGAACAAGCCATAGTTTCACGAACGCTTATAATCTAGGGGGAATCAAGGAGGCCCGAAGTGCAGGCATGGGCAATGAATTTGCAAATGCTCTGACTCTTGGAGGCGTCAAGGCAGGCCGGAGCCCAGGAATGGGCCATACATTTACAAATGCCCAGACTTTAGGAGAGATCAAGGACGGCCCAAGCCCAGGCATGGGCCATAAATTACCGAATGCGAAGACTATTGGAGGGATCAAGGACGGCCCAAGTCCCGGCGCGGGCCATAAATTTGTGAATGCGCAAACTCTGGGAGGGAGTAAAGATTCTGATCTCCGCCCTAGACATGGGCATGTATATAATCGTGGGAGCAATAAACTGATAAACGCTTACACTCTCGGTGGGAGAAAAGACTCCGGTCCAAGCCCCGGGGAAGGGCATGCGTTCATTAACGGTGTCCATGAGTAATGACTTCTTCCTAACTTTGGATCAATGTGTACAATATAGTCATTGGCATTTTATTCATAATAATCATGGAGGAAACCATGCGCGACGCAGTAAAAACACGATCATCTGTAAGTCTATATGCTTTGTAGTGAAGTTTTATGAGTCCCTTGATTTTTTTTTATTGAAAAATCCATTTACTCTTTCTGTATTTCTTTGTTACGGACAATTATTAACGACAATGGACGTATTTTCCCAAGGAAGAATATTAGCAGTTAAAAATCTTAATAGAGAAAATGCATTGGTTTAATTTCTTGGCCTCTCTGTGGTTTCATTGCAAACCAAATTCTCTCTCGTGCGAAAGTACAAACGGATCCCAAAGTTTTGTTGCGTGCAAAAGTACTAACGGAGCCCGTCTTGTGGAGTTTCCTATGAATGAATCACAGACAAAATTTCACAGCCGTTAGATCATTTTAAGCCTTTATTTTGATGGGTTCGTTGTAAGAGGAATGCCGCTATTCTATGCAACAGGATGGGATTTGCCGTACAATATCCCTTTTATAACGGCAGGATCCACATTCGGTTGATCAGACCCATTCATCCAATTTTTCAAACTATTTATATCTTGTACACCAAACATAATTGTAATTGGATGATTTTAAGATCTAAAGCATGTTTCTTACTTCTTGATTGTAGACTATTCCTTGAAGAATGTTTCTAATCATTAATTTCAGAGTCATCCTATTTATGCTTTAGTTATTCAAGCCATTTAAGTGGGAAAAGCTCCCTCCTGCTTTAGTATTAGATAAATCATCACTATGGAATGATTGTACTCTGATTTGTATAGGATTTGGTTTCTAAACAGCATCGCTTTATGACCTTTCAAGGGCTGAAATGAGTGTATGTACTGAGATGGCTTTCAGTTTTAGTCCGTGGTCCTCATATATACTATACATAAATGTGGTTTAACCATGGCCAACTTAGGGGGCATTTTGTATAATCATATTTGCCTATAGAAACAAATGTAGATGAATAGTTTGGTAAAATAAAAAGTCAAAAAGGACTAAAAGCTCTCGATATTCTATTCTCATAAACACAACGTCTATAATCTTTCTCATGCTCGCGGCGTTAGTAGTCCAGATATATCTCGATGAGGAGTAACCAGGTGTACTGTTCTAGCTGAAAGAACACTAATATTTGTAAGCACTTGTCCTTCAAAAGAATATGTGACCATCCATTACATTAGAATTCAAACTATACACGTCTCCAGTGTACTAATTGCACGAGAAATGGCAGCTGGAATGAGTGAAGGGTATTGTTTTTTAGACCTCCAAATATGCACCAAATGTTAGTAAAACAAAAAAAGGGAAGATGATAAAAAAACCCTTAATCGGGCTTGATGCTTTTGGCAGCGAGAGAGTTCATCGTCCATGTTAATGACTAAAAAGAGTAAAAGGCATGAACACCACATCAATTACCACTTCATATCAATTTCATCTCTCTATATTTGCAGCCATTAGTACACTTTTTCATAAGGTGGCAAATATATAGATATATGTATATATATATATATAATAGATTTGCTAGAAGGGCCAAAATTAATTACTTTATTAGTTTTTCTTCCATTTTTTTCTAATTTTTTGAATAAAATAAACCAAAAAGGTAAAAATAAATATTGAAAATATGAGAAAAAAAAAAGAAAAAAGAAAAAAAGAAAGAAAGAAGGCTGAAGCCTTACTGTTGGCCAAATGTGCAATGATACTAGCCCAGGGGGAGAGAGAGAAAAGGGGGTTCTTGTCATGGATCCAACCCATGAAACACTACCTTCCTGCCATAATCCACCACAAGTCTCTACATTTGAGTCTTCCATGTAGGTCTTGATGTGGATGGAGTTTGACCCCTTTAGGGTTCAAGAAGCATTATCAAATAAAAGAACACCCTTGTTGGTAGATTTCTAGTCCCATCCCTTCTTTCAAAATGATTAACATAAAGATGCACTACTACGTAGGAGGCTTTTAAAGTTGGTAAAAAATTATAATAGAAGTCTATCAAGCTGACTTTGAAAGACCATGAATTTTGAAGTTGTTTAGATAAATGACTTCAAAAGTGCCAGAGTTTTGAAGTCATTTAGTCCTAAACAACTTAAAAGTTCTTTATGGCACTTTTGAAAAATGAAAAAAATAGGGCTTTTGAAGTCGTTTAGTTCTAAATGACTTTAAAAATCATACACTTTTAAAGTCATTTAGGTGTAAATGACTTAAAAAATAATAGACATTTGAAGTCATTTAGTCCAAAACGACTTCAAAAGTCCATGAATTTTGTAGTTGTTTAGACCTAAACAAAAGTATTTTTTCTTCATTTTTCACATTACGATTGCCACAACCTGCATACAATTTAATATAACATATGATACATTTTTCTTACAATCTTTCTATACATGAAAAATAAATATACATTCACTTTCACATTAGGTACAATATATCCAAATTCATCATTATCCCATCCGCATCTATCTGGAAAATATATCATAAAAGAAACTGCAATACATGCATTTACTATAACATTCACATTCACTTTATTTGCAAATCTATATATATTCACATGTACTTTCACACTCTAATTACCCTCATTCATCATCCTAAAAAAGATATAATTCCATGAATATATTGAAAACCATCTACTATATTCGCTTCCTTTAGAAGATCCAAATTCACTTCATCCATACTCATTTACTTCCACATTGAATGTCTCCACTATTCATTGCTTAAAAAATATGTATATTTCAAAGAAAATAACAAAAACTAAAACAAAACATACATGTAAGAATCCTAAGTTTATAAGCTTCATTTCAAATAATTATGAATTTCTTTTGATAAGTGCAAATTGGAAAATGTTCATGTTTAAGTTTTAGAGAATTAACCATTTGATAGACATCAAATCAAACATTAAGACTGCATAATTAGATTGTACTCGAAAAGACAATTCAAACAACACTAAGTTTGTTGAAATAGGATTTCAAATGAGGAAGTTATAGGGCATTTTAGTTAAAAAACTAAAAAACTTAAAACAGAGGGGGTCGTATTTGATACGGGAACCCCCCCAACCCCACCCCACCCCACCCCTTAAAGGGAACCCGATGTAGTTGTCAAGTCTATTCTTTCCAAAACCCAAAAAGTTGAAGAAAGAAAAGAAAAACGAAGAAAAACCTAACGGGAGGGGAGAAGAAGGAGAAGGAGAAGAGAGTGGGGGAGAAGGAGAGAGAAGAAAGGAGGGGAGAATCTGATCCATCCTCCACCCTTCATTTCTCTCATTGACGACGGGAGGAGGAGATCAATGGTGGGAAAGTTTGCCAGTCACTGGAAAAGACATAGTGAATGACGGCCCTGATTGATGATCAGAGCCCTTCACCATCTTCTCCTAGACACCACGAGTAAAACCCCTATGGTTACTCATTCATCAGACAAGTTTTGACATGGAAAAGAGGGGAAAATAGTACCAGAAGACTGTGAACTGCCAGCGATAGAAAAACCAACAATAAGGCTTCTCCATTAACTATTGGGGATTGAGAACACTCCCAAGAGTTAAGATCTATGATATCCACCTCTTGAATTGTGGTATTTTGCTAAAATCCATATATTTTTACCTTAGATCTATATTTAAGGATGATCCAAGCGTCTAATCCCTAATCCAAGCTTAGTGATAGGTAATTAGGACCTGATGTAACTTAGATCACACTATATTTGCGAATCTAAGCTAGAAACAGATCAAACAATCTCAATCATCTGATAGGGTATTATTTGCAGAGTAACTTCTTAATGTCTAATCGATGATCAGACACCACAAATGAATCCTAAGACCTTAAATTAGCTAAGATGTGATTAGAATTGTGGAATTATGATAAAATTTATTGAGAAACCTTGGCTGTATAATTGGATAGAGATGGAAGAGGAACTTGGCAACATATGATCATGATCAGATGCCACTATCGTGTTCCCTAACCCTCAATTAGTAAAAATGCTTTGAAAACACATGGTTAGACTACAAACCAGGGGAATGGATTGATAAACCGACAATTTTGATTTGGAATGAGTAGATTTCTTTGTAATGGTGAACATGTGAATCGACATTGACAATGAATTCAAAATTGGCTAGGTTAGGTGATCGACAAGTGATTGAAGGAGGGATTTAGCAAAAATCGTAAAACATGATAAGGGAGGTAGGTAGTTTGGATATCAACATGCTTTCTTGAAATAGGTAAACCATTGATAACTATTCTATCGTATTTGAAATTTGCTTAAAACCTAAGGTTTTAATCTTTTGGTTTATGCAGCTATCATAACAGTATTTCATGCAACTTGTTTAAAATGCCATGTAGTATTATTATCAAATTGAAAACTTGTATATGAAAATATATTTGAAAACTACATGCACTTCATGATTCAGGAAATAATGAAGGTGGAAACCTCATCTCAACCCAAATTGAGGATTGCCATTACATGGCTATATCACATTATGATATTTAAATTACATGAGTTAAATAATGAATGGATTTCTATGATTTTACCAATTATATTAGCATGTGATAATTCCTAGTATATTTATGTTATGGAAGGCAAATGGCAACCCGTTGGATGCTGTGCTAGGAGGGTGTGGATTAATCATCCCCCTTTCGAAACTGTATGTATATGTGGGATACCAAGCCAGGGAAGGCCAAATTTAAGTATGACATCATGGGTACGTCATAGCCTTGTGCACCGTGTTTCCCATATGCACGGTGCAGGGAGTCTGTCCATCTAGGTATTGGCGTGACAACTGCAGACCTGATATGAATTTTGTCCACAACACAAAGTGTCCATTATTTTTAGATTCATATGTATATTGCATGATAGCGTAGGTGCATGGCACCTTAGAATTCAAGTCTATAAT
This sequence comes from Warburgia ugandensis, assembly GCA_035236585.1. Taxonomy (NCBI): domain Eukaryota; kingdom Viridiplantae; phylum Streptophyta; class Magnoliopsida; order Canellales; family Canellaceae; genus Warburgia; species Warburgia ugandensis. The sequence goes on from CP141133.1 coordinate 42,394,033, forward strand.
GAGTACTATGACCAATGGCAGATGGCCAAATTATTAGTGTTTCTACACTTGTAAGACCTTCAGGAGGTTCAGAGGACTATATCTGTATATATATGTGTGTGTGTGTGTGTGTGTGTGTGTGTGTGTGTGTGTGTGTGTGTACTTATTGTAATACCTTAATTGTATTTAAGCATTTTATGATTTAAATGCTTTCCTCTATGGATTTTGATGCATGAAAATAGTTGTGGTGATCTTCCATATCTTGTAAAATGCTTTGCCAATGTTATTATTATTATTTCAAAAATAATACGCATGGATGTTAAAACTGATGATTTGAAATGATTGAGCATGATAGTTATTTGAAATGGCATGGTGAGATTTCAGAGTATATCATACTGTTCAGTAGGCATCATATGCTACTTATTATGCAACATATTGTTGTTTGCCTTTTATTAAGTTAATACTGCATAAAATTATATGTTGATGATGAAACTACCTACACAAGCAAAAGCTTGTTGAGATATTGTACTTGTTTACCATATCTTAGGTTCAAAGGACTCAAGCAAAGGAAAAGGAGCAAAAACCTGACTGAGAGCTACAAGAAGTCAGTTGAGGTAAGGTGAGGTATATGTAAAGGTTTCGAAGACTTCTTAGTAAATTTATTTATGACTCTATTAGAATGGACATGTGGGTGTGTAATTACTACTTTCGAATGAATGGATGTGACTGGAGTGATCCTGGGCATACAAGTCTAATTCCTAGCCTTTTAAGCATTACAAAAATGTTTCTTTTATTTAAATTTGAACACACCTATGTATATGGATTTGATGGGATGGATACAGAGTCTCACTTTTATTATTTTGTTGATTATACTATGTTTATCAGGTTGTCCCATTTCATGCGTTAAATGCACGTGGTCCAAAATACATGGGAGACTATGTTGAATTTTTTGTAGGAATGAAATATTCGTTTCTCTGAAAATCCTTGTTTTTATAAAAGAAAAAAAAAATGATACCTGGGATTTTTAAAGTCCTTTTCAAATCCTTGTTTTATCATTGTTTGGTTTTTGAATAGTTTTCAACTTAGGGCCCAACAATTACAAAAGGTATTTATGGAAAAGTATTATAAAAACCCAGGATGTTACAATTGGTATCATAGCCCACTCACTCCTCTCATAGCCAGTCTGGCACATCCTAGAGTCATGTATAATTAAACAAATAGCAGGGAAATCTAACGTACATTGCATCAATCATGGATAGATGGCTCCTAAGAGGAGAACGAGGTCTACTCCTACTACACCTGCTGCTGCAACTTCTGAGTCCTCAGGACAAGGAAATCAAGTGGTATAGATCGTGGCCCAGGTGATTCAGACCTTGTTGCCACATTTACCACAGAGGCCAACACCACCAATAGTGTTATAGGTACTGGCACTAGTAGTGTCACAGGTACTGACACCACCAGTACTGTGATAGGTACTGGCACTAGTAGTGTAATAGACACCAGCACTAGCAGCATCACAGGTACTAGCATCAGTAGTGTCACAGATATCGGCACTAGCAGCATAACAAGCACCAGCGCTAGTAGCGTCACACACACACACCAGCTCAAACACCTATAGTGACACCAGTTACAGTACCAGTAGAGACACCAATTCAGATATCTGAGTAGGTATCAATTCAGAAAGAGAGTCCTAGAGCGGTTCCAGCATATGGTGCATCATTCACTGGTGAGGGTGAAGTTGAGGCTACTAAAAGATGGGTTTTTGTAGTTGAGAAGGCCTTTAAGGCCATGGAAGTGCCTACAAACAAACATGTAAGGGTTGCAATGTATATACTGATGAAGGAAGCTGGGTTTTGGTGGTAGATGGCTGAGAGGACTCATTTTTCTGGAGATTTGATTTCATGGGAAAACTTTAAGAAGGTATTCAATGACAAGTACTTTCCACTTCATGTGCAAAAGGTTTATGGAGTTGAAACAAAGAAACCTTAGCAATTCACTAGATTAAGGAGATTTGTTCTAAATTCAGGCATGATTGACTCTCAGGTCGCAGATCGATTTATTTATGGCTTGAATCTGATATTGAGGAATTTGGTGTTATTGACACAACCGACCACGATGGTTAAGGCAGTTGAGATTACTACTATTATAAAGTGGGACCTTATATGAGGTAAAGCATAGAAGGAGACTAAATAGAACATTAGTGGCCCCGGATACTTCAATAGGGGAAAGCAGCCCTTCCCCTTGACACCGATGTAGAGGCACTATGCACAGCAGCAATCCACCAGTCATGACAAGGGTTTTATTAGGAGGTTGTGTCAAAGGTGTAATAAACATCATTTTGGTGAGAGATGCCCTATGCAAGGACAAGGGTTGTCACAGCAACAACATTAGTACCAACAATAGAGACCACCTTTGTGATGTTATTCCTACAATGAGATTGAGCACATGTTCAAAGACTTCCTAGGAAGCCAAGGGACAAACAGAACAATAGTAGGACCAAGACAGATGCAACACCTCGTAGCCAGGGGTATGCTATCACTTCAGATCAGCAAAATCATCAAATGTAGTGATTGAAGGTACAATTCTTATTACAAATAGACATGCAAAGGTCTTATTTGACACACGATTGATGCATTCTTTTATTTCTTATGTGTTTGCTTCAAGTGTGGAATTGCATGTGCATGTTATGGGGTTCGGGTTGGATGTGATTACTCCATTAGGAGAGTCGATTCTAGCAAAAAAATTTATTCAAGAGGTGCCTATTGTGATCATGACTGAAAGGATGGATGGGGACCTTATCCTCATTGATATAGTGGATTTTGACATCATCTTAAGCATGGATTGGTTGACAAGACAACAGTGGACTATCGAAAGAAGATGATTACATTCTCCTCACCGTGTCGCCCAATAGTCTCATTTTAGGGGAGACAAGATATGATGGAATCATCTTTCATTTCAACTTTAAAGGCAAACCAACACATTTGGAAGGGGTGTCAAGCATTTTTAGCCAATGTGATAGTAGTAGATGCAGAGGGACTTCAAATTGAGGAGATAGATGTAGTCAGGAAGTTTGAAGATGTCTTTTGTGAGGAGCTTCTAGGACTACCACGATAGAGAGAGATTGATTTCACCGTTGAGTTAGTGCCATGCACTACTCTTATCTCTAAGGAACCATATAGGATGGCACTAGCCGAACTTAAGGAGCTTAGAACACAACTCCAGGAGTTGCTCGACAAAAGATTCATTAGACCCAGTGGATCACCTTGAGGATCACCCTTTTCATGAAGAAGAAGGATAGATCAATGTGTCTTTGCATTGATTATTGTATGTTAAATAGCATGATGGTGAAGAACCACTACCCATTACCCAGAATTGATGACCTCTTTGATTAGATTTAGTTAGCACAGATTTTTTGAAGATCGATTTGAGGTCAAGGTACCATTAGTTGAGAATTGAGAGCAGACATCTCTAAGACGGCATTCAGGACTCGTTACAGCATTATGAGTTTTTGGTGATGCCATTTGGTTTAACAAATGTACCTACAGGTTTCATGGATCTCATGAATCGGGCCTTTCAAGCTTACTTGGATAAGTTTGTGATTGTTTTTGTAGACGACATTTTTCTATACTCTGCAAGAAAGAAGGAGCACAGGGAGCACTTGCGCATTGTTTTGGACACATTATGAACTCATAAATTATTTGCCAAGTGAGCAAGTGTGAGTTTTGGTTAGACCAAGTGAATTTCCTTGGCCATGTTATCTCAAAGAATGGAGTGGCAATTGACCCAACAAAGGTTGAGGTAGTGATGGGTTGAGATCGGTCCAAAATAGTGATCAAGATTCATAGTTTTCTTGGTCTCACAGGCTACTATCGCAAGTTTATTGAGGGGTTCTCAAGAATCGCTATGCCTCTAACAGCATTGAGTAAGAAAGATATGAAGTTTATATGGACTGATGCATGTGAGATGAGCTTTTAAGAACTCAAGAGGAGACTCACCTTCGCACCAGTACTGACCTTACTAGTAGGCACTGGTGGTTTCATAGTATATTGTGATGCTTCTGGTAGAGGACTAGAGGCAGTGCTAATGCAGCATGATAGGATGATTGCCTATGCATCACAACATTGAAGACACATGAGGTAAATTACCCTACACATGACGTTGAATTAACTGTAGTGGTCTTTGCATTGAAGATATGGCGGCACTACCTTTATGGAGAGAAATTTGAGGTTTTCCTGATCATAAGAGCCTTAAATACTTCTTCAACCACAATGACTTGAACATGAGACAGAGGAGGTGGATGGAATATCTTAAGGATTATGATTTCATGATATGATATCATCCAAGAAAAGGCAATGTGGTGGCTAATGAATTGAGTAGGAAGTCGAGGTTAGTGGTCACCAATCTATCAGCTAAGTTGTTGTTCATTGATAGAGTTATACAAGCACAAGCAGAGGATGTAGAAACCCAAGCTTTATATATAGCAAGGTAGGTTTACTAAAGGATAGGATATAGGTGTACATTTCCAAGGCAGGTTGGTAGTGCCGGCAGTTGATGGCTTGAGGCAAGAACTACTTCAAGAGGCACACCAGTCAAGATTCGCTATCCACCCTGGAGGTACAAAGATGTACTAAGACTTGAGGTGGCATTTTTGGTGGAATGGGATGAAGAAGGACATTGGTGAGTGTGTAGCACAATGTTTGACCTGTCAACAAGTCAAGCCTAAACATCAGAGGCCAATGGGCATGTTGCAGACCTTAAAGCTTTCTGAGTGGAAGTGGGACCACGTCACCATGGATTTCATTGTGGGTTTGCCTAGGACAGCAAGTGGGCATGATATGGTATGGGTGATTGTGGATAAATTGACGAAGTCCTCTCATTTCCTTCCCATCTGACAAACTCAGTCTATTGATAGCTTAGCAAAGTCATATGTTAAGGAAATCGTGAGTTTGCATGATATTCCTCTAACAATTATCTCTGATAGGGATAGTAGATTTACCTCAAAGTACTGACAGAGTGTTCAGGAGGCATTGGGATCAACATTGAGATTCAACACTGCCTTCCACCACAGACAAATGGTCAGTCAGAGAGGACCATCCAGACTATAGAGGACATGCTGAGGTCATGTGCCATTGATTGGAAGGGCAGTTGGTACGAGCACTTGCCACTGGTGGAGTTTGTGTACTCTATGGAAGACCATGCCGATCACCCCTATGTTGGAGTGAAGTTGGTGAGAGGCAATTGTTGAAGTCTAAGCTAGCTAAAAAGTGTGCAAAGAAAGTTCGGTTAATCCAAAAGCAATTGTTAACTACTCATAGCTGTCAGAAGATTTACACTAACAAAGGCCATAGGCATGTAGAGTTTGTAATGGGAGACTATGTCTTTCTAAAAATTTCTCTAATAAAAGTTGTGATGAGGTTTGGAGTTAAGGGGAAGTTGAGTCCTCGGTTCATTAGACCCTTTGAGATCTTGAAAAGGGTTGGGCTTGTAGCTTAACAACTGGCTTTATCACTACAGTTGGCAGATGTTAATGATGTTTTTATATATCAATGTTGAGAAAATATATGGCAGATCCTTCACAAGTAGAGTAGATGCTTACAGAGCTACGACCATATCTAACCTTTGAGGAAATAGCTGTACGAATTTTAGATCATAAGATGTAGGAACTGAGAAGTAAAACTATTCCATTTATCAAAGTTCTTTGCCAGCATCATTCAATGGAAGAGGCAGCCTAGGAGATGGAAGAGCAGATGCGGTGGACACATCCTGAACTTTTTAAGGAATGAGGTAAGAAAAATTTCAAGGACAAAATTTCTGTAAGGGGGGAAGAATGTAATACAGCTTTCATGATTTCTAAAGTTATCTTTGCATTATCTTTTTCTTGAGGATTTAAGAATTCCTATATTTTATAGTTTCATGAGCATTTAATTGTATTGGCATCATTTTCCATGAATAGACACATAAGATGACATATAGTTCTTCAGATTTGTTCACCTTATATTATCATTCAAGATGTCTCTTTAAAAGTTTAAGTTGTTTGTCATTTGATAGTTAAATCTACTTATGAAGAGTGGGGCATCTAACATTCTCATTCTCATTTGTAAAAGTAGTCGTTTAATAGCTTTCTCTTCATGAACACAACAAATTTTCATATGCCGGTATGAATTAGTATATGATCAAGCAAAATCACTCATATTGCTCAATTCATCTAACACATTAGTAAATTTGACCAGGATATAACTATCAATTTAGAAGAATCAGTACGTACTCAAATCACAATGGTAAGAACACCAACTAAGTATATACGTCAAAGCACTGCATTGATAAAAGATAAAGTCAGTAGATAAGATCAAACTAGCATTCAATAAATCTCTAATATGGCAAAACCAAAACCTCTTCATGCTTATCAAAAGCATAATTGATTAATTCATAAGTGCAAATAGTTCTTTCTACATCAAATTGAAATAAAATCGTAACTATGAAAAATGATCTCATACATGTGCATTGAAAATCCATGACGAAAGACTGGTGATCTCAAATCATCCACAATGTCCAAAAGAATCTGATAAGCTTGTTAAACTAGCACACTCAAAATAGATGAAGAGGAATCAAGTGGCATAGACCTCAATTCAAAATGCACAAATCCATACCCACATCATAGTGGAAAACTAATCGCCCCAATCATGATGGCATAGTCCTGCCACCTTGGACGAGGTCTAACTATTGAGAAATGACCCACATAATCATCAACACACAAACACCTATGCTTGTATGGACCTACCAACATCCACTGGCGACTACCATGGCATCTACGTCTACTCATGATACCTGCACAAACCATGACTCACTGAACCTCATGGGGGCTACTCGACTGCCACTCAGATCACTTCCCCATTAGAAGATTCTCATACTTCCCACCATCTCCATCACAGGTTTGATATCAAATCATCTCAGAGGTTAGTGGCCAACTGCACATCCTAACCTAGGGCCTCAAGAATTACAACACACAACAGGCCTCCAGGTCTTATGGTACTAGTAGAGCACCTGCATAACAATCAAAAACTTAGGACACTCATAGAGTCTCTGCTCAAAACATTGATGAAATCCATATCCACCAGGACATCCAGTTGCTCATAGAGTACATGCCTAATGCATCAACATATCTGTATCCATCAAGACTTACAATCACTCATAGAGTGCTTGCCAAAAATATCGATGAAATCATAACCATCACAGCTTATAACTGTTCATAGAGCTCTTACCTAGACATCAACAAATATACATCCATTAGGACTTATGGCTACTTGTCAAGTGTTTCTCCAAATCATAAATCATACACATCTCCAAAATCATTACATACAAAATAAAACTATTATTTCATAGTTTTATGAGAAGCCATTCAAATATATTCATTTTCAATCCATATTCCCATCAGGATGTAAAGACATATCTTCGTATACATTCAAAACATGCAGCCTTTATTAAAAAATTATATAATCCTCTTTCATTTCCCAAAAGTGCATATCTAAGACAATGGTTAAAAAGGTTAATCTTTAAATGTTATCTTAAAAATGCTTATCGCTAAGTGGACCTTAGTTAAACTTGTGATAAAACATTCATCAGTAAAGACACATATGTTACAACTTAAGGTCATAGCTTGTAGATATCTATTGCATGTCCATAGCATTTAGATTATTCTTTCCAAGTTTAAATGTCTTGAGTTGTTAAGTTACAAGTATTATACCTTCTAACACATTTGCTTATGTCTTTCTATGACTCAAAACCTTGTAAGCTAATCTGAACTCTTTACTTTATTGTTGTTATGCTTACTAACATTTCCAACGATTCAGGGCATTCCAAATATTATAATATCAATATACAAGTCCGCATGTCTTAGTAGCATGCGTAAGGTCAAACCTTATTGAAGCTATTTTTATGTTATTAAATCATCTAACCCTAATAAAATTTATAAATAAGATAAGGAAGATCAAACAAGATCCAAGAGAGATCTTGAAAGATCACAAACAAAAAGAAAAGAAATATAATGTAGATTGTAGTATTTTTTATATTTTACTTATAGTGTAGATTGTGAACTTCGAAGATTTGAAATCTTGATCATATATGATTCAAGGAAAATTAGGACATCCTTTATAGGAATACATACTTGTATAGAGGAATAACTTGATACGTATGATTTGGCAGATGTATGAATCAAGATCATGATTGACAATAGGGAGTGAATACCACATGAGATGTATGAATCAAGACCTTGATACTACTTTGAGGTAGGTGGATGTACAAGAATGTATTAGGGATTCATGTGTATACATACATCATCTTTGGACTCGAAGTATAGACCTTCATAATATAAGTATGCTTAGTACCTTAGCATAATCATGATGCAATCACATGATCCAATTAAGTAAACCAACCCTATGATCCAATTCAACTATCTAATGATCTAATTAAATGAAAGTAAGGAGATACTAAGGAAACCCTAAGAATAGGGCATAGAAAATATTTCAGCCTTAGTTAAACAGACACATTGTCTAATATGTACAATGTATTAAAATACAAGCATGGTGGCTTGTGATTTTGTTTTACACAGTGCTAGGATTGGGGATGCTATGCTAGGGAAGTTATGAGAGTTTGGCCACCCACTTCCTAAAACTTATATGATGGATACCATGCCCAAAGAGAGGTTAAATGTTGGGTGAGGCAATAATTGGACAGCCATGGTCCACCCCATGAGGACATGGATTTGTTATTTCCACAGTTGGTATCAGTGGAGGATTATATAGTTATTTAGGCGCCCTATATGGGTTAAGACTGTGGCATAGCAGTCCTAATGTATTTTGCATTATGATGCACATATGATAGGCATAATATAATGTTATGGTATAATAAGATGCCACTACATGAGTTCCTGGAAAGAAAATCCTTGTACAAGAATTGGCTGAATATTGATCTTCTACGTGGAAGTATAGCCAGGGGAGGAACATGTTTTGAGCAATTTTCTCTATTTTAATTGATTTATCCTATACTACATAAATAACGTATATACTCTATGTTGAGATAACTCATGAGTAGGTAATCATGATGAAATGATGACTAAGGTAGGTATTCTTATATTAGTGAAGTAGTATATTTTTGTATCCCCTACCAAGCATAGCTTGCTTAGATATTGTAAATGTTTAAATGTTTACAATATCTCAGACACAAGGAAGGAGACTTAAGGAAGTAAAGCTTAAAGACTTAGGAGCTCAAGAGTGTAGAAGAGTTGAAGAAAATAATCAATTAGGGTATGTCCCTTGAAGACATGTATTTTCATTTGAGCATTGTATTGTATTGAGAGTTTTTAATGTAAGGTGAGGTGTGAACCTAGGATTATGTAATTTGGACAATAGTTTGTAATTATATTACAGGGGCAGTGTAAAAGTGAACTATTGGATGATTCCTAGTATTCAATAAAAATTTATTTTATACAAAATGTCTATGTGTATTATGTATCTTGAGGTGAGACTTGGGTTTTGTTACAAATGAATTTAAAAGAATAGAATTTTCACTACATTGTTTGCGAATTTTTTTTTACCATTAAGGGCCCTGCCTTTGAAAAATGTTTTACAAAATGTGTTACAAAAACCTTGGTCATCACAAGATCATCTCTCAAAGGTGGATCAGTCAAAGATCTAATGTTTCAATGACCGATCTAAGATTAGATCACTATAAATGACTAGATCAAACATAGACCTGGTTCATGTTGACCTATCAATAGTCAAATCATGTTGAATGGGTCAACTCGGTCATAGATTGAGGTGTCAATGGCTGGATCATGCAAGGGTTCACAAATCGATAACAGATCTATCATTCAAAGATAGATCAATGGCTAGATCTTGGCAGATAATGAAATCAATCACAAATCTAATGATCTGGTCCTATCAAGGTTTTGGTCATGATAATAGTCAGATGTTTGTTGATCAATGAACAGACAAATGGGTCTTGTTCCTCTTCTTGCTAGGATCATGATGGTTATCTCAGATCTATGAAATCCTTCCTAGATTTGGCAATGCAAGAAGCCAAGTTTAAGGGGGTAATGGGGCTCACTTGTGTCAACTTGGCCCAGAAATAACAAGTTAGGACAAGTGAGATTGGCCAGTGGCCCAAACCTAATCCCACAAAAGAAGCCAGATGAGGGGGGGAAATATTGGAAGCACGATGGCAAGCTCTGGCAGTTAGCCAGAGGAGCAAGGAGAAGGGGAAAGGGGAGAATGTAGGCAAGTGAGCTTGTCGGGATGCGCTAACTAAAAGGGAGAAAGACATAGAAGAGGGAGAGCTACAGGGAAAATGAGGTGTGGTTGGCCTGCTCAAGCAGCAAAGCCATGTCATGCCAGTGGAGGGGGACAAGGAGAAAGGAGGGGGAGGAGAAGTCAGACTAGCACAGCCCTGTGCCAGTTGGAGGAAGATGATAGGGAGGATGAGAGAGAAGGAGATGGGACAACATTGATGGGGCTATGCAGGCTGGAGGAGAAGAGGAAGGGAGGAAGTGGGACTATGTAATTAGTGCAAATGGGTCAGTGAAGCCGGGTTTTGAGCACTGTCATGTCAGGCCTACTACGATGAAGGAAGGCTTGACTGAGGGAGGTGAGAAAGGGAAAGGGGGGTTTCTAGTATCAGGGAAGTATAACTGGGGAGGAAGGAGGGATCTTCGTGCTGGCCAGCTTCCATGTCTGTGGCGGGAAGAATAGGGAAGAGTGGGGGTTGGGTCACCGACAGGATATCGAGCAGGTAAGAGCGATGGACACGGGTTTTTTCCTTTCTCTAATGTGCCTCCTATTTTTCCCCATTTTAGTCGATGCCCAATACAAGATAGAGCAGCGACAAGTGGCAATTTGGCCCATCGTGTGTCTGGTTGTCCTACAATGAAGAAACCAAATGAGGTGGGATGCCATTATCAATTTGGACCCCCCTAAATTAGTAAAATTTTGGGGTTTTCTACCCTAATCTCTATTTTGAGCAAAATTAGTGTCGTTGTAATCATCTCAATGCATAAATTCTATTTTTGATAGTTTCAAGTCCAAAATTTGATTTTTCAAGGGGGTTACTTCCTTGAAATTCAATTTCCAAGCAAAATACTTTTTGAATTTTTATCCAATTAAATATGTTATAAGTAACTCAAAATTAACTCAAAATTTGTGGATACTATCATGAACCATGAGTCGTCAAACTTTATGGGAGCTAACCTCTTAGAGCACCTCCACATGAGATGACGCTCCTACTGCGCACAGTCTCCATCATAGAGCTAGTATCAATCTCATCTCAGAAGTCTGTGGCTAACTGCACCTCATAAAATAGGGTCTCCAAGACTTACAATGATAGGTAGCATGCTTGCCTCCAAGTCTTACTACCACCCTAAACATGCAAGCCTGCGGATCTACAATACTCATAGCGCACAGAGCAAGTGATTCGGGACTTAGGACAATCCAACGGCGACTACCCAAAACATTGATGAAATCCATATTCACCAGAACTTACAGCTAATCATTGAGCACCTTTCTAAAGCATCAATGAAACCATAACCATGAACAAATCTACATGCATCAAGACTTATGGCTACTTGTCCAACACCCACCTACGTCATAAATCATATACATCTCCAAAATCATATCATGAAAGTAGAACTGTTATTTCAAAGTTTTATGAGAAACCATTCAAATATATTCATTTTCAACTCATAATCTTGACAAACTATAAAAACATACCTTCATGGGCATTCATAACATGTAATACGAAGGTTGTAGTGTCAAATATTGGAAGTTATTTATGTGTCAGTAGTGTGTGTAAAATCCAACTATGTTCAAGGTATTATGATCTCAACATAACTGTAGATTTCAACCTTGTTGATTAGTCCAATTAGCCTTTTTTTCCTAATGTTATAATTTGGATAAACCAAGTATTTCAAGTTTAATTTGCCTCTGTAGCTACTCCAAAGTAACTCATGTTTTTAAATATTTCCAACCAACCAAACATATATATATATATAATAAGTTCCAATCAAATAGTATAACTTCCATTCTTTTGTTTTGGTGATACAACTAGGATAATATTAACATTTTCTATTTAAATTTAGTCATTAAAGATAATACTCCGTAAATCATCATATGCATTTAATCAATCTTATAAACAAATGACAATTATTAAACATTCCAACATAGCAATTCTTAATCCACCTACCTCATATGGTGTTTATCCTCGATTCACATGTGTACCTCCTTTAGTTCAATCTAGATTGACCAATTCATAGTTTTCATTGCTGATTCATAGATGGGAGACCTTGATTGTGTCTTTGTCATTGATTAGTGTACCCAAAAAGCAAAGATATGCTGATCTGTAACTCCAATCATGGATCCACTAAATATCAGAAAGTGATGTAGTGCCTAATCTCATAAATCTAGCATTAGATGGTCAATCAATGATCAAATCTTAGGAATGGGTTAGATATGTCATTGTCTTAGGGATTTGGTGATAGATCTAAGGTCAGATTAGAATGAATACTTGAATTAGGTATGGATCTATGGGCTTGTTCCCTAATATACAGTTAGATCAAGATGAAGGGCTAGATCTAATCACCTATTAGATTATCTGGTGTCAAATCTACATCCAGACCTAAAAGGGAGTACATATTGACCACAGATCTACATACTAAGTGGATAATTTATCAATCAGATGATCTCTCAGTGGTGGATCAGTCAAAGATCTAATGTTTCAATGACTGATCTAAGATTAGAACACTATAAATGGATCAAATCAACCATAGACCTAGTTTCTGGTAACTGATCAACTATCGATCTTGGAAAATGGAGTAGATCAGTCATAGATCAAGGTTCCGGCGATCAATCAATGGGTGGATCATGTGAGGGTTCACAAATCACTCATAGCTGTGATTTTTGAAGATAAATCAATGGTCAAACAGTGATGAGTTGTAGGATAGGTTCTAATCTATCATTTGAAGGTAGCTTGATAGTTGGATCATGGCATGATCTAAAAAATCTATCACAAATCCATCATTAAAACATAGATCAATGACTAGATCTTGACGAATGATCAAATCAGTCTTAGATCTAGTGATCTCGTACGATCAAGGGTCTAGTCACAATCGATGGTTAGATCTTGTCCGATCAACTAACAGACAAACGGGTCTTATTTTTTCAATTGCAAGGACCATGACAGTTGTCTCAGATATGCAAAATCCTTTTTGGATTTGTGAGTAGAAGATGTTTAAGTCTAAGGGGGCATGGTGGGTCTGCCTGTGTCAATTCGGCTCATAGAGGCAAATCGGGAGCGAGCGACATAGATGAGGCACCCTACCCTAACTCGCCAAAGGAAATAAATAGGGGAAAGGAGAAGGAGCAGGGATGGTGCCACTATCGTGCTATATGCTCGCCAGAGGAGTAAATAGAAGGGAGGTGGGAGGACGATAGTAGGGTTGTGCTAGCCAAAGGGAGATGGAAAAGGGGGAAACCAAACTGGCATGTCTAGTGGGGCTGTGCCATTCAAGGGAGACGGAGAAAGGGAGGACTAGGACTAGTGTGCCCTACCAGCCTAAGAAGAATAAAGGGAGGAAGAAAAGGTGGGTTTGGGGCACATAGGTGGCCAATAGCCCTGGTTTGATTGTTGCCTAGGGCCGCTTGGAACTAAGAAGAGAGAGGGGAAGTGAGGTGTTTTCGGGGGGTTACTAGCATGAAGGAAGGAAAGCAGGGGAGGAAGGAGGGGTTTTGTGCCAATCAGCTGACCGCAAAAGTCTAGTCATCATGTTGCTTGGGAAATAGAACGGATGGGGGGTGGATGCCATTTTGTTGCATTTGGGGTCATAGTCCTGGGGAACGGGCGACATGTGGTCTATCAACCCACTGTTTGTGAAGCCCGACTTCACACATCATGTGTCGGTCTCCTACATTAGAAACCAAATGGGTGTTGTTATCAATTTGAACCCCTTAAATTTGTAAAATTTTGGGGGTTTTCCACCTAATCTTTGTTTTGTGCAAAATTAGTATCATTGAAAACGTCTCAATGACATGTAGTTTTCATTTTTTATAGTTTTAAATCCAAATTTTAAGTTTTTAAGGGGATTACTTTCTTAAAATTCAATTTTCAAGGAATTCAATTTTCAATTAAAATATGTTATAATTACCTAGAAATTAACTCAAAATTTGAGGTAGTTACATTAAATCTCAACAACAATCAATGAAAGGGGTGCAAAAATCATTTAAATTTTGGATACCCATTATAACCACGATGCTCAAAAGTCACTAGAGTAATAATTGATCTCCTACTTCTAAAACGGTCCTAAAAGCTAGAAACCCTATGCCTCTTGCCAGTTGATTTCAAAATAATCTTTTAAGGCTGGGATCACAAACATACAACAAATTGATTTGATTTCCTAGGTGGGAAAAGGATCTGGTGATGAAATTCAACCTTATCTTATGAGGGTTCTTGTGGGGTCCTTACTATTAATGTGTTCCATCCACCATAATGCAATAAAACGTGCAATGTAACACAAGAAAAGGAAAGTAATAGCTATCTATATGTGCAATATAATGCAACAACCTAAATAAAATGCAACAAGTATGATGAATGACTCTATACTATATGCATTAACTGCCAACCAACATGCAAACTACGCTAAGAAAATAAAGAAAGTAAGAGAAGCTTACAGTGAGGTTTTTAATAAAGATCATGTGGGGGCCATCATACCCCACACTTGGCCTATATTATTATAACCCATTTAAAATAAAATAAATAATTGCAAATTACAATGGGGCATCACTAGAAGTTCACTCAAAAACCAAGGCTAAGAAAATAAGGAAATCCTAATTAAGTTAATGAAGCTTTGGCCCATAGGATCACCACTGCTCCTTTTATCAAATTCCACTTAGACAAAAAACAAAGAAAGATAGTCAATTTGTGAGGAATGAGCAAAAAAATAAAAAATGAAGCAAAAGCCTAATCTAATGTAATCTAAAACCAATATTAGAGGTAAACAATGTAAACAAAGATCCAACAAAAAATCCATTATGATTCCTCAGCAAAAGCACCAAAAACTTGGTCTATCTTTAAAATTACTCATAAGCACCTAAATCATAGTAATTACATCCAAAAGAGGTCGACTCCATGAGGAATCTCACAAAATTTTCAATTTATTGGATCTTATTTAAGTTGCTTATCTTAGCCAATGAAAGAGAGTTTGATTAAACTAAGAATATAAATAGCATGGAATTGGAAACATACATCAAATTAGAAACTACAACTAGAACCTTTTAAAAATAAAGATATTCAATGAAATTAGAAACTTTTCTAACTAACATGCATTCAATAAAAGAAACTAATACAAAACTAGAATGAAAGAATCTAGGAAACTTAGAACAAGGAACTTGCTAAAAATGAAACTTTCCTAAACAAACACTTTCATAAACCTAAAAATTTCTAAAAATAATTTTTTTTTTAAATCTAACCTAAGATAGAAAATAAGTAAGTACTGAAATCTAAACTTAACCTAAGAAAAGAATCAACCAACAATTTAGACATAAACTTCAATCAACAAGCACATGACCATGAAAGTGTGTTCATGGTTTATGGAGTGAAAGATGTCCAGAAATTAATAATTAAATGCTAAATAACATGCAAACTAATCAAAGAACTCACTACACTAACTAAAAATCTAAATGGGTTCCTAAGATTTCAAGCTAGCAAAGTGTATGGAGTACTGGAAATTGCACATGAAACGTGAGATGAAAAATTCCAGCAACATGGTGTATATGAAACTCAAATCAAGTAAGGCATGGAAAGCAAATTAGAAAGAATTTTTATGGAATATAACACTCAAGAATTGAATTAATTTACTACTAGAATTAAACAATAACAATGCTCTTGAAATAAGTTCATTCATTGAATTGAAATTAACATCAACAAGTGGTGTGCATGTACATTGAGAGCAAAGATGAAAATTGCACACTTTTCTTTAGCTTCAAATCAAAGATTAAACATACTCTAATAATCCCAATCTAAACTCAAATACTATGCATGCCAATTGAAGAGAGAAAAATCAAAGATAAATATGTAGGAAAGAACCAAAGAACAAGCAAATAGACAAGGGAAGAACAAGGTGATCAAAGCAAGAAACAAGAGAACATTAAGAGGGAAACGAAAGGGGATTCAAGCTGCTGTTTCTCTTGGATGTGACTACTAGAGAAAAGGTAACTTGGTTCTTGAAGAATTAAGCAAGATAAATAAGAGAAGAAGAAGCAAGAGTGAAAGGAGATCAAAGGGGAATTATGCTATGGAACTTAAGCAAGAAGGAAAGAAATTAAATGACAATGACATCAAGGAAACCAAAACAAGGTACTAACCTAAATTAGAGTGCAAAAAATAAAATAAATAAAACAAGGAAAAGGTTGTGGAAGACAATGAAGAAGCATCAAAAGTGTTGAAGTTCGAAAACCTAAGAAGATCTCCAAATAGAAGTGCTTTGACTTCATGGAGTTTGAAGCATCTCCCTTACTTGAACTAGGTGTAGAATTTCGGGTATTTATAATTTTTTTATTTCCAACATAATAAGATCCTATCCTAGGAAGAAAAAGAAGAAGCAGAACTAGAACTCTATGTAGGAAAGTAGGTGGTTGATTGGAGATAGAAGATTAGAAGGTTAGGTGAGGGGGTGACGTGGAATTTCTAAAGCTATATCACATGGTGAGATGGAAGGAAAGTGGGAAAAGGTAAGAAAGATGGAGGAAAGAAGTAGGAAGGTGAGCTAGTTGAGGAAGAAATGGAATGAGAAATTAGAGTAGGTGGAATGGTGGAATTAGAAGGGGGGAGGCATCACCTTTCAAGGAAGGTGGCATGGAACTTCTCCCTTCTAATTATGTAATATGATGAGTAGGAAAGAGAGAGAGAGAGAGAGAGAGAGAGAGAGAGAAAAGATGGGGTAAAAGAAAGAGAAAAATAAAGAAATTAGACTTGGTTTTTTCTACTATGCTTGCATATCTTACCATGTTGATTATTACCCACATTCCTTTCTAATTATTCCCTTGAAATTCACTATTTAGCAATTGCTTGAAAAGTCTCACCCAATAGTGTGATTCCATGTGGCACGGCTCTCATGTGGCTTGGTGACTCACTTTGATGGCTTGAGTGGCTACGCCCTTTAGCTTCAAGGCTTTGAATGGCTTTGCTTCGTTAAGTTTCCTAGTTAGATTAGAAAAACTTCATATATGGCTCCAATTCTCATGCAAAGGCAGTGAAATTGCATTGCTTTTTGCATGGTCCCATTTAGTTACCCATGATGCTTCCAATTGCTTCCTTGGACTTAATTTGCTTTCCTTAAGATGATCTTAATTATTGATTTATCTTTGAAAAGTTGAAATTTAGGTCTTCGACCCTTTTCTGATCTTGATCTTCAAATCTTATCTTACTTGATCTCAACCATTGAATTATCTTCTCAACACCTAGAAAATAGTAAAAAATCTAATTAAATCCTAAAAAATTATGATTATTCACATACTTATTCTAGATTAGCTCCTGAACCTTCCAAATATCAAACTTTTGAATTATCAGGTCAAAATTGAATACTTATCATTATGAAGACATGTTGAAATATTAGAAGAGCATCTTAAACAAATTAACACCTAAGGAGAAGAAAATGATAATTTAATCCTTTTGTAGTAAAAGAAAATGCCCCTGAATTAAAAGGCAAATCCAACCCAATAAGTTTCTTGATTGGTTACATACAACCAAGCATGCCTTTGCGTATATAGATTTCCTAGAAGACTTCAACATAAAGCTCATAGCTCTAAAACTAGGGTAATACACTTCACTTTGGTGGGATAATTTAAACAAGCAAAGAGTAAGAGGTGGGAAAAATAAAATAAAAAGTTGGCATAAGATGAAAAAGGAACTGAAGAAATGTTTTCTACTTGAGAACTATAGGATGGACACGCTCATTGAGATAAAAAACTGAGACAAGAGAACTTGAGTGTATAAGATTACATTGTGGAATTTGAACACCCCATGCTTAAGAGTGATGTGATTGAGATAGAAGGGCAAACCATAGCACTTTCTTAGGTGGTTTCAGAAGAGACATTGGAGACATAGTATGACTCCAACAATACTGGTCATTCAATGACATTAGAAAAGTAGCCTTGATTATTGAGAAGTAACAAAAAGGAAATGAATAAAAGAGGTGTTTCTTAAACCTACAAAAAAGGAAACACTTTCAACCCAAGGAGTGCTTCTAATCTCAGTGGATGCCCAATACTAAGACTCAACCAAATCATGTAAAAAATTAAAATAAAAAGTTGCCAGGACCCCGTAATGCCATAGGTAGAAGATGCTTCAAATGCCCAGGGCTTTGACATATAGCCTCTAATTGTCCAAACCAAAAGGTCGTTTCTCTTGTTGAGGAAACTATATTTGAAGAAGAAGATCCACAATCACATTGTAAATAGGAAGAGGACACTACCCCACCAACAAAGGAAATATTTTGGTGGTATAATAGAGCCTAAGAAAGAAGGGGAGCCTTGGTGCAATGGTAAAAGTTGTCGTCATGTGACCTTGTGGTCATGATTTCAAGGTGTGGAATTAGCCTTTTGCGAAATCTAAGGTAAGGTTGCCTACTATAGGCCCTTGTGGTCCGCCCATTCCCCGGACCACCGCAGAGGAGGGAGCTTCGTGCCCTGGGGCTGCCCTAATAGATCCTAAGAACCATTCACAATGATGATGAGGATTGGCTTTGCTACACTATCTTCCATATGTTGTACTTTACAAGACAAAGTGTGCCATGTAATCATTGATAGTAGTGCATGCAAGAATAAGGCATCTATTGAACTGGTCAACAAGCTAAAGTTAAATACAAAGCCTCATGCTCAACCCTACCAATTGAAGTTGATCACAAAGGACATATAAATAAAGTTCACTTGAAAATTCCTTGTTTCCTATTCTATTGGAAATTGATATAAAGATGAGGTTTGGTGTGATGATATTTCCATTGGATAATTACCATTTCTTATTGGGAAGACCATGGCATATGACAGAAAAACCCAAAATGATGGGTTCAAAAACACTTAAGTTCCATGGTAAAACTTCAGATGTGATTCATTGTAGAAACAAGAAAAAAATTGGGACATATGAACTCTTGAATGATACATGAACATTAAAAATGAGGCAGAAAGTGATGATGAGACTAAAACAAGCTTATAACCTTCAATTGTATGAGCTCTTATGAATGAGTATTCAGACATGTTTCCCAAGGTTTGTACTTCCTAATAAAGCAGTGTATAGCATGGGTCCAAAAGAATATAAGGAGTTGCAAAGACAGGTTGAAGAATTAATAGCCAAAGGATTAGTACTCGAAAGCAAAAAAGTGTGCACTTGTCCTTCTTCTGACAATGAAGGATAGGTTGTTCATCAATAGTAGAGCAATGAATAAGGTCACAATCAGCTATTTCTTTCCTATTCCATGCCAGGTGACTTGTTGAACCAGCTGCATGGTGCAACAACTTTCTCTAATATTAACCGTCATAGTGACCTTCATCAAATCTGCATGAGATTAGGTGAAGAGTGGAAACTACATTCAAAACATGAGATGGCCTATACGAGTGGTTAGTAATCCCCTTTGATTTGTCTAATTTGTGTACTATATTCATATGTTTAATGACTCTTGTCTTTAAACCCTTTAATGGAAATTTTAAAGTTGTGTATTTCAATGATATTTTCGTATACAACAAGAGACAAAGGGAACGTAGATAATCTTTGACATGTCCTACAATTGTTTAGAGAACAAAATTTGTATGGTAACTTGACAAAGTGTAACTTTTTTAGCGATAGCTTGATTTTCCTAGGCTATGTTGTTGCAGTCGATGAAGTGAAGATGAACCTAAGTAAGGTGAATGTTATTGTTGGATGGCCTATGCCTAAGACCTTGTTTGACATCAAAACCTTCCATGGCTTATCTTTGCTCTACAAGAGCCTCATTAGAAACTTCGTTACTATCATTTTCTCTAATAACTAAATGTCTTAAAGGTGGATAGTAAACTTGGATGGAAGAAGTGCAGAAAAAAAAATTAGCTTATGAGGTAAAAGGTAAATAATGCACCCATACTTTATTTACCTAACTTTGATTATTCATTTGAAGTAGAGTGCATAGCTTCTAGTGTTGTGATCAGTGACATTTTAAGTCAAGAAGGAGAACTAATCACTTTCCAGTGAAAATAAGAACATTTGTAGGGCAACTATTTTCCAACTATAGTAAAGAGTTCTACGCTATTGTAGCTGCATTGGAACATATATTAACCATTTTAAATACCAATGTAATTGGTTTTGAAATAGTTAAGGAGTTGTATGAGGATATTTACTTTGGAATATTTTGGAGAACTATAAGCATGGTTCCTTTTAGTGTTTTTGTGAGAAGGATGGTTTTCTCCATAACAAGAATCTACTTTGTATCCAAAATGCTCCCCTATAGAGGCTATTATACATGAGGTGCATGATGGAGACCTTACTAGTCAATTTTACA
Organism: Warburgia ugandensis; assembly: GCA_035236585.1. Taxonomy (NCBI): domain Eukaryota; kingdom Viridiplantae; phylum Streptophyta; class Magnoliopsida; order Canellales; family Canellaceae; genus Warburgia; species Warburgia ugandensis. The sequence continues at coordinate 42,414,572 of CP141133.1, forward strand.
GAGATAAGACGCTTCAATTAGTGAAAGATTGATTCTTTTGGCCTAAAAAGGCTAAAGATGTTTCCACACGTGAGTAGCTGTAGAACACGTCATTTAGCAAAAATTCAAAGTCAACACATGGGATTATACACATTGCTTACTATTCCATATTCTCCATGGGAAAGAAGTTAGCATGGATTTAGTGGTTGGACTCCCACCAACGCAATGCAACAAAGGCTCTATTACTATTGTTGTTGATAGGTTTTCTAAGATGGCACATTCAATTGATGTTCTAATGTGGTGTATTTGTAATTCAGATAAGTTGTAAAGCTTCATGGTATCCCCAAAACCATAATCTCTAATAGAGACCCAAGCTTTTTGAGCCACTTTTTAAGGAAGTTATCAAGGAAACGTGGAACGCATTTGTAGTTCAGTTCATCATGTCACTTGAAAATGAGCTAACAAATGAGAGTCATCAATAGGAGTTTGGGAAACTTGTTAAAAACTTTTGTGGGGAAGAACATCTATCAATGAGATTTGTTGCTAACAAAGGCATAATTTGCATCCATAGTTCCAAGAATCAATCGATTAAGGTGTAGTCCTTTTGAGGTAGTTTATAGTAAGAATCCTTTAAGCCTTATGAATTTACTACCCTTGCCATTAATTTGAAGTTTTTGTGGAGATGTCGAAGAACAAGCCAAGAAAATTAGAAAGATGCATGAGTAGATCTGAATGTAGATTATGCGAAAGAATGAGAAGTACAAAGAATTGGCCAACAAGCATAGGAAGCCATTGATTTTTTAGGAAGGAGAGGTAGTGTGTGTACACTTAAGGAAAAAGTGTTTTCACCAATGGCAACATGCAAGGTTCAAATCAAGAGCCTTAAGTCTATTCTGAGTTTCGAAGCGAATTGGTGATAATGCATACAAGATTGAACTACTAAAGGGTTATGAGGTTTCAAACAACTTCAACATGGAGGATCTTTCACCACTCTTTGGAGGGGACAATGCAAACAACTCAAGGTCTAGTTCTTTTCAACCCGGGGAAATTGACATGTGAGTTAACATACATGTTGTAGTGAGGTTAAAAATGTGATGGTTAATGATGCCAAAATTTCTTAAATAGTATGTAGCAAAGGTTAAATTGATTAAGAAGTGTATGTTAACTACCTAAAGTCATAAAATAAGTTAGACGGATAGAGAGAATAGAATGTCTGAGTTCTAGTTGGAGATTATGTGGATCTAAGAAATCCCTTCAAGCTAAGGGAGTATGAAGTTGGAATGAAAGGAAAATTTAGTGATAGATTTATCACTTTTTGATGATCGTAGAAAGGATTAGTATGATGGCCTATTAGTTGATATTACCATCACCACTGGCTAAAGTATTTCAAGTCTCTATTTTAAGAAAATATATACAAGAGGCCAGTTGAATTAAAACATGGTTTTTACTTGTGGGGAAAGACAATATGAGTTATAAACTAAAAATATTATTATTGGGACAATATTCTTTAGTGGAAGAAGCCATATGTGAAAGTGAGGTTGAAATGAGAAAAACTCATCTTGAGTTGTTGGTGTTATGTTTGATAGTAAATTTCAAGGATGAAATTTTATAAGGGGGGAAGGATGTAACAACCCCAAAATTTTATGAATTTATTTGAATTATTAAATGAATAAATTAAAAATATGGAACATGGAATTGGAATTTGAGATTCTAAGAAATTAACTCTTTATAGAAATGGAATCGGGAGATGAAACATGAATAGGATTGTACTAAAAAAATCAAGTCCAACAACATTAAGAACATTGAAATCAGAGTTCGAATGAAAAATTCATATTTTTCTCAATTTTAGGGAATTTAATTCTTAATTATAAGGGGAAAATGGTAAATTCACAATTATATAGGCTCCACAATAAAGTTAAGAGAGTTATAGTGACCAATTACTAGATCTGTAATGATTATAGTGAAATCATGATAAAATCAACTTTTAATAAAATAATAAAAGTAATAAAAAAGAGAGAATAATTTAATAATTAAAATAAATTAAAAACACTGTGTAGGAAATATCCAACACATCTCACCATGGGTCATCTCCCTCTCCCCCTTCCTCCTCTTTCCCTTTTATCCTCCTCCCCTTTCTTTCTCTCTCTCTTCCTTCTCTCATCTATCAACTGCATCCACTAATGCATGGCATCAGATTTGAGGACAAGTGCATCCTTGGATGCACATCCCCAACCCTATGGGGCCTTGATTAGCTCCCTCTTTCCTCCTATTTCTCCTCTGACATCGACTAGGCATCGGTTTTCCTTCCTTTTCCTCCCTTTCCCTTTCCCTTCTCCTCTTTTTCTTTCCTTCTTGCCCTCTCTGGCTTCCCCTTTTCCCCCCCATTTTTGATAACCTAGATCCACTGGTGGCCATAGAAAACATCTACACCCACTGGAGACCAGATTGACCTCCCCACTAGCAAATCTAGGTAATCCTCTTCCCCTCACTCCCTCCTTTCTCTTTTCCAACAAGATTAACTAAGACCTAGGCTGGATAAGCTCTCACTAGTTGGCAATCTACCGGTGAAAACTGATCCATTGGATCTATTGGGGAACCATGTCGAGGACAACTTAGATGGAAGATCTGAGCCATCTGATGAGATGGTAGACCCCAAATCCCTAAAAATAGTAAACTTTTGGAAGATCCTACGAGTTGATCGGATGGTTCAAATTAGTCTCTCTTCTCAGTCAATTCGATTTGTGCCCATGATGCAACCTAGAATGCATCTCGAAGACGCACGATCCCGGTGCGTTTCTATGCATGCGCAACACGTGCAGGGCTGTTGCAGTTTGATCGGGACATCAATGGGTCCTGAGAACCAAGACACTGCCTGTGCATCATGATCACCAAGACACACACATGCATTTTTTAATGTGCATTTTGGTGTGGTGCATCTTGGTGACAAGTGGTTTCTGTGTTATTTAAATCATGTTAATCCTAACCATTTAATTAATCTGAAACACAAAATCCTTAATTTAGAGATATATAGATGTCTGATTTAATATCAGAAAGGTACATTGGATTCATCTTGATGACACGAACCTAATAATGTAAGAAAATTTAGGATTAGGCAACATTTTTAAAGGATCATAGCATAATAGCTATGCAAATTGTGTAGATCTATAAGATCAAAGATGATCAGACCCAAAAAAGTAATTAATTAGATAATTTGCTATAACATTAAGAATAATTGTATGATCTAATCACACAAATACATTAGAACTTATGATTTAAGACATTGAATTAGAACAAAATGGTAGATCTGATAGATCAAAGTTAGATCTGACTGTCAGATCGTTACATAAACTGTAGATGAGTAATCAAATAATGTGAGATACTGAAAATTAGTGTGATTATGCCTAATTAAGTTATAAATTGAACAATCAAATGGTTAGATCTACCTTAAACATTGGAATAGATTAGAATTGACATAGACAATGGTTAGAAACCCTAAATCTGACTGGATGAAAGCTGATCTAACCATCAAATTTACAAATCAAGAGTATGTAGAGGACTGGTTAATCAAATATAATAGATATCAGTTGATTGAGACTATAAATTGATGATCAATGGTGAGAATCAAATAATCAATCAAACAATAATGGACTATAAACCTCATTAGGAAGGATGAAATGCAAGATCATCTAACTTCATGATAATAAGTAATAAGATAAATAAAAGGTATTATTAAAATATAGGAAATAACCCTCTTCTATGCTTGTAAAATACACCCCATTATGCTAATAATAAGGAGTATTGTCTTGAGGAGACTGAGCATTCATCATGAGGTAGGTGGAATTTTAAGAATGAATGCTCTAAATTACAAGATGTGTCTTCTAAATATAATCTTACTCAATAATGTAATCTTGATAGAGTTAAATTGTTCATTATATAGACTAAGTGGTAACTTAACATGCCTTACATATTTGTGATGTATAATGAGTTAATTTGAATAATGTATTGATCTCATACTTGAATTTGTACAAACATTAGCTGAACAACATGATATGAACTATATTATATGTAATCTCCTGAATGTATATTCCTAGTACATGGGTACCAAATTCATTACTTGTTGATTTGTGAATTCAGGTTTATATGTGCATCCTTGGTGCACGATCACCTATTAAGTGTGGATGCTAATATTGTTATGAAAATTTTTATGACCGGGCAAATCGCCTATTATTATTATGTTTATTTTACATGCAGGCATGGAGGCCTAAGAGTTTTACTTTCGATAGTCCCCATATATATAGTGACACATTATTTTTCACTGTGGCATTAGTAGATTACCTATACAATCATCCAAGCGTGCTGTTATGGATTGAGACTGTGATACATAGTAGTCCTTGTATTTTGTGCAATATGGTGCTAGTGTGATGGCATGATGAGATGCCTTATGTGATGTGACATGATGATATGCTTAGTATCAGCTCATTACCGACATGTGATATGATATTATTGTTTTATGAGGACAGACCGAATAGTTATGGACCCCGTATATTGAGGGTATGGATATTATATGTTGATATACCAGCAGAGGCTAGAGGGTTATGGATCCCTATGTTGAGGGGTATGGATGTTGGACACAGTATAGTCTGGGAATGGATATTATAATATCATTATTGATGACATTCATAATTTTGTATAACCCTCAACTATTTTGGTATGCATAGTATAATTATGTATATAACTGAATTACTAAGGGAATACTTTTATAAAATCTTTGACATGGGTAAAGTACACAGTAGACTAGTCATACAGAGTATGGTTCATGGTAATTGGATGACTTCATTTACATGAAAAATGATGAGTATGGACATGTGAATTAATAATGAATTATTGGATTATAAATCATCTTTTAATTTTCATCTACTTCTTAAATCCCCTACTAAGCATAGCTTGCTGAGATATTGTAAATGTTTGAATATTTACAATATCTCAAATACAAATAGACAGGAGAAGATGGACATGATACAGGGATACTAGCAACCATACTGCTGTCAGCTATGCATTCTTATTTCAAATATTGTAGTATGTAGTTAGTTATTTGCATTGTGGTTTTTGGACATTTAATATAATATTCATAGGGGCTGTGTAAGTGAACCACTAGATGGGTATTGTTTTTAATAAATAAAGTTCTATTTTATAAACAAACTATATATTTATGTGTACTATGAGAGTAAAAGTGACATCTGGGCTTGTTAAAAATAAACTTCAAAGAAAACATTTTTCACTGCTTTGGATTTTTAAAAATTAGAGGTGCCATCTTTTGAAAATAAATGTGAAATAGTGTTTTAAAAATCCGAGGTGTCCCATTTGGTATTAGAGCTATTCATCCCGTGGTTTCCAGCCCTATATGTCCAATAAAAAAATGACAATTCAAATATAGGTTAGGATATAGTGAGGGTACCATCAAATCATCACATAAACTGTAGATGAGTAATCAAATCATGTGAGGTATGAAAAATTAGTGTGATTCTACCTAATTAAGTTATATATTGAACAATCAAATGGTTATATCTACCTTAAACATTGGAATATATTAGAATTGACATAGACAATGGTTAGAAACCCTAAGTCTGACTAGGTGAAAGCTGGTCTAATCATAAAATTTACAAATCAATAGTATGTAGAGGACTGGTTAATCAAATATAATAGATATCAATCGATCGAGACTATAAATTAATGATCAATGGTTAGAATCAAATAATAAGTCAAACCATAAAGGACTACAAACCTAATCGGGGAGGATCAGATGCAAGATCATCTAATGTCATGATAATTAATTATAAGATAAATAAAAGGTATTATTACAATATAGCAAATAACCCTCTCTTATGCATGTAATTTGATAGATACATCCTATTACTCTGACAATAAGGAATACGGTCTTGAGGAGACTGAGCATTCATCATGAGGTAGGTAGAATTTTTAGAATCATGCTCTAAATTACAAGATGTGTCTTTTAAATATAATCTTACTCGATAATGTAATCTTGATAGACTTAAATTGTTCATTATATAGACTAAGTGGTAGGTTAACATGATTTACATATTTTTGATGTATAATGAGTTAATTTGAATAATGCATTGACCTCATACTTGAATTTGTGCAAGCGTTAGCTGAACAACATGATATGAATGTATATTATCTGTAATCTCTTGAAAGTATATTCTTGGTACATGGGGACCACTTTCATTACTTGTTTATATGTGAATTTAGATTTATATGCACATCCTTAGCGCATGATCACCTATTAAGTAAGGATGTTGATATTGTTATGAAAATTTTTATGACCAAGCAAATCTCCTATTATTATTATGCTTATTTTACATCCAGGCATAGAGGCTTGAGAGTTTTGTTTTTGGCAGGCATAGGCCTAGGGATATTATGCTAGGGGAGTATGAAGGTTGGCCACCCGCTCACTTAAAACTGATGATATATGTGTGATACCATGCCCATAGAGAGGCTAAAAGTCGAGTAGGGCAACTATGGGGAGGCCTTATTATGAAAGTTCTATCTCCCCATATAGACAATGACACATTATTTTCCACCATGGTATTAGCGGATTACCTATGCAGTCATCCAGCCATGCTGTTATGGATTGAGACTCCGATGCATTGTAGTCCTTGTATTTTGTGCATTATAATGCTGATGTGATGGCATGATGAGATGCCTTATGTGATGTGGCATGATGATATACCTGGTATGTGCTCATTATCAACATGTGATATGATATTATTGTTTTACCAGCAAAGGCTGGATGGTTATGGACCCCATATATTGAGGTGTATGGATATTATATGTTGATGTACTAGTAGAGGCTAGAGGTTTATGGACCTCTATGGTGAGGGCTATGGATGTTAGACACAGTATAGTCTGGAAATAGATATTATAATATCATTTTTGATGGCATTCAAAATTTTGTATAACTTTTAACGATTTTGGTATGTATAGTATAATTATGTATATGTAAGAATTATTGAGGGAATACTTTTATAAAAGCTTTCTCTTGGGTAATGTATAAGGAGATTAGTTATACAGAGTATGATTCATGGTAATTGGATGACTTCATTTACATGATGTAAGGGCCCGGGTTTTTGAAACACATTTCATAATATATTTTTCAAAGGCAAGGGCGTCTGCTCAGTAAATTTTTTTCGCAAAACAAAGCAGCGGAAATTCTTTTCTTTTCAAAATTGTTTTGAAAACCCAAGTCACCACTTCATACTTAACATAAGTACAGTTTGTGTACAAAATAACATTCCATTAAAGGAATATGATTTTATTAAACTTTCAGGATCCATCCAGTGGTTCACAGTACAACACGGTATCAGTACAATACCTGTCCAAATTACATAATCCAAAATATACAAACCTCACCATACATTAAAACTCTCAATACAATACAATTCCCTCAAATAAAATACATGTCTTCAAGAGGAGGTATCTTGTTTGATTATTCATCCACATCTTCTTAAGTCTTCTATAGTCTTGAGCTTCTAACCCTCCTTCTCTGTATCTGAGGTATTGTAAACATGGAAACATGTACAATACCTCAGCAAGCTATACTTGGTAGGGGAATACAAAAACACACTACTTCATCAACATAAGAATATATACCTCAGTCCTTATTTCATCATAGTTATCCATTCATAAGATATCTCCACATAAGGTACCTACGTTATTTATGTAGTACAGGACAAATTAGTTAATATAGTGAAGATTACTCAAAACTTATTACTTTCCCTGGCTATACTCCCAATTAGGAGAGTAATACCTAGCCAAAGATTATTCAACACTTGTTCCTTCCCCTGGCTATACTCCCACTTAGGAGAGCAATACCTAGCCAATTATCATATGGGGTGTTGATTCTAGGAACTCATGTAATGGCATATCATCATGCCATGGCATTATACTATGCCTATCATATGTGCATCATAATGCAAAATACATTAGGACTACTATGCTTACAGCCTCAATCCGTATAGCGCGCTCGGATAACTGTATAATCCTCCACTGACACCAACTGTGGAATAATCAATCCATGTCCTCATGGGGTGGACCATGGTTGTCACAGTGGGGCCTTCCCATTACTGCCCCACCCGACATTTAGCCTCTCTTTGGGCATGGTATCATCATATAAGTTTCAGGAAGCGGGTGGCCAAACCCTCATAACTTCCCTAGCATAGCATCCCCAGTCTCTATCTCTGTGTAAAACAAAATCACAAGTCTCCATACTTGTATGAAAAGTATATTGTACATATCAGACAATCTGTCTGTTTAACTAAGGCTGGAATATTGTACATACCCTATTCTTAGGGTTTCCTTATTCTCTATATCTCATCATTTTCACCTCATTGAACTTGATCAATAATTTTGATCAAGTGGATTAGATTATGAGGTTGGATCAATTTGTTTGATCCTTTGATTAGATCACTTAATTTGATCATATAGTTTTGGATAACTTATCATATGTTTTGGATCCTTTAATTGGATCACATGTTTTGGATCCATTCATTGGATCACATGTTTTGGATCCCTTAATTGGATAACATGTTTTGGATCCCTTAACTGGATCACATGTTTTGGATCCCTTCATTGGATCATCTGTTTTGGATCCCTTCATTGGATCATATGTTTTGGATCCCTTCATTGGATCATTTGTTTTGGATCACATAGTTGGATCATTATTTTTGGATCACTTAGTTGGATCATCTGTTTTGGATTATAAGTTTTGGATCACTCGTTTGGATCATGACTATGCTAAGGTACTAAGCATACTGATATAATGAAGGTCTATATTTTTAGACAGATAATCATGTATATATATACATGAATCTCTAATATATCATTGTATATCCACCTACCTGAAAGTAGTATCTTGATTCATACATCTCCAGTGTATTCTTCCACAATGTCCATCATGGTCTGGATTCATCCATCTGTCATACCATATATATAAGGTTATTTCCCTATTCAAGTATGTATCCCTATAGATGATACCCTAATTTTCCTTGAATCAAATTTGATCAAGGGTTTGGGATTCTCTATCTATGTTCTTCTACATATGCATACAAACTATACAATACTACATTAGTATTTGTTTTTGATCATCCAAGATCATATGGATCTTGTTTGATCATCCTTATCTTGATTTTCAATTTTTATCAAGATTAGATGATTTACTACATTTTATGCTCTCATTATTATTACTCAACCAATTAATGTTTTATTGGTTGAGGGTAGCTTATTTCATTCTGAGTCTAGATTGCTCCTCTTATGTCAAATTGGCTAAGGCTTACTAGTTAAATGGTTGAACACAAAATGGCTACTTCAATCCTCATGTAAGGAGGCGTTTAAATCTCATAAACGTCAACAGAAGGTGGGGGGAGAGCGTGGCTCTATTAGATAACCCCTTAACCACTATGTCCATCATTCACTAGCTTGACCCTAACTCAACCTTCCATAAGGTTCCTATGAGCATTTAATCCTAAGTATTCTTTCTAATTGTTTTTAATTAAATCCATGAATTAAAATGTCATTCATGGAGATTTATTATTCTCCTAATTTGGACCAAGGAATTTATATTCCTTATATTATCCTACTAACTATGGTCCTTACTATCATTAAGTCCATGTCATACATTCCATGTGAATGTCCATTCCTTCTAATTTCATTTAATTACCATTTCAATGAAATTACAATTACTTAAGCATTGAAGCATATGTTTAAAGCATAAATAACAAGTAACTAAATACTTAAATAAATAATTAAATAACCAATTAAATAAATAATTCAACTAAGAAATGAAATAAAATTATCATAATATTCAATAATTGAAATAGAAATCTAACCTGTTATCATGATCTAAGGGTCTTAATTGATCCATAGTCATCCTTCATCTTTTTATGGTTAAGATCTTGATCCTTCATTTTATTTTAGATCCAACATATTATATTGATGTAATTTAATTATTAAATCATGGATTTATCTCATCCATTGATTTGATCTTCCTTGATCTACCCGATCAAGGAGATCTTAGGTTACTTTGTACCTTTTAAGGGCATAGATCTTGATCTAGCCCAAATCCACATCATCCCTTCATTAAATTCCTATGATCTTATCTCAAGATCATCATCAAAATACATCCATGCTGTCCAATCATCCTGGATCATCTTGATCTAGGAGATACTATTCAATTTTAAGGGTTTTAGTAACCCTTAAGGCTAGATCTCTTAAGATCTTCCTAATAAACACAATTTAATCCACTGATATTATTTATTATGTTATAAAATAATCATCCAAAAAGGTATTTGTGGTCTGATCATCCTAGATCTTGTAGATCAAGGATGTTTAGTTAATTATCCACTTAATTACATAAATTTTAATTAATTAAAATTACAATTTTATAAGTTCAGTCCATTTGAATTATCACAAGGAATCCATCGCAACTTTCCGATCTCAATTTGGATCTCAATTGAGATCGGAATTGAAATTTTAAGATTTCAGCTCCTTTTTAAGGGCTGAATTTCACCTTACTGTTTTGATCATTTTGGACTGATATAGAGGCATAAAAATTCTACTATGAACATGTATATTAAGGTTTTTGGATTTTATAAACACATCTATCGGTTCAGATTTCATGTTTGGGGTCATGTGGGCCATGATCCATGATCAATGGCATGGATTTCATCAAAAAGATCATGTAAATACTACTTAAAAACACCATCTAATAATTTAAGTGAAGTAATAAAATCAACATGATTCTAAATAAACTTTCTGATCTAAAATCAGAGTTCAATTTAATTCAGAATTAATATTTCAATATTTCAGCCCGTTTTAAGGGCTGAATTTCATCGTTTCTGTTTTTGATCAATTAATTCATATATAAGAACATAAATATTACTGTGAACATGATCCTAAGGTATTAGAGTATCTCTGAAGACATCCATCGGTTCAGATTTGTCTTTTAAAGTCATCTGGTCCATGATCATAGATCATGGATACTGATTTTACAAAATAACTATGTAAATACAACTTAAAACATAGATCTAATAATTTCAATACATGTAAAATGATACAAGGAGTCCATATCATTTTTCAGATCTAAAATCAGAGTCCTATAGAGCTCTTAATTGAAGAAATACAATTGTAGTTAAAAATATAGACGGTCCCGATTAAATATGGGTTACAGGCAGCGTCCCGCGCCTGTAACCGCCTATCCCAAGTGTTTGGGCAGTGGTGACCGGCTACAGGCGAGACGGTTCGATCTGGACCGTCAGATCGCCTGCGGCTGGATCTCCTCCACCCGTTAACATCTAAAGCCCAGATTTCATATCTTGGGGTTTTTGGGTCCAAGGATCCCATCCAACGGCTCATAATTTGGTTCTAAGCCGGATATTGGGAGATCTCAACCCTCAATACCGGATCCGTCGTTCTCGACGGATCAACGGCTAGGGAGCTTCCTTCCTTGCTGGAAAACCCAACATACCCACCGAAATTGAAAGAGGGGTTGACATTTCACCTACCTGTGCCGGTCTGGAGGGAAGGAACTCACCGGAGATTGAGAAAAACCAGCCAAAGAAGATGTATAAAACCCTAGCTTTCCGGAAAAATATACAGAGATTGATCCTTGGTGTTCGTTACCGGAAAATGAAAGATACCATGGGGTTTTTGAATATTCCTCAGTGATGAATATTTTCAACGGTGAAAGATTATCAACAACCGGTTAGATGTGCCAGAATACAAAGAAAAACCTGCAAGAGACGGTAACCCTTACTGGGTTGCCCTTCGTTTTCATTTTTCCGGAGATCCAAGATTTGGATCATCATAAAATCAAGGGGCTTTTGTAAATTTCCCTTTTCCTAACATATCCAATGGTTGAGATTGGGTTTCAATGGGTATAAAATGATGACTAATTGAAATAGGGTTTCCTGGGCAGAAACCCAGTTCAATCGGGGACGACACATCCCTGGACGTGCCCGACATCTCCACTGAGTCTGGAGAGACAGGTGCGTCTGTGGACGCTCCCTGAGTGAAAAAGAACAAGAGAAGAAAGAGAAAGAAAGTTGGGGGAGTTTGGGGAGGTTTCTAGAGCTGAATTTTTGCAGCATAATAGGGGACCTCGTGAATGATTTTTGGAACATTTTTTAGAATTTTTCTGAGGTCTATTTATAGAGGTTTTGAGTGGTTTTCATAATAACATGCAATAATTATGTTTTCTCCTTTTTATTATTTTATGTATATTAGATTCCCACTACCACCTCCTTCTCCACGAGCAGGTGGTAGTGGTTTGACTAATAATTGCATGTTTTCCAGAAGTTGGATCCCTTTGTGGGTCCCTTGTGGGCCCCACATGAGTGTGAAAAGACCAAATTGCCCTTTTATGGAGAAAAATCTATTTTATTCTCCCGAGCTCGGAATTGAGCATACTTAGTGGCGTTGGATTTGTATTTCCGAGTACATTCAATATTTGGATGTCTCAGGTCTTGGTTATTTGTGAAATTATCATTTTTCCCTTTCATTCATTAAAATGAAGAAAAATACAGATTTTTCATCCGTATTCAGAAATTGTCGTGCTTATAGTCATTTTGAAGCTTTCGTCGCATATGTTTTCAATTATATAGGTCTTATACCTTGATTTCACTTCTATGAGAAGTGCATATTTCATAACCCTAATATTCCAGCCTGATTTTCACTGAAATTCTCAATTTCAATATTTATTTAATTTCATTATAAAAAAATTAGGGGTGTTACACATGAAAACTAATGAGTATGGACATGTGAATTAATAATAAGTTATTGGATTATAAGTCACTGTTTAATTGTCATCTACTTCTTAAATCTCCTACCAAGCGTAGCTTGTTGAAAAATTGTAAATGTTTGAATGTTTAAAATAAACCATATACAGATAGATAGGAGAAGATGGATATGATACAGGGATACCAACAACTAGACTACTATCAGGTATGCATTCTTAATGCAAATATTGGACTGTGTAGTTAGTTATTTGGATTGTGGTCTTTGGAAATTTAATATAATATTCATAGGGCTATGTAAGTGAATCACTGGATGGGTCTTATTTTTAATAAATGAAGTTCTATTTTAGAAACAAAGGATATATTTATGTGTTGTATGAGAGTAAAAGTGACATTTGGGCCTTTCAGAACTAAACTTCAAAGAAAACATTTTTCACTATTTTGTAGTTTTAAAAATTAGAGGCACCATCTTTTGAAAAATAAATGTGAAATAGTGTTTTAAAAACCCGTGGCATCACACTAGCAGTCTTAGAACACCCAAGTCTAAGCTGGCCATTCGGCTTAACACTAAGGCATGGTTCATGTATACATATTATTAACATAATCAACCTAAGACTAAGCGCTAATGCTCAAATACACTTTTTTTTTAAAGAATGGGATAAGTTATGGCTTATAAATTATTTGACTTGTGTATAAGTTAGTTCATACCACATAAGCTTATGCCTTTCAATCTTTTTCACTTTTCAAAGTCATGTGCAAGGTTTTAATAATCAAAAGAAAGTTTTAGGTTTGATGAAAAGGCTTTTTAGTCATGCGCATGTATATTCACATGATTTCTTGTATTAATCACTCCAGTCACCAAATGAAAAAGATCACTCATAAATCATTCGTCTGCTACCTCACATATCTTTAATCAATCTATAAAAAGTTAAAGAAAGCTCATAACTATTCATATGCTATCCTTGCATGGAATCTTGTGTGAGATCATTACTGATTTAACATTTTAAATAACACTTTTAATCTGTATATCGCTTCATTCATAAAGGATTGATCATGCAAAATTCTGCTTAAGGGTTCATCCATCATCAACATGTAGCAAACACATTATGAATGTCTAGCACATAACCACGAAACATGTAGTAGAATCATTCAATATGGTATATGGAAAGCTCAATGTATCATACACATGGTAACACCACTTGTTGTTTGTCTATATTAATCAACAATTCACCCTTTGACAAGGCATCTTTTGATGGTGTGCACATTACTATTTGTGGGTGATCAATCAAGTTATTATCATGCAAAGATCAATATTTTAGGACAAGTAATGATATGCTTAAAATAAAAACCGATTGGTTAAGAAGAAGCATGCTAGAACACTCATATTATAAATCATAGAAACACCCAAAAATATTCAATCAATACTCCTACGGATGGATAATTCTATTGTCCATGATTAAGAAAAATGTCACTCATTCGATTTTCAAAACTTTGGAAAAGCGGATGAAAAGTTAGTAGCCCAGATGTACCTACCTCTTAGCCGAATTTACCTTGTTTCCTTGCTAGCTTTTCTCACATTCCTTTCTACTCATCCTTAACGTTTCAAATCAGTTCTCTAACAGTCAAAAGGAGGGTGTCTCCTTCATAATTTCAATTCTGTTTAGACTTGTTATTTTCACACATTGCCCCCACCTCACGAAAAAGTAAAATTCATTTTCATTGAATTTATGTAGAAAATTCTCTCTAAGCCTTTTATTCCCTAACATTCAATGCATTTCATTACAAATCTAGAGCTCCTATTTTTCTAAGTGATGATTGTCCAATTTTTTATTTTATATTATTCTTATGACTTATTTACTGAATCCAATTATGTTTACAAAATCTAATATTTTATTCTTTGAATGCACTTACTAAAATCATATGTAATTTGATGCCCTGAATTTTTCTAAATCAGTTAGAAATATCTTTATATAAAGTTCATTTATCTGGACGTTTAGCTGACTAGGCTACCAAATTTTGGCAGTTAAAGTGGGTCTCACATTCATATATTTTGAATTTATATTTAGAAAGAGGTCTTGTTATCACTATAAAATTTTATTTTGATCTAAATTGTTAGATTGTAGCTAACTTACACTCATTGGATAGGTGTCTTTGAGCTCTATACATTAGTAGAGGACTCATTGTCAAATTATTTAGTTTCCAAAATCTTAGTTTCTGAATTCTGAATAAATGCTGAATTTTTTTAGTAAAAAAATTGTATAAAATTTTGGTATATTAGATGGATTATCAAAGCATTGTCTTTTATTATTGATATATATTTAACAATTGAAAGTGTTGGAGACTTGTACTCACTTTAACTTATGACTTCTCATGCCTTTGCTTATTGCAAATTTATGGATTGAGTGTTTTTGCTCAACACATCCCCTCCATTATCTTTACTTGCAGCACCACTTCCTAAACTAGAATCAGTGTCCCCAAAACCTACTAGATGGCCATCAAAATCGTCATATAGTATTTCTGCTTCTCCTTTGTCATCTGATGTCTTATTCTCAATATGCTTTTGAAGCCACTCATACTACCAATTCTAATGTCATTTCCACTTCTATAGACTCGTACCATCATAAAAAAATTTAAACCATCAATGCCATTATTCATAGTGATGGTCACTTAGCCACAAAGCATGGGTTACCACATGCTTCTGTAGTTGGCCTAGGTGAATCCTCATTAAAGGAACCCACCTCCTATGCTCAAACCTCCAAAATATCCTTTTTGAAATGTTGCTATGGATGATGAGGTTGGTGCTCATAGAAAACATCAAACTTAGTATCTTGAATGCATGCTTATGGTACCTAGAACATTGCAAAGCTCATGTGTTCTAGTATCACTTTTCCCTACCAGTGGCCCATAACTTGCCTCTAATTTACAATAATCACTCTACTATTGCCACCAACCTAATCTAGAACTCATTGTAGCCTAGGCCTTGTGGTCTTAATTAACGAATGTGATGGATTAGGGCAACCAAGGCTTTTAAATCATGATTTTCTGATTATTTTAAAAGTTGAAAGATGACCCCTTATTTTAAAAATCTCATTTGCAAATACAAAATATTGAAACCCATTTTCCTCAAAAATTCATTTTCTAAAATACTGAGTGCTTTTTCTTCAAAATACTTGCCTTTTTCAAAATAGGCCAACATCTAAGCCATATAAGTTATGTCACAATTTTTAATAATGTTGTTGCCCAAGATGCAATAGTCATAGCCACATTACAAATGTAATCATCATTATAAATAAAGACTAGCACCCTGGCATAAATATATGAATAGTTATTTGCCAAAAGAAAAGTATCCCTAAAATAGGCAGCTTTTTGACTTTGTCTTCTTGAAACATAACAGAGGTCCTCCTTTCCTAGCTCCTATGCTTTACATGATAAATCTATATGTTTATTGTAGCTAAGTATACACCATACCTAGTAAATAAACTTAGACCAAAATATCAAAAATCATAGCCTCCAATAAGCACATGCTTTGTAAACATTTTTTTCAAATCAATAAATCCTACGACTATCTTACCTTAGTCATTCCATGATGTGGATTTGCAACAATACATAGCTGCATCAGTCACATCCATTTCTATATTTTCAATTCATATGAACGGATAATTACATTTTCATAATGTCATGTAAATTAAGGTTACCAAAATCACAAAATAATTTCTTGGTAAAATCATGACATCTGCAATCCATCAGACCAATACCTCATGCCCCCTGGCAACTTGGCAAGTATATCTGCCAATTGGTCATAAGTACTCATTTAATGACCCATCTTAGGTCCATTTTACATAGAACCTTAGTTCATCTTACTTAGAACCATCATCGGACCCTCTAGGAGCTCAAAACAGAAATCTTATGGGATCATTATGCTCATCAATGAACTGTATGCCTGCTAGTCTAAATGGGACCTTGACTATATCCTCACTAGGCCTAGAAATAAGCCCATAAAGGGTTCCTTGAGTCACCTATAGTGGATTCAACCATCAATTGAGTATACTACCACTTTCTGGTGTTGGATACCTTCACCCTTGGTTGTCAAGGCAGTAGGCAAACCCATGCAAACCCTTAGCATATAGCCTACAAAGGCACTTTAGCCAGCCAAAATTACATATCAAGGGTGTCATCATACCCAAATCTCATCTCAATGTCTCATCAATTATATGATTTATAAATCATTTTTTTTAAGAACTAAAAATCTTGCCATCTTAATTGGCATATTAAAACTTTCTGAAAACACATTGGAAAAATATCTTATTTTAGAGATTTCCAAAACTATATTTAGTAGGTACCTTTGACTTACTATAATTCAAATTTTCAAACACGTAAATATTGGCCATCAAAACAAACAATGGTATCAATCTTAGTTTCCTTGAATTTTGATAATATAAGAAAACCATTCCTTTCAAACCATGTTTAGTATGAAAAATCATAGTTTTTCAGTTTATATTTTGAATAACCAAAACATTACTCAGCAAATTATGCAATTTACAAAAAATCTTAATTAAAATTGTTAGAAATCATGCAGGGTTTTTGAAGTCATACGTCCCTCTCTTATAGTACTCCTTATGCTAGAAATTCCTCTCTTTACGTGGAGATCCCAATCATCTAAGGAACTAACATTCAGGAACAAGTCTACAAACTATCACATCCATGGCCAACTATCCAACCAAATGGATTTGATCCATAACTCATATTTAACAGTGTATACTTATGACAATCTCCTAGGATGAAAATCAATGCACTATATCATATCATGTCATGAAAATCAATGCGCCATCAACTATAGGTTGAAAGCAAATGTGCCCTCTTATAAAAACATACATGGTTAACATCATGGTTGAACAAAATCGCCTGACATGATGCGCACTCAAAGAAGATTTTGTTAGAACTAGATTTCGCATCTTATCAACTAACAAGCATGGGCTAAGCTAGCACCTAATCTATTCAAGAACTTTTCCGTAACACAATCAACCCAACACGCCGCTTAACCTGCATGTATCGTGTACATACTTATAAGTGAGCGGATTTTCACTTTTCAAAGCCATGTGCAAGGTTTTAATAATCAAAAGAAAGTTTTAGGTTTGATGAAAAGGGTTTTTAGTCATGCGCATGTATATTCACATGATTTCTTGTATTAATCACTCCAGTCACCAAATGAAAAGGATCACTCATAAATCATGCGTCTGCTACCTCACATATGTTTAATCTATTTGTGGGTGATCAATCAAGGCACTATATGGCCTAAAGTAGGCACCTAGGACATGGTTCCACCGTTTAAATAATTTTCATCTTCATCATGGCTGCTGCAACAGTCACTGTGATGCTTCCTTATTTGTTCGACGAGCCACTTTACATACACTAATTATGCTTTTGTATGCCGACGATATTATTGTTACAGGAGACAATACAACTAAAATTCAGTAGTTTAACAAGCTCAACACTATTATTTATATTCGCAATACAGGTTATATTGGTTTTTTTCGTTGTGATGGTGATTTCTCATACTATCGATCATCTCTGTGTGTCTTATCTTGTTCTGCAAGAGACTTGTTGTGTAAATTCAATATGGATAATTGTTAATTGTTGCTCTGCACGCTTACCCTACCTCTCTGTTTATCGTAGCATGGGTGGGAGTTACAGAACTTTGAGTTTGACGTACCCGGATATGGCTGTCACTGTAAATCATGTATATGAGGACATGCACACAACTAAGACACTACCATTTGCAGGTGGTTAAACGCACTTTTGGATACGTTAAAGGAACCATCCAGCATGGATTATCTTTTTGTCCATCTTTTGATCTTTCTTTCTGGTCTTACTCTAATGCTATTTGGCCTGGGGCTGTTTATGATCGGTGATCTAGGTCTAGGGCATGCATATTGTTTGGTCCAAATCTCTTGTCATGGATGGCTAAGAAGCAGCCCAGTATCTCTAGATTCAATAGGGAGGAGAAATGTTGTGCTCTTGCAATTGCTGTAGCCGAGATTATGTGGTTCCAATATTTGTTTTGTGAAATTGGAATGTCGCTTTCCACATATTCTACTCTTTTTGGTGAAAACAAACCTACCATTCAAGTTGCAAAAAATCCCATATATCATGCTCAACATGGCATACTGAAATTGATTACCATGTCATTTGTGAATTAATGGTTTGAAAAGCCCTTCATATTATTTATAGTCCCTCTAATCAGTAGCTGGTGGGTATCTTTACAAAGCAACTTCCACAAAGACGATTTCGGGTACTATCTACCATGCTCAACCTCCTTTCCATCCCTTTTTCCGTAAGGAGGAATGAGTTCCTCTCGGTTGTAAGCTTTCTTTTTTGCATTTATCTTGTTTCTTATTAGTATTTATTATTTTATGTAAATATGGTAGACATATCACCAAGGATCTCTCTCCATATCCTGTACATCTTATCTATTTTAAATACTTGTACTACAATGAATACATAAACTCCAAGCAGATCAATTTCTTTTACTAACCTCCTTGATCGTCCTCAAAACTTGCATTCGATTAAAGCAGTCAATCACGGGAACTTTCTTCTTCTTGAATCAGCTCTCAAGTTTTACACATTTTTGAAAAATTCTCATTTGTTTGTACTCCTTATGTGGGTATTGGAAAATAGTAAAGAAATCTTTGAATCAACTGGGAACAAGAAATATTTAGCTTCATCGAGTGCAATGATTTTGTGTTGGGAGAGTGTTTTTGGTTTAGTGATCAAAACCAAAAAAGGGTCTGATGTTCGTGTTAGGTTTGCTTTGGTTAGTATGTTTCCCACACCTAATTAGTTAGATTCAACATTGAAGGGGCTTAATGACATATCGGAGAGAAAGGTGATCACTAGGTAGATATATACGGTGAATTTAACGAAAGATGCCGTTCATTTTCATTTTAAATATCCAAAATGGTGGGGAACAGCTGGATTGCTATTGTCTGAGAAGTGCTATTTTTTGCATGAGCCAAGATTGAATTACTTTGGCATGGGAGCAATTGCATTCTAGCCATCCAATCTACTTTTGCATTTGGATGTTTGTCTTGGCTGCATTTTGGGGGTTACATATGCAAAATGCAAATCTGTCTAGCGACTATATTCCGTGGGGCATACCTTTGCATGATTGGAATTGTTTATCTCACTTCTTCCACTTTAGTATTCTGATAGTTCGAAAATTATTTGTTATGGATGATTCTAACTCATAAGCAACTGTATTATTTATAAAGTTTTTTAACTATTCATTTCTGGGCATGCTTTGTTGATGTATTTTAGAAGCTAGAACATCGAAATCACATGATTTTTAATCTATGCTATATCTAAATCTGGAATAATGAGATGAATGGGTTGGATCATTAAAAGGTAGGCTTTAGAAAATGTAATTGCTAGACCTCACGCACTCATTATTTTATCAGCTAGTTTAGCATTCTCATCAAGGATAAAAAAGAATGAAAGGATCGAGTTAGAAGTCCATTAAAAGGTATGAAAGTAGTTTACATTGTAGTAGTAATTTCTTAGCGATCTATGCCGTTTACCATGCTTAAATTGGATTAGATAGCCTATACATGAGATTTCATGTTCTTTGAGTGTTTTCAGCCTATATTTCTTTGAGTTGAAAATTAAGACCATCCATCCTTTTAGAAAATTTCTAACTAGATAAGCAGTGGTCAGGATATTTTATATTCATTCATTTCTCATGAGCTACCTAATTTTTCTACCCGTGATGAGCCGCTTAGATCTCTTGAACAGGAGGGTCGAAAGGTCGCATGTGCTCCAAACGGAAGTAAAATGGAAAAACAAAAGCGGCTGTGACTAAGACACCACACAAATCGTAGAAGTATCCTACTCTTCCTTGTATTTTCTTCATTTCAATATTTCATGCGTACCTAGCATCTAGTATTACCAACCTGACACCGTTCTAACTTACACGATCCTTAGCTCGCAGAGTATCCTTTCCACTGTCTGAGTCGCAATAGAGTATATACGTCGACAGCTGAAATCTTTAATTGCAAAAGAAAATGGAAAAAGCTTTGAGGGCGTACGGAGAAGTGTTAAGGTTGGTGAGAAAGTTGCCGAGGGACACTAGGCCTTATTACTCCAAGTACGCCAGAGAAAACTTCGTCAACTACAGACAAGTGGACGACCTCAAGGCCCTTGACGAACTCTTCAAAAGGACTTATGACCATGCTGTTTGGGTTCTCAAAAAGGTTCTCTGTGTTTCTGTCTCTCCTTGATTTTCTTACGAGTTCTCATCACTAGTGCTTTCTTCTTATTGTGCGTTTGCAGTATTCTGTAGGCCAAGAGGCTGCCGCTAAACTCAAGGAGATTTGTAGCCACTGATTAACAGCTTTCCGCTCTTGCCCAGTACATGTTTGTTGTTATTCCCAAGTCAGGGAAGTAATATGTTGCTACATTTATGTGTCTTGTGTTGCTTTTCTCTCTGTTGGACAGAAAAAAAAGGACTAATCTTTTCCTTCCTGGGTATATCTAATAAAAATTTGTACAAGAAATTATTTGGACTTGAATGCTATTTCTCGATACAATTTTGATACATGCTCATATACTTTGCTCGCTTAAAAGTGGAATGGTCCCCTTGGAGTTGATACAATCTTTTGTTCAATGCTCTTGTACCATTTCAATTACAGTCTTCTTGTTTC
The DNA here is from genome assembly GCA_035236585.1 of Warburgia ugandensis. Taxonomy (NCBI): domain Eukaryota; kingdom Viridiplantae; phylum Streptophyta; class Magnoliopsida; order Canellales; family Canellaceae; genus Warburgia; species Warburgia ugandensis. Next base: position 42,436,053 of record CP141133.1, read on the forward strand.
ATTTAATTCTGGAAGAGCTAGATAAGCCTCTTTTCAAGAATGTTAAACTGAATTTTGTCCATGTACTCGTTAGTGATCATAGTGGTGTGATCCATGTAGCAGATCTTGATTCTTTCGTTGGATAATGATCAGTAAACCACTAGCTATTCTGGTACTCTGTTGAATGAAAATTACAGTCTTCGAATTTCTATGGACCCTCTAGAGTCTTGTCCTTGTTCTTTTTCTTGTTGGAGAAATATAAATAATGACTTTTACCTTTATATCACTTGTCTATGACCGCCTCTTCTTTAGGTTCTCCATGCAACACTTTGATCTCCCAGACCTAAGAACTTGGTAGCTCATGACGGTTGATAATCTCTCTTGAAATAATTGAATCCAAGAAAATAGGTCATTGAGGACAATTATCTCCATATTCTACATTACGGAATAAACAAAATTGATCTGCAATTCAGCTTTTGTTTCTTTAGAAAAGATAGGAGCATTTTCTTTCAACTTGCTTTTGGCTACTGCAAAACAAGTGCGATTTGTCATCCTTGTTTCAATTTTGTCTTTCCTTTTCTTCCAGGAGCTTCACACAAACACACACATAGACAGACACACGCACTTGCACATATATACATATGCATACACACATACTATAAACATACATGTATATGTATGTGTGTGCGTGTGCGTGTTTGATTGTCTGTTTTTAGATTCCACGTGGAGATTTTATTTGATGTAGCTTTCTTGTGCCACATTTACTTGAGCTTGTATATATGAGTTCTATAATGTAGCATGTTAGAGCATCTCAAAAGACACATAACTCTTTTCTACTAGTTCGGTATATTACAGGTTCTTGGGGTTTGTGGCCAAAACACATCATTTGCATTTGAAGATCCACTTCCTTCCACTTGAGGCCATAAAAAAATGGTTAGATGATAAAACCTAGAATCGTACTTGAAGTTGGATTTTTGTTGAAGTTCAAGTGACATTTGGGTCTAGTTAGTGTTAAATGAGAAACAGAGTTTTGAAATAACCTTTTAGAACTCTGATGTTGAAGGTTTTCCCTTCCTAATACATATTACATGGTGTTAGTGGTGGGATATGGCTTGAGATGACCTAAATTTGGCATGAGATGAAGGTGAGATGATTGGAAATATTACTTAAGTTGGGTTAAGATAAGATAGGTTGGGATGAGTTGGGGAGACGGGTTGAGACAAAATGATATAGCTCATTTCCATTTCAAGCAAAATACAAGGGTGGGGCTGAATTTTGTGATGAGAAGAAATGACTCTGATTTTACACTAGGAACTATCCCCTCATGCAACAATAAAGCTTAAGATGAAGTGATATTAAAATCATTAGCAGTGATCTACGTTGAATGTCACACATGGATAGTTGTTTTTCTCCTTCACCATTCTCCTACCCCTGATTGAAAATACTTCTTGCCCTGAAACCATGAAGTTGTTATATCAATATATGATAATAAGGCTTTTATAGACTAGCCTACCATGTTTGCCATATTACTTCTACCACATCATCACTTCTGAAATATTACTGTACTCATAATACCTCTTAGCAATCGCAGATTCTAAAGACGAAACAACTATCTTCCTTGGAACACAATCCCTATTGTGATTGAGTGGCTACAAATGTTCTTCAATGAAAACCAAAAAACTGTTTACAATTGTTGTTACCTCTAGAGGCAGGTTTTTACATTTTACTCACTTGTCCACTATAATCATGGGGGCGATATTCACCATCTCCCTCAACTCCATTGTAATTAGATCACTAAAGTCTTTAACTACCTATCAACCATTAGCATATTCCTCAAGCAATGACCCAAAGTAGTGTCTTCCCTCGAGAATGAAAGGGGATTCCACATAAACCATGTCTTGTCTCCTGTAGGGTTATCTTAGCCTTCCTCAATAGTTGCTTAGGCAATTACACATTAGTTCCTTTCATCATTTCCTTGCAAATGATTCGTGTGCTTGCAAGTTTTAATTAAAACAACAACACATATTAGGCAATTACAAGCTACAAAGAAACCTTCAAATTACAATAGTTGCTTAGGCTATGTAAACTTTTCTAAATCTTTAATTCTTAACCTCCAACACTTTCTAATCTTGATCATTTGCTAAACCTTCATTGGATAGTTAATAATCACATTCAAACAACTTCTAATTTCTTAAGAAACACATTAGTAAGCTTCTAAAATTACAAACTTCCCTAGCAAGGACTTTTCAAGTAGGCACGCTAGTGAGATCGATCCCACGAGGAATTGAAGTAATGTGATGTTAGTGGTCCCTACATTAAACTATCTAACCTGGCCAAAATTCAAGCAATTTTTTAACCTAAATTAAGAATAGAAATTAAAACATGAAATTAGAAACTAAGTAAAAACATGTGAAACTAAGCAAAAATAAGAAATATACTAAATAAAAAACTTTCTTAAAATATGCACTTTCTAAAATTAAAATTTTCTTAAACTAAAAACTTCTAATTTTATGACTATCCTAATTAACAACTTTCCTAAAATTAAACTTTCCTAAACATGAAATTAACAACTAATTTAATGGAAACATGCTTTAACAAACTACTTTCCTAATTATGCAAAACTAAGAAAAGTAAACAACCAAATCAACTATGTTAACAATTATGACAAATTTGATTACTTTCCAGCTAACTAAGATGCAAAATAATGGAATCTAACTACAATCAAACTAGAAAAGATAAATTAAAGCAATTAATAACAATAATGAAAAGAAAACTACCCAATTAATATACATGTTATTATAGAATAGTATGTATGATTCTTGGATAGGAGTGAATTTAATCAACTACTTTGGAAACCTAAGCATGTAATCTATTTCTAACGTTAACTAAGTTATCTTACAATCTAATTGGACTTTTGAAAAATCAAGTAAATAAGATTGTATAGTGTTGGAAATTAACATACACCATTCATGTAAAGAAATTCCAAAAGTAATGTAATCGAAACATGCAAAGACTATAATATGTAAAATATGAAATTAATCACTTCTAATGCATTTAAATATTAAAGAACAGAGTTAATTTACTACTGAACACAAACATGAATTGAAAATTTCGCTAATCTCATTGAATCACATCCAAAAAATCATCAAAATAACATTCCACACATGTAATCCAAATTTGAAAATTAAATGCTATTACAAAGATGTTCACTTAATCCAAACCACTCCTCAATTACAAGCCAAACTCTTCTTCTTTTGATCCAAAATTCTCTCATGAATAAACATGAAATCAAAGGAAAATCCTATGCAAAATTAAGGCAACAATCAATAGAACATAAGCAATCAAAGCTGAAAAATCAAGAGGGCTAAAAGAAAAATAAGATACATTGAAAGCTAAAGAAAAAAACTAGATTCAAGATGACTTCCCTTGGCTATCACTCCAAGGAAAAACTAGACTTGAATATTAATTTAAAGGAAAACAAAGTAAAAGTTGACATGAAAAGAAGAATTTCTAGCAAAGGCTAACCATCCTTTAAAGATGAATCAAAACCCCACAAATCTTAGGTTGAACACTTGAGGAAGAAGCATGAACCTTGGATGTTTGTAGCATCATCCAAAAGCATCACCAAACATCAAGCAAAAAGAGTGAAAAGGGCTAGAAAGAAGTGGGAGTCTCCTTCCTATGGAGGAGACGTCCTTTTACATTGGAGAAAAAGGTGTCTTTTGCTTGGAATTTGGGCTGGTTTTATGAAGTTTTTCTTATTTTTTCTAGGGTAACCTAGTATTAAGGTGTGGTGGGTATTAAAGAGGGTTAATTTGAATGGCTAGGATGGGGGGAAAATGGTAGACATCAAATAGGAAAGTGGGTGGAAGGAGGGCTGACTTAAGGAAGGGGAGTTAGGTCCTTTTTAGGAAGGGGCGTCTCCCCCCTTCCAAAAACTGTTGAAACTCCATAAACTAGGAAAGTGGATGAGGATTGGTTGGAAAAGAAGTGGAGGATGTTAGATGGGGATATTTAAAAGGTAAAAGGAGTGAGAGTTTTGGAAATTCGTAGCACATTTTAAGGGTATGGTGGAAATTAAGGAAAAAGTGGAAAAAGGTGAGAAAAACTCTAAAAATTGGTTGCTCTTATCCCATTGGTCCACATGCCCTCTTATTTTAATAGATTTTTTCTTAATCATCTTCAAAATAACTCATGGATAACTTTCTTGAATCTCCTCCAATCCTAGCCTTCCATTTAGCTTAGCTTGATGGCTTATATGGCTAACTTTGAAGGTTTTATTTGCTAACTAGCTTAGAAAGCTTCCTTAGCTTCAACACTTGGCTTGAGTGGCTTGTATGATTTGGCTTGAATTCCTTTGATTGGCACCTTCTTTCATGGCTTACATGGCTAAGGTGGCTTAAGTGGCTTCCATGCAAAGGTGGTGGGAATGCATGGATTACTTCATAGTCCTACTTTGACCATCTTTAGCTCCTTTAATCACATCCATTACTGGTCCTCAAGATGATCTTGGCCTTTGATTTATGTTGAAGTGATAAATATGAGTTTTTGGCTCAATCTTTGGATCTTGATCTCCAATTTCATCCTGATCGATCTCAGTTGTTGGATCAACATCTTACTTCTTACAAAATGTGAAAAATCTTAATTAAATCCTAGAAAAACATGATTAATTACATACTTACCTTGGACTATCTTTTGTACCGACAAAATAATAAACTTTTACTTAATTAGGTAAAAAATGCATGCGTTATGAATTTTGGTCTAAAAACTCTAATTTACTCCTATAAGTTGTAACACGTGTACTAATTGGGTGGTTTTTATGCAAAATTATACACTTATCATATCCTGAAACCAGCATTTTGCTATTCTTAAGCAAAACATGCAAAAATTTGTTTTACAAAAACAAATACAAAGTGTCACTTTCATAGGTACTCATGATTGCATTTAGCACATGTAACAAGTCCTTAAACTCCTAAGTTACCTCTAGTGGATGAGTTAGGTCTTGTGAGGGTTTGTAGTGAATATACCCCCAAAATTCACCAAGGTTGAGTCCCCTATTTTATCTCAAAGAATCCTCATTCATTAGCACTCTACTAGTTTTTTCACAACTTAGGAGAAGATTGACCATTTTACAAATCATACACATACTAAAGACATTTCATTCTAGTTATTTCTTGGAGTGCATGTGTGTGTACAAGCACATAAGTCATGACTTCTAACTAGATATGCTTAAATTCCATTGGATATATGTCTTGACCTCAAATCTTCACAAGTATACTCTTAGATAAGGGTTTAAACATATTTCTCTCATTATGTGACCGAATCCAACAAGCTAATAGTTCACATCATTCCTTAAATGCTAATGAGACAAAGAAAGTGGTCCTTAAGAATAGATGTTATCACTAAATAGTAGGGGTATTTTACCTTCATTTCTTCTTTTTTATTTCCTCTTTAATGCTACATTCTACTTAAGATCAATAGGTCTTTAACTAGAATGAAACATAAGCTTAGGATGGTTTAGAAAAGAAGGGTATAAGGATTTTCATGGTTCAAAATTGAGTAGAGGTCTTCAATAATTAACTATTAGGACATAGCTATTTAGCTGTACTTGAAGTGAATATTTCTTTGTATTTTTTTCTTTCCCTTTCAATTTTTCTCCTCCTTTTCTATTTTTGATATTTCTTTCTTTTCACTTTTCTTTTTCTTTTTCTTTGGCTTCTTTGGAAGAAAGACAACTAATTTTGTCATTTCTTTTACTTTTTGTCCTATTTTGAACTTTTCTACTAACTCTACTCATTTTGAAAATGGGTAATGGTTATTTATTTTACTGGTTTATTTTAGGTTAAGGTGAGTGGGGTTAAGAAGGAAAAGGCTTAATAATAGTCTCAAAAGGCTAGCTAGTGGTATGCAATATACTGGATAGGCTTTATGTCTCTAGGCTAAACAAGGATAGCTTATATCACTCAGGTTTTCTAAAGCCTATTAGATTTAATAAATTTTTTAGAAATAAAGCTATTACTCTTATTTATTCTTAATGGTTAACCAAAACAAGGATAACAAGATTACCCTAAATTATGTTCACTAAAGAAATTGTGGAATTACTTATAACTCTCTAAAATAAGAATCTCTAAACCCACTAGGTTATAGGTCTCCACTGATTTTTCTTAGGATCTTTAAGTCATACCTCTCTAGTAGTCTTGACTGAGCTGTGTGTAAATGGTTTCCAAGAATTATCTTTCATAAAATGCTTCAACATATGAATAGGATGCAAAACTAGTTATATACACTTCCATTAAGATCTAGCCCATTTAGATCTAAGTTTCCCTAGGAATAGATGCAATCTAGAGTTATACAATAAGACCTTTTGTCTAGGTGTGAAGGATTTTCTTAAGATTTGGCGATCATGTGCAACCTTCATTTGGTCTTTGTATAATCATGCAGAGTTATATGCGTCTTTTCTCAATTGTTCTAACTCATTGACTTGGAGTTTTTGGTGTTTTCCAAAATAATCTAAGACAAAGTTGAGTCTTTTGATAGCCCAATATGCCTTGTGTTCCAACTCTATTGGTAAGTGGCAAGCCTTTCCGTAGACTAGGCAATAGGGTGACATTCTTATAGGAGTCTTATATTCTGTACGATAAGCCTACAAAGCATCATTAAGTCTCAGATACCAGTCTTTCCTACTTAAATTGACCATCTTTTCTAGAATCCTCTTTATCTCCTTATTGGATATCTCTACTTGGCCACTCATCTGAGGCGGGTATAGGGTAGCTATTCTATAGTTGACACCATACTTTTTCATTAAATTCTCAAATACTTTATTACAAAAGTATTTTCCCCTATCACTTATTATGACTCTAGGAGTACCAAACCATGCAAAATATTTTCTTTTAAAAATTTTACTGCATTCTTGTGGTCATTAGTATTGCAAGGTATAGCCTTCACCCACTTGGACAAGTAGTCTACTCCCACTAGGATGTATATATTTCCAAAAGAATGAGGAAAGGTTCTCATGAAATCTATGTCCCAAATATCGAATGACTCTATAATAAGTATTGGGTTTAATGACATCATATGTCTACTTCATAAACTACCTAATCTTTGACACCTCACATATGCTGTGCAGTAAGCATGTGTATCCTTAAATATGATAGGCCAGTAGAAACCACATTGTAGAATTTTTGCAAGTGTCTTGCTCAAACTAAAATGACCCCCACATGCATGATCATGGAAAAAGGAGATGATTTGATTGTGTTCACTATCTGGTATGCATCTCTTAATCACCTGATCAGGATAGTACTTGAATAAGTACGGGTCGTCCCAAGTAAAATATCAAACCTTGGTCAAAAATCTCTTTTTATCTTATTTGGTCCAATGATTAGGCATTTGTCCTGTAACAAGATAATTAACAATATCACTGTACCAAGGCAACTAAGAAATATGCAGTAACTATTCATCTAGAAAGGATTCAATTATAGGCATGCGATTGCTAGCATGCTCCACCAATAGTTTGGATAAGTGATTTGCTACAACATTTTTGACACCTTTCTTATCTTGAATTTCTAAGTCAAACTCCTATAGTAGCATTATCCAATGGATCAACCTAGGTTTGGCATCCTTTTTAGAAAGAAGGTACTTTAGAGCCGCATGATTTGAGTACACTATAACTTTAGACCCTAACAAGTAAGGTCTAAACTTATCCGAAGCAAATACTATAGCTAACAACTCTTTCTCAGTGGTTATATAATTAAATTGTGTCATTTAGTGTTTTACTAACATAGTATATTACATGGGGAAGCTTATTGATGCACTACCCCAAAACCACTCCAATGGCATAATCCAACACATCACACATTATCTCGAAAGGTGTGTTCCAATTTGGTGGTCGGATAATGGGTGCAGAAGTAAACTCAACCTTAAGTCACTCAAATGCTTTTTTACAGTCCTCATCAAATTAAAAAATTGCCTCCTTTGTAATTAAATTACACAAGGGCTTGGCAATTTTACTAAAATCCTTGATGAAGCATCTGTAAAAGCCAGCATGTCCTAGAAAGAGTGAATTTCTTTCACTATCCTTAGTGGAAGAAGGTTGTCTATTAAATTTACTTTTATTATATCAACTTCTATCCCATTGCCTAATATTGTTTGGCCTAAAATTACCCCACTCTGTACCATCAAATGGTACTTTTTCCAGTATAAAACAAGAATTTTCTCTTGACACCTTGCTAGAACTAACTTTAAGTGGTGTATGCACTCATCAAATCATGAGTCAAATACTAAAAAGTCATCCATAAACACCTCAAGAAACCTTTCTATTATATTAGAGAAAATGGCCAACATACACCTTTGAAATGTTGCTATAGCATTATAAAGCTAAAAAGGAATATGTCGGTAGGCGAAGGTTCCAACAGGGCAAGTGAAGGTAGTCTTCTCCTGATCCTTTGGTGCTATAAGAATCTGGTTATAACCAGAATATCCATCCAGAAAATAGTAATAGCTATGTCCAGCCAACCTCTCTATCATTTTGTTAATGAAGGGTAGAGGAAAATGATCTTTCTTGTGACTACATTCAACTTACATGAGTCAATGCAAACTCTTCACCCAGTGATCATGTGGGTGGGTATTAACTCATTATCCTTATTTTTTACTATTGTGACCCCAGATTTCTTAGGTATAACTTGAACGAGGCTGACCCAAGTACTGTCAAAGATAGGATATAGAACACTAATATCCAAGAGCTTTAAGACATCATCTCTAGCCACGACCTTCATGTGGGGGTTCAGTTGTGTTTGGGTTTCCCTATAATGTTTTGCATTTTCCTCTAAGTGTATGCTAAACTAATCCCTTTTATCTCTGCTATTGTCCACCTTAAAGTAAATTTATGTTCCTTAAGAATATCTAAAAGCTTACCCTCCTGTTCATAATCTAAATCTGATGCTATTATCACAGGTAAGGATTCATCTAGGCCTAGATATGAATATTTCAAGTTGTCAGGCAAGGGTTTTAGGTCCAGAGATGGTGGTTGCTTTATTGAGGGTGTAGGGACAGATTCAGCAGGTGGAAGTGGTTCCACATAGGGAACCCACTTGGAGGTATCCATGATTGAAGTAGCCTCTAAGATTATTTACCTCCTCAATAGACTTGTCTATATCAAATTCTCATTAAAGTGCATAAGACAAGCCTTTAGTGGGTCAAAGATGGATAATGGTGGGTGAATGTCATTAATTAGACTCTGGATCAAATTGATATCACAAGAATCATCAAGGTCTAATTGTTGTTGATTGGCATTAAAGACATTTAGCTTAACTTTCATGTTGCTGATGACAATTTCATTACACCATTCCTACAATTAATAATGGTGTTGGACGTCTCCAAGAATGGACATCCAAGTATGACTAGAATCTAACTACCGGGATCATATACATGTTGGGTGTCCAGTACAATGAAATCAATTGGATAATAGACCTGATCCACCTATATCAGGACATCTTCAACCAAACCACATGGCATCTTGATAGATCTATTTGCTAATTGCAGTGTGGTAGTGGTTGGTTTTAACTCATCGAGTCTTAGTTGCTCATAGATAGAGTATAGCAACAAGTTAACACTCGCCCCTAGGTTAAGTAATGCCCTATCTATGACATGATCTCCAATAATGTAGGAAATGGTAGGACACCCTAGGTCTCTAAACTTTGGTGGGGTCTTGTGTTGAATCAAAGAGTTTACCTGCTTAGTGAGGAAAGCTTTATTTTGTACATTTAGCTTTATTTTTCTTGTGCAGAGCTCTTTTAAGAACATTGTATTGGTGGAGATGTCTTTAATTACATTGAGCATTGGAATATTGATTTGGATATGTTTAAATACCTCCATTAACTTGTTGAAGTTTGTTCCCTTTCTAGCCTTGTTCAATAATTGAGGAAAAGGGGCTTTAGGCACATAGGATGCCTCCACCAAAGGTTCTTTAGGGTTTTTCTGTCTTTTCTCTTTCTCCTATGTTTTGGTTTCCTCTTTCTCCTCTATACTTTCCCTAGCCTACCCGACTTTGTTATCGATTTGACGACCACTCCTAAGGGTGGTTATAGACTTGGCATGCTCATGAGGGTTCTAATTTTGAGAACTTCACCCTGTCTCAAATTGTCCCTTAGGGTTGGAGATGGCTTGACTAGGGAACTGACCCTTTCCTCCATTATGTAATTCAACTAACAATTGTCTCACCTGCATATCTAATTTGGCTGGGGCTTGAGAATTGATACTTTACAATTAGTGCAGAGCCCTTTTCGTTTCTTCATTTTTTTTTGCAAACATGCTCTCAATTATATCCTCTAAAGATGGTTTCTTTAGTTGCTAGGTTGTTGGAAACTAGGTGGCTATTGAGGAACTATAGCCTTAAGAGAAAAATTTTGGTTAAGGGGATTCAGTGATGGACCCCCTTGGTGATTATTCTTTAACCAGGAAAAATTGGGATGCCTTGCCCATCTAGGGTTGTAGGTCTCAGAATATGGGTTGTTGTTAGGTTGGCAATATGCATTCATTGCATTTGCTTAGTCCACGAGATATTCAGGGTATACTTTATTTGATAGACAGGCTGAAGTTAGATGAGTTAGACTAGAACAAGTAGTGCACATCTCTTATGGAGGTTTATGAAATAAAATAGCACCCATGAAAGATTGAAACATAGTTTTAAGCTTGTCAATTATTCCACCCAAAGGCTTTAGTTTGTTTAATTTTTCAACTATAGAGTCAAGCTTACAGGATAGATTTGTATGCATTCCTATCTCATATAGACCCCCTTTCTTTGGAGGCTAGTTAGTTCTTTATCTCCTATTTGAATAATTTCATTGCTGAGAATTATGAGCCAATGTTGAAAAGAACTCCCAAGGCTCTCTCTCATCTTTTAGCATTAGGATGCCTCCACTTGTTGCATTTACCATTTGTTTGTTTTGAGGAGTTAATGCCTCATAGAAGTATTCAACTTGCTGCCATTTTTCAAATCCATGAAGAGGGCATTTTTGCAGCAATTCATTCCATCATTCCCAACACTCATAATATTGTTCATGATCCCTTTGTTGGAAATTGATAATTTCACAACGAAGGGCATTAGTTTTGTGAACAGGAAAGAATTTGTTCAAAAACTTCTTAGAAAATTGATCCCATGTATTTATGGAACCTACCTCCAAGGAATTAAGCCATGATTTGATTTTATCCTTGAGTGAAAAAGGTAATAGCCTAAGCCTAATAGAACCATCCAAAATTGTTTAGAACCAAAATTTTGCTCAAATATTAAGGAATTCCTTGATATATAGGTAGGGATCTTCTCGGTCTTGACCATAAAATGTGGGGAGTAATTGAATGACTCCCAACTTTATCTCAAAGTGGTCAGCATTTGTAGGAGGTAAAGTTATGTAGGATGGGCTGTTGAGTTGTAGAGGCACATATAAACTATAATTGTCTTGTGGTTGACTTCTACTGTTGGTTTAGCCATGGGGATAGGAACTTGGTTTCTTTCCCCTTGTCATAGGTTGTGTTGAATATCTGAGTTGAAAGGTGTTAACTTTAGTTTCTGAGATCGATGCCCTTGCATAAACTACCTAAAGCTAAATGTCCTAATCTAAATGCTGACTCTAGCTCTACATGATGTACAATCAAATCTTAGTAAGCATTAATTGAGCAATGACTTTGTTATCCTTGTTTATGTCATGTGGTATCTTTTTAGACCTAGATCTAGATAACTCCTTCTATCTAGATTTGTCTACTGCTTACATGTTAGCTTTTGCTTAAAAGTGATTAGTACAATCCTCATGTTAGGATGCATTTAGACCTCAACTAACGTCAATAAAAGGCGTGGAAAAATCACTTGGATTTTAAGACACCTACTATAAGTACAGTGCTCAAAAGCCACTGAGTGACAATAGAACATGTCCTTCTAAAAGGTACCTATGAGCTAAATATCCTAAGTCTCTTTTTACTTAATTTTAAATTAATATTCAAGAGTTGGGATCATAGCATACAAGGACATTGATTGATTCCTAGGTGGGCCAAGGAATTGATGATGAAATCTAGTCCATATCTTATAAGGGTTTCTGTGGGTCCCTTACTATCATTAATTTCATTCCACCATAAGCTATAAATATGCAATGCAAAACAAAAGCAAACTAATGCAACCTATATGCTATCCAACCAAGGTTAGATAGGTTCTCTAATGCAACAATCCTAAGTAAAGATGTAACAATTATCAATGAATGATCTTAATCTATATGAATTATACTAACATCCAAATGTAAATTATACTAAATACAAATTATCCTAAACATTGAGTGAGAGATACTCATAGTGAGTGGTCCAATGATGATCAAGTGTGGGCCACCATACCCCACACTTGCCCAGTATCATTAGAACCCATTTCAAATTAAATAATAAAGAATTTACAATTTATAATGAGCCTCATTACAAGTTTTGCTCATTCCTAATCTAGGAAAGTAATAAAACCTAATCTAAGATGATGAAGCCATGGCTCACAGGATCACCGCCATTCCTTTGCCAATTTTCCTAGCACAAAAATCAAAGAAATATGGTCAATATGAGGAAAATAGCAACCAATGCAAAAAGTATGCAAAAACCCTAAGTTAATGCACCCTATCTTTAGACTAAATGAAAATAATCTAAAGTATGAAACACTGCACAGATTGTTGCAACTCCCTAGCAATAGCGCCAAAAACTTGTCGTTGTTATAATTAAAACTCCAAAGCACATGAATCATTTGCAATCTAGTACACTAGTGAGGTCGATCCCATGAGGAGTTGAACTAATGTGATGCTAGTGGTCCCTACTTTAAACTATCTAACCTAGCCAAAATTCAAGTAATTTTTTAACCTAAATTAAGAATGAAAATTAAAACATGAAATTAGAAACTAAGAAAAATTAAGAAATGAAAACTAAGCAAAAACAAGAAATATGCTAAATGAAAAATTTTCCTAAAATATGAACTTTCTAAAATTAAAAACTTCTAATTTTATGACTATCCTAATTAACAACTATCTTAAAATGCAATTTAGAAACTTTCCTAAATAACTTTCCAAAACATGAAATTAATAACTGATCTAATGGAAAGGTGCTTTAACAAACTACTCTCCTAATTATGCAAAACTAAGAAAATTAAGAAACCAAATCAACTATTTTAACAAGTATTACAATTTTGATTACTTTCCAACTAACTCAGATGCAAAATATTGGAATCTAACTACAATCAAGCTAGAAAGATAAATGAAAGCAATTACTATCAACAATGAAAAAAGGCTATCCAATTAACATACATGTAACCATAGAATGGTATATATGATTCATTGGATAGGAATGAATTTAATTAACTGCTTTGAAAACCTAAGCATGCAATCTATTTCTAACATTAACTAAATTATCTAACAATCTAATTGGACTCTTGAAAAATCAAGTAAACAAGATTAAATAGGGCCGAAAATTAACATACACCATTCATGCAAAGAAATTCCAGAAATAATGTAATTGAAGATTTAATGATTATAATATGAAAAACATGAAATTAATCTCTTCTAATGTATTAATTTACTACTAGACACACATGAATTAAAAATTTGACTAATCTCATTGAATCACATCTAAAAAATCATCAACATAACATTCCACACATGTAATCCAAGTCTGAAAATTAAATGCTATTATAAAGAGGTTAACTTAATTTAAATCACTCCTCAATTTCAAGCCAAGCTCTTCTGCAATTGATCCAACATTCACTCATGAATAAGTATGCTTGAAATTAAAGGAAAATTCTATGCAAAACTAAGGTAACAATCGATGGAACTTATGCAACCAAAGCGGGAAAATCAAGAGGGCTAAAAGAGAAATAAGATGCAACAAAAGCTAAAGAACAAAACTAGATTGAAGATGACTTCCCTTGGCTGTCACTCCAAGGCAAAACTAAACTTGAATCTTAGTTTAAAAGCATGGAAGGCTAAAAGAAAACAAAGCAAAAGTTGACATGAAATGAAGAATTTCCAACAAAGGCTAACCAACCTTTAAAGATAAAACAAAACCCCACAAATCCTAGGTTGAACACTTGAGGAAGAAGCATGAACCTTGAAAATTTGTAATAGCATCTAAAATCATTTAAAATATCAAGAAGAAAGAGTGAAAAGGGCTGGAAAGAATTGGGCATCTCCTTCCTATGGAGGAGACGTCCTTTTACAATGGAGAAAAAGAAGTCCTTTGCTTGGATTTGGGTTGGTTTTATAAGGTTATTCCTAATTTTCCTAGGGTAACCTAGTATTAAGGTGTGGTGGAGATTAAAGAGGGTTAATTTGAATGGCTAGGATGGGGAAAAAAGGGTAGACATCAAATAGGAAAGTGGATGGAAGGAGGGCTGACTTAAGGAAGAGGAATTAGGTGGGAGACACCACCATTTTGGGAAGGGGCATCTCCCCCCTTCCAAAAACTGTTGAAACTCTATAAACTAGGTAGGTGAATGAGGATTGGTTGGGAATGGAGTGGAGGATGTTAGGTGTGGAGATTTGGTTGGTTGGGGGGTTTCCTAAGAGGTGGAAGGAGTGAGTTTTGGAAATTCGTAGTGTTTCTTAAGGGTGAGGTAGAAATTAAGAAAAAAAGTAGGAAAAAGTGAGAAAAGCTCTAAAAATTGGTTGCTCTTATCCCATTGATCCACAAGCCCTCTTATTTTAATATATTTTCCCATAATTATCTTCAAAATAACTCATGGATAACTCTTTTGAATCTCCTCCAATGCTAGCCTTCCGTTTAACTCAGCCTAATATCTTAGATGGCTAACTTTCAAGGCTTCATTTGCTAAGCTCATGGCTAGCTTAGGAAGCTTTCTTGAATTGTTTTCTTGGCTTCAATCCTTGGCTTGAGTGGTTTATATGGTTTGGCTTGAATTCCTTAGCTTAACACCTTTCATGGCTTATATGGCTAAGGTGGCTTAAGTGGTTTCCATGCGAAGGTGGTGAGAATGCATGACTTACTTCATGGACCCACTTTGGCCATCATTGGCTCCTTTAGTCACATGCATTACTAGTCCTCAAGGTGATCTTGGCCTTTGGTTTATGTTGAAGTGATATATTTGAGGCTTTTACTAGATCTTTTAATCTTGATCTTCAATTTCATCTTAATCTATCTTGGCAGTTGAATCAACATCTTACTTTGTACAAAAAATAAAAACTCCTAATTAAATCTTAGAAAAAAATGATTGATCACATACTTACCTTGGACTAGCTTTTGGTCTTACAAAATAACAAACTTTTGCTTCATTAGGTCGAAAATGCATGTGTTATGAATTTTGGTCTAAAAACTCTAATTTACCCCTATAAGTAGTAACACATGGGTATTAATTGGGTGGTTTTTATGCAAAATTAAACACTTATCAATATGGGAAGCCATTCTCATCTACAAATCCACTAGTTATGAATCAAATAGATGAACTTTATTTCACCTTATACTCAAGGGCATTTCTCTCTCTCTAAAGTTAGTACATTGAATGACATTTTTTTCTTTATTGCCAACTTGTTATTCTAGGTCGGATTGGATGTGTTCTTTTTATTAGGCTCAGAGAGGCTAGAGTGCATCTTAGTTCAAGATGTTTTTGTATTGCATGGTGGATTCCTGGTGTTTTGATATGAATTTTAACTCTGCATCCTCTATATTGCTTGGTGGTCTCGCTGCATCCAAGCATTCTGAACTTGTAACTTTTCTTGATTTCTTGCGGTGGTGATTTATTTTATCTATGGAAGGACATAACTCTCAAATAAAATACGTTTCAATATCATTGAGTGTAACATCCCAGTTTTTCTAAAATATTTATGCAATTTATTTGAAAACTAGAGGAAATTTCCTTATTTTTTGAAGAATTGTTAATGTGATATTATATAAGTATTTTGTGAAATACTCCTCTTAATGCTGGGTGTTATTTCCTAAAACCTCCACATATATGTAAAATAAAGTTCTAACCTAAATGCGGTTAGAAGTACATGCCATAGAATCTTATTGGTCACTAATAGAATTAGACAACCATCAAATATGTACATGCAGTCCATTTAAAGTCTTATAACTATTCAAGTGTAAACAAAGTAAAAATATATACATCCCAAAATGAATTCCTATACATAAAACTATCAAATTAGCATACAAAGGGTATCTTTGCCATATGCATGAGAAGAGCTCTAAACCTTTGCCTTTGCCTTTCCCTTGTCCTTCATGCTCAATCTCCTTGAAATATCACCTAAAATGATGGTTGTAGGGTGTGAGCATGTCAACCACTCATGTGGAAGAAAGCTAATATAAAATAAGATAATTGTACCACAATGTATCCATAAGTAGCTAAGTTAATAGGGCTTGAGTCAATGATATGCATAACTTAGGATCTATTTCACAAATACCCCAAATACAGAGTCATGAAACAAAATGAATCATATGAAAAGATTGTCAAATCCACGTTATGCATGAATGTATGGTCAATAAATCATCGACTTGCTAAGGCAATAGCAATCCATAGATCATGCATACAATCCACCATCAAATATAAAAATCCATGTGCACATCTCAATGAAAAATTGATGTATCAGAACCAGAATGGCATAGAGTCCTACCATCATGGACTCAGAACTTGCAACAATCCTACCATTAGGGATTTAGGAATGGCATATAGTTTTGCCACTAAATACATACATGGTTAATGTCATGGTTGAACAAAATAGCTTGACATGATGCGTACTCGGAGGAGATTTTGTTAGAGCTAGATTGCTCATCTTATTAACTAACAAGCACCGGCTAAGCTACCGTTTAATCTTTTTGAGAACTTTTCCATCACACAATCAACCCAACACGCTACTTAAATTGCATGTACATTGCACATACTTCTAAGTAAGTGGATTTTCACTTTTCAATGTCATGTGCAAGGTTTTAATCATCAAAAGTTTTAGGTTTGTGTTTCTAGTCATGGACATGTATATTCACATGATTTCTTGTATTAATCACTCCACTCAGCCAATGAAAAAGATCACTCATAAATCATGCACTTGCCACCTCACATATATTTAAGCAAAATAAAAAAAGTTAAAGAATTGTTAAGAGTCCATTATTGCATAAATTACCCTCATTTAGCATGAATTTTGATATATTTTAGGATATTATTTAGAAATCTATATGAAAAATATATCATTTGAAAATTTTATAATCTAACATTAATTTGGTAAATTTTCAACATTAAATGATGATCCAAGTTAAGTATGTGTGAAATCAAAGGTAATATAATATTAATTAGATTTTTCTTTTATTTATAATATAATTAGATTTTTCTTTTATTTTGCAGGTGGTAGATCAAGATCCGTATAGTTAGATCAAGCAAATCAACATCTTAGATCTTCGATCAAGCTTAGATTAAAATGGACTACTTAGATCAATCCAGATTATCTAGATCAAAATCACGGACTCTAGTTTAATCCTAAAGCATCAAATTTAAACCATAAGCACAAGAGAATGGAGAATTTTAAGGGATTTTATGTTTAATAATGGAAAGTGAAAAGGATGAAGGGAGAGGAAATAGTTTTCTAATAGGAAACTAAGTTAAAATTAGGAAATTTAGATGATTTAGAATTGTTTGGAGAAAAGGAAAGAGAATGGAGAAGAAAATTACAAAAAATGGAATTCAAATTGACTTCCCATCACCTATAAATGCCAAATCAAAGATGTAATGAGAAAAAGCTTGAAAATTCAGAGAAAAATGGAGGTTGAAGAAGATGACCAATACAGGAACAGGTTGGTGAATATGGAAACTTTGCACGTCTGTTCCTACTTCGATACTTGATAAAAATCTCTAAAATTTGGTTCATTGGATAGAAGACATCAAGGAGAAGAAGACCTAGGTGTTTGATTTTCCATTTTCATTCAAAGGTTATAACTTGAATTGATTAAAGTAAGCTACTTGCTATTGTCTGCATGAACAATAACAATGAATTACTTAAAGTTTTGCACCCTAAGTTTTATTTATTTGATGAGTTTTTAAATGATCTAATCCTTTGCATGTATTTCATTTTGAGTTAGAAAGAGTTTCATATAAATAATTTTGAAATTTAATGGTTGAACTTATTTAGTTTTATAAATTAATCTTAAAACGTAATGTTGTGTATGTTGGTGAACAGGGTATGCTTGTGACTAAATATCTTAAATTTTGTTATCTTGATTTGAAATCTAACTGTACAATTAAATTTATTGATCTCAAATTATTTTGGTACTAAGTTTCACTTAAAAAATCTATTAGAAAGTAGAAAAAATCAGCAGCCAAAGTTAGTGAAATCTTTGTGGATTCTGCCTGTTCTTGTATTGCAAACAGAGATTAGATTAATCCTGAATTGTGAATAAGGATAAGATAACTGCTTAGCTAGTATCACATATGTGGTTGCGTATGATTGTCTTAGTTACCTTCTTTTCTATTAACACTCTCTCACTTACAGACGCAGTAAGAGGTGTTGCTGTGGTATTTTAATTTGAAAAAAATTAAGATAATCCATGAATAGGATCTGATGTGTAACACATTATAAAATGTTATGGGTAATCTTAATTTTTGATCAATTAAATTTTATTTAAATTCCAAAATTTTAAGTTGAGTGCCCGTGGGATCAATTAGTACTTGCATAAGCTGTACTATAATAGCTTGTGTGTGTGTGAAAAACAATCAACAAGTTTTTGGCACCATTGCTAGGGACCTACAATGGAATTTTCATAAAATTTAATAAAAATTTTAAAAATTCCAAAAAAACAAAGAAATTTAGGAATTACATTGTTTTATCATCTTTAGGTGTTTTTTTTTTTCTTAGTACATAATCACTCTATTTCTTGAATCTTGGTACTTATTGCTATTTTTATTTTGTAGTGAGGATGCATTGTATTTTTTAATCGCAATTCATTTAAAAAGTGTTGTAATAGTATAGGTCAAGGGTGGTCCATCGTAGCCTGGAAGTGGAGATGGAATGTAAATGTCCCACCCATGTACAAAAAGATCTTATCTAGGACCCCACTTTGAGCAATCCTAACTCTGTAAAATTCTTAGATTAAGGTTTGCATTATTTAGAATAACTTTACATTGATTGGTAGTGTGATTGCATAGAGATAGCATACTTGATAACTGTTGCATTTTAGGATTTGCATTAGTTTATTATTTTTAATTGCATTTTAAGGCACATTTATCACTTTAAGGTGATTTTAATTTTGATCGAACTACCATGGAGTGTGAAAATTAATTAGTAAGGGACCCGACACCACAAGATCAAGGGTGAATTTCATCACCATCACTTGGCCCACCTAGGATAATCCCCACAAGTACATAACCCAACTTTCCAAATTAATTTAAAATCAATGAGAAGAGACCTATAGAGGCCATCATATGCTCATACAAACCTCTTGGAAGGAAGTGACTCCTTACTATTCTAGTGGCCCGTGTCTAACTGTCTGCACTAGTATTTAAATGACTAGCTCTACCAACACATTCTATGACCCAAACTACCTATGGTTAACTGAAAAAGAGTGTGAAGCGGTTAGTTAGGCTAGGATCTAACAGGTAAGTGGTGAGGCAAGTCTAAAAGAGAGGAGGAGAGTTAGATTAGGTTAATCTAAAAGCTTCCTCCCCACAAAATTCAAGAAAATCAAAACATTTTAGCTTGTTAGCCATAGGGGTTGTTTGAATGCGTCCTTTGTTTGTGCATCATTTCAAACATTAGGTTGCATCATTTAGTTTAACTTTCGTCACAAAAAAAAAAAATGAAATAACTACATGATAAGTTGCATTCAATGAATAATCTAAACACTGATAAAAGGGGTAAGCTACGCACCAGCATTAATAGAGATGATATTTTCCCATGGAGGAACAATACCCTCTTTAATGATGATGAACCACCTCTCATCTTTGATAATGATGATGTTTCCTCATGGACGAGCATTCCTCTCTCTTAAGGTGATAATTCCCCACCACTATTTAATAAAAATATATATATCCATGAAGGAATCTTCTTTACCACATGGAAATAGGAGAAGGAAATATAATAGGGAATGTGACCAAATTAGAACACATGAGGATAATTAGCATAATAGAAATTCTTGTAGGAGAACATTAAGAGACTATTTAGAGCTTAATTATACTAGCATACCTTCATGTATAAATTTACCTCCAAATGATAGTATGATAAAATTAAAGGTGGGAGTAATTCAATTAGTTTCTAAATTTTGTCGACTGGATAGTGAGAGTCCTTAATGCATTTAAAAGAATTTGATGAAGTGTGCATGACCCAACATACACAAAATATTGAATTAGACATGGTAAGACTCAAACTATTTTATTTTTCATTAAAGGAAAACATTAAGATGTGGTTTCACTCATTGCTAGCAGATTCCATACGAATCGGGCAAGAAATGATAAGGAAGTTCTTTACTATATATAAGACAAATACTCATTGTAGAAAAATAATGAATTTCACATAGAGGGATATAGAAAATTTCTACCATTGCTGGGAAAGATTCAAGAAATTATTGTTAACTTGTCCACATCATGGATAGAAACTTTAGTGTACCATTAGCTTCTTTTATGAAGGACTTAATTTTGATATGTGCCAGTTTGTTGAAATCCTAAGTTCACCACCATATCCACTAGGGGTGAAATATATGTCATGACTAAAAAAGATGATATGAATACTTAAAAAGCATTTCTAGCTAGAATAGTCAAGGCCATGGAAATGGGAAAATTTTTCTCTAAGAAAGTCGAATAGGTGTGTGATATTTGTGAAAGTAATACAAACCCCACTAAGGAATGTACCATTGCTCATGCACTCTAAGATGCGCCTCATGAACATGCACATTCTTATAAGCAACCTTTTCCCCCATCTTTAGAGACATATAATTCCAACTGGAGTGATCATCATACTTTCAATTAGAGAAATAGATATAATGGCAATGTCTCATATACGGCCCAATATCACCCTTACCAACCACAACATGGACCACTTACTCCTAAACCCTATATACCTCCACCCAAGGAGCAAGTGGAGGTTAATTTTCATCAATTCATTCAATACCAGTAGAGAAAAATTGCTTAATTAGAATCCCAATTAAAAGAGAACACACAATCCGTGATTGAATTGATGGACATGATGTCTCAAATGTTGTTGATCCTTGAAAGAGGGCACTTTTCTACCCCAATAGATGTGAATGTTGAGGATGTGCATGTGATACATGAGATTAATTCTTCAAATTCAACTAGGGAACAAACCAAGACAGTTACTGTTCTTCATAGTGGTAAAAAAATTGAGAAATTTGGTCATAAAAAGACTCAGATAGTATAGAAACCAGTTAGAAAAAGAAATAATTTCATTGATAAGGAAAACATCCCACCCATTAAGCCATATGACATCATTGCTCCATTTCTACAAAGGTTGCATGGGGCTCCCACAATTGTGTGTAATTATGAGAAACAAGCTGCAGACATATTTGATACCTTGCTCTGTGATAAAAAGAAAATTTCAAAATTACAAGATAAACTCACTCACCTTTCCTTTTCAAAGGCCTATCTAGCTCACTTTGTATGGGACCCAATGAAGTTTCGAACTCTATAAAAAAAATTCTTTTGAAATTTTCCATCGTAATTGTAATGACCGGGGTCCACCCACAGTAACAATATTGTCCTCTGTCCACTGATGGCACCCATACATCGTCAGTGGTCACGGCTTTGTTCTTCGTCAGTTTTCCAGGGAAAATGCTTGTTACATTGACAGACCACCAACCGTTTATCAACAGCCCAGTAACTTTCCCCTTAGCGATGTGGGACTAACTCTCAGTCCCTCACCTTGCGTAGAAGCCTGCCAACCTAGAAGCCTGACAGCCCTCTTGGCCCTCCCTCATTGGCCAAGGCTTCACCTCTCCCCCTTAGGGGACACGTGAGCACCCACGTGCGGTTAGCCACCCACACCGGGTCAGGGGTTGGCTCTGATACTACTGTAACAGCCCGAGGGCCCACTCCCCTAAGGGAGAGAGGTGAAGCCTTGGCCGATGAGGGCGGGCTGATGAGGGCGGACCAAGAGGGCTGGCAGGCTTCTAGGCAAGGTGAGGGACTAAGAGTTAGTCCCACATCACTAAGGGGAAAGTTATTGGGCTATTGATAAAGGGTTGGTGGTTTGTCAAAGTAACACGCATTTTTCCTAGGAAACTGGGGAAGAGTGAAGCCGTGACTGCTGGCGATGTATGGGCGTCGTCAATCAAAAGAGACAATATTGTTACTGTGGGTAGACCTTGGTCGTTATAGTAATAATTACATAGCATAGTTTTTTTAGAACTTTCCTTTTCTACATCTCCCATTTTGTCATTTCTCAATACATTATCATTAGCCTACTTTTTAAGCATTGAGGATAATATTTCACTTAGATTGGGGGGAGTAGAATTCTGGTGAATTCTAGTTTTTTTGTAGTTTTTTCTCTATTTTTAAAATTTTTTAGAGTTTTTAAGTCAATTCCTACAATATGATAAGAATTGGAATTTTTAAAGTATAATCTAGCTAACTTTAGCTTATTAATGCAATTTTACATCATTTGACTCAATTTCTAAAGCATTCCATCAAAGCAATGTTTCAGGTCACATTTGTACACATCGTTTCTTATACATAGTCTAAATTGATAAGTAGTTAAACTTAGAGATCTTGAAATTTTTTTGTGAAGACCTATAGCCTAAGTGAATTTTAGAGCAATTTATTCTTTTTGAGAGGTTATAACTATTCCTAATTTTCTTTAAGCATGTTTAAAGTAAAATTTGATCCCATCAATTTTTAAATTTTGCTAATTACCTAAATTATTAGAATATTACCACTAAATTTTTAGAAGTTCATTGAATATGATAGATTATATGAAACCTAGAAAAAGATTTAGGCTATTCGTGTTGTTAACTTGAAGACAAGCAATATCCAAAAGAGTATTTTTACTTGTAGTTAGCCAATTTGAGCGTTTTATATAAGCCTTTTACTTTTCTCACCCTGATTACCTTTACTCATATTAACCAAGTATAAATTATCCATTACCAATTTCCTTCTTAAGATAAGTTAGAGATGAATGAAGATTTACTTTTTAGTTGCAATGAAAGTAGAAAAGTGAATATCAAGAAAAGAAATGTTCTTCAAAGAGATTCAAATGTGTTGAAAAGAAAGAAAAAAGTGTTGATAAAAAAAAGTTTGAAGAATGTAGAAAAGTGGAGAAAGAAATATTCACTTTAGGCAAATAAATTAAGAAGAATTTTCAACTATAGGAGAAGACCTCTACTTATTTTTGAAGATTTTTGAATACCCTTTATACCCTTTCTTTGGTACCTTGTCTTAAGCCTATGTTTTGTCATAGTCGAAGACCTATTGATTCTAGGATGAATATAGTCTTGATGAGGAAATGAAAAGATAGGATTTAAAAAATAGTATTTCTAAAAGTGCAGAGGTAATGGCATCTTATACATTTTAAAGGGATCAAAATTAAATTCTTTAGTAACTCCTATTCTTTTATGAGTATATGTGAGGTAAGTTTGCTTTTATTTACTCTGCTCACATATTTAAAAGAGAGATATGATTTGAACCAATTATCTTGGAGTTTTATTTCTAAGTGTACATCTATCAGTGAGGATTGAGGTCAAAACATATTTCAGATAGAGTTCAAAAGTTACAGTCTATTTAGAGATAAAGATTATTCTATATGTAGTGTACACACATACTCACTTTGAGATCTGAGCTTAATGGGAATGTATTTAGTATCTGTGTAGGGTTTTGAAATTTTCATTCATTTTTATTACTATGCTAAATTTGATAGATTTATTGAAGATTATTCTTTAAGGAAAAAGTGAAAATTGACTTGAAAATGATTTCTAGAATTTTGTGGGTATATTCACTGCAAATTCTCCCAAGGCGTAACTCGTCCACTAGGGGTAACCTAGGGGTTTAAGGGCTTATTGTATATAATGAATGTAATTGTGAGTACCTACAAAAGTGGCTATTTGTATCAATTTTATAATTTGGTTTTTAGCATGTTTTGCTTGGGCCTAGTAAAATGCTAGTTGGGAGGTATGTCAAGAGTCCATTATTGCATAAATTACCCTCATTTATAATGAATTTTGATATGTTTTTAAGATATTATTTAAAAATTTGTATGAAAAATATATGATTCAAAATTTTTATAATCTAACCTTAATTTGATAAATTTTAAAGTTTAGATGATGATCTAAGGTAAGTATGTGTAAAATTGAACGTTGTATAGTACTAATTAGGTTATTTTCTTTGTTTTGTAGGTGGTAGATCAAGATACATGCAGTTAGATCGAGCCAGTCAACATCTTAAATCATCAACCAAGCTTAGTTTAAAATGGACTGCTTAGATCAATCCAGATTATCTAGATCAAATTCAAGGACTCTAGTTCAATCCTCAAGCATCAAATGTAAACCATTAGCAAAAAAGAATTGAGAATGCTAAGAGACTTTATTTTTAATGATGGAAGTGAAAATGATGAAGGGAGAGCAAATAGTTTCCTAATAAGATACAAAGTTAAAATTAGGAAATTAAGATGATTTATAATTAATTGGAGAAAAGGAAAGAGAACGGAGAAGTAATTTACCAAAAATTGAATTCATATCGACTTCCCATCATCTATATAGACCAGATTGAAGATGGAGTGAAAAAAAAGCTTGAAAATTTTAAGAAAAATAGAGGTTGAAGAAGATGACAGTGTAGGTTGGGCTAGTGAATAGGGGGTACTTTACATGCTGGTTTCTACTTCGATGCTTGACAAAAATATCTGAAATTTTGTTCATTGGATAGAAGACATCAAGGAGAAGAAGACCTAGGTGTTTGATTTTCAATTTCCATTCCAAATATTGTAACATGAATTGATTATAGTTACCTATTATTGCTTGCATGAACAGTAGTAGTGAGTGACTTAAAGGTTTGCACTTTTAGTAACCACACAATTGAATTTATTGATATCAAATTATTCTAGGTACTAAGTTTCATTGAAAAATTCTATCAAAAAATAGAAGAAATCAGTGACCAAAGTTGGTGAAATCTTTGTGGATTTTAACTGTTCTTGGATTATAATCAGAGACTAGATTAATCCTCTTTTGTGAACAAGGATAAGATAACTGCTTAGCTAGTTTCACGTGCCACTTGACTGTCTTAGTTACCTTCTTGGTTTTTAGTAACACTTCTCACTTGCAGATGTAGTAAGAGGTGTTGCTCTGGTATATCAATTTAAAAAAATTAAGAAAATCTTTGAGCAAGATATGATACATGACATATCATAGAATGTTATGGGTGATCTTAATTTTTAGTCAAGTCCATGTGGGATCGACTTGTACTTGCACAAGTTGTACTTTAACAGCCCGTGCACTTGTAAAAAACAATTTGGGGATGATCAATCACGTAATTATCATGCAAAGGTCAATATTTTAGGACATGTAATGATATGCTTAAAATATACACTGATTGGCTAAGAAGGAGCATGCCAGAACACTCATGTTATAAATCATAGAAACACCTAAAAATTTTCAACTAATGCTCCCAAGGGTAGATCGTTCTTTCATCTAAGATCAGGGAAAATGTTACTCATTTAATTTTCAAAACTTTGGGAAAGTTGATGAAAGGTTAGTAGCCTAGTTGTACCTACCTCTTGGTCAAATCTACCCTGTTTCCTCACTAGCTTTCCTCACATTCCTTTCCCCTCCTCCTTAATGTTTCAAATCATTTCTTTGACAGTAAATGGGGGGGCATCTCTTTCTTATCCTCATTTGTGTTTACACTTTTTAATTTTTACTCATTGCCCCTGCATTATGAAAAACTAAAATTCATTTTCATTGAATTTATGTAAAAATTCTTCCTAAGCCTTTTATTCCCTGAAATTTGATGTATTTCATTACAAATCCAGAGCTCCTATTTCCAAAGTGATGATTCTCCAATTTTTGATTTTATATTATTCTTAGGACTTATTTACTGAATGTAGTTATTCTCCAAAAGCTAATAGTTTATTTCTTTGAATGCACTTACTAAAATCATATGTAATTTTATTCTCCCAATTTTTTTGAATTAGTTAAAAATGCCTTTATGTAAGATTAATTTATTTGGATGTTTAGCCTTAGCTGCAAAAATTTGGTAGTTAAAATGGGTCTGACATTCATGATCAATCTTAACCATGAGTACAAGTGAATTGAGAATTCTGAGGGATTTTATATTCAATGATGGAAAGTGAAAAGGATGTAGCAAGAGGAAATAGTTTTCTAATAGGAAACTAAGTCAAAATTAGGAAATTCAGATTATTTAGAATTGTTTGGAGAAAAGGAAAGAGAATGGAGAAGAAAATTATCAAAAATTGAATTCAAACCGACTTCCCATCATCTATAAATACCAAATCAAAGATGGAGTGAAAAAATTCTTGAAAATTAGGAGAGAAACATAGGTTGAATAAGATGAGCCATGCATGCAAAGGCTAGTGAATATGGATACTTTGCACGTCTGTTCCTACTTCGATATTTGACAAAAACAGTTTGAAATTTGGTTTATTGATAGAAAACATCAAGGAGAAGAAGTCTCAGGTGTTTGATTTTCAATTTTTACTCCAAATATTGTAACTTGAATTGATTAAAGTGAGTTACTTGCTACTGTTTGTATGAACAATAACAATAGGTTAGTTAAAGTTTCGTACATTTAGTTTTATTTTTTAGATGAGTTTCATATATATTTTTTTGAAATTTAATGGTTGAATTTGTTTGATTTTATGAATTAATCTTGCAAGGTACTACTGTGTAGGTTGGTGAACAGCCTATGTTTGTGACTAAACATCTTAATTTCTATTATCTTGATATGAAATATAATTATACAATTGAATTTATTGATATCAACTTGTTTTAGGCACCAAGTTTCATTTTAAAAAAATCTATCAGAAAGTGGAAGAAATCAATAGCCAATGTTAGTGAAATCTTCATGGATTCTAGCTGTTCTAGGATTGTAAATAGAGACTAGATTAATCTCGAGTTGTTAAAAGGGATAAAATAATTACTTAGCTAATGTCACACGCATGGCTGCATATGAGTGTCTTAGTTACCTTCTTCTTTTCTATGAACACTCTCTCACTTGCAGACATATTAAGAGGTGTTGTTCTTGTATTTTAATTTGAAAAAAAGAAAAAGAAAATCTGTCAATAGGATTTGATGCTTGATGCATCAGAGAATGTTATGGGAGCTCTTAATTTTTGGGTAGCTAAATTTTATTTAAACTCTAAAATTTTAAGTCAAGTCCCTATGGAATTGACTCGTACTTGCATAAGCTATACTACAACACCTCGTGTACTTACAAAAAGAAATCAACAAGTTTTTGGTGCCATTGTTAGGTACCTGCATTGGAGTTTTCATAAATTTAATAAAAATTAAAAAAATTAAAAATAGGAATTACATTATTTTAACATTTTAGGAATTTTTAGGTGCATTTTTTAATTTTCTTAGTACATAATCACTCTATTTCTTGAATCTTGGTACATATTGCTATTTTTATTTTGTAGAAAATTTGAAAAAGAGAAATTTAATGAGGATCTAAGTTAGGATAGTCAAAATTTTTATTTTGAGTGAATTGCAGTAAAGACATTGTATTTTTTAATCATAATTCATTTAAAAAGGGTTGTAATAGTATAGGTCAAGGGTGAACCAACATAACCTGAAAGTGGAGGTGGAATGTAAATGGTCCCAACTTTATACAAGAAGATCTTATCTAGGACCCACTTTCAGCAATTCTAACTGTGTAAAATTCTTAGATTAAGGTTTGTATTATTTAGAATAACTTTACATTGATTGGTAGTATAATTGCATATAGATAGCATACTTGATAACTAGTGCATTTTAAGGTTTGTATTAGTTTATTATTTTTACTTGCATTTTAGGGCATATTTACACTTTAAGGTGATTTTAATTTTGATCGAACTACCTTAGAGTGTGAAAATTAATTAGGAAGGCAACCAACACCACAAGAACAAGGGTGAATTTCATCACCACCTCTGATCATCACAAGCGTGTAACCTAACCTTACAAATTAATTTAAAATAATTGCGAAGAAAATTATAGAGGACATCATATGCTCGTATGAACCTTTTGGAAGGAAGCGGCCCATTGCTACTCTAGTGGACCATGTCTAACTGTCTGGGTTGGTATTTAAATGACTAGCTCTACTAGCAAATTCTATGACTCAGACTACCTATGGCTAGCTGAGGAGGGTGAAGTAGTTGGTTAGGTTAGGATCTAGCTAGTAAGTGGTGAGGCAAGTCTGAAAGAGAGGAGAAGAGTTAGATTTGGTTAATCTAAAAGCTTCTTCCCAACACAAATTCAAGAAAATCAAAACATTTTAGCTTGTTAGCCTTAGGGGTTATTTGATTGTGTCCTTTGTTTGTGCATCATTTTAGACATTAGGTTGCATCATTTAGTTTGGTTTTCTTCACAAAAAATAAAATAAAACAAAAAAATAACTACATGACTATTGCAAAGAATATTCTAAACATTGATCAAAGCGGTAATCTACATGCCAGCATTAACAGAGATAAAATTTTCCCATGGAGGAACAATACCCACTTTAATGAAGATGAACCACCTCTCATCCTAGGTAATGATGATGTTTCCTCATGGATGAGCAATCCTCTCCTTAATGCTTATGATTGTCCTCCTTTATTTAATAATAATATACATCCATGAAGGAATCTTCTATACCACATGGAAACAGGAGAAGGAAATATAATAAGGAATCTTGCCAACTTAAAACACATGTGGATAATTAGCATTACCAAAATCCTTGTAGGAGAACATTAAGAGACTATTTACAGCTTAGTTATACCAACATACCATCAGGTATAAATTTACCTCCAAATGGTGGTATGATTAAATTAAAGGTTGGAGTAATTCAATTACTTCCTAAATTTTATGGGTTAGGTGGTAAGAGTTCTTATTGCATTTAAAAGAATTCAATGAAGTGTGCATGATCCAACATACACAAAACATCAAATTAAACATGGTAAGACTCAAACTATTTTGTTTTTCTTTAAAGAAAAAAGCTAAGATGTGATTTCATTCTTTGCCAAAAGGTTCCATACTAACCTGGCAAGAAATGACTAGGAAGTTCATGAAAAAATTCTTTCCTATACATAAGACAGATACTCTCTATCGAAATATAATGAATTTCACATAGAAGGATAAAGAAAGTTTCTACCATTGCTGAGAAAGATTCAAGGAATTATTGTTAACCATTCCACATCATGGATAAGAACTTTGGCATGTCATTAGCTTCTTTCATGAAGGACTTAATTTTGATATGTGCCAATTTGTTGAAATAATGTGCAATATCAATTTCTTAAATGAACAAGTTGAAGAGGCACAAGAGTATTTGTAGTGGCTGATAAAACTTAGGCTAAGTCGAAAAAGTAGCTTACCCAAACAAGCCTAAGCCCACCCCCACATCTGTTAGGGGCAGAATATATGTCCTGACTACAAAAGATGATATGAATACTAAAATAGCATCCCTAGTTAGAACGGTTGGGGTGATGGAAATGGGAAAATTTTCCTCTAAGAAAGTTGAACATGTGTGTGATATTTGCAAAAGTAATACACACCCTACTTAAGAATGTCCAATCACTCATGCATTGTAGAATGTGCTTCATTAATATGCACATTCTTATGAGCAACCTTTTCTCCCATCTTTAGAGACATATAATCCCAACTAGAGTAATAATCCTACTATCAATTAGAGAAATAAATATAATGCCAATGTCTCACATAAGGCGCAATACCACCCTTACCAACCACAACATGGACTACTAACTCCTAGACCCTATATACCCCTACCTAAGAGGTAGGATAGTTTTCATCAATTCATGCAATATCAGTAGAGAAAAATTGCTCAATTAGAAGCCTAATTAAAAAAGAACACACAATCCATGATTGAATTGAAGGACATGATGTCTCAAATGTTGTTGACTCTTGAAAAAAGGCATTTTCATACCCAGATAGATGTAAACCTCGAGGATGTGCATATGATAGGTGAGATTAATTCTTCAAATTCAACCAGGGAACAAACCAAGTCATTGTTCATCATAGTGATAAAATAATTGAGAAATTTCGTCATAAAAAGTCTTGGATGGTACTTAAACTAGTTAGAAAAAGAAGTAATTTTATTGATAAGGAAAACGTCCCACCCATTAAGCCATACGACATCATTGCTCTGTTTCCACAAAGACTGCATCAAACTCCCACAATTGTGTCTAATTATCGGAAGCAACCTAGAGACATTTGATACCTTACCTTGTGATAAAATGAAAATTTTAAAATTGCAAGATAAATTCACTCACTTTCCTTTTCAAAGGACTATTTGGCTCATTTCATATGGTACCCAGGGAAGTTTCAAACTTTATAAATGTTTTTCTTCTAAAAGTTTCATCCTTGAAATTGTGTCAGTACATATGTGATTAGAACAATTTTGGGAATATCTGTCTCATGTTATCCTTAACCTCCCATGTGGCCTCCTTGAATGAATGATGATGCCATTGAACCTTGATGAGGGGAATTGTCTTGATTCATAAGATCTTCTACTTCCTATCTAGGATATGTATCTGGTGCTCCTGAAATGTAGTGTTTAGCTATAGCTTAGTTGGCACTTGATCCAAGTCACGTGTAGGGTCTGGCATATATTTCCTGTACTAATGAGGATAGAAGTGCTAGTTTATAAGCTACTTTGCCTACCTTCTTGAGAATCTCGAATGGACCCATTAATCTGCTACTTAGCTTACCCTTCGTCCTAAATCTCATCACCCCCTCAATTGGAAATACCTTAAAAAAGACATGATCCTCAACCTAAAATTTTAGATCTCTGCTTCTCAAATAAGCATAGCTCTTATATCTGTGATGTGCCACCAATAGATGCTCTAAATTAGTCTTTCCTTCTTTGTGCATTGCTCTATCAACTCTTATTTGACAAACTACCTCTCACCAGCATATGCGAAATGGTCTAATATACAGTACCTTGTATAGAGCCATGCTAATCTAGAGTGGTAGCTGTTGTTATAAGTAAACTTCACCAATGGTAGATGCTCATCCTAACAACCCTTCCAGTCAAATGCACAGGCTTTCAACATGTCCTCTAGTGTTTGTGTGGTCCTCTCTAATTGACTATCAGTTTGAGGATGGAATGTTTTGTTGAAATCCATAGAAGTATTGAACCCTTCATATACACTCTAGTAAAACTGAGAAGTCAACTTGCTATCTCTGTAAAAAACTATCACTAAAGGAACACTGTGCAAGCTAACTATCCCAATGATAAAGAGCTTGGACAGTCTCTTTAAGGATTGTCTTTGTCTAATGGATAAAATATGACCTAACTTGGTGAGTCAATCCACTATAACCCAAATGGCATCATGCCCACTAAATGTCCTAGGCAATCCAACCATGAAATCCACTATTGCATGGTCCCACTTCAAAACTAGAAGATCTAAAGTGTAAAGTAAACCCACAGGCTCTAGTGCTTTGCACTGACCCATTAACATGTGATGCACCATGGTATGCAATCACCGGTGTCTTTCTTCTTCCCTTACCACTAAAACTATCTCCTCAGCTCTTGGTACATCTTCGTACCCCCATATGCATTGTTGTAATTTTAAAGTTAAACTTGCAAGTGCACAAATATGTTATAATATTCTCATACGAGGAGGTCGATCCTAGGATGAATCAGATGAGCCAAATCAAGGAGATCTTTAACCTAAATTAAGAATTGAAATTAACACATGGATATGAAAATTATAAAAAATAAGAAAAATGCTAAAATTAAAAACTTCCCTAAACATGCTTTATAAAAATAAAACTTTTCTAAATGAAACTTTCTAAATTTATGACTTTCCTAAAGTGAAAAGTTTCTAAAAGAAGGCAATTTTAACAACTTTCCCAAATCAAAATTTCTAAGCATGAAATTTAACAATTAACCTAAGGAAACATGTACTTATCACCTACTTTCCTAATCATGCAGATACTAAAGAATGCAATGAAAATTATGAGAGTGACTTTGACAAATAACAACTAATCAACAACATGCTAACTACTTAATCATGATCAACAATCAGACAATTACTAACTTCTTTTCCTAACATGAGTGAATGCACTAACTTGGAATTCAATTAATCACCAAATTAGTCAAAACCATGCATTCTAAATATGGGTTGCACACATGGTTTTGACATGAAAACAAAGAAAAACAAGCTAGAGATAAAGGAAACTAAAACAAATCAAAATGACAATGAAAAGCAATGATAAAGATTAGATTCAAGGTAACTTTCCTTGGCTGTCACTTCAAGCAAAAAACCAACCTTTGATCTTAATCAATAGGCAAAGAATAAGAAAATGGAATTGAAAACCATTAACTAGCCCAATAGAAGTATGATCAAACAAGGAGAAGATGCAAAGAGGACTAATGAATGGCTCAAGGAAGAACCAAGCACCCAAGGCTTATGCGTGGAACACTTGAGGAAGTAGCAACCCCACCTTGGAAAGTAAAACAACACCTGAAAGAGATGAAAGTCCAAACAAAAAGTGTGGAAGAAGATGAAGTAGAAATAGGATGTGCTTCTCAACGTGAAGGAGGCATGTTTTTCCTATGAGTGAGAGAGCTCCCCAATTTGATTATTTTGTGTTTCTTTTATAAATTTTTGTCTATATTTTCTAGGGTGACCAAAGAGTAAGGTGTGGTGGGGATGAAAACAAGTAATTTTGATGGCTAAAATGATGGGCTAGCTAGGGTTTTTAAAGTGGGATAGAGTGGCTGCCTTTAGAATGTAGTAGTGGGGAGAAACCATTTGTTTAGGGGAAGGCATCTCCCCCCTTCAAAAATCATTGCAATCCTTCACATATGGAAAGTGGGTGGATGGGATGAGGTAGGAAAGGTGGCTAAGTGACTTAAGTGAAACCCATGCAAAGGTGGTAGACTTTGCGTGGCTTATCATGGGCCCACTTTGGCCATCTTTGGCTCATTTAATTGCGCTCATTGCTTGATATTGACCTTGCTCTCTTGTTGGATTTATGACTTTTAGGCTTTGATTCCATCTTTTCATCTTGATCTTCTAATCTCATCTCAATCGTTGGATCACCAACTTGTTTCCTACAAAAAAGCCAAAAACTCTATTTAATTCCTAAAAGTATATGATTAATCACATGCTTACCTCAAATTAGCCTTTGGACCTACAAACACCAAAATTTTGAGTAATTGGTTAAAAAATGCATGTCTTAGGAATTTTGGTTAAAAATCATAATTTACCCCTATAAGTTAGGACACATGGGTACTAATTGGGTGGTTTTGAAGTTAAACCTTAGAAAAAATACAAAAAATTATTTTACAAAAACAAATACAAAGTGCCACTTTCATAGGTACTCATGATTGCATTTAGCTCATGCAACAAGCCTTGAACCCCGAGATTACCCCTAGTGGACAAGTTATCGTGAGGGTTTGCAGTGAGTGTACTCACAAAATTCTCTAAGTTTGAGTCCTCTATTTTATCTCAAAGAATCCTCATTCATTAGCACTCTATTAGTTTTTTCACAACTTAATGGAGAAGATTGACAATTTTCCAAATTATAGACATAGTAAAGACATTTTATTCTAAATATTTTTCAAAGTGCATGTGGTTGCATAGCCACATAAGTCATGACTTCTAATTAGGTATGCTTAAATTCCATTGGAAATACATTTTGACCTCAAATCCTCATAGATATACTCTCAAAAGTGAAGCTCTTAGATAAGGGGTTGAACATATTTCTCTCTTATGTGACTAGATCCAGCAAGAATAATGGTTCAAATAAACTTTTAAGTGCAAAAGCGACGAAGGAAAGTGATCTCATAGAGTAGGTGTCATTACTAAGA
The DNA here is from genome assembly GCA_035236585.1 of Warburgia ugandensis. Classification (NCBI taxonomy): domain Eukaryota; kingdom Viridiplantae; phylum Streptophyta; class Magnoliopsida; order Canellales; family Canellaceae; genus Warburgia; species Warburgia ugandensis. The sequence goes on from CP141133.1 coordinate 42,469,990, forward strand.
ATAGTAGGGGTAATTTAGCTTAATTCGTTCTTTTTATATCCTCTTAAAAGCTATGTTCCTCCTACGATCTATATTTCTTTAAATGAGATGAAATTTGGCTTATGACATGTTTAGAAAAGAAGGGAATATGAGTTCAAAGGTTTAAAATTGAGTAGAGGTCTTCTTTTTATTATTGGACAATTGATCCTTGACTATATTGAAGTGAAATTCCTTTTGTATTCTTGTCTCTTTCTTTCAATTTTTTGTTTTTCTCCTCTATTTCTGATACTTCTTTCTTTTCACTTTTCTTTTTCTTTTGGCTTAGACTTATGGTGTTTTTCACTCCTTTAACCTTTTGTCCTATTCTAAACTTTTCTACTAACTCTACCCATTTTGAAAATGGGTAATGGATGTTTACTTCTTTCCTAGTTTTTTGGGTTAAGGTAAATGGGATTAAGAAAGAAAAGGCTTAATACTAGGCTAAAAGAGCTAACTAGTGGTGTGCTGTATTAGGTAAGTTTTATGTCTCTAGGCAGAACAAGGATGGCATATATCATTCCCTAGGTTTCCTAAAGCCTATCAGATGCAATAATTTTTTTGGAAAGAAAGCTGTTACTCCTATTTATTCCTTATAGCTAACCAAAACAAGGATAACAAGATCACACTAAATTCCTCATGCTGAAGCAATTGTGGAATTACTTACAACTCTCTTGAAAGAAGATAGTATCTAAAACTCACTAGATTATAGTTCTCCATTAATTTTCCTCAGGATCTCTAAGTCATACCTCTTTATTAGTCTTGATTATTTGTTGTGTGTAAATGTTTTTAAGAATTAACGTTCATATAATGCTTCAACACATAAATAATATACAAAACTAGTCATATACACTTTGATTAAGAGATTAAAACAATAGAATTACTAAGTTTTGAAAATTCAGTTCTCATCATAGTAAAGGAACTCTACCTGAAAAACATTTTTTTTTAAAGAAAATACAAAATCTTTATGTACATCTACACCCCTCCACTTGAATGAAACATTGTCCCCAATGTTTGAAAACACATGACTGTATATGAAATGGAAAGGTGTAAAAGACTGAGATTTAAAAAACAATGGGGTTACCTCCTAGGAAGTTCTAAGTTTTACATCTTCAGCCAAATGTAATGATGAGTGCAAGGGTGATGAGCAGCAAGGTTTCTAGAGTAATATAAGGTGGCTCATGATAATGTGATGCCTTTAAAAGTGTTTCTTCAATCTCAAGGTTGGGCATTTCAAGGAAGGTTTTAACCTCTGAACATTGACTTTTTGGATCTCACCATCCTTTTCAATCTCAATGGCCCCATGCAGCTATACTATGCATACGATGTAAGTTTTAATCTATAGATATGTAAGTTTACCTAGAAAGAGATGCAATCATGAATTATGTAGCAGGACCTTTTGCCCAAGTGTGAAGGATTTTCTAAAGATATGGTGACATGATTCACCTTCATCTGGTCTTTGTATATTCGTTCAGAATTAGATGTATCCTTTCTCAATTTATCCAACTCATTGAGTTGGACTTTCTAGTGGTTCCTAGTAGCATCTAATTAGAAATTGAGCTTTTTAATAGTCCAACATGCCTTGTTCTAGCTCTACTGATAAGTGGTAAGCCTTTTCATAGACCAGGTGGTAGGGTGACATGCCTATTGGGGTTTTATAGGCTATATGATAAGCTTACAACTACCTTGTGGTCATTCGTTTTATAGGGTACAAGCTCCACCCACTTGGACATGCAATCCACATCTACTAGGATTACCAATTTCCAAAAGAATTAGGGAAGGATCTCATGAAATCTATGCCCCAAATGTTGAATGGTTCTACTTAGGTTTAAGGGCATCATGTGTGTAATAACCAAAATAATTAATTAAATAAATAAATAATAAGAGAGGGTAAATTGGTAAATACACGTGGGCCTATAGGGCGTGGGACCCCCGATGAGGCTATAAAAGCCTGCCCTATCTTGTTGCATAGCCAAACTATTCCTCTCAGTTTTTGTGTTGACTAGCCTGCAACGACATGGAATAAAGCACACATAGTGAAGGGAAGATTGGTTTTGGCCAATCTGACCATGGCAGGCCACCCTCTACAACTCCCCTTTCTTTTATTAAAGTTTTTTATCGTTTTATTGCCGAAAAACGGTGTGGATTGCTGTTTTCTAGTGGAATAGTAGGCGTCATTAGTCCTTTCAAAATAAATCAATGAAACAATATCAGATCATCATCTGAACTGTTTATCTTGTGCACAGTAACAAGATGAACAAACCCATGAATTTTCATGGTGATCGGACAACTAGGGATGCTAAAAAACTCATAAAATAGTATAAGGAGAAATTTTAGGGACAAGACAAAAATCATGTAAAAACACTAGATAATGACAGAGTTTGTTGAGAAGGTGCTTAAAAATGAAATCTAAGTGAAAAATTGAGTGAAATAGTGTAAAAATCGCACCATTTGGATGCCTGAGCATTACTGGCAGTGACTAGAGTCCGATCATCATCTCTAGTGATGGCACGCAGTGGCGACACGCGTCACAAATAGCATGCACCATGTAGGCGCCAAGCAGATGTGCATGCGTGTAGATGCCACGGGCATGACGCACGACGCCACTCGCGTGGCACGTGCACACCACAGGGTGCAACCAAAGCGCCATGCACATGCAATGCACATGTGTGCCAGTGTGCACATAGTCAACATGCACGCGCACGAAAATAATGCACATGCGTAGCATGCCAGCATACACGAGCGTACATGAAGACAATGCATGCGTGCAGCACGTCAGCAGTGCACGCACGTGCCAGTGGTACACCCACGCGATCACACACGGGTGACATGCATGCATGCACATGCATCAAAGACACCCCTGCGCACGTGCGAGATGGCACACGCACGATTTTTTTGGATTTTTAGGGGTCCTCTGATGGTCCATTTATAAAAACTTAATTTTTAAGAGCTACAGAGGTCCAAATCATGATCCAAAGAGGCGTTACAATTGTATCGATGATGCAGACCTAGATTTGACTGAAAATATAGATCTAAATTCCTTTTTAAGGGTTAAACCATTAAATATCATTAGATAATCTAAATTAGGCTGATCAATGGATAATTGAGCCTTAGATTTTGATGGTAGACATCAAATGTGCGATGTCTAGGAGATTAGAAGGATAAACATCATTGAATTGCCAAATGATGAAGGATTTATAATGTAACAGGTACGTTAGAGTGTGCAACGTGATACTTCCACACGCTTGATTAGAGCACTGCATTTACTGAGGTAGGTGATTTCATTCAATTACTTTGTGATTTTAGTAACCATGATTAGATCTTTAAAGTTAGAGGCATGTGTTTTATGTCTTCTCATGGCACAAAAATAGATCCATATTTTTGTGTTGTAGTATGACATTTCATTTTGTTAATAACTATGTTTACATCTGATGCACTATCTTGACATGGGCTTTGATCGTATTTATTGGGATTATATAGCGCCTTTACATGATTTATATCTTGTCGATGATTTATGACGGGTGCCTCCACTCGGTGGGTACTATGCTAGGAGGGTTGTAGGGTTGGCCACCCGCCCTCTGACTTTGTGACGATGATGATTAGACATCGCCCTTGAGAGATATAGGGCTAGGTATATAGGTGATGGTATCATGGGTAGTATCCCCTACGGGTCCGTTCCTTCCCATGGGGATGAAGAAAGTCTCCCATTTGGGTGTTGACGGGGAGTGGTAGTGGTTTAGATCCTGACAGGCTTGCCATTGAAGCATAGTAACCCATATAGTTATTTTGCATGTTTATATGAATTTGTATGTGGGGTGAATCGGGGCAAGCTGGGCTTAGGCCGTGAGGGATTGCAGGGGCTGATTTGGGCTGCATGGGAGGGACCCAGGGTTAGTATGGGTACACATCACCAGTGATTGAGTATCTTGGGACATTTTGGCATTGTTTTGACACAATGTCTTGTTTATCATGATTGCATGCATACTATCCTATAAACATAGACTCGTATTGTTTGGATGTATGTACCTTTGTACCTAATTTAATTTGATACTTGTTTTGTGAAAGTTTATAATTATGAATGTCCTATTATTTGACATGTTTTATGTATGTTTCCTTCATGAGAATCATATTGTAAATTTTGTTAAACTTTCTTTGAGTATAATCATCTACACCAAGCATAGCTTGCTTAGGCATTGCTTTGTTTTGCAATGTCTTAGATTTGGAACATGATAACCAAAAAGGAAAGCGGGCGGAGTAGCTGTGAATTGGAAGAAGACTTGAAGACCATCCATTTTATTTCCTTATTCGAACATAGATTAGAGTACGTTTCCTGGACTAGACTTTTGAAACTTTCTTAGATGTGGATATATTTTTATAAATTAGACCCCATATTATGGTATGGAGGATGTTAAAGTTTAGGTGAAAATATTGTGGTGATTATGGATGGAACCTGGTGACATTTGACTTGATTTATTATTGTCTTTAATTAGCATGTTTATTTATTGTGGCTTTGAATCGAGCATGCTGAGAGTATCATGCGTTTAATTTTATTTATGATTACATTTTTTGAATGTGGTTGACCCTCGAGTTTTTCACTTTCAGTCAATTCTTTTAAAGTTGCGCTTTTATACTATAAATTTTCAATTTATCATTTTTAGGGATCCTGTTTATTTTCTTAAAACAAATTAAAAAATTTATATTTGTGAGGAAAAAAAAAGGTTCGTAAAACTCGGGGTGTCACAATCTGTCTCCTCCCTAGACATCCTAACCTTTGACACCTCACATAAGCTATACAGTAGGCATGTGAATTTTAAAAAAGTTGGGCCAATAAAAACCCATATTAGAAAACTTTTGTAGCTATCTTTCTAGAGCTAAAATGGCCCCCACATACATGATCATGACAGAAGGACATGATCTTACTTTGCTCACTATCTAGTATGCATCTCGTTATCACCTGATTAGGACGATACTTGAACAAGTACGAGTCATTCCAGTGAAGTATTTAACCTTGATAAAAAAAATCTTTTCCTTTCTTGTTTTGTACAATAATTGGGCATTTGTCCTATTACCCTGAACGTTGAACTCTAATTAGGTGGTCGAATAATGGGTGCAGAGGTCAAAGTGGCCTTTAGTTTCTCAAATGCTTTCTTACATTTTTCATCAAAGTTGATGGGGCCTCCTTTGTAAGTAAATTACAAAGGGCTTGGTAATTTGCTAAATTCTTTGATGAATTTTTTGTAGAATCCAACATGCCCTAAAAAGGAGTGGATTTCTTGCACCATCCATGGTGAAAGAAGGTTGGATATGAAATCCACTTTAGCCTTATCTATCTATCCCATTGTGTGATATTATGTGGCCTAAAATGACCAACTTTGTACCATAAAATGGTACGTTTCCAAGTTCAATACTAAATTCTTCTCTTGACACCTTGCAAGAACTAACTTCAACTGGTGTAGGCACTCATCAAAAGATGACCCAAATACTAAGAATTCATCCATGGACACTTGTAGAAGCCTTTCTACCACATCGAAAAAGATGCTCAACATACACCTTCGAAATGTAGCAAGGCATATGCTGACAAGCAAAGGTTCCAAAAGGATAGGTGAAGGTGCTCTTCTCCTGATCCTTGGGTGTTAATGGAATCTAGTTATGACTAAAATATCCATCTAGAAAATAGTAATAACTATGTTTGACCAACCTCTCAAGCATTTGATCAATAAAAGATACAGGAAAATGGCCTTTCCTTGTGACCATGTTCAATATTTGGCAATCAATGCAAACTCTCCACTCAGTGGTCATGTTGGTGGGCACTAACTCATTCTCCTCATTTTTTACTATCATGACCCCAGATTTCTTGGGTATAACATGAGCAGAGCTGATCCAAGTGGTGTCAAAGATGGGGTATATGACACTAACATTTAGATGTTTAAGGACTTCATCCATGACTATGTCCTTCATATGGGGATTTAGTTGTCTTTGAGTTTCCCTAGAGGGTTTATCATTTTCTTTTTGGTGTATCCTATTCATGCACATGGATGGATTAATCCCTTTTATGCCTGCTATGGTCCACCCTAGAGCAGTTCTATATTCCTTAAGAACATCTCAAAGCTTAACCTCCTATACATTATTTAAATATGATGCTAGTATAACAGGTCAGGTTTTATCTAAACCTTAGGTAAGAATACATGAGGTTGTCAAGTAAGGGTTTTAGGGTCTGAGGAGGTGGTTACTCTATAAAGGGTATTAATAGATCTTTAAAAAGTTTACCTAGCTATGTTTTATATGAAAAATTACATGGTTTATAGATTGCTTATGGATTGCTATACACATAGATTGATCAAAAGTTTACTTGGCTATGTTTTATATGAAAAATAAATGGTTTATGAATTACTCATGGACTACCATGTACATAGGTCCGTAGGAAGTTTACTTGCCTATGTTTTTAGTGAAAAATATATGTTTATGGAATTTTTGATCGACTACTGTATACATAGATCTGTAGAAAGTTTACATGGTGGTGTTTTATATGAAAAAATACATGGCTTATGAATTGTTCATGGACTGATATATAAATAGATCTATAGAATGTTTATTATGTTATGTTTTGTATAAAAAACACATGGTTTATAGACTGTTCATTGACTAGTATATGCACAGATATATATCAAGTTTACTTGGGCATGTTTTATATGAAAAAGAACATAGTTGAAGGATTATTCATGGACCACCACATACACTAATCCATAAAAAGTTTACTTGGTAACTTTTTTGTTATGATAAATACATGATTTATGGACTCTTCATGGACTTCTATACATATTAATCTATAAAAAGTTTACTTGTCTATGTTTTATATGAAAAATACATGGCTTATGGATTGTTGTATACATAGATCAATATGAAGTTTACTTGGCTAAGTTTTTATTGAAAAGTATATGGTTTATGGACTATTTGTGGACGATCATAAACATAGATCTATAGAAGTTTACTTGGCCATGTTTTCAGAGAAAAATTTGTAGTTTATGGACTACTCATGGACTATTATATATAAAGATTTACATAAAGATTACTTGGCTATGTTTTGTATAAAAGACATATGGTTTATGAATAGCTCATGGAATGCAATATACATAGATCTATAGAATATTTACTCTACTAAGTTTTATTAGAAAAAAAACATGGTTTATAGACTATTCATGGACTACTATATTCATAGATTTGTAGAAATTTTACTTGGCTTTTTTCATATATGAAAAATATACATGGTTTATGGTTTCTTCATGGCTGCTATATACATAGATTGGTAGAAAGTTTACTTGTCAATGTTCTCTATGATAAATACATGGTTTTATGGACTATTCATGGACTACCATATATATAGATCTATAAGAAGTTTACTTGGCTATGTTTTTAGTGAAAAATATACGATTTATGTTGTTCAAGGAATGCCATGTACATAGATCTATAGAATGTTTACTTAGCGATATTTTACATGAAAAAATACCTAGTTTATGGACTATTCATGAACTAATATATACATAGATCTATAGGAAGTTTACTTTGCTATGTTTTATATGAAAAATACATGGTTTATGGAGTATTCATTATTTTCCATATACATAGATCAATAAGAAGTATACATGGTTTTGTTTTCAATGAAAAATACATGGTTTATGAACTATTCATGGATTGCGATATAAATAGATGTATAGGAAGGTTTACTTAGCTATATTTTATATGAGAAAATATAGGGTTTATGGACTGTTCGTGGATTGGCATATACATAGATATACATGAAGTTTACTTGGCTATTTTTTATATAAAAAAGATATGGTTTATGGACTATTTGTGGACTACCATGGACCTAGATCTATAGGAAGTTTGCTTGGCTATGTTTTCATTGCAAAATATATGGTTTATGGATTATTAATGGACTGCTACAAATAGAGTTCTATATAATGATTACTTGGCTATGCTATATATTGAAAATACATGTTTATGGACTATTCATGGATTTCCGTATACATAAATCTATGGAAAATTTACTTGGCTATGTTTTATATAAAAAACACATGATTTATATACTATTCAAGAACTGCCATATACATAGATATATAGAAAATTTACTTGGGTATTTTATATGAAAAATACAAGGCTTACGAACTATTCATAAGATCTATGTTTGCATGGCTATGTTATAAGTGGAAAATATATGTTTTATGGATTGTTCATGTAACATCCCTAATTTCTAAATCTCAATTTTAGTCAATTTTGAAAAATATTAAATTTGGGATGAAAAGAACATATTAAACTCATGTTTTTGGAGTTTAGAAGTGAAAGACTGGATAAACATCTAATATAGCATTGAGACCTCTATATTTGGATAGTACTTGAACAGACGATACAAACAACACCAAGTTTGCAGAGAAGAGAGTTCAGATTGAGGAGATATGAGTATTTGAATATGAGAGGCAATTCTGTAAAAATAAGATAGAAAAAAAAATGAAATTCCTTAAACGAAGGGAGCCAGATTTGATACTGGCACCCCCCCCCCCGCTTCACTTAATGGGAACCAGACATAATATCGGGTCTTCTCTTCCCAAAACCTGACAGACCCAAAAACCAGACAAGAGGGAGAAATGGGGAGAGAAGAAGAGAAGGGAAGAAGGAAGGAGGAGAGAGGGAAGAGAAGGAGAGAGCTTGTTGGGAAAGTTTGTCACTCTAGCGAGCAGGGAAAATGGGAGTTAAGGATCTTCGGGTTTGCCAGAGATTTTAAGCCATCGCTAGAGAAGATGACGGCTCAGATCGATGATCTGAGCCAATCATTTAGTTCAGCTCAGAGAGGTGACCAAAACCCCTAAGCTCAAAGGGAAATCTAAGATGAGTTGAATGTTGGATTGGAGGGGGAAACTGACACGCAAGAGATAATTGCTAAAAAAGCATCAAAAGACATCTTCTCTGGCAATGACTGAAGATCATGGATGTCCACAGAAGTGAGTCCCTACATGATTTCCCCTATTTATTGTTCAATTTGTTCATGAAAAGTAGGAAAAACTAGGGTTTTGGTTGTAATGTAAACAATCCAGCCCTAAAGGCTGGATCAAATAGTTGATCACATCCTAGATTGGAGGCCAAGACCATCAAGAGCGTTGATCCACCTGTCTGAGGCATTGATCGTCTGATTGGAGCTTAGACAGGGGTGATCTGACTCTTGAGCTCTAATCTGCTAAATCCAATCTTCCAAAATCATATTTTATGCTTAAAAATAGTTGAATACATGCCTATTGTGGTTTGGATTTGATAAATTAGAGATTTGTGCTAGAAAACAGATTAGGAAATCAGGACTGTCCGATTTGTTACTATGTCAACAACAGTAAGGTTAAACGTTTGATCAATGATCAGATTCTACCAGTATGCTTTCCAAACCTCAAATTTATAGGAAACTTGAAAAGAATGGGTGACGTGAACTATTCCTGATACTTCTAATACCAACCAGATGTAAGAATATAACTATAAAATGCATTGAGGACTGTATTATGGACATAATATCCAGCTTCAAACCAAGATTTGATCTGGTTAGGGATCAAGAGTTTAAGGCCAATGGACGGTGAAAGTAATTTGCAATCACTTAAGAAGAATGATGGATAATCGATCTAAGATCAATGGTGTGGATTGGAAATCCAAAAATCATTGGTCATTCAATTAGCCATCAACCAATAGCTAATGAAATGCCCTTAGCATAGTAATAAGCACTATCACTTCGCCTTGTGACGAGTAGTGCCATGGACTAACTTAGAGGAAACTTCCATGATACAAAAAGCTAAGAGAAGTCCTAAAATTGTACTTGTTTACAATATCTTAGAACAGAGGATTTATAAGCAATAGGAGTTTACTGACAGGAGTGCGCCGACAAAAGCTTTTGACTTGATCAGGTAATAATTGGTTTATGCTTGAAGTATTTTAATAGAAATGAGAAAGAGAATGTAATGTCTATAATTCTAGGAGTTTTGATTGCTTATGTGACTGGGTTATGACATGGAGGTTCTAGGTGTATTTTGTTTTTAATCCGTTGGATGTATGAAAAGGAGACAGTCTCCACTTGTGTTTTAAAATTGTCAATGTATGTTTATCAAGTACTTCGCAATGACATGCATTAAATGTCATATGTCCAAAAAATAGAGGAAACTCTACTGGACTTTTGATAGAAAGGAGCACTCATTTCACAAGAATCCTTGTTTTGAGAAAAGAAAAATGACACTTGGGGATTTTCAAAGTGAATTTAAAAGAAAAGATTCTTCCATTGTTGTTTACTCTTTCAAAATTGATTTTTATTAGAGATCAATCTTGTTATGTCAATGTCTTTTATATTTAAAAAGTGTTAGAAAACCAGGGTCATCACAGTTCATGAACTGCAATATACATATATTTATAGAAAGGTTACTTTGCTAAGTTTTAAATGAAAAAATACATGGTTGATGGACTATTCATGGACTGCTATATACAAAGATCTATAGAATGTTTACTTTGTCATGTTTTGTATGAGAAATTACATGCTTTATGGATTGCTCATTGATTTCCCTAGACATAGATCTATGCAAAATTTACATGGCTATGTTTTAGTAAGAAATACATGGTTTATGAATTGTTCATGGAGTGCGATATAGAAAGATGTATAGAAAGTTTTCTGGGCTATGTTTTATATGAAAAAAAATGATTTATGAACTATTTATGGATTGATGTGTACATATGTAATAACCCCAAATTTGTAGCGTAATTTTACAAATAAATAAAATTTCAAAAAAATCAAGATAGAATAGTAGGTTGTCGAAAATCCACTTTTTATAGAAATAGAATCATGAGTTGAAAAATAGATATTTGGAATGTACTCAAAAAATTGAGTCAAATGACTATAAGTATGCTAAATTCTAACTTCAAATTAAAAGTTTCTATTTTTCTCAATTTTTGGATTAAAAGGGCAAAGTGATAATTTTATTTTTAGTGGGACCCACAAAAGTTAGATGAGGACTGAGATCAGTAATGATGCAAGTCAACTATCATCCAACACTTAGCCTTAAGTGGAGGAAGTGGAATTTCACTCCCCATTTTAATATTTTGAGTGGAATATAGTTAAAATAAGAAATTATTAAAACATTTCCAAAACTTGCCTATAAATAGGCCAAAAATTTTCACAAAAATTTGCATAAAATTATCCCCAAAGTGCTCTAACTCCCCTTCTAATTTTGGCTCCAAATTCTTCCTACTTCCCTATTTTCTCCCCATTTTTTCCTATTTTCTCTCTCCTCTCTCTTCCACCGAAAGCTCGTCCCTAGATGCACCAGACAAAATATTTTGCCTTAATGTTTCAGGTGTGTCTAGTGATGTGTCATCCCTGATGAAAGAGGATTATCACTTAGAAACCCTGAATCAATTAGCCATCCAATTTCAGAATTTTTTTTACCAATCTCAATCATTAAAAGATTCACAATCTACAAAAGCCCTAAAGTTATTTGAAAAATCACAAAATAATTCTTCTACAAAACTATTATCTTTTCAATGAGGATTTTCTTATTTTTTGGCCATCTCATCTCCTATGGGCATTCCAGGTAGGTGGATATCCTTCTCCTCTTCATTTTTTGGTAATTTTTAAGACATATTGATCACCGAACTGCATTTTCAGACCAAGGGTTTTTGGTGAATCTAGTACCGGTGACCTAGGTCTAAAAACCCATCAAAGACGACTTATATGAGTAATCTAAGGCATCTAATGGATTCAGAAGGGCCCAAAACACCTACAAAAGTGATCACAACCATTTGTATTTTTCAATTTCATGATGATTTGGGGGTCTCCATCTAACGGTCCAAATTTGCACCTCACATACGACAAGTCATGGATGGAACGGACACCGCCTGTGTCTCGGTAATGAAGACATAAGCCGCTCTATTTTCTTGCATCCTTATCATCCAGAACTAATCTGGACCATTGAATTTTGAACTAAAATTTTAAAATTGTGATTCTGAACCCATTTTAAGTCCAAATTGAGATTGGAAGGAGCACTAAATTCTTCTTGATGAGTAGAGTCTACTAAACCCATAAAAATGAGGAATTATGTACTGTAACATTTTGTTAATTATAAGATCTAGTACTAATCTCCTTGATCAGCTAGATCAAGGATGATCAGACCCTATGGATGAGTTATACTAATGATCTAATAATGACATTACATTAAATTAAGGGTCAGATATTACAGATTTATGAAGAATAATGATTAAGACCCTTAATGTTATTAAAAATCATAGATCTAATAAAGAAATATTAGATCTAATGGTTGGATCATAATGAAAACTTGTAATATGCATAATCTTTATCTTAATTTTCAATTTATAGTTTAATTGTCTTTGATTTATTAGTAGATTTATTATTTGATTAATTTTATGATTTAAAGTTCATGTTAAGTAAATTTTTAAAAAATCAGTAAAATGTAATTAATCAAAATATAGATTTACTTTCATGAACACATGCAATTTATGAATGACATGAAATTAATCATAGTAAGGGCTATAGTTAGTAGGACAATATAAGCTATAGAATTCATCACCATTTCCTTAGCCCATTTAGGAGAATAATAAGCATCCATGAATGACATGATTAATGTTCATGGACTTCAGTTAAAATCAAGTAGAAAAGGGACTTAGGGTAAAAATGTCATTGGAACCTTGTAGAAGGTAGATCTATTGCCACTCTAGTTGACTCTGAACATTGTGGTTATGGGGGGGTGTACAAGATCTAAGTGATTTTCCCTCGCCTTTTGTTGATGTTAGTTGAGGTCTAAACGCCTCCTTACATGAGGATTATATTAACCACTTTTTGAGCAGACTTTAACTAGTAAGCGTTAGGTAAATTTGAAATATGGAGGAGCAGTCTAGAATTAGGATAAAATAAATCATTTTCAACTAGTAAAACACTAACTGATTAAGCAATAATAATAAGAACATAAAAGGTTTAGAAATTTCCAAATCAAAATAAACATTAAGTAAGATAATAATGATCAAACATGATCCATTATAAGATCTTAAATGATCAAGAACAATTAAAGAAAGAATTAGAATTTAGATCAAATTCCTAATTTAGAATATAGATTTTAGATCAAATAGGTTAGATGATCTAAACCCTTGATCAGTATGATGCAAGAAAAGAGATATAGATCATCCTCCTTAAGGATCATCAAAAGATCATATATGAAGTATATTGAGCTGAGGGATAACATTATATGTATGATTTGCCAAATATATACATTGATTAAGATCGTGACAGATCTTAAGGTGTAACAACCCCAAATTTTGTAAATACTATTCTAGGCGTTATTATGTGAAATTGGAATTTTAGAATATAATTGGAATTTTTTACCCAAAGAAAATAATTTTTTATATAAATGGCATTTTGAGTGGAAGCATGAATATTTGGAATGTACTTGACAAGTCCAACGACATAAAGAACATTGAAATAGGAGTTCAGATGAATTTTGCCCTAAAATTTTACTATTCCATGAGCTGGTTATGAGTTTTCAAGGAGTATATATTTTTATAGAAGTATAATTTAAAACTAAAACCATTAGATAGTACTCAAAAAATGGAATCCAACAAGCCAAAGAATGCTAAAAATAGAGTCCGGATGAAGAAGTTATGGGCCTTTGAAATTAGGGGCAATACGATAATTAAAAGATAAAAAAAAAAACATAACTTAACTGAAGGGGGCCAAATTGATATTGGCACCCCCCTAACATTGGAAACCCGACGTAATGTCAGGTTTGGTGCTCTCTCTCTCTCTCTCTCTCTCTCTCTCTCTCTCTTTATGTCTCCCTGACCAACTACCATCAACGTTGAGCCTAAAGTAGTGGCTAGAGCTAGCTCGCCAGCAAAGGAGAAAATCACTCCCTCCATCTCCTCCGCCGATTACACCCCCCTCTTGCTCCCTCTTCATCGTGAAACCCTCCTCCGATTGGCCGAAGAAAACCCAAAAGAAATGCCCTTCTCCAGCATCTTTCTGACCACCCATGGCAAACCCTACTCTGATCTGCCACTGACAAGCTCCCCTTCAACGCAAATTGTCCACCATCACGATGCATCTCCAGTCATGCACCCTTGTGAGAAACCCCTTTTTCTTCTTCTCTGATCTGGCCAAAACCCTCTTTCAGTTGGATTCTTTTACCAGTGACTAGAATAGCCACCCACCACTGGCCACCATACACAAACCCTCTCCCTTTCCTCTTCTCTTCTCCCCCTCTCGTCTCCTTCATTTGTCCTGTGCTGCATGTGGTGTGCCATCCGCCTTCTCTCTCCGCTATCCTCTTGCTTCACCAGTTTTTCCCTACAGGCCTCACCCTGGAAATGCTATTCCTTCACCGGCAATAGAACCCTGGCCACGATGAATAGTTCTAGGGAACAATGCATACAGTAGTGAAAATGACTCATATCAGTGATCTGAGCCATTCATCAAGTTTCTTTTGACGTCAGGGACAAAACCCCTCAAGCGATTCGATGATCAGGCATAGATCCTGACACAACAATACTATACAACCACGATCAGGGCATTTTCATAAGGCTTTTGAGGAGATTGATGATGCACAACAAATGGTCAGAGATCATTGTTAAAAACAACGATTAATAAGATCAACCTGTTGAAGAATGAGGACTAGAAGCACGCGTAGGAGGTATAATCTATACTTAAAACCTTCATTTTTGTTTTGATCCATGTATGGAATAGTATATGATAGTAAATCTAGGGTTTTAATGAGGATCTAAAGCAATCCTTTAGTTGAAACCATAGATCTATAGATAATTTATCAGTCCCACAAATATTAGGAACTTTGGTGAGTCTGTTTGTGTTCAGAGAATCAATTGGAGACTCGAAAATGGTCAATTCGACCATATACATTAAATAGTCTCGTTGCAATCCTTGGAGATTTGCGACTTTTGAAAATTTGTATAATTCAGTGATTCTCACTTAAGGATAGTATAAAAATGTTGGGAGGAAACTTCAGTCCATGTGGGACTGCTTGTTGAAGTAAAAACACATGGAAAGTTATTGTAGGAAATGACCCTGCGTTTCTCCTCTGTTGAACAGTTCACTTTATCTTTTCTATGTTGGTTATTAAAGATCAGTGTCTAACATGAATGTGTATTTAATTTAGAAATTGAAACATTCATAATGGTAAGTGAAAGAAAGTAGAGACAAGATGAAAATTCTTGTCCAATCCAACATAAATTAGCATCTTTTCCTCTTATATTTGGTTGGTTGATCTACATGCCATTAATGGGATTATAAAGAGTGAAGTTTTAGTATGATATGTGGGGATGATATTAAGTTAATTACAGATGAAATTAAAACCAAATTTTGTTGAGGGAACGAGGATGAAAGTAATTATATGCATGATTAGTATATTGTTGGACCAG
This sequence comes from Warburgia ugandensis, assembly GCA_035236585.1. Lineage (NCBI taxonomy): Eukaryota > Viridiplantae > Streptophyta > Magnoliopsida > Canellales > Canellaceae > Warburgia > Warburgia ugandensis. The sequence continues at coordinate 42,485,455 of CP141133.1, forward strand.
TAAAGGTACACTTAGACACATTTGGTTTGACCTAAACTACCTGGGCAATTACCCTTGGAGTCAGACCTTAATTCTATCTTTAAAATCATTAAAAGATAGATGAGGATCAAAATGAGACCACTTTTGGCCATTAGATCATACTTAAACATAAATATATGTGTATGTGTATGTATTAAGAAAAGAAATTTTATGCGTTGATTGAAGCGCACGGATTCGATTGTGAAGAAGAGGGTGATTAAAGCTAGTGGAATCTGATGAATGCATTACATGAGGTAGGTGGAGAATTAAGAAAGCATGTCTTAATAGTAAGATGCATGTTTTTTAAACATGATCTTATTATTATGGTAGATATTATGTCATTTAAATTGTGCATTTCATATGATATATGATGATGAAAAATGTTTACTTATGAATGATGAAAATTTGTTAATTGAAATGCTACATGAATTGATAGGCATAGTGTAATGCCATGGGATGATGAGATTCCTTTTATGATGTTACCAGCAGCGGCTAGAGTTTTATAAACCCCGTATGGTAAGGGGTATATGTATGAGACCCAGTATAGTCTGGAATGTAGGTTATAAAACCTAGGGACTATGTTCATAACTTTGTATGACTTTTAACTATTTTAATATATAAGATATAGTCTTATATGCATATGCTGGAGGGCATAGTTTCATAAAATTTTTATATGGGGAAGTGAATGCGTAGATATATTATGTAGAGTGTGGTTCATAAAATTGGACTATGGTATCATATGGAAAATGATAATGATAAATATTTAAAATACTAGTGAATTATATATATTAAATATATCATGTAAAGTGTAATCTTTAAATTGTGATTATTATATTCATATGATGAAGAAGAATTATAAATAGCTATTTTATCAATGACTTGCAAATTATTGAATTATTAATGAAATTATTGAATTATGAACAATGTTGTAAACCTCATCCCATATAGGCATCATGATGAAATTGAATATTTTAATTGATGTAAAATTCTTAATTCATATGTAATTAACATGTTTTCTTAACTCTCCCCTTCCAAGCATAGTTTGCTGAATATTGTAAATGTTTTATATTTATAATATCTCAAATACAGACATATAGGAGAAGACATACACAAGCAAGAGGAGTTCAATAGCCATACTTCTGCGCTCAGGTGTATATTTTGTTAAAGTTTTTGTATTGTGTAGTTAGCTATTTGGATTATGCTGCTTGGACATTTAGTATGATAATTATAGGGCCTGTGTATGTGAACCACTTGATGGGTACTGTTGTTTCATAAAATGTATGTCTATCTTCTATAAAAACTACATTATGTATAGTATGGGAGTTGAGGTGACATCTGGGTTTTTGAAAAAATGAATTTCAAAGAACATGTTTTTCACTATTTTTGAATTTTTAAAAATAATGGTGCACCACCTTTCCAAAATAAATGTGAATTTTTTTTGGAAAAAACCCATTTACTTAAAAGATACATGTTTTTACACATGATCTTATTTTTAGAATTATAGAAAGTCATGATATAATTAGAATGTTATAAATGCCTTAGAAATATTCATGATCCAACCAAATGATGATGAAATAGTTATACAACTGTTAAGTTAAGAATTGATTGAAAATAAGTAAACCCTAAATCAATAAGGAAGTAGATGATATTCCAACCTTAGATAAATAGGCAAATCATATGATAAGTAAAAGAATTATTTTACATATAAGCATGGAGGCTTGTGGTTTTATTTTAAATTAGCATGAGCCTGGCGATGCTATGTAAGGAAGTTATAAGGGTTTGGCCATCTGCTTTCCAAATTTTCGTGATGTGATGGATACCATGCCCTAAGTGAGGCTAAAAGTCGGGTGGGGAAATTATGGGAAGGCCACCACTGTGAAAGTCCTATCTCCCCATATGGGCAATGACGTAATTTTTCCATCATGGTATCAATGGAATATAGAGCAGTTATTCGAGCGTCCTAGTATGGATCAGACTACAGCATGGTAGTTCTTGATGTATTTTGCATTATGATGCATATGAGATAGGCATAGTGAAATGCCTTATGTTATGGCATGATGAAATACCCAGTAATCATGTATTACCAATATTTCCAATGAAGGAAAATTTCCCAATGTAGGAATTGGCTGAAATATTGACCCGATATAGTGGAAAGTATTGATTATGAATATTGACCCCACTATAGTGTATGGAGTTGATCAACATAGTTTGGGAATGTTTACTGTTGACTACTTTCACAATTTTAATATTTTCCATATACAGTATATATGAACAAAATTCTAGATAAATGACAAATTAATGTTATACATAGAAATGGAAATGATTCATGAATGTGTCATTTGATAGAAATGAAGAATGGAGTTATTGGATTTTGTGATATATTATCATGCTTCTTAAATCTCCTACCAAGCATAACTTGCTAAGATATTGTAAATGTTTGAATGTTTACAATATCTCAGATGCAGAAAAGGAAGATTTCAAGCTCGGGACTTGAAGCTATGCACCTGCAATATCATTGAATAGGTATTTCCCTTGAGGATTATGTATTAAGAACTTTGTAATTTGGATTATGAAATTTTGGACAATGTATTGTAATAATACAGGGGCTGTGTATTGTTAACCACTGGATGGATCCTAATGTTAATAGAATTATATTCCTTCAATGGAAATTTTATTTTGATACAAAATTTTATATATGATATGTATGTTGAAGTGAGATTGGGGTGTTTACAAGTCAATTTTGAAGAATTTTTTTTCCAGTTGTTTGGTTTTAAAAACTTTTCACCACTAAGAGCCCTATCTTTGCATAACACTTGTAAAAATATATTATAAAAACCTGGGTCATCACAACATATATTATAGGATGTTTTGTTTGGTATGGTTTCAGTGAAAAATATATGCTTTATGGATTGTTCATGAACTATGATATACATGGATCAATAGAAAGTTTACTTGGATATGTTTTGCATGAAAACATACATGGTTTATTATTTCTTCATGCACTGCTATATATATAGACCATTAATAAGTTTACTTGACTAAGTTTCATATAAAAAATAAATGGTTTATGAACTATTCATGGATTCCAAAATACATAGATCTATAAGAAGTTTACTTGGCTATGTTTTTAGTGAAAATATATTGTTTATGGACTATTCAAGGACGGTTATATACATAGATCTTTAGTACTTTAAAATATTTTACATGAAAAAATTCCCTATTTATGGACTGTTCATTTACTGGAATATACATAGATTTGTTGAAAGTTTACTTTGTTATGTTTATATGAAAACTACATGGTTTATGGACTGTTCTCGGACAACCATAGACTTGGATCTATAGGAAGTTTGCTTGGCTACGTTTTTAGTAAAAAAAAAAATGGCTTATGGACTATTCACAGACTACTATATATAAAAATCTATAGAAGGTTTACTTGGGTGAGAAACAATATATGGGTTATGGACTATTCGTGGACTGCATATACATAGATCTATAAAAAGTTTACCTATCTATATTTTCTATAAAAAAAATAAATGCTTTATAGACTATTCATGGACTGCCATATGCATAGATCTATCAAAAAATTACTTGGATATGTTTTAAATGAAAAATACATGTTTGATGGACTATTCATAGATTGCTGTATACATTGATCTATAGGAAGTTTGCATGGCTATGTTTTTAGTGAAAAATATATGGTTTATGGATTGTGACATACATATATCGATAGAAAAGTTACTTGGCTAAGTTTTATATGAAATTTTTTTAAGGTTTATGGACTATTCATGGACTGCTATATGCATGGTCAATAGAAAGTTTACTTAGCCATGTTTAACATGAAAAATACATGGTTTATGGACTATTCATGGACTGCTATATACATAGATCTATAGAAAGTATACTTGGCTAAGTTTTTTGTTAGAAATATGTGGTTTATGGGCTGTTCATGTACTATAATATATATATATATATATAGAAAGATTAATTTTCTATGTTTTAAATTAAAAAATACATGGTTTTTTTATTGTTCATGGACTGTTACATACATAGATCATTTGAAAGTATACTTGGCTATGTTTTATATGAAAAATACATGGTTTATGAACTATTCATGGACTATCATATACATAGATCTATGTGAAGTTTACTTGCCAATGTTTTTGTTGAAAAATATATGTATATGAATAGTTCAAGGACTGCTATTTACATAGATCCACAAAAAGTTGATGTGGCAATGTTTTACATGAAAAAATACAGTGAATGGACTGTTTGTGGACTGCTATACATAGATATTTAGAAAGATTGCTTGGCTATGTTTTGTATGAAACACATATGACTTATGGACTGTTCATAGACTGCCATATACATAGATTTATAGAACGTTTACATGGCTAAGTTTTATATGAAAAAATACATTTTTTATGGACTATTTATGGACTTCTATATATATACAAATAAATAATTTATGGACTATTTATGGAATTCTATAAACATAGATCTATGGAAAGTTTACTTGGCTATGTTTTACATGAAAAATGCATGGTTTATAGACTATCGTTTACTAGATCTACAAGATATTTAGTTGGCCAAGTTTTAAATGAAAAACATATGATCTATGGACTATTCATGGACTCCAATACACATAGATCTATAGAAAGTTTACTTGGCTATGTTTTATCTGAAAAAAATACATGGTTTTTGGTTTCATCATGGACTATTACTACATGGATCTGAGGAAAGTTTACTTGGATATGTTTTATATGAAAAATAGATGGTTTATCAACTATTCATGAACTACTAAATTCAAAGATCTATAGAAAGTTTACTTTGCTATATATTATATGAAAAATACATGGTTTATGGACTCTTCATTGACTGCCATATACATAGATCAATAATAAGTTTACTTAGCTATGTTTTCAATGAAAAATATATGGTTTAAGAGCTATTCATGTACTACTATATACATAGATCTATAGATAGTTTCCATGGCTATATTTTATATAATAAAATACATGATATATGGACTATTCATGGATTGCCATATCCATAGATCTATAGAAAGTTTCCTTGGATATGTTTTATATGATAAAAATGGTTTATGGACTATTCAAGGACTGCTATATAAAGAGATTTAGAGAATGTTTACTTGGCTATGTTTCATATAAAAAATACATGTTTTATGGACTTTTCATGGATTACTGTACACATAGTTATATGGAAAGTTTACGTGGCTTTGTTTTTTGGAAAAAAAAAATACATCGTTTATGGGCTATTCATGGACTGCCACATACATAGATCTATAGAAAAAAAAAATTCCTAGGTTTTACATGGAAAGGACATGGTGTGGACTATTCATGGACTGCTATGTGCATAGATCTATAGGATGTTTTCCTTGCTATGTTTTTGGTGAAAAGAATACAGTTTATAAACTGTTCATATACTACTATATAGATAAATCTATAGGTAGTTTCCATGACTATGCTTTATTTAAGAAGATACAAGGTTTATAGATTGTTCATGGATTTCCATATCCATAGATCTATAGAAAGTGTATTTCAATATGTTTTATATGAAAAATATGGACTATTCATCGATTGTTATATAACGAGACCTATAAAATGCTTACTTGGCTATTTTTCATATGAAAAAATAGATTTTTTATGGACTTTTCATGGGTTGTCATATACATAGATCTATTGAAAGTTTACTTGCCTTAGTATTTTATAAAAAAATACATTGTTTATGGACTATTCATCGACTTCCAAATACATAGATCTATAGAAAATGTACATGGCTAAGTTTTATATGAAAAAGACATGGCTTGTGGATTGTTCATGGATCTATAGGATGTTTTCTTTGCTATGTTTTCAGCAAAAAATATATGATTTATGGACTATTCATGGACTACGGTATACATAGATCTATAGAAAGTTTACTTGGCTATATTTTAATTGAAAAAATACATGGTTTATTATTTCTTCATGGACTGCTATATATATATCAGTAGAAAGTTTACTTGCCTCTCTATTATATGATAAATAAATGTTTTATGAACTGTTCATTGACTAGCATTACATAGATCTATAAAAAGTTCACTTGGTTATGTTTTAAGTGAAAAATATATGGTTTATGGACTGTTCAAGGACCGATATGTACATAGATCTATAGAAGGCTTACTTGGTGATTTTTACATCAATAAATACCCAATTTATGGACTTTTCATGAACTGCTACATACATAGATCTTTAAAAAGTTTACTTTGCTATTTTTTATTGAAAAAATATATGGTTCATAGAATGTTCAAGGACAAACATAGACCTAGATCTATAGGAAGTTTGCTTGGCTATGTTTTTGGTGAAAAATATATGGTTGATGAACTATTCACAAGCTATTATATATAGAGATCTATGGAAAGTGTACTTGGGTGAGTTTTATATGAAAAGATATATGGGTTATGAACTCTTCATGGACTCCCACATACATAGATCTATAGAAAGTTTACTTGGCTATATTTTCTATAAAAAATACATGGTTTACTTTTCAAGGTTAATGGACTGTAAATAAATTGCGTATAGATAGATCTAAAGGAAGTTTACATGACTATGTTTCTGGTGAAAAATATATGGTTTATGGAATGTTCATGGACTGTGACTTACATATATCTTAGAAAGGTTACCTGGCTAAGTGTTATATGAAAAATATACAAGGTTTATGGACTATTATTGTAACAACAAGGACACCAATAGTGTGATATTTTTCACTTTGGCACAGAGTGCCTCATAGCTTTAAAACGTGTCACAACTATTAGAGATTCTCAAACTCTTATAACCAGCCCAAATCCTTCTCCCTGGGCAATGTGGGACTAACTCTCAGTCCCTCAGTTGTCTCCCACCTATGGGGTCCCTATACCTTCATCTCTTCCTCTCTCAGGGAACATGTGTCCTCGCATGACTGCTTAAGTCCCTGAATCATCTCCCATCTATGGGGTCCGTAGGCCTTCTCCCTTCATGGCCAACACCACTACATGCGGTTAGCCACCACATCATGAGAGGAACTGGCTCTAATACCATTTATAATAGCTAGGGGTCCAGCAGTGTGATATTGTCCACTATGGCACAATGTGCCTCAGAGCTTTAAAACACATCACAATTGTTAAATATTCCCAAACTCTTATAACTAGCCCAAATCCTACTCCTCGGGCAATGTGGGACTAACTCTCAGTCCCTCAGCTATCTCCCACCTATGGGGTCCCTAAGCCTTCACCTCTTCCCCCCTTAGGGAACATGCGTCCTCACATGACCACTAGAATCCCCCAGCCATCTCCCATCTATGGGGTCCTTAGGCCTTCTCTCTTCACGACCAGCACCACATGCGATTAGCCACCACACCATGAGGAGAACTGGCTTTGATACCATTCATAATAGCTAGGGGTCAATAGTGTGATATTGTCCACTTTGGCATAGTGTGCCTCATGGCTTTAGAACGCATCACAACTGTTAAAGATTCTCAAACTCTTATAACCATCCCAAATCCCTCTCCCCAGGCAATGTGGGACTAACTCTCAATCCCTCACCCCATCCTAGAAGCTTGCCAGCCTGCCTTTGGCCTGCCCTCATCGGCCCAAGGCTTCACATGTTAACCACCACATCATGAGGAGAATTGGATCTGATACCACTTAACAGTCCAAGGGCCCCACACACAACAATATTGTCTGCTTTGGGAACTAGGGCCCATATCACCTAGTCCCCTCACAGCAAGGTCTTGTTGATTATAAAGTCCTCCTAACTCTTATCAATAGTCCAGTCACTTTCCGCTTAGCGATGTGGGACTAACTCTCAGCACTACTAGCCGCCCGCTTAATGGTGCCAACAGTAATAGCCTTAAGGCCCCACACACAACAATATTGTCTGCTTTGGGAACTGGGGCCCATATCACCCAGTCCCTACACGACTTTGTTCTTCCCTTGCAAGAAAAGGCCTTGTTGCATGTAACTCTCAGTGCTAGCAACCGCCCACTTAACAGTGGACTAGGCTATTGATAAGAGTTAGGAGGATTTACATGCAACAAGGCCTTTTCCTGCAAGGGAAGAACTGTGACGACCCGGGTTTTCACATGCACTTTTAAATGTAATAACTAATTCCAAGAGCAGGATTGATCCGTATTTGAAAACATTTTTGGAAAACAATGCAATGCAGCGAAAAATCTTTTATTTTAAATTCAATTTTTGAAGACCCCAAGTGTCATTTTCTTTCAAGATGAATAAGGAAATTTTGAAAAATGAAGAAAACCACAAATGTCTTCCCAGGTCTATCCAATCACAATGCACAGCCCAACTGTAATAACTACAAATACATGTCCAAAGAGGAGATTATGTGCTTACATTGATACTTATCTTCTTCTTTATTCTCTTGATCCTCATACTAACATCTGCTAATGCTTCTTCAAATCCCTTTGAACCTTATTTGTAAGAATGATATATTTAGGTGAGTATTCTACATACCCAATAGGTGATCTGATACTACTATTTTGAAAACACGGTAGGCAATATGCATGATTCCAAGAGCTTTTCATGTAAAACATCAGTGATTTCCTTTTGTGCAAGCATGCATAATTGTGCATAAGACATAAGCTTCTTGATGCAATCTCAATCATGGAATCCTTTACCAAAATCTAGTATTCAATGATATAAATATGATTAAAATCATAAGGTAGAAAGTAATAGATCTAAGTAATATGATCTCGGCAACCACATCAAACCACTGGGTAAAATATAATAATCATGAAACTCTTAAAATAGTTATCATGCAAAACAGATGCTAGCCTCACTATAAGTATCATGCACATGGTCTCTCGGCGAATCACATCTCGCCAACTGGTCACGAGTATTCGTAAATGACTATCTCAATGCTATATGCATATCGATCACACTGAAATCATAGGGTCATTATGCTCACGATCAGCACACAGCTGGAATCGTGCGTCTCCGATATCTAGAGACTAACCCACCATAGCCTCCACGGAGACTATGGCATCCCTGAAAAGGGTGCCGTGAACACCTCCAGTGGTCGTCCCTATTTACCACAGCAGTCAAGGAAGGGACAATGCCTTTTTGGCAGCGATACCATCCACCCTTTGGTGGTAAAGGCCAAGAGGCTAACCCCGTACATAAACAACCTCTTAGCATAGTGCCCACCAGGCTCATCGGCCCGAAAAATATAAAAAATAATGTCCTTTTTGGGTCCCTCACACTACATCACCAGTGTCTTTTGGGCACTCTAGCATCTTTTGCTAACCCTCAAGCTTATACATCATGTGCTGGTATTATGAGATGATTTATATGACATAGCAATCCTCAATCTCACTCATCGAAATCATGCAATTTATGCATCCCTTTTCAACCATGCGAGCAATGCATAAAACTAGTTCATGCTAATATTGCATTCAAAGCCATAAAATATGAAGACAATTTTGCATGCTGGTATATGAACATTATATCTCGGAAACATACTAAGTACAGTGGTAGATTCAAGTGCTGCAAGGCCATAAAATCATGAAGACAAGGCTGCATAATTGTATAAGAACATCATATCTCAAAACATGCTAAACACGGTAATAAAGGCAAGTCCCAGTTTAAGATGTATTTTAAAAACTTAGTAGTATCAGACTACCTACAAATCAAGTACATTTTGACATGCATTAAAAATATAGTAGTATCAGACTACCTACCTCAATGTCTCTAGAGTCGTGTCCCTCACTACTCGACCCTGGATCACTTTTGTGAAACCCTAGAGATTAATTGAGAACAAGGATCGAAATATCATTCTCTATCCACTAATTAGAATTATAGCTTAATGGTTAGATCTGCCTTTTAGGTCATAGGTCATTGCTTAAATGCATTTCCAAGCTAGATCTCATAGATCGCCTATCCTAATGCTTAGAATAGGTTTGTATTTGATTTGAACCATCAGATCTATAAGTTCAAGGTGGATGTACATAACTTAGAGTGGATCTAGGCATATCAGTCGCCTAATAGACCCAACAAATCAATCTATGAAGTTTGATCATCTTTGATCCTATAGATCTATGCGATCTCTATGGTGTTTATGTTATATTCATACTAAATAAGCCTCTAATCCTGACTTTTATAGTCTCATTAGGTCCACGTCATCAATACAAATGCAACAGTTCTTTCGCATCGTCAATCAGAGTCCTACAGGCCCATTAATTGCATTTTTAATGTCGCAACGTCATGGACGAACAAGATTCGTCTACGAGGACCCTGTGTGTCATGGTTTCGGGGATGTCCGCGCTCCCAGTCCAATCAAAATCGTGACTGCATTCGCACACGTGCACATGCCTGAAGGGCGCGCCAGGGTGCGCATCCTAGACGGCATTGCATGGACGTGTCTTCTCCGCGGTGAGCGTGCGTCATGGCTCCCGGGGCACTCACTTGCCCAGGTCGAACCAAGACCCGCGCCTGCACATTATGGTGCACTGCGTCCTTGGGAGGGTTGCATTGGGGGTTCTAGAACAAACCCACCTTCTCCGACATTTTTTGGCCAAAAAAATGCCAGATCCAGTGGGGATGTAGGCTGGGAAGAGAGGGGAACTAAGAGAGGGAGATGGGGAATTACCTAGGTAGCTAGAGATGGTGCCCTCTTGCTGTGATGTGCTCCCTTTGTCACCAAAAAACTCGAAGAAGGAAAAACTCACAGTTCTGGTGCGGCCAGAGGAAGAAGCGGGTGAAAAAGAGAGGCATGACCGGCTTGAAGGGAAGACTTGGGCCTGCGCCAAAAGTCGCAGAGGAGGTCTAGAGAAGGGTTTTCCAATTTTTCTAGAAACCTTAGATCGATGGCTGGAGATTGAGGAGGAGATGATCGGAGAGGAGGGAAGAGGGCTATTTATAGCCCGGCCAAGGCGGTGCTGCCCATGGTGGTGCCGCCATCGGCAATGGCAGTGGTATGCACCGCCTAGCTGGAGGTTGGTGATGAGGTAGGGGACAACCTGGGGCGGTGCTGTTAGTAAAACGGCCCCCTGTGTTTTTGGGTCGTTTTGTTTTAAATGCATTTTACAAAAATGCCCCTTATCTTTAATAGGTCATAACTTGGTCATACGAACTCCATTTTCGCCGTTCTTTAAGGCGTTGGATTCCATTTTGAGCGTAGAATCTAATGACAGAAAGATTTCTCACAAATTCTTTTATTTCCTATTTTAAATAAATTAAAACATTTAGTATAGTTAATTCCATATATTAATTTTCAAATTTAGTAAAAAAAGCATAAAATGTTTGGATCATTACATCATTACCCCCTTCAAAGAATTTTGCCCTCGAAATTCCACAAATTCTTACCTTCAAGTCATCTATCTCTTAAATAACTTCTTGATGAACGTACCCTTCCTTAGGACTTCCTTAGTACTAGAAAATTCCTTTGCTCCAACCCCATAAGTCTCTTCATTAATTCCTCAAGTTAGTAAGTAGAGGCATTGTGCCCTTAAAACCCTTGTCACATTACCGTGCAATACTCTGATACTTGGTCCCTTACTAGCATATCAAGACTAGTTTATAGCTGTAGTTCATATATCTACAAATCCTTAGATGCTCATGCTTTTCTACTCATCTATAGAATAGTCTCCTTAGAGGACCATGCTCTCCTACTCGCATATAAATTACTTCATACTTCTTTGAGATTATATCATCTTATTTCTCATATTCCATTCTGAATAACATGTGATAGTCTCTTTTGCCTCTTGTCTTCAATCAAATGACCTATTACTCATTAGAGTCTCTTAAGGGTTGACTATACCTTGCTAGTAAGAATCCCAAAAGTTTATATTCTAGCTCATATGCTCGTCAAGAAACTTCAATGGGACTTGGCTCATATGTTCTTCAAGAACTTCAATGATTGATATAGTATAACTTCTCATCTCTTAATATCAATGCTAAGAGTTTTCCTCATACCCACTCCTTTATTTGGAAAGGTGTTTAACTACTAGCTTCCAATCTTCGTGTTCTAATTGGTTTTTACCTTCCATATGTGACGTGCTTCTTCAATTAATGTTTTCATCCAACATAGGACCATAAAATTAAATTAGGTCGCATCGTGTTTTAATGATATTAATACATACTGTAATTAAAACTTCCTAACTATCAACAGTTTATGGTGAATCTATCTTCATAGACTGAATGGTCTCGCCTAGAGGCCTATCTCACTATTCTCATAAAATTGCCATTAGGATTTCCAACAATATTCATATTCATGTCAAAAGTCTCTTATCCATAACAGAGCACCCTTACTAGGTCATAATTGAATCATTTGTCATTATCCACTTTATCCTTTCCGTACTTGATGATTTTCTTCGTAACCTTTTAGACCAGAAGTTCTATACTTGATCTAGTAAAGTTAGTCCTTAGGAAATTCCTTCAATTGATTTTTCGTACTTGGTACATGCATACAACAACTTTTTGTTCAAAGGCAAGTCAGATATTACCTTATAGTGTGCCGACTTCCTCAACTTTTCTTCTTTCATTTCCTATATTGAGATATTGTGCAATCTTTTATCAAGGTTTTATCGTCCACCATTCATCATAAGTAGTGATTCTCATTCAATATTTATTATAGCAATTGTGCTGAAGCTCTTAAATCAACAAGTTTGAAAAACACTCAAGTAAGCATGGAACATTTTCTTAGACATAGAAAGAGAATTTATTCAATTACCTGTTGATCTCTTTCTAGATATATAGGTCATAAGCTCAAAGGTCTCTAAAGCGATCAGTGCCTAGCTGCCTGTGTTTTTGAATCCAAGTTAGCAGGATCTTTTAGACCCAAGGTGGCTAGGAATATTAGCAATCTTAGTTGTTTTACTTCACCCCTGTCTCAGTTGTTACTAAATCTAGTGTACCTTTAGATCCTCAAATGACTTAGCTTAGTCAATTGACTTCCTTTAGGAAAACCATAGGACTAAATACTCATAACATCCCTCATAACTTAGGTTACTATCTACTAGATACCACCATGGTCAATTAGATATGATTTGAATACCTTAGTTCAATCAATATCAGTTTAATCAACATCATCCTAAAGATAATGACACTTAATTCTATTTGTTCTTCCAACTTGTCTTTATACTATCAGGGCCTTAGGTTGATCCTTGATGATACTTTGGTTGTTGAATGGATGAATCATTATCCTTGCTCATTTCCTTTTCATCATTAACTTCACTTAATTGTAGAATGGTGATATAGGATCTGGGTTGTATCAACATTTACTTTTTATGGACTACAGCCACTGGTGTCTCCTCATAAACTAATGAACCTGATAAAATTCTAATATCAAATGTACTGAAAATTTAAATTTCTAGTTGGTCATTATCCTCAAATTTTCAATATTCTACTCAAAGACTGCAGTTGATGCTACTTTATCTTTCTTATATTCTTCTATAATAAGTCACCAATTCGACTATTGCTCCCTCAATTGAAATGGTTTTCTTTTCAAATTTTAGCAACATGACTCAATACCTTAGAGTTTAGACTCCTTTTTCCTATCCTTTGTAAAGCATGATCTTCTTATTTTTATTGTTCAACATCCATCAAATAATTGTAGTCACACGTATCTCTCTTTATTGTTCAACATCCATCAAATAATTGTAGTCACACATATCTCTCATTATTTTCCATTTATTATTATTACTCCTTGGTCAGCATCCTCCTTTTGTCTATTTAGATCAATGTCTCCATTTGCTTTGTTGCATATAATCGATACTACCTTTACTCCTTTACTCAACAGACATGATAAACTGAATGCTTCTAAGAAAGGCTAAACTATACTAATCTCATTTGAAATCCTTGATCAATCTATATTCTAAATAAATCCATGCAATGTTTTAATAATTTCCTTGATGCTTTGTCTATGTACTACCTTTCTCATATGTTCATGTCATGATCAATCTATTATCACAGATCTGTTATTCCTATTAGATTATCATCAAAATCTTCTAATGACCCTATTATGCTCAAATTCTTTGTCACTCTTCTCAAATTCCGTCTTTTGGCATATCGCCCACGAGCTTATCAGCCCAAATCATAATTACATCAAACAAGCAAAAACCTCTCTTTTTTCAAAACCTGTCCTCTTCAGGTTCCTCACAACTGCCTGGCCCTCGGTACTCCAGCGTCTTTTGGTAACCCTCAAGGACATGCAATTTTTGCAAGAACTTAATGCTCACAAATCATGCAATGTATGCAATTGTTTGCAAAACATATCTATGCATAATGTATATGCAATTATGTACAAAACATGTCTATGCATGAAGCATTTATCACATGTATGCTAAATTAAGTCATGCTAAACAAGTCATATACTTAAAACATATATTCTCAAAACAATCATGGTTCTTTTAAAAAAGTCTAGTAGCGATAGAGCACCTACCTGGCTAGGTCGCACTAACCCCTTTGTCCTCGTATGCTCCTGAACATGGTTTGGGGAATCAAGGTTAGTTTGGCCTATCTTTTATAGGTTTTAGAGTGGTTGGTCTTATTACTTAGGCATTAAGGGTCCATCCCTATGCCTATGGGTGTCCTAAGGTCCTAATTGGGCCTTGGTATCATCAATTTTCCAAAGGTCTAGTGGCCACATGCCACCATCCTATTCTAAGGGTCATACCCACCTTTGATTGGTCCTTGATCAGGGATTTTATAGTTTGGGTGTGTCTGCGTCATCGACACGGACACAACACCTTTTGCAGCGCCTCAACCGGAGCTCTAGATCTCAAGTTATAAGCTTTTTAGTGTCACACGTACATAAGGACCTTAAAAGTGAAAAGGCGGAATGCTAGCGTGCTGTGCATCAGTGGCATGCGCCCCAGCTGCCTTAAGAAATAGAAAATCTCGGATCGCTAGAGCACTGCGCATCTGTGGCATGCGCCTCAGCGAGCGCATCTACAGACGTGCTGAACTTCTCACCCGGTTTTTCATTTTGCGGGCGCGTCCATTTGGTTCTCTTCGAACGCGGTCGACGTGTTCTGTGTGGTAAGGGTTAAGGTTCACTCGTTGGGGGACCGGGGCATCCTCAAGACACCCTGGTTTGACCCTGTCGAACCAGTGCGGCCCAGGGAACGTCCTTGGGTCCTTGGTGACTCTCCAGGGCTCTATTTTGCGTGATTTTTCATGCAAAAACTTAGGGAAACTGAGCCTAGGACTACTGTGAAGACGGGTTTTGAGGGATCTTGGGCATACCTGGCTCATTGCTGGGTTTTTCTCCTCATTTCCCCTCTAGGTTGCTTCTCCAAAACGGGTTTTCTTCAAGCTTTTGGGCTGCCATTAGAGGCGCCCAAGAGCTCTATTTATAGAGCTATAAGAGGGTTTTGAAGGGGCTCTCACCGCCCTTGAATGGCGGTGGAGAAACCTCCAGAATGGCAGTGATTTCTCCTCCAATCACCACCATTCTAGAACCCTCTAGGGGGTTGAAGATGAGGGGTGCCCGTATCAAAACGGGCCCCTGTGTTTTGCAGGCTAAATCCGTTTTTTGTGAAAATTTCATTTTTGCCCCTGAACTTCAAAGGGCCATAACTTGCTCATTTTAACTTCGTCTTGGGTGATTTTGGTCTTGTTGGATTCCTTTTTCTGAGATGCACCTAATGGTATCATTCTTAGGACCAAATTTCTGGGTTCAGTTAAGGTGAATAGTGAAATGACCAAAATGCCCCTATCTTCAAAAACTAAACTTTTTATTGCTAACTTGGGATTTTAATATTACAAAATTGGAGTCATTACATTATTAGCCCTTTAAAAGAATTTCGTCCTCAAAATTCCATAAATTATCATCTTCTTGGTATTTGTCTCTTAGATAACTTCTTGGTGAATGCATTTTTCCCCTTGGGAATCAAATCTAGGCTCATCCTCAATTTATCATTCCTATTGCTCCTCCTACAAGGCCTTACCTATAAGGACCGCTTTCGCTGCGTACTCTGATGCATACTCCCATACGTGCCAGTTTAACAATACCGATTTCTAATGGTACTTCAACTATCTCAAAATCCTTAGATTCCTATACTTATCTCATCATGTATAGGATAGTCTCCTCGTAAGATCATGCTTCTTTATTCATGTATAAATTACTCCATACTTCTTTGAGATCATATTATCTTATTTCTCCTATTTTGAATATCATAGGATAATCCTTTTTATCTAGTGATCTCTTTCATCATCCACAAGTCAAAAAGTTACCTTCTTTTTATTGTGTCTAACTTTGCTTCTTACCTTTTATATTTGTCTCCAAGATACTTCAATAACTATCATGGTATCATGTGCTCTATAGCCAATTCCTTGATTATCTTTGAATTTCAACTGTCTACCATTTTTCCATATGTGACTTTATTCCTCGACCAAAGTTACATTCAAATAAACTCATGAAAGCCAATTAGTAGCACCTTCCATCGAGGACCTTATCATATACTGAAAGTAAAATGTCCTAACTCTATATCCAGTTTATTGAATTCATTAAACGATTTCCTTTGTGAGGATCTTATCCAAACTCATGTCAAATGTTAATGGTCGATTCATCATCATGAGTCATATGTTCTCGTCTAGAAGCCTATCTCACTATTCTCATCCATTTGTCATTAGGATTTTCAATAATGTTCCCATTCATGCAAGGCAAAAAGTTTCTTATAACCGAGTACCCTTATTAGGTCATGGTTGAATCCTTTGTCATCATCCTCTTTGCCCTTTCTTTGCTTGATGGTTTTCTTCGTAACCTTTCAGTCCAAAAGTTCTATACTCAATTCGGTAGGGTTAGTCCTTAGAAAATTCCTTCAATTGATTTTTCGTACTTGGTATATGCTCATAACAACTAACTATTTGTCTAAAAGGCAATGTAACATCCAATCTCACCTTATCCCCTATGTCAATATATTGTTCAATCTTTTACCAAGGCTTTATCGTCAACCATGCAGTCTGTATTGTCAAGAGGTATCCTCATAAGTAGTGATTTTCTCAATTCCTCAAATTTTATTTTTCAAGTGCTTCCTTATTTTATCTTTCAAGTGCCTTCTCATACTTAGCTTATAATAGCAATAATTCTCCTTCAATAGCAATTATATCAAATTGTACTGAAGTTGTTAACTCAACAAGTTTTACAATACTCAGATAAGCATAAACATTTTCTTAGACATAGAAAGACTTTATTTGATAACCTATTGATCTCTTCCCCGATACGTTATAGGCTTAAGGGCCTCTAGAGTGATCGGTACTTATCTACCTTTCTTTCAATCCAAGTCAGTAGAATTTTTCAGACCCAAAGTAATTTCTTCACCTTGTCATGGTAGCCACTAAGGTTTGAAAAACCTTTCACATTGGTTTAGATCACTTCTTATTTTTGCTCCTATCTCAGTTGTTACTATATTTATTGTACTTGTAGCTCTTCATGATGTGGCCTAATCAACTTCATGATGTGGCCTAATCAACTGGCCTTATACCCTCAAATGACTTAGCCTAACAAGTACTCAAGTCTAAAGACTTATAACATCCTTCTGAGTATATAACTTCAACTACTAACTTATAGACACTAACATACCTGATTAATTAGGGTGGGATACCTTTATTTAGTCAACAGCACTCAATGATGGTCTTAAGATATTTGGTCTTCCAATCTATGATAGCGAGACCTCAATTTGATCCTTGATGGTACCCTACTTGCTAAATGGATAAGTCACTGTCCCGGCTTAATTCCTTTTTCAATATTTTATTGACAAGGTAAGATATCACCAAAAAAATTTCCTTTTTATTATATCCATTGGTGTTCCCTATAAGCTAATGGATCTGATAAGAATCTAATTAATATCAAACCATTTGTAGAAGTTTAACTTCTAGTTGGTCGCCATTCTTCTTTAAAAATTTCTTGTCACATAATCTCCTGAAATTCGATACTCTACTCAAAGTCTTAAATCCCATATGCTTTCTCTCTATTATACATATCATTGGCAACTCAACTATTATTATTCCTTTGAAGTTGATTGGTTATCTTCAAGATGAAAGATTTGTATGTATCTTCATAAAGTCATGATTTCCTTCTTTTGAATATTCAATATTCATCGAATACTTATAGTTACATCTCTATCTCTTTCTCTCTTTTCTTCAATATTCATTTGGTCTACCTGGATCAATGTCCCTATATGCGTTGTTGCATATATTTAATACTTCATCTATTTCTTTAGTAACATATATGATAAACTGAATGCTTCTCAAAAATTCTAAACTGTCTTAAGATCATTGAAATCCTCAATTGCCTATAGCCTTCATAAAATTCATACCATGTCTTAATAACGACATTGACATTTTGATCATGCTATACTTTTCTTACAAGTTCATGTTAGGATCAATCTATTATCACAGATCTATCATCCCCAATATTATCGTCAAGATTCTTTGATAACTCGGTCGAATTCATTTCCCTATCACATAATATGTCACTTGTATACATCTTCTGATTTGCTCCATAATACTCAGGTAGTTATTAGTCGATATCACTTCACTCGTCATGAGACTCCAATGAAGGTATCCAAAATTGAGCTAAGTCTTTCAGGATCTATACCTTTGTGATCTAGTACGAGTCATAGGCATCTCCTAATATTATCTTGCATTCTCATCTTTCTTAGATTCTCATTAAAATCTTCAAAGTCCGTCTTTTACATCCCCTATCATACTTATATCATATCCTTGTGATAGTGTACTCATATTTTGATATTCTTTATAATGGTAAGATAGCCATCTAGGTTCTTTGATTTTCTTACCTTTAGTGAGATTAATCTACTAACAAGTCCACTAACATCTTCATTCATCATTCTCATCATACTATGATCCTTATATGAGATTTCATCTTTACAACAATTCTTATTTCCTATGATTTTGATAGGATTCAAGCAATCCAATATCTAAGTATTTGCTAGGACTATCTCCTTTTTCACCTATGTGTTTATGGTGAAATGCCTTGAGCATTAATATTGTAATTTTCAAATAGAAGTAGTCATCTCTACTACTTCAATTTTTTCTTCTTCTTCTTCATGATTTTCTCTATTGTCTATGACCCTTAGACATGCTGGACCGGCTATGAAAGGATAAAACCTGGGCTCTGATACCAACTGTGGTGACCCGGGTTTTCTCATGCATTTTTAAATGCAATATCTAATTTCCTAAGGCGGGATGCAACCCTATTTGAAAACCATTTTATAAAAACCATGCAATGCAGTGAAAAACATTTTAGTTTTAAACTCATTTTGAAAACCCCGAGTGTCATTTGCTTTCACAACAACCAAGGTAGTTTTTGAAAAGCTTTAGAAATCATAAGTGTTTTTTCCCAGATCTATCCAAATACAAAGACACAGCCCAACTGTAATTAAATACAAATACATGTCCAAAGGCTTGAGAATTTACTTACATGTATACTTGTCTCCTTTATTTATTCACGTGCTCATAGCACTAATATCTGCTGAGGCGTCTTCTATTTGTAAGTGGAACTATCCTGAAAGATGTTAAGGATAGGGTGAGTATATACTATACTCAGTAGGAGTCTATCACTACTAGGTTTGCAATGCATGCTATGTTTAAAATCATGTGCTCATAAAAACATATGCATGTTCGAATAATCACGTTCAATATTGATATTAAAAACCACTGTCAAACCGGAATACTAACGACTTAAAGAAATATCATAATCCAAGTCAAAAGTATCATATATCATAAACATAATGATATGCATCAGATGCTCAACTGAATCCAACTCATGGATATCTGGTAAGGTATGGTCAACCAACCTCATATCATGCCATATGCAATGCAAATAAGTCCACGAAACCATAGGGTCCAACTATGCCCACGACCTCACCGCCGTGTGGACCCCGAGTACCTAGGGACACAGGATCATATACCTTCACAGGGCATATGACACTTCGACCCAGTGCCATGACACCAGTGGTAGCCCCCTGTACCACATGCAGTCGAAGTAGGGACATGCCCTTTTTTGGGCGTGGTACCCATCCACCTAATAGTGGTAGAGGCTGGGAGGACACCCCAGACCTCTCGGCATACCGCCCACGAGCTTATCAGCCCAAATCATAATTAGATCAAACAAGCAAAAACCTCTCTTTTTTCAAAACCTGTCCTCTTCGGGTTCCTCACAACTACCTGGCCCTCGCCACTCCAGCGTCTTTTGGTAACCCTCAAGGACATGCAATTTTTGCAATAACTTAATGCTCACAAATCATGCAATGTATGCAATTGTTTGCAAAACATATCTGTGCATAATGTATATGCAATTATGTACAAAACATGTCTATGCATAAAGTATTAATCACATGTATGCTGAATTAAGTCATGCTAAACAAGTCATATACTTAAAACATATATTCTCAAAACAATCATGGTTCTTTTAAAAAAGTCTAGTAGCGATAGAGTACCTACCTGGCTAGGTTGCGCTCACCCCTTTGTCCTCGTACGCTCCTGAACATGGTTTGGGTAATCAAGGTTAGTTTGGCCTATCTTTTATAGGTTTTAGAGTGGTTGGTCTTATTACTTAGGCATTAAGGGTCCATCCCTATACCTATGGATGTCCTAAGGTCCTAATTGGGCCTTGGTATCATCAGTTTTTCACCTTTGATTGGGCCTTGATAAGGGATTTTATAGTTTGGGTGTGTTCATGTCCTCGACACGGACACAACGCCTTTTGCGGCGCCTCAATCGAAGCTCTAGATCTCAAGTTATAAGCTTTTTAATGTCACACGTACATAAGGACCTTAAGAGTGAAAAGGCGGAATGCTAGCGCGTTGTTGGGTTTTTCTCCTCATTTCCTCTCTAGGTTGCTTCTCCAAAATGGGTTTCCTTCAAGCTTTTGGGCTGCCATTAGAGGCACCCAAGAGCTCTATTTATAGAGCAATAAGAGGGTTCTGGAGGGAGCTCTCACCGCCCTTGAATGGCGGTGGAGAAACCTCCAGAATGGCGGTGATTTCTCCTCCAATCACCACCATTCTAGAACCCTCTAGGGGGTTGAAGATGAAGGGTGCCCGTATCAAAACGGGCCCCTATGTTTTGCAGGCTAAATCCTTTTTTTGTAAAAATTACATTTTTGCCCCTGAACTTCAAAGGGCCGTAACTTGCTCATTTTAACTCCGTTTTGGGTGATTTTGGTCTTGTTGGATTCCTTTCTCTGAGATGCACCTAATGGTACCATTTTTAGGACCAAATTTCTGGGTTCAGTCAAGGTGAATAGTGAAATGACCAAAATGCCCCTATCTTCAAAAACTGAACTTTTTATTGCTAACTTGGGATTTTAATATTACAAAATTGGAGTCATTATAGTATGTTAGACTAGAGTGTTGATAGGATTTAAATCATCCACTACCTAAGTAGTTGCTAAATCCATCTCCTTTTACACCTATTTATTTATGGTGAAATGCTTTGTGAATTAATATCATTTCTTACACTAGTCATCTCTACTACTTATAGTTAGATGACTTTTTCTTAATTAATCTCATCATATATGACCTTTGGACATGTAGGACTGGCTGTAAGAGGATAGAACTGAGCTCTGATACCAACTGTGACGACCCGGGTTTTCACATGCATTTTTAAATGTAATAACTAATTCCTAGAGAGGGATAGATCCCTATTTGAAAACATTTTTGAAAAACAATGCAATGCAGTGGAAAATCTTTTCTTTTAAATTCAATTTTTGAAAACCCCAAGTGTCATTTTCTTTCAAGATGAATAAGGAAATTCTAAAAAATGAAGAAAATCATAAATGTCTTCCCAGGTCTATCTAGTCACAATGCACAGCCCAACTGTAATAACTACAGATACATGTCCAAAGAGGAGATTATGTGCTTACATTGATACTTATCTTCTTCTTTATTCTCTTGATCCTCGTACTAACATCTTCTAATGCTTCTTCAAATCCCTTTGAACCTTATCTGTAAAAATGATATATTTAGGTGAGTATTCCTCACACCCAATAGGTGATCTGATACTACTATTTTGAAAACACGGTCGGCAATATGCATGATTCCAAGAGCTTTTCATGTAAAACATCAGTGATTTCCTTTTGTGTAAGCATGCATAATTGTGCATAAGACATAAGCTTCTTGATGCAATCTCAATCATGGAATCCTTTACCAAAATCTAGTATTCAATGATATAAATATGACTAAAATCATAAGATAGAAAGCAATAGATCCAAGTAATATGATCTCGACAACCACATCAAACCACTGGGTAAAATATAATAATCATGAAACTCTTCAAATAGTTATCATGCAAAATAAATGCTGGCCTCACTATAAGTATCATGCACATGGTCTCTCGGCGAATCACATCTCGCCAACTGGTCACGAGTACTCGTATACGACTATCTCAATGCTATATGCATATCGATCACACTGAAATCATAGGGTCACTATGCTCACGATCAGCACACGTCTGGAATGGTGCATCTCCGGTATCTAGAGACTAACCCACGATAGCCTCCACGGTGACTATGGCATCCTTGAAAAGGGTGCCGTGAACACCTCCAGTGGTCGTCCTTGTTTACCATAGCAGTTAGGGAAGGGACAATGCCTTTTTTGACAGTGATACCATCAACCCTTTGGTGGTAGAGGCCGGGAGTCTAACCCCGTACATAAACAACCTCTCAGCATAGTGCCCATCAGGCTCATTAGCCCAAAAACTATAAAAAATAATGTCCGCTTTGGGTCCCTCACACTGCCTCACCAGTGTCTTTTGGGCACTCTAGCATCTTTTAGCAACCCTCAAGGTTATGCATCATGTGCTGGTATTATGAGATGATTAATATAACATGGCAATCCTCAATCTCACTCATCGAAATCATGCAATTTATGCACCTCTTTTCAACCATGCGAGCAATGCATAAAATCAGTTCATGCTAATATCGCATTCAAAGCCATAAAACATGAAGACAATTTTGCATGGTGGTATAAGAACATTATATCTCGAAAACATACTAAGTACAGTGGTAGATTCAAGTGCGTTAAGCCCATAAAATCATGAAGATAAGGCTGCATAATTGTACAAGAGCATCATATCTCAAAACGTCCTAAACACGGTAATAAAGGCATGTCCCAGTTTAACATGTGTTTTAAAAACTTAGTAGTATCAGACTACCTACAGATCAAGTACATTTGGACATGCATTAAAAATATAGCAATATCAGACTACCTACCTCAATGTCTCTAAAGTCGCGTCCCTCACTACTCAACCCTAGATCACTTTTGTAAAACCTTGGAGATTAATTGAGAACAAGTATCTAAATATCATTCTCTATCCACTAATTAGAATTATAGCTTAATGGTTAGATCTGCCTTTTAGGTCATAGGTCATTGCTTAAATGCATTTCCAGGCTAGATCTCATAGATCGCCTATCCTAATGCCTAGAATAGGTTCGTATTTGATTTGAACCATTAGATCTATAAGTTAAAGGTGGATGTATATAACTTTGAGTGGATCTAGGCATATTGGTCTCCTAATAGACCTAACAAATTAATCTATGAAGTTTGATCATCTTTGATCCTATAGATCTATGCGATCCCTATAGTGTTTATGTTATATTCATACTAAATAGGCCTCTAATCCTAACTTTTATAGTCTCATTAGGTCCATGTCATCAATACAAATGCAACAGTTCTTTCACATCGTCAATCAGAGTCCTACAGGCCCATTAATTGCATTTTTAATGTCGCAACGTCATGGACGAACCAGATTCGTCTACGCGGACCCTATGCATTAGGGTTCCCAGGACGTCCGTGCATCCTAGTCGAACTGAAATTGAGACTACGTTCGTACATGTGTGCATGCCTAAAGGGTGCATGAGGGTGCACATCTTGGACGGCATTGCACAGACGTGTCTTCTCTGGAGTGCGCATGCGTCATGGCTCCTGGAGTGCTCATGTGCCCTGGTCGAACCAGGACTTGCGCCCGCATGCCGCGTGCACCCGAAGGCCGCGCCAAGGACCACTTCGCGGACCTATCCCTAGGAGAGTTGCGTTGAGGGTTCTGGAACGAACCCACATTCTCTGGCATTTTTTGGCCTGAAAAATGCCAGATCTGGCTGAGAAGAGAGGGGAACTAAGAGAGGGAGATGGGGACTTACCTAGGTAGGCGAAGATGGTGCCCTCTTGCTGTGATGCGTCTCCCTTTGTTGCCGGAAAACTCGAAGAAGGGAAAACTCACAGTTCCAGTGCGACCAGAGGAAGAAGGGGGAGAAAAAGAGAGGCATGGCCGGCCCGAAGCGAAGACCTGGGCCGGCGCTAGAAGTTGCAGAGGAGGTATGGAGAAGGGTTTTTTTATTTTTCCAGAAACCCTAGCTCAATAGCTAGAGATTGAGGAGGACATGATCAGAGAGGAGGAAAGAAGGCTATTTATAGCCTGGCCAAGGTGGTGGTGCCCATGGTGGTGTTGCCCATTGGCAATGGCGGTGCTGTGCACCGCCTGGATGGTGGTCGGTGCAGGAGATAGGGGATGACCTGGGGGGGGTACCATTAGTAAAACGGCCCCCTATGTTTTCAGCTCGTTTTGTTTTAAATGCATTTTACAAAAATGCCCCTTATCTTTAATAGGTCATAACTTGGTCGTTTTGTTTTAAATACGAACTCCATTTTTGGCGTTCTTTGAGGCGTTGCATTCCATTTTGAGCGTAGAATCTAATGACATAAAGATTTTTCACAAATTCCTTTATTTTCTATTTTAAATAAATTAAAACATTTAGAATAGTTAATTCCATATATTAATTTTCAAATTTAGTAAAAAGATCATAAAATGTTTGGATCATTACAAGAACAAGGCTGTGAGGGGACTAGGTGATATGGGTCCCAATTCCCAAATCATATAGTATTATTGTGTGTGGGGCCCTCAAGCTATTATAGCTATATATATAAATCAATAGAAAGTTTACTTGGCTATGTTTAATATGAAAAATACATGGTTTATAAACTATTCATGGATTGCTGTATCCATAGATCTATAGGAAGTTTACTTGACTATTTTTTTTTGTAAAAGATATGTGGTTTATGGATTATTCAAGGACTACAATATACGTAGATCCATAGAAAGTTTACTTTACTATATTTTAAATGAAAAAATGCATGTTTTATGGATTGTTATATACACAGATCATTAGAAAGTTTACTTGGATATGTTTTATATGAAAAGTACATGGTTTATGAACTATTCATCTATAGCCTTATACATAGTTTTATAGGAAGTTTACTTGCCAATGTTTTTGGTGAAAAATATATGTTTCTAGATAGTTTAAGGACTATTATTTACATAGATTTGTAGAAAGCTTATGTGGTAATATTTTATATATAGAACGATTACTTGGCTATGTTTTGCATGAAAATCATATGGTTTATGGATTGTTCATGGATTACTATATACATAGATCTATGGAATGTTTACCTGGCTGAGTTTTATATGAAAAATTACATGATTTATGGACTATTTAAGGAATTCTATATACCTAGATCTATGGAAAGTTTACTTGGCTATATTTTACATGAAAAACACATGGTTCATGAATATTTTATAGGTTGCCATGTAAATAGATCTATAGGATATTTACTTGGCTATGTGTTACGAGAAAAACATATCATTTATAGACTGTTCATGGATTGCGGTACACATAGATCTATAAAAAGTTTACTTGGTTGTGTTTTATATGAAAAAATACATGGTTTATGGTTTCATCGTGGACTACTAATACATGGATCAGTAGAAAGTCTACTTGGATATATTCTATATGAAAAATACATAGTTTATGAACTATTAATGGACTGCCATATATACACACATATATAAGAAGTTTACTTGCGTATGTTTTTAGTAAAAAATACATAGTTTATGTACTGTTCATGAACTTGTATATAGATAGATATATTGAACATTTACTTTGCTATGCTATGTTTTATATGAAAAATACATGGTTTGTGGACTGTTCATTGATTGCCATATACATAGATCAATAAGAAGTTTACTTAGCTATGTTTTCAATGTAAAATATATGGTTTAAGAACTGTTCATGAACTACTATATACATAAATCAATTGTAGTTTTCGTAGCTATGTTTTATAGGAAAAACTATACGGTTTATGGATTGTTCATGGATTCCCATATAGATAGATATATGGAAAGTTTACTTGGATATGTTTTATATGAAA
This sequence comes from Warburgia ugandensis, assembly GCA_035236585.1. Lineage (NCBI taxonomy): Eukaryota > Viridiplantae > Streptophyta > Magnoliopsida > Canellales > Canellaceae > Warburgia > Warburgia ugandensis. The sequence goes on from CP141133.1 coordinate 42,511,690, forward strand.
AAAATGGCTTATGGCCAGTTCACGGACTACTATATATGCAGAGAAATAAAAAATGTTTACTTGGCTATTTTTAATATGAAAAAATACATGTTTTATGGATTGTTCATGGATTGCCATATACACAGATCTATAGAAAGTTTACTTGGCTATGTTTTCTATAAAAAACAAATGGTTTATAGAAGTTCTTGGATTTTCATATACATAGATCTATAGAAATGGCTATGTTTAATATGAAAAATACAAGGCTTATGGACTATACATAGAATGCCATATCAATAGATCTATAGGAACTTTGCATGGCTATGTTTTCAGCAAAAAGTATATGTTTTAATGGACTATTCATGGACTACAATATGCATATATGTATAGTAAGGTTACTCAGCTATGTTTTATGTGAAAAAATATATGGTTTATGGACTATTGATGGAATGCAATATACGTAGATCTATAGAAAGTTTACTTGGTTATGTTTATATGAAAAATTACATTTTTTATTGACTATTCACCTACTGCCCTATACATAAATGTATGCAAAGATTACTTGGCTAGGTTTTATGAAAGAAATACATGGTTTATGTACTATTTATGTACTGTCATATACCTAGATGTATAAAAAATTTACTTGGCTATGTTTTATATGAAAAAAATGGTTTATGGACTGCCATGTACATGATCCATAAGATGTTTTCTTTGCTTGTTTTTAGGGAAAAATATATCATTTATGGACTGTGATGTACATAGATATATAGAAAGTTCTCTTGGCAATGTTTTACATGGAAAAATACATGGTCTACTATTTATTGATGGATTGCTATATATATATATATATATCAATAAAAAGTTTAACTGACTATGTTTTATATGAAAAATAAATGGTTTAAGAATTGTTCATGGACTGGATACATAGATCTATAAGAAATTTACATGGCTATGCTTTTAGCAAAAAATATATGGTTTATGGACTATTCAAGAACTGCTATATACATACATCTAGAAAGAGTTTACTTGGTGATGTTTTACATAAAAAAATACATGGTTCATGGACTGTTCATGAACTGCTATATCCATAGATCTATAGAAAGTTTACTTTGCTATGCTTTGCATGAAAAATCCATGGTTTATGGACTCTTCATTGACTGCCATATACATAGATCAATAAGAAGTTTACTTGGCTATGCTTGTAGTGAAAATATATGGTTTAAGAAATGTTCATGGATTGCTGTATACATTCTTCATGGATTTCCATATACATAGATCTATGGCAAGTTTACTTGGATATGTTTTATATGAAAACATAGTCAAGTAAATATATTATAGATCTATGTATATGGAAGTCCATGAATAGTTATTGAACAATTTACTTTTTATATAAAACATGGCAAAGTAAACTTTCCACCAATATATACATATAACAATTCATGAAGAAATAATAAACCATGTATTTTTCATGTAAAAATAGCCAAGAAAACATTTTATATGTCTATGCATATCGTAGTCCATGAACATTCCATAAACCATATATTTTTCACTTAAAACATATCAAAGAAAACATCCTATAGATCTATCTACATAGTAGTCCATTAACAATCCATAAACCATGTTTTTTTCATATAAAACATAGCCAAGTAAACTTTCTATACATCTAAGTGTATGGCTTTCCATGAATAAACCATGTATTCTTACCTAAAACATAGCCAAGTAAATTTTGTATAGATCTATGTGTAGGGTAGTTGATGAACAATCCATAAAAGATGAAAATTTTCATATAAAACATAGCTAAGTAAACATTCTATAGATCCCTATATATAGCAGCTCATGACCAGTCCATCAACCATGCATTTTTTCATATAAAACATAGCCAGGTAACCTTACTATTGATATATTATATTGCAGTCCATGAATAGTCCATAATACATATATTTTTTGCTAAAAACATAGCAATGAAAACTTCCTATAGATCTATGTAAATGTTAGTTTATGAATAGTCCATATACATGGACTTCCATATACAAAGTAAACCTTACTATTGATATATTGGTGGAAAGTTTACATGGCTATGTTTTATATAAAAAGTAAATTGTTTATTAAATATTCATGGACTTCCATATACATAGATCTATAATATATTTATGTAGTCCCAACTTTTGCAGTCAAGAAAAGACACTATAGTTAGAGAACAAAATGTATATAACTATAGTAGCATTAATTTGAAAGGGATAAATTGTCACTGATGCTTGCTTTGCTCTCTTTTAAATGAGTATTGCCCAACTTGGATAGGTTTTGCTGCATATTTGTTTCATGCACCTTTCTTCCCCTTGCACTCTTTCCCTACACATTTGCACATAAGTGATCAAGTGCAATAATTGGATGTTACATGTGATTAATTAAATGAAACATTGTTTTTGCACATATATAACAACCCGAGGGCCCCACACACAATAATATTGTCCTCCTTGGGGACTGTGGCCCATATCACCCAGCCCCCTCACAGCTTTGTTCTTCCCTTGTGAGAAAATGTCTTGTTGCATGTGAAGTCCTCCTAACTCTTATCAACAGCCTAGTCACTCTCCCTTTAGCGATGTGGGACTAACCTTAGCAACCCATGTGCAGCCCACTTTAACCCCCTTCTGGGCCTGGCTTACCCCTTCGGCTTACCCGATATCCCCTTATCACCCTTAAGGCAGCACACATCCTCGCATGCGGCCAGCCACACACCAGGTCAGGGGTTGGGTTTGATACCACTGCAATTGACCGAGGGCCCCACACACAACAATAATGTTCGCTTTAGGGATTGGGGCCCATATCACTTGGCCCCCTCATGGCTTTGTTCTTCCCTTGTGGGAAAAGGCCTTGTTGCATGTGAAGTCCTCCTAACTCTTATTGTGATGACCCGGGTTTTTGAAAACATGATTTATAAAGTATTTTGAAAGGCAGGGCCCTTAAGTGTGTAAAATATTTTCGCAAAACAAAGCAGCGAAAATTCTTTTCTTTAGAACTTGTTTTGAAAACCCAAGTCACCACTTCATACATAACATAAGTACAATTTGTGTACAAAATAAAATTCCATTGAAGGAATATACTTTTATTAAACTCCAGGATCCATCCAGTGGTTCACAAGAGACCAAATCTAGTACAATACTTGTCCAAATTACATAATCCAAAACTCAAGCTCACCATACAATAAAACTCTCAACAAATAAAAATACATGTCTTCAAGGGTATACCTTGAAGATTATTCTCTTCAAGTCTTCTATAGTCTTCAGCTCCTAAGTCTCCTTCCTTGGATCTGAGATATTGCAACAAGTACAATATCTCAACAAGCAATGCTTGGTAGGGGATTCAAGAAACATAATAATTGACAATGTAATTCCAATACTTCATAATCTCATTATCCTCAAACATACTCTTTACTTTGTAAGTTATGTATATCTGTATACATACATACCCTTCATGGGTAAACCAGTTAAATTCGTGAAAATAGTCAAATATCATTCCCAACTAAGCTGATCAATTCTCTTCATTTTGAGAATTTAGTATTACAACTAATCTCATACTGGGAATTTCCCTTCTTGGGAAACATTGGTAATATACAATTACCTAGCATTTCATAATGCTATAACATAAGGCATTTCACTATGCATATTCCCATATGCATCATAGTGCAAAATAATCAGAAAGGTTGCTATGCTACAGTCTGATCCGTACTAGCATGCTCGGATAACTGCCCTGTTCACCACTGATACCACGGTGGAAAATATTATGTCAATGCTCGTATGGGGGGGCAAGACTTTCACAGTGGTGGCCTTCCCATAATTGCCACCACCCAACTTTTAGCCTCTCAATGGGCAAGGTATCATCATATCATCAAATTTCAAGGAGTGGGTGGCCAAACCCTCATAACTCCTCTAGCAATAGCATCCCCTAGGCTCATGCCTATTAAAACAAACTCACAAGCCTCCAAGCTTGTATGTAAAATAGATTTCATATATATCAGACCATATGTCTGTTTACTTAGGGCTGAAATATTTTCTAGTTCCCTATTCACTTATAGTTTAGTCCTTAACCATCTTATAGGTGTTTGGTTGGATTATAAGGTTTCCAAGAGATTTACTATAAGTATTATCATTACTCTTGTCAACATAAGATCATGAGTACAATCATGAATATCTCATGTAAATGCATTCATCAAATCCTCCTACCTTTAAGGATTGATCTCTTTTCCCCAATCTTCCATGATCCTGACTGATGTATGTAATCTGTACATCCATACATATTGTCAATATATAAATTATGAACAATCCTATTGATCACTAGATCTGATGTTTAGAATGATCTTTAGATCATTCATATCTAAGTATTTTTCTATCTCTAAGTCTTTGTATGTTCATCTCCTTGATCTTGATCTTTCATAGATCCTTTGATTGACAATCTACACATGTTGATAAAGATCAAGGTCCTAGATCTTCTATCATCTAGTTCTTTTTTTATCTAAGTTCAGTTCTTGGATCATCCCTATGGAGGATGATCTTGGTTTTCTTCCTTGAATCACCTTTGATCAAGGGTTTGGATTATCTAATCGAATGAACTATAACAAGTATACTACTAAACATACATACTAAGTACAATATTGTGTTCTTATTCTTATTGTTCTTGATCATCCAAGATCTAATGGATCTTATTTGATCGTCCTTATCTTACTTACTGTTTTTATTAGGGTTATGTAATTTACTAACCTTTTATGCTCTTATTATTATTATTATTCAACTAGTTAGTGTCTTACTTGGTTGAAGATAATTTATTTCTTCCTATCACTAGACAACTCCTCCTTATTTCAGGATGACCAGTACTTACTAGTTAAAGTCTGCTCAAAAAGTGGTTAATACAACCCTCATGTAAGGAGACGTTTAGACCTCTCTTACGTCAATGGGAGGTGAGGGAAAAGCACATGGCTCTTGTATACCCCCTATAACCACAATGTTCAGAGTCCACTGGAGTGGTACTAGTTCAACCTTTGACAAGGTTCCTATGAGCTCTTTACCTTAAGTCTCTTTTCTAATTGATTTTAATTAATTTCAATGGATATGCACGATGTCATCCATGGATGTTCATTATTTTCCTACTTTGGGCCAAGGACATGATAAATCATTCCTTATATTGTCCTACTAACTATAGCCCTTATTAAGTCAAAATCATTCATTCATCTTAGTTGTCCACGAATTTCTATATTTCATTAGTTTACATTTTTGGTGATTTATGCTCCTTGTATCTTAACAATTGAATAAAATTTGACAATAAGTAAATCATCAACTTGAAAGCATAAATCAAATATAAGTTTAACAACTATATACTAACATTCTTCCTATGAATGTAACTTAAGCTAGTGAAATAAAACTAACATGATCCTAAGTTATGAAACACATCTTCTATCATAATGAAATCATGTTTAAATCCTAATTTACACTAACATGATCCTAAGATATTCAAATCTACTAACAAATTACTCATTTAGGGCATATCATACTAAAATTTAAAGATTACACTATCATGCTTTCTAACTTAGAACATAAATCACATTTACACTTCTATATCCAATAAAAGACAATTAAAACTTAAAACATAAATCACATTTACACTTCTATATCCAATAAAAGACAATTAAAATAATTTTATTAAGATTATTATAAACCTTTAAATATGATCCAACCATTAGATCTTAGGTGTTTTCCTTTAGATTAAGGGTTTTAATTACCTTTAGGGCTTTTAATCCATTAAGATCCAAAAATCATATCCACTTGATTTTGTCACATTTCCTCCATGATCTAAAGGGATTCCATCATAATATCATCCCTTTAATCCATCCCAAGGATCTGATCATACTTGATCTCATTGGTCAAGTGGGTCCCTTTGTATTTTTTTTTATTTTTTTTTTAGGGTTTTTCTACCATAAAGGGTAGATCCCCTATTTTATCCAAGATCTGTCTAAATTACCAATAGATATTACTTTATTACATTATTATATCATCGCTAAAATAAATTTTCAAGATCTGATCACCTCAGATCTTGAAGATCTTAGAAATTGGACACTTATTTTCAAAATACAAAAATAAATTTTAGAAATATTATGACTTCATTAGAAACTAGACATTACAAGCTTTCCATAGCTTCTTTCTGATCTCAATTTGGAGTTCATATGACTCCACAATCTTAAATTGAAGTTTTCAGCCGTTCCTAGGGTCCAGAATTGATCTAGGCCCACCAGAATTAATCTCTCTCAATTGAGAGTCCAAAACTGCTCAGATCTTTCTGAAACTTCTACCCTAGGGGTTTTGGACCATTCTGGATTCAGGGTCCATCATTATGAATTAAGGGTTCTATTGTTTACTTTATTTTTACCTTTTTATTACCAAAATTAATTACAGTAAAATAAAAATTACATAAAACAATACTAAACATATATGAAAAGGATTTCCACTTACTTGATTGGAGAGAAAACCTCATTTATATGCCCAATTTAAAAAAATACCTTGTTGATGAAGATATAGCCTAAAATCCACCTTTCTTGCAAATATCGTTGTTTGAACCGTTGGATCTTGAAATTTCTTTGAAGGTTTTGTAGAATAGATGTGTTGGGATGTTTTGGACGGTGGAATTGATCAAATTAGATCTAGAACAGAGTGCCTAATTGAATTTAGGTCTCTTGTTCTAATCTAAAAAGAAAAACAAGTTGGAAAGAGATCTAACTCTTGGAAATTTTGGGGTTTTGGAGAGGGATTCTAGATCTAATTTTTCAAGGAGATTGAAGATAATTTCGTGGGGATTTTATGAGGATTTTTGGAAGATTTTTGGGCTTGTATTTATAGGCATTTTGGATCTTTTTCCATGATTATAATATGTTATTTTTTTAATATAAAATGACATGAAAGTCTTCAATGCTCCCATGCCTAACTTTTCTTCCCCATGACTAGCTGATCTTTGTTGACCCATGTTTCACATGGGATGCTGATCAAATTGGTTGTTGGGGACGTGGTGGTCCCCATGTGGGCCCCACATGGTGTAAAAAGTCCGTTTTGCCCTTTATGCATAAAACTTTGGGTTTTATTCCCATGATCTCGGATTTGAGTGTACTTAGTGGCGTTGGATTCGTATTTCTTAGTACATTCTAAATTTTGATGTTTCATATTTTGATTTTTTTGGAATATTTTGATTTTTGGGTAAAATTACTATTTTACCCCTTTTGTCCAAAAAAATGAAAAACTTAAGGATTTCTCATCCGAATTCGAAATTTGTTGTGCTTACAGTCATTTTGAAGGGTTTGCTGAGTTTAATTTTAATTTTACATATCTTATTATTTGATTATACTTTTATAAAAGGTATATTTTAAATAACCCTAATATTTCAGCCCAAAATATCTGAAACTCAAACTTTATTGATTTTTCTCAATCAATTTATAAAAATTGGGGTTATTACACTTATCAATAACCTAGTCACTCTCCCCTTAGTGATGTAGGACTAACCTTAGGAACCCACGTGTAGCCCACTTTAGTCACCTTCTAGGCCTAGCTTACCCTGTGTCCCCTCCCCCCACTAATTAGTGATGCATTTTAAAGCCATGAGGCAGACTATGCCAAAGCAGACAATATCACACTATTGGACTCCCAGCTATTACAAATGCTACCAAAGCTAGTTCCCCTCATTGTGTGGTGGCTAGTCGCATGGGGGAACCTTGTCGTCGCTATCATGAGGGGATGCGTGTTTCCTAAGGGGGGAAGATGTGAAGCCTTGAGGGATGAATCTTAAGATGGCTAAGGTACTAAGAGTCAGTCCCACATCACCTGGGGAGAGGGAACTTAGTAGTTTATAGGAGTTCGAGGAAGTATCCTAGCATCGAGGCCTTTTCCTTGGGAAACCGAGGAGGAACAAAACTGTGAGGGGTGTATGGGAGTACCAAAGCAAACAATATCATTGTTGTGGGACCCCCGACTGTTACAACATACCTCAAATTCAGTAGAAGTTCAATTTTGTACAAATGGATTCCAAACCTCGGAGTCAATGACTTCGACGTAAATGGAAAGCATTGCGTACTGCCACGATAGATCATTGTCATAGAGAGCTATGTAAATGCAAACAAGGTAGTTCTTCCAATTTCTCCATTTCTCACCAGCTCCTTACAAAGCATGCGTCGTCTTATCATTAGGCATGTTAAAAGTAATTTGTAAAGTACATACTAAATTACTATATTTGAATATAAGGTATGTTATAAATTGTATAATACATGTTATTAATGTTTACCTACCTTCACTATTTCTCATATTGAATTTGTTGTCGAGGTTGGCACAAGTCTTCAGTCCTCAAATGTCATAGGAACCATGCTTCTTATTGTAGAGTAGATGAAACTACTATAAGAGGCTACACTCTCACCTATCTCTTGCCCTCTACTATTGTATTGGATAGTTTCTTTAATTCCCTTTGACTTTCTCTTGATAACCTTTTCCATTGTTGTTCACCCTCTACGCTTTCTCTTTTGTGTAGTGCTCATGTTTGTTCGTGCTTTTCATTTTGATGTTCTTCTCATTTCATCATTACTAAAAATAAGAACACAATAATATTAGAACAATACCATAAAATAGCACATGTAATTCATTTAAAGAAAACAAATCGACATGAGATATGCAATAAACAAGTTAAAATCAAATCAGTTAAAATATGCATGAAAATAGAAACTTTCTAAAGTATAGATAATTCTAAAATTAAACTTTCCTAAAATAAAACCTAGAAACTAACTAAACAATTTTGAAGATGTAACAACTTTAAGAAATGAAACCTAAACCTAACATAGCATGCAATTTACAACGAGCCTTACCCATTGCAATAATTATTCGCATTCCACCACACATTCCTTTTACTCAAGATATAAGTAAAGCAATGTTAACTTGCATGATCCTAGCCATCACATAGCATATGTATATACACATTCATTTGCACTCATATAAACATGACTAAAACAATTTAGCTTTATGTAAGCAACTGCTATGTTTACTAGTAACCTTGCATGTATGTCTTGCTGCGTCTTGTTCATGCCTATTTCTACAAATGCATTATAAGGCAATCTTATGAGAATGATCAAGTGTGTACTAGGACCACCTATTGATTAGGTTTGGGAGTTTTAGTTAGATTGGTTGATGCTTCTAGTCTACTCTTAGCCAAGTATAACATGCCTTCTATTTTGGATTTATATTCCCTTAGATGTAGTATTGCATCACTCATTTTCTTTATCTCATAATGATTGTAGCCTAAGGGTGTAAAGCCATGTCTTAGTTCTCCTCATGAAGTTGCCTTTAGGTCACTTTTCCTTAGAATTTGTATCACTTAGTTAGCTAGGTCTTGGTCAACATTGTTTGAACTTTTTCTTTCTTCAAACACCACCCAAATGGGCCTTAAACTCAGAGAAACTAGCATTAAAGTCTCCACATTCTAACATACACATGCATTATTGTTTACTCATTTTTCATACATGAAAGTACATCCATTTTCTACAGAAACAAGCATGTATTTGCTTCAGTTTTAGTCCCTTTTAGTCCATTTAAATTCTTGAGAATTTAGTTACCACTTATTCTCAAGCACATCCACACATCCATATTTTGTTCTTAAACACTGGTAGGTGAAATGGAGTTATTAATTTTCAAGTTATTCAATGGCATTTAAAATCCCAAGTGTCAAGTTTTCTAAAGATCAAGATTTTTATAGAAATGAGTGCTGCATTTCTACCACAAATCTAGTAGAGTCTCCTCTATTTTTTAGACTTGTGCATTTTACACATCAAATGTGATGTTGCTAATAAACACAATTTAAGTCAAATAATAATAAAGGAGACTTCGTATCCATCCATTCACATAAATATACAATATCTGACATATGTGGCAAACAAGCCGAAAGCAAATCAAATAAAGGATGCATGAAAATATAAACTTGCTTAGTATAGATATTTGTAAAATTAAACTTATTGAAAACTAGACCTAGAAACTAATTAAAGGACTATTATGAAGATGCAACAACTTTAAGCATATATTGCTAGAAAATATTTAAATCACACAAATTGTTCAAAACTAGCTTGGAGTTGCATTCTAAATGCTGCTTCTTACAGATAGTTAACGCCTCCCAAATGTGCAAGGGATCTTGGCAACTCTATCCTTGGAATTCAGCTTAGCTAGACTTAATCTTTTTCTTGTTACTAATTTGTACTATTTGACTAAGGTAGTTCTTTGGTTATTAATTTATGTATGCCTTAATAAACTAAAAAATCTAAAAAACAAGTTTCTTAGACCTCAATCTAATCTCTCTTCAACATCAAATATCAAAAGGTATAATGATCTTGACAACATGATTAGAACTCACTCTTTCTCCAAATCTCAAAGATTACAATGATTTGTAAAAATCAATCAGTATGTGTCTCTTATGCCTCTAGTTCCTTTGTATCTCTAGTATGATGATTAAGAAAATAATTAGATCACTCTTTTCTAATAACATATCTCCACAAGATGAGTAGCTTTATATATCAAATTTATAATGATTTGAAAATTACAATTAGATCTTGAGCACCTTAAAAACAAGACCACAAATCAAGAATTTAAAGTTTCTATGAGAAACTGAATACCATAAGCATACCATGAACAACATTATTTATGCATAATAGTCTATGCAAATAACTATGAATAATTTCTCCATTTAACTTAAAACAAAATTCAACACATTTCATGAATATGTAAATAAAAATATAAGTAGTATTGGCATGCCTAACACTAACAGGAGTTATAAGCGTTTTGGAAGTTTAAATTAGTACATGGGTTTTGGAAGTTTAAATTAGTACATGGACTTGCGTAAGAGCATTTGTGGGGACTCTGATGGTTGCTAATCTAAGCCATTCATTTGGGCCATAGTCGAGATATGAGCTAACTCTTCCATTGCAGATGTTAATCTTTAGGTGCATTAATTTTTATTTATACTATTTAATTTATTTATCTTTTACTTTCTGATACATCCATCCATTTTATAATTCATGCATCATTCAAGGAAGACATTTCGTACATGGGCCTCAATCTCTTAATGATCCAAATAAGGCAAGCCAATGTAGCAATTGATGAATCTAAGATAGCTATAAGGGGAAAGCAGCAACACAATAGAAGATCTCTTCAAGGAAGTTCCTAAAAGCTGCTTTCAAGATCAAGGTTTAAAATAGCTGGAAATAAGTTTCTAAGACACACACACACACACCCACCATTAGAATCGAACCAATTTCTCATAGGCAATGGACAATATATCCACTTGGAAATCACCCTCAAATGATGGATTTATTAGAACAAGAAATAATGCATGATAACAGAACAAAATTGATGCAAAGAGAATGAAGTGGAATAGAAACATGTTGAAGAACATACCATATAATACAAAATATCACTTTCCCACGAAAGTCTCAACTTTGATGACTTCCAATCATGAAGACACATTAATATGGACATTTAAAACATTTAAATACAACAAATAAATGACAAGCTATAGTCAATAAAGCATTCCAGCCTTATTGTTTTTTCTTATTTCCTTTGGTTCATTTTTCTTTCTTTGTGTGTGTGTTGTGTGTGTTTTTGAAGGTACTAATAGGAGACTAGGAACACCAATGGATGGAAATTCAAGAGAGTAGTAGAAAATTGATAACCCATTTCAAAGATTAAATCATTAGAAGGCGAGAACTACATGAAACTAAAACTATATCACACAATAGAATGGAACCTTCAAAACACAAAGCAATTGTTTATTCATGGTCCTTCATGAAGATGACAACTTTGTACAAGCACCAATATTTGTAACTTGCAAAAAAATAGAATTGTTAAATCTAGTATCAGTGTACCAAAAAAGAAAAATAAGATAAAATATAATAATATAGCTAAACACATAATTTAGGTCTGGGTTTCATTGGCTTTTCTCTAGTATGCAGGTCTGCACGTTGTCGGCATTGAATGTCACCTACAGCCTAAATCCTCCCCTCTTTCTCCTCCTCTCTTACACTCCTTTCTCCCCCTTCTTCGTCTTCCTTTTCCTCTCCCCCTTCTTCTCTCACTGTTGGCTTTTCTCTCTTGTGCTTAGTCTAGGCATTGTCAGGATCAAACATTGCTACTGGCTTAGATCATCCCCTCTTTCCCCTCCTCTCTTCCTCTCTTCCTCTCCTTCTCCCCCTTCTTCCTTTTCTTCTTCGACTCATTCTTCTCCCCCTTCTTCTCTCACCGTTGGCTTTTCTCTCCTACACACGGGTCTAGGTGTTGTCACCATTGAACGTCACCAGTGGCTTGGATCATTCCCTCTTTCTCATCTTCTCTTCCTCCCCCCTCTCTTCTTGTTCCTTTCTTCTCTTCGGCTAGCTCAGCTGAGGTTTCCTCATATCAGGTTTTTGAGAATAGACCTTGGTGTATTCTCTTTTCTTTGACTAATGACTTAAGTGGGAGGCGGTGAAATTATCAAAATGGCCCCATCCTTTAGTTATTTAATAATTTAATTTTGGAAAATTTCACACTTGAAAATTATAATGTTTTTTACTATTTACTATTTAGTTATATAATTATAGTAAAAAAAATAGATGAAAGCTATTCAAATCGCAAATTTCTACAAGTGGAGCCTACTATGTGAAACTACCAAATTACCCTTTTCAAGAAAAATCAAAACTTATTTGTCCAAATTTTAATTTCAACAAACTAAGTTTCTTTAGAATCATTTTTCTAAGTACAATCCCAATGTTGAGGTTTTAACATTTGATTTGATATTTATAAGATTTTCACTTTCTAGAAGTCAAAAAATTGTGAATTTCATAATTATTATCTTTTGACTATGATTTTAAATTATTCAATATTTTTAATTACTATTTAAAACTCAAAGATGTACATAATGATTAGTGTAAATTTTGTTGATTGTTCTTAGTGCTAAATTTCATTGTACATAATGAAGCCGTTTAGTGTAAATGATTGTAAGAGTTTATTCTTTTAAAGTTGTTTAATTTTAAATGACCTTAAAAGTCTCTACTTTTTAAGTCATTTAGCACTAAATGACTTCAAAAATAATAGATTTTTAAAGTGATTTACACTAAACGATTTTAAAAGAATACTCTTAAAGTCATTTACACAAAATGATTTTATAAATTATTTTTCAATTCAAATTATATATATTTTATGTTAGTACTTTACAATATCTAACAATTAATACAAAATGAAACTAATTTTTTTAATGATAATCAACACTGATGCATGCATTCTTTGTGCACACACACATATAAACATGTGCACAAGGAAATCAAGGTTGTTTTAGAATATCTCCTCATTTATCATCCTTTTATGATATATATGTATACATGTAGTCACATATAGCTCACATATCTATCCATATAGCTCATGAAAAAAGAGCTAATTATAAATCTAGAATTATATTGCAACTCACTAATACAATCTAACACCCACAACTATATATAGTTTTCAAAACCAAGCACCCTCCTCACCATTGCCACAAACATAATCCTAGGTCATCTTCATCATAAAAAACCCTCGTATAGGATGATAAAATATTTGAATATATCTTATCATGTCCATATTGCATGTAAAATACTTGTTTTTCTTGAGATGCCAAAATAAATTGATCATTTTTATAGCTGATCTTGTTGAGGTCAACTAATGTCAATATATGGGCATCAGTTTTGATGCTGTCTTTATTGTGTTCCACCCAATCACACTTAAACACAACCACACTTCTAAAAGTATAATCCAATGCTCATATCTCTCTTATAACCCTGTAATAAATATCATCTGCCACTATTGGCTTGTTATCCTTTGAACTGGAAAAGAATGTAGCATTGGCAACTAAGCTAACCCCACTATTTTTTTGCACTGTTGAGTTATCATGGTCTTTTGTGTAAAAGTGATAACCATTAATGGCATATTCGGCATATTTTATTACTTTTGGGTGAGTTCCCATAGCCATCCAAACCAAGGATTTAGATATACCATTGCTTGCTACTTCTCGTTGATCTTGAATCTATTTATACACATATTAAGTAGGATATATGATTAATGCAATTAAGTAAGATTATATATGTACATACATATATATATATATATATATATACATAATGGTGTTTATTAATATTAAGTGTGAATTCTTACATTTTTCCTTCTTACGAAGCCAAGTATTATAAGTGTGACAATGCCTAGATTTTAGCCACTTCTGTTTTTTTGTATAACTTGGATTCTTTACTATGAGGACATCCATGTGCTTACTGCACACACACAAGTTAATAAAGTGATCAAAGAAAATATAACCATTAATAATTTAGTTTTACCTAAGTGCATGATCAACTTACTCAGTGTATGGTTAGACTTCATCAACATTTTGCAACTTTCACCTACACATTTACTTGAATTCTTCTTTCCCCATAAGACATTAATGTTTTCAACCTGTTTTAATACTTGTTGTCCTATCAACATTAGAAGTGTCCTTGTCTCTACACTACCTTTAAATTCTCCCTTCTTTAGACAATCTATATGGTCTTTGTGCAACCATCTTCTATGGTTAAGGAATTCCATTTTCCTATCATGTTCACATTTTTTTATCACTACAAATAGGACAAGCATTGTATTCCTTCATAGTGTATCCAGACAAATTATCGTATGTAGGGAAGTCACTTATTATCCACAATAGCATAGCCTTTAGGGTGAATGACTCTTGCCTATATGTGTCATATGATTCAATGCTTATGTCCCATAATTTCTCAAGATCATTGATCAAGGGAGACATGTACATGTCAATGTCATTCTCTAGCTACTTTGGACCCAATATCAACATAACATCATGAACTTCCTCTTCATGCATAGAGATGGTGGGAGGTTATAACAAACCAATACAATAGGACAACAACTATACATGCTGCTCATAGAACCATGAGGATTAATCCCATCCACAGATAATGCAAGTTGTAGGTTTTTCTAAGTTCTTCACCAAAATTAGGCCACATGAACTTTATGAGCTTCCATGCTGGGCTATTTGCTAGATGGCGTGAAAAACTATTAGCTACTCTGTCCCTGGCATGCTGTACTAATTTCTTCATTGTTTATGTTATACAAAATATTCTTTTGAACCTTGGAATAGGGGGGAAGTACCATAGAACCTTTGCAGGAGTGTTTGTAACTATCTAATTTGAACTCTTCTTTAACTTTCACCTTGACATTCCACAAGTTGGGCATGTAGTTTTATCCTTGTGCTCATCCCTATACAAGATGCAATCATTAGGGCACACATGTATCTTCTCATACATCAACCCTAGTTTGGCTAGGGTTTTCTTTGCCTCCCATGTGAGCCTTACCAATTTATTATCCTTCAATAGCATCTTACCCACTACTTTTAAGACTTCTACAAAATCTTGATTTCACGTTGTAAAGTTCTACGACTGTAAACAACTTGGTATAATCTTTACACTAAGGGTAGAATGGCTCTAATGTAGTATGAAATTTTTTAAGGTCATCTTGGAAGTCATCATTTGCATATCAAAACATCAGTATAGCTATACTATCTCCAACACTTCCTATAATGTCTTGATAATATTTTTCAAGCCTTATCGAGAGCCTATGCAGAAGTTCTTCTTGATGGCAAATCCATGGGTGTAGTTACTTTTTTTTTCAAGTTTCCACATTTTGAACATGGACAATGCATGTGATTATGATCAACACCAGCCCGAAGTGCGAACTGTATGAAAATTTCTGTTCCCTCCTCATATTCTTTTGATTTTCTTATCATAATCATCCAAGCATTATCTTAAGAAATTGAAGCAAATTTCTATGTAGACACTTGTTAGACATTAAAAGATTAGGTTAGGCATTTTACCAGACACTAGGTATACAAGAATTAGAATTATTCGAAATAACTACATCACATAGAAATTTTCAACTAATAATGAATAAAAAGCATAATGTGGCAGATACATTCAAAAAGAAAATTAACTTTAAAAAGGAAAGTTTGAAACCATAACCCTATAACAATTCTTCAAATATTCATAATACACATGAAACAAATAAAGAGATACTAACCAATGCTTAAAAAATCGATATTAACCCCAAATTTGTGAATGTAGTTCCAATTCACAATTAGGATTTGGTTGAGGATAGTCAAACATAAATCTAGTATAGATTAGGACACAGTCAGAAAAAGCACGGCAAAAGTCGACAAAATAACTCTTAAAAAAGACTTGTAAATTTAAAGTCATTTGCCTTAAACGACTTTAAAAACTTATATATTTTCACTTTAAATATATATATTTGATTTTTGTACATTACAATATCTTACATAAATACACAATAAAACTAATTTTTATGATACTCAACGTTAATTCATGCATTCTTTACACACACAAAAATATATGTGTAAACAAACAAGTGAACAAAGAAATCAAATTATTTTTTCCTAACATCAAATGTTGCATATTATTAGATCTTATTAATACATGATGAATGATTGAATCTATTCTTTGTTCATCAAAATCTAGCCTTCTAGTATTTAGTTGACACCATTCTATGGGGAAAGAGAGTGTCCTACAATTTCCTCAATCAAAACTTGATGGTAGCACTCTTCATCAAACCCTAATTTTGGATGAGAACCACAAGTTGTAATGTTCTCCCTCTCTCTAATATTAAGGGTTAGAGAGAGAAGTAGTTGTCCCCTACAATGAAATCATAAAATTTTTGAAAAATTAGGACAATCTAACAAACTTCCTAATCCCATCATATATAGTGAGAAAACCCAGTTGATCTACAAAATAAAAATAAAGAGAGTTAGTAACAAGAAAGCAATTCATGATCAAAAGAAGTTATGGTTTACTTACAATATTTTTCATGACACAAACAATCAAAATATCCACAATGAAAAAGTGAGAAGGGAAAAAGAGAAGGGCATAAGGACCAGAGAAGGACTTTGTCATGCCACTCATGAAAAGAACATAAATATGGGATACAAGAAAAAATTAAGATGAGGTAAACTTTTTATAGATGAACAAGGACTTTTGAGGCTGCTTGATTTAAGATGTAATGAGCTGGGTTTTTCTAACACATTTTGTAATACATTTTCAAAGGTAGGGTGCCCTTAATAGTAAAAAAAATTTCCAAAACAAAACAACAAAATTCTTTTTGAAAAACTCAAGTCATCACTTCATACATAATATAAGAAAAATTTTGTACAAGATAAAATTCCATTGAAGGAATATTCTTTTATTAAATTCTAGAATCCATCCAGTGGTTCACAGTATAGCCTGGGTATTAGTACAATACTTGTCCAAATTACATGATCCAATTTCAAGCCTCACCATACATTAAAAACTCTTAATACAGTACAATGCTCTCAAATAAAAATAAAAATACAAGTCTTCAAGCGATATACCCTAATTGATTATTCTTCCAAATCCTTTGAAGTCTTGAGCTCCTAATTCTCCTTCTCTGTTTCTGAGATATTGTAAGCATTGAAACATTTACAATATCCCAACAAGCTATGCTTCGTAGGGGATTCAAGAAGCATAATAATTTGATAGTATAATCCTAATACTTCATAATCCCATAGTTCATAACATACTCATGAATCAATCTCTTTACTTTGTCATATATGTACATCCTTACACATTCATGCAGCATACTGTGTATAGATATATACATATGGTCAAAACCATGAAAAATAGTTAATGTCTCAAAACATAATCATATCCAGCTTATGCTGAGTTGATAAATCATCCAAACTCTGTTAGAAATACTCCCTCATGTGGGAAGTATCGGTAATCCACGATTACCTAGCATCTCATCATGCCATATCATAAGGCATTTCACTATGCCATGCATCAGAATCCGCACTAGCGTGCCCGAATAACTGCTCAATAATCCACCTATACCATCCTCGGTGGAAATCACAATATCCATGTCCATATGGGGTGGACCATTGTGACGACCCTGGTTTTCACATGCATTTTTAAATGCAAAACTAATTCCTAATGCGAGATTGATCCCTATTTGAAAACACTTTTAGAAAATCAATGCAATGTAGTGGCAAAATATTTTATTTTAAATTCATTTTGAAAACCTCGAGTGTCATTTCCTTTTAAGATGAACAAAGTAGTTTTGAAAATTTTGGTAATCATAAATGCCTTCCCAGGTCTATCTAGTCACAGCTTGTAGTCCAACTGTAGTGATTACAAATACATGACCAAAGGGTAGATCATATACTTGCATTTACACTTGTCTTCTCTTCATTCACTTGATCGTAGCACTTACATTCTCCGATGCTTCTTCTAATCCTGTGTGGATCTAATGTGTAAAAATAATATATTTGGGTGAGTATTCCTCATGCTCAGTAGATGATCTGATACCACTATTTTGAAAACACGGCATGCCACATGCATAGTTTCAAAAGAGGCTTTCCATGTAAAACATCGTGCAATTTCCTTTTTGTGTAAACATGCATTTGTATGCATAAATGATAAGCTTGTTTGCACATTTTCAATTATGGAAGCTTTTATCAAAATCTAGAAATCAGCGATATAACTATCACAAAAATCATAGAGTAGTAATCACATAATGAATCATAAATTAATCATAATCATGAAATTCTTAAAATAGTAATCGGTGAAAACAAATGATAGCATCGCTATAGATATCATGCACATGGGTCTCTCGATGAACACATCATGCTGACTAGTCACAAGTACTCGTATACGACCATCTTAATGCTATATGCATATCAGTAAAACTAAAATTAGAGGGCCAACCATGCTCACGATCATCACATAGCTGGAATCATGTGGCTCCAGGAGACCAACCCACCATAGCCTCCACGGCGACTATGGCTATTCTAAAAAATGGTGCAGTGAACACCTCCAGTGGTCATCTTATTTACCACAGCAGTTGAGGAAGGGACAATGCCATTTCGGCAGTGATACCATCCACTTTTTGTGGTAGAGGCCGGGAGGCCAACCCCATACATAAACAACCTCTCAGCATTGTGCCCACCAAGCTCAATAGCTCAAAAATATAGATACATGAAACCCTAATCTCAATCATCGTAAATCATGCAATCTATATAATGAGTTCCAAAACATGCGACCAATACATATAAATATGCACATATTGCGAATCTTAATCATCACAAATCGAGCAAGTTATACAACTAGTTCCAAAACATGTATGCAATGCTTATATAAAGACTATTTACCAAATAACCAATTGCGTGCAAGATCATAAGGAAAATTTGTATACTCATTATGAGAATATCAATTTACAAAAAGCATACTAAACACGGTCATCAGGATTAAATAAATCAATTAGAGTTTGGAAATGTATTTGAAAACTTAGCAATATCAGACTACCTACTTCGATGTCTCTTGAATCGCGTCCTTCATTACTCGACCATGAGTCACCTTTATGAAACCCTGGATATTAAGTGATAACAAGGATTCAAGTATCATTTTCCATCCTTTATAGATTATTTTCTAGATTCATAGATCAACGTCTAGATCTATATGATTTATGGGTTTCTAGTGATTGATTTACGCAGTGTTTGGGTTGATCTTAGACTAATGATGTCCTAAGGCATCTAATTAATCAATTAATGTGATTCAATCATAGTTGATCTCGTAGATCCAAGAAATCTCTATGGGTTTCAGGCTATAGTTATCTTGACCAGTCTCATGATCTGAAATTTTATTGTATAAATAGATCCACATAGTAAATACGAATGCAATGATTCTTTCAGATCATCGATCGAAATTATATAGCCTTCTTAATTGTATTTTTAGTGTTGCGAATTCACAGACGAACCAGATTTAACTGTTCAAGGCCTGTGCATTACGGTCCTCAGGATGCATGCGCGTCCTAGTCGAACCACAACTGCCCCCGCATGCTTGCGCACGCCTAAAGGATGCTCCAGGGTGTGCATCATGGATGGCGTCACACTTGTGCATCTTCGGTGCAAAAGCAATTTGATCTGGATGGGATGATTTGATCTAGATGGGATGATTCGATCTGGATCGTCCAACAATCCCAGCCCCGGATCACTGCCCAGGATGCCATGATGCATGGATTGTCCTAGGTTTTCTAGGGTTTTGGGGTCCCATGAACGTGTTAGGGGCTCAGATCTAGCATTCGAGCTGTCCAGGTAGTGGATCTGCCAACAGATCCACCGTCCACTAGTTTCACCAGCGATTCACTGCCCAATGAAACCAGATCCGATCAGGATCTGGGGGAAAGGAAGATGGAAGAGAGAGGAGTAGAGTGGGGAGGAGGATCGTACCTAGGGAGCCCTCGATGCTGTGCGATGAAGGTCTTGAATGTGGCTGC
The DNA here is from genome assembly GCA_035236585.1 of Warburgia ugandensis. NCBI lineage: Eukaryota > Viridiplantae > Streptophyta > Magnoliopsida > Canellales > Canellaceae > Warburgia > Warburgia ugandensis. Next base: position 42,532,080 of record CP141133.1, read on the forward strand.
AAACCCTTATTGTCGGAACGTTCTTGGAAGCAATTTGAGGGGGAAAAATGCGATTTTGGAAGAGATGAGTGGAGGAATTTATAGAGGGGAGAAGGCGGTGCTGCCATTTTTTTCGGCGCTGCACTGCAAGGGTAGCATAGTGCAGCTGGAAGGGGATGGCGGTGGAGAAGGTGGTGGAGAAGAAGATAGGGTGTCGTTATCAAAATGACCCCTGCATTTTCAAGCCATTTTAAATTTCAAATGCAATTTACAAAAATACCCTCCATCTTCAAAAGCCCATAACTTGGTCATACGAACTCCGTTTTCAATGTTCTTTGAGGCATTAGATTCCATTTCGAGTGTAGAATCTAATTATACTAGTATTTCTCATAGATTCATTTGTTTCATATTTTAATTAAAATAGAACATTTAATGTAGTTAATTACATATATTGATTTTCAAAATAAATAATCTATATCAATTTACTAAATGACAAACATATAGTTGGTAATGTGATACAAAAGAGCTTAAAATTTTTGAGTCATTAAATCATTACCCCTTCAAAAGAATTTCATCCTCGAAATTCTACAAATTATTACCTTCAATTAGTGAATGTATTCTCCCTTAGGACTTGGACTAAGAAAATTTCTTTGCTTCATTCCGTAATTCTCTCATCTAATCAATACTATAAACGTCAGACATGATAAACTTAATACTTATAAGAAAATGTTAAATGTCTCTAATATCATTGAAATCACACAGTGTCTTAACAATTGCCTTAACAGTTTGTTCATACTATCCTTCCCTTATAAGTTCATGTTATGATTAATCTATTATCACCGATCTGTCACCCCCATCAGATTTGGCATCAAAATCTGCTAATAACTCTATTATACATCAAATTCTTTGTCGTTCTCTTCAACTTCAGTCTTTTACATTCCCCTATCATACTCATGTTCTATTTCTCTTGATAAGATATCCAATATTGTACTCAGCTTCTGATCTTCTCTATTATTGTAAGATAGCCATAAAACCCCAATTAAATCTTCCAAAATTGAACTAAGTTCTTCAAAATTCTCACTTTGATTGATCTAGTACAAGTCAGAGTTATCTCTTAAGGATTCCACTAGTATCATCTTGTATTCTCATTCCTCATTCTCAACATAATCTTATTCTCATATGCAAGTTTCCTTGTTTACACCATTGTGTAATAATTCTTATCCCCTAAGTATGTTAGCCTCGCTTTCTGCTAGAATTTGAACCATCCAATACCTAAGTATTTACTAGATTCATTTCTCTTCCACCTATTTATTCATGGTGTATTGCTTTTAATATGATTTCAGATTCTAGTCATCACTACTACCTATATTTAGACTACTTTTTCTTAATTATTCTAGTCGTATATGACTTTTGGACATGCAAGGCTGGCTGTGAAAGGATAAAACTGAGCTCTGATTCCAACTGTGATGACTCGGGTTTTCACATGCATTTTTAAATGCAAAACTAATTCCTAATGCAGGATCGATCCCTATTTGAAAACACTTTTAGAAAATCAATGCAATGCAGTAAAAAAATATTTTATTTTAAATTCATTTTGAAAACCCCGAGTGTCATTTGCTTTCAAGACAAACAAAGTAGTTTTGAAAATTTTGGTAATCATAAATGCCTTCCCAGGTCTATCCAGTCAACACTCACAATCCAACTGTAGTGGTTAAAGATACATGTCCAAAGGGTAGATCATATACTTAAATTTATACTTGTCGTAGCACTTACATTCTCTGATGCTTCTTCTAATCCTATGTGGAGCTAATTTGTAAAAATAATATATTTGGGTGAGTATTTCTCATGCTCAGTAGGTGATCTAATACCACTATTTTGAAAACACGGCATGCTACATGCATGGTTTCAAAAGAGGCTTTCAATGTAAAACATCGTGACATGCATTTGTATGCATAAATCATAAGCTTGTTTGCACATTTTCAATTATGGAAGCTTTTATCAAAATCCAAAAATCAATGTTATAACTATCTGAAAATCATAGAGTAGTAATCATATAATGAATCATAAACTAATCATAATCATGAAATTCTTAAAATAGTAATCGGTCAAAACAAATGATATCATCACTATAGATATCATGCACATGGGTCTCTCAGGGAACACATCACGCTGACTAGTCATGAGTACTCGGATACGACCATCTTAATGCTATATGCATATCGATAAAACTAAAATCATAGGGCCAACTATGCTCACGATCACCACATAGCTGGAATCGTGTGGCTCCAGTATATGGAGACCAAACCACCATAACCTCCATGGCTGTCGTCGAAAAGGGTGCTGTGAACACCTCCAATGGTCATCCCTATTACCACAGCAATCGAAGAAGGGACAATACCATTTTGGCAGCGATACCATCCACTTTTTGTGGTAGAGGCCGGGAGGCCAACCTTGTACATAAACAACCTCTTAGCATTGTGCCCACTAGGCTCAATAGCTCAAAAATATAGATACATGAAACCCTAATCTCAATCATCTTAAATCATGCAATCTATGCAATGAGTTTCAAAACATGTGAGCAATGCATATAAATATGCATATATTCCGAATCTCAATCATCATAAATCGTGCAAGTTATGCAACTAGTTCCAAAACATGTATGCAGTGCTTATATAAAGACTGTTTACTAAATAAGCAATTGCATGCAAGATCATATGAAAAATCTATATACTCATTATGAGAATATCAATTCGCAAAAAGCATACTAAACACGGTCATCAAGAATAAATAAATCAATTAGGGTTTGGAAATGCATTTGAAAGCTTAATGAAATGTTTGGGTTGATCTTGGACTAATGATGTCCTATGGCTTCTAATTAATTAATTAATTAATGAGATCCGATCATAGTTGATCGCGTAGATCCTTGAAATCTCTATGGGTTTTAGGCTATAGGAGTCTTGACTAGTTTCATGATGCTAAATTTTATTGTATAAATTGATCCACATAGTAAATATGAATGCAACGGTTCTTTCAAATCGTTAATTGGAGTTATATAGCCTTCTTAATTACATTTTTAGTGTTGCAAATTCACGGACGAACCAAATTTAACCATTCAGGGCCCACACGTTATGGTCCCTAGGACGCATGCACATCCCCTCGAACCACGACTTCCCCTGCATGCTTTTGCATGCCTGAAGGATGGTCCAGGGTGTGCATCCTAGACAGTATCGTGCTCGTTCATCTTCTGCGCAGAAGCAGTTCGATTTGGATGGGACGGTTCAATTTAGACCGTCCAACCATCCTAGCCCCGGATCACCGCCTAGGATGCCATGATGCATGGATTGTCCTGGGTTTTATAGGGTTTTGGGGTCCCACGAATGCGTTGGGTAGCTCAAATCTCGCATCCGAGATGCCCAGGCAGTGGATTTGCAACAGATCCACTATCCACTGGTTTCACCGGTGATTCATTGCCCAGTGAGACCAGATCTGGTTAGGATCTGGGGGAAAAGGAAGAGGGAAGAGAGAGGAGTAGAGTGGGGAGGAGGATCGTACTTGGGGAGCCCTCGATGCTATGTGATGAAGGCCTTGAACGTGGCTGCAAACCCTTGTTACCAGAACATTCTTGGAAGCGATTTGAGGGGAAGAAAATGCAATTTTGGAATAGGGGAGTGGAGGAATTTATAGAGGGAAGAAGGCGGTGCCGCCATTTTTTTTGGCACCGCACCGTAAGGGCAGTGCAATGCGATGCTGGAAGGGGATGGCGGTGGAGAAGGTGGTGGGGAAGAAGACATGGTGTCATTATCAAAATGACCCCCTGCGTTTTCGTGCCATTTTCAATTTTAAATGCAATTTACAAAAATACCCTCCATCTTCAAAAGCTCATAACTTGGTCATACGAACTCCGTTTTTAGTGTTCTTTGAGGTGTTGAATTCCATTTTGAGCATACAATCTAATTATGCATGTATTTCTCATAGATTCATTTGTTTCATATTTTAATTAAAAAAGAACATTTAATGTAGTTAATTACATATATTGATTTTCAAAATAAATAATCTATATCAATTTAGTAAATGACAAACATATAGTTGGTAAAGTGATACAAACGAGCTTAAAATTTTTGAGTCATTACAACCATGGTTGTCATAGTGGCGGCCTTTCCATAATTGCCCCACCCGACTTTTAACCTCATTTAAGCTTGGTAACCATATAATAACAAGATTCGGAGAGTGGGTGGACAAACCGTACTAACTCTCCTAGCATAGCATCGCCAGGCCTATGCCTGTTTAAAACAAAACAATAAGCCTCCATGCTTGTATTGAAAGTAATTCTCATACGTATCAGACAATCTTTCTATTTACTTAGGGCTGGATTACTTTCTAGTTTCCTATTCACTTAGGGTTTTCCTCAATTCTAACTTAACCATTTCATATGTGTTTTGGTTGGATCATAAGGGTTTTCAATCTATTTAATACAAGCATTTACATTATACTTGTCAACATTTTCAGACATAAGGTCATGTATACAACTTGTACTTCTCATGTAGATGCATTTATAAAATCCTCCTACCTTCAAGCAGTGATTCATCCTTCCATGATCCAGATTGACGTATGAAATTTGTAAATCCATGCATACTATCAATGATCCAGATTGACGTATAGATCTATCTTGTGTTCTTATCATCCGTATAATCTATCTTCCTTGGATAGTATTTTATCTTATTAATCAATAGATCTGATGGTTAGAATGATCTTCTAACCTTTTAAATCTAATTATTTTGTATCTTTAAGTCTTTGTGTATCCATCTTTTTTATCTTGATCTTTCATAGATCATTTGATCAACAATCTATTATTTTTTATAAAGATCAAGGGCCTAGATCTTCTATCATCTAGGTCTTCTTTGATCTAAGTTTAGTTGTTTGATCATCCCCAAGAAGTATTGATTTCTTTTTATTGTTCTTGATCATTCAAGATCCCATGGATCTTGTTTGATCATCCTTATCTTACTTACAATTTTTATTATGGTTAGATAATTTACTAACCTTTTATGTTCTTATTATTATTCAACCAGTTAATGTTTTACTAGTTGAAGATAACTTATTTCAGCCTAAGTCTAGACAGCTCCTCTTATCTCCAATTGGCTAAGGCTTACTAGCTGAATAGGTAAACACAAAGTGGTTACTTCAATCCTCATGTAAGGAGGCATTTAGACATCACAAATGTCAACTGAAGGTAGGGGAAGAGAGAGGCTCTATTAGAAAAACCCCTTAACCACCATGTCCAACATTCACTAGAGTGACCTTAGCTCAACCTTCCATAAGGTTCCTATGAGCATGTTAACCCTAAGTACTATTTCTAATTGATTTTAAATAAGTCCAAGAACATTTAAAAATATCATACATGGGGTTTATTATTCTCCTACTTTTGGTCAAGGATTTGATAATCCTTATATTGTCCTACTAACTATAGCCCTTACTAATTAAGTCAAAGTCAAATAATTTACTCTTATTTGTGTCATGAAACTCTACTTTCTCATTAGATTCCATTTTTGGTGTCTTATGCTTTTTATCTCATAACTAATTTAACGATTAAATCTACTAATAAAATTTAATCATAAATGAATTATAACTTTAAAGCATTAAAATAAATAATTGAACAACCTAATGATAATGGTACAAGGTACTTAAGATTATACTAACATGATTTCTAACTAATGTACTTTATCTAATAAACTCAAATTAAACTATCATGGACCTAAGGTACCATCTCATACCATAGTCTAATCTAACATGAAATTCTAACATCGTCCTAAGTTAGTATTGCCTAAAATCATACCAACATGGTCCTAAGTTACAATTCATCATTCATGAATAATTTTATGGACATTTGAAATAAAGTTATACTAAAATAATCTATCATGGATCCTATATTCATGAAATAAATCAAATGAAATTAATGCATAACTCAAGCTGACCCATTTCTCATTGTTAAGGCTTTTACTTATGATCCAACCATTAGATCTTAGGTCTTTTCCTTTTAAATCAAGGTTTTAATTAATTTTAGGGCTTTTACTCCATTAAGGTCCAAGATCATTTCCCTTTATTTTTTGGTCATATTCAATCCATGATTTTAATGGATTCCATAATAATATCATTCATTCAATTCATCCCAAGGGTCTGATCGTACTTGATCTTATTGATCAAGTGGGTCCCTTTGTATTTTTTGGGTTTTTCTATCATAAAGGGTAGATCCCTCAATTTATCTTAGATCTGTCCAAATCAATCATGGATATCACTTGATTTCAATATTATATCATCAATAATTTAGATCATCAAGATCTAATCATCTTAGATCTTGAAGATCATTAAAATTAGAAACTTAATTCTTGAAAATAGAAAGTTTCTAAAATGTTTTAATATTGTAAGAAAATAGACGTTATAAGCTTTCCATAGTTTCTTTCAAATCTCAATTTGGAGTTCAGATGACTCCACAATTGAACTGTGAACTTCACAGTCATTCCTAGGGTTCAAATTTGATTTGGGCCTAGCAGAATGGACGACCTAGATTGATCGGGTAGAATGGGCTAGGCAGACGGTTAGGCAAAATGGTCAGGCAAAATTGGTCAGGCAGACTAGTTAGGCAGGCAATCGCCGTGCGTCCGCCACCGGGATGCACACGTGATGCACTACCCTTGGGACTGACACTGTCGCACAACCGTTCCATCAGAACAGTGTCACGCGCGGTGCACATGAGAGGAAATGCTCCCATAGTTTGTTTGGATCGTCCAATCAATCCCTTTACAATTAAGGGCTCAAAACTCAATGAAAATTCTTGAAATTTCTACCATAAAGTTTTTGGACCCACCTGGATCAATTGGACTACTTAGATTTTCCATCTGAGCCCTCCATCATCCAGAATTGAAGAGTTCTGATCCTTACTTTATTTTTATAAATTTTAACCTAAAACTAATTACAAAAAAATAAAAATTACATAAAAAAACAAGAAATAAGTATAAGAAGTAGTTGCACCTACCTGATTGGAGAAAAAATGTAGATTTGAAGCCCAATTTGAAATAAATACCCTTTGATGATAAAATAGCCAAATAGTCGCTTGTTTTGTGATTTTTCATTGATTGCACCATTGGGTCTTCAAATTGATTTGGGGGTTTTGTAGATTAGGTACTCTAAGATTGTATGAATGGAGAGATTAATAAGATTCAACTTGGAATAGAGTTCCTAATTGAATTTAGGTCTCTTGTTGCAATGAGAGAGAGGAGAAAGAAAGTGTAAGAAGGGAGATTTTTGGGAGTTTAGGAATTTTGGAAAGGAATCTCAATCTAGTTTTTCAAAGTAAGTAAGATGATTTTGTGGGAATTTTAAGGAACATTTTTGGAGGCATATTTATAGATGTTTTTATATTTTTCATAATTACTTGTAATTATCATGTTTCAATTCTTTTAAATATTTAATTAACATTGGATCCTCCACTACCACCTCCTTCTCCACTAGTAGTTGGTAGTGGTTTGACCACTTATTACATGTTTTCTAGCCGTTGGATTCGTTTATGGGCCCTTGTGGGTCTATTGTGGGCCCCACAGGGGTGTGAAAGGACTATTTTGTCCTTCTATGGAGAAAAATCCATTTTATTCTTTTGAGCTTGAAATTGAGCGTACTTAGTGACATTGGATTCGTATTTCCTAGTACCTTCTAAATATTGATGTCTTAGATCTCGGTTATGGGTAAAATTACCATTTTACCCTTTTATTCATAAAAATGAAGAAAATTAGGGATTTTTCATTTTAACTTAGAATTGAACATACTTGGTGTCATTTTGATTAGTTTTTTTAGTACATTCATATTTTATAAGTTTTAAATTATGTTTTAATCTCTATAAACAGATAATTTCTATTAACTTAATATTCCAACCCAAAATTTCTAAAAATTCAAACTAAATTGATTTTCTCAATCAAATAACAAAACTTGGGGTTATTACAGAAGAGACTTCAAAAGTCATTGAATTTTAAAGTTTTTTAGTGCTAAACAATTTCAAAAGTAATTGACATTTAAAGACATTTAGACCTAAAGGACTTTTATTGTCAATAACTTTTGAAGTCATTTATATGAAATGACTTTAAAAGTCCTCTCTCCCATAAATAATCTTTGTGCCAAACTTATGTGTATACTTTTGAGGTAGTTTAGCAAAACCAATTTCAATATTTAATGACATTTAAAGCAGTTTAGGTCTAAATGACTTCAAAATTTGTTGACATTTGAAGTTGTTTAAGTCTAAATGACTTTAAAAGTCCTTCCCGCAAAAAAATTCCTCTTTGTACCAAAATTTTAGAGTTGTATTTAATTAAATGACTTCTTAAGCCTATATTTTGAAAGTCATTTTTTCTAACTAACTTGTTAAATATTTATGAAGTTGATAGTCAATATAACAACTTCTATATGCTGACTTTAAAAGCCTCATATGTAGTAGTGTCTCTCAGTCTTACAACGCACATTAAGCTTGCCTCCAGGTCTTATAGCACATAGCAAGCCTACCTTTAGGTCTTATGGTGCTCTAGAGCATTTGCCGATATGGGACTTAGGACACTCTTAAAGTACCTGCCCAAAATCCACCAGGACTCACAGTTACTCATAGAGCACATGCCTAAGGCATCAACATATCTATATCCATCAAGACTCATGGCCACTCATAGAGTGCTTGCCAAAACCATCTATGAAATTAGAACCATCGGGCTTACAGCTGCTCATAGAGCACATGCCTAAACATCAAAAAATTCGCATCCATTAGGACTTAGGGCTACTCATTGAATGCTTGTTCAAATCATAACTCATAGACATCTCCAAAATCATTTCATGAAAATAAAATTGTAATTTCAATGTTTTATGAGAAGCCATTCAAATATATTCATTTTCAATCCTTATTCCCAACAAGGTGTAAAAACATATCTTCACGAGCATTTAGAACATGCAGTCTTTATTCATATATTAGATAATGCTTTATCAAATCCCATAAGTCTGCATCCAATGTAATGATTATAAAAGATAAATCTTTAAGCAATTTTAAGAAATTGCTTATCACTAAATGGAGCATAGTTAAACTTGTGATAAAAGTTTCATCAGTAAGGACACATATGTTAAGGTCATGGCTTATAAATATCTATTGCATATCCATAGCATTTAACGTATTCTTTCCATGTTTAAATGTGAACCACTTCATCATTCTTGAGTTTTTAAGTTACAAGTATGACACCTTCTAGCACATTTATTTAGGTCTTCCTATAATTCAAAACCTTGTCAAGTAATTTGAACTCTTTACTTTATTGTTGATATGATTATTAATATTTCCAACTATTTGGGGCATTCCAAATATTATTGTAATAACAATGGATATGTAAATCCTTTGTAATATATAAGAAATTTAAGAAAAAAGGGGAATTTTTTATTTTATTTTCCTGTACATTTTGTATCTTAACCTTAGGAAAAGTTGAGTGCAAAGATTTATGATAACTCTTAGCAAGACTTAGTTAAGAGCACATTTTCCATGTAAAAGAGTGAATGAATCACTTAAAATTTTAGGTAAGAACAAAGGAGTAAGAAGATCTAGGTAGTTAATGGCAAACCTTAAGTAATTGTGGTGTTAGAATGATGGAATAAAGGGTTAATTAAAGAAAGTAGAAAACATGAGTATTGGGGTTACTTGAGCTTGCATATGCTCCACACCCTTAGGTGGAAATGTTAATAGCAATCAAACCTAAGTGGAAATGAGACTAAAGACCCAAACATATGTGGGTAATAATAGAAGCCAAACTTTGGTCAGAAGCAAGAAGGAGAAAAACCCTACTTAAGATCCACACCTTCTTCCCAATATGTATTTCACATTGAGGCTGAAAGTAGAAAGGGGATAAAACATGAATAGGTTAGAAAAAGAGGAAAAAATGAATTGAGGTTGTAGCCTTGCAGGAAGATGGAAAGGAGAGCAAACTTTGCTGGGAAGAATAATGGTTGAAGGAGGTTGTGATGTGTGAAGATAGCAACCAACAAAGAAGAGAAGAGGAGTTTTAGCTTCAATAGCAACTGGTTGTGTGAAACCATGACAGCAGAAATAGTAAGCAGTAGCTTGGGAAAACTTGTAGTTTATCCTCAAAAATCAAACTGGTTTGAGTGCCCTTGGGTGGTGACAAGTGGAGGCAAGTATTTGGGTCTAAGGGAGGACAAAATCTAGAGGTATTGAAGATCAAACTTGGAGTAAGATAGTAGTCACTACTGGTTTACTACACAACCAGCACGGAGCATGAATTTTGCATCCAAAACCCACTTTAATTTGGGTTAGTGAAGATCTTAAGCAAGAGGAGTGTGTGAGCATCCAAAATTTAGGGGTTTTAACTTCAAATGAGGTCAATGCCAGCTTTCCTAGCATGGATGGTGTATGCATGCTATAAAAAAAATCTGTAGAAATCTCTATTTCTAACCTACACCTATGACTGGTTTGATTCTCGTGTTCTAGGGTTTTATAGGTGGATTTGGCATGAAATATTATATGGGTTATCTCTATTTTCTTACTACTTACTTATGTTTGAAAGATCATGGTTATTAAGAATGTATGCATGGAGTTATGCTTTAGATGTTTGTTTCTAACTTCTGTTGGTAAGTCATGAAAAAACTACAGTCTTTATGGATTTTGCTTAGAATAGAGTTAAATCTTCACATGGATATCTTTTAATTACACATTACATACTTGTTGTTGGATGATGATGAGTTTTAGGACAGTAGTTATGGGATTTAACTCAAGGAACATGGGTTTTAGCTCTAGCAAAAACACCGTTCACACAGAAAACACTGTTCACGTAGAAAACACTATTCAAACAAATTGTAGGAAACTCAATTTCTAAGTTAAAACTTAGTTTTGTCAGAATTCCTTTTTAGATCACTTCAATTTATATGTAATAATTGGATTCCTAAAGTTTCCAAGCCATTCCATCAATTATATGCTATGAATGTTCTAAGCATGCTTTCCTTATAATGAGTAAAACATTATTCCTGAGGACTCCATGGTGCCATATGCATTCCTAGCTTCTTTTACCTTAATAATATGTTGGAATGGTGATGGTGGGAGCTGGGATGTGATGGCTATGATAGTGAGAAATTTAAGAAGCGAATTTGACACATGTTTTAAGCAAGGGAATGAGGCATCTCACACCTGCCCTATTTGGACAGGAATGATCCTATCCTCCTTGAAGTATGTTTGGCTTTCGACCAAGGTAAAACTTGGAGGGTTGAAGGGAAACATTCCTAATACACTGACCTTCAAGGGTAATTGAATGTGGAGGTGATTACCATACTCAATTGTGGTGTATGATAGGGTATTTCATGCCAAAATTTTGATGCAAATTTTTGTAAAATTCTACAAAAAATTGACATCCAAAGTTGGCATCAAATGATTGGTCTTTCACTTCTTTTGTGCTTGAATGTGGCAGGAGCTTAGAGTGGAGAAAATGTGGGTGCTTGGGGGCATGTTTTGGCTTAATTCTCAATGGGGCTAAAAAGTATTAGTTGAAACAAATGCATGTATATGCCTGTAGATTTTTGGTATGCTTTCTAACATGGAAAGACAAATCTTCATATAGACCAAGCACGCGCTTGATAAATTTGACAAGATTAACCTACAACACCTCATTATAATATGCTTGGACAAGAATTCTTTAATTTGTATCTCTTAATTGTTGAATGGTAGTAATTGCCTATATAAAGTGTTTCATTCATATTTATTTGAATGCAAATGAGCATGGATATACATGTGCCATGTAATGTCTAGAATCATGCAAGTAAATGTTGCTTTACTTATATCCCTAGAAAACATGAATGTATAGATTAACATCAATGATTATTGAAATGGGTAAAACTCATTTGAAATTGTATGATGCTTGTATGGAAGGCACATAAATTGTGTTTATTTTATATGGTACATTGAACTTGGAATTACTTGAGATTTTTCATTCTTTCTTTTTGTGAGATGGCTACAAAATCTAACCCTTTGCTTGAATCAAGTTATACTTGAGGAGGAAAGTGATATGTTGATTTGATTAGATGGTTTTAAGGAAAGCACTCGCAGAGTAGTTAGAAGGCCTGAGAGGTTTTGATTTGACATTAGAGAAAACCACTCGACCCTGAGACATGTGCTTATTGAGCAGCTGTAAGACCCAATGATGGTCTAGGAGTGTTGGTCCATGGTCCAGGAGTGTTGGAACCTATCAAGGAGCATTGGACATGATGTGTGATTGTTCTTCAAAAGTGTTGGACCTGTCCAAAAGTGTTGGGCAGTACATGATGTGATGTGTTAGAAGTGAGGTCTCTACTAATAGAATAGGTCTGCCAGTGTTCTTGCTATAGGACTAAAAGATTTGCCCTATGCACAAGCATAGGTACTGCATGGTTTTATGAGCATGATTGTAAAAGCATTAGTTAGTTTTCTTACTTGAGCATCATTATTGCATTCTTACTTCAAGAGTTTTTTTACTGAGATTTCTATGATGAATCATGTTGTGATTAGTTCTTGTATCTTCCATGCATCATTATATTTATGTTAAAGCTGGGATCAATAATAAACTTGAATCATATTTGTGCTAATATTTCTTTGGGTTAAAATTGAACATGATAAATTGATTTAGCCTTATGTTAGTCATGTAATGATATAACGTATCTTAGCACTGCCGAGTTATTTGATTATTGAAATATTATGTATTATTGAAAGCCTTACAATTAAGAGAATTGTTAACATTGTCTTTATTCCAAGGTGAGTGACATGTTCTCATCCCCCCTACAAACATTCTGGGTGAATCATCGAGCATGCACAAGGTGGAAGAGGAGGTGCCTTAGAGGCTGAGTAGTCCTAACAACCTTTTGGCATACATATGCAATAGAGTATTTGCTTAGAGTAATAGATTGTATGTAGTTACTCCTTTTGTAAGTTTAAGGTTGATACTATTATCTTGAAACTATTCTAAATCACTTGTGGGACACTAGGTTTATGTGGTAATTTAAGTTGTGACTAGCAGCTCCTGTGGTATAGCAAAATAAAGAAATTGATTTAGTGTGTAGTCTTCTAAAATTGTTTTATTAAAGAAAGTGAAATTTCAAAATATCAATTTTATAAAAGCAGGATGTGACAATTATAGTATTAATATACAAGTCCTTATGTCTCAACAGCGTGTGCAAGATCCAACCTTGTTTAACCTATTACAATGTCCACTTGATGTAAGTATAAGTTCAAAATCAAGGTAAACAATCTGGTTAGTCATTTCTCTTAATGTTCTAATTATGATAAAATAAGTGTTTCATGTCCATTTCACGTTTGTAGCTAATCTGAGTGTATATCATGTTTCTTAGTATTATCATAGGCTAAATGTATATATATATATATATACACTAAATTCTAGTCAATGAGTATAGTTTTCATTCTTTTGTTTGGATGATACAACTATGGTAACAGTAACATTTTCTATTTAAATTAGCCATTCCATTTCCAAATTAATAATTCAAGAGGTGTCCTTAGATAAATTCTAAATCTATCACATGCATCCATAATTTTAGTAATTAATGACATTACTTTGTAAGTCATCTTCTGCATTCAATCATTCTTACAAAGACATGGAAATTATTAAACTTTCCAAGAAATAAATCTTAATCCACCTACCTCATATGATGCTTATCCTCGATTCTTGTGTGTACCTCCTTTAGCTCGATCTCTCAATTGACCAATTCATAGGCTTTGTATTTCTTTGATTTTTGTGTAGGGGAAATTGTCAAACGAGCAGTAACGATCTTGTGTGCCACGACTTCGTCATCTTAGATTAGGTGTTATTACTTTCCTACATTAGAATTTGAGTGAAACTTGTAGTGAAGCACATTTTGAATTGCAATTTCTTTATTATTTAATTTTTAAATGGGTTGTAATTATGCCAGTCAAGTGTGAGGTATGTTGTCCCACATGATCATCATTGAACCCCTCACATAAGTGTCTCTGACTCAAAATTTTTTTAATTTTTAAAATAATTTGCATTTGAGTGATAGTATAATTCATATAGATTAGTACCATTCATTGATAATTGTTGCATCTTTACTTAGGATTGTTGCATTAGAGAACCTATCTAACCTTGGTTGGATAGCATTAGAGAAGGACACAATTTGTTGTCACTCTAATAGCTTTTGAGCATTGTGATTATAGTGTGTGTTTTAAACTCCAAGTGATTTTTCTATGACTTTAGTTGAGGTCTAAACATCTCCTAACATGAAAATTGTACTAACAACTTTTGAGCAGTAGTCAAATCTGGACAAAAGGAGGAGCTGTCTAGATTTAGATAAAAGAAGTTACCACCTATGTACTAAGTAAAGATAATCAAAACACTACTCGATTAGTGCTTACAAGGATTTGATTGTGCATCACGTAGGGTTAGAGTCAGCATTTAGATTAGGGCATTTAGTATAGGATAGTTTATGCAAGGATGTTGATTGCAAAACCCATATCTAACACCTTTCAACCCAATGATTCAATGTAACCTTAGACAAGGGGAAGGAAACCAAGTTCCTATCCCCATAGCCGAACCACCAGCAAAAAATTGAGTGTAAGGCCATTAGAGATTTCTATGTGCCACCTACAACTCAACACCCCATCTTGCATAGCTTTACCACCTACAAATGCAAACTACATTGAGTTAAAGCTGGGAATCATACAATTGCTCTAGACCTTTTATGGTCGAGAACAAGAAGATCCTTACCTATATATTAAGGAGTTTCTTGATATTTGCACCACATTTAGGTTCCAAAATTTTTTGGACGATTCTATTAGGCTTAGGCTATTCTTGTTTTATCTCAAGGCCAAAGTTAAATCATGGTTGAATTCCTTAGAGGTAGGTTCCATCAATACATGGGACCAATTGTCTAGAAAGTTTTTGAATAAGTTCTTCCCTATATTCACAAAACAAATGCCCTTTGTCATGAAATTATTAATTTCCATCAAAGGGATGATGAACAATACTACCAATGTTGGGAATAGTGGAACGAATTGCTGGAGAAGTGCCCACACCATGGATTCAAAAAATTGCAGAAGGTTCAATACTTTTATGTGGCATTGATGCCTCAAAATTGACAAATGATAGATGCAGTGAGTGGACGGACCCTCATGCTAAAGGATGAGAGCGAGGCATGGGAGTTCTTTTGGACTCTAATAGATAATTCCTAGCAATGGGATTATTCAAATAGAAGAGAGAGAAGCAACCAGCCCACCAAGAAGGGGGGTCTCTATGAGATAGGAGTGCATACTGATCTATTCCACAAACTCGATCTGGTACTAGCAAGAATGGAGAAGTATGATGGGAGAGCAGACAAGCTTGAAACTATGTTTCAATCCTTTATGACTATCTCATCCCTTAGACCTCCACAAGAAGTTTGTACTATATGTTCTAACCTAACCATATAACCACGTCTTGTCCATCAGATAGAGTGCTCAATGATTATATTGTTGACCAAGAAAATGCATTAAATGCATATCGCGAACCTAGCCACAACCCATATTTTGAGACTTACATCCCTCGATGGGCTAAGAATCCTAAATTTTCCTAGTCAAAGAACAATTACCAAGGGGGGCCACCCATGAACCCCTTGCCCAAAACTTTCCTCATAAAGCTATAGTTCCCTAATAGCCACTTGGCTTCCAACAACCTCAACAACAAAAGAAACCATCTTTAAAGGAAAGCATACACACCATTCTTGAAAAACTTTTAAAATATACTGATGACTCTAAAAAGGTCTTACACCAATTGTAAAATGATAGTAGACATTCAACCCATGTTAGCTATCAAGCCATAGCCAAGTTAGATATGTTGGTAAGCCAATTGTTAGTTAAAGTACATAATAGACGAAAGGGTCAGTTCCTTGGTCAACCCATCCCTTTACCCAAAGGGCCAATTTGAGATAGGGTCAATTTCTCAAAACCTTAAAGCTCATGAGCATGCTAATATATAACCACCCTTAGGAGTAGTTGTAAGATCAATAACAAAGTAGGACAAGCTAAGGAAACTACAGAAGAGAAAGGGGCAACCAAAACACAAGAGAAAGAGGAGACAGAGAAACCCTATATAACCTATAGTAGAGGCACCTTATGTGCCTAAATCCCCTTTTCCTTAGTTACTAAACAAGGCTAAAAAAGGAACAAACTTCAACTAGTTAATGTAGGTATTTAAACATATCCAAATCACTATTCTATTGCTCAATGCAAGTAAAGACATCCCTGCCTATGCCAAGTTCTTAAAAGAGCTCTGCACAAGAAAAAGAAAGCTTTCCTCACCAAGCAAGTAAGCTCTTCAATTGAACATAAGACCCCATCAAAGTTTAGAGACCTAGGGTGTCCTACCATTTCCTGCTTTATTGGAGATCATGTCATAGATAAGGCATTACTTGACCTAGGGGTGAGTATTAACTTGGTGGCATACTCTATCTATGAGAAATTAAGACTCAATCAATTAAAACTAACAACTTCCATGCTGCAATTAGTAGATAGATTTGTCAATATACCCTGTGGTTTGGTTGAAGATGTTATGATATAGGTGGAATAGTTCTATTACCTAGTTGATTTTATTATACTGGACACCCAACCTATATCTAATCTCGACAGTCAGATCCTAGTCATCCTTAGATGTCCATTCTTAACGACATCCAATGCCATTATTAACTATAGGAATGATGTAATGAAATTGTCATTAAGCATCATGAAAGTTAAGCTAAATTGTCTTTAATGCGAACCAACAACATTTAGACCTCGGTGATTCTTGCAATGTCATTTTGATTTAGAGTCTACTTAATGATATTCATCCACCATTGTCCATCTTTGACCTACTAGAGGCATGTCTCATGCATTTTAATGGAGAATTTGATATTGACAAGTCTATTGCAGAGGTAAACAACCTTCTGAAGGCTGCTCCAATCATGGATACCTCTAAGTGGGGTCCTTTTGTGGAACCACTCCCACCTTCTGAATCTGTCCCAATACCCTTGATAGAGCAACCACCATATTTGAACCTAAAACCTTTGGCTGACAATGTGAAGACCCAGGTTTTTGAAACACATTTTGTAATACATTTTCAAAGGCTTCTTTTCTTTAAAACTTGTTTTGAAACACACAGCTCATCACTTCATACATAACATAAGTAGAAATTTTGTACAAGATAAAATTCCATTAAAGGAATATGTTTTTATTAAATTCCAGAATCCATCCAATGGTTCAAAATAGAGCATGGTATCAATACAATACTTGTCCAAATTACATAATCTAAACTTCAAATCTCACCATACATTAAAAACTCTCAATACAATACAATACACTGCTCTCAAATAAAATACATGTCTTCAAGGGATATACCCTGATTAATCATTCTTCCAAGTCTTCACAGGTCTTGACCTCCTAACTCTCCTTCTCTATAGTTGAGATATTGCAAAGATTGAAACATTTACAATATCTCAACAAGCTATGCTTAGTTGGAGATTCAAGAAGCATAAAACTTTGACAGTATATCATAATACTTCATAATCCCATGATTCATACTCATGGAGTAATCTCTTTACTTTTCCATATATGTACATCCTTACGCATACATATGGTATACTATGTATAAATATATACATAATGTCAAAACAGTGAAAAATAGTTCATATCTCAAAACATAATCATATCCAGCTTATGCTGAGTTGATAAATCATCCAGACTCTGTTGGAAATACTCCCTCATTTTGGTAGTATCAGTAATCTATGATTACTCGGCATCTCATCATGCCATATCATAACGCATTTCACTATGCCATGCATCATAATGCAAAAATACTCAAAGGCCTACTATGCATGCAGTCAAAATCAGTACCAGTGCACCCGGATAACTGCTCAATAATCCACCTATACCATCCTTGGTGGAAATCACAATATCCATATCCATATGGGGAGGACCATGGCTGTCACAGTGGTGGCCTTTCAATAATTGTCCCACCTAACTTTTAGGCTCATTTAGGCTTGGTATCCATATAATAACAAGTTTTGGAGAGCGGGTGGCCAAATCCTACTAACTCTCCTAGAATAGTATCCCTAGGCCTATGCTTGTTTAAAACAAAACCACAAGCCTCCATGCTTGTATGTAAAGTGATTCTCAAATGTATTAGATAATTCATCTGTTTACTTAGGGCTAGAATACTTTCTAGTTTCCTATTCACTTAGGGTTTTCCTCATTTCTAACTTAACCCTTTCATATGTGTTTTGGTTGGATCATAAGGGTTTTCAATGGGTTTAATACTAGTATTTACATTATACTTGTCAACATTTTTAGACATAACATCATGTATACAACATGTACTTCTCATGTAGATGCATTCATAAAATCCTCCTACCTTCAAGTAGCGATCCATCTCTTCAGATCTTCCATGATCCGGGCTGATGTATGTAATCTGTAAATCCATACATACTGTCAATATATATATATAATCTAAATAATGTAATATTTTTTTATCCTATCTATATTCTCTGTCTAATCTTGTCCTTTGACATAAAGGATCTAGATCTTGTGTCCTATCATGATTTATCTTCCCCAAATAGTGCTTACATATTGATCAATAGATCTAATGGTTAGAATGATCTTCTAATCTTTAAAATCTATGTATTTTCTATTCTAAGCCTTTATGTATTCTTTTCATTGATCTTGAACTTTCATAGATCCTTTGATCAACAATTTATTCATGTTGATAAAGACCAAGGGCTTAGATCTTCTATCATCTAGTTCTTCTCTTCTTTGATCTATGTTTAGTTGTTTGATCATCCCCAAGAAGGATGATCTTGGTTCTCTTCCTTGAATCATAATTGATCAAGGGTTCAGATATTCTATTTGATCTAAGATCTTCTATTCTATTTGATCTAAATTGTAAGCCATTTCCCCATTCCCCTCTCTTCTTTCCGGTCTTGGCAATGGGGTTTCCCCCTTCTTCGAGTTTTTCGGCGAGCAAGGGGTTCAAAGTGAAGAATAGGCGCACCCATCGGCAATGGGCACTCCCTAGGCTACCCAGGTAAGCCATTTTTCCTTCTTCTCTCCGTCTTGCTTCCCCAGGCCAAGATCCATGCCAGATCTGGTCTTTTCCCAGACGTTTTCCAGTCAGATTTCCTAGCCAGAAAATGCTCCAAGCTGGTTCCAGCTGGCCCTGCACGAACAAGGCGTCCTAGGGATGCCATGCTCCACGTACGCCTGGGACAGGGTCCCTGGGATGAGTTCCAGGCGTACGATAGTACGTACACTATCCCTGGTGCGGCCTTCGGGTGCACACGTGACATGGGGCACAGGTCCTAGCTCGACCAGGATGCATGGGGTGCCCTGGGAGCTGAGACGTGCCATGCTACACCAAAGGTGCGTCCGTGCAATGCCATCCAGGATGCGCGTCATAGCGCGTCGCTTGAGCATGCATGTGCGCATGCAAAACGAGGTCCCTGGCATGGCCTTTGGGCGCGCACGCATGTGAGGCGGTCGCGGTTGAACCAGGATGCACGGTTGTCCTGGGAAATGGGACACGTGGATCTAATGAGACTTTAAAGTTAGGATCAGAGGACAATGTGCAGAGTTTAACTATTTTATAGTAGATCCATATCATAGGATCTAGCTTGACAATGAATTAGGTAGTTTAACTATTGAATAGTAGATCCATATCATAGGATCTAGCCTGACAATGAATTAGGCAAGGACCATGGACCCTAAAAGGCAGATCTAGCACTCTAATGTCTAAATAGATTGAAATTGATAAGGACTCCTTGTATCCATTCATACCCAGGAGTTTATAAATGAGACCCAGGGATGGGTTGAGTGATGAAGGATGCGACTCCAGGAGACTTCGAGGTAGGTGCTCTATTGCTCCTATAATTTTAAAAAGAGCCATGATTGTTTTGAGACTGCATGTTTTAAGTATAAGTTATATGACTTGTTTAGCATGACTTAATCTTATAAACGAATTCAGCATGCATATGACAAAGACATTATGCATAGACATGTTTTGTGAACAATTGCATATATTGCATAATTTGTGAGCATTGAGTTCTTGAAAAATTGCATGTCCTTGAGGGTTACCAAAAGACGCTGAAGTGCCCAAAAGACGCTGGGTAGGCAGTTGTGAGGGCCAGGCAGTTGTGAGGGACCCAAAGATGACAGGTTTTGAAAAAGAGGTTTTTGCTTGTTTGATCTTATATGATTTGGGCTAATAAGCTTGTGGGTGCTATGCCGAGAGGACTAGATTGGCCTCCAGCCTCTACCACTATTAGGTGGAATGGGTACCATGCCCAAAAAGGGCAATGTCCCTACGTCATCTGCATCTGGTACAGGGGGCTACCACTGGTGTCACAACACTGGGTCGATGTGTCATATGCCTCATGGAGGCTATGACCGAGTGTCCTCAATTACCCGGGGACCACACGGCAGCGAGGTCGTGGGCATAGTGGGCCCTATGGTTTGAGGATTTACTTGCATTGCATATGGCATGACATGAGGTTGGTCGACCATACCATATATCCAGGTGTTGGATTCAGTGGAGCATCTTATGCATATCATTATATTTATGATATATATATGATACTTTCGACTTGGATTATGCGATTCTTCAGTCGTCAGTATTCCGATTCGATAATGGTTTTTAATATCGATATTGAACATGGTTGTTCGAACATGCACATATTTTAAAGAGCATATGATTTTAAACATAGCAGGCATTGCAAAACTAGTAGTGATAGACTCCTACTGAGTATAGTATATACTCACCCTATCCTTAACATTTTTCAGGATAGCTCCATTCACAAGTAGAGGATGCCTATGTTAGTGCTACGAGCAAGAAAATCAAAAGGGGACAATCATACCTGTAGGTAAACACTCTACCCTTTGGACATGTATTTGTATTTATTTACAGTTGGGCTGTGAGTTGTGCCTGGATAGACCTGGGAAAACACTTATGATTTTTAATGTTTTTCCAAAACTACTTTGGTTATCGTGAAAGCAAATGACACTCGGGGTTTTCAAAATGAGTTTAAAACTAAAGATTTTTCGATGCATTGCATGGTTTTTATAAAATGGTTTTCAAATAGGGATGTATCCTGCCTTAGGAATTAGATATTGCATCTAAAATTGCATGAGAAAACCTGGGTCATCACAGTTGGTATCAGAGCCCAGGTTTTATCCTTTCACAGCCGGTCCAGCATGTCCAAGGGTCATAGACAATAGAGAAAATCAAGAAGAAGTAGTAGAGATGACCTACTTCTATTTGAGTATTACAATATTAATGCTCAAGGCATTTCACCATAAACCAATAGGTGAAAAAGGAGATGGGCCTAGCAAATACTTAGATATTGGATGGCTTAAATCTTATCAATAAGGATTGTTGTGCGGTAGTGCAAACAGGGAAACTCATATATAAATTAGATTATGATGAGAATGATGAATGAAGATGTATACAAGTGACATATCATGTGATTAAGAGAAACATAACACGAATATGATGAGGAATTGTATTCGACTGAGTTATCAAAAGACTTTGATGATAATACTAAGAATGATAATAGATTGATCCTAACATAAACTTGCAAGAGAAGTATAGCATGACCAAAACATCAATGCCATTATTAAGACATTGTATGCATTTTATTGAGGCTATAAGCAATTTAGGATTTCAATGATCTTAAGACACTTTAGAATTTCTTAGAAGCATTCAGTTTATCATATCTGTTAAGTAAAGGAGTAGATGTAGTATCGATTATATGCAACAAAGCACATGAAGACATTGATCTAGGTAGACAAAAATGAGGATTTTGAAGAAAAGAAAGAAAGAGATAGAAATGTAACTACCAGTATTTGATGAATATTGAATATTCAAAAGAAGAAGATCATGACTTTAAGGAGATACATACAATTCTTTCATCTTGAATCCTATAGGAAGGTAGACCAAACAAATGCAACGGAATAATACTAGATGAGTTGATGATCTTATTGTAAAAGAGTATAAAAGAGAGAAAGCATATGGGGTTTAAGACTTTGAGTAGAGTATCGAGTATCAGAGATTATGCGATAAGAAATTTCCAAAGAGGAATGGTGACCAACTAGAAATTAAATTCTACAAATGGTTTGATGTCTATATCAATTATTGCAATTAGAATCTTACCGGATCCATTAGCTTATGAGGAAGACCAATAGATATAGTCCATAAAAAGGAAAAATTTGGTGATATCCCACCTTGCCAATAAAATATATTGAAAAAGGAATTAAGTCGGGATAGTGACTTGTCCATTTAGCAAGTAGGGTACCATCAAAGATCGAATTGAGGTCTCCTATCATAGATTGGGAAGACCAAAAATCTTAAGACCATTATTTAGTCATTACCTTTAGAGTACTATTGACTAAATAAAGGTATCCCCAATTAATCAAGTATGTTAGTATCTATGAGTTAGTAGTTGAAGTTATATACTTAGAGGGATATTATAAGTATTTGGGCATGAGCTTTTGTTAGACTAAGTCATTTGAGGGTATGAGGTCAGTTGATTAGGCCACATCATAAAGGAGCTACGAGTACGATGAGGACAGTAGCAACTGAGATAGGAGCAAAAATAAGAAGTGATCTAAACCAATGCAAAATATTTTTCAAACCTTAATGGGTACCATGACAAGGTGAAGAAATTACTTGAGTTTGAAAAATACTGCTGACTTGGATTTGAAAAGAAAGGCAAATAAGTACTGATCACTTTAGAGACCCTTGAGCTTATGACATAGATATATCTGGAAAGAGATCAATAAGTAATCAAATAAAGTCTTTCTTTATGTCTACAAAAATGTTCCATGCTTACCTGACTATTTTTCAAATTTGATGAATTAACAGCTTCAGCATAACTTGATGTAATAGCTAATGAACGAGAACTGCTATTACAAGCTAAGTATGAAGAGGCACTTGAAGGATAAAATTTGAGGAATTGAGAAAAACCACTACTTATGAGGATACCTCTTGATAATACAGACTGCATGGTTAACGATAAAACCTTGATGAAAGATTGAACAATATATTGACATAGGGAATGGAAGGAGAAAAGGTGAGATGGCTAGCACATTATAAGGTGAGATTTGATGTTACGTTGCCTTTAGACAAAAAGTTAGTTGTTATGTGCATATACCAAGTACGAAAAATAAATTGAAGGAATTTCCTAAGGCCTAACCCTACTGGATTGAGTATAGAACTTTTTGGACTGAAAGATTATGAAGAAAAATCATCAAGCAAGGAAATGATAAAGAAGATGATGACAAAGGATTCAACCATGACCTAGTAAGGGTACTCGGTTATGAATAAGAGGCTTTTTGCTTTGCATAAATGGGAACATTATCGAAAATCCTAATGACAAATTGATGTGAATAATGAGATAAGGCCTCTGGATGAGAACATTTGACCCATGATGATGAATCGACCATTAACATTTGACATGAGAAAAGCGTTTAATGAATTCAATAATTATGAAACTGGATATAGAGTTAGGACATTTTACTTTCAGTATATGATAAGGTCCTCGATGGAAGATGCTACTAATTGGCTTTCATAATTTTATTTTGAATGTAACTTTGGTCGACGAATCAAGTCACATATGGAAAATGACAGACAGTTGAAATTCGAAGTTAATCAAGGGTTTGCCTGTAGAGCACATGATACCATGTCAGTTATTGAAGTATCTTGGGGACAAATATAAAAGATAAGAAGCAAAGTTAGACACAATAGAAAGAAGGTAATTTTTTGGACTCTTACTAATGACATATAACCAATGACGTATAACCAACCATTAGAAGGAGATGTGGACGATGAAGAGATCACTAGATGAAAGATAAGAAGAAAAAGGATTATCCTATGATATTCAAAATGAAATAGGAGAAATAACATCATATGATCTCAAAGAAGTATGGAGTAATTTATACATGAATAAAGAAGCATGATCCTATGAGGAGACTATCCTATACACGATGAGAAAAGTATAGACATCTAAGGACTTCGAGATAGATGAATTACAGCTAGAAACTGGTATTGTTAAACTGGCACGTATGGGAGTATGCATCAAAGTACGCAGCAAAAGCAGCCCTTATAGGTAAGGCCTTGTAGAAGGAACAATAAAAAATGATAAATTGAGGTTGAGCCTCGATTTGATTCCCAAGGGGAGAATACATTCACCAAGAAGTTATATAAGAGACAAAATACCTTGAAGATGATCATTTATGGAATTTCAAGGACAAAATTCTTTTAACGGTTAATAATGTAATGCCCGAGCAATTTACGCTATTTTTAACAAAAATTGGACATTCTATGGGAAATAAACTGCGTTAAATGTTTTACTTTATTTTAAATAGTAAACAAAGGAATTTGTAAGGAAACTTAGTACCATTATATTCTACTTGAAAAATGGAATCCAACACCTCAAAGAACGCCGAAAACGGAGTTCGTATGAAGAAGTTATGGCCATTTAAAGATTAGGGGTATTTTTGTAAATTAAATAGAAAAAAGAAAAAGAATGAAAAACGCAGGGGGCCGTTTTGATAACGACACCCCTTGTCGTCTTCCACCTCCAGATTTCTCCAGAAACCCTCCTTTCACGATTTTTCCAAAAGACACAAGGGAAATGGCGGCACCTCCATTGAGGGGCACCGCCTTCTTCCCTATATAAATACCCCATCTCCCCCCTCTCCAAAACATGGTTTTTCTAGGGATTTTGGGACTGGGGTTTCTGGCAAAAATTGAAAACCCGTCTCAATGCAGCTTCCCTGTGTTTTCTGACAATGGCCAGGCCCAAGTCAGGCCGGCCATTGCCATTTCCCCATTCCCCTCTCTTTTTCTGGTCTTGGCAATGGGGTTTCCCCCTTCTTCGAGTTTTCCGGCGAGCAGGAGGTTCAGAGTGAAGAATAGGCACACCCATCGGCAATGGGCACTCCCTAGGCTACCCAAGTAAGCCGTTTTTCCTTCTTCTCTCCGTCTTGCTTCCCCAAGCCAAGATCCATGCCAGATCTAGTCTTTTCCTAGACGTTTTCTATTCAGATTTCCTGGCTGAAAAATCCTCCAAGCCGGTTCTAGCCAGCCTTGCACGAATTAGGCATCCCAGGGATGCCATGCTCCACGTACGCCTAGGACAGGGTCCCTGGGATGGGTTCCAGGTGTACGACAATACGTACATTATCCCTGGTGCGGCCTTCGGGTGCGTGCGTGACATGGGGCATGGGTCCTGGCTCGATCAGGATGCATGGGGTGCCCTGGGAGCTGAGACGCGCCATGCTACACCAAAGGTGCATCCATGCAATGCCATCCAGGATGCGCGTCATAGCGTGTCGCATGAGCATGCATGTGTGCATGCAAAATGCTGTCCCTGGCACGGCCTTTGGGTGCGCACGCACGTGAGGTGGTCTGGTTCAACCAGGATGCACGGCTGTCCTGTGAACTGGGACACACGGATCTAATGAGACTTTAAAGTTAGGATAAGAGGACAATTTACAGAGTTTAACTATTTGATAGTAGATTCATATCATAGGATCTAGCCTGACAATGAATTAGGCAGTTTAACTATTGAATAGTAGATCCATATCATAAGATCTAGCCTGACAATGAATTAGGCAAGGACCATGGACCCTAAAAGGCAGATCTAGCGATCCAATGTCTAAATAGATTGAAATTGGTAAGGACTCCTTGTATCCATTCATACCCAGGAGTTTATAATGAGACCCAGGGATGGGTTGAGTGATGAAGGACGTGACTCCAGGAGACTTCGTGGTAGGTGCTCTATTGCTACTAGACTTTTTAAAAGATCCATGATTGTTTTGAGACTGCATGTTTTAAGTATAAATTATATGACTTGTTTAGTATGACTTAATTTATAAACGAATTCAGCATGCATATGACAAATACATTATGCATAGACATGTTTTGCAAACAATTGCATATATTGCATAATTTGTAAGCATTGAGTTCTTGAAAAATTGCATGTCCTTGAGGGTTACCAAAAGATGTTGGATTGTCCAAAAGATGCTGGGTAGGCAGTTGTGAGGGACCCAAAGAGGATAGGTTTTGAAAAAGATGTTTTCGCTTGTTTGATCTTATATGATTTGGGCTAATAAGCTCGTGGGCACTATGCCGAGAGGACTGGGCTAGCCTCCAACCTCTACCACTATTAGGTGGAATGGGTACCACACCCAAAAAGGGCAATGTCCCTACATCAACTGCATGTGGTACAGGGGGCTACCACTAGTGTCACAACACTGGGTCGATGTGTCATATGCCTCGTGGAGGCTATGACCGAGTGTCCTCAGGTATCCGGGGACCACACAGCGGCGAGGTCGTGGCATATTGGGCCCTATGGTTTGAGGATTTACTTGCATTGCATATGGCATGACATGAGGTTGGTCGACCATACCATATATCCAGGTGTTGGATTCAGTGGAGCATCTTATTCATATCATTATGTTTATGATATATTTATGATACTTTCGACTTGGATTATACGATTCTTTAGTCGTCAGTATTCCAATTCGACAATGGTTTTTAATATCGATATTGAACATGGTTGTTCGAACATGCAATGTTTTAAAGAGCATATGATTTTAAACCTAGCATGCATTGCAAAACTAGTAGTGATAGACTCCTATTGAGTATAGTATATACTCACCCTATCCTTAACATTTTTCAGGATAGCTCCATTCACGAGTAGAGGACGCCTATGTTAGTGCTACGAGCAAGAAAATCAAAAGGAGACAATCATACCTGTAGGTAAACACTCTATTCTTTGGACATGTATTTGTATTTATTTACAGTTGGGTTGTGAGCTGTGCTTGGATAGACCTGGGAAAACACTTATGATTTCTAAAGTTTTTCAAAAACTACTTTGGTTATTGTGAAAGCAAATGACACTTGGGGGTTTTCAAAACAAGTTTAAAACTAATGATTTTCCACTGCATTGCATGGTTTTTATAAAATGGTTTTCAAATAGGGATGCATCCCACCTTAGGAATTAGATATTGCATTTAAAAATGCATGAGAAAACCCGAGTTGTCACAAGTTTAGACCTCACAAATGTCAACGGAAGGTAGGGGAAGAGAGAGGCTCTATTAGAATACCCTTAACCACCGTGTTCAACATTCACTAGAGAGACCTTAGCTCAACCTTTCATAAGGTTCCTATGAACATGTCAACCCTAAGTACTCTTTCTAATTGATTTTAGTTAAGTCCATGAACATTTAAAATGTCATTCATGGGGTTTATTATTCTCCTATTTTGGGCCAAGGATTTGATAATCCTCATATTGTCCTACTAATTATAGCCCTTACTAATTAAGTCCAAGTCAAATAATTCACTCTTATTTGTGTCATGAAACTCCACTTCCTCATTAGATTCCATTTTTGTGTTTTAGGGTCTTTATCTCATAACTACTTTAACAATTAAATCTACTAATAAAATTTATCCATAAATGAATTGTAACTTTAAAGATTAAAACTACATAGTTGAACAACCTAATGATAATGGTAGAAGGTACTTAAGATTACACTAGCATGATTTCTAACTAATGTACTTTATCTAATAAACTCAAATAAAACTATCATGGACCTAAGGTACCGTCTTATACCATAGTCTAATCTAACATGAAATCCTAGCATGGTCCTAAGTTACAATTGCATGAAATCATACCAACAAGGTCCTAAGTTACAATTCATCATTCATGAATAATTTTATGGACATTTGAAATAAAGTTATACTAAAATAATCTATCATGGATCCAATATTCATGAAATAAATCAAATGAAATCAATGCATAACTCAAGCTAAACCATATCTCATTATTAAAGATTTTACTTATGATCCAACCAATAGATCTTAGGTCTTTTCCTTTTAATTAATGGTTTTAATTAATTTTAGGGCTTTTACTCCATTAAGGTCCACGATCATATCCCTTTGTTTTGTTATCATATTCAAACCATGATCTCAATGGATTCCATCATGATATCATTCATTCAATCCATCCCAAGGATCTGATCATACTTGATCACATTGATCATGTACGTCCCTTTGTATTTTTAGGGGTTTTCTACCATAAAGGGTAGATCTCTCAATTTATCTTAGATTTGTCCAAATAAATTATGAATATCACTTGATTTCAACATTATATCATTAGTAAATCAGATCACTAAGATTTGATCATCTAAGATCTTGAAAATGATGAAAATTAGAAACTTAATTCTTGAAAATAGAAAGTTTCTGAAATGTTTTAGAAATATTATGGTTTTAGAAGAAAATAGATGTTATAAGCTTTCCATAGCTTCTTTCTGATCTCAATTTGGAGTTTAGATGATTCCACAATTGAACTGCGAAGTTCATAGTCATTCTTAGGGTCCAGATTTGATCTGGGCCTAGTGGAACGGATGACTTGGATTGATTGGTCAGAGCGGGCAGGTTGGACGAAGGCGTCGCCGCACGCTCATCCCCGGGATGCACGCGTAACACACTCCCCTGTGACCTGCGTTATTGCTTGGTGGATGTCGCAAGCTGCATACGCGCATGGAGACATTCCTGTTTTGGACCGTCCAGTCAATCCTCTTCAATAAAAGGCTCAAAACTCTATAAAATTTCTTAAAACTTCTTTTGGACCCTTTTGGAGTGATTGGATAGGTCAGATTTTCCATCTAAGGCCTCCATCATTCAGAATTGAAGGGTTCTTGTCCTTACTATATTTTTGTAAAATTTAACCTAAAACTAATTACAAAAAAAATAAAAATTACATCAAAATTACAGGAAATAAGTATAGGAAGTGTTTCCACCTACCTGATTGGAGAAACAACGTAGATTTGAAGCCCAATTTAAAATAAATACCCTTTGATGATAAGATAGCCCGATAGTCCCTTGTTTTGTGATTTCCCGTTGATTGCACCGTTGGATCTTGAAATTGACTTAGGGGTTTTATAGATAAGGTAGTCTAAGATTGTATGGATGGTAAGATTTGTGAAATTCAATTTGGAACCGAGTGCTTAATTGAATTTAGG
The DNA here is from genome assembly GCA_035236585.1 of Warburgia ugandensis. NCBI lineage: Eukaryota > Viridiplantae > Streptophyta > Magnoliopsida > Canellales > Canellaceae > Warburgia > Warburgia ugandensis. The sequence goes on from CP141133.1 coordinate 42,561,157, forward strand.
TCTCTTGTTCCAATTCAAGAGAGCATAGAGAAAGTGCAAGAAGGGAGATTTATGGGAGTTTTGGAATTTCAGGAAAGAATCAAGATTTGGTTTTTGAAAGTACGCAAGATGATTTCATGGAAATTTTAATGAACATTTTTGGAGGATTTTTGGAGGGGTGTTTATAGGTGTTTTGCATTTTCACAATTACTTGTAATAATTATATTTTAATTCTTTTAAATATTAAATTAACATTGGATCCTCCACTACCACCTCTTTCTCCACTTGCAAATGGTAGTGGTTTCACCACTCATTACATGTTTTTAGTTCATTGGAGTTGTTTGTGGGCCCCTTGTGGGCCCCATGGGGTGTGAAAGGACCAGTTTGCCCTTTTGTGGAGAAAAATCCAAGTTATTCTCCTAAACTCAGAATTGGGCATACTTAGTGTCGTTGGATTCGTATTTTTTAGTACATTCTAAATATTGATGTCTCAAATCTCAGTTATGGGTAAAATTACCATTTTTGTGCTTTTATTCATAAAAATGAAGAAATTTATGGATTTTTTAAATTTTAACTAGAATTGAACGTACTTAGTGTCAATTCGATCATTTTTTTAGTACATTCATAATTTATAAGTTTAAAATCAAGTCTTAGTTCCTATAAAAAGAGAATTTCTAATAACCTAACATTCCAACCCAAAATTTCTGAAAATTCAAACTAAATTGATTTTCTCAATCAATTTACAAAAATTGAGGTTATTACAAACAACTTGAAATATTCATACCTAGACCCATATGAAACCTTACCTATGATAATAGCATCAAATTTAGATAATGAACATGAGTGTAAGCTTTTAGATGGCCTTAAAGAACATAAAACCACTCTATGGTAGACGATAGTAGACATAAAAGGGATTAGTCTAGCCATATGCATGCATAAGATATACCTAGAAGAAAATGCATAACCATCTAGGAAAACTCAAAGATGACTTAATTCCTACAAGAAGGATGTGGTTAGAGATGAAGTCTTAAAGCTTTTAGATGTTGGTGTTATATATCCTATCTCTGAAAGTACTTGGATCAACCCCGTTTAAGTTGTACCAAAGAAATCTAGGGTCATGGTCATAAAAAATGAGGATAGTGAGTTAGTACCTACCTGCATGACAACAGGGCGGAGAGTTTGCATTGATTATTGAAAGTTGAATGTAGTCACAAGGAAAGATCACTTTCCTCTACCCTTCATTGACCAAATGCTAGAGAGGTTGGCCGGACATAGCTATTAATATTTTTGGATGGATATTTCAGTTATAACTAGATTAGTATAGCATTAGAGGATCAGGAGAAGACCACCTTAATCTATCGCTTTGGATCGTTCGATTATCAACGTATGCGTTTTGGGCTTTATAATGCTCCAACTAAATTTCAAAGGTGTATGTTGAGCATCTTCTTTGATATGGTAGAAAGGTTTCTTGAGACGTTTATGGTTGACAGCTCAGTATTTGAGTGATCATTTGATAAGTTTTGTTTGCACCACTTAAAGTTAGTTCTAGTAAGGTATCAAGAGAAAATTCTTATTTTAAACTAGGAAAAGTGCCATTTTATGGTACAAAGTGGGATAGTTTTAGGATACATAATATCACCCAATGGGATAGAAGTCGATAAGCAAAAGTGGATTTAATAACTAACCTTTCTCCACCATGGATGGGGAAAGAAATTTGCTCCTTTTTAGGATATGCTGGCTTTTATAGACGTTTCATCAAGGATTTTAACAAAATTTCCAAGGCCCTATATAATTTACTTACAAAGTAGGCCATTTTTTAATTTGATAAGGACTATAAGAAAGTATTTGAAGGACTCAAGGTCGAGTTGACTTTTGCACCCATTATTCGACCACCAGATAGGAACATGCCTTTCGAGATTATGTGTGATGTGTCAGATTATGCCATTGGAGCTGTTTTGGGACAAGGCATTGATAAACTTCCCCATGTAATATATTACGATAATAAAACACTAAATGATGCCAAACTCAATTTTTCAACCACAGAGGAATAGTTGTTAGCTATAGTATTTACTTTGAATAAGTTTAAACCTCACTTATTAGGGTCTAAAGTTATAGTGTACTCAGATCATGTAGCTTTAAAGTACCACCTTTCTAGAAAGGATTCAAAACCTAGGTTTATCCATTGGATACTATTTCTACAAGAGTTTGACATAGAAATTTAGGACAAGAATGTTTCCAAAAATGTTGTACCAGACTACTTATTTAGACTAGTGGTAGAGCATAGTAGTGATCACATGCTTATAACTGAATCCTTCCTGAATGAACAATTATTGCATGTTTTCCAGTTTTCTTGTTATGATAATATTGCTATTTATCTTGTTATAGGACAAATGCCTAATCATTGGACCAAATAAGATAAAAAGAAAAGATTTTTGATCAAGGTTTGATATTTTACTTAGGACCGCTCGCACTTATTCAAGTACTATCCTGACAAAGTGATTATGAGATGCGTACTAGATAGTGGACATAATCAAATCATCTCCTTGTATCATGATCATGCCATTTTAGCTCAAGAAAGACAGCTGCAAAAATTTTGCAATGTGTTTTTTATTGGCTTACCATATTTAAGGATGACATGCTTACAGCACAACATGTGTGAGGTGTCAAAGATTAAGTAGTCTTGAAAGGAGATGTATGATGCCTTTAAACCCAATACTTATTATAGAGTGGTTCAATGTTTGGGGCATAGATTTCATGGGACCCTTTCCTAATTCTTTTGGAAATCTTTACATCCTTGTGGGAGTAGACTATGTGTTCGAATGGGTGGAGGCTATGCCTTGTAAAACTAATGACCACAAAGTCATGGAAAATTCTTAAAAGAAAATATCTTTCGAAGCTTTGGTACTCCAAGAGCCATAATAAGTGATGGGGAAAAATACTTTTGAAATAAAATATTTGAGAATTTAATGAAAACGTATGGTGTCAACCATAGAATAGCTACCTCATACCCTCCTCAGACCACAAGTAGAGGTATCTAATAGAGAGATAAAGTAGATTTTAGAGAAGACAATCAATCTAAGTGGGAAAGACAGGTCCATGAGACTCAACGATGCTTGTGGGCTTATCATACAACATATAAAATCCCTATAAGAATGTCACCTTACCACCTTGTCTATGGAAAGGTCTACCACTTACCAATAAAGTTAGAGCATAAAGCATATTGGGCTATTAAAGAGCTCAATTTTGACTTAGATTCTACTGGGACCCACTGAAAACCTTAACTCAATGAGTTAGAAGAATTGAGGAAAGATGCATATGACTCTGCATGATTATACAGAGACTGAATGAGGTTGCACATGATCATCAAATCTTAAGGAAATCCTTTACACCTAGACAAAAGGTCTTACTGTATAGCTCTAGATTGCATCTTTTCCCAAGAAAACTCAGATATGGATGGCCCAAACCTTATATAGTATGCACAATCTATCCTCATGGGGCCATCAAGATTGAGAAGGATGGAGAAATGCAAAAAGTCAATGGTCAGAGGTTAAAACCTTTCCTAGAGATGCCTAATGTTGAGATTGATGAGATACTATTAGGGCACCTCAGTATCATCCACCTCAGATTAGCACTCCCAAGAACCCTTACAAAGTATCATCGTTGCATTCATCATAATGTCTGGATAAAGACATAAAACTCAGCACTCCCTTGGATGCAACCCAGATGTTATTAAAATCTCTATCTTCTACATCTTTCCATATAAGATCCTATGTTTTCAAACATTGGGAACAATGTTCATTCAGGTTGGGGAGTGTAGATACATATAGGGATTTTGAATTTCCTTTAACTTTTCAAAAAAAAAAACTTCGGAAAAGTTTCCTTACTATGATGAGAACTTGATGTTCAGAATTTAGTAATTCTAATGTTTTCAACACTTAATGGGAGTGTTTATGATTAGTTTTGCATATTATTCATGTGTTGAGGCATTTTATGAAGGTTAATTCCTCGAAAACCATTTACACGTAGCACATAGTCAAGACTAATAGAGGGGTATGACATAGAGACTCTAAGGAAATGAGTAGAGACCTATAACCCAGTGAGTTTGGAGACTATCTTCCATTAGAGAGTTATAGGTAATTACATAATTTCTTTAGTGTACATAACTTGGTGTGAACCTGTTATCCTTATTTTGGTTAACTATTAAGAATAAATAGGACTAATAGCTTTATTTCTAGAAAATTTATTGAATCTGATAGACTTTAGGAAACTTAGAAAATGATATAGTCCATCCTTGTTAAGCCCAAAGACATAATGCCTACCCAACATATATACTGCTAGTTAGCCCTTTCTGAGTCTATTATTAAGCTTTTTTTCCTAACCCTAATAACCTTAACCCAAAATAAACGAAAAAAATAAATAACCATTACCCAGTTTCAAAATGAGTAGAGTTAGTAGAAAAGTTTAAAAGAGGACAAAAAGTTAAAGAAGTGAGATAATTAACAATCTTTCTTCCAAATAAGCCAAAGGGAAAAGAAAAGTATTAAAAACAAGAGCAAAAGTAAAAGACGAGAATACAAAGAAAATTCACTTCAAAAAAAACCAAAAAGTATCCTGATAGATATTCATGGAAGACCTCTACTTAATTTTGAACCTTTGAAATATTTCTATCTTTCTTTTAGTACCCTACCGAAGCCTACATTTTGTCCTAATTAAAGACCTATAGATCTTAGGTGGAACATAGCCTTAAAGAGGAGATAAAAAGAAGGAATAATGGTAGAATACCCCTAGTTTTCTGGATAATAAGATCCACTCTTAATGATCACTTTCCTTTGTCTCTTTGGCAACTCAAAATTTATGCGAACCATTAGCTTTCTTGAATCTGGCCACATAATAAGAGAAATAAGTTTAAACCCTTGTAAGAGTGTCATTTTTTAGGGTACCTTGAGAGGTTTTGAGGTCAAGACATATTTCTAATGAAATTTAAGCATATCTAGTTAGAATTCATGACCTAAATGGCTGCACACACACATGCACTTCAAGAAATAACTAGAATGAAATGTCTTTAGTATGTGTATGATTTGTAAATTGGTCAACCTTCTCCATTAAGTTGTGAAAACTAGTAGAGTGCTAATGAATGAGGATTCTCTAAGATAAAATAAGCAACTCAACTTTAAGGAATTTTGTGGGTACATTTACTGGAAACCCTCACGAGGCCTAACTTGTCCACTAGGGGTAATCTAGGGGTTCAAGGGCTTATTGCATGTGCTAAATGCAATCTTGAGTACCTATGAAAGTGGCACCTTGTATTTTCCTTCCCAAATAACTTTTGCACATTTTTCTTTGGACTAGTAAAATGCTGGTTGTATTTAACTTTTCATAAAAACCACCAAATTAGTTGCTTGTGTTACAACTTATAGGGGTAAATTAGGGGTTTTAGACCAAATTTTGCAACACAAGCATTTTTTACCTAATGACACAAAAGTATGTTATTTTGTATTTTCAGAAGCTAGCTCAAGGTAAAAATATGTGATTAATTATGCTTTTCTAGGATTTAATTAGGATTTTTCACTTTTGCAGGAAGTAAGATGTTGATCCAACAGCTAAGATCGATAGGGATGAAATTGAAGATTAAGATCAAAACATCGAGCCAAAGCCTCAAAATCATCATTTCAACATAAAGCAAAGGCCAATATCATCTTGTGGACCAATAATGGATGTGATTTAAGGAGCTAAAGATGGTTAAAGTGGGCCCATGAAATAAGCCATATATTCCACCACCTTTGCATGGAAGCCACTTAAGCCACCTTAGTCATATAAGCCATAAAAGAAAGGAAAGCTAAGGAATTCAAGCCAAACCATACAATACACTCAAGACAAGGGTTGAATCCAATAACACAAGCCACGGAAGCTTGCTAAGCCAGTCATGAAGCTTAACCACTAGAGCCTTCAAAGTTAACCATCTAAGCCATTAAGCTAAGCTAAATGAAAGGTTATGATTGGAGGAGATTTAGGAGAGTTATCTATAAGTTATTTTGAAGATAATTATGGGAAAATCTATTAGAATAAGATGGCATGTGGACCAATCGGATAAAATCCTTCAATTTTTAGTATTTTTCTCACTTTTCCTTAATCTCCACTTCACCCTCAAGATGCACTACGAATTTCTAGAACTCTATCTTATTCCACTTCTTAGTAGACTCCCAAGCCAACCAAATTTCTCCAACTAACACTTTCCACCCCTTTCCCAACCATTGCTCACCCACTTTCCTATGTCCTAAAGCATTCAATGACTTTGAGAAGGGGGGAGATGCCTCTTTCTAAAAAGGTGGTGTCTCCCATCTACTCCAGTCCTTAAGGCAGCCAACCCCTTTCCTCACTTTCCTATTTGATATCTACCCTTTTCCCCCATCCTAGCCATTCAATTTGACACTTTTTAATCACCACCATACCTTAGTATTATGGTACCATAGGAAAAATAGGAGAAGTGTTATAAAACCAGCCCAAAAATTGAGCAAAACACACACTTTTTCACATAAAAAAAAGATGTCTCCTCCATAGGAAGGAGATGCCCATTTCCTTCAAGCTTACTTTTCTCCTTTTTCATGTTGTTTTGTGAGATCTTTGGGTGCTGGAAGTTCCTTCCAATGTTTATGCTTCTTCCTCAAGTGTTCAACCTAGGTTTTTTGGAGTCTTCAATCATCTTTGAAGGTTGGCTAGTCTCTTCATTCTCATTGCTGGAATTTACTCCTTTTCATGCCCTATTTTTTCTCTATTTTTCTTTGCGTTAAAACTAAGATTCAAGGCTGGTTTTCCCTTAGAGTGACATCCAAGGGAAGTTGTAACAGCCAAAGAAATTTTTTATTATTATATAATAGAGGGGCAGATTTATATTGGCACCCCTCACTTAATGAAAAGAGAATAGATCTAGTGGATTGTTCCCAAAACCTGACACCCACAAAGAGCTTGACAAAGGAGAGAAGAAGGGAAGAAGAAGAGAGGAGAGAGGGAAGAGAAGGAGAGGAGAGAGGAACGAAAGCGAGGAGGTGCTGAATATGCACTCTGGAAAACCTTCCATGCCGGAAGAAGAGGGAGGTTAGGGGTTTTTGCTGGTGTTAGATTCTACACTATTGTTGAAGAGGACGACAGCTTGGATTGTTAATTTGAGCCAATCGATCTTCTCAGCACTCATGTTTGAACCAAAGCCCCAAGGTTTTGGGATGATCCATGCTATGTGGGACTACAAACTAAGAGGAGATCAATGCACAGTAAAGTGGGAGGGTTTATTGATGGATCAGAGCCAATCTAGCTCATTTCAGAGGGGAGAATGAATTGAAATACATCAAATAGGTAATATCTACAAAACCCAACTTGTGATTTGAAGTATTTTGCAAGATCACCACTTTTCATGCTAGATATAGGTTTTTGTAATGATCTAACTGTTCATTTTCAAATCAAAGCTTAAGTATAGGTAAAAAAGGACATGATGTAGCTCAAATCACACTAAATTTACAAATTTAGGGTAGAAACCAATCAGACAATCTTAGCCATCCGATTGGGTACTGTTCACACAGTAATTTTTGCAATGTTTGATTGATGATTAGACCCCATAGGTGAGTCCTAGAGTATTGAATTACTAGTACCTGACACAAATTTAAGAATCTAGACTGAAATTGATTGAGAAATCTAAATCGTCCAATTGGACAGTAGAGTAATAAGGACCTGGCACTTCTAATTTGTGATCAAACACTACCATGGTGTACGCCAACTTTTAATAAGTTAAGACACTTGGAAAAATTCAAGACAAGACCACTGGACAAGGAAAACAACCTATAGTTACTTAAGATGAATGGATAATGATAGCTTAATCTAATTGGACAATCATAAATGTCTGATCGATTACTGTGTAAACAGTAAAGTTAAATGCTTGATTGATGATCAAGCACTACCAACATGTTTTTCAACCCTCAAATTTATAAAATACTAAAAAAGAATGGGTGACATGAATTGTTCATTATGTTTCTAATACCAATTAGATCAAAGAATATAGTTATGAAATGTAGTGAGAACTATATTATGGAAATATTATCTAACTTCAAACCAAGATTTGATCCGGTTAGGGATCAAGAGTTTAAGGCAATGAACGATGAAAGTAATTGGCAGTCACACAAGAAGAGTGGTGAATAGCCAGTCTAGGACCAATGGCGTGGATTGAAAATCCAATAACTGGTTTTCATTCAATTAGCTATCAACTAATAGCTAATGAAAAGCCCTGAGCATAGAAATAAGTGTGTCACTTCGCCTTGTGACGACTAGTGCCATGAACTAACTTAGAGGGAGCTTTCATACTAGAAAAGCTACGACAAGTCCTAGAGTTGTATATTTGAATATGTTTTTGTATTTTACTGAGGCATGATTGATTGGGAGCGTGTAAGCGAACTGAGTAAATTAGTCATGTCAATGAACTAGAAGAGCACCATTTGAGGTAGGTGGAATGAAGATTTGCTAAGATTTTTGATATATATATATATATATCTGCATTGTGTGGAGCAAAACCTTGAGGCAATGTGAGGCCTTTCGGATAGTGGTTCATCCATGGGGTAGTCTGCCAAAGAGGATAATATTGCTCACTGCGTACTCTGATACTAGTAACAATATGCGCACCAGTGGTTCTGGGCAATTCCACGCCCACACTGGGTGGAGAAAACTCATGAGGTGACGTTAGGCCTTTTGGACAGTAGTTCGTCCACCGAGTAGTCTGCCAAAGAGGATAACATTGTTTACTGTACACTAATACACACAATGGCACGTTAGTATTTGATATGTGAAGTGGCTAGCAAGAGCGAAGAATGGTATCAGGAAATGAAAATGATTTGTGAGTTTGACATGTGATTGCATACCTTACTTTTCAAAGAATGTGTTTTGTATTGATGCATTGGTATTTCTTCCATTTTGGTTATGAATTCATGATTTTGTTGAATGTTGAATTATTTCAAGTTAAATGACAATTGAATGTTAGTTGCATGATTCAGCATGGACAAATTAATTTATATAGAAATATCATGATTTCGTATATATACAATTGCATCTTATTCCACCTACACAAGCGCAAGCTTGCTAAGATATTGTACTTGTTTACAATATCTTAGAGCAGAGGATTCTGGAGAATAGAGCTGTTTATAAGCAAGAAGTGCATCAACAAAGACTTTTGATGAAGATAGGTAAGAATGGGTTTTTAAATGAATTAATATATTAAAATGAGAAAGATACTATAGTGGTTGTGGTTTGTGGAGTTTTAATAACTTATGTGACTGGATTGTGATGTGGAGGTCCTGGGTATGTATTGTTCAATGTAAGTTGCTTTTATTTCATTAGATGTATGAAAATGAGATGGAGTCTCCAATTCATGTTTGAAAAATGTCAAATGTTTATCAGGTACTTCACAATGACATGTGTTAAATGATAGATATCTGAAAAACAGAGGAAACTCTGTTAGATTTTCTGTAGGAATGAGCACTCATTTCACTGAGAATCCTTATTTTAAGGAAAGGAAAATTACACTTAGGGTTTTTGAAAGTCAATTTAAAAGAAAAGATTCCTTCATTGTTGTTTACTCTTTAAAAATAATATTATTAGAATCGAGCTCGCTAAGTCAATGTCTTTTTATATTTAAAAATTGTTATGAAAACTTGGGTCGTCAGAGTTGGTATCAGAGTTGAGGTTTAGTCCACTCACAACCAGTCACATTGAGTAAGTCTTAAGCAGTCTCTAAAGTAAGATGTTGGAATTGAGGAGTAGAGAGTAACTCATGAAAGGATCTTGTGATGAAGGGAAGGATACCACCAAAGTGGAGGAGTTATAAGGCAACAAACCCCTCTATTGAGCCATTTGACCAGGGGAGTCAAATGATGAACTTCATGGCCAACATGATGCAAAACCTTAGTCAACTAATATAGCATCAACAACAAATGCAACTACAACTGCAACAACAATTACAACAACAGCAGTAGCAACAACATCATCAACAACCCCAAGCATAGCCCCAGACCTCGTCTGTTCCTAACACAGGTGAGGGAAGTTTAGGTAGGGATCAGACTAAGGTGGATAACCTACTGGAGAGGTTTAAGAAGATTTTTCCTGTATTTACTAGCAATGGTGAGCCAGAAGCTACAGAGCAGTGGATACATGAGATAGAGAAGATATTTAAGGCCATGGATATTCCAGATGATCGAAAGGTGATGGTGGCAACATTTGTTTTGACAGGATCAGCTTCTTTTTGGTGGCCGTCTGCAAGGAGAACATTTTTCGAAGATAGAAGTGATGTTTCTTGGGAAGAATTCAAGAATTTTTTTTACAACAATTATTTCCCTCTCCACATTAAGGTAAAGAAAGAGTCAGCATTCTTAGCATTCAAGCAAGGAAGCATAACCATTGTCAAGTTTGAAGACAAGTTCACTCAGTTCAGGAGAATTGTGCCAGATGTGTGCACGACAGAGGAAAAAGCAACCCGAATGTTTGTAGAAGGGTTGAACTGGATTGAGGGGTAAGGTTCACATGACTCAGTCTACTAGTGTGGTTAAGGCAGTGGAGATGTCTTCCATTGCTAAGGAGGAACAACAAAAGATGCAAACTTCTATGAGAGGCAAGGAAACAGGAAGGCTTTAAGACAGTAGTGGTGGTTGATACCGTGGGGAAAGAAAGAGGTTCAATTTCTCTTCAGGATCTCAGAAGACCCAGAAAGGACAATTTCATAGGCCAGACAAAAAAAAAGGACTCCAAATAGTGTCCCCATTACAATAGATTCCATGATGGGAAGGCATGTTATTATTGTGATCAAAATGCTTTTATTTGGCAAATAGGGACACATTGTTCAGGATGTCTTATGAAATGGAGTCAAATAGACTCAAGTGCTAGAGCAAAGGAGTTGCCTAAGAGTCAGGGGAGAGTTTTTTCTTTGACTACCAACAAGGCCCATACCTCTAATGTTGTAGTTGAAGGTACACTGCTAATATTTGACAAGCATGCACGCATTTGATTGACCCTGGTTCCACTCATTCATTGATGTCGTGTGACTTTGCATCATGTATGGATATTATTATAGATAGATTGGGATTTTGTCTAGAAGTTAGTACCGAGATTGGTGAAATGGTTGTTGCACAAGAGTTCTTACGAGACATACCAATAGTGATTTCAGGAAAAGAACTTAGTGCAGACTTAATCCTCTTGAGTATCACTGATTTTGACGTCATTTTGGGCATGGACTGGTTGGTGGAACGTGGAGTACTGGTAGATTGCACAAAGAAACGAGTGACATTGATGAGCTCAAAGGGGGAGTCCTTTGCATTTCAAGGACGACTGAACACATCAGGTGTTAACATAATCTCTTCTATACAAGAAACGCATCTAATGTCTAAAGGATGTTAGGCATACTTGGTTACTGTTGTGGCTCAGGAAAGTTCAAGACATTAGATTAGGAAATAGATGTGGTGCATGATTTTAAGAAAGTCTTTCTTGAAGAATTACTTAGATTGCCTCCAAGGCAGGAGATGGAGTTTACCATCGAGTTGTTACTTGGAACATCTCTTATTTCTAAAGCATCATATCGCATGGCCCCTACAAAATTAACGGAGTTGAAGCTCCAGTTGCAGGAACTATTGGAGCAAGGGTTTATTTGCCCAAGTGTGTCACCATGAGGAGCTTCGATTTTGTTTGTGAAGAAGAAGGACGACTCTATGCAATTGTGTATTGATTACAGACTACTAAATGGGGTCACTGTAAAGAACAAGTATCCACTACCCTGTATTGATGATCTATTTGATCAATTGCAATCAACAAAAGTATTCTTTAAGATTGGTTTGAGATTAGGCCATCACCAACTTAGGATTCGAGATGAAGATGTTCCTAAGACTACATTTCAAACGTGCTATGGACATTATGAATTTCTTGTGATGCCATTTGGGTTGACAAATACACTTTCAACATTTATGAACTTGATGAACTGAGTGTTTAAAGAATATCTAGACAAATTTGTTATCGTCATTGTTGATGACATCCTTATTTAGTCCAATAGTGTGGAAGATCATAAAGAACACTGAGGATCGTGTTAGATACTCTTCAGACTCACCAGTTACATGCCAAATTTTCAAAGTGTGATTTTTGGTTGGAACAGGTCCAATTTCTTGGTCATGTTATATCTAAGGATGGTGTTATAGCTGATCCCAAGAAGATTGAAGCAATTACAAACTGGGAAAATCAAAAGACTATGACTGAGATACGTAGTTTTCTTAGTTTAGCTAGATACTAGCAACTTTTTATCAAAGAATTTTCCTGTATTGCACAACCATTGAAGAGATTGACCAAGAAGGAGTATAAATTCTTATGGACAGATGATTATGAGAGGAGATTTTAGGAGTTGAAGAGAAGACTCACTTCTACACCAATTTTATCTTTGCCCGAAGGAAGTGGAGGATTCATTGTATATAGTGATGCTTCTAGACTGGGGATGTGTGCTCATCTAGAATGGCAAGACTATAGCTATGTATCCAAGCAAATGAAGAATCATGATTAGAACTATCCCACACATGATCTGCAACTTGCTAATGCAGTTTTGCCTTGAAGATATGGAGATACTACTTATATAGAGAGAAATTTGAAGTGTTTATTGACCACAAAAGCCTTAAATATATTTTCTCTCAAAGTGACCTCAACATGAGACAAAGACGTTAGGTTGAGTACCTCAAAGATTTTGACTTTAGCATCCAATATCACCCGAGCAAGGCTAACGTAGTTGTTGATGCACTTAGCAGAAAATCAAAAAGTATAATTGCCAATATCTCCATTAGATGAGTCTTCTTGGATTGAGTCTTGCAAACACAGCAGTTATGCAAGGAGACTCAAGACTTAAGTGAAAAGAAAGGGTTTCATAAGGGATCTAATGGTAGTGTGAGATTTCATGCGAGACTTGCTATACCGGCAAATCCAGTGTTGAAATAAGAATTGTTGAAGGAAGAGCATGATTCCAAGTTTACCATACACCCAGGTGGTACAAAGATGTACCAAGATCTAAAAAGGAATTTCTGGTGTCCAGGAATGAAGCAAGATATTGGAGAGTGTGTTGCACAGTGCCTCACTTGTCAGAGGTGAAAGCAGAACACTAAAGACCAGTAGCTTTGTTACAGACTATGGAGCTTCCAGAGTGGAAATGGGATCACATAATCATGGATTTTATGGTTGGGTTTCCCAGAACTTCCAGTGGGCATGATATGATATGGATTATTGTGGATCCGCTAACCAAATCGTCTCATTTTCTACCAACACAGCAGAAGCAGTCACTAGAGAGCTTGGCCAAATTATACATAAAGGAAATAGTAAGTCTACATGGCTTGCCAATCTCGATCATATTAGATAGAGACACTAGATTCACATCACATTTTTGGCAGAGTGTGTAGAAGGGATTAGGTACTTCTCCATGTTTCAGCACAACATTCCATCCCCAAATAGATGGACAATCATAGAGGACCATCCCTACCCTTGAGGATCTTTTAAGGTCTTGTGCACTCAAGTGGAAAGGTAGTTGGGATGAGCACCTTCCATTAGTGGAGTTCGCATACAATAACAGTTATCATTCTAGCATTGGGATGGCACCCTATGAGGAGTTGTATGGTAGACCATGTCACACACCTACTTACTGGAGTGACGCAGGAAAACAACAATTTGTCAAATTAGAACTAATTGAGCAATGAGCCGAAAAGGTCAGATTGATTCAAAAAAGATTGATGGCAGCACACAGTAGACAAAAGAACTATGCAGATCAAAGGTATAGGGACCTTGAGTTTCAGGTTGGTAATCATGTTTTCCTAAAGGTCTCACCCACAAAAGGAGTGATGAGGTTCGGGTTGAAAGGGAAATTGAGTCCAAGGTATGTGGGACCCTTTGAGATATTGGAGAGGGTGGGCTGAGTTGCCTACCAACTTGCTTTACCACCTCAGCTATCTGAGTTTCATAGTGTTTTCAATGTATCAATGCTAAGGAAATATGTTCCAGACCCATACACATTCTTGAGTAGGTGTCAGTGGAGTTACAGCCCAATTTAACATTCCAGGAGTGTGCAATACGAATTTTAGATAGGAGTGGAAGTTAAGAACAAAGACCATTCCATTGGTCAAAGTTCTTTGGCAACATCATTCATTGGAGGAGGCCACTTGGGAAACCAAGGACGATATGAGAAAAACATACCGGGAGCTATTCAACCCATGATATATAGGTAATTTCAAGGGCAAACTTTTATTTAAGGAGGATAGAATGTAACAGCAAAAAAAAAGAGAGTTTATTACATAACAGAGGTGCCAGATTGATACTGGCACCCCTCACTTAATGAAAAAAGAATAAATCTAATGGTCTGTTCCCCAAACCTGACACCCACATAGAGCCTGACAAGGGAGAGAACAAGGAAGAAGAAGAGAGAGAGGGAAGAGAAGGAGAGGAGAGAGGAAGGAAAGAAGGAGGTGCTGGATATGAACTCTGGAAAACCTTCCATGCTGGAAGAAGAGGAAGGTTAGGGTTTTTGCAAGTGCTAGATTCTGTAGTGTCGCTGGATGATCCGTGATTTGTGGGACTGCAAACTGAAGAGTAGATCAACGCATAGTAAAGTGGGAGGGTTTCTTGATGGATTGGAACCAATCTAGCTCATTTTAGAAGGGAGAACAAATGGAAATACATCAAATAGGTAAGATCTACAAAACCCAACTTGTGATTTGAAGTATTTTGCAAGATTAGCACTATTCATGCTAGATATAGGTTTTTATGACTATCTAGCCATTCATTTTCAAATCAAAGCTTAAGTATGGGTAAATAAGGACATGATGTAGCTCAAATCACACTAAATCTACAAATCTAGCCTAGAAACCAATCGAACAATCTTAGCCGTCCGATCAGGTACTATTCACACATTAATTTTTGCAATGTCTAATTGATGATTAGACACCATAAGTGAGTCCTAGAGTATTGAATTTACATGACACAAATTTAAGAATCTGGATTGAAATTGATCGAGAAATCTAAACTGTCCGATTGGACAGTAGAGTAATAAGGACCTGACACTTATGATTTGTGATCAGACGCTACCATGGTGTACCCTAACCATTAATAAGTTAAGACACTTGGAAAAATTCAAGATGAGACCATTGGACAAGGAAAACAACCTAGAGTTACTTAAGATGAATGGATGATGATGGCTTAATCCTATTGGAAAATCACAACTGTCCGATTGATTACTGTGTAAATAGTAAAGTTAAATGACTGATCGATGATCAAGCGCTACTAGCATGTTTTTGAACCCTCAAATTTACAAAAAACTCAAAAAGGATGGGTGACAAGAACTGTTCCTTATATTTCTAATACCAATCAGATCAAAGAATATAGTTATGAAATGTAGTGAGAACTGTATTGTGAAAATATTTTCTAACTTCAAACCAAGATTTGATCCGGTTAGGGATCAAGAGTTTAAGGCTAATGAATGGTGAAAGTAATTGGCAGTCACTCAAGAAGAGTGGTGAATAGCTAGTCTATGACCAATGGCATGGATTGAAAATCCAGTAACTAGTTGTCATTCAATTAGCTATCAACCAATAGCTAATGAAACACCCTGAGCATAGAAATAAGCACGTCACTTCGCCTTGTGACTACTAGTGCAGCGGACTAACTTAGAGGGAGCTTTCTACTAGAAAAGCTAAGGGGAGTCCTAGAGTTGTATATCTAAATATGTTTATGTATTTTACAGAGGCGTGATTGATTGGGAGCGCATACATGAACTGAGTAAAATATTCACATCAGTGAGCTAGAAGAGCACCATTTGAGGTAGGTGGAATTAAAATTTGCTAAGATTTTTGCTATATATATATATGCATTTGTATATGAATTTCAAGCAATGAAACCTGTCTTTACAGTTTATACGAAAGATAAGATGGATGCGCATTCTGAGATTGAATCATAATTAAATTGCTCATGTGTGAGTATATGTTGTACATTGTGATGTTTCAGTCCATTTGTTTGTTCATGACATAGAGCAACCAGTTCGGCAGTGGTTCTGAGCAGTTGTGTGCCCACACTATGTGGAGCAAAACCTTGAGGTGACATGAGGCCTTTTCGATAGTGGTTCATCCATGGACCAGTCTACCAAAGAGGATAATATTGCTCATTGCATACTCTAATACTAGTAACAACATGTGCACCAATGGTTCTGGGCAAATGCATGCTCACACTGGGTGGAGCAAAATCATGAGGCGATGTTAGGCCTTTCGAACAGTAGTTTGTTTGTGAGCAATATGCCATAGAGGATAACATTGTTTACTATACACTAATACACACAACAATGCATTAGTATTTGATATGTGAAATGGCTCGTAAGAGCGAAGAATGGTATTAGGAAATGAAAATGATTTGTGAGTTTGACATGTGACTACATACCTTGCTTTTCAAAGAATGTGTTTGGACTGATGCATTGGTATTTCTTCCATTTTAGTTATGAATTCATGATTTTGATGAATGTTGAATTATTTCAAGTTAAATGACAATTGAATGCTAGTTGCATGATTCAGCATGGATAAATTAATTTATATAGAAATATAATGATTTTGTTTATATACAATTGCATCTTATTCCACCTACACAAGCGCAAGCTGGTTGAGATATTATGTACTTGTTTACAATATCTTAGAGCCGAGGATTCTAGAGAAATAGGAGTTGTTTATGGGCAAGAAGTGCATCAACAAAGGCTTTTGACAAACACAAGTAAGAATGGGTTTTTAAATGAAGTTATTGTATCAAAATGAGAAAGACACTGTAATGATTGTGCTTTTGGGGAGTTTTAATAAATTATGTGACTGGATTGTGATGTTGAGGTCCTGAGTATGTTTTGTTCAATGTAAGTTTTTTTTTATTTCGTTAGATGTATGAAAATGAGACAGAGTCTCCAAATCATGTTTAAAAAATGTCTAAATGTTTATCAGGTACTTCACAATGTCAGATGTCCAAAAAAAAGAGGACACTCTATTGAATTTTGGGTAGAAATGAGCGCTCATTTCACTGGGAATTCTTGTTTTAAGAAAAGAAAAATGACACAGAGTTTTTTAAAGTGAATTTGAAAGAAAATATTTTGACGCTATTGTTTACTCTTTAAAAATAATTTTATTAGAGATCGACTAGCTAAGTCAATGTCTTTTTATATTTAAAAAGTGCTATGAAAATCCAGGTCATCACAGAAGTCAACTTGAATCTAGTTTTGTTCTTTGTCTTTCATTCCATCTTTATTCTCTTTCATCCCTCTTGATTTTTCAGCTTTGGTTGCTTAAGTTCCATTGGTTGTTTCCTTAGTTTTACATAGTATTCTCCCTTCATTTCAAGCATCCTTGTTCACAGGTGAATGTTGGAACAATTGAAGAAGAATTTGGGTTGTAATTGAGGAGTGATTAAGATTAAGGGAACATCATTGTAATAGCATTTAATTTTCAGATTTGGTTTACTTGTATGAGTGTTATGTTGATGACTTTTTGGATATGATTCAATGAGAGTAGTTGGAATTTTCAATACATGTTTATGTCTAGCAGTTAATAAACTTTGTTCTTGAATGTTTGAATGTATTAGAAGTGATTAATTTCATGTTTTACATGTTCTATTCATTGAAAGTTTCAATTACCTTACTGCTGGAATTTCTTTGCATGAATGGTGTATGTTAATTTCCAGCACTATAAAATCATGTTCACTCTACTTTTCAAGAGTCAAATTAGATTGTTAGATAGCTTAGTTAATGCTAAAAATAGTGTTTCTAAAGTAGTTGATAAAATCCTCTCATATCCAATGAATCATGCATACCATTCTATGGTTACATGCATGATGATTGGGTAGTTTTTCCTTTCATTATTTGTTAGTGGTAACTTTTCCTTTATTTCTCTTTTTTAGTTGGAGATTAGATTCCATTATTTTGCATTTTTGTTAATTGGAAAGTAATTAATTTTGTCACACTTGTTAAAATAGTTGATTTGGTTACTTTGTTTTCGTAGTTTTGCATGATTAGAAAAGTAGTTGTTAAAGCATATTTCCCTTAAATTAGTTGTTAATTTCATGTTTAGGAAAGTTGATAAATTTCATTTTAGGAAATTTTTAATTAGAAACATCATAAAATTAGAAGTCTTAAATTTAGGAAAGTGTATGTTTTAGGAAAGTGTTCCATTTAGTATGTTTCTTGATTTTTCTTAGTTTCCAATTTCATGTTTTAATTTCCATTCTTAATTTAGGTAAAAAATAACTTCAATTTTGGTCTAAAAAAAGTAATTTACTCTTATAATGTGATGACCTAGGTTTTCACATGCATTTTTAAATGCAAAACTAATTCCTAATGCTGGATATCCATGTTTGAAAACACATTATAAAAACAAATACAAAGCATCGAAAAAATCTTTTATCTTAAATTCATTTTGAAAAGCCCGAGTGTCATTTGATTTCAAGATGAACCAAGAAATTTTTTGAACATATATGCATCCTAGATCTATCTAGTCACAGCTCAAAGCCCAACTGTAATAATGATATATACAAGTCCAAATAATAAGTCATATACTAACATTCATACTTGTCTTTATCTTCATTCATTTGATCGTAGCACTAATATTTCCTTATGCTTCTTTTAATCCTATTGGAGCTAGTCTATAAAAATAATATATTTGGGAGAGTATTTCTTATACTCAGTAGGTGATCTGATACTACTATTTTGAAAACATGACATGCAACATGTATAATTTCAAGAGGGGCTTTCCATGTAAAAATCATGCAATTTCTTTTTATGTAAACATGCGTATCTATGCATAAATTATAATCTTATTTACACATTTTCAACCATGGAAATCCAAATCTAGTAATCAACAATATAATTATTACAAAAATCATGGAGTAGTAATCAATCAATTCATGTATTAAAACCTCGGCGAACACATCAAGCCGACTAGTCAAAGTCAATAATTCATAAAATAATAATAATTATGAAATTCTTAAAGTAGTAATTGGTCAAAACAGATGATAGAATCTCAAACCCCCTATAGATATCATGCACATGTGCATTTCGGTGAACACATCAAGCCGATGGATTGGCGAACACATCAAGCTGACTAGTCACGAGTACTCATCTATGACCATCTCAATGCAATATGCATCTCAATATCAAAACCCAAATCATAGGGTCCACTATGCTCATGACTAGAACATATTCTAAAATAGTGTGGCTCTGGTATCTAGAGACCATCCCACCATAGCCTCCATGGTGACTATGGATATGTCCTTGAAAAGAGTGTTTTGAAGACCTCCAGTGGTTGTCCCATTACCATAATAGTCGAGGAAGGGACAAGTGCCACTTTGGGCAATAATAGCTACCACCTTTGGTGGTTAGAGGCAGGGAGGCCAACCCTGTACACAAACAACCTCTTAGCATAGTGCCCACCAAGGTCATTAGCCCAAATATATATATATATATAATCCAAATCTCAATCATTATAAATCATGCAATTTATGCAACTAGTTTCAAAACATGCAAGGAATGCATATATAAAACTGCCCATGAAAGATGTAAGCAATAGCATCACGATCATGAATCATGAGAATAGTTCACATGTTGAAAATATCAATTTTCAAATATCACTTCCAAAAGCATACCAAACATGGAAATCATTTAGATTTGGAATGCATTTTAAAACTTAGTAGCATCAGACTACCTACCTCGATGATGTCATTGGGATTGCATTTCTCTTCAATTCGAATCTTGGATCACCTTTGTGTGGTCTTGAATATTATTTGGGAACAAGAATCCAAGTATCATTTTCCATTCTTTATAGATCATCAGTTAGATTTACAAATCAATGGCTAGATCTATCCTTTAGGTTATAGATCATTGATTTGTGTGTATCCAAGCTAGATCATTGATTTGTGTGTATCCAAGCTAGATCATTGATTTGCCTTCAATAACTTTTATGTCATCAAGATCTTGTAATTGAATGATCAGATCTCATAGATCGCCTATCGTGATGTTTAGATCAGAATGGTATTTGATTTGAATGGTCAGATATACAATTCAAAGGTTGATGTATGTAGTTTAGGGTTGATCCTGGCATATTGATCTACTAATACATCCTATGGATCAATTTATGAGGTCTAATCATCTTTGATCTGTTGTTGATCTATGAGATATCTATGGATTTTAGGCTATGGTCACATTAAATAGTTCCTTGATCCTAGATTTTATTGCATAATTATATTCATGTTGTTAAGAAGAATACAATAGACTTTTGGATCATTAATCAAGATTATATAGCCATCTAAATTCCATTTTTAGTGTTTCAGGTCAAATAAATGATCCACATTAGATCGTTGGATCCATAATGCGACAAGACAGCCCTACGCATCATGGTTTCCATGACCCACTTGCATCTCGATCGAACCGAGACCCCACTCACATGCCCAAACGCACCCGAAGGATGCTCTAGGATGAGCATCTTTGTTGTGCATTATTCGCGTGCGTCTCGAATATGTGAGCAAGTCGGTCGGATGAGACAATTTGATCTGGACCATCCAATCATCTTGGTCCCCGATCAACATCCAGGATGTCCTAATGTTTCCACTATTATGTATTTCTCAAGGTTTCAGGGTCCATCGAGTCATTGGAGGACTCGGATCATCCGTCCGAGCTGCCCCGGAGATGGTACCCAACAGATTGGACAGATTCTGTTTTCACCAATGAAAGGCCGGTTAGTGAGAAAAAATCCAGTCCGATCCCATCTAATCATGCCAAAAAATGGAAAGGAATGGAGGGAAAAGGAGGGTACCTACCTAATTGAAGCCGGAGAAGAGAAAGTTGGGTTTCCTGGTGATGTAGATTTGGTGGTGCCTTTGGAAATTCTAGTAGCCGAAAAATGCAGAAAATAGGGGATCCAGAGTAGAAGGAGAGGGAAAAGAGGGCGGTGAGTGTGACGGAAGGAGGAGAAAGGAAGATTTATAGAGGATGGAAGGTGGTGTTGTCCCGTGGTAGTGTCGTCTTTTCTCTTGGTGCTGCAGAGGCTAACCCGAGAAAGGAGGGCGGCGTAGATGTGGTGATGTGTCTATCATGTGATGGTGACGAAGGGGGGCGTCGTTGTCAAAATGACCCCTTGGTTTTCTAGTTATTTCTATAATGTTTTTAGAATTACAAAAATGCCCTTCAATCTTCAAACGCCCACAACTTTGTCATCCAAACTCTATTTTCATTGTTCTTTATGTTGTTCGATTCCATATTTCTAATAGAATCTGATTATGAGGTTATTTTTTTTACCAAATTTGATCTCTATAAAATCTCACTTCTAAAGTTCAAATGTCTATCTTTGGACTTAAAAATTCAGGTCATTACATTATTACGCCTACAAAGAATTTTGTCCTCGAAATTTCACAAATTATTATTCTTTAAAGAGTTCAAGATATTTTGTTTCTCAGGTTTTCTCTTTGATGAATGTATTCCTCCTTAGAACTCAGACTAGGAAATTTTCTTTGCTTCATCTTCTTAATCTTCTCATCCAAAAGCTCAAATGGGTCAATAATTAGAGGAATTTTGTCTTTGAAATTCTTTTCATGTTATCGTTCAACCAACTCTAAGAACATTCTCAATTCATCATTCTCATGATTCCTTCCACAAAATCCTTAAATATAATTAAATTTCAGCATATCTTTTCTGTTTGCTTTAAGTAATAAAGAGCTACTTTTCACTACGTACTCTGGTACTTAGCCTCTACTTGTTAATTCATCAACATAATTTCAGTCCATATAATTGATATCTCCAAATCCTTAGATCACCACAATCCTTTAATCATTTATAGTCTACTCCACACTTCTCTAATAATTGTTTTGCCTATTAAATTACTCCTTGTTCTTATATAATCTTCTTATTACTTGTATTTCATTTTGAATGACACATAATAATCTCTTTTTCCTCTTGTCTACCATCTTGTGATCTATTTATGACTAAAATCTTTGCTTTAAGGTTGACTTGCACCTTGCTAGTAAGAGGTCCAAAAGTAGCTAAGTCATAATTACATCTGTTCCATCATATCTCATATTGTCTCCAAGGAACATTCAAGTTTGATAAATTAAGTTTTAACAATATCAGTTCTCATTTCTTTCTGTCAAAAATTTTCTTCGTACTAAACCCCTTAGTTGGAAAAATATTTGGAAACACATGGTCTCCAATTTTGTATTCCAATTGTCTTTTACCTTTCACATTTGATTAGATTCCTTGACCAATATTTACATTCAAACTAGAAATCTAAAAAGAATCAAGTAGCATCTTCCATCAATTATATCTACCACATACTACAAATAATGGCTCCTAATAATATATCAAGTTCCATGAATTTTGAATCCATCGAATAGTTTTCTCCTCTAGGAATTTATTCAAAATCATGTCAAATATTCATGGTTAGTCTACCATCATAGATTGAACATTCTTGTCTAGAGTAGCATTCAATTGTCTTATATCACTATTCTCATAAAATTTTCATTAGGATTTCCACAATATTCATACCCATGTTAAAATTCTCTTATCTGTACAATAAGTCACTATAGATATCATCCAACAATGAAATTCTTAAAGTAATAATTGGTCAAAATAGATGATAGAATATCAAACCCACTATAGATCATGCATGTGGGTATTTCGGCGAACACATCAAGCCGACAGGTCAAAGAACACATTAAGCTGACTGGTCACGAGTACTCATCTAGGACCATCTCAATGCAATATGCATATCAATATCAAAACCCAAATCATAGGGTCCACTATGCTCACGACCAGAACCTATTCTGAAATAGTGTGACTCCGATATCTAGAGACCAGTCCACCATAGCCTCCATGGCGACTATGGATATGTCCTCGAAAAGGGTGTTGTCAATACCTCCAGTGGTTGTCCCATTACCACAATAGTCGAGGAAGGGACAAGTGCCACTTTGGGTAATGATACCTACCCCCTTTGGTGGTTAGAGGTTGGGAGGACAACCTTGTACACAAATAATCTCTTAGCATAGTGCCCACAGGCTCATTAGCCCCCAATATATATATATATATACACATATAATCCAAATCTCAATCATCATAAATCACGCAATTTATGCAACTAGTTTCAAAACATGCGAGCAATGCATATATAAAACTATCCATGAAAGATGTAAGCAATAGCAACAAGATCATGAATCACGAGAACAGTTCACACGTTCAAAATATCATTTCCAAAAGCATACTAAACACAAAAATCATTTAGATTTGGAATGCATTTGAAAACTTAGTAGCATCAGACTACCTGCCTCAATGATGTCACTTGGATTGCATTTCTCTTCAATTTGAATCTTAGTTCAGTTTGTGAGGTCCTGAAGATTATTTGGGAATAAGAATCCAAGTATCATTTTCCATTCTCTATAGATCATCAGCTAGATTTACATATCAAAGGCTAGATCTATCCTTTAGGTTATAGATCATTGATTTGTGTGTCTCTAAGCTAGTTCTCACTTATAGGTCCAATGTTTAAAGGTTAGATTGCCTTCAATGACTTTTATCTCATCAAGATCTTGTAGTTGAATGGTCAGATCTCACAGATCGCCTATCCTGATGTTTAAATCAAAATCGTATTTGATTTGAATGGTCAGATATACAATTCAAAAGTTGATGTATCTAGTTTAGGGTTGATCCTAAAATATTGATCTCTAATTCATCCAATTGATCAATTTATGAGGTCTGATCATCTTTGAACTTGTAGATCTATGAGATTTCTATGGTTTTTAGGCTATGGTCACATTAAATAGTTCTTTGATCCTAGATTTTATTGTATAAATTAGGTTTGTGTCATTAAGAAAAATACAACGAGCTTTTCAGATCGTTAATCGGGATTATATAGCCCTATGAATTCCATTTTTAGTGTTTCATGTCAAATAAATGATCCAGATTAGATCTCTGGATTCAAAACGTGACAAGACAGCCATGTGTGTCATGGTTTCCTGGACGCGCTTGCATCCTGATCGAACCGAGACTACACTGCACGTGCTCAAAGGATGCTCCAGGAAGCGCGTCTTCATGGCATGTTACACGCCTGCATCTTGGATGCCTGATCAAATCAATAGGATGAGACGATCTGATCTGGACCGTCCAATCATCCTAGTCCCTGATCAACGTCCAGGATGTCCTAATGTTTCCACTGTCCTATATTTCATAGCATTTCAGGGTCCCACTAACTCATTGGACGGCTCGGATCATTCTTCCGAACTGCCACGGAGATGGTACCCAACAGATTCGATGGATTCTGTTTTCAACGGTAAAAGGATAGCTACTGAGAATAGATCTGGTCCGATCCCATCTAATACATGCCAAAAAATGGAAAGGAACAGAGGGAAGGAGGAGGGTACCTACCTAATTGAAGTCGGAGAAGAGAAAGTGGGGTTTTGCGATGATGTAGATTTGTTGGTACCTCTAGAAACCTTAATAGCCAAAAAATGTAGAAAATGGGGGTGCCAGAGTAGAAGGAGAGGGAAAAAGGGTAGCGTTGATGCACAACTTGTCAATTTTGCGATGGTGACAAAACGGGGTGTCATTATCAAAATGACCCCTTGTGTTTTCTAGTTATTTCTATAATGTTTATAAACTTACAAAAATGCCCTTCAATCTTCAAATGTCCACAACTTTGTCATCCATTTTCAGCATTCTTTATGTTGTTCAATTCTATTTTTTGAGTAGAATCTGATTATGATGTTATTTTTACCAAATTTGATCTCCATAAAATCTCACTTCTAAAGTTCAAATGTCTATGTTTGGACTTAAAAATTCGAGTCATTACATATAAGTTCTAACATATAGGCAAATAATTTTGTGGTTTTGTAATAACCACAAATTTTGAGAATATATTTGATTTATTGAAAGTGAGAATTTGAAATTTTGAAAACGGAACTAGAATTTGAGATTCTAAGAAAATCAACCTTTTATAGAAATGAAATCAAGAGTTGAAACATGAAAATTTTGAATGTACTCCAAAAATGGAGTCCAATGACTATAAGCACATTGAAATCAGAGTTCGGATGAAAAATCTATATTTTTCTTAATTTTTAGAATTTAATTTTATTAAAAAGGATAAAATAGTAATTTTACTTTTGTGTGGGGTCCACAAAAGTTAGGTAAGATATGAGTCACCTATAGCAAAGATGAAAGCGAAGATAATGAAAATTCCTTTTTGATTAAAATAATTTTAGTGGAATAAAAAGATTAAATAATTAATAGAATAATAAAAATTTAACCCTGAATATTCCCAAAATTCCCTCCAAAATTTCCATAAAAATTTCTAGAATTCCTCTCTCTCCTTCTTTCCCTTTCCTCTCTTTTTCTCTCTTCTCTTTTTCTTTGTCCTCTCTCTTACCTGTCAGTGTGTTCACTGACACACCAGATAAAAGAATAATATAAACAAACATAGTGCATCCACAGACGCACTGTCCTCACACCCGATAGACTTGATCTCTCCCTTTCATCCCTGTCCATATTTCTCCCCCTAATCCTCCTTCCTCTAGCAAATCCATGTCTCTAGACTCCAATACCCACTTCCCCCATCGATTTCCCCCTTCTGCTTCTTTCTTTAGCAAAGATTTCCTCCAACGACTAGCCCAACTCAACGGAGTGCATGGACCTACAAGGAGAAAAACCCCAATCCCTCCAACTTTGACCCTCCTTTTGGAAGTTCACATCACCAGTAGTCCCTTTCCCATTTCTTCCTTGTGCTTCCTCTCTAACACAACCTAAATCCTAGCATGGCTAGCCCAACATGATGGAGTGCATAGACTGGCCAGAAAGGGTTTAGATTTCTCCTTTGGTGACTGCACAGATCTCACATTGGCTTCCCTCTTCTTTTTCTTCTTCTTCTTCTATATTTCTACCTTGAGTGTTTCTAGGTAGGCCACTCTTCTTTCCATTCTATTATGGTTTTCCATTTTCCTAGTTCGATTTGATTCACCTGCCAGCTAACTGCCAGTGAAAAATGATCCAATGGATCTAATTAAGAACCACCAGAAGGACAACTCAAATGGAAGATCTAAACTATCATATGGAATTGTGGGCTCAAAAACCCTTAGATTAGCAAAAATAGTAAAATTTCCATGCATCCTAGAAGTTGATCTAGAGATGGGTGATTTGACGATATAGATTAGATTGTCTAACTGTCTTTGGAGTTCAGCTACTAAGACACACTCTGGGAACGCACCTTGGAGACGCAACCTATAGGCCTGTCTCTGCATAGGCATGCGTGCAGAGTGGTTGCGGTGTCGACTAGAATGTTGTTGTGTTTTGCAGAGTGGTTGCGGTGTGACACACCACCGATGCTAACTAGAGTTTAGGATGCACTGAAACGTTTTGGATTGAGCGTTCCATTCTAGTGCTCTTTGGTGACATCGTCTTTATGCATTTTTTTTTTATCTAAAATCAAATATGGTCATTAAAAATGTTTGAAAACTTTGAATTTCAATTCAGAAGTCAATTTAACTCCAAATTTAGATCTAAAACATCCAATGGAATGATAGAATTTAATATTTGAAGATTTTTTATATTGATCAAAAGCCAAAACAATGAAAATGCCTTAGATTAGCTAGATCAAAGATGATCAAATTATTTGAAATGATTGAATAAGTGATATAATGAAGAGATAAAACTAATCAATTGGTCAGATCTTCCTTACAAGTGATAAATATGATCCAGACCATTGATTGAAATCAAAACCTTAGATGTACAAGATCAAGATGAGATTTGACCATTAGATCAACACAAAAACTTTAAATATATAATAAAATCATTGAAGGTAATATATCTATATATAATTAAATCTAATATAATTATGGATTGACCAAATAGACTTTAATCAATGGTTAGATTTAGCATAGCAAGAAGTAATTGGTAACTTGGAAAATAGTAAAAAAATAGAGATTTGATTGATCTAAAGTAAATCTGATTATCAGTTTACTAGATCAGTTGTTTGTAAAATATAAAGTAGTCGAAGATTAAGATGTATTAAATGATCTAGACTATAGGTCGACAATCAAAGGCTAGAATTCAACGATCAAACAAGCCTTTAAGTAAGATGGCTACGACCATGGAAGATCAAATGAAAGATCATGATGATCAAGGATAATTAAGGGTAGATCTAAGTACAAGATTAATAGATCAAACCTTAGAAAATGAAATAAACTATAGATCAAACAAAAATAAATAGGAATTAGAATGATCTAAACTATTGATTTTGATCAACATTCATGAAGTGAAGGTGTATTAGAAAGATCAAAATCCATAATGATCAAGATCATCATCTTTAAAGATGTTCAAATACCAAACAAGATGTATATGAAGAATTATGATTAAGGAATAGTTCAAAAACCTAAATCTGACAGTTCAGAAGTAAATCCAATTGTCAGATTCAAAGATCAACTGTTATAATATGAGAAAAGCTATCTGTAAAAGACAAATTAGTTAAGATTAAGAAAGACAAAGAAATCTTGATCATTAATTGCTAATCAATGGTTAGAATGAAATGATCAGATAAATCCAAAAAGAGGATAAATATGATTATATAAAATCAAATGCAAGAGCATCCAAAATTATGATGATTAAGAGATAGAAAATGATATTATATGTACATATGAATTGACAGATTCACAAATTGGTACATCAATTGAAATCATTGATCATTCTAAGCATTGAAAATTATCTCGTTCAAGGTAGGTGGAACCTTAAGAATGGATTTTTCTAAATTGCAAAATCTATGTTCTAAACATGATCTTATTTAATATTATAAAAATTATATAATTGAAATTATTCATCAAGTAGGATGATCATAAATTGGTATGCTTTAATTACTTAGGATGTTTAATGATTTAATTAAAGTGATATGATGATGTTATGTTTAGAATTATATGATCATTATCTGAAAAGCATGTTCTGGAATTACTTTATCTACTTAAATTGAGAAATTACATGCTTGGTACATGAGTACCATTTATATTACCTATTTATCCATGAACATAGATGGAGAAATTATATCCTTGGTACATGAGTACCCTATTAATGAGGATGATGATGTTACTATAAATTTTATATATGTACAGGCAAATAACCTACTAGTATTATAATTATTTTTCCTATTAGCATGGAGGTATGTGGAAACTATGCTAGGAGAGTTGTGATGGTTTAGTCACCTGCTCTCAAAAACTGATGATAATATATGTATACCATGCCCAAAGAGTGGCTAAAAGTCGAGTGGGGCAATTATGGAGAGGTAGCCACTTTGAAAGCCCTGTCTCCCCATATAGGTAGTGACAGTATATATTTTCACCGTGGTATCAGTGAATTACCTAAGCAATCATCTAGGCATGCTGGTATGGATTAAGACTACAACATAGTAGTCCTTTATGTATTTTGCACTATAGTGCATATTGTATGGCGTGATGACATGCCATATGTGATGGCATGATGAGATGCCCTATATGATGGCATGATGAGATGCCTAGTATGAGCTCATTATCAATGTTCCCTTAATGGGAATATTTTATAGTAGAGGTTAGATGATTATGGACCCCAATATAGTGAGGGGTGCGGATATTGGACCGAGTATAGTTTGGGTGTGGATATTATGATATTACTGTTAGCGACAATAACTATTTTTATAATTTTAACATTTTAAATATATATGAATTATTGAAGAATATATTCATAGAAGATTTTACATGAGAAATTACATGAAGGATTTGCTATATAGAGTATGGTTCATGGAAATTTGAATTACTTTATGGAATATGATGAATATGGAAATTGAAATTATCAATGAATTGTTGGATTATAAATTATGTTTTTAAATTCCATATGCTTCTTAAGTCCCCTACCAAGCATAGCTTACTGAGATATTATAAATGTTTGAATGTTTACAAAATCTAAGATACAGATAGACAGGAGTGAATGAATACAATAAGGGGATACCAGCAACCATGCTACTGATCATGGTTACATACTCTTATTAAAATTCTTGTATTATGTAGTTCGTTAGTTGGATTGTGAAATTTGGACATTTTACAAAATAAGTATAAGGGGTTGTGTATGTGAACCACTAGATGGATCATGTTTTCAGGAAATGAATTTCTAAAATATATTTACATATAGTAAGAGAGTTAAAGTGACATCTAGCCTTTTAGAAATGAATTTCAAAGAAAATGTTTTTTTCTATTTGATTTTAAAATTTTCAAATTAGGGCACCATCTTTAAAAATAAACATGAAAAAGTATTTTAAAAGCCCAGGTTGTCATTGTTGGCATCAGAGTTTGGTAAGAGAGTCAAAGTGACATCTGGGCCTTTAGAAATGAATTTCAAAAAAATGTTTTTTTCTATTGATTTTAAAATTTTCAAATTAGGGGCACCATCTTTAAAAATAAACATGAAAAAGTGTTTTAAAAACCCAAGTTATCACAGTTGGTATCAGAGCATTTCATCCAATCACTTACAGCCCCATATGCCCAACATAAAGATGACAATCCAAATATAGGTTAGGATAGAATTGATTAAGCAGATGACACATGTAGGAATAGCGAACTATGAGCAGATGCCACCCAGTAAAACAACTAGGAGGATAGCTTAAGAAACTACTAATTCCAACATTAAGAATAATGATAAAGGGAATTAAATAGTAGAAATAGTCACATAATAGGACATCCTTACTTATCTACAACATATCCAAACACCATTATGAGCTATAGTGGTGTAAAATGCTCCGGGTCAGGTTTAATTGGATGCTATACTAGTATAACTATTCTAAAATGGAACACCTCAACACCAATACATAATTATTCTTCACTTATACAAAGTGCAATAGTGGGAAGTTTGAAAGAAACAAATAGTAAACTGGAAAATATGATGAGTAAATTCTAAGTGATTGATCCCAACCTTTATAGGAAAGGTGAAATAGAAACTACTAAAGAATAGATATTAGAAATAGAGAACACTACTATACATGAGGGTTTTTAAGTCAGCATCAAGAAGTAGCTTATACGACTGCCAACTTTAAAAAAATTTAGAAGCCATTTGAAAATAAATGCCTTTAAATATATATACTTAAAAAGTCCTTTAAGCATAAGAGACTTTAAAAAACTAGCATGAGAAGGGAATTTTTTATGAGAAGACCTTTTAAGGTCATTTTCATGAAAACAACTTCAAAAGTTGATAACTTTTAAAGTCATTTTCATAAAAATGACTTTAAAAATGCATAACTTTTGAAGTCATTTTAAGAAAGCAACTTGAAAAGTATCACGATAAATTTGGTGAGAATATTTTATTTAGTAGGAATGGACTAAATGACTTTAAAGTCCCTCACTTTTAAAGTTGTTTAGTGCTAAGCGACTTCAAAAGTTTAATATTTTCAAAGTCATTTAGCACTAAATGACTTCTAAAGTCTTCGATGATTTATAAATAGCTGCAAAGTACCTTTTTTTCCTTTATCTTCTTCTTCCTATGGTTTTGGCATGACAACTTCGTCTTTGGGCATTATGCTTCTCTCTTTTTCCCTTCTTAGTTTCCATTTTTATATTTTGACTATTCGTTTCATGGAAAAAAATGTAAGTAAACCACAACTTATTTTAAATCACATGAATTCTATTCTTGTTACAAACTTTTCTATGTTTCTATTTTGTAGATCATGTGGATTTTTGCCCTACATATCATGGGGTTAAAGAATCTGTTTGATCATCTTGATTTTGCCAAAATCGTATGATTTTATTGAAAATGACAACTACTTCTCTCTCAAGCCTCACTATTGAAGAAAGGGAGAACAATACGATTTATGGTTCTCACCCAAAATTAGGGTTTTATGAAAAGTGATGGTTATAACATCAACTTTTGGCCAATTTTGATGAAAAAGAGTGGTGTTAACTAAATACAAAGCTAGATTTTGATGAAAAAGAGTAGATTTGCTGTTTGATTTTGGCTTAACAAGATCTAATAATATGTAACATTTGATATATATGCAACATTGGATGTAGTCAAAAAATAATTTGGTTTCCTTGTTGCTATGTTTGTTTGTTTGTATATATATATATATATATATGATTTTGTTTGTAAAATCAATTTCATTGTGTATTTATGTAAATTTGGAATGTACGACAAGTAAATAAATATATATTTCATGTGAAAATTTAAAAATTATTAAAGACGTTTCTACAAAATTACTATAAATGTCTATACTTTTAAAGTCTATTTTATGGAAATGACTTTAAAAATGTTTGCTTTTAAAATCAATTTTCTAGAAATGACTTCAATTGTGCTTCTATTTTTAGGATTATTTCATTGACTTCTGCCTTGGCTTTTCACTCTGTGCTTATTATCTATGTGCAAAAACTAAATTAGACATCTGTTTCCCTACCCTGAACCAAATCCTACCTATGTGAGTTGGAATTACATTCACAAATTCAGGGTCAATATCGATTTTTGAGTGCTAGTTAGTATCTCTATGTTTGTCTCATATATATTATGCATATTTGAAGAATTTTTACAAGGTTGTGGGTTAGAAATTGTTCTTCTGAAAGTTGATTTCATTCCTGAATGTGTTTATCATAATTTTCTTTTTTTTTATTGTTAATTGTAAATTTCCATGAAATGTAGTTATTTTGAATACTTATAATTCATGTACATCTAATGTTTGTTAAATTTCCTAACTTAATCTTCTCATGTCTTACAAGTCTCCACACAAATTTTCTTTGATTTCTTGTGATAATGAACAAATATGCTTGGATGTATATGATGAGGACATGGAAAGAATATGAGGAGGGTAAAGAAAATTTCATAGAGTTTGCACTTAGGGTAGGTGTTGATCATAATTGCATTCAGTGTCCATGCTTAAAATGTGAAAACTCAAAAAAAGTAACTGTAGGAGTGTTGAGAGAACACTTGTACTTTAGTGGAATCGATGAAAGCTACCACCCATGGATTTGGCATGGAGATGAACTTTCACATAGGCACTCAACAAGGCCTAGAATATATGATCAACGTACTATAGGAAGTGTTGAAGATAGTAGTACTGCTGTACCAATGTTTTGAGATGCATATGATGACTTTTGGGATGACCCTGAACAATTTCATACTACATTAGAGGAAGCTGATGAGCTGTTGTACCTTGAGTGTAAAGATTATACCAAGTTGTTTGCAATGGTAGAAATTTACAATGTGAAATCAAGATTTGGTTTTTCTGATCATGGTTTTACAGAAGTCTTGAAACTAGTGGGTAAGATGCTACCGAAGGATAACAAATTGGCGAGGTCTATATGAGAGTCACAGAAAACCATGGCTACACTAGGGTTGAAGCATGAGAAGATACATGAATGTCCTAATGATTGCATCTTGTATAAGAACAAGCACAAGGATAAAACTACATGCCAACTTGTGAATAACCAAGATGGAAGTTAAAGAAGAATTCAACTGAGATAGTTATAGTGGTTCCTACAAAGGTTTTATGGTACTTCCCCACTATTCCAAGGTTCCAAAAATGTTTTGTATAATAGAAATAGCAAAGAAATTAGTTTGATATGCTAATGACAAAGTAGTTGATAGCTTTTCATGCCATCCAACAGATAGCCCCGCATGGAAATTCGTAGACTTCATGTAATAACCTGGGTTTTTATAATACATTTTTGTAATTCTTTTTGAAATGTTGGGTCCTTAGTTGTAAAAGTATTTAGAAAACAAACAATGAAAAACATTTTTTATGAAAAGACCCTTATAGAAAAACCTCGAGTGCTATTTTTCTTTTCTCAAAAAGGATTATCAATGAAATGAGCTCAACATTTCTACCAAAAATTCGACAGAGTTTCCACTATTTTTCAAATATTAGACATTTAATGCATATCATTGTGAAGTACCTGATAAACACATTTTTACAAATAAAAGGATAAGGGACACTCTCCATCCCATCACATTTACATACATAACTTTGTGTTTTCAAAATCAAAATTCAACCAAATCAAAAGAAATCATGGCCAGGATCAATCCAGTCACAGCCATGCTAATACCACCTTAATCCACATGTCCATAATGTAAAATCATATTAATTCAACATATTACATTAATTTAATAAATCATCAACCATATTGCAAACCTGTTTGTTATACCTATTACTTCATCCTGAAATCTTTAGCATAGTCTTCTGCTTCTTTTTCCCATTCTATTTCATCAAACCTAAGACATTATAAATAATTTACAATGTCTTAGCAAGCTTACTCTTGTGTAGGCAGTTTCACATCTATTTTACCAAAATTATAAGTCAATTCTAAATAGCATCTCAAATCATTTTTCATGCAGTTTGTAATGAATATGATGATCGAATTGGAGACAAGAGACATGATTAAAGCCGTATTTCAATATGTTCCATAGTTTCATGCTAAAACATTTCAGATAGTATCAATATAAAACATATATGACTTTAAACATGCAGTTTTCAAATGATTAAATCATCATAGTAATCTCAAGTAAATTACTATATGTACAACATATCCCAAAATCACATGTAAGCATAACTTGAGAACTATGTGAAAGATCTGCTATCTAACTTAATAATTCAAACATCATAAGGTCCTCAAAGTATTAAAGTAGTGACTGGTTAAACCGTAAACATCGACAATCCCAAACCGACAACATCATCATGTGCACATAAGCACTTTGGCAAACACATCAACATGTTGATCATGAGTACTCATCTAAAGACCATAAAGCCCATCTACGTGGGTCACAATCTTCTCCATTGATGTTATAGAGTTCTTGTCAATGTTGAATCATATATAAATGAGTACATAAAAATTTTGTTTTAATCAAAGTCTAATGGTTTAGGTCATCATAAACCATTTAATTTTCCATTGATCATCTATTCCATAGAGGAAAACATGATCAAGTTAGTCCTAAATCCATCATCCATTCACCAATTAATGGCACATGGTTTAGCTTTGCCTTTTCCATTGGAATAACCCCCTTGACAGATAATCTAAATCTACTCCAATAAGTCGCAGTGATCTGACTTGGTATTTCATGGTCTGATTTCCTATGTTCTCAATTTTTAACTATAAACTCAAAGTCATGACCATATAGCCAAGGTCCTTGATTTAATGATTTTCTTAACGATCCATGTCGTTCGAGTGATTAAGTTGGCCATTATGGATTAAAGCTCATTAACTTGAATCCTAAAAGACTATTGGAGTTTTAATCACTTACTAAACAATGTATGTAGTGGCAATTGATGGTCCTCATTCAATCCATTAATTTCCTAACAATTAGTGCCCTGGTCTTTTAGAAGTTCAGAGTATGTTTACTTAATATAGGTCAAGGTACATAATAGTGGCATCTAATTACCAATCAGACATAGCTAGTTTTCGCTTCCATCATTGTTCGATCAAACGGCTAAGATTGTTTGATGGATGTTTATCCAATTTTCATAATTATATCATATTTAACCCAATTCAAGGTTCAGGAAATCATCTGTAATATCTGATCATTGATCATACATCACAGGATCCCTGTTTAAATAGTGACAAATTGGACGGCCTAGATCATCCAATCTATTTCACTTCAAAATCATACAATTCGAGTCATCCTATCATTTTTAAAGACAGAGAACTCAATGGCAGCATCTGATTATCGATTAGATGTTGCTAGTCAATGTTTACACAGTAACATATCGGACGGTCTAGATTGTTCGATCTAATTTTTAGCACAGGTCGCCATTTCAGTCTAATCTGAGCCACGAAAAGTGTATGTTTGAATTTTTTAAGGATGATTTACAATTTGAACAGTTGGATCTATGTGGATCGGGCTTCAAGAGTTGGATCACCCCTGTCTGAGCTCCAATCAGATGACCAAAGCCTCAAATTGGTAGATCAATGCTCCAGACTATCTCTATTTGTTAAATACAAACAAGATCTACGATTTTGATATTGTTTTGGTGTGAATTAGTCATGCCCTAACTAACAAACCTAGTTTTCCTATTCTACAAACAAATCGAGCAAGGACAAGGAGGATTTGTGCGAAAACTCACCTCTGTGAACGTCCACGATCTTCAATCATTGCTGGAGAAGATGCCGTTTGATGATTTTTTGGCTACTGTTTCCTCTACACACTGTTCCTCCTTCCATCCGGCATCATTCTTCCTCTGATGGCAATGGAAGCAAAGGGCTTTTACTCCTCTCATTCTGGGGAGCTGATTGTGTAATAACCCCAATTTTTGTAATTGATTGAGAAAATCAATAAAGTTTGAGTTTCAGATATTTCGGGCTGAAATATTAGGGTTATTTAGAATATACTTTTTATAAAATTACAATCAAATAATAAGACATGTAAAGTTGAAATTAAACTTAGGAAACCCTCCAAAATGACTGTAAGCACGACAAATTCTGAATTCAGATGAGAAATCCTTAAGTTTCTTCATTTCTTGGACAAAAGGGGTAAAATAGTAATTTTAACCAAAAATCAAAATCTCCCAAAAATCAAAATATGAGACATCAAAATTTAGAATGTACTAAGAAATATGAATCCAACGCCACTAAGTATACTCAAATCCGAGATCATGGGAATAAAACCTAAAATTTTATACATAAATGGCAAAACGGTCTTTTTACACCATGTGGGGCCCACAAGGGACCCAACAACCAACCTTATCAGCAGCCCACGTGAAGTCATGGGTAAAAAAATATCAGCTGGTCTTGGGGAAGAAAAATGGGGCATGGGGAAGAAAAAATGGAGCATGGAAGACTTTCATGCCATTTAATAATAAAAAATAAAATATTATAATCATGAAAAAAGACCCAAAATGCCTATAAATACAACCACAAAAATCCTCCAAAAATTCTCATAAAATTCCCACGAAATTATCTTCACTCTCCCTAAAAAATTAGATCTAAATCCCTCCCTAAAAACCCAAAATTTCCAAGAGATAGATTTCTTTTCAATTTGTTTTTCTTTTTAGATTGGAACAAAAGACCTAAAATCAATTAGACACTCTGTTCTAGATCTAATTTGATCAATTTTACCGTCCAAAACTTCCCAACATATCTATTCTACAAAACCCCCAAAGAAATTTGAAGATCCAACGGTTCAAACAACAGAAATTTGCAAGAGAGGTGGATCTTGGGCCATATCTTCATCAAAGGGTATTTCTTTTAAATTGGACACATAAACACCATTTTTTCTCAAATTAGGTATGTGGGAATACTTTATATAGATGTTTACTACTACTTTATGTAATTTTTATTTTTCTGTAATTTATTTTGGTAATAAAAAGTAAAAATAAAGTAAAAACCATAACCCTTAATTCATGATGATGCAGTGCTCAGATGAAAAATATGACTCCACCAATCGATCCAGAAGGGTCCAAAATGCCTAGGGTAGAATTTTCACAAAGATCTAAGAAGGTTTGATCCCTCAATTGAGAAGGGATTGATTGGACGGTCCAAACAGACTGTCCAATCTCCCGATCAGACGAATGATGTCCCGCGCGCATCCATGGATGCCCCGTGCTGGTGCTTCAAAATTTCATCGCAGCATACGAACCCGACTCGTTTCGCCTGGCTTGGTTTTTTGCTCGAATGATCTGGGCCATCCGTTCCTTGGGCCCAAATCAAATCCAGGCCCTAAGAAAGACTATAAACTTCCAGATCCAATTTCGGAGTCATCTGAACTCCAAATTGAGAACGGAAAGAAGCTATGGAAAGATTGAAACCTCTATTTTCTGATAAAATAATAAAATGGACATGTTATTCAGTAAAAACTTTCTGTATTAAAGAAACAAGTGTCCAATTACCTAGATCTTCAAGATCTGAGATGATCAGATCTTGAAAATATGTTTTAATAATGATATAATATTGAAATAAAGTGAGATCTACGGTTTAATTGGATATATATGAGATATATTTGGGGATCTACCCATTATGGTAGAAAAACCCTAAAAATACAAAGGGACCCACTTGATCAATGAGATCAAGTGTGATCAGATCCTTAGGATGGAAAGAATAAATGTTGATATGATGAAATCCAAGGAAATCATGAATGGATTATGACAAAAATAGATCAATATGATCTTTTGACCTTAATAAAGAAAATTCCCTAAATATAACTAAAATTCTTAATCAAAGGAAAAGATCTAAGATCAAATGGTTGGATCATAAGTAAAGGTTTCTAAAAATGTTAATGTAATTAGTTTCATAGCAGTTTAAATATGATTATGTTATAAAGCATGCTAGTATAACATATAGACTTTCGCATGATATGTGATTTCATTGTTATCATAAGGTGTTAGATTTAATTTAAGTACCTTGGCTCATTATCATTGAATGTTAAATTATGTAGTTTTATGCTTTGAATTTATAATTCATTTATGGTTGAATGTTATTAGTAGATTTACTTGTTATGAGATAAAGAGCATAAAACATCAAAAATGTATTCTAATGAGAAAGTAGAGTTTCATTACACAAATAAGAATGGAGTACTTTGGACTTAATTAGTAAGGGCTATAGTTAGTAGGACAATATAAGGATTATCAAGTCCTTGGCCCAAATTAGGAAAAGAATAATAAACCCCATGAATGACATTATAAATATTCATGGACTTAATTGAAATCCATTAGAAAGAGTACTTAGGGTAAACATGCTTATAGGAACCTTATGAAAGGTTGAGCTATGGTCATTCTAGTGAATGATGAACATAGTGGCTAAGGGGGTTATCTAATAGAGCCTCGCTCTTCCCCTACCTTCTGTTGACGTTTGTGAGGTCTAAACGCCTCCTTACATGAGGATTGAAGTAACCACTTTGTGTTTACCCATTCAACTAGTAAGCCTTAGCCAATTGGAAATAAGAGGAGCAGTCTAGATTTAGACTTGAATAAGCTACCTTCAACCAGCACATTAACTGGTTGAATAATAATAATAAGAGCATAAAAGGTTAGTACATTACCTAACCCTAATAAAAACAGTAAGTAAGATAAGGATGATCAAACAAGATCCATTAGATCTTGGATGATTAAGAACAATAAGAATAAGAACACTATATTGTACTTAGTATGCATGTTTATTAGTATACTTGTTATAGTTCATTAGATTAGATAATCCAAACCCTTGATCAAAGATGATTCAAGGAAGAAAACCAAGATCATCCTCCATAGGGATGATCCAATAACTGAACTTAGATCAAAGAAGAACTAGATGATAGAAGATCTAGGACCTTGATCTTTATCAACATGTGTAGATTGTCAATCAATGGATCTATGAAAGATCAACATCAAGGAGATGGACATACAAAGACTTAGAGATAGAAAAATACTTAGATATGAATGATTTAAAGATCATTCTAATCATCAGATCTAGTGATCAATCGGATTGTGCATAATTTATGTATTGACAATATGTATGGATGTACAGATTACATACATCAATCAGGATCATGGAAGATTGGGGAAAACAGATCAATCCTTAAAGGTAGGAGGATTTGATGAATGCATTTACATGAGATATACATGATTGTACTCATGATCTTATGTTGACAAGAGTAATGATAATACTTGTATTAAATCTCTTGAAAACCTTATGATCTAACCAAACAAATATAAGATGGTTAAGGACTAAACTATAAGTGAATAGGGAACTAGGAAATATTTCAGCCCTAAGTAAATAGACATATGGTCTGATATATATGAAATCTATTTTACATACAAGCTTGGAGGCTTGTGAGTTTGTTTTAATAGGCATAAGCCTAGGGGAATGCTATTGCTAGAGGAGTTATGAGGGTTTGGCCACCCGCTCCTTGAATTTTGATGATTTGATGATACCTTGCCCAATGAGAGGCTAAAAGTCAGGTGGTGGCAATTATGGGAAGGCCACCACTGTGAAAGTCTTGCCCCCCCATATGGGTAGTGACATAATATTTTCCACCGTGGTATCAATGGTGAACGGGGTAGTTATCTGAGCGCGCTAGTACGGATCAAACTCCAGCATAGCAACCTTTCTAATTATTTTGCACTATGATGCATATGAGAATAGGCATATTGAAATGCCTTATGTTATAGCATAATGAAATGCTAGGTAATTGTATATTACCATTATTTCCCAAGAAGGGAAATTTCCAGTATAAGATTAGCTGTAATACTCAATTCTCAAAATGAAGAGAATTGATCAGCTTGGTTGGGAATGATATTTGACTACTTTCACAAATTTAACTGGTTTACCCATGAAGGGTATGTATGTATATAGATATACATAACTTACAAAGTAAAGAGTATGTTTAAGGATAATGAGATTATGAAGTATTAGAATTAGCTTGTCATTTATTATGTTTCTTGAATCCCCTACCAAGCATTGCTTGCTGAGATATTGTGATTGTTGCAATATCTTAGATACAGGGAAGGAGAGTTAGGAGCTGAAGACTATAGAAGACTTGAAGAGAATAATCTTCAAGGTATACCCTTGAAGACATGTATTTTTCTTTGTTGAGAGTTTTATTGTATGGTGAGCTTGAGTTTTGGATTATGTAATTTCGACAAGTATTGTACTAGATTTGGTTGTATTGTGAACCACTGAATGGATCCTGGAGTTTAATAAAAGTATATTCCTTCAATGGAATTTTATTTTGTACACAAATTGTACTTATGTTATGTATGAAGTGGTGACTTGGGTTTTCAAAACAAGTTCTAAAGAAAAGAATTTCTGCTCCTTTGTTTTGCGAAAAAATTTTACACTCTTAAGGGCCCTGCCTTTCAAAATACTTTACAAATTATGTTTCAAAAACCTGGGTTGTTACAGATTGAGTGGTCGAATTTGAGATTAGAGCCACCATTGTTGCAGGAGAACTCTGTCTCTCTGGTAAACTTAAAACCCTAGATCCATTCTTCTCAGGCGTGAGCTCGATTTTCAGGTGAGCAAAGCTTTTTCCCCTACTCTATTTCTTTCCTTCTTTCTCCTTTACTTCCCTTCTCCTTCTCCTTCTCCTTCTTCCTCTTCCCTTTCTTCTTTCTCTTCTCTCCATTGGGTTTTCTTGTCAGCTTTTCGAGAAGAATAGACCCGACATTTTGTCGGGTTCCCTTAAGTGAGGGGAGTGCCAGTATCAAATCCAGCCCCCTTCTTTTAAGGCATTTTGTCACTTTTTTTCTATCTTATTTTTACAGAAATGCCCTTCATATTCAAGTATCCATATCTCTTCCATCTAAACTCCAATTTGTTCAAACTTGGTGTGGTTTGAATCATCTTTTCGAATACTATCCAATTATGAAGGTATTGGGGTCCAATTTGATGTCTTTCAAAATGTGAATTCAGTGGAACCTAAATATGAAGATTCTCCCATTTATGTTTATAGAAATCAATTTATAATCCTTCAAAATGGAATTTAAAAATTAGGGTTGTTACACTTCATGTGACCTAATTTTGGTTAAGAACATAGAAACCTATGACTAGCATTATCGCAGATGAGATTAATCCTCATGGTTCTATGAGTGGCAAGTATAGTTGTTGGCCCGTTATATTAGTTTGTTACAACCTTCCACCATCTCTATGTATGAAGAGGAAGTTCATGATGCTAACTATGTTGATATTGGGTCCAAAGTAGCTAGAGAGGAGAAGAGGGCCAATACATACCTATAGTTGGTTTGGGTTTGTGGGGGGCTTGTGGGTTCTAACTGGAAGTGGGAAGGAGCTCGATGGGGTTGGGAGTGGAGGGTTCTAGTGCATGGTAGGAACAAGTTAGGCGAGGGGGCAGGGGCTGGGGGTAAGGAGCTGGGTTGGTTGGGGGTGGGTGGGTGGGGGTAGGGCTGGTTGGTTCCGGAGAGCAATGGAAAGGAGTTAGGTTGAGCGGGCCCTTGGAAGGAGCTAGAAGGGTTTCGGTTTAGTGAGAGGTTGGGAGAGTTTGGGCGGGCCAGGGGGTGGGGAGGAGGGAGGTGAGTGGGGGGTTGGGGAACTATGTTCTGGCAAGGGGCACGGGGGAAGGAAGGAAGCTAGGTCTGACATGATCGTGGATGGGGGGTGGGGGGTGGGTTATTGCTATTTATTGATTGATTTTCATGACCAATTTTTATTATTTTCTGCATGGCCACATTGAAGAGCATGAACAACAGGCCAACATGAGCACTACTCCAAAAAGAAAGGGCAGAGGGCAAACAATAATAGAAAAGTTTATCAAGAGAAAGTCGAAGGGAATTTAAGAAACTATCCTACACAATAGTAGAAGGTAAGTGATTAGTGAGAGTTCACCTACTTATAGCAGTTTCCTCTATTCTACAGTAAGAAGATTGGCTCCTATCACATTTGAGGATTAGAGACATGTGCCATCCTCTATAAAAGATTCAATATGGGAAATGGTGAAGGTATGTAAACATTAAGTACATGTATTATTTACATTATAACTTTCCTTATTTTTCAAATATAGTAATTTGATGTGTTCAATTTGCAATCTACCTTTGACGTGCCAGATGATAAGAAGATGGTGCTTTACAAGGGGCAGCTGAGCAATGGACAAAATGGAAGAACTATGTTGTTTGCAATTACATTGCTTCAAATGTCAATGATCCATCAAGGTTGTACACGGTGCCTCAGACATCATTGACTAGGAGTCTTGGAATGCATTTGTATAGAACCACACTTACGTCGAGTTTGAGGTATGTGTAGAAACAATGCTTCATTCTTTTGATTACATGTAACATTTAATTAGTCCACTTGATCACGCATGCAAAAATGTGCAGGTGAAGAGTGTAAGGGGAAGAAAGGTGCATGAAACAAATATGCAGCACCACCTATTTAGGATGGGCTATGCTTGTTTAGAAGAGTACAAAGTAAGCATATGTGACAATTTATCCCATTCAATTTAATGCTACTATAGTTATATACATGGTCTCTAACTTTAATGCCTTTTCATGACAACAACAAAAAAAAGTTGGGACCACAAAACCTATTGATCTCTCCATCCTCTAGAAGATGGCGCATTCAATGAGCTATACTAGCAACAAGTTCTCAGAGGAAACTACTATGCAAATTGCTTCTTGCATAGTAAGTGGTTCCACCTATCTATAATTTTTTTACAATTAATTAGATTACATGATCAAGTCTTTCTAATTAAATTTTGCAAGACATTCTTACCCAAGAAAGCACTATTACAAGAACTTTAAGCAGCACTGCAACTAATAATGACATCCTGTATAAGGCTGTGGACAATAAGGACCACCCTAGTCTAGTTAGGGGCATGGCTTATGGTGTTGTTCCTTCTAAATTCTTTGGAAAAGGATGTATCCTTAAAGTTCAAGATGATGAGGAGGCCTAGAATGAGCTCGTTGCAAAAATAAAGTCATATATATTTAGTTAGTTGCATGAGGGAGGCTTCATAATTGTTACTCCATTCCTTGCTCATAATTCTTGCAACACCCCTATACCTCCATCACATGTGAAATGCAATTCCCCAACTAAAGAAGATCATGAAGGACATCCGGCTACCCTCAAAAAGAAAATTTCTGCTCAGGGGATATATATATAAACAAAACTTGAAAATTTCATTGTCCTTATGCAATAATTCTCTATCTTAACCTCTCTATTGCATATTTGATTTGTAGGTGGGTCAATGGTTGTTACCCTTGGATTCCTGCAAAATATCATGTCAGTTGGTTCATGCTGCATGAACCAAACATTTTGCACAAAATTACTATGCCACCACATACTGAGTGGGAGTCCATTACCATGTCTTTGAATACTAATGCCTTTTTATCATTCCCATTAGAAATAGAAAAATATTATAACCATTGGGCATGCAGTTGCACATCACATTGCTTGGCCAGAGGCATTAGTCATTCCCATAGATTCCACAGTGTGTATCTTATCATGCTACCTTCCTCATTAATATTTTTTAGCTAAAGGACTGACTTAATTGTTTAATAACTCTATATGGTTAATTAGCAACAAAATGAGGCACCGAGATCGACTACCATTCTAGTTTCACCTTTGGCTATTGCACCAATGGAACAAGTACTTGTATATATCTTTGGTTTTTCTTTCATCATAAATGAGGCCCTCTTCATAGGTTAGTATTATTTAGCTGAAATTTTTTACATCTTTTATGGCAATCGTCCCAGGAGTGGATGGAAGTCCCACCTGACACTCCTCAATCCTTAAGGTTAATCTATGGTCTCATCAATGAAAATATGGAAATCAATCCTATACAAATCAAGTAGGGAGTGCTTGCCAAGGACGCTGTTGAA
Source organism: Warburgia ugandensis (assembly GCA_035236585.1). Taxonomy (NCBI): domain Eukaryota; kingdom Viridiplantae; phylum Streptophyta; class Magnoliopsida; order Canellales; family Canellaceae; genus Warburgia; species Warburgia ugandensis. Next base: position 42,604,443 of record CP141133.1, read on the forward strand.
GTGCCACTTATGGTAGACGACCTATTATGAGTGTGCCTATGGGATCAACTTGAGTGCCATCACATTGTCTCCTACATGGGTATACTTGCTTGTAAATCATTTGGCATTTATTACATGTTATATTTTAATGGTATATGTAATAATTATTTCTTTTATGTAGCTTCTTGAATAATGCTCCTAGCCTTTTTGAGGGTGAGGGTACAATTTACCAATTCCTTGACCCCAGCATCATTTCTTGAGTGACGAAGCAATGGCTGATCGACAAGCATATTCAGGATATTTTTCCAGGTTTCTTTGGCTGCTCTCAGGGACAAGGCTTAATGATTCCCTACAATAGTGGTAAGTTTTAATTTTCTCATTTTCTTGCCAATATATTCCTTACTTAGGGATTCTCAACTTCCATTACAATCCATATGACTATCTATGTAAGTCTCATTGGATGTTGCTGGTTTTAGATATACATGGTGATCATGCTTTCTTTTTTTATTCTTATGGAGCACACATCTGTCCGGCCCTCACAGGTATTGTAAATAAGTAAGCATTTATTTTTCTTCATATATTAAGTGTAAATAAGTAATTTGTTATTCATTTATAATGCATTTGATATTTAAATTTTTAAGACTTGGTGGGAATGGGTTGTAGTGACCGAGACTTTACAACTACAAAAACTCACGTGGAAGAATGTTAAGGTATATGAAACAATTAATTGCTCTAAGTTATCATTAATTAAACCTACATTATTAGAAATGATATTTGTGAGTTCTTTTTTGTTGTCCTTATTGCATAATGCCCTAAACAATAGTCTGATTGGGAGTGTGGGTATTATGTCTTGAGGTACATGAGGACCCTCATATTTGATTGTACTCCTGTCTCGCATTTTAAAAAGGTAGAACACTTTTTATTTTACATAATCTTATATTTTTCTACAATTTTTATGGATCTAGCTAAAATGTTTTAGCTTAATTAAATATGTTGTATTTCAAGCTCCTATGCTTTCTGAGTGAGCAAACGAGAAGAGTTACTCTAAAATAAATATCAATGAAATACAAAATGAATGGGCTAAATATGTAATGATTTTCAATATAATTACATAGAATAACTATGTGAACTTGAAATACATAATAAAGTATTTTTTTCATTGACTTGTGTGTGTTCCTTTAGATTTTATTATTTTCTTTGAAATATATATATATATATATATATATTTGTATTTTAAGAAATGAATGAATGAAAATTTGGAGTGTGGGAATAAATGAGTATGGATGAAGTGAATTTGGAGTTTGAACATTAAGTGAATATGTGGCAGTTGAATTATATAAATTTTACGAGATGAAGAATGAGAGGGTTACTTAGAATGTGTATGGATTTACAAATGAAGTGAATGTGGATGTCATAGACAATGCATATGTTGAAGTTTCTTATATAAATTATTTTCAAGATAGATGTAAATGGATAATGATGAGTATGGATGTTTTGTAGCCATTATGGATGTATTAGGTGTTATATTTTAAGAATGATTTGGGGTATTAAGAAAGAAGCAGATGCATGTTATATTGGAAGTTTGGTTTTTCATGTTTATAAAGAGTGTTTGCATCAAGTGTAAATAATGTTTGTTTTTCAATGTACACATAGGTGGTAGTGTATCAAGAAAGATGTTGATGCATTGTAGTGGATGGTGGTTTGGAATGTGTATGGAGAATGAAGTTATTAGGTGTATATGATGTTTGGCTTTTCATGTTTGTAAAGATTGTTTGAAGTATTAGGTACATAGAATGTTTGTTATTTAATGTATACACAAGTGGTAATGTATCAATAAATTAAGATGTGGATGCAATGTAGTGGTTGTTGATTTTTCATGTTTGTGGAGATTGAAGTATTTTAATGTATACATTATCTTGTGTATTAAGAAGTGTACGAACATTGTTTGTAGACAGAATTTTAATGTTTATATATATTGTTTGAATATCAGGTATTTGTTATTCATTGTATACAAGAGGTAGAGCAAGTGTACAAATTTGAAAAGAAAAAAAATACTTTTAATGTCGTTTTTGAAAAAACAACTTTAAAAGTTCAAACTTTTAAAGTCATTTTTTTACAAAATGATTTTAAAAGTTGAAACATTTGAAGTTGTTTTATCAAAAATGACTTTAAAAGGTGAGAAACTTTTTAAGTCATTTTGTCTAAGAAACTTCAAAAGTTCATCCAAATGAAATTCTTTTGAACTTGCTCATCCAAAAATGACTTATAAAATCATCAACTTTAGGAGTCTTTTTTTGTAAGTGACTTCAAAAGTCAATTAAAATTTTATTGTTTTTGAAATTGCTTACAAAAAATGACCTCTAAAGTTGATGACTTTAGAAGTCATTTTTATATAAGTGACTTCAAATGTGTGTGACTTTTGAAGTCATTTTAAAACAAACAACTTTAATGGTTTGTGACTTTTAAAATCTTTTGTTTAAACGACTTTAAAAGTTGATGACTTTCCAAGTTAGCTCAATAGAAGTTGCTTCTTGAGCGACTTTTATTAACACTTTTTACCAACTTTCAAAGCCCCTTGTGTAGTAGTTAAAATCCTTTGAAGTATTACAAACTCATGTAAAAATGAGGGTTAGGGTTGCAACCTATATATTGAAACAAAAAGTAGCGTTCTAGTGTCAATCAGTCAAATGGACATGAGTTATGACAAGGAAAAACTTATCATACTAGAATACAAGAATAAGTTCAACTGAAGAGATTTGTACCTAATATCTATTGTAAGGATAAACAAATAGCTTATCAATTTTTAGAATGTGTAGAAATGGGAAATTGCAATCCTGAACCTTTTAAGAAAAACAAACAACCCATGATGTCATATAGACTACAATGAAATTAGTGTCTATACATCTTGTGCATCAAGTGTGAATTTAACAGTGAAAAAGTTGAGAATTAGATTAGATATGATAACTCTAGTTGATGAATCAATTATAGCGCAATAGTTCATCAAGGAAGTAGAATGGATACTGATCTTATCCTACTTGATAGGATAGATTTTGATATTATTCTAAGAATAGATTGGTTAGCAAAATATTATACAGTTATGGACGACCATAAAAAGAAAATCACATTTAATATATTGATGAGGAAATAATCATTGTATAAGAGAAATAAGACTCTGCAGATAAATATAGACAGCTAAACACATCTTTAAAAGGCTGCCAAACATTTTTTTTATAAATATGCTTATTGTAGATGATGAAAGATTCAAGATTGAGAAAATAGATGTAGTTAAAGAATTCCAAGATATTTATGAGGAAATTCCAGGATTACCACCCCAGCAAGAGATTAAGTTTAATAATTATTACCATTCACAACTTAAATCTCTAAAGCACATTATAGGATGGCACCAGCCTAATTGAAAGAGTTGAAAGTCAATTACAAGAATTATTAGACAGAGGGTTTATTTGGCTAAATAGTACACTTTGAAGAATACCAACCCTCTTTGAAAATGGATAAGTCGATGTAATTATACATTGACTACAAAATGATAAATAATGTTATTGTTAGGAATAAGTACCCTCTACTATGCATTGATTATTTCTTTGATCAACTCTAATCCACTATCATCAACTGCAAATTAGAGATAAAGATATATCAAAGATAGCATTCAGAACTTGTTATGGACAATATAAATTCTTAGTTATGCCATTCAGACTAATGATTATCCCTCTGGTATTTGTGGATTGGATAAATATGAGGTTCCTTAGATAAATTTGTGACTGTATTCATTGATGATATATGGATTTACTCTACCAAAAACACTTAAATGTTTTTGCCAAACACTCTTAGAACTCATAAACTATTTGCCAAATTAGTAAGTGTGATTGCTAGTTAGGGAAAATTTATTTATTAGGTCTTGAAATTTCCAAGGAAGATGTTGAAATGGACCCAACAAAAGTAGAGGTAGTAATGAATTGGAAAAAAAATCCTAAAACAGTTATAGAAATCCATAGCTTTCTAGGTCTTGCAGTATACTATCACATGGGTTTTCTTGTATATCCCAACCTTTGACTGCATTGACCAAAGAGGGTATACAATTAATTTGTACTATTGACTGAGAGTCTATGACTAGAAGAAGAGACTGACTGCAACACAAATTTTAAACTCTTATACCAAAAAGTAAAAATTTACTGCAATGCTTTAGGCAAAGACTTAGGAAGTATACTAGTACAATATGGGAAAGTCATTTTTATGTTTCACAATAATTAAAGAAGCATGAAATGAATTACCCAGTACATAGCCTAGAACTTGTGGCAGTAGTGTTTGCTTTAAAAGTTTAGTGACATTCAAGTCACCCTCAATGTGAGATGACGAAGATGGATAGAATACATGAAAGATTATGATGTCGGTATCCAAAATCATCTCGAGAAGGTCAACGTAGTTCCTAATGATTTGAGAAGAAAGTCAAGTACTATAATTATGAATAATCACCATTAAATCAATATTTAGAAGTTCAGATAATGCAATAACAAAGGAATTGTGTAAAAGAATGGATTTTGCAAAGATCCAGATAGAGGTGTTTGTTTTCACGATAGACTGATGATTCCATCAAATGAAAATTTGAGAAGAGAATTATTATAATAAGCCATCAATCAATATTTTCTATCCACCTCGAAAGTACAAAGATGTACCAAGACCTAAAAAAGAGCTTTTCATAAGAAGGAATGAAAAGAGATATAAGTGATCTTATAATCAAATGCTTAACTTGTTGAACAAGTGAAAGTAGAACGCAAAAGATCTATAAGAATGATACAAACACTAAATTTTCTAAATAGAAATGAGACCATATCACTATCAATTTGATGCAGGTTTACCTAAGACACATGATGGCCATGATATGATTTGAATAATAGTTGACATTTTGCGACTACCTGAGTTTTCACATGCATTTTTAAATGCAAAACCAATTCCTAATGCGGGATCGATCCCTATTTTGAAAACACTTTTAGAAAATCATTGCAATGCAGTAGAAAAATCTTATATTTTCAATTCGTTTTGAAAACCCGAGTGTCATCTGCTTTCAAGATGAACAAGGAAATTTTAAAATTTAAAACAATCATATATGTATATCCAAGGTCTATCCAGTCACAGCTCATAGTCTAACTGTAATAATTACATATACATGTCCAAAGGATAGATTATATACTTACATTCATACTTGTCTTTGTCTTCGTTCACTTGGTTGTAGTACTAACATTTCCTTATACTTATTCTAATCTTGTTGGAGCTAATCTATAAAAATAATGTATTTGGGTGAGTATTCCTCATACTCAGTAGGGATCCGATACCACTATTTTGAAAACACGGCATGCAACATACATGGTTTCAAAAGAGGCTTTCCATGTAAAACATCATGCAATTCCTTTTTATATAAACATACATATTTATGCATAAATCATAAGCTTGTTTGCGCATTTTCCATTATGGAAACATTCAGTAATCAACAATATAAATATCATGAAAATCATAGAGTAGTAATCACCCAATCCATGTGCTAAGATCTCGGCGAGCACGTCAAACCAACTAGTTAAAGTCAATGAATCATAGAATAATAATAACTATAAAATTCTTAAAATAGTAATCGGTCAAAGCAGTCGATAGCATCACTATAGACATCATGCATATGGGTCTCTTAGCGAACACATCAAGCTGATGGGTTGGCGAACACATCAAGCCAATTGGTCACGAGTACTCGTCCATGACCATCTCAATGCTATATGCATATCGATAAAACTAAAATCATAGGGTCAACTATGTTCATGATCAGAACACATCTGGAATCATGTCTCCAGTATCTAAAGACCAATCCACCATAGCCTCCACGGTGACTATGGATATGTCCTCGAAAAGGGTGCCGTGAACACCTCCAGTGGTCATCCTTGTTTACCACATCAGTCGAGGAAGGGACAATGCCATTTTGGCAGTGATACTATCCACCTTTAGTGATTAGAGGCCGGGAGGCCAACCCCATACATAAACAACCTCTCAGCATAGTGCCCACCAGGCTCATTAGCTCGAAAAATATAGATACATGAAATCCCAATCTCAATCATCGTAAATCATGCAATTTACACAATGAGTTTCAAAACATGCAAGCAATGCATATAAATATGCATATATTCCAAATCTCAATTATCACAAATTGTGCAATTGATGTAACCAGTTTCAAAACATGTATGCAGTGCTTATATAAAGACTATTTGCTAAATATGCAAGCAATTGCATGCAAGATCATAAGGAAAATCTACATACTCATTATGAGAATATCATATCTCAAAAAGGCATACTAAACATGGTCATCAAGATTAAATAAATCAATTAGAGTTTGAAAATGCGTTTGAAAACTTAGCAGTATAAGACTGCCTACCTCGATCATTGTCACTTAGCTTGTGTTTCTCTTCAATTCTTGTCTTAGAGTACCTTTGTGAGGTCTTGGATGTTATTCGGACATAAAATCCAACTATTATTTCTATATTCACAGATCAACGGCTACATCTGTACAATTTATGGGTTTCTATTGGTCGATTTATGTGATTTTTAGGTTGATCTTAGGTTAATGATGTCCTAATACATCTAATAGATAAATTAATGAGATCCAATCATTGTTGATCTTGTAGATCCATGAGATCTCTGTGGGTTTTAGGCTATAGTTGCCTTGAATAGTGTTATGATCCTAAATTTTATTGTATAAGTAGATCCGCATCATAAATACGAACGCAACGGCTCTTTCAGATCGTAGATTAGAGTTATATAGCCTTCTTAATTGCATTTTTAGTGTTGCTAATCAATGGATGATCCAAATCTGACAACACAGGGCACACGAGTCATGCTTCCCAGGACGCATGTGCATCCCTGTTGAACTGTGACTGCACCCACACCACTGCACATGCCCGAAGGATACTCCAGGATGTGCGTCCCGGTCGTGCGTTATGGGTGTGCGCCTTCGACACGTGAGCCAGTCAACTAGATGGGGCAATCCGATCTGAACCGTCCAACCATCCTAGTCCTGATCAATGCCCAGGATGTCGCGATGCACTGGCTATCCTCCGTTTTCTAGGGTTTTAGGGTCCCGCCGACACTTTGAACAGGTCAGATCTCACATCTGAGCTGCCATGCTGTGGATCTACAACAAATCCACCGGTACTAGTTTCACCAGCAATTTGCCACTTGGTGAGACCAGATACAGTCGAGATCTGAGGGAAAACGAAGGGGAAAGGAGAGGGGAGAAGAATCACACCTAGGAGCCCACGATAATGCTCGATGGAGGCCTTAATAGCAGCTAAAAACCCTCGTTGTCGGAAATGGAGAGGGAGTGATTTGGAGGGGAGAAAACGTAGTGAGGGAAGGGGAGTGGAGTGGAGGAAATATATAGGAGGGGAAGGAGGTGCCGTCCCATGGCGATGCTACCATCTTTTCTGGTGCTGCACTGCAGAGGCAGTGTAGGTGTGTTGGCTAGAGGAGAGAGACAATGGAGGGGGGTGTTGTTATCAAAATCACCCCCTACATTTTCGATCCTTATGTGTTTTGAATTCAAATTACAAAAATGCCCTCAATCTTTGAACGTCCATAACTTTGTCATTTGATCTCCGTTTCCATCATTCTTTCTGTCATTGGATTTTATTTTTCGAGTAGAATCTAATTTTAGAGATATTCCTACCAAATTGAATATCTAAAAATATCAGTTTTATATTCCAAAATAGGACTTAAAATTTTGGATTATTACACATTTTCTTCCAATTTGACAAAATCAATTAGTTGATAATTATAGTCATACTTTACGGGAAGGAAATTGTAAGTCTTTATGGGGTACCATTATCTATTACCTCAGATAAAGATAGGAGATATACTTCCAAATGTTGGAAGAGTGCAACACTTAGATTTAGTACGACATTTCAAGTGGTTAATTAAAAAGAACTATCCAGATTTTAGAGGATATGTTAAAGAGTATATGTATTAGAAAAGAAACTAGAATGTATTCCACTAGTTGAATTCACGTATAACAATAGTTTTCTTGCAAGTATCAGTATTACACTCTATGAATATTATATGACTGTGCTGATTACAAACTTGTTGGAGTGATGATTGATGACGTCAAAACGTGTTGAACAATGAACAGGAAAGGTTAAACCCTCAAAGTCATCAAAAAGAGTTTTGTGGATAGAAAGAAAGAGTAAAAACATAGAATTTGTAGTTGGAAATCATATATTGCTAAAGATCTCAATATTCAAAGAAATTATGATATTTGAAACAAAAAGAGAACTCATTCTTAGAATTATCATTTCTTTTGAAATTTTAGAAAGGATTGGTGCAATGGCTTATAAATTAATCTTATTACCATAATTAGCTAAAGTATACAATGTGAAAATATATGATAGACTCTACACATGTACTTCAAAAGATTCCAGTTGAATTGAAATAAAATTTTACCTTTGAGGAAAGGCAATATGAATTATAAACCAAAATATACTTCAGTCAAAGTATTGTGGTAACATCACTTAGTGGAAGAAGCCACATGGGAAACTAAGGATGAAATGAGGAAAAATTATCATCAGTTATTTGTGAAATAGTATTATAATAAATTTTAAGGAAAAAATTTTCAAAAGAGGGGAAGAATATAATAACCCTAAGTATTGAGAATATATTTGAATTATTGAATGTGAGAATTTGATATTTTGAAAACAAAACTAGAATTTGAGATTCTAAGAAAATCAACTTTTTATAGAAATGGAATCATGAGTTGAAACATATATATTTGAAATGTACTAAAAAAATTAAGTCCAACAACTACATGCACATTCAAATTGGAGTTCAGATGAAAATTCCATATTTTACTTAATTTTACAATTTAATTTTATTAAAAAAGGATAAAATAGTAATTTCACTTTTGTATGGGGTCCATAAAAATTAGTAAAAATGAGTCAGCTAGCACAAATATGAAAGTGGAGATAATGAAAATTCTACTTTCATTAAAAATAATTTTAGTGGAATAAAAAGATAAATTATTTAAATAATTAAATACTTAATAAAATAAAATAAAAAATACCCCTATAAATACCACCAAAATTCCCATGAAAATTTTCATAAGAATTGCTAGAATTTCTCTCTCTCCCTCTTTCCCTTTCCCCTCTCTTTTCTCTTTCTTTCTCTTCTCTCTAACCTGTCAGTGCACCCACTAACATGAGAGATAAAGGAATATTATGAATAATGACAACAGATGCACTGTGCTTGCACTTGACAGACCTGATCTCTTCCTTTCTTCCTTTTCTAGATTTCTCCCCCTAATCCTTCTCCCTTCAACAAATCAATGTCTCTGGACTCCAATATCCAGTTCCCCTCATCGATTTCCCCTTTCGTGTTCCTTCTTCAGCAATGATTTCCCCCCATAGGTGGCCCAACTCAACCAAGAGCACAGACCTACTAGAAGAAAAACCCCAATCTCCTCAGGCTTTTACTCTCCTTCAAGTAGTTCATGTTGCCGGTACCCCCTTTCCCCTTTCTTCTTTCTTCTTTGTCCTTTCTCCTTCGACATAGCCTAAACCTTAGCATGGCCAGCCTGACACGATGGTGCGCACAGACGGACCATATAGGGTTTAGATTTCTCCTCTAGCAACCACATGGATCTCGTAGCGGCTTCCCTCTTCTTCTCCAATCTTTCTCCTTCGAGTGTTTCTAGGTAGGCAACTCATCTTCCCTTTTTGTATTGGCTTTCCATTTTCCATTTTCCCCACCCAATCTAGTTCACCAGGTCATGATCTACGAGTAAAAATAGATCTTGTGGATCTAATTAGGGACCACCATATAGAAGATCTAAGCCATCAAATGGAATTGTGGGACTCCAAAACCCTTAGATTAGTAAAAGTAGTAAAATTTTCATGCATCCTACAAGTTGCTCTGGAGATGGGTGACCCAATGGTCCATATTGGAATGTCTAACCAGTCTCCAGATTTTGGGAACTAAGACGCACTCTTGGAATGCACCTTGGAGATGCAACCTATAGGTGCATGTGTGTGCATGAATGTAGAGCAGTTGTAGTGTCGATTGGAATGTTGTTGCATTCTGGGAACCGTGACGCAATGCCAATGTGTTTTGGAGTCTAGGATGCATTGCAGCATTTTGGAATGAGCATTCCACTCTAGTGCTTCCTGGTGATATTGCCTTGATCCATTTTCAATCCATAATCAAATCTGGACAGTTAAAAATGTCTAAAAATTTAGAAGTCAATTCAACTTCAAATTTAGATATGAAACATTCACTGGAATCTTCTTGTCCAAATGAATCAAATGGGATGATAAAATTTAGGATTTGAAGATCTTTTTAGATTGATCACAAGCCAAAAACCATGAAATTGTCTTAGATTAGCTTGATCGAAGATAATTAGATTATTTGAAATGATTGAATAAGTGATATAGTGAAGAGATAAGACTAATCAACTAATTAGATCTTCCATACAAGTGATAGAATATGATCTGGAGCATTTATTGAAATCAAAACCCTAGATCTACAAGATCAAGATGAGATATGACTGTTAGATCAACATAAAACTTTATATATGTATTAAATTTATTGAAAGTACTATATCTAAGTATAATTAAATTTGATATATATGGATTGAGAAAATGACTTAATCAATGATCAGATTTGAAATAATTGGGATGTAACTTAGAAAATAGTCAGAAAATCTAGATCTAACTAATCTAAAGTAAATCAGACTATTTGATTACTAGATCAACTATCTATAAAATATAAAGTAGTCAAGATTAAGATGTACCAAATGATCTAAACTATAGATTAACAATCAAAGGCTAGAATTCAATGATCATATAAGCCTTTAAGTAAGATGGATATGATCAGGGATGTTCAAATGAAAGATCATGATGATCAAGGACAATCAAAGGTAGATCTAACTATAAGATTAATAGATCAAAACATGAAAAATGAAATGAACTATAGATCAAACAAAAATAAATAGGAATTAGAAGATCTAAACCATTGATTTTGATCAAAAACCATGAAGTGAAGGTGTATCAAAAAGATTAAAAAATCCATAAAGATCAAGATCATCATCTCTAAAGATGATCAAATACCAAACAACCTAAATCTAACTGACTAGAACTAAATCCAACCATCAGATTTATAGATCAACTATTATAATATGAGAAAAACTATAGGTAAAAGACAAATTAGTTAAGATTAAGAATTATGAAGAAATCTGGACCATTAATTGTTAATCAATGGTTAGAATGAAATGATCAGACAAATCCTAAAGGAGGATAAATATAATCAAAGGAAATCAAATGCAAGATCATCCAAAATTATGATGATGGAGAGATAGAAAATGACATTATATGTACATATGAATTGATAGATTCACAAATTGATATGCCAATCAAAATTGTTGATCATTCTAAGTATTGGAAATTATCACATTTGAGGTAGGTGGAACCTTAAGACTGAACTTTTCTAAATTGCAAGATCTATGTTCTAAACATGATCATATTTAATATTATGAAAAGTATATAATTAAAATTATTCATTAACTAAAATGATCATAAATTGGTATGCCTTAATTATTTAAGATTATAATGATTTAGTTAGAATTATAATGATGATCTTATGCTTAGAACTATATGATCATTATCTGAAAAGCATGTTTTGGATTTACATTATTTGCTTAAATTGAGAAATTACATGCATGGTACATGAGAACCATTTATATTACCTATTTATACATGAACTTAGATGGAGAAATTACATCCTTAGTACATGAGTGCCCAATTAATGAGGATGATGATGTTACTATGAATTTTATATAACATGAAAATAACCTGCTAGTATTATCATTATTTTCCATGCGGGCATGGAGGCTTGCGGATTTTGTTTTTGACAGGCATAGGCCTAGGGATGCTATGCTAGGAGAGTTGTGAGGGTTTGGCTACCCGCTCTCCAAAACTGATTATAGTATATGGATACCATGCCCAAAGAGTGGCTAAAGATTGAGTGGGGCAATTATGGGGAGGCCACCACTGTGAAAGTCTAGTTTCCCTATATAGGTAGTGACATTATATAATTTCACTGTGGTATCAGCAAATTACCTAAGCAGTCATCCAGGCATGCTGGTATGCTTTGAGACTGCAGCATAGTAGTCCTTTATGTATTTCGCACTATGGTGCATATTGTATGGCATGATGATATGCCATACAAGATGGCATGATGAGATGCTCGGTATGAGATCATTATCGATGTTCCCATGAAGGGATATTTTTCAATAGCAGCTGCATGACTATGGACCCCAGTATAGTGAGAGGTGTGGATATTGGACCCAGTATGGTGTGGGTGTGGATATTATGATATTACTGTTGATGACATTAACTATTTTCACTATTTTTACAATTTACATGTATATGGTATAAATATATATGAATTATTGAAGAATATATTCATAGATGATTTCACATGAGAAGTTACATGATTGATTTGCTATATATAATATGGTTCATGGAAATTTGAATCACTTTATGGAATATTATTAATGTGGATATTGGAATTATCAATGAATTATTGGATTATAAATTATATTTTTAAATTCCATATGTTTCTTAAGTCCCCTAAGGTTCCACTTTCATAGGTACTCACAATTGCATATAGCACATGCAATAGAATTCTCAATATTTTTTGTAAAAGTTCTTTATTCATCTAAGAAAAATTTCTCTTATTTAACTCATCTAATTCTTAACTTTATCTTGCTAATAAATATTAACAAGAAGGTTCAAAATCATACCCTTATGCTAAATTTAACTCATTATTTCATTAAATGTCAAAAGTTGAGTGCGTGTTGTAGTTGAAATATAATTATATTCTCCAAGTCAAATATAACTTAAATTACCATCGAAATGCTTTGATGTCAATTCTCATAAGATATACTTGACACTCAAAAAGGTCTACATCTCTCATTAATATGTGAGTAGAATGTTATTCAATAAATCCCAAAGTCTAACATATTTCATATAGAAGAATTGTAATTTAGAAAGAATGATAATGGTCTCATGAAAGGATATTAACTATTAAGAATGTTATACTCTACCAAAGTCCCCTATTCATTGATAAAAGCCATACTACTACTACGATCAAGTCAGGACATCTATTAAGATGAACTATAAGCTTAGGTAAGGGTTATCAAAAGAATGGATATAAAGGTAAACAAAGGTTGTCTGAAAATATATAAAGTTCTTCTATCAGTTTATTCACAACTTTTCCATTTTTCCTCACAAGAGTGAACATTCTTCTTTTTCATTGTGTATTTCTTTCCTTTATTATTTACTTGACTTTATATATAGCCTCTTTGAATTTTTCTTCATGGCAAGAGTATTAGGAGCAAGCCTAAACCAGCCGTTTGAAAATAACATGGCAAGAGTATTAGCATAATTTAAGTAGTGAAAACAATTACATGCTCAATCCTAATTATGATACAAACATTATGAAACATTTATACTTTTGTAGAAATCTAGTGTTTCGAACAATTTTCAATATATCCTTTAATTCATACAAGCCCATTAGGACTTTTATCAATGAGTGACTTATCACTATTTGTTACATCACTGTGTGGCAGCGTCCTACCACAAACCCATCTGGGCAATGGTCAATATCCTCGAGGATGACTGACATGTCAATCCATGTCCAATAATTGTACGGTATACTATGCACATAGAGGACTTACATCCAACTATGTTTCGCTGTGGATACCACACGGGCTACACCAGTCCTCATGGGGGCACTGGATCACAAGAGAGCAATCTCCTCATGATACAATACTCTCTACACCTCTTAGGGCAGGTATCAACTTTCAGAAGTCAGTGGCCTACTGATCTTTCTAGGAAACATTAATTGGTTGAGTAATAATAATAAGAGTATAAAAGCTTAGTAAATTATCTAATCCTAATAAAAATAGTAAATAAGATAAAGAAGATCAAACAATATCCAAGCGGGATCTTGAAAGATCATAAACAAAAAGAAAAGAAATATAATGTAGATTGTAGTATTTTTCTTTGATTAGAGCTTTAAATATTTGAAGAATGTGACAAATTCCTCCATCAGATCCTTAATCCAAGGCATGTTGAACATAGTGATATAGGTTGATCAAACTTTTGGGAATCCAAAGTGAGGAAATTGAATAGTAATTAAGCTAGGAAATTTGACTTTCTTAATTTTTCTAGCTTTAGTTTTAATTAAGATTTTAGTGGTTCTTTTTCTGTTATTCTTGAAATTAAACTTTTGAAATTTCATTGGCAAGCTAAATCTGTAGTTTGAATTTTTTTCTGTTAATTTTTAGTCATTTGACTGAATTTTAAATAATTAAATTTTATTAAAACTCCAAAATTCTAAAACAAGTCCCAGTGGGATTGACCCGTATGTGCATAGCTATACTACAATAGCCTGTGCACTTACGAAAAACATCAATAAGTTTTTGACTGAGTCCCTGTGGGATCTACCTGTATGTGCATAGCTATACTATAATAGCCCGTGCACTTGCAAGAAACATCAACAAGTTTTTGGTGCAGTTGCCGGGACTTGTAAAAGAGTTTTATAAAATTTAATTCAAAATATAAAAAAAATCAAAAAATCCAGAAAAATAAAAAATTATAGGAATTACAAAATTTCAGCATTTTTGGTAATTTTAGGTGCATTTTTCAAATTTTTTTAGTGCATAACCATCTAATTTCCTGAAACTTGTACTTATTTCTAATTTTCTTTTTCAGGAAAACAAAAAAGCGAAGAAAATTAGCAAGAAAATCTTCATCACATGGAAATTTCCTTACTTTCCTAGAATAGGATTTTTTTTTCCTTCCAAGTGAAGCTTGTAGTGAGGATCCTTGTAAATTGCAATTTTCATTTTCATTTTAAAGGGTTGTATAATACAGGGCAAGTGTGGGATAAGGTGGCCCACACTTGATCTTCATCAGAAACCCCACTGTAAGTATCCTCACTTATTTAAATTCATAGATTAGGGTTTGCATGTAGAGTAAATTTGCATTGTTTGGTAGTATAAATCATATAGAAAGCATCCTCTTATAACTGTTGTATTTTTAGGTTTTGCATTACTTTATCGCTTTTATCTGCATCTTAGGACACGGTTAATGCTTTAAGGTGATATATATGCTGATCGAACTACCATGGAGTGTGAAATTAATTAGTAAGGGCACCCTACCCCCATAAGATCAAGGGTGGATTTCATCACCACTACTTGGCCTACCTAGGATAATCACTTCATGCGCGCTACCCTAACCTTCAAATCAAATTAAAATCAATTAGAAGAGACTTATAGGGCTATCACATGCTCGTAGGACCCTCTTACTAAGACTCAATTTATTGTCACTCTAGTGGCTTTTGAGCACTGTGGTTATTGAGGGTTGTCTAATAGAGCTTCGCTCTTCCCTCACCTCCTGTTGACGTTTGTGAGGTCTAAATGCCTCCTTACATGAGGGTTGTATTAATCACCATGCGAAGAATCTAACTAGTAAGCAATAATCAAGTCTAAAGGAGAGGAGGAGTGCTAGATTAGGCTAATTAAAAGCATTGTCCCCACACATATTCAAGAAAATCAATATATTGCTTATTAGCCTAAGGTGTTTGATTGTGTCTTTTTGCTTGCATCACATAGAGTTAGAGTTAGCATTTAGAGTAGGACATTTTAGATTAGGAATAGTTCATCTAAGGGCGTCGATCTCAAAACCCTGAGCTACTACCGTTAAATCCAGAGATTCAATGCATCCAAAACCAAGGGGAAAGAAACATATTTCCTCTCCCTATGGTTGAACCACTACCAGAGATGGAGCGCAAAACTATTAGAGATTTTTATGTGCCGCTCCAACTTAATACCCCCTCTTGCATAGCTTTACCTCCCACTAATGCCAAACCACTTTGAGTTAAAGCTGAGAGTAATTTAGTTACTTTCTACTTTTTATGGTCGAGACCAAGAAGACCTATACCTACATATCAAAGAGTTCCTTGATAAATGTGCCACATTTAGTTTCTGAAATATTTCGAATGATTCGATTAGGCTAAGGTTATACCTGTTCTCACTTAAGGACAAAGCCAAGTCATGGTTTAATTCCTTGAAAGTAGGTTCTATACATACATGGGAGCAATTGTCTAAGAAGTTCTTGAACAAGTTCTTCCCCGTTCACAAAACAAATGCCCTACGTCATGAAATTATAAATTTCCAAGAAAGGGATGATGAACAATATTATGAATGTTGGGAGGGGTGGATTGAACTGCTACAAAAATGCCCTCACCATGGATTTGAGAAATGGCAGCAAGTTCAATACTTCTATGAGGCATTGACACCTCAAAATATGCAAATGATAGATGCAGGGAGTGGAGGGACCCTCATGTTAAAAGATGAGAGTGAAGCTTGGGAATTCTTTCAAATTGTAGACGATAATTCTCAGCAATGGGATTATTCAAATATAAGAGAAAGAACTATCCAGCCCACTAAGAAAGGAGGTATTTATGAGATAGGAGCACATACTAATCTATCCGATAAGCAAAACTCTATCACTAAAAAATTAGATGGAATAATGGACAAGCTTGAAACTATGTTTCATTCTTTCCTAACTGTTACATTATCCCAGAAACCTCCACAAGAGGTATGCGCTACTTGTTCAAGTTTAGCCCATTTAACCTCAGCGTGTCCATCTAATAAAGTATTCCCTAAATATCTTGTAGACCAAGCGAATGCATTGAATGCATATCGCCAACCTAGTGACAACCCATATTTTGAGACCTACAACCCTGGATGGGCTAAGCATCCCAATTTATCTTGTTCAAAGAATAACCACAAAGGGGGGCCATCTGTAAATTCCCTTTTTCAAAACTTTCCTCTTAGAACTACAGTTCCCCATCAGCCACCTGGCTTCCAACAACCTCTACAACAAAAGAAACCATATTCAGAGGAAAACATCCACACCATGTTGGAACAATTTGCAAAAGATAATGATTACACTAAAAAGGCCCTACACCAATTGTAAAATGATAGTAAACATTCAGCCAATGTCAACTCTCAAGTCATAGCTAAGCTAGAGGTGCAAATAAGCTAATTGTGTGCTAAATTACATAATAGAGGAAAGGGTCAGTTTCCTGGTCAACCGATCCCTAACCCTAAGGGTCAATTTGAGATAGGTCCAGTTCTCAAAACCTTAACCCTCAGGAGCATGCTAAGTCCATAATCACCCTTAGGAATGGTCATTAAATCGATAACAAAGAAGGGTAGGCTAAGAAAACTGTAGAGGAAAAAGAGGCAACAAAAATACATAAAAAAGAGAAAAAAAAGAATAGCCCTTTAAAACCTATAGTGGAGGCACTCTATGTGCTTAAAGACCCTTTTCTCCAATTACTGAATAAAGCTAGGAAGGAATCAAACTTCAATGAGTTAATGGAAGTGTTTAAACATGTACAAATCAATATACCATTGCTCAATGCAATTGAAGACATCCCTGCCTATGCTAAATTCTTAAAAGAGCTCTGCACAACAAAGCAAAAGCTTAATGTGCAAAAGAAAGCCATCCTCACTAAATAGGTGAGCTCTTTGATTCAACACAAGACCCCACCAAAGTTTAGAGACCCAGGATGTCCTACAATCACTTGCATCATTGGAGATCATGTCATATACAGGCCACTTCTTGACTTAGGGGCTAGTGTTAACTTATTGCCATACTCTATCTATGAGCAACTAAAACTTGGTGAGTTGAAACCAACCACTACCGTATTGTAATTAGTTGATAGATCTATCAAGATACCTCGTGGTTTGGTTGAATATGTCTTGATACAGGTGGATAAGTTTTATTACCCTATTGATTTCATTGTGCTAGACACCCAACCTGTATCCGACTCTGGCAGTCAAATCCCAGTCATCCTTGGACGTCCATTCTTGGCAACGTACAATGCCATTATTAACTGTAGGAACGGTGTAATGAAACTCTCATTCGGCAACATGAAGGTTAAGCTTAATGTTTTTAATGCCGATCAACAACATTTAGACCTCGATGATCTCTCTGATGTCAACTTAATAGAGAGTCTAATTAATGAGATTCATTCGCCATTGTCCATCTCGAACCCACTAGAGGCTTGTCTGATGCATTTTAATGGAGAATTTGACATAGACAAGTCTATTGAGGAGGTAAACAATCTTTTAGATGTTGCACCACTCATGGATACCTCTAAGTGGGGTCCTTATGTGGAACCACTCCCACTGTCTAAATCTGTCCCAGTACCCTCAATAGAGCAACCACCTTCTTTGGACTTGAAACTCTTGCTTGATAACTTGAAATATTCATATCTAAGCCCAGATGAAAGCTTACCTGTAATAATAGCATCAAACTTAGATAAAGAATAGGAAAGTAAGCTTTTAGATGTTCTTAAAGAACATAAAATTGCTCTAGGGTGTATGATAGCAGACATAAAAGGGATAAGTCTAGTCGTATGCATGCATAGGATACATCTAGAAGAACATGCAAAACCATCTAGGGAGACTCAAAGTTGACCAAACCCTCACATGAAGGACGTGGTTAGAGAGGAAGTCCTCAAGCTCTTAGATGTTGGCATCATATACCCTATATTTGATAGTACATGGGTCGGCCTTGTTCAGGTTGTACCTAAGAAATCTGAGGTCACGGTAATAAAAAATGAGGATAGCGAGCTAGTCCCCACCTGCATGACCACTGGGTGGAGAGTTTGTATTGACTATCGAAAGTTGAATGCGGTTATGAGGAAAGATCATTTTCCTCTACCTTTCATTGACCAAATGCTAGAGAGGTTAGCCAGACAGCTATTACTATTTTATGGATAGATATTCCAATTATAACCAAATTCCTATAGCACCAGAGGATCAGGAGAAGACCACCTTCACTTGCCCTTTTGGAACTTTCGCCTATAGACATATGCCTTTTGGGCTTTGTAACGCTCCAATTACATTTCAAAGGTGTATGTTGAGCATTTTCTCAAACATGGTAGAAAGATTCCTTGAGGTGTTTATGGATGAATTCTCAGTATTTGGGTCATCATTTGATGAGTGCCTGCACCACTTGAAGTTAGTCCTTGTAAGGTATCAGGAGAAGAATCTGGTCTTAAATTGGGAAAAGTGTCATTTAATGCTACGGAGTGAGATAGTACTAGGTCACATAATATCACCTAATGGGATAGAAGTGGATAAGGCAAAAGTGGATTTAGTATCTAACCTTCCTCCACCAAGGACGGTAAAAGAAATTCGCTCTTTTTTAGGATATGCTGGCTTTTACAGACGATTCATCAAAGATTTCAGTAAAATTGCTAAGCCCCTATGTAATTTACTTACAAAGGAGGCCACTTTTGACTTTGATGAGGACTGTAAGAAAGCATTTGAGCGACTTAAGGCTGAATTAACTTCCGCACCTATTATTCGACCACCAGATTAGAACACACTATTCGAAATAATGTGTGATGAGTCAGATTATGCCATTGGAACTATTTTGGGGCAGCGCATTAATAAACTTCCCCATGTGATATATTACGCTAGTAAAATACTAAATGATATGCAACTCAACTATTCCACTATTGAGAACGAGTTGTTAGCTGTAGTGTTTGCTCTGGATAAGTTTAGATCTTACCTGTTAGGGTCTAAAGTTATAGTATACTCGGATCATGTGGCTTTAAAGTACCTCCTTTCTAAAAAGGATACAAAACCTAGGTTGATTCGTTGGATACTACTGTTATAAGAGTTTGACTTAGAAATTAGGGACAAGAAAGGTTCAAAAAATGTAGTAGCAAATCACTTATCCAGATTAGTGGTGGAGCACACTAGCGATCAAGGGCCTATAACTGAGTCATTCCCAGATGAACAGTTATTGCATGTTTCCCAGTTACCTTGGTATGGAGATATTGTTAATTATCTTGCTACAGGATAACTGCTTAATCATTAGACCCAATAAGATAAAAAGAGATTTTTAACTGAGGTTAGATATTTTACTTGGGATGACCCATACTTATTCAAGTATTGTCCTAACCAAGTAATTAGGAGATGCATACCCGATAGTAAACATAATCCAATCATCTCCTTTTCTCATGATCATGCATGTGGGGGCCATTTCAACTCTAGAAAGACAGTTGTAAAAATTTTGCAGTTTGGATTTTATTGGCCTACCATATTTCAGGATGCCTATGCTTACTGCAAAGCATGTGCAAGGTGTCAAAGGTTAGGAAGTTTAAGAAGACGACATATGATGCCTTTAAACCCAATCCTTGTTATAAAACCTTTCAATGTTTGGGACATAGATTTTATGGGACCTTATCCTAATTCTTTTGAAAATCTGTACATCCTAGTGGGAATGGACTACCTATCCAAGTGGGTGGAGGCAGTACCTACAAAACCAATGATCACAAGGTTGTGGTAAAAATTTTAAAAGAAAATATTTTTGCGCAATTTGGTACTCCAAGAGCGATAATAAGTGATGGGGGAAAATACTTTTGTAATAAGGTATTTGAGAATTTAATGAAAAAGTATGGTGTCAACCATAGGATAGCTACCCCATACCACCATCAGACTAGTGGTCAAGTAGAGGTCTCTAATAGGGAAATAAAGC
Organism: Warburgia ugandensis; assembly: GCA_035236585.1. Lineage (NCBI taxonomy): Eukaryota > Viridiplantae > Streptophyta > Magnoliopsida > Canellales > Canellaceae > Warburgia > Warburgia ugandensis. The sequence goes on from CP141133.1 coordinate 42,625,088, forward strand.
GGATTCTACAAAAGACAGTCAATCCAAATAGGAAACACTGGTCTTTGAGAATTATTGACGTTTTATGGGCTTATCGTATAGCATATAAAACCCCTATAGGAATGTCACCCTACTGCTTGGTCTATGGAAAGGCATGTCACTTACTAGTAGAGTTAGAGTACAAGGCATATTGGGCTATCAAAAAGCTAAATTTTGACTTAGATTCTGTTGGAACCCACAGAAAACTTGAACTCAATGAGTTGGAGGAATTGAGGAAAGATGCATATGAGTCTACAATAATGTACAAAGACCGAATCAAAGCTGTACATGATCGACATATTCTAAGAAAATCCTTCACACTAGGTCAAAAAGTCTTACTGTATAATTCTAGATTGCATTTATTCTCAGGAAAACTTAGATCTAGATGGACCAAACCTTATATAGTATGCACAATCTATCCTCATGGGGCCATCAAGATTGAAAAGGATGGAGAAATCCAAAAGGTCAACGGTCAAAGGTTAAAACCTTTCTTAGAACTACCTGACCTTGAAATTGATGAGACACTTTTAGAGTCACCTAAGTATCATGGTCCACCTTAGATTACCACTCCAGGAACCTTGCAACACATCATCATTGCACTCATCATTATGTCTCGCTAAAGACGTTAAACTTAGCACTCATTGGGAGGCAACCCAAGGGTTTAAAGTATACATCCCTCCACTTTCATATAGAATCCTATTTTTTCAAACATTAGGGACAATGTTTCATTCAGGTTTGGGGGTGTAGATGCACATAGAGATTTTGAATTTTCTTGAGTTAAAAAAAAAAAATGAAAATTTTTTTGAAAACAAAAGAAAAAAGAAAAAAAGAGTTTTTAAAGTAGAGTTCCCTTATTGTGATGAGGACTGGATGCTTAGAATTTAGTAAATATACTATTTTCACCTCTTAATGGGAATGCATATGATTAGTTTTGCATATCATTCATGTGTTGAAGCATTTTATGAAAGTTAATTCTCGGAAACCAGTTACACATAGTACATAATCAAGACTAATATAGAGGTATGACTTGGAGACCTTGAGAAAAATTAGTGGAGACCTATAACCTAGTGAGAGTTTGAGACTATCTTCTTTGACAGGGTTATAAGTAATTCCATAATTTCTTCATCTTACATACATTAGTGTGATCCTGTTACCCTTGTTTTGGTTAAACATCAAGAATAAATAGGAGTAATAACTTTAATTCTATAAATTTATTGCATCTGATAGGCTTTAGGAAACGTAGGAAATGATATAGGCCATCCTTGCTCAACCCAGAGACATAAAGCCTACCCAATATAGTGTACCACTAGTTAGCCTTTTGAGCCTGTTATTAAGCCTTTTTCTTTCTTACCCCATTTACCTTAACCCAGAATAACCCAGTAAGATAAATACCACTACCCATCTTCAAAATGAGTAGAGTAGAAAAAGTTCAAAAATAGGACAAAAAGTCAAAGAAGTGAGAAAAATTAGCTGTCTTTCTTCCAAAAAAAAAAGAGAATAGAAAAAGAAAGACCAAAGTCTAAAAGAGAAATTCACTTCAAGTACAAACCAAAAGCAAAGTTGTCCTAGCAGATATTCATGGAAGACATCTACTCAATTTTGAACCTTTGAAATCTTTATACCTTTCTTTTCTAAACCTTTCTTAAGCCTACATTTTGTCTTAAGTAAAGACCTATTGATCTTAGGTGGACATAGCCTTAAAGAGGAGATAAAAAGAAAGAATTAAGGTAAAAGACCCCTCATATTCTTGGTGATAACATCCACTCTTAGGGATCACTTTCATTTGTCTCATGAACATTTAAAAGTATTATATGAACCATTAGCTTATTAGATTTGGTCACATAATGAGAGAAATATGTTTAACCCCTTATCTGAGAGTTTTATTTCTAAGCATATACCTGTGCGGATTTGAGGTCAAGGCATATTTTCCATGGAATGTAAGCATATACAATTAGAAGTCAAGATTTATGTGGGTGTACCCACACATGCACTCTGAGAAATAGCTCAAATAAAATGTCTTTAATATGTGCATGGTGTGTAAAATTGTCAAATCCTCTTCATTAAGTTGTGAAAAACTAGTAAAATTGCTAATGAATGAGGATTCTCTGAGATAAAATAGGGGACTCGATTTTTTTTTAATTTTGTGGGTATATTCACTGCAAACCCTCACGAGGCCTAACTCATCCACTAGGGGTAACCTAGGGGTTCAAGGGCTTGTTGGATGTGCTAAATGTAATCATGAGTACCTACGAAAGTGGCACATTATACCAGTTTTGTATAAAATAGTTGTCTGCATGTTTTGCTCGGGACTAGCAAAATGCTAGTTGGGGTGTGTGTTAAGTGTTTAATTTTGTCTAAAAGACCCTTAGTTTAGCATTCAATTAGATCATCTAATTGTTCAAAAGTGAAAATTTTAGCTTGATTTTAAACTTAGCTCAAATTGACCATCCAAACCTTAATTTCTCAAAATTAATGGTTAGATGATCATTAGAGTTTATTAGATGATTAATGTGCAATTTAGATGATTTTAATTTAGTCTTTTATTTTGCAAATTAACTATAAGAGGCATGGATGGCTATGGATCAATGTTCCTCAAGGATCAATGGTGCAGATTAGTGAAGAGCAAGAAGGTTTCCTAATGGAAGAGGATTCCTAATTGGAAGAGTCCTAATTGAAAGAGATGAAAAGAAGAGGAGTTTGTTAGAGTAAAATAAGGAAGGGAAAACTATTATAAAAAGGAGAACCGTGGAGGTGGAGGGGAGGAGTTTTTGGGGAGTTTGGTTGTGTTTTTCCTTTTTCATGCTTATTTCTCTTCTTGGCTTTCTACCTTTCCAACTAGTTTGTTGCCTTGTTTCCTATCTTTAACTATTTCCACTTTTGCTTCTGTTCACAGCCACGCTCTCCATCTCTTAGTTCCCTCTTTCTCACATTATTTTTTTTCTTGCACAATCTCTTACTTGTTTCACTAGACATCTCTCTATCTCTGTTATCTCTCATGGCAAACCCGCTCTCTTTCCATCTCTCAGTTTTCAACAGGAACCCGAGTTCCATTTGCGTTTCTTACTTCATAACCATCGTATAGCCAATTTCACCACATCACCATCTCCACTTTTCTTGTTTTTACTTATCTCTCTCTTGTTCTTTCACTACGTTCCCTCTCTCGATTCCCTCTCTCTTACACCCTCCATAGCACAGCCCAAGCGTTGTCTTCCTTGGGACCAACACCGGGGATCCATCGCAACCATCTTTCCTCTATAGCACAGACCTAGAACCTCTGGTCTCCATCTTCCCTGCCCCTGAACCAGACGATGCCTAGAAAGGGTGTAGTTTTTCTCTCACCAGAAGAGCCCTCCACCGGCAGGAGCAAGCCAGGCGAGTCCAACCTGACCATGCGATGCCCAGATCACCACCGACCTAGGCATCATCATCTCTGGCTTCTCAATTGTCTCCGACTTCCTCCAACTCTGTTTTACAGCAATTTTAAGGGAATTTTTTGCAAAATTCCACTTTTGCCCATGCAGAATAATTGAAATTACATTTACTGCCCTGAGACTATTATTATTCCCAATTTATCTTATTCCTATTCTGAGTAATCCATGTTCTGTGTTATTTCATTACTGTTTACTTTAATTAATGGTTTTGGGTTAACGATGGAAAATCTTTGATTTCTTGTTTATTTTAATTCTGAATTTCAATTAAATTTTATGGCATGTTTTTAGGATCATTTCTAGTGTAATTACTATTCTTGATCTTTATTTTGAATTCTGAGAATAGATCTAAGTAGTTGAATCTTAATTTCACTAATTTGATTAGATCTCTAAATATTTGAAGAATCTGACAAATTCCTCTACCAGATCCTTAATCCAGGGCATGTTAAACATAGTGATATAGGTTGATCAAAGTTTTGGGAAGGCTACCATTGTGACATCCATGAAATTAAACTTCTGAAATTTCATTGGCGAGCTAAATCTAAGTTCAAATTTTTTTTTTCTATTAATTTTTCGTCATTTGACTGAATTTTAAATAATTAAATTTTATTAAAAACTCCAAAATTCTAAAGCGAGTCCCTGTGGGATTGACCCGTATGTGCATAGCTATACTACAATAAGCCGTGCACTTGCGAAAAACATCAACACATGCCCAAAGAGAGGCTAAATGTCGGGTTGGGCAATTATGGGAAGGCTACCATTGTGACATCCATGGTCCTCCCCATGCGGACATGGATTACTTATTTCCACAGTTGGTATTAGTGGATTATCATGCAGTTATTAGGGCATGCTATACGGATTTAGACTGTGACATAGTAGTCCTAAAGTATTTTACATTATGATGCACATATGATAGGCATAGTCTAATGCCATGGCATGATAAGATGCCACTACATGAGTTCTTGGAAAGAAAATCCCCCATATGAGAATTGGCTGAATATTGATCTCCTAAGTGGAAGTATAGCCAGGGGAAGAAATAAGTTTTGATCAATTTTCACTATTTTAGTGGATTTATCCTATACTACATAAATAATGTATATACTCTATGTTGAGATAACTCATGAGTATATAATAGTGATGGAATAATGACTGAGGTATGTTTCTTATATTAGTGAAGTAGTATATTTTTGTATCCCCTACTAAGCATAGCTTGTTGAGATATTGTAAATGTTTGAATGTTTACAATATTTCAAAAACATAGAAGGAGAATTTGGAGCTCAATACGGTAGAAGACTTGAAGAAAATAATCAATCAGGGTATGTCCCTTAAAGACATGTATTTTTTTATTTGAGAGCATTGTATTGTATCGAGAGCTTTTAATGTAAGGTGAGGTTTGAAATTTGGATAATGGTTTGTAATTATAATACAGGGGTTGTGTAAGAGTGAACTACTAGATGATTCCTGGTATTCAATAAAATTTTATTTTATACAAAATGTCCATATTTAGTATGTACCTTGAGGTGAGACTTGGGTTTTGTTACAAATGAATTTAAAAGAAAAGAATTTTTGTTGCATTGTTTGTAAAAAATTTTTACCATTAAGGGCCCTACCTTTGAAAAATGTATTACAAAATGTGTTACAAAAACCCAAGTCATCACAATATAAAAGTTTAGTTAATTTTGTTTTGTATGAAAAACATATAGTTTGTGAAATGTTCATGGACTACCATATACATAGGTCTATATAAAGTTTAACTGGCTATGTTTTATATGAAAAATATATGGTTTATGGATTGTTCATTGACTACCATAATCATAGATCTATAGAAAGTTTACATGGCTATGTCTACATTGAAAATTATATGGCTTATGGATTGTTGAAGGACTATTAGATACATAGATCTATAGAAAGTTTACTTGGTGATGTTTCTTACACGATAAAATACACGATTTATGGACTATTCATGAACTGCTATATACATACAACTATAGAAAGTTTGCTTTGCTATATTTTATATGAAAAATGCATGGTTTATGGATTGTTCATTAACAACCATAATACAAAGATCTATAATAAGTTTACTTGGCTATGTTTTCAGTGAAAAATATATGGTTTATAAACTGTTCATGGGCTATTATATACATTGATCTATAGAAAGTTTACCTGGATATTTTTTTTATGAGAAAATACATGGGTTATGTGCTGTTCATGGATTTCCATATACATAGATCTATAGAAAGTTTACTTTACTATGTTTTATATGAAAAATACATGGCTTATAGATAGTTGGTTGATTGCCATATGCATAGATCTATAGGAAGTTTACTTAACTATGTTTTCATCTTAAATATATATGGTTTAAGGATAGTTCACAGACTATTATAAATAGAGATCTATAGAAAGTTTATTTGGTGGTGTTTCGTATGAAAAAATTCATGTCTTATGGACTATTCATGAACTGTTTTATACATAGATCTACGAAAAGTTTACTTGCCTATTTTTTCAATAAAAAGACATGGTTTATGGATTGTTCATGGACCTCCATGTACATAGATCTTTAGAGAATATATTTGGCTATATTTTATATGAAAAATATATTGTTTACGGATTATTCATAGACTGCTGTATGCATAGATCTATAGTAAGTCTGCATGGTTATATTTTCAGTGAAAAATGTATGGTTTATGGACTATTCATGGATTGCGATAAATGTAGCTCTATAGAAAGGTTATTTGGCTAAGTTTTACGCACAAAAAAATTCATTGTTTATGAACTATTCATGGATTTCCATATACATTGATCTATAGATAGTTTACTTGGCTATATTTAAGATGAAAAATACATGGTTTTGGACTATTCATGGACTGCATATATATAGATCTATAGAAAGTAACATGGTTATATTTTATATGAAAAAAATACATGGTTTATGGATTGTTCATAGACTGCAATATATATAGATCTATAGAAAGTTTACTTTTTATATTTTACATGAAAAAATACATGGTTTATGGATAGTTCATGGACTGCTATATACATAGAGAAAGTTTTCATGGATATGTTTTGTATGAAAAATACATGTTTATGAACTGCTCATGGATTGCTCCATACATATATCTATAAGAAGTTTACATGCCTATGTTTTAATGAAAAATATTTGTTTATGGACTATTCAAGGATTGCTATATTCATAGATCTATTAAAGTTAACGTGGACATGTTTTATAAAAAAAATGCATGGTTTATGTACTATTTGTTGATTGGTATAAACATAGATCTATATAAAGTATACTTTGCTACGTTTTATAAGAAAAATATATGGTTTACAGATTGTTCACAGACTGCAATATCCATAGATCCATATGAAGTTTCAAATACATGGTTTATGGATAGTTCATGGACTGTTATATACATAGATAGATAAAAAGTTTACATAGCCATATTTTATATGAAAAATAGATGTTTATGAACAGTTCATGGACTACCGTATACATAGAAATATAAGAAGTTTACATGGCTATGTTTTCATTGAAATATATATGTTTATGGACTATTTAAGAACTATTATATACATAGATCTATAGAAAGTTTACGTGACAATGTTTTTATGTTCTATTCATGGACTACTATATACATAGATCTATAAAAAGTTTATGTAATAGCCGGGGGTCCCAATGCAACAATATTGTTCGCTTTAGCCTTTTGGCTTTACGATTTTGCTCTTCCCCTTAGGGAAAATTGGTCGTTGTAAAGAGAGTTCTAAGAACTCTTATAACCAACCCAGTTTCTTTCCCCTCAGTGATGTGGAACTAACTCTCAATACCTAACCCCTGTCCCTTGCACAAGACTTTTGGCCTACCTCAGTTGGCATCTGACCTCAACCTGCATGTTAGGCCGTAGAGCGTCACCTCTCCCCACCTTAAGGGATATGCATCCTTGCATGGCCTTTTTTGACCAGATGCAACCACATACGATTAACCACACACTGGGTCAAGAGTCGGCTCTAATACTAATCATAATAGTTGGGGGTCCTAATGCAATGATATTGTCTGCTTTGGCCTTTTGGCCGCATGGTTTTGCTCTTCCCCAAAGGGAAAATAGGTCGTTGCAAGGAGAGTTCCCCGAACTCTTATAACTAGACTAGTTTCTTTCCCCTTAGCGATATGGGACTAACTCTCAATACTTAGCCCCTGTCTCTCGCCTGAGACTTTTGTCCGGCCTCAATCGGTGTCTGACCTCACACAGCTTGTTAGACTGCAAAGCATCACCTCTCCCTACCTTAAGGCACATGCATCCTTGTATGGCCTTTTTGACCAGACGCAATCACATGGGTTAGCCACACACCATGTTAGGAGTCGGCTCTGATACCAACTATAACAGCTGAGGGTCCTAATGCAATGATATTGTCTGCTTTGGCCTTTTGGCCACACGATTTTGCTCTTCCTCAATGGGAAAACCGGTCGTTGCAAGGAGAGTTTCTTCAACTCTTATAACTAGCCCAATTTCTTTCCCCTTAGCAATGTGGGACTAACTCTCAATACCTAGCCTCTATCCCTCACCTAGGACTTTTGGCTTGCCTCAGTCGACGTTTCACCAGTTGAGGTGAGATCACTCAAAAATATATGTTTACTTGCCTATGTTTTCACTGAAAAATATATGTTTATGGAATATTCAAGGACTAATATATACATAAATCTATAGAAAGTTTATGTGGTGATGTTTTATATGAAAAAATACATGGTTTATGTGTTGTTTGTGGATTTCTATATACATAGATCTATAAAAAGTTTACTTTGCTATCTTTTATAAGAAACATACATGATTTACAAACTATTCCTTGACTTCCATATGCATAGATCTATAGGTATCTTACTTGGCTATGTTTTATATGAAAAAATACATGTTTTATGGACTGTTCGTGGACTTTCATATACATTGATCTATAGAAAGTTTACTTGGCTATATTTTATATGGAAAAAGCATGGTTTATGGAATCTTCATGGACTTCCATATACATAGATCTATAGGAAGTTTACTAGGCTTTGTTTTTAATGAAAAATATATGGTTCTTGTACTGTTCATGGACTACTATATACTTAGATTTATAGGAAGTTTACTTGCCTATGTTTCCAATGACAAATATATGGTTTATGTACTATTTATGGAATGTTATATGAATAGATCTATGGAAAGTTTACTTGGCTATGTTTTGAATAAAGAATATATGGTTTACAAATTGTTCATGGACTGCCATATACATCGATCTATAGAATGTTTGCTTGGCTATGTTCTATATGAAAAATATATAGTTTCTGGATTATTCATGGACAGATCTATAGAAAGTTTACTTGGCTATGTTTTCAGTGAAAAATAATAGTTTGTGGGTTCTTCATTAACTTTTATGCACATAGCTTTATAGAAAGTTTACTTGAGTATGTTTTTTTATGAAAAATGCATGGTTTATGAACTTTTCATGGACAGCTACATACCTTGATTGATAGTAGGTTTACATGGAAATGTTTTCAATGAAAAACACATGGTTTATGACTATTCATGGTTTACTATATGCATATATATCGTAATCTTACTTGGCTATGTTTTTAATGAAAAGCACATGGTTTATGGACTATTCATATACTACATACATATATCTATAGTAGGTTTACTTCACCAGGTTTTGAATTAAACACGCACAGTTTATGGACTATTCATTGACTATTATATACATAGTTCCATAGTAGGTTTACTTGGCTATGTTTTATATGAGATTGCATGGTCAATGGACTGTTCATGGACTACAATGTACATATATCTATAGCCAGTTTAGTTCATTTTATTTTCTATGAAAAACACATATTTATTGGACTATCATATACATATCATTGATGAGTTTTGCATTTATATTCTTTGATTTATTTATCTTGTACTCAAAAAAGCAATTTTCCTATACTTTGTTTTACTCTTGATTTCTTTAAATGTAGTACATGGATATAATTTTTCCCTTGTTTACAGTAAAGATAGAACTTGAGCATCATCAAAATGAAGAATTTGAACAATATCAAGAGCATGAACAAGAGATCAACCTAAGCAGCACGCTAAAGAGAAAGGGCAAAGGCGAACGATGATGGAAAATGTTATCATTCGGAAGTCAAGAGGAATTAAAGAAGTTGAATAGAACAATAATAAGGGGCAGGAGATAGATTATAGTACAATATCTTATAGAAATTTTCTTTGCTACATGGTAAGAAGCATAATGTCTTTCACATTTGATGATTGGATACGTGTGCCACAATCAATAAAAGATTCAATTTTACTACACTTGACTGCCTTCAATTTTAAACAATTAAATAAATGAATTGATCATTTCCTTCTAATTAAATTTTGCATGACATACCTACTTGAGAAAAAGTGAGTACAGGAACTCTAAGTAGCATTGCTGCGAATGATGACATATTGTATTAAGCTATGGGCAAGAAGGACCAATCTTGTAAAGTTAGGGGCAAACGGTAAGGTATTATTCCTTTTAGATTCTTCAGTGAAAAAACACCTAGAAAAGAAGATCTAGAGGCCTACAATGACTTATGTGAGAGCTTAAAAATAAATATACTTAACTAGCTGCGTGATGAGGGTTTGGTGATAGTTTCTTCATTCCTTCTACCAGATCTTTGTAGAAACCCTATACCTCCATCACATGTAAGCTATAATTCTCCTAAATTCGTGTCCATTAACATGCCTTTGATTGTAACTACCAGCCTTCCATTTCCTTTAGAACTAGAAAATATTGTAGCTATTGGGCAAACAATTGCATATCACATCGCTTGCATGGAGGAATTCATTATTCTCATAGAGTCCATAGTATATATCTTTTCACACTATACCTTCCTCAACAAAATTTTTTAACTAGAGACCTTAGTTTAATCATTTATTAACTAAATTTCTAATGCTCACATTAAAGTCTCACCTAACATGCCTTGATCCCTAGGGTTACTCTTTGGACTCATCAACGAAGATAAGGCAATCAACCTTGTAGAAATCTAGGAAGTCAATGTCATTATTGAGGTGTCACTTATGGTAGAGGACCTATTACGAGTTGTCCAATGGGATCAACTTGAGCACCCTCACATTATCTCCTTAATGGGGTATATACAAATATCTACTTCTATAATGCTTGACATTACATGTCGGTTTTCATAATAGGTAATAATTATTTCTTTTATGTAGCTACTTAAATGATGCAATGAGCTATTTTGAGGTCGAGGATGTACTATACCAATTCCTTGACCTCGGTATCATGTGTGGAGCAGTAGAGCAATGGTCACTGGAGTGGAGTGTAGATGATACATTACCAGGGTTCTTCTGGTACTCCAGGGAAAAGGCTTAATGAGTCCTTACAATAAGTATATGTTTTCTTAACAACTTATTCTATACATAAGGATTGTAAACTTTAATTGCAAATCATATGATTACTTACATAGGGCTCAGTGGATGCTGCATGTCCTAGATGTGCATGGTGGGGAAGTGTTCTTTTTTATTATTGTGGATGGCACGCCTATCTGGCCCTTATAAAATCATAAATAAGTATAATCTTTTCATGTATTATATATAGAATGGTAACTTTTTATCCGCATCTAAAGCATTTGAAATTTAAATTTGTAGAGCATGATTAACATGGGCTAATCTGACCAAGACTATGCAACCACTGAAACTCACTTGGAAGAATGAGAAAGTATGGAAAATAGTTAATTACTTTATTTTATAAACTAAACTTTCAATATTACAAATGGTATTTATTGATCCTTTTTATTTTTCTTCTGACATAATCCCTTAGGCAGTAGTCTGATTGGAAGTGCAGGCATATGTGTTGAGATACATGAGGACCCTAGTACTTGATGGTGTTAGTGTTTCCCAATTAAGAAAGGTAAGACACTTTTTATTGGTCACAATCTTATATTATTTACAATTTTTTATGGATTCGAACTCAAAAGAATATGTCAACTAAATCTAAAATGTTGTACTGTAGGCTACTATGCTTTCTAAATGGGCAAATAAGAAGAGTTACTCCAAATCCAACCTCAATAAAATATGAAGTGAATGAGATTTGTTTGTCATGAGTTTTAATTAGAACAATTAGAGTAACCTCATGAATGTAAATTATCTTATCCATAATGAAATATTCTTTTCATTGATATGCATGTTTTCTTCTACTTTTCATTATTTTCACTATAGCACATACATTTTATGGGATGAATGAAGGCATCTTATACCATAAATGAATGAGGGAACTTGGAGTGTAAATGATGTGAATGTGAATATGGTGTAAATTAAGTGAATGTGGAGATTGTAGTATATTTGGTGTATTTTCTTTAATTATCATGTCATTTCAAGATGTGAATTTGGTGTGGAAGTGAATGTACATGTGAATGTGGCAAGGTGTGTGGATGGATGAAGAATTTGGGTGTTTTATACCCAATGCGGAAGTGAATGTATGTTTATTTTTCATCTGTTTAGATATTAGAATAATAACGTAGTAGATGGAACATTGAATGTATGTAGAATACATGTAGATTGCATTGTAATCAAAGAAACAAAAAAATACACTTTTAAAGTCACTCAAAAAAATGACTTCAAGAATAGCATCATTTGAAGTCATTTTGAAGAAAACAATTTCAAAGAGGTTATCTTTGAAATCATTTTTTTCAAGACTTCAAAAACTTGTATCTTTGAATTCGTTTATCCTAGATTGACTTCAAGAGAGGCAATTTTTAAGTCATTATTTTTAGAAGGACTTCAAAAGCAGAGTCTTTAAAGTCATTTTGAAGAAAACAACATAGAAAAAGCATCTTTTATAGTCATTCTAGAAGAAAGACTCCAAAAGAGGTTGTTTTTAAGTCAAATTTTTTCTAAACAACTTGATTTGAAGTCATTCCAAAAAAATTTATTCAAAAATAGATTCTTTTGAACTAATTTTTCTAGAATGACTTCAATAGATTATATTTTTGAAGTAATTTTTAAGATCAACTTTAAAAATCAAAAGTTTTAAAGTCATGTCCTTACTAACTTCTATTAATGTTTTTACCGACTTTAAAACCCCCCTGTGTAGTATTGTAATGTAAAGTCCTAGCCTTAGAAATGTAAGGAGATTAGAAAAGCTTGCAATGGGGTCCTGGATAAAGTCTTCTCGTACAAGGTGTAATAATCCTAATTTTTTTAATTCATTAAGAAAATCAATAAAGTTTGAGTTTCAAAAATTTTGACTTGGAATATTAGGGTTATTTAGAATGTACTTCTTATAGAAGTATAATCAAGCGATAAGACATGTATAATTGAAATTGAACTCAACGAACCCTTCAGAATGATTGTAAGCACGACAAATTCTGAATTTGGATGAAAAATCCTTAATTTTCTTTATTTTACGGACAAAAAGGGTAAAATAGTAATTTTACACACAATCGAGATTTGAGACATCAAAATTTAGAACGTGCTGAGAAATATGAATCCAATGCCACTAAGTACACTCAATTTTGAGATCAGGTAATAAACCCTAATTTTTATACATAAAGGTCAAAATGGTCTTTTTACACTATGTGGGGCCCGCATGGGCCCACAAGGGACCTAAAAAGGGGTCCAATGACCAGCCCACATGAAATCATGAGTCAAACCACTACTAGCTAGTAGTGGAGAAAAAGGTGGTGGTGGAGAATCCAATGCTAATTAAATAATAAAAAGAATAAACCATAATCATTACACACGATCATGAAAAAAGACCTAAAATGCCTATAAATACACCCCAAAAAATCCTCTAAAAATGTCCATAAAATTCCTACAAAATTATCTTGACTTCCCCTACAAAACCAAACAAAGATCCCTTTCTTCCATTTTATCTCTCCTCTCTCTAGATTGGAACAAGAGACCTAAATTCAATTTGGCACTCTATTCCAGATCAAATATCATACATCACACTATATAAAATTTCCTACCATACCTTAGCTACAAAACGTGTAAAGAAATTTCAAGATCCAACGGCTCACACAATGAAATCACATGACAAGTGGATCTTGGGCTATTTTATCATCAAATTGGTATTCTCTTAATTTGGACTATATAACCAATGTTTTTCTTCAATCAGGTAGGTGAAAGTAATTCCTAGACATATTTATTGTTGTTTAATAAAAAATTTATTTTACTATAATTTGATGGGGGTGAAAATTTGTAAAAATAAACTAAAGATCAGAACCTTCAATTCATGATAATTGAGTTCTCCGATGAAAAATCTACAGAAGGGTCCAAAGCCCCTAGGGTAAAAGTTTCAAGCAATTATATTAAGTTTTGGACCCTCAATTGAGAGGGATCGATTGGACGGTCCAGAATAGTCTCTTTGATCTCCCGATTAGATCGAGTTCCCCAGGATGACTGAGCTTGAGCGCCGGTTATTGGGTGAGTGCATCACACGTTTGTCTTGGTGACAGAAGCACCGCCCAACCAGTTCTGCCTGGCCCGTTCTACCCGAACGATCTTGACCGTCTGTTCTGATGGGCCCAGATCATATCTAGACCCTAGCAATGGACTATGAACTTTCGAACTCAATTTAAGAGTCATATGAACTCCAAATTGAGATCGGAAAGAAGCTATACAAATCTTACAACCTCTAATTTCTTATGAAATGATAAAATGGACAAAATATCTTATGAAACTTTCTGTTTTTAAGAAATAAGTTTTTAATTTCCAAGATCTTCAAGATCTGAGGTGATCAGATCTTGGTAATCTGTTTTAATAATGATATACTATTGAAATAAAGTTATATCTATGGTTTATTTGGACATATCTGAGATATATTAAGGGATCTACCCGTTATGATAGAAAAACCCTAAAAATACAAAGGGACCCACTTGATCAGTGAGATCAAGTGTGATCAGATCCTTAGGATGGATTGAATGAATGTTAATATGATGAAATCTAGGGAGATCATGGATTGAATATGACAAAAACAAAGCAATATGATCTTTGGACCTTAATGAAGAAAACCCCCTAAATATAATTCAAACCCTTGATTAAAAGAAAAAGATGTAAGATCTAATAGTTGGATCATAAGTAAAGGTTTCTAAAAATATTAATGTAATTAGTTTCATTTTCTATTAATTGATAATAGCATTTTAAATGTGATTTATGTTATAAAGCATGCTAGTGCAACTTTTAGACTTTAGCATGATATGTGATTAGATTGTGATAATAGGTTGCTAGATTTAATTATCTTAGGGGCATGTTAGTGTGATTTTATGCAAGTGTAACTTAGGACAAAGTTAGTATGATTTCATACCATTGTAACTTAAGACCATGCTAGGATTTCAAGTATGATTATACAATAGTATGAGACTGTACCTTAGGTCCATGGTAGTTTAAATTGAGTTATTAAGGTATATTAGTTGAAAATCATGCTAGTGTAATTTTAAGTACCTTATATCATTATCATTAAGTTGTTCAAAAATGGAATCTAATGAGAAAGTAGAGTTTCATGGTACAAATAAGAGTGGATTATTTTGGACTTAATTAGTAAACGCTATAGTTAGTAGGACAATATAAGGATTATCAAATCCTTGGCCCAAACTAGAAGAATAATAAACCCCATGAATGACATTGTAAATGTTCATGGACTTAATTAAAATCAATTAGAAAGAGTACTTAGGGTCAACATGCTTGAAAGGTTGAGCTAAGGTCACTCTAGTGAATGTTGAACATAGTAGTTAAGGGGGTTGTCTAATAGAGCCTCGCTCTTCTCCTACCTTTTGTTGATGTTTGTGAGGTCTAAATGCCTCCTTACATGAGGATTGAAGTAACCACTTTGTGTTCACCCATTCAATTAGTAAGCCTTAGCCAGTTGGAAATAAGAGGACCAGTCTAGACTTAGGCTGAAATAAGTTACCTTCAACCAGCAAAACATTAACTATTTGAATAATAATAGTAAGAGCATAAAAGGTTAGTAAATTATATAACCCTAAACTCCACCAATGCCAGTCCCAAGGCTAGATGAAAAAGGAGGAGGGTCTTGCGTAAGGTGCCAACCGGCAAGGGAGAAGTTGAAGATGATTCTATTATTTCTTTCTTACAAATGAATATGCATTTATATATTACTTTGTGAGGAAGAAATGAAAATCATCTCCAGCTTCTTAAAATACGGCCACCCTTGAGTCTGGTTGCCAGCCGGCAAGGGTTTAGTTGAAGATGATTTTTGTTATTTCTTTTATGCTTGCAAATGAATATGCATTTGTATATTAGTTTGTAAGATAGAAATGAAAATCATCTTCAGCTTTTTAAAACTACAGCAACCCAAACATGACATGAATCGAAAACAAACATTCCCTCAAGCTAGGGCATTCCCCATAAGTGATGCACTACATCAGATCCCGGGTGTAATGAAAAATAAGCAAGGGTTTCTATGGCATTCTCCTAGAAGCAACGCACTACATAGGATCCTGGGTGCAATGAAAAGTGGGCAAGGGGTGCTAGAGTGTCCCCTTGGAAGCGACGTGCTGCATCAGAACCCAGGTGGAGTGAAAAGTGGACATCGGTTAACACCATGGAGGTTGAGAAAGGCAGTAGTAAATAGGGTATCTCCAGAACATAAGATTCGCATCACTACATGCAATATAGGGATATTGACAGGTAAGAGTTTAGAGTTAGTAGATGCAATGAAACGTAGGAGAGTCAACATCGCTTGTATTCAAGAAACCAAGTGGAAAAGGGCTAAAGCTAAAGAAATAGATGGGTATAAATTATGGTATGTAGGAAAGGAAAATAACAGAAATGGCATAGGAATAATAGTGGATAAGGAATTAAAGGATAAAGTTGTGGACGTTAAAAGAATCAGTGATAGAATTATAATAATAATAACTATTCTATGAGAGCAGATTATAAATGTTATAAGTGCATACGCACCACAAGTAGGGTTACAAGATATAATCAAGAGACAGTTTTGGGAAGATATGGAGGGAGTCATACAAGAAATTCCCAACACTGAGGGGATATTTATAGGAGTAGACTTAAATGGCCATGTAGGAAAAGATAAGGAAGGATATGATAGAATACACGGAGGGTATGGTGTAGGTGAACGAAATGAGATGGGGGAGAATATCCTTGATTTTGCTTTGTCATATAACCTGTCCATTGGAAATACACTCTTTAAGAAGAGGGATGAATACTTAATAACCTTTAAAAGTGGACTTCATAAAAGCCAAATAGACTTTTTTCTACTTAGGAATAATGAACGATCTATATGTAAGGATTGTAAGGTGATACTTGATGAGAGTTTAACCTCACAACATAGGTTAATGGTTATGGATATCCATATTAAAAGATGGAGTAAAAGAACTGAACTTAATACACAAAAAAAAACTAAGTGGTGGAACTTAAAAGGAGAGAAAATAACCTCATTCAAAAATAAGTTGATGGCAAAAGGAAATTGGAACTATGAAACAGAAGTAAATACCATGTGGACTAATATGGCTGAGTCCATTAAGAAAGTAGCAAAAGATGTCTTAGGAGTATCTAAAGGTAAAAGGCTATTAACAAAGGAAACATGGTAGTGGAGTGAAACAATGCAAAAAGTTATTAAAGAAAAACGGATACATTTTAAAGCTTGGCAGAAGATTAGAAATAATGAAAACTATGAACAATATAAGAATGCCAAAAACGCTGCTAAGAGAATAATAAGTGAGGCTAAACTTAAAGCATATGATGAGCTCTATAATAAATTAGGAACATGAGAAGGTGAGCAAGATGTGTTTAAACTTGCAAAAGCAAGAGAACTGAAGGGTAAGGACTTGGATCATGTTAGGTGTATTACAAGAGGAGATCAAACAAAGGTGGGAAACATACTTTCAAAGATTATTAAATGACAATGGCTCTAAGAATATAAGGATTGAAAATAATATAAATCTAAATAGCATTGGATATTATAGATATGAACATAGGATTAGAATACCTGAAGTAAAAGACGCCTTGAAAAAGATGAAATCAGGAAAGGCCATGGGGCTTGATGGTGTACCAATAGAGGTTTGGAAGCATATGGGAGATATTGGGGTAGTTTGGTTGACCAAGTTGTTTAACAAGATTATAAAATCAAAGAAATGCTTGATGAGTGGAGGAAAAGCTTTATTGTACCAATCTATAAGAATAAAGGTGACATTTAGAGCTGCACTAATTATTGAGGGATCAAACTTATAAGCCACACAATGAAACCTTTTGAAAGAGTGATTGAGAAGAGGCTACGACATGAAACAAGTGTATTAGAGAATCAGTTTGGTTTAATGCCCGGGAGGTCTACCATGGAAGCTATTTTCTTACTATGACAATTAGTAGAGAAATATAGGGAGAGGAGGAAAGACCAACGTATGGTCTTTATTGATTTAGAGAAATCTTATGATAGAGTCTCTAGAGAGTTAATATGGAGGGTGTTGGGTGGTAAGGGGGTTTCTCAGGGGTATATAGACATAAATAAAGATATGTATGAGGGAGCAGTAACAAATGTTAAGACCACTAGTGGCGTGACTGGCGATTTTCCTGTCACTGTAGGATTGCACCAAAGATCGGCATTGAGTCCATACCTCTTCACATTAGTCATGGATGAGTTAACAAAACATTTGCACGAGGACATTCCCTGGTGTACGCTATTTGCAGATGATATAGTCTTACTTGATGAGACAAGGGAGGGTGTAAACATAAAGCTAGAGTTATGGAGAGAAGCATTAGAATCTGAAGGATTTAAAATTAGCTGAACTAAGACAAAATATATGGAATGTAATTTTAGTAAGGAGAGTAGGAGTGGAACACCAGTCAAGATTGATAACGAAGAAGTCCCCGTGAAATACCTCTTTCGGAACTTAGGATCATTGATCCATGAGAGTGGAGAGATTGAGGGGAGGTTACCCAGAGAATCCAAGTAGGTTGGAACAAATGGAGATGTCCATCTAGAGTTTTATGTGATCGGCGGATGCCACTCAAACTAAAAGGAAATTTCTATAGGATGGCTATAAGGCTGTCCATGCTCTATGGATTAGAGTGTTGGCCAGTTAAGGAACATGATACTCATAGGATGAGCATCACAGAAATGAGGATGTTGAGATGGATGAGTGGTAAGACAAGAAAGGACAGAATTAGAAATGAAAATATTAGAGGAAATTTAGGGGTAGCACCAATAGGTAATAAGATGAGAGAGATTAGACTTAGATGGTTTGGACATGTCTAAAGGAGACCAACAATGGTACCAGTTAGAAGGAGTGAGGCAATACAAGTGTAAGGTTCTAAAAGGGCATGGGGGAGGCCCAAAAGAACGTGGATAGAAGTGGTGAGGAAAGATTTAAAAACTTTGGGACTAAATGAAGCCATGGTATTTAATAGAGTGGAATGGAGGAATATGATTCATGTGGCCGACCCCTAATTAGGATAAGGTCTTGATGATGATGATGAAATTATCTAACCCTAATAAAAACTGTAAGTAAGATAAGGATGATCAAACAAGATCCATTAGATCTTGAATGATCAAGAACAATAAGAATGAAAATATTGTATTGTATTTAGTATGCATGTTTATTAGTATCCATGTTATAGATCAAATCTGGTTCATTAGATTAGATAATCCAAACTCTTGATCAAAGATGACTCAAGGAAGAAAACCAAGATCATCCTCCTTAGGGATGATCCAATAACTGAACTTAGATCAAAGAAGAACTAAATGATAAAAGATCTAGGACCTTGATCTTTATCAACAAGTGTAGATTGTCGATCAAAGGATCTATGAAAGATCAAGATCAAGGAGATGGACACACAAAGACTTAGAGATAGAAAATACTTATATATGAATGATTTAAAGATCATTCTAAACATTAGTTCTAGTGATCAATATGATTGTTCATAATTTATATATATTGACAGTATGTATGGATGTACATATTACATACATCAGTCAGGATCATGGAAGATCTGGGAAAAGGGATCACTACTTGATGGTAGGAGGATTTGATGAATGCAGTTACTTGGGATGTACATGATTGAACCCTTGACCTTATGTTGATAAGAGTGATGTTAATACTTGTATTAAATCCCCTGAAACCCTTATGATCCAACCAAACACATATAAAATGGTTAAGAACTAGGCTCTAAGTGAATATGAAACTAGAAGATATTTCAGCCCTAAGTAAACAAACAAATTGTCTGATATGTATGAAGTCTATTTTACATTCAAGCTTGGAGGCTTGTGACTTTGTTTTAATAAGCATAAGCCTGAGGGATGCTATGCTAGAGGAGTTATGAGGGTTTGGCTACCTGCTTCTTGAAATTTGATGATTTGATGATACCTTGCCCTATAAAAGGTTAAAAGTTGGATGGGGCAATTATGGGAAGGCCACCACTGTGAAAGTCTTATCTCCCCATATGGGCAGTGACATAATATTTTCCACCATGGTATCAGTGGTGAACGACGCAGTTATTCGAGCCCACTAGTACGGATCAGACTGCAACATGGTAGCCCTTTGATTATTTTGCACTATGATGCATATGAGAGTAGGCATAGTGAAATGCCTTATGTTTTAGCATAATAAAATACTAGGTTGTATATTACTAATATTTCACAAGAAGGGAAATTCCCAGTGTAGGATTAGCTGAAATACTGAATTCTCATAATGGAGAGAATTGATCAGCATAGTTGGGAATGATATTTGACTACTTTCATAAATTTAATTGATTTACCCATGTATAGTATGTATGTATATGGATGTACATATATTACAAAGTAAAGAGTAGAGACATGAATATGTTTAGGGATAACGGGATTATGAAGTATTAGAATTATATTGTCAATTATTATGCTTCTTGAATCCCGTACCAATCATTCTTTGCTGAGATATTTGTAAATGTTGCAATGTTTACAATATCTCAAATACAGGGAAGGAGAGTTAGGAGCTCAAGATGATAGAAGATTTGAAGAGAATAATCTTCAAGGTATACCCCTTGAAGACATGTATTTTTCTTTGTTTGAGAGTATTGTATTGTAATGAGAGTTTCATTGTATGGTGAGCTTTGAGTTTTGGATTATGTAATTTGGATAAGTATTGTAATGGGTTTTGGCTGTACTGCGAACCACTGGATGGATTCTAGAATTTAATAAAAGTATATTCCTTCAATGGAATTTTATCTTGTACAAAATTCTACTTATGTTATGTGTGAAGTGATGACTTGGGTTTTACAAAACAAGTTCTAAAGAAAAGAATTTCTGCTGCTTTGTTTTGCAAATTTTTTTTACTATTAAGGGCCCTGCCTTTCAAAAATATATTATGTTACAAAAACCCAGGTCATCACACAAGGGTGGGTCCATGGACATGCAACCTTCTCTTCTGAGTTAGGATGGCCTGCCCTTGACCTCTATTATTACAACCCCTTTTGAATAAATTTTGATTGCATCCATGTCCTCACTACAATTCACTGAGAATAAAAATTTATAAATTATCCTAATTTCCTTCAATTCTCTCTCCAAATGCATACAAAAATACAAAATGGAAGTGAGTACCCAAAAATCACAAGAATAAGGAGATATAATGAAAAATATGCCACTAAAATAAATGCATCCCTTTCTGAAGTATGACATCAGCCCCCTTCTTAATATGTAAAGTTCCTTCAATGATGCTCTTGGGAATCTACTTGATGAAGATGAAATATAAGCAACTGTTTCCTTTTCTCTTTACATTTTAATGAATAAAAAAGTATAGGAACTTACCTTCCTTCATGGAATTCAACGAACACTCTTGTCTTACTTTGATTTCAATGTGTGAAAACCTAAGCAAGTACTTCTCTTTCTCTTTACCTTTTACCCCTTGTTCATGTGATGTCATCATGTAAGCCCTACTTCCTTCTTTTCTCTTGGATTAGCATTGAACTCCAAGGTGGGAAGTGGAGAGTGGGCATTTCATGCATGGAGATGTCTCATTTGTTGTTTCAAGTAATGTGAAAGAAAGAAGGTGGAAGTTTCCTATTAGAAACTCCCCTCCTTCCTCATCTTTCATCTCCTCTATCCCTTGTCCTTTCTCCTTATCACATCTAGGAAGCTTCCAAGATGGATAGTTGAGATCACATGTGATGCTTCGCTTGGATGGTGAGATGGGATGGTATTGATAAGTGTTCAATTTCATATATAAAGTTCCCAATTGGTAGCCCATGTGTAAGAAATTATAGTGTTATTTTAGAGGTTTTTCATAAATTTGTAACACATGCATTTTTGACCTAATAGTTAAACTGTATAATATTTTGTAGGTGCAAAAGCAAATCCAGAGTAAGTATGTGAATTATCAAAAAAATTTAGGATTTAATTAGCTTCTTTATTATTGTGTAGGAATCAAGATAACGATTCAATGGTCAAGATTGATGGAGATGAGAACTGAAGATCAAGACCAAACGATCGAGTCAAAGCCTAAATTTCAGCATCTCAAAGTTAAATCAAGAGTCAATATCATTCAAGTGCATGCAAAAAAATCATTTGGAAATATCAAAAGTGACTAGAATGAGCTCTTGCACTAGCCATGCATTTCCATCACCTTTTTATGGAGAATGGGAGCCCTGCATGAGGTTTCCTAGTCTAATAAAGAAAGCCAAGTAAACCAAGCCATTTAAGCCTTGAAGCCAAAGGATAGCCACTTAGGCCATTAAGCAATGAGCCATCAAGCCACATAAATCCATGCCACTTGGAGTCACATGATTGGACGATTGATTCAAGCAATTGTCCTAGGTTAAAAATGTGATTTTCAAAGGATAATTAGAAGGTTTTGTAGAAGATTTATAGGGTAGAGATATTCATGCATAGGTGGACTAATCAAGATAGAGATCCCCACTTTCTATTTCTATTTTCCATATTTTTCCCCCACCCAAATTAGGGTTCTATGATTTTAGCTTAAGGAGGGAGGCACCTCCTAAAGATGTGGCATCTCCCCTTGCATGGTTGTCACCTTAGCTAGCATCCTAACTTGGAAACTTCTAAATTCTATCTTAGACTCAAAACACATCAATTTCCTATCTATTTTCCTATCTTTCTTACCATTTTTGTTTTCCCATTTCTCTCTCTTTCCTAATGATCAAATACCATGCAATTAGAAGGGAAGTAGCACCATGCCACCTTCCTAAAAAGGTGATGCCTCTTCCCATTCTACTTACACCATGCCACCTTACCTCACATAGTTTCCTCTTTAGTGGCCTAGACTTTCACCATACTTTCTTGCCTACATCCTAGCTCTAAATATCTCTTTCCTTTCTAGAATAGGATATAACAATAGTATAACTCAAAAAATCTAAAAATGCCCATGGGTTTCAACATGAATTTCAAGTGAGGATTTCAGGCAAAAACCTTGAAAGAAGCCCTCTAGCTTGGTGATCTTTGGAGCTTTGACTTTGGTTTTTGTTTGGGATACTTTCTCTTGGATTCCGAAAGTTTTTTTCCTTTATTTTTGCACTTCAACTCTAGGTTAGTACTTTTATTTCAATCCTTGTGTTTCATTGCTTAGTTGTTCTTATTTTGCTTCTTTAATTCTAGACACATAGATCCACCTTGTTTTCCCTTGAATATATGCTTCCTTCTTCATAGTTTTTCTTCCTTAATCTCTCAACATCCAAGTTATTTGATTTCTGGTAGTGACATCCAAGAGAATAAATAGCATGAATCCTTGTTTCTCTTTCTTGATTTCTACATTTCTCATACTTGAATTTGGAACTAGTACTAGGCATCTTTTTCCTTGATTAGTTCCCATCATTGAAGCCCTCTTTTTCTCTTGATTAGCTTGTGGGTTTCAATTTCATTTTATATAAGCTTAGTTTAAGGTCATTGGAGTGTGTTGAATGTTTGATTTGAATCAAGTTTCAAGTGTGGGAAAGTGATATATATATATATATGTATGTATGTATGTATGTATGTATGTATGTACCATGTGCACCATTTTTTATGTAATTTTTTATTCAATCAATAAAGTTTATTGAAGTTCATTGTTCATGATTGTTCCAATAGAAAAATACTTTAAATATTGAATGTTATCTTGCATAAAAAGTGATTGTTAAAGTTATTTTTCATATATTGATTGATTTGAGTTTCTTTAGCACCTAAAATTTGGAATTTTTCCATTCAAAGTTCAAGCTTAGTTTCTAGAAATCCACACACCTTATTTAATTGATTCTTTAGTAACCACTCAGATTTTTTGGTTTTTTAGTAGGTGTATTGATTATATTTCATCTTAGTAAGCTTTTCATTCAAGAATTTTGGCCAATCCCTAACCTATGAACCATGGATCATGCACATGATAATTGGGTAGATTTCCTTTGAGTGTTGCTTTATTTGATTGTTTAATCTT
Source organism: Warburgia ugandensis (assembly GCA_035236585.1). Lineage (NCBI taxonomy): Eukaryota > Viridiplantae > Streptophyta > Magnoliopsida > Canellales > Canellaceae > Warburgia > Warburgia ugandensis. The sequence goes on from CP141133.1 coordinate 42,648,905, forward strand.
AGTTTAGTATTAGTTAGTTAGTTGTTTACATCTTAGTTTAGTTCTAGAAGTTTCCTTATTTACTTTTAAAAGGTTCTATTTTTAATAAGTTTCTAATTTTAGTTTAGGAAAGTGTTAATCTAGAAAAGTTTCATTTTTAGCAAGTTTCCTTATTTTAAGTTTGCTAGATTTATTCATTCTAGTTTTACATTAGTTTCTTTTATTAAATGCATTTTAGTTAGAAATTTTTTTAATATCATTGAATATCTTTATTTTTAGAAAGGTTTTTTATTTATTTCTAGTTTCTAATTTAGGGCATGTTTCCCATTCCATGTTGTTTAAATCCCTAGTTTAACCAAAACACTCTTTCTTTTTCCATGATAAGAAACTTAAATAAGATCCAATCAATTGAAATTTCTCATGGGATAGACCTCTGAGACATGCAATAACTACTTTGATTCATGTGCTTGTGAGTAGTATTAAAGCTACACCATGTTTTTTGTGCCTTTGTCGATGAATTTCAACAGATTTGTGGTTGGATCATTAATGAGATTATTTATCTTTATTCATAGTTTTAGGTTGCATTAGATTAGGATTTTTACGTCATTCTTGCATATTTTTCTAGTTCCTCAAAAATTGCTGTTTAGTTGTCTTGTTGAAGGAGAATTGGGCAAAAGGAGTGGCAGCAATCCTGTTGGCTAAAGCTTCATCAACTTAATTATGATTTCCTTGATTTCTTAGATTAAGTTTTTGAGTGAACTTATAGTGAGTCCCCATTGTAATTTGTAGGTCTTTATTTCATTTTAAATGGGTGATATTAATACAGGGCAAGGGTGGGTTGTGGAGCCGCACAATTGATCTTCATTAGAAACCCCATTGTAAGCATCTCTCACTCTCTTTTATTTTCTTAGTTTAGTTTCATTTAGTGTAGCATGCATATGGTTAGTAGTGCAATTCATTTATATTAGGGTCATTTATTATACTTGCTACATCATATTTAGGGTTGTTCCATGAGATTGCACCTATTTAACAAAGTTAACTTTGTTAGACAGCCTGTAGGTTGGTATTAGTTTTCTTTCCTTATATTAGATTGCACGGTTACTATTTTATGGCTGATAGAACACATTAATAATAAGGGTTCCACTAGAACCCTCATAAGATAAGGATTAGATTTCATCCCCAGATCCTTCTCCCACTTAGGTAATCAAATCAATTCTTTGTATGTTCATGATCCTTTCCTCTAAAAGCTTGATTAAAATAAAGTAGAAAGAGACTTAGGGTTTCAAGCTTGTAGGATCGTTTTAAAGGGAGGAGATCTAGTATCACTCTAGTGGCTTTTGAGTATCATCGCTATAGTGGGTATCCAAAATCCAAGTTATTTTCACACGCCCTTCATTGATAGTTGCTGAGGTTTAAATGTTTCCTTCGATGAGAATTGTATTAACCACTTTAGAGAAAAACCTAACTTGTAAGTAGTAGTTGAGATTGAATAAAATGACCTATTTAGGTATAGGACTAAAAGCTACCACCTTATAGATTAAAAAAGATTGTCAAAATAGCTTGATTGCAATACAGAATGATTGATTGTGCATCATATAAAGTTAGGAGTCATAGTTAGATTTAGGTTGTATAATAACCACGGATCCCACAGCAATGATATTGTCTGCTTTGGAACCCTCATCCCCTCCAGGCTGTACTCTCATAGCTTTGTTTCTCCTATAAGAAAATGCCTCATTCCTAGGAGATACCACCTGAACCCTTATAACCGGCCCAACTTCCTCTCCTTGGACGATGTGGGACTAACTCACATGGCCAACTGTAGCTTTCCAACTGATAGCTTTCCAACTTCTCTGACCCACTCACAAAATTCATGTGGGGACCCATGAACCCTAGGGGAGGAAGAGGGCAAGCTACCAAGTGGTAAGCTATAGGTGGGCCATAGAGTTGGTTCCACATCACATAGGGAAAGCAAGTTGGGACAATTATAAGGGTTTAGCTAGTATATCCCAATAACAAGGCCTCTTTCCATAGGAAAAATAAAACCATGAGGGTGGTGCCTAAAAGGGGTGATGCATGAAAGGGGTGAGGGATGCAAAGAATCAATATCATTGCTGTGGGACCCACAATGGTTACAGTTGGTTTCAAAGATAGTTCCCCTCGTGGTGGTGTTATCTACACGTGGGTGATCAATGACCCAGGGAAGGTCACGTGGGGATGCATGTTCCCAAGGGGGGAAGAGGGGTACCTAGTGGGAAGCCTTTAAGGGCAAGCTAGATCAAGTTTGGTGGTTAGCTATAGGTGGCCTTGAGAGTTAGTCCCACATCACCGAGTAAGAAATAGTTGGGTCAGTTATAAGGGTTTGGGTGGTATCTCCCAGTAAAGAGGCCTTACTTGTTAGAATTTGTATTAGAGCTAGTTCCCCTCATGAGGAAGGTGCTACTTGCATGGGAGTGCTTGATGACCCAATGAAAGTTAGGCAAGGATGTGAGTTCCCCAAGGAGAGAAGATGGGTACCTAGCGGGCAGGCTTTGTGGGCATGTAAGAGAAGTCATCCAACTACCAAGTGGCAAGCTATAGGTGGGCTTGAGAGTTAGTCCCACTTCACTCAATGAGAGGGAGGGTTCACGTAGTATCACCCCATAATAAGGAATTTTCATCTTAGAAAAACAAAGCCATGATGGTGAAGTCCAGAAGAATAAGGGACCCGAACATTATAGTAAGTATCAAAGCTAGTTTCCCTTATGATGGTGGTGTTATCCGCACGTGGGCACCTGATGACCTAGAGAAGGTCACTCGAGGACATGTGTTTCCTAAGGGGGAAGAGGGATACATTATTGATGGCCATTGTAGGAGGGCCAAAGAAGCTATCAAGCTATAGAGTGGCGAGCTACAGATGGCCCAGAGAGTTAGTGCCACACTGTTCGAGGAGAGGGAGCTAAGCTGATTATAAGGATTTGGGTGGTATCTCTTAGTAACAGGGCATTTTGCTATGGGACAAGCAAAATTATGATGGTGAATCCTTGAAGGGATAAGGGACCCAAAGTACACAATATCATTGATGTGGGATCCCCGATCATTAAAGTTAGTAGTAGGTGTTATCCGCATGTCCAGGCTCAATGACCAAGCGAAGATCTCATAGGGCCTTTGTAGGTGGGTCAAAGAAATTGTCAAGTTACTAGGTGGCCCTGAGATTTAGTCGAAGATCGCCTAAGGAGAGGGAACTAGGCCAATTATAAGGGTTCAGGTTCCAACTGCCAGCAACGAAGCCATTTCCTATCTAAAAAGGAAAACCTTGAGGGAGCCAAATCGACAATATCTTTATTATGGGAGCCCCGGTCATTACAATTGATACCAAAGCCAGTTCCCCTTGTGATGGTGGTGCTAGCCGCATGTGGGCAGTGGATAACCTTGAGATGGTCTTAGGGGTTGCGTATTCCCTAAAGGGGGAAGTGGGGTACTTAGTGGATGGCCTTTGTGGGCATGCCACAGAAGCTATCAAGCTACCGAGTGGTGAGTTATAGGTTAATCTGGGATTTAGTCGCACATTGCCTGGGGAGAGGGAGCTAGGTTGGTTATATGTGTTTGGTTGGTGTCTCCAAGTAACAGGGCCTTTTCCTATGGGAAAAAAAAAATTGTGAGGGTGAAGCTCGGAAAGGGTGAGGGGCATAAAGCAAATAATATGGTTGTTGTGGGACCCAGGGTCATTACAGTTGATATCGAAGCTAGTTCCCCTTGTGATAATGCTATTATCGACATGTGGGCACTCAATGACCCCCGAAAGGTCATGCGAAGATGCGTGTTTGCAAAAGAGGGAAAAAGAGTACCTAGTCGGTGGTATTCATGGGGAAGACTAAGGGGTTGCCAAGCTATTGGGTGGTGAGCTATAGGTGGCTATGAGAGTTAGTCCCACATCACTAGACAAGAGGGAGTTAGGCCAGTTATAAGGTTTGAGGTGGTATCATCCAGTAATTAGGCCTTTTCGTATGGGAAAAACCAAACCATTAGTGTAAATCTCAAAAGGGATGAGGGACCCAAAGAAAGCAACATCTTTTCTATGGACCCCCTATCATTAAAGTTGGTATCAAAGCTAGTTCGCCTCATGATGGTGGTGCTATTTGCATGTGGGCGCTCGATGACCCAGAGATGTTCACGTGGGATGGCCTTTGTGGGTGGGCCAAAGAAGCTATCAAGCTACTAGGTGGTGAGCTATAGGTGGCCCTAATAGTTCACATCATCAGGTGAGTGGGGGATGGGTCGATTATAAGGGTTCGGGTGGTATCTCCTTGTAATGAGGACTTTTCCTTAGGAAAACCAAAACTGTTTGGGTGGAGCCTAGAAGGGGAGAGGGATCCAAAGTGGACAATATCATTTTGGTGCTCTAATCATTAAAGAAGGTATCAAGGCATGTTCTGCTTGTGATGGTGGTACTATCTGTATGTGGGCACTTCATGGCCCATAGAAGGTTACATAGGGGCGCATATTTCCTATAAGGGGACAAAAGGGCTACATGGTGGGCGACCTTTGTGGGTGGGCCATAGAAGCTATCAAGCTACTGGGTGGCAAGCTACAAGAGGCCCTAAGATTTAGTCCCACATTGCTTAGGGAGAGGGATATGGGTTAGCTATAAGGCTTCGGGTGGTATCTTCCTATAACAAGGCCTTTTCCTATACAAATTTTTTCAAAACTCCCAAATCTCCTAGGATTGTAAGGAGACTATTTAATGTATATGGTCAGATTAACCATTTTTGAGTCTCTAATCGATGCTCTAAACACAAACAGACCCACTGGCATTCCTAATATTTGTGGCAGTGATAAATTGTCTATAGATCTAAGTCAATTTCCAATAGTGGATCAAGAAATCTCTATAGTTTATTGATCAAGACCATCAAATTCTAATCAGAGTAGACATCAATGATCCAATGGTTGATTGGAGTTCTAATCAACCTTGGATAGTCATAATTTTTCCAAAATTATAAGCCCTTGATAACAATTTTAAGAATCCGATGCAATCCAAAGCTTGGATCATAAATATTGGATCTTTACATAAGATCAAAACTCATATGAGTTGATTAAGGCTTTTGTTGATCTCTGTCCTTAGATTAGGGTTGAGATCGATAGTTGGATTTATGTGAGCCTCTAAGTTTAGTATTTTCCACCAAATTACAGTGTCAAATCAACCCTTTATAAATGATCCACCTATCAAGATTGGCTGAAGATGGTTGAATCTACATTTTTTAGGCGATCCGATGGTCCATATTTTCTAAGAGTGGTTAGATCTACCTTCCCTAGATGATCCGATTGTTAAGATCTAATGTAATTGGTCAGATCTAGCTAATTTAAGAGTGCACAGTGGTTGGATGGACCACTCTCCACCTTAGATCAATGGTTAGAGAATTAACGGAGTGGCTAGAGTTCTGATCCTTTACTGGTCCTCACAATAAGTGGGAAATCAGTAAAGATTTGACATTTTACCAGAAATTAGGGCTTGGATCTATTAGTTACAAATGATCTGATGGTCACAATCCCTTTTAGAACATCGGATGTGTCTTCTACAGATGATCCGATAGCTAGGGTTGGTTGGCTCTACCTATTACAAATGATCCGACAGCTAAGGTTGGTTAGATCAATGTATATTGCAATGGATTTGATGATTAGAACTTAGGTAAAGATCCTTAGAGTTCAAATCAATCTCCACAACCCTAGATCTACATGAAATTTCTAAAAACAGTAAACAATCAAGAGAAAACAATGGACATAAGTGAGGATCTTACCTCTGTAACGTTCCCAACTTCCCATCATTGTCGGAGAAGGCGTGATTTGTCCAAACTTTCCAGCAAGGGCTTTGTGTGCACTGATCATGCTCCAATCCATGGTTGTTCCTCCTTCAATCATGGTAGAACTAAAGGGGTTTTCTTCCCCTCTTTCTGTAGACTAAAATGGATGGCTGGCGTGCTCCTCCTTCTCCGGTGATATGAAAAAACGCCGGCCCTCTTCTCCAACACGACTGGATTTTTTCGGCAAGCAAGCCCACTCTCTCTCCTTTCTCCTTTTTCCCTCTACTTCTCTTCTTCCCCCCATCAAGTTTCCTCTTCTCATCAGGTTTGGGAAATAGACCAATGTCTATTTTCCCTTTTCGTTTAAGTGAGGGGGTGTCGTTATCAAACCTGACTCCCCTTTTTGTTATTTTAATTGGGTTTTTTATAATTATTTTATATTAGTTGTTAACCATGATGTTCTTACTATTTTAAACACCATGATACCAGTTAATGATGTTTTTCAACTCCATTGACTGTCACGTTCCTACTACAAGTGAGGCCCACTTAGTGAAATTACAAAAATATCCTTTTGTAAGAAAATTACCATTTATTTGTCCAACCTTCAATTTCAGCAAACTTAGTGTCATTGGATTCATATCGACGAGCAGAATCTAGATTTTATAATTACCCTAATGCCCTTGACTTTGAAGGCCCATAACTTCTTCATCCAGACTCTGTTTTTAGCGTTCTTTGGCTCGATTGATTCCATTTTTTGAGTACTATCTAATAATTTTAGTTTTTTTTTCCAAATTATACTTCTATAAAATGATATACTCCTTGCAAACTCATAACCTACTCATGAAATAGTAAAATTTTAGGATAAAATTCATCCAAACTCCAATTTCAGTGTTCTTTATGTCGTTGGACTCAAAATTTCAATTACATTCCAAATATTTATGCTTCCACTCAAAATTCCATTTTAATAAAAATTTATTTTCTTTGGGTCAAAAATTTCAATTTCACATAATAATGCCTAGAATAGTATTTACAAAATTTGGGGTTGTTATAGGGAGTTAGGCTAGTTATAAGCATTCAGGTGGTATCTCTTTATAACGAGGCCTTTTCCTAAGGGAAAAACTAAACAATGAGGGTGAAGACCTAAAGGGGTGAGGGACCCAAAGTGGACAATATCTTTGCTGTGAGACGTTTGATCATCAGAGCTAGTTTCCCATATGATGGTGGTGTTATCTGCACATGGCCACTCAATGACCAGTGAAAGTCATTGGGGACGTGTGTTTCCATAGGGGGAGGAGGGGTACCTTATGGGAAGCCATTGCAGGTAGGCCTAAGAAGCTGTCAAGCTACCAAGTGGTAAGCTACAAAAGGCTTGGAGAGTTAGTCCCACATTACCTAAGGAGAGAAAGCTAGGCCAGTCATAAGGGTTCGGGTGGTATCCCCCAGTGATGATTCATCTTCCTATGAGAAAAAGAATGAGAATGAACCCCAGAGGGGTAGGGACCCAGTGTAGACAATATCGCTGATGTGAGACACTCAATCATTATAGTTTGTATGAGAGCTAGTTCCCCATGTGAGGGTGGTGCTATCCACATGTGGGGGCTCAATGAGACGACCAGGGTTTTTGTAACACATTTTGTAATACATTTTTGAAAGGTAGGGCCTGTAGTAGTAAAAAATTTTTGCAAACAAAGTAGCACAAATCCTTTTCTTTAGAACTTGTTTTGAAAAACCCAAGTCATCACTCCATACATAACATAAGTAGAATTTTTGTACAAGATAAAATTCCATTGAATATACTTTTATTAAATTCTAGAATTTATCCAATGGTTCACAGTACAGCTTGGGTATCAGTACAATACTTGTGCAAATTACATAATCCAAATTTCAAAGCTCACCATATAATAAAAACTCTCAATACAATACAATGCTCTCAAATAAAATACATGTCTTCAAGGGATACACCCTGATTGATTATTCTTCCAAGTCTTCTTAAGTCTTGAGCTCCTAATTCTCCTTCTCTATATCTGAGATATTGTAAACATTGAAACATTTACAATATCTCAACAAGCTATGCTTGGTAGGGGATTCAAGAAGCATAATAATTTCACAGTATAATCCTAATACTTCATAATCCCATTATTTATACTCATGGATCAATCTCTTTACTTGGTCATATATGTACATCCTTACACATACATACTATATATTGTGTGTGTATATATATATACAGTCAAAAATGTGAAAAATAGTTAATATCTCAAATAGCAATAGTCATACTTAGACACACTGAGTTGATAAAACATCCGGACTCTGCTGGAAAATACTCCCTTATTTAGGTAGTATCGGCATCTCATTATGCCATATCATAAGGCATCTCACTATGCCATGCATCATAATACAAAATACTCAAAGGACTACTATGCATGCAGTCAGAATCCATACTAGCTCGCTTGGATAACTATTCAATAATCCACGTATACCATCCTTAGTGGAAATCAAAATATCCATGTTCGTATGGGGGGGACCATAGTTGTCATAGTGGCTACTTCCCATAATTGCCCCACGTGACTTTTAGCCTCACTTAGCTTGGTATCCATATCATAACAAGTTTTAGAGAGCGGGTGGCCAAACCCTACTAAGTCTCCTAGCATAGCATCCCCAGGCATACACCTGTTTAAAATAAAACCACAAGCCTCCATGCTTGTATGTAAAGTAATTCTCATACATACCAGACAATTTATCTGTTTACTTAGGGCTAGAATACCTTCTAGTAACCTATTCACTTAGGGTTTTCCTTAATTCTAGCTTAAACATTTCATATGTGTTTTGGTTGGATCATAAGTATTTTCAAGGGATTTTAGACAAGTATCTACATTACACTTGTCAACATTTCTAGTCATAAGATCATATATTCAACATGTATATCTCATGTAGATGCATTCATAAAATCCTCCTACCTTCAAGTAGTGATCCATCTCTTCAGATCTTCCATGATCTTGACTAACGTATGTAATTTGTAAATCCATACATATTGTCAATATTTATACAATCTGAAAAGTCCTATATTTTTTATCCTATCTATATTCTTTGTCTAATCTTGTCCTTTGATATAAAGGATTTAGATCTTATGTCCTACCATAATCTATCTACCTTAGATAGTGTTTATCCTATTGATCAATAAATTTGACGGTTAGAATGATCTTCTAATCTTTCAAATCTAAGTATTTTTTATTTCTAAGTCTTTGTGTATTCCTTTCTTTCATCTTGATCTTTCACAAATCCTTTGATCAACAATTTATACTTGATGATAAAGATCAAGGGCTTAGATCTTCTATCATCTAGTTCTTCTTTGATCTAAGTTCAGTTGTTTGATCATCCCTAAGGAGGATGATCTTGATTCTCTTCCTTAAATCATATTTGATCAAGGGTTTAGATCTTCTATTCTATTTGATCTAAATTGCAAGCAATATATATCATCATCAAGAAGTATTTATTTCTTTTATTGTTCTTGATCATTCAAGATCCTATGGATCTTGTTTGATCATCCTTATCTTACTTACAATTTTAATTAGGGTTAGATAATTTACTAACCTTTTATGCCATTATTATTATTATTATTATTCAACCAGTTAATGTTTTACTGGTTGAAGATAGCTTATTTCATCCTAAATCTAGACAGCTCCTCTTATTTCCAATTGACTAAGGCTTACTAGCTGAATGGCTAAACACAAAGTGGTTACCTCAATCCCCATGTGAGGAGGCCTTTAGACCTCACAAATGTCAATGGAAGGTAGGGGAAGAGCGAGGCTCTACTAGAGAACCCCCTTAACTAGAGTGACCTTAGCTCAACCTTTCATAAGGTTCCTATGAGCATTTTAACCCTAAGTACTCTTTGTAATTGATTTTAATTAAATCCATGAATATTTAAAATGTCATCCATGGGGTTTATTATTCTTTTAGTTTGGGCCAAGGATTTGATAATCCTTATATTGTCCTACTAACTATAGCCCTTACTAATATTAAGTCAAAGTCATTCACTCATCTTAATTGTCCATGAATCTCTATATTCCATTAGTTTACATTTTTGGTGATTTATGCTCATTATATCTCAACAACTACTTAACATTTGACTCTACTAATAAAATTTGATAACAATTAAATCATATACTTTAAAGCATAAATCCAATATAAATTTAACAATCATTTATACTAACATGCTTTCTATGAATGTAACTTAACCTAATGGAATAAAACTATACTTAAACTAGCATGATCCTAAGTTATGAAATACATGAAATTTTACTCGTAATCTAATGGAATCATGCTAAAATCTCAAATTCAAACTAACATAGCTCTAAGATAATTAAATTGCCAACCTATTGTAACAATCTAATAACATTTAGAGCATAACATGCTAAAATTTTAGAATTACACTATCATGCTTCCTAATTTATAACATAAATCACATTTACAATTCTATCTCAAATAAAATACAAGTAAACTAATTAAATTAAAATTATTAAAAACTTTTACTTATGATCTAACCATTAGATCTTTGATCTTTTCCTTTAGATCAAGGGTTTGAATTACATTTAGGGCTTTTACTTCATTAAGGTCCAAAGATCATACCCACTTGTTTTTGTCACAATTAATCCATGATCTCACTAGATTTCATCATAATCTCATTCATTCAATCCATCCCAAGGGTTCGATCATGCTTGATCTCATTGATCAAGTGAGTCCCTTTGTATTTTTAGGTTATTTCTACCATAAAGGGTAGATTCCTCAATTTATGTAGATCTATCAAAATAAATCATGGATATTACTTTATTTCAACATTATTTCATCATTATATTAGATCCCCAAAATCTGATCATCTTAGATCTTGAAGATCATGAAAATTAGAAGCTTAATTCCTCAAAATAGAAAGTTTCTTGAAGATTCTTATCAATTTTATGATTTCAGAAGAAAATAGACATTACAAGATTTCCATGGCTTCTTTCTGATCTTAATTTGGAGTTCAGATGACTCCATAATCAAAGATTGAAATTTACAATCGGAACTATCGTCGTGCTCCCATCACTGGTACACAAGTTGAAACGCTCTCCCCTGGGACTATTGTTGTGGTGTGAACATTCCATTAGAATGGCATTGCATGCAGAGATACTCCCGCAGGGTGCATTTTCGTGCAGCATCTCACAGTGGCGTCCCAGGAGCTCGATCTTATTAGGAAGATCGAATAGTCTGTTTTGTACCTTCCAATCAATTCCTCTTCAATCCAAGGCTCAAAACTTGATGAAATTTCTTAAAAATTCTACCCTAGGGATTTTGGACCCTTTTGATCGATTGGAAGGCTTAGATTTTCCATCTAAGCCCTCCATAATATAGAAATGAAGGATTCCTATCCTTACTTGATTTTTATAATTTTTAACATAAAATTAATTTCAAAAAATTAAAAATTATATAAACTAACATGAAATAGGTATGGGAAGATTTTCCACCTACCTGTTTGGAAAAAACATATGCTTTGAAGCCCATTTATAAAGAAATATGCCTTTGAAGATAAGATTGCTTAATAACTGCTTGTTTTGTGATTTGCAGTTGATTGCATCATTCAATCTTGAAATTTGTTTTGGGGTTTTGTAGATAAGATGGTCTATGACAATATAAATGGTGGGATTGGTGAGATTTGATTTGGAACAGAGTGCTAATTGAATTTAGGTCTCTTGTTCCAATCTAGAGAGAGGAAAGAGAAAGTGAAAGAAGAGAGATTTTTGGGCAATTTGGAAATTTGGTAATGAGTTTGGATTTGGTTTTTTAGGGAAGAAAGATAATTTTTTGAGAATTTTAATGAACATTTTTGGAGGATTTTTATGGGGGTCTTTATAGGTGTTTTTGAATTTTTCATCATTACTTGTAATAATTATGTTTCACTCTTTTGAATATTAAATTAACATTGGATTCTCCACTGCCACCTTCTTCTCCACTATCAGATGGTAGTGGTTTGACCACTCATTACATATTTTCTGGCCGTTAGATTCATTTGTGGGCCCATTGTGGGCCCCACGGAGGTGTGAATAGACCATTTTGCCCTTTTATGTAGAAAAATATGTCTTATTCTTATGAACTCAGAATTGAGCGTACTTAGCGGCATTGGAATCATATTTCTAAGTACATTCTAAATATTGATGTCTTAGATCTCGGTTATAAGTAAAATTACCATTTTACCCTTTTATTTGTAAAAATAGAGAAAATTAGGAATTTTTCATTTTTACTCAAAATTGAACATACTTAGTGTCATTTTAGTTGGGTTTTTGAGTACATTCATAATTTCTATGTTTTTAAATCATGTTTTAATCTCTATAAAAAATAATTTCCAATAACCTAATATTCCAGCCCAGAATTTCCAAAAATTCAAACTAAATTAATTTTCTCAATCAATTTACAAAAACTGGGATTTTTACACTCAATGACCAAGAGAAGGTCTCAGGAGGATGTGTGTTCCCCAAGGGGCAAAGAGGGGTACATCGTGGGTAGCCTTTGTGGCTGGGCTAGATAAATTGTCAAGTTACAAGGTGCCTTTGAGAGTTATTCCAACATCATTTGGAGAGGGATCTGGGCTGATTATAAGGGTTTGGGATGTATCTGCCAATACCATAGCCTTTTGTTATGGGAAAAACAAAAGTATGAAGGTGAAACCCGATAGGGGTGAGGGACCCAAATCAGGAATTATCATTGCTATGGGAACCCCAATCATCACAATTGATATCAGAGTATAGTTCCCCTTATGATAGTAGTGCTACATGTGGGTGGTCGATAACCCTGAGATGATCTTGTAGGAATGCGTTTTCCCTAAAGGGGGAAGTAGGGTACCTGGTGGGCAGCCTTTGCAGTTGTTCCAAAGAAGTGGTCAAGCAACTGGGTGGTAAGCTACAGGTGACTCTAGGAGTTAGTCCCACATAACTTGGGAGAGGGAACTGGGCTGGTTATAAGGGTTAGGGTGGTATCGCCCTATAACAAGGCCTTTTCCTACGTGAAAAAAAAAACTGTGAGGGTGAAGTCCATAAGGGGCATGGAACACCAAGTGGATAATAACGTTGCTATGGGGCCTCTGATCATTACTGTTGGTATCAGAGCTAGTCCCATGGTGATGGTGGAGTAACCTGCATGTGGGCACTCACTAAACCAGAGATGGTCATGATGGATGTGAGTTCCCTAAGGGGGGTACGGGGCGGGCGGGCTTTTGTGGGAATGCTAGAGAAGTTGTCAAGCTATCAGGTGGTGAGCGAAAGGTTGTTTTGAGAGCTAGTGACATATTGTTTGGGGAGTGGGAGTTGGCTTGGTTATAAGTGTTGGGTTGGTATCTCTCAGAATTGATGCCTTTTCCTACGCGAAAAATAAAATCATGATGGTGAATCCAGGATAGAGTGAGGACTCATAGTGGACAATATCATTGTTGTAGGATCTCCAATCATTAAAGTTGGTATTAGAGCTAGCTCATGATGGTGGTGCTACCTACACGTGGGCTCTTAATGACCTAGAGATGGTCACATTGGGATGCTTGTTCCTTAAGGGGGGAAGAGGGGTACCGAGTGGACGACCTTTGTGGGTGGGCCTGAGAAGCTATCAAGCTACTAGGTGGTGAGATACTGGTGGCCCTAAGAGTTAGTCCCACATTTCCCAATGAGTGGAAGCTGGGCCAGTTATAAGGATTCAAATCGTAGCTCCAATTACAAGGCCATTACCTACAGGCTAAAAAAAAATAAGAGGGTGAAGCCCACATAGGTGACCGACCTAAGGTGGAAAATATCATTGCTATTGGATGCACGATTTTTAAAGATTGTGTCGGAAATAGTTCCCCTCTTAATGTGGTGCTATCTGATGAGAAGGTCACACGGGAAGCATTTTCCCTATGTAGCTTGCCACCCAGTAGCTTGGTGGGTGGCCTTTGCAGGTGGGCCATAGAAGCTGTCAAGCTACTAGGTGGCAACTACAGGTGGCCCAAAGAGTTAGTCCCACATCGCCTAGGGAGAGGGAGCTAGGCAAGGTTTAATATTTTTTGTGGTATCCCCTAGTAACGAGGAATTTTCCTATGAGAAAAACAAAACCATTAGGGTGACTCCTAGAAAGGATGAGGAACCCAAAGTGGATAGTACCATTGCTGTGGGATCCCTGGTTCTTACAATTGATATCAGAGCTGTCACGTCGTGATGGTGGTGCTACTCACACTGGGGCACTCGATGACCCATAGAAGGCCATGCGGGGAATGCGAGTTCTCCAAGGGGGGAAGAGGAGTAACTAGGGCGCGGGCTTTGTGGGCATGCAAGAGAAGCTATCAAGCTATTGGGTGGTGAGTATAGGTGGCCCTAACAGTTAGTCCCACGTCACCCAATAATAGAGAGTTCGATTAGTTATAAGGGTTTGGGTAGTATCTCCCAGTAATGAACACTACTGTAGTGATGGGTTTATAAGATGGTTAAAAAATAGCTGTAAAAGATGATTACAAAACTGTCTTATACTAGGCCATCCTATAAAATGAAAACCCATATAAGACGGTTCTATGAATCATCTTATATTAAATTATATAAGACGATTTCAAAAAACCCATCTTATAACCATCTTATATAGCTTAAATTATATAAGACGATTTCAAAAAACCCATCTTATAAATATGAACACATATAGGACAGTTCCTAAATAATCGTCCTATATATGTTTCTAATAAAGGGTGGTCATCCAATAACCATCTCATAGAACAATATAACAAAGAATGGTTATTCAATAAATATCCTGCATACTAATCAATATATGATGATTTTTTGAAAACCATCCTATAGTACTACAAAATATAGGATAGTTATTCAAAAACCATCCTATATAGATGCATATATAGGATGGTTTTTGAATAACTGTCCTATATGCAGATATATATAAGATGAGTTTTGAATAACCATCCTATATAAAGATCTACATAGGATGGTTTCTTAATAACAGTCCCATATTTATTAGTATATAGGATAGTTTTTGGAAAATCAGCCTATATTTTCTAAGAAATATAGGACGATTTTTCAAGAATCATCCTATATTTTCTAAGAAATATAGGATGGTTTTTCAAAAACCATCATATATTGCTTATAATTTCTTCACAAATTGTGCGTTCATTTGTTGGTTTCTGTTTATTCATTATTCCTGTAGTCTCTAAAGTTCAAGACTTCACTTGTGGAGAGTACAAATCATTTTACAAAATACATTCTTGCACATCCAACATTTCCAACATTCCACATCAAACTTCTCCATACTTCTTGGTGAAATAAAGAAAATATACATAGACTTAAATTAAAAAAAAGGAACATATGCATCCAATTAGTGCAATTGTAAATTATATATCTGTGATAAAATTAATGCATGTTAACTCCACCAATGCTCATCCCAAGCCCGGATGAAAAAGCAGGAGGGTCATGCATCAGGTGTCAGCCGACAAGGGAGAAGTTGAAGATGATGTTATTATTTTGTTCTTAAAAATGAATATGCATTTGTATATTGTTTGTGAGGAAGAAATGAAAATCATCTCCAGCTTCTTAAAATATGGCCACCCTTGCATCAGGTAGCCAGCCAGCAAGGGTGAAGCTAAAGATGATTTTGTTATTGCTTTTCTACTTGCAAATGAATATGCATTTGTATATTAGTTTGTAAGGAAGAAATGAAATCATCTTCAGCTTTTTAAAATTATGGCAACGCCAACATGACATGAATTGAAAATTGACATTCCCTCAAGCTAGGGCGTTCCCCATAAACGATGCGCCACATCGAATCCTAGGTGCGGTGAAAAATAGTAAGGGTTGCTAAGGCGTTCTTCCAAAAGCGATGCACTACATTGGATCTTGGGTGTAGTGAAAAATGGGCAAGGGCTGCTAGAGTGTCCCCTCAGAAGCGACTCACTACATCAGAACCCAGGTGCAATGAAAAGTGGACATGGGTTCATACCATGGAGGGCGAGAAAGGCGATAGTAAATAGGGTATCTCTAGAACATAAGATTCGCATTGCTACATGGAATATAGGGACATTGACAGGTAAGAGTTTGGAGTTAGTAGACGTGATGAAACGTAGGAGAGTCAACATCGCTTGTATCTAAGAAACCAAGTGGAAAAGGGTTAAAGCTAGAGAAATAGATGGGTATAAATTATGGTATGTAGGAAAGGAAAATAATAGAAATGACGTAGGAATAATAGTGGATAAGAAATTAAAGGATAAAGTTGTAGACGTTAAAAGAATCGGTGATAGAATTATAATAATAAATTTTTTTCTAGGAGAGTAGATTATAAATGTTATAAGTGCATATGCACCACAAGTAGGGTTATAAGATATAATCAAGAGACAGTTTTGGGAAGATATGGAGGGAGTCATGTAAGAAATTCCCAACACTGAGGGGATATTTATAGGAGTAGACTTAAATGGCCATATAGGAAAAGATAAAGAAGGATATGATAGAATACACGGAAGGTATGGTATAGGTGAAAGAAATGAGATGGAGGAGAATATCCTTGATTTTGCTTTGTCATATAACCTATCCATTGCAAATACACTCTTTAAGAAGAGGCATGAACACTTAATAACCTTTAAAAGTGGACTTCATAAAAGCCAAATAGACTTTTTTCTACTTAGGAATAATGAACGATCTATATGTAAGGATTGTAAGGTGATACCTAGTGAGAGTTTAACCTTGCAACATAGGTTAATAGTCATGGAGTAAAAGAACTGAAAAAACTAAGTGGTGGAATTTAAAAGGAGAGAAAATAACCTCATTCAAAAATAAGTTGATGGTAGAAGGAAATTAGAACTATGAAATAGAAGGAAATACCGTGTGGACCAATATGGCTGAGTCCATTAAGAAAGTGGCAAAAGATGTCTTAGGAGTATTTAAAGGTAAAAGGCTATTAGCAAAGGAAACATGGTGGTGGAGTGAAACAGTTTAAAAAGTTATTAAAGAAAAACAAATGTGCTTTAAAGCATGGCAGAAGATTAGAAATAATGAAAACTATGAACAATATAAGAATGCTAAAAGCATTGCTAAGAGAATAGTAAGTGGAGCTAAACTTAAAGCATATGGTGAGCTCTATAATAGGCTCGGAACAAGAGAAGGTGAGAAAGATGTGTTTAAACTTGCGAAAGTAAGAGAACAGAAAGGTAAGGACTTAGATCATGCTAGGTGTATTAAAAGTGATGATCAAAAGGTATTAGTTAAAGATGATGAGATCAAACAAAGGTGGGTAACATACTTTCAAAAAATTTTAAATAACACTAGCTCTGAGAATATATGGATCGAAAATAATATAAATCTAAATGACATTGGATATTATAGATATGAACGTAGGATTATACTTGAAGTAAAAGTGCGACAACCTGGGTTTCATATGATGCAAATTTCATAAAAAGGCGAGATCTCTTGCTTTAGAAATATGAAATGCATGAAAATCTTTTGTTTTGGAAAGCAATCTTTTGTATAAAACCCCAAGTATCAAAACACATTTTCAAATCATATAGCTATGGCATAGTTTTAAATCAACTCTATTCCCAAGAAAGTGTTAGTCACAGCCTCAGCTACAGAGAGTAACTACAATCAAGTAACATTCACTAAAAGATAAGGTAGGGGTTTACTTACTTGTACTAAATTTGGATGTTCTCTGTCACGGGTGTATCCTGTCCTTAAGTGTTTACTTGTATTTGAAAAATATTAGGGATTGGGTGAGTATACACTATACTCAGTAGGAGTTTATCACTACTAGTTTTACAAGGCATGCTATGTTTTAAACCATATGTTCTTTAAACCATATGCATGTTTGGACACTCATGTTCAATATCGATATTAAAATCCATTATCAAAATAGAATACTGACGACATAAAGAATTGCATAATCCAAGTCAAAAGTAACATAGATATCATGCATATAAAAAATACATTGCGCATATATTGCCAAGACATGTGTAACATGCATAGACATGTTCTGAAAAAGGATTCTTGTCTGCATGATACATGCATAGACATGTTTTGAAAAAAAAGTTCTTGCCTGCTTGATAGTATATGATTTGGGCTAGTAAGCTCGTGGGCGCTATGTCGAGAGGTTCGGGGTGGCCTCCCAGCCTCTACCACTATAGGTGGAAAGGGTACCATGCCAAAAAGGCTTGTCCTCACTTCGATTGCTGTGGTAAACGAGGACTACCCCTGTAGGTGTCACGACACCCGTCGAAGTGTCATATGCCCCATGGAGGCTATGACCGAGAGTCCTTAGGTACCCAGGGACCACACGGCACTGAGGTCATGGGCATAGTGTGCCCTATGTTTGTGAGGATTTACTTGCATGCATATGGCATGACATGAGTATGGTCGACCATAGATCCACAAGTTGGATTCAGTTGAGCATCTTATGCATATCATAGTATATGTTTATGCTAAGTTCATTTATGAAATCAATTCATGCTAAACAGGTCATGTGCATAAGGATGTAACAACACATAAAGACAGGACTTGTAACTTAAAAAATTAAAACATGCATTAGAAAGGCAACCATGACTCAAAACATGCATTCTCAAAGCATCATGGGTTCTTTCTAAGGTCTAGTAGCAATAGGACACCTGCCTGGTTTGATCGCGCTAGTCCCCTTGTCCTCGTACATGCCTAAGGGCCTCCTAAGGTCCCTAACTAGGCCTTCGTATAGTCAGGTTTGCAAAGGTTTAGTGGCCCCGTGCCACTATCATGGTTTAAGGGTCATGCCAGCCTTAGATAGGGGCTTGATCAGGTATTTTATGATTAGGTTGTGTCTGCACCATCAATACGAACACAACGCCTCTTGCGGCGCCTCAATTGGAGTCCTAGAACTCAAGTTATGGGTATTTTAGTGTTAAGAATACATAGAAGGCCCAAAACGGGCCCTGCATCACCACTCCCGGGACGCACCTGCATCCCGATTGAGCAGCGACCAGATCGCATATGCGATCGCACGCTCCCAAGCTTCATCAGGCTGCACATTCCGCTTACGCAGAATGCACGGAGTCACCGTCGCAGGCCCACACGAGGCGGGCGCCCGGGACGCTAAGCGTCCTACGTCAGCTGCGCGCGCCCCACAGGGAACATCCGCTGACACACCAGGCCTCTGCCCCTTTTCTCGTTTGTGGGCACGTCCACAAACGCACCTGTTGGTTTCCCTTTAACGCACTGGGTGCGTTTTGGTTCTGTGGTGACCTGATCGTCCTCGAGACGCCCTGGTTCGACCTTGTCGAACCAGAACGCCCCAGGCACTTGCCCTGGGTTTGTTGTGGCTCCCTAGAGCCCCGTTTTGCATGGTTTCTCATGCAAAAAATTAGGGACATTCAACTTAAGAATAAGGGGGAGATGGATTTGGAGTTGTTTAAGGTGTACCTGGTTCATGGCTGGGTATTTTTCATGGTTTCTCCTCTTGCCTGCAACTCCAAGACTGGTTTTTCTCAGGGTTTTGGGCTACCATTGGAGGCGCAAGAGCTCTATGTATAGAGCTTAAGGAGGGTTCTAGAGGGGGGTTTCCACTGCCGTGGAATGGTGGTGGAGAAACCTCCAGAATGGCGGTGGTTTCCCCCCTACACACTGACATTCTAGTCTTGGGAAGAAGGGGGTGATGCAGTATGTTTGGGAAGAAGGGGGTGCCCGTATCAAAACGGGTCCCTATTTTCTCAGTCCAATTTGTTTTAAATTTAATTATAATTTTGCCCTTGAACTTCAAAGGGCCATAACTTGCTCATTTTAACTCCGTTTTGGGTGATTCTAGTCTTGTTGGATTCCTTTTTTTAAGACGCAACTAAGGGTGCCATTCTACGGACCAAATTTTTGGGTCTAGTTAGGGTGAACAGTGAAATGACCAAAATACTGTTATCTCAAAAGGTGAACTTTTCATTACCAACATGGGATTTCAAGGTTACAAAAATGGAGTCATTACAAAAAGAGGCCTTGAAAAGGATGAAATCAAGAAAAGCCATGGGGCCTGATGGTGTATCAATAGAGGTTTGGAAGCATATGGGAGATATTGGGATGGTTTGGTTGACCAAGTTGTTTAACAAGATTATAAAAGCAAAGAAATGCCTGATGAGTGGAGGAAAAGCTTTATTGTACCAATCTATAAGAATAAAGGTGACATTCAGAGCTACACTAATTATCGAGGGATCAAACTTATGAGCCACACCATGAAACCTTTTGAAAGAGTGATTGAGAAGAGGTTACGATATGAAACAAGTGTATCAGAGAATCATTTTGGTTTAATGCCTGGGAGGTCTACCATGAAAGCTATTTTCTTGCTATGACAATTAGTAGAGAAATATAGGGAGAGGAGGAAAGACCTACACATGGTCTTTATCGACTTAGAGAAAGCTTAGATAGAGTCCCTAGAGAGTTAATATGGAGGGTGTTGGGTGGTAAAGGGGTTTCTCGGGGGTATATAGACATAAATAAAGATATGTATGAGGGAGCAGTAACAAATGTTAAGACCACTAGTGGCATGACTGGTGATTTTCCTGTCACTGTAGGATTGCACCAAGGATCCGCATTGAGTCCATACCTCTTCACATTAGTTATGGATGAGTTAACAAAACATCTGCACGAGGAGATTCCTTGGTGCATGCTATTTGTAGATGATATAGTCCTACTTGATAAGACAAGGGAGGGTGTAAACATAAAGCTAGAGTTATGGAGAGAAGCATTAAAATCTGAATGATTTAAAATTAGTCGAACTAAGATAGAATATATGGAATGTAATTTTAGCAAGGAGAGTAAGAGTGGAACACCAGTCAAGATTGATAACTAAGAAGTCCCCGTGAAAGACCACTTTCGGTACTTAGGATCATTGATCCATGAGAGTGGAGAGATTAAGAGGGAGGTTACCTAGAGAATCCAAGTAGTTTGGAACAAATGGAGATGTGCATCTGGAGTTTTATGTGATCGGCAGGTGCCACTCAAACTAAAAGGAAAATTCTATAGGATAGTTATAAGGCCAACCATGCTCTATGGATCAGAGTCTTGGATAGTTAAGGAATAGCATACTCATAGGATGAGCTTCGCAGAAATGAGAATGTTGAGATGGATGAGTGGTAAGACAAGAAAGGATAGAATTAGAAATGAAAATATTAAAGAAAATTTAGGGGTAGCACCAATAGGTTACAAGATGAGGGAGATTAGACTTAGATGGTTTGGACATGTTCGTAGGAGACCAACAACGGCACCGGTTAGAAGGTGTGAGGCAATACATGTAGAAGGTTCTAAAAGGGCAAGGGGAAGGCCCAAAAGAATGTGGATAGAAGTAGTGAGGAATGATTTAAAAACTAAATGAAGCCATGGTATTTAATAGAGTGGAATGGAGGAATAAGATTTATGTGGCCGACCCCTAATTGGGATAAGGTCTTGATGATGATGATAAAATTGATACATGTTCAATAATATCAGATATCTACAAATTAAAAGTCAAAAGATATTCGGTGCATTCCATTCTGATGTCATCTATATCTAATTGGGAGTAACTCTTGCTCCCCAAATCAACCTCCAAGACAAGAAATATTACATCAATTGAGACATTAGTGTTCGAGTCATTTAAGATGTGTAGAAAACTATAACAATGATGGCCAATCAATTATATGTACCTTTCTCAATTGGGAGATCATAAATCTTTCTCGAATGAGAGTTCTCATATATCTGAGAACATAATATCAAAACTACCAATCAAATTGTTGTTTAAGGCTCTTCACAATAAAGTTAACAAATTACAAGGTTCAAATATCGTGTGTAATTGTATGTCTATAGGCTATAGGGTTATACTAAAGAAGTAGTAAGCCTTACCTTGAACCTTTTCCAAGTTAGTTTTGTTGGATGGCTAATATTTTCCATCTCAACCCATTTATACAATGAACTACATATATATAAGTAAAAGCATTATATATGAATAAAGGGGATATTTATCAGTTATCCAAATATTATAATGAATGAAATAAAAGTTAAACTTACTTATTGATCAATTCCATTAGCCAGCCTCAAATGTGCGCTCCACAAAAACAAAAAAACATTGCAATTCCTCCATGTGCATCCAAAGCTAACAACATCCAATGAGACCTATATACATAATCAATCGATTGAAACTTAATAAATTTAACTTATATACATATTAATTTTTATGTGGAATGGTAGCAAGACATGTAATAACTTACCCACTATTTTATGAAATCAGTAAGGCCTGCCCCTTGTCATAACCTAAGAACACAAGTATGATATCTTCTATTTGTTTCTCCTTGGAAAAATGCTCCTTTGGGCTAGAGACAACACCAGGGTCAAGGAATTTGTAAACATCCTTAACCTCTAATCTTTGTAATTTGTCATGCAAAGACCTTCATAAACTTAATGTCAAATATTTATTTTATCCTATTAATAAGTAATGTCAATTTGATTCTTAATAGAGTAATTGCAAGACATACCCAATATAGATAACGATGTGCATGTATTCCAACTGATCCATATTACATATGGCTAAGAGGTCATTTTCATAATTGGAGCCCAAACAACATAGTGTGCAAGCACACTAGCCTCTATCCTTATATAGCTGATTACGATAGCTTCGTTGATCAGTCTGTATAGCCCCCTTAGGAATGGAAGTGTGTTGGGTTGAACCTACACCTGATCCCTACACTGTATATGTAATTTTTCATAAATTAGTAAGGAATATATGTATATATATATATATGAAGAGTCGAGGAGATTCAATTTTATACTAAAAGTAGACATAAACACCTAGGATGGGGCAATTGGTACGCTTATGTTTGTTGTTGGGGAAGAAGTCAACCTCAATGGCTCCTTGTGCTTCTTCTAGTTAACATTACAATGCAAATAGTATTTAAAAATTTAGCTCATGCATTAAATTTATTATTGAACATGATGACATGATACCATATACATACCATGAAAATCATTATTTTGATATGCCTCTTTAGCCAAGCTACAAGAAATCCAATTCCATCCCCAATAGTATGGATATCATATGATTCTATAAGAAATGGCAGGGGGCATCTGGTTGGAGGGAAATAGTAATGCACACATGCTTGGTGTGTGGATTCATCAACCTGCCATGAAGCATGACAGAAAATGCCTTGTACAGTGTAGTCATAGCGACGTAGTTCTTAACTGTATGAAGTTGCAGCATGCACTGATCCACATGCAAATTAGACATCAGCTATACATAAGAATAAATGAAGATTACTAAGACATGAAAAAGAAAAAGGTAAGCATGTCAATAAATACCTCCTTGATTAGGACATCTCCTTCAAACTGTTGTTCATCCATCTCTTCATTAGATGGAGTGTAGCTATTGTAAGATGGGGTTGAGGGGGAACATCTTGACTTGGACCTTTGAAAGCCCAAGGGTCCTTGAAGAAATTGTTCCTTAACTTTGCATTTAGCTTATTCAAGATATTCTCCTTCCATGC
Source organism: Warburgia ugandensis (assembly GCA_035236585.1). NCBI lineage: Eukaryota > Viridiplantae > Streptophyta > Magnoliopsida > Canellales > Canellaceae > Warburgia > Warburgia ugandensis. Next base: position 42,672,143 of record CP141133.1, read on the forward strand.
TTCCATGTCCTCTATTGGTGGATTTCCTCTAGTTTAGAAGAACTTGGAAGGAACCACACCACTCCCTTAGTCCCTTACTCGATCAGGGAACTTGGAAGGAACCACACCACATGCAATAGCCATGTACAAGATGTCCCCCATTGAAGCAACATTGCCCAGAGTCCCTGTAGTGTACTTTCAGGGGTCAACTCTTCCTGCACATGCAATTAATGGAACATGATGGTTTTCATATATATATATATATATATATAATTTAAGAGATGCAAAAATATAGACAAATAAAACCACTTACAATTCTTGAAGCAACTAAGGCACCATTTTCGTCAGTAAAGGTCTAGGAGTTATGCCCTTTTGAATGTGCCATGTTCCAAAGAGAGACATTACTTTAGAGTAAATGAAATTTTTTTAGGTATAATTAAATATAACTAAATTGTCACATATACATACTTCTTGTTCTTCTAACAATGCATAACCAATGTTAGAGAGGTGGTGTTGCATATGATTGGTCACATGCAACATTTGTCCATTGACATACTTTGCCTACATGTCAAAGGAACATGTAATGAAGCACAATGGACTTGAAAATTAGAGAAATCAAGCTTTTGTCTACCTTGTAATTACCCAAAATTTGAACACAGGTGGGTTTATACAAATTCATTCCATGCATCTTGGTTAATGATGCTGGAATACAACTTAAGGACTCTGTAGAGTGTAGCTGGATCATTAGCATTTGGAAGTATGTACTTCATACTAGATCACTCTTCCATTTCCTCCATTTTTCACCAGAACCATGTAGAGCATTCTTCTTATACTCATTGGAGACGTTGAAAGCAGACTACCAAGTAAAAACAAATATTAGTCTATCTAAACTAAAACAAGATAAGGCACATAGTATGTTGTACGTAGCAAGCATTTACAAACCTTCACCATCTCCCATATTGCATGCTTTATTGATGGTGACACATGTCTCTAATTAGTAATTGAGACTGGCACCATGCTTCTGATAGTGCAACAAACAAAACTAGTGTCAAAATGTGAACTGCCACTTATCGCTTGCCATTTATTGTTGAGGTGTATCTTCTCCCTTATTCCCATTGACTTTCTCTCAATATATGCTCCATTTTTGTTGGCCCTCTTCCCTTTCCCCTAATGGGCATACTTATGCTTCACTATTCTTCATGATGCTCACTCTCATCATATTTCTTTTTGCCTGCACAAGTGAAAATAATGCAATTAGAATATAACAACATGTACATTGGTTTAGAAAACACCACCGTTTAAGTGCATAGATGGTGAGCATGGATGATCAATGTGAAGCATTTACAAGCATTAAAGAAGCAAACCCATGGTAAAAATGCATATTTAATCAATATTTTGTATGCCTTGTTGAATGAAACATCAAAATCTAAAACATGGGTCTGCTTAAACTTAATGGAGGCTATATAGAATGATCAATTTTAAGCATTTATAAGCATTAAAGAATCACTAAATCAGCTTCATATATAGTAGAAAAATGGATAGTAAAAACACATATTCAAGCAACATTTTGCATGCCTTGTTGAATGAAACATCAAAATCTAATACATGGGTCTTCATAAACTCAATGGAAGCTATCTAGAATGATCAATTTCAAGCATTTACAAGCATTAAAGAAGCACAAAATTTTCATTAGATGCAGTAGAAAATGCATGTTCAAGCAACATTTTACATGCTTAGTTGAATGAGACATCAAAATCTAAGAGATGGGTATTCTTAAAGTCAGCGGAGGCTATCTAGAATTATAATTAAGCATTTATAAGCATTAAAGAAGCACAAAATTAGTATCATATACAATAAAGTACACATGATAAAAATGCATATTCAAGCAACATTATGCATGCTTTGTTGAATGAAACACCAAAATCTAAGACATCGGTCTTCTTAAACTCAAGGGAGGGTATCTAGAATCATCAATTTCAAGCATTTAAAAGCATTAAAGAAGCTCAAAATTAGCATCATATAGTGTAAAAAATGCATGGTAAAAGTGCATATTGAAGCAACATTTTGCATGCCTCATTGAATGAAACATCAAATCCAAGACATGAGTCTTCTTAAATGGAGCTTATCTAGAATGATCATAATCAAGCTTCTACAAGCATTAAAGAAGAACAAAATCATCATATATAGTAAAAAATCCTTGGTAAAAATGCATATTCAAGCAACATTTTGCATGCCTTGTTGAATGAAACATTAAAATCTAAGACATGAGTCTTCTTAAACTCAATGGAGGCTATCTTGAATGATCCATTTCAAGCATTTAAAAGCATTAAAGAAGCACAAAATTAGCATCATATACAGTAAAAAATGCTTGGTAAAAATGCATATTCAAGCAACATTTTGCATGCCTTCTTGAATGAAACATCAAAATATAAGACATGGGTCTTCTTAAACTCAGAGGCTATATTGAATGATCAAATTCAAGCATTTATAATATTAAAGAAGAATAAAATCAGCAACATATACAATATAAAATACATGGTAAAAATGCATATTCAAGCAACATTTTTCATGCCTTGTTGAATGAAACATCAAAATCTAAAACATGGGTCTTCTTAAACTCAATGGATGCTATCTATAATGATCACAATCAAGCATTTTAGAAGAATTAAAGAAGCACAAAATCAAGAAATGAGAGAGATCCAACCTAATGATAGAAAACTAATCCTCTTTCTTCTTCTTCTCCTTAAGGATTTTGGGGGTTTGGGTTTGAAAATTTTGAATGGGGTAAAGGGGAGGGGGGGGGGGGTGTCTAAATACCATGCATAGATGGAATTTTTAAAACCATCCTTTATTTTAAAAATTATATAAGATGAGTTTTAAAGAACCATCCTATATTTGGTCACTTTGCTGCGAACCCCCTGATATGTTTCATTCACATTTAACCAATGTTTGGACTGACACATGATGTGTAAACTTCAATTGATTAATTAAATAAATTTTCATACATCACATGATACAAACACATGCACTTTAATTTGTCCCCTCATATATAATCAAATTCCACCCATGCATCCTCCTCACCAGCATCCCATAATCCATCTCACTCTCCCCTATTAGATCAATTGATTGCATTGTTGTAGTGATTGAAGTGTAATCAATTGCCATGTCACCTAATTCATCTTCATTATAGAAGTCCCCTGGAGAGGCTGATAAAATAGTCGACCATCTCATATCATTTCCAACTTGTACATAAAATACTTGTTTTGCTTAATATGCCAAATAAACTAGTCATTTTCATAGCCAATCTTATTGAGGCCAAGCAATGTTAAGCTGAGGGCATTGGTTCTTATGCTATCTTTGTTGTGTTCCACCCAATCACACTTAAACACAGCCACAGTTCTACATTTATAATCTAGGTCCTATATCTCTTGTATAACCCTATAATAAGTATTGTTAGCTACGACTGGGTTGTTGTCCTTTGAACTTGAAAAGAAAGTGGCTTTAGCAAATAAGCTAACACTACTACCTTATTGTGCTCTTAACTTATCACTATCTTTTGTGTGAATGCGATAACCATTGATGGCATATCTAAAATACTTTATTACTCTCGTCAAGGCCCCATTGCTATCCAACCCAAGCATTCAGAAATACTATGGCCTAGAACATCTCACTGATCTAAAACCTATATGTAATAATATATTAATTAATGTATACATGCATATACTATATATTATACAAATAAATAAATAAATTCATCATAGAGCACTATTTAATTTAATTAAATACCTTCTCACAAAGCCAAGTCATGAAGGAAAGGCAATGCTCATCTTGCATCCACTTCTCTTTCTATGCATCTCTTAGATACCTCTCTTTTGCAATGTAACATTCGGCAATACACCCCTCTGGCCTATTATGATTTTGTACATACCCTTTTAACACCTTCATGTACCTTTCAAATGAGTACATCCATCATAAATAAATAGGTCCACACAGCCTAACCTCATAAGTGAGGTGCACTGTTAAGTATACCATGATATCGAAGATGGATGGTGGAAAGATTGTCTCAAGCTCACATAAGGTTGTCACTAAATGCTCTTGGATTTCTTGTAATTTAGAAGTATCCACCAGCTTCTTGAACAAATCATTAAAGAAGTAGCAAAATTTAGTAATAGATCCTCTAACTTTATCTGGCAGCATTGAACGTATTGCTAAGGGCAGAAGTTATTGCATCAAAGCATGACAATCATGAGACCTCATCCCCAATAGTTTCAGCACTTTCATAGAGACAATGTTTCTAAACCTTGAAGAGTACTCATTTGGAACTTTGATATCTAACAGGGTTTTACACACTATTCTTCTCTCCTTTTTTCTAAGATATAATTTGCTTTAGGCAAGTATGTTCCTCGGTTGCCCCTATCTTGTGGATGCATCTTTCTCTTCAAATCCATTATCATGAGTTCCATTTGAGCAGCAAGTCCATCTTTTATTTTTCTTGACATGTTAAGTAAGGTACTAGTTAAGCTTTCATAAACATTCTTCTCAATGTGCATGACATCATGCACATGCAGCATGTGTAGGGATTTCCAGTATCCAAGTTCAAAGAATATTGACTTCTTCTTCAACAGCATCTAGAGTTGCTTTCATTTGTACATGAAGTTACCTACTTCTTCTTTCCCCATAATACATTAAGATTCTCAACTTGTTCCAATACTTATCATCCAGTCAAGCTCTTTGGAGGTCTCTTAGTCTCCACATTACCATGAAATTCTCCCTTTTTAAAATGGTATGGATGGTTTCAATCCAACCATCTTTTGTGACCTAGAAATGACATCTTCCTACCATGTTAAAGTCTTGTGCCATAAGTTTGGTCACTAGAAATAGGACAGGCATTGTATCCATTCACTGTGCGTCTAGCCAAATTACCGTATCAGGAAAGTCACTTATTGTCCATAGTAGTACAACCTTAAGGGTGAATGTCTCTTTCTTGTATGCATCATAAGCTTCAACCTCTACTTCCCACAATGTCCTAAGATCATCAATCAATGGAGCCAAGTACATGTTGATGTCATTCCCAGATTGCTTGGGACTTGATATTAACATAATTAACATCATGAACTTTCTCTTCATGCACAACAATGGTGAAAAGTTGTAACAAATTGCTATAATAGGCCAACAACTATACCTGCTATAGAACCATGAGGATTAATCCCATCTATAGATATTGCAAATCATAGATTCTTGGGTTTGTCTCCGAAATTGGGCCACATGAAGTCTACAAGCTTCTACACAGGGCTATCTGCTGGATGCCATAAATAGTTATCACCCACTCTCTCCTCGGCATGCCATACTAGTTTCTTCACTATTTCTTTAGTATGAAACATTCTTTGGAATCTCAAAATAAAGGGAAAATACCATAGGACCTTTGTAGGGACATCTTTCAATTGGTGATCACTTAAATCCTTCCTCATCTTCCATCTTGAATGTCCACAAATTGACATATAAATTTGTCTTTGTGCTCCTTTCTATACAACATGCAATCACTAGGATAGGCATATATCTTTTCATACTTTAATCCTAGTGCAGCCAAGGCTCTCTTTGCCTCCCATGTCGACTTAACCAATTTGTTCTCCTCGGGCAGCATTTTATCAATGACTTTCAACAATTCTATAAAACCATGTTCTGAAATACTAAATCTTGACTTCACATTGTCAAGTTCTACCACTGCAGATAACTTCGTATAATTTGTACACCCAAGTACAATGGCTCATCAACTTCCTCTAATGTAGTTTGAAACTATACTAGGTCGTCTTGGAAGTCATTGTATACATCTTGAAATGTAGGTGCAGCTGTCCTACTATCTTCACCACTACTTCCTAGAGTGGCTTCTTTCCATATACACATTCATCCCTTGTCCAGGGCCTATGAGGTATTTGCTCTTCTTGCCCTAGGGGAAATTGCTTTTATCAACTCCATTGAAGCACAAATGTTCTTTTAATTCACCAATAATCATCTTTTCTAGGTTTCCACTTCTCTAGCATGGACATCGAATATGATTACAATCGCCACCTGCACCAAGTGTAAACTCAATGAACTCTTATATTCCCTCCTCATATCCCCTTAATGATCTTTCCACACACATCCAAGCATATTTGTCCATTTTTTCCAAAAGTGCAAAGACTTTCTAGGGATGAAAAGATTATAATAACAATAGGTTAGGCAATTAAACAAATATTTGGTGTGTGTATATATAAAATGTACATAGTTAACATATATATATAATATTAGAGAAGCCAACATTGAATTCTAGCTAGGATTGGAAAATGTAGGAATGAAGATAAAACATGACTAATCCATGTACATAAATGTTCACATTGATCCATACATACATATAGTTATGTATCACACAAATGTAAGAAGAAAAACAAAAGGAATTTTATAGCCATAAACATCAAATAAAGTAAACATGATGAAAAAGTACAAGAACGAATACTACCCAAATGATATCAACTAAGGAAATACAAGTTTAGGACAAAGTGCATGTAAATCCAACCCAATGTTTGAGTTTTCTTTGAAGAAGCTGAGAGTCAATTGAACTTTAACTTATAAGATTGAAAAATATAAGACAATTTTTAAAACTAGTCTTATATTGTTAATAATATAAGACAATTTTATATAAATTATATAAGACGATTCTACAAAACCATCCTATATGATTAGAGCAATATAAGATAGTTCTAGAGAATCATCTTATATTCTTTTAAAAATATAGGACGGTTCTTAAGAACCATCTAATATTAAGCTAATCATATAGGATGGTTATGTTAAAACTATCTTATATGTTTATGATATATAAGACGAGTAGTCATAGTCATCATATATAAATTTTATATAAGATGGTTGGATTAAAATCGTATTATATTTGACATCTTATAACGCCCAAATTTTAGTAGTGGAGGCCTTTTCACCTTAGAAAAATAAAACAATGATGGTGAAGCCTGTAAGCGGTGAGGGACCAAAAGTGGGACCCTTGTTCGTTAGAATCAGTATCAAAGCCTGTTACCCTCATTATGGTGGTGCTATGCACACATCGACAATAGATGACTCAAAGAAGGTGACGTGGGGATGTGGGCTTCCTAGGGGAAGAGGGGTACCTAGTGGGTCACCATTGTAAGAGGGCCAAAGAAGCTATTAAGCTACCAAGTGGTAAGCTACAAATGGATGAAAGAAATAGTCCCACATTGCGCAGGGAGAGGGAGTTGGGCCAGTTATAAGGGTTTGGGTGGTATCTCCCAATAACGAGGGATTTTCCGACAGGTTAAGCAAAACAGTGTGGATAAAGCCTCGAAGGGGTGAGGGAGCCAAAGCAGACAATCTCATTTATGTCAAACCCGTGTGTAGTTGATATTACAGCTATTTCCTCTCATGAGTGTGGTGTTATCTGCGCATGGGGGCTCGATGACCAAGAGAAGGTCACACAGGGATGTCTGCTCCCTAAGGGGAAAGAAGGGTACTTAGTGGGTGGCCTAGTGAAACTTTCAGTTACCATGGTGCCCTAAGAGGTTTTCCCACATTGATTGGGGAGAGGGAGCTGGGCCAATTAAAAGGGTTCGGGTGGTATTTGCCAGTAACGTGGCCTTTTCCTATGAAAAAAGTAAAACTGTGAGGGTGAAATCTAGAAGGAGTAAGGGACCCAAAGCTAACAATATAATTACTATGGAAACCCTAGTCATTAGAATTGATATCAGAGTCAATTCCCCTCGTGATGGTGGTGTTATTCACACGTGGGTGCTCAGTGACCCAAAGAAAGTCACACAAAGGGAAAAGGGGTACCTAGTGGCCGAACTTTGTGTGCGGGCTAGAGAAACTATCAAGCTACCATGTGGTGAGCTATAGGTGGCCCTTAGAGTTAGTCCCACATTACTTGGGCAGAGGGAGCTAGGCCGGTTATAAGGGTTAGGGTGGTATCTCCTAGTGAGGAGGCCTTTTTCTGTAGAGAAAACAAAGTAGTGAGGGTGAATTCTGGGAAAATTGTGGAACCTAAAGCGGACAATAACATTGCTATGGGGCCCTCAACCATCATAGCTAGTATTAGAGCCAGTCCCATCATGATGGTGGTGTTACTTGCTTGTGGGCTCTCGATGAACCAGGAAGGTCACGTAGGGATGCTAGTTGCTTAAGGGGGAAGTGGTGTATTAAGAGGAGGGCAGCCTTTGTAGGCATGCCAAAGAAGCTGTCAAGCTACCGAGTGGGCAGCTAAACTTGGCCCTAAGAGTTAGTTCCACAATACTCAGGGAGTGGGAGATGGGCTAGTTATAAGTGTTTAGGTGGATCTTCTAGTAATGATGGCTTTTCCTATTGGATAAACAAAACCGTGAGGAACCCATGGTGGACAATATTGTTGCTATGGAACCCTTAGTCATTAATGTTGATATTTAAGTCATTTCCCTCGTGATGGTGCTGCTATCCATACATGCATGCTTGATGCCTGAGAGAAGGTCACGAAAGAACATGTGTTCCTTAAGGGGGAAAAGTAGGGAGCCTTTTTCTACCAGCCATGGGGCAAGCTGTAGGTGGTCCTTAGAGTTACTTCCACAATGCTCAAGGAGTGGGTGATGGGTCGGTTATAAGGGGTCTGGTAGTATTTCCCACTAACGAGGCCTTTTTTTAACAAAACAAAACTATGGAGGTGAAGCCGAGAAGGGGTGAGTGACCCAAATCAAATAATATCATTGTTGTGGGACCCCTGATCACTACAGTTGGTATCAGAGATAGTTTCTCTTGTCATGGGCGTTCCGTCCACACTAGGGCTATCGATGACCCAGAGAAGGTCACGTTGGGACTCGTGTTACCGAAGGGGGGAAGAGGGATACCTTGTGGCAGGATTTGTGGTAGCCCTGAGAAGCTATCAAGCTATCGAGTGGCAAGCTATAGGTGGCCCTAAGAGTTAGTGCCATATCACCCATGAGAAGAGTTAGGCTAGTTATAAGGGTTTATGTGGTATCTCCCATTAATGAGACCTTTTTCTATTTAAAAACAAAATTGTGAGGGTGAAGCCCGAAAGGGGTGAGGGACCCATAACAGGCAATATCATTGCTATGGAACCCTTGGTCACTACTATTAGTATCAGAGCCAGTTTCCCTTGTGAAGGTGGTGTTACTTGCACATGGGTGTTCAATGACCCATAGAAGGTCACATGGGTGCGCGTGTTCCCTAAAGGGGGAAGAGGGATATGTGGCTTTTATGGGTAGGCCAAAGAAGCTGTTAAGCTAGGGGTGGCTAGCTACTGGTGGCCTTGAGAGTTAGTCCCACATCGCTTGGGGATAAGGAGCTAGGCAATTACAAGGGTTCGAGTGGTATCTCCCAGTAATGAGGCCTTTTCCTGAAGGGGTGAGGAACCTAAAGCGAGCATTATTGTTGCTCCGGGACCCCTAGTCATTACAAGTTGTATTAGAGCCAGTTCCCCTTATGATGGTGGTGCCATATGAATGTGGGTGGTTGTTGAACCAAAGAATGTTATGTTGGGATGCGTGTTCCTTAAGGGGAGAAGAGGAGTACCTGGTGGATGACCTTTGTGGCTTGACAAGAGAAGTGTCAAGCTACTAGGAGATTAACTATATGTGGCTCTGAGAGTTAGTCTTGCATTGCTTAGCGAGAGGAAGCTCAGCTAGTTATGAGGGTTTGGGTGTTGTCTCACAATCACGAGGCCTTTATTGATGGGAAAAACAAAACCATGAGGGTGAATTTGGGAAGGGGTGAGGGACCCACAATGGACAATATCGTTGTTGTTGGACCCCTAGTCATTAAAGTTGGTATGAAAGTTGTTTCCTCTCGTGATGGTGGTCCTCTCCACACGTGGGCGTTTGATGACCTAGGGGAGGTCACATGGGGACACTTGTACCCTAAGAGGGTAAGAGGGTACTTGCTGAGCAACCCTTGTGAGTTAGGAGAGGGAGCTGGGTAGGTTTATGAGCGTTCGGGTGGTATCCCATAATAACAAGGCCTTATGCTATGGGAAAAACAAAACCGTGTGGGTGAAACATAGAAGGGGGGAGGAACCCAAAGTGAACAATATCATTGTTGTGGGACCCTTGATCATTATACTTCATATCAAGGCTAGTTCCCCTCATGATGGGGGTGCTATCAGCACATGGCTGTTGATGAACTAGAAAAGGTCAAGCGAGGATGCACGTTCCCTAATGGGGGAAGAGGTGTACCTAGTGGGGGAACTTTATGGGTAGAATGGAGAAGCAGTTAAGCTACGAGGGGCTATGGAGTTACTACCAAGTGGTATCTCCCAGTAATGAGGCCTTTTTTAGTAGGAAAAACAAAAGCATAAGGGTGAAGCTCGGAAGGGATGAGGGACACAAAGTGAACAATATCGGTGCCGTTAGACACTTGATCATTATAGTTGCTATCAAAGCTAGTTTCACTCATGATGGTGGTGCTAGCTGCATGTGAGGACTCGATGACACAAAGAAGGTCACATGTGGATGTATGTTCCATGAGGGGGAATAGGCGTACCTGGTGGGCGGCCTTTGTGGGAGAGCTAAAGAAGCTATTGAGCTACTGGGTGGTTAGCTACAGGAATTCCTGAGAGTTAGCCCCACATCGCTTGAGGAGAGGGACCTGGCCTAGTTATAATGGTTTGTGTGGTATCTCCCAACAACAAGGCCATTACCTATGGGAAAAACAAATTCATGAGGGTGAAACTCAGATGCGGGGATGGACCCAAAGTGAATAATATCATTTTTGTGGGACCCTCAATCATTACAGTTCATATCAATGCCATCTCCCATGGTGATGGGGGTGCTATCCATACGTGGGTGTCAATGACCCAAAAATAACATGTGAGGACACATGTTTCCTAACATGGGAAGAGGTGTACCTAGTGGGTGATCTTTTTGGTAGAACAAAGAAGCTGTCAAGGTACCAGGTAGTGAGTTACAAGGGGTCATGAGAGTTACTGCCATATTGCTTGAGGAGAGGGCATTTGGCTAGTTATAAGGGATCAAGTGGAATCTTCCTATAATGAGGCCTTTTCCTACAGGAAAAATGAAATCATGAGGGTGAAGCCAGGAAGGGATGATGGGTAGAAAGTGGACAATATTGGCACTATTGAACCCTTAGTCATTATAGTTGTTATCAAAGCCTGTTTTCCTCATGATGGTGGTGCTATCTGCACGTGAGCACCCGATGACCTAGAGAAGGTCACATGGGGACATGTGGTCCATAAGGGGGAAGAGGAGTACTTGATGGGTGACCTTTGTGGGGGGGCCCAGAGAAGTTATAGAGCTACCAGGTGGTTAGCTATAGTGGCCTTGAGAGTAAGACCCACATCACCTGGGGAGAGGGAATTGGGCCAATTATAATGCTTTGTGTGGTATCTCCTAGTAATGAGGCCATCTTCTATGGGAAAAACAAAATTGTGAGGGTAAAGCTTAGAAGGGGTGAGGGATCCAAAGTAGACAATATCGTTGTTGTGGGACCCTTGGTTGTTATAGTTGATATCATAGCCAATTCCTCTCTTAGCCGCACCCCTCTAGGTAAAAAAAGGGAGAGAGAAGAAGATATTCAAAATGCAGGGGTGATTTTTATAATGACACCCCTACTTATGATACTACACCAGTGCCTCATCACCACCTTGGCTGTCCCAAAAAAGGGTAGCTGCAGACCCTCTATAGTAAAAAAAAAAAAAAACTGAGAGAGTGAAGAAGATATTCAAAACATAGGGGGTCATTTTGATAACGACACCCCCTCCCATGGACACTACATTAGTGCTATGTCACCACCACGTCACCTCCGTATCTACAATAAAAAATCATTGGTGCTACCCCTCTACGATCAAAATAAAAAAAGATAGAGGATAAAAAGAGATTTAAAATGTAGCAGGTAGTTTTGATAACGACACCCCCTTCATCTGACATTATGTCAGCACCGCATCACCACTAGGTCTACATCAGAATAGGGCAGGCTCTACATTCTCCCATAAAAAAAATAAAGAAGAGAGAGAATAAGAGATTCAAAATGCAGGGGGTCGTTTTGATAATGACACCGCATCGCTCTAACTTTGCATCAGCACTGTGCTTGTGCCAAAAAAGGGTAGGCCCCGCTCCACTTCAGTAAAAAAAGCAAAACAAAGAGAAGAAGAGATTCAAAATGCAGGGAGTCATTTTGATAACAACAGCCCCTCCCTCTGACACTGCATTAGAACCCCATCACCTATGCATCAGAAAAGGGTAGGCACCAACCCTCTCCAGTAAAAAAAAAAATGAGAGAGAGAGAAGAAGAGATTCAAAACACAAGCGTGGTTTTGACAATGACACCCCCTCCCTTCGACACTGCATTAGAGCTGCATCAACACTGCAACACCACTGTGTTTATGCTGAAAAAGGGTAGGTGCCGAACCTCTCCAATAAAAAAAAAAGAGAGAGAGGAGAAGAGATTAAAAAAATAGTGGGTCATTTTGATAATGACACCCCTCCCTCTGACATTGCGTCAGTGCCACCTCACCACCATGTCTGTGCTAGAAAAGGTTAGGCATAGTCCCTCTCTGGCAAAAAAAAAAAAAAAAGATAGAGAAGAAGATATTCAAAATGCATGCTATTATTTTGATAACGACAGTCCCTCCCTCTGACACTACACCATCACCGCATCACCACCATGTTTGCACTGGAAAAGGGTAGGCACAACCCCTCTCTAGCCAAAAGAAAAGGAAGAGAGAAGAGGAGGTTCAAAATGAACGGGGTCATTTTGATAATGACACCCCCTCCCTTTAACATTGCTTCACCACCGTGTCAGTGCCAAAAAAGGGTAGGCACCACTCTGCTTCTATCAAAAAATAAAAAGGGAGAGAAGAGAAGATTTAAAACATAGGGGGTCATTATGATAACGACACCCCCTCTCTTTGATATTGCGTCAATGCCACTTCACCACTGCATCACCAATGTGTCTGCACTAAAAAAAGGTAGGCGATGTCCCTTTCCTATCAAAAAATGAGCAAGAGAGAGAAGCAGAGATTCAAAATGCAAGGGGTCATTTTGATAAGGACCCCCTCCGTCTGACACTTCATTAGTGCTGCATCACCACTATCTCTGCAGCGTAAAAGGGTAGGCACCACCCCTCTCTGGTCAAGTGAGAGAGAGAGAGAGAAGAAGAAGAAGAAAATAGATTCAAAATGTACGGGGTCATTTTGATAATGACACCCCCTCCCTTCAACACCGTGTCACCATTGTGTCACCAAAGTGTCAGGGCCAAAAAAGGGCTGACACCACCACTCTCTAGTAAAACAAATAAAAAATGAAATAAGAATAGTTTAAAAACATAGGGGGTTGTTTTAATAATGACACCCCCTTCCTCTGACACTTTGTCAGCACTGCGTCACCATGGTGACTGCACTGAAAAAGGGTAGGCATTGCACCTTTTCTAGTAAAAAAGGAGAGATAGAGAGGGAGAGAGAAGAAGTGGTTCAAAATATTGGGGGCTATTTTGTTAACTACATCCCATCCCTCGGACACTGCATATGCACTGGCCCTTTTCATTTAAAAAGAAAATAGAGATGAAAAGATTCAAAATGCAGGGGCCATTTGGATAACGACAACCCCTCCTTCCGACACAGCATCAATGGAGCATCACCATCATGTCTATGCTAGAAAATGGTAGGCGTTGCCCCACTTTGGTCAAAAAGAGAGAGAGGGAGGAAGAGATTCAAAATGCAAGGAGTCCTTTCGATAACAACACCCCCTCCCTCCAACACTGCATCAATGCTGAGTCACCAATGTGTCTGTGCTAGAAAATTGTAAGTGCCACCCCTGTCCGGTCAAAAGAGAAGAGAGAGAGAGAGAGCAGAAGAAGAAGAGATTCAAAATGCAGGGCATCTTTTTTATCACAACACCCCCTCCCTCCAACACTACATTAGCGCAGCGTCACCACCACGTCACCACTATGCCTGCTCTGGAAAATGGTAGGGGCCACCCCTCTCTGGTTGAAGAGAGAGAGAGAGAGAGAAGAGATTCAAAATGCAGGGGGTCATTTTGATAACAACACCCCCACCCTCTGACATTGCATTAGTGCTACATCACCACCATGTATGCATCGAAAAAGATTAGGTGCCATCCCTATCCGGTCCCAAAAGAGAGACAGAGATGAAGAGATCAAAAATGAAGGAGGTTGTTTCGATAAGGACACCCGTTCCCTCTAACACTGCAGCAATGCCACGCTGCCACTGCATCGCCACTATGTATGTGCCAAAAAAGGGTAGGCGCTACCCCTCTTCGGTCAAAAAAAAAAAAAATTGAGAGAGAGAGGAAGACATTCAAAATGCAGGGGCTCATTTTGATAATGACATGCCCTCCCTTCGACACTGCATCAATGCTGCATCACCAACGCATCTGCCTTATATAAGGGTAGGCACCGCCCTCTCTAGTTAGAAAAATAAGAGAGAAAGAGAGAGGGAAGAAGAAGAAGAAGAAGAGATTCAAAATACAAGGGATCATTTTGATAAAGGTGCCACCTCCGTCGGCACTTTGTAAGCGCTACGTCACCACCGTGTCTATTACAAAAATTAAAGACAGAGAAGAAGAGATTCAAAACACCAGGGATCATTTTGATAATGACACCCCCTCCCTCCAACACTGAGTCAGTGCTGCATCACCACCACATCACCACTATGTCTACACCCAAAAATGGTAGGCATCGCCCCTCTCTCGTCGAAAGAAGAAAAAGAGAGGGAAGAAGAGACTCCAAACATGGTGGTCATTTTGATAACGACACCCTCTCCCTCTGACACAGCATTAGGGCCATGTAACCACTTCTGCACCCAAAAAGGTTAGGTACCATCCCTCTCTGGTCCAAAAAAAGATAAGTGAGAGAGAGAAGAAGAGATTCAAAATGAAGGGGTTTATTTTTATAATGACAACCCCTCCCTTCGACATTGCATCAATGCCGCATCACCACTATGTTTACACCAGAAAAGGGTAGGTGTCACCCCTCTTTGGTCAAAAAAAGGGAGAGAGAAAGAGAACAAGATATTCAAAATGTAGGGGCATTTTGATAATGACACCCCCTCCCTTCAGCACTGCATCAGTGTTGCATCACCACCGTGTCTGCACTGAAAAGGGTAGGTACCGCCCTCTCCAATCAAAAGAATAAGAGAGAGAGAGAGAGAGAGAGAGAGAGAGAGAGAAGAAGAGATTCAAAATGTAAAGGATCATTTGGATAAAGACACTGCCTCCCTTTTACACTACTAAGTGCTGCAACACCTCCATGTCAGAGCTAGAAAAGGGTAGGCATTCCCCTCTCCAGTCAAAAGAAAAAAATAAGAGAGAGAACAACATATTCAAAATGCAAGTGGTCATTTTGATAATGACAACCCCTCCCTCTGAGACTGTGTTAGCACCATGTCACCACTTTCTCTGTGCAAGAGAAGGGAAGGCACCACCACTCGCTTGTCAAAAATACAAAGAGAGAGAAGAAGAGATTAAAAATACTATGAGTCATTTTGATAATGACACCCCCTCCCTCTGACCCGATGTTAGCACTGCATCACCACCGTGTCTACACCGGAAAAGGGTAGCCATTGCCTCTTTTCGATAAAAAAAAATAGAGAAGAAGAGATTCAAAACGTAGGGGGAATTTGGATAAAGGCAACCCCTCCATTTGACATTGTGTCAATCCTACGTCACCACTATGTCTGCTCCTGAAAAGCATAGGCGCTGACCCTCTTCGATCAAAGAGAGAGAGAGAGAGAGAGGGAGGGAGGGAGGGAGGGAGGCAGGGAGGAAGAGAATCAAAATGCAAGGGGTCATTTTAATAATGACATCCCCTCCCTCGACATTATGTCAGCGCTGGGTCACCATTATGTTGGTGCCAAAAAAGCATGGGGGCCACTCTTTGGTTGAAAAAAAAAGAGAGATAGAGAGAAGAAGAGATTCAAACGTAGGGGGTCATTTTGATAACAGCACCCCTCCCTCCGACCCTAAGTTAGCGTCGCACCACCACTATGTCTAAGGCAGAAAATGGTAGGCACTGCCCCCTCTTTAGTCGAAAAAAGAAAAACATTGAGAGAGAAGAAGAGATTCAAAACACAAGGGCTCATTTTGATAATGACACCCTCTCCCTTCAAAACTGCATCAGCGCTAAGTCACCACTATGTCGTAGGCGCCACCCTTCTCTAGCCAAAAAAATAGAGAGAGAGAGAAAGAGAAGAAGAAGAAGAGATTCAAAATGTAGGGTGTCATTTTGATAACAACTCCCCCTCCCTCCGACACTGCATCAGCACTACATCACCACCACATCACCATTATTTCTTCTTTGGAAAATGGTAGGAGACACCCCTCTTCTGTTGAAAAAATATAAATAGAGAAAGGGAAGAAGAGATTAAACTTTGGCAATGCCGGTCCCAAGCCCAGATGAAAAAGGAGGAGGGTCTTGCATCAGGTGCTAGCCGGCAAGGGAGAAGTTGAAGATGATTTTATTATTTATTTCCTTCTTGCAAATGAATACACATTTGTATATTAGTTTGCAAGGAAGAAATGAAAATCATCTCCAGCTTCTTAAAATATGGAAACTTTGCGTCAGGTGCCAACTAGTAAGGGAGAAGTTCAAGATGATTTTGTTATTTCTTTCCTGCTTGTAAGGAAGAAATTAAAATCATCTCCAGCTTCTTCAAACTATGGCAACCCTAATATGACATGAATTGAAAATTGACATTCCCTTAAGCTAGGACGTTCCCCATAAGCTATGAGCTACATCGGATCTCGGGTGAGATGAAAAATGGCCAAGGGTTGCTAGGACGTTCTCCCAGAAGCAATGTACTACATCGAATCCCGGGTGTAGTGATAAATGGGCAAGGGCTGTCAGAGCATCCCATCAAAAATGACCAGCTACATTAGAACCTAGGTGCAGTGAAAAAAGTGGGCATGGGTTCATGCCATGGAGACCGAGAAGGGCATTGGTAAATAGGATATCTCTAGAGCATAAGATTCATATTGTCACATGGAATATAGGGACATTGACAAGTAAGAGTTTGGAGTTAGTAGATATGATGAAACGTAGGAGAGTCAACATCACTTGTATCCATGTAACCAAGTGGAAAGGGGTTAAAGCTAGAAAAATCGATGGGTATAAATTATGGTATGTAGGAAAGGATAATAACAAAAATGATGTAGGAATAATAGTGGGTAAAGAATTAAAAGATAAAGTTGTGGAAGTTAAAAGAATTTGTGATAGAATTATAATAATAAAATTTGTTCTAAGAGAGCAAATCATAAATCTTATAAGTGCATACGCACCACAAGTAGGGTTAAAAGATATAATCAAGAGATAGTTTTGGGAACATATGGAGAGAGTCATACAAGAAATTCCTAACATGGAGGGGATATTTATAGGAGCGGACTTAAATGGCCATGTAGTAAAAGAAAATGAAGGATATGATAGAATACACGAAGGGTATGGTATAGGTGAACGAAATGAGATGGGGAGAACTATCCTTGATTTTGCTTTGTCATATAACCTAGCCATTGGAAATACACTCTTTAATAAGAAGGATGAACACTTAATAACCTTTAAAAGTGGACTTCATAAAAGCTAAATAGACTTCTTTCTGTTTAGGAATACCGAAAGATCAATGTGTAAGGATTGTAAGGTGATACCCAATGAGAGTTTAACCTCACAACATAGGTTAATAGTTATGGATATCCCCATCAAAATATGGAGGAAAGGAAATGAACTTAATACGTATCCAAAAACTAAGTGGTGAAACTTAAAAGGAGAGAAAATAGTCTCATTCAAAAATAAGTTGGTGGTAGAAGGAAACTGGAACTATGAAACAGAAGTAAATAACATGCAGACTAATATGGTTGAGTCCATTAAGAAAGTGGCGAAAGATGTGTAATGACTCCATTTTTGTAACATTAAAATCCCAAGTTAGTAATGAAAAGTTCACTTTTTGGAAATAAGGGTATTTTGGACATTTCACTATTCACCTTGACTAGACCCAGAAATTTGGTCCTAGGAATTGTACCATTAGATGCGTCTCAGAAAAAGGAAACCAACAAGACCAAAATCACCTAAAACGGAGTTAAAATGAGCAAGTTATGGCCCTTTGAAGATTAGGGGCAAAAATGTAATTTATACTAAAAAACGGATTTAGCTTGAGAAACACAGGGGCCCGTTTTGATACGGGCACCCCTCTTCTTCAACCTCCTAGAGGGTTCTAGAATGGCGGTGTTTGGAGGAGAAACCACCGCCATTTTGGAGGTTTCTCCACCGCCATTCAATGGCGGTAAGAACCCCCTCCAAAACCCTTTCTAGCTCTATAAATAAAGCTCTTGGGCACCTCTAATGGCAGCCCAAAAGCTTGGGAAAAACCTGTCGTGGAGAAGCAAACAAGAGGAGAAAAAGTGGGAAAAACCCGGCCACAAACTAGGTATGCCCAAAACCCCTCCAAACCCGTCTCCCCCTTAGTCCTAGGCTAAGTTTCCCCAAGTTTTTGCATGCAAAATCATGCAAAACGGAGCTCTAGAGAGCCACAAAGGACCCAGGGACGGTCATTGGGGCGCACTGGTTCGACAGGCATTGTGTCCGTGTCGACGACGTAGACACACCCAAACTATAAAATATCTTATCAAGGCCCAATATAAGGTAGGCACGACCCTTAGACTATGATAGTGGCGCGGGGCCACTAAACCTTTGTAAACTTGATGATACCAAGGCCCAATTAGGACCTTAAGACACCCATAGGCATGGGGATGAACCCTTAATGCCTAAGTAGTGAGATCAACCACTCTAAAACCTATAAAAATAGGCCAAACTAACCTTGTTCTCCTAAACCGTGTTCAAGAGCATACGAGGACAAGGGGATTAGCGCGATCTAGCCAAGTAGGTGCTCCATCGCTACTAGACTTTTAAAAAGAGCCCATGATTGTTTTGAATGCATGTTTTAAGTATAAGTTATATGACTTATTTAGCATGACTTAATTTTATAAATGAATTCAGCATGCTTATGACAAATACATTATGCATAGATATGTTTTACAAACAATTGAATATAATTGCATGATTTGTGGTTATTGAAAAATTACATGTCCTTGAGCGTTACCAAAAGACGCTGGGTAGGCAATTGTGAGGGACCTAAAGAGGACTGGTTTTGAAAAAGAGGTTTTTGCTTGTTTGATCGTATATGATTTGGGCTAGTAAGCTCGTGCGCGCTATGCCGAGAGTTCTGGGGTGGCCTCCCAGCCTCTACCACTGTTAGGTGGAATCGGTACTATGCCCAAAAAGGGCATGTCCCTACTTCGACTACATGTGGTACAGGGGGCTACCACTGGTGTCACGGCACTAGATTGAAGTGTCATATGCCCCGTGGAGCCTATGACCAAGTGTCCCTAGGTACCCGGGGACCACATAGTGGTGAGGAAGTGGGCATAGTGGGCCCTATGGTTTGAGGATTTACTTGCACTGCATATGGCATGACATGAGGTTGGTCAACCATACCATATATCCATGAGTTGGATTCAGTGGAGCATCTTATGCATATTATTATGTTTATGATATATATATATATATATATATGATACTTTCGACTTGGATTATGTGATTCTTTAAGTCGTCAGTATTCCAATTCGACAATGGTTTTTAATCTAGATATTGAACATGAGTGTTTAAACATGCACATGTTTTGAAAGAGCATATGATTTTAAACATAGCATGCATTGTAAAACTAGTAGTGATGGACTCATACTGAGTATAGTATATACTCACCCAATCCTCAACATTTTGCAGACACAAAGTAAACACTTAAGGACAGAGTACGCCTGTGACAGAAGACACCCAGATTAAGTGCGAGTAAGTAAACCCCTACCTTATCTTTGAATGTTTCTTGATTGCAGTTACTTTCTATAGCTGAGGCTATGACTAACACTTTCTTGGGAATAATGTTGATTTAAAACTATGCCATGGCTAGATAATTTGAAAATGTGTTTTGACACTCAGGGTTTTATACGAAAGATTGTTTTCCAAAACAAAAAGTTTTTCATGCATTCCATATTTATAAAACAAGATATCTCGCCTTTTTATCAAAATTTGCATCATATAAACCCGGGTCGTCACAAGATGTCTTAGGAGTATCTCAAGTTAAAAGGCTATTAGTAAAGGGAACATGGTGTGTAGTGACACAGTGCAAAAAGTTATTAAAGAAAAATTGTATGTATTTTAAAGCATGGTAGAAGACTAGAAATAATAAAAACTATGAACAATATAATAATGATGAAAAGGTTGCTAAGAGAATAGCAAGTGAGGCTAAACTTATGGCATATGATGAGCTATATAATAGACTAAGAACTAGGGAAGGTGAGAAAGATGTTTTTAAAATTGCCAGAGTAAGAGAATAGAAGGGTAAGGACTTAGATCATGTTAAGTGCATTAGAAGTGATGAAAAAAGGGTATTTGTTAAAGATAATGAGATTAAACAAAGGTGGGAGATGAACTTTCAAAAATTGTTAAATCACAATGGCTCTAAGAATATATGGATTGAAAATACTATAAACCTAAATAACATTGGATATTATACATATGAATGTAAGATTAGAATACCTGAAGTGAAAGAGGCCTTGAAAAAGATGAAATCATGAAAGGCCATGGGGCCCAATGGTATACCAATAGAGGTTTTGAAGCATATGGAAGATATTGGGGTATTTTGGTTGACCAGGTTGCTTAACAAGATTAAAAAATCAAAGAAAATGCTTGAGGAGTAGAGGAAAAGCTTTATTATACCAATTTATAATAATAAACATATAGAGCTATACTAATTATCAAGGGATCAAACTTATGAGCCACACTGTAAAACTTTTTAACAAAGTGATTGAGACAAGGCTGCATCATGAGACAAGTGCATTGGAGAATTAGTCCGGTTTCATGCCTAGGAGGTCTACCATGGAAGCTATTTTCTTACTAAGACAATTGGTAGAGAAATATAAGGAGAGGAGGAAAGACCTCCACACAGTCTTTATCGACTTAGAGAAAGCTTATGATAGAGTCCCTAGAGAGTTAGGAGGGTGTTGGGTGAGAAAGGGGTTTCATAGGGGTATAGCATAATTAAAGATATGTATGAGGGAGTGGTAACAAATGTGAAGACTGCTAGTGGCTAGACTGGTGATTTTCTTGTCACTGTAAGATTGCACCAAGGATTGGCATTGAGTCCATACCTTTTCATGTTGGTTATGGATGAGTTAACAAAACATCTGCATGAGAAGTTTCCCTGGTGCATGGCATTTGCAGATGATATAGTCTTAATTGATGAGACAAGGGAGGGTGTAAACACAAAGCTAGAGTTATGGAGAGAAGCATTAAAATCTAAAGGATTTAAAATGAGCAGAAGTAAGACAGAATATATAAAATGCAATTTTAGCAAGGAGAGTAGGAATGGAGCAGTGCCCAAGATTGATAACCATGAAGTCCTTGTAAAAGTCCACTTTCGGTAGTTAGGATCAATGATTCATGAGAGTGGAGAGATTGAGAGGGAGGTTACCCAGAGAATCCAAGCAGGTTGGAACAAATGGAGATGTGCATATGGAGTTTTCTGTGATTAGCGGGTGCTGCTCAAACTAAAAGCTAAATGAGAATGTTGAGATAGATGAGTGGTAAGACAAGAAAGGATAAAATTAGGAATGAAAATATTAGAGAAAATCTAGGGGTAGCACCAATAGGTAACAAGATGAGGGAGATTAGAAGTAGATGGTTTGGACATGTCCAAAGGAAACTGAAAATGGCATTGGTTAGAAGGAGTGAGGCAATGCAAGTAAAAGGTTTTAATAGGGCAAGGGGAAGGCCCAAAAGATGTGGATAAAAGTGGTGAGGAAAGATTTAAAAACTTTGGGATTAAATGAAGCCATAGTACTTAATAGAGAGGAATGGAGGAATAAGATTCATGTTGTCAACCCCTAATTGGGATGAGGTCTTGATGATGAGGGAAGTAGAGATTCAAAATGCAGGGGTCTTTTTGATAATGTCACGCCCTCAGTCCGACACTGCATCAGAAAAGGGTAGGCACTGCCCTCTTTGGTCAGAAAAATAAGTGAGAGAGAGAGAGAGAGAGGGAGAGGGAGAGAAGAGATTCAAAATGCAAGGGATCATTTTGAGCACATCACCATGTCCCTTTGGCACTATTTAAGCGCTACATAACCACTGTGTCTGTGCTAGAAAAAAACAAGAAAGTGAAGAACATATTCAAACTGTAGGGGATCATTTTGATAAGGACACCCCCTCCCTTCGACGTTGCATGAGTGTCGCTTCACCACCGTGTCACCATCGCTCTATGCAAAAAAGGGTAAGGTGCCACAACTCTCTGGTCAAAAAAATAAAGAGAGAGAAGAAGAGATTCGAAATATTGTGGGTCATTTTGACAATGATACCCCCTCCCTCAACACGAAGTTAGTGTCGCATCACCACTGTGTTTGCCATTGGAAAAGGGTAGGCACTGTCCCTTTCTGTTCAAAAGAGAGAGAGAGAGAGAGAGAGAGAGAAGAAGAAGAAGAAGAAGAAGAAGAAGAAGAAGAGATTCGAAATGCAAGGGGCATTTGGATAATGACACCCCCTCCCTCCAACACTTTGTCAGTGCCACATCACCACTATGTTTGTATTGGAAAAGGGTAGCCGCCACCCCTCTCCGGTCCAAAAAAAGAAGAAGAGAGAGGGAAAGAGAAGAAGAGATTCAAAATGCAGGTGGTCATTTTGATAACGACACCCCCTCCCTCTGACACTGAGTCAGTGCCACATCACCACCATGCCACCACTATGTCTATGCTGAAAATTGGCAGGTGCGCCCTTTTCAGTCAAAAGAAGAAAAGGGGAGGGAAGACGATATTAAAAATGTGCAGGTAGTTTTTAATAATGACAGCCTCTCCCTACGATACTGCATCAGCGCCGCATCACCACCGCGTTTGCAGTGGAAAAGTTGGGCGCCGCCCCTCTCCAGCCTAAAAAAGAAGTGTGAGAGAGAGAAGAAGAGATTCAAGACCAAGGGGGTTGTTTTAATAAGGACACCCCCTCCCTTCGACACTGTGTCAATGCCACACTACCAACACATCACCACCATGTTTGAACTAGGAAAGGTTAGGTGCTATCCCTCTTCAGTCAAGAAAAAAGGAGAGAGAGAAGAAGATATTCAAAATGTAGGGGGCATTTTCATGACGACAACCCCTCCCTCCAGCACTGCATCAGCATCGCATCAACATCGTGTCTGTCTTGAAAAATGGTAGGTGTCACCCTCTCCAATAAAAAAATAAGAGAGAGAGAGAAGAAGAGATTCAAAATGCATGGGTTCAATTTGATAAAGACACCGCCTCCCTCTAGCACTACATAAGCACCGCCTCACCACCGTGTCTGTGCCAAAAATGAGTAGGCGCTGCACCTCTCTGGTCAAAAGAAAAAAACAAGAGAGTAAAGCACAGATTCAAAATGTGGGTGGTCATTTCCATAAGGACACCTCCTCCCTCTAACATTACATTAGTGCTCTGTCACCATTGTCTCTGTGCAAAAAGAGGGAAGGCATCACCACTCTCAGGTCAAAAAAATAAAGAGAGCAAAGAAGAGATTCAAAACACTGCAGCTCATTTTGATAACGACACCCCCTTCGACTCTACGTCAGCACCGTGTCTACGTCAGAAAAGGGTAAACACTGCCCTTTTCGATAAAAAAATAGAGAAGAAGAGATTCAAAATGCAGGATGCATTTGAATAAAGACAACCCCTCCCTCTAACATTGCATCACCATTACGTCTGTGCTCGAAAAGCATGGGCGCTGCCCCTCTTCAATAAAAAAAAAAAAGAGATAGAGAGAGGGAGGAAGAGATTCAAAATGCAAGGAGTCATTTTCATAACAACACCCCCTCCCTTTGACACTATGTCAGTGCTGCATCACCACTGTGTCTATGTCGAAAAAGGGTGGGTGCCAGTCCACGCCGGTGAAAAGAAAAGAGAGAGGGATAGAGAGAAGAAGAGATTCAAATGCAAGGGTTTGTTTTGATAATGACACCCCATCCCATTGACACTGAGTCAGAGCTGCCCCACCATTATCACTGCGGCAAAAAATGGTAGGCGTAGCCCCTCTCTGCTCGTAAAAAGAAAAAGATAGAGAGAGAAGAGGAGATTCAAAATGTAGAGGCTCATTTTGATAATGACACCCCTTCCTCTGAAACTGTGTCAGTGCCACATTACCACTGCGTCTACACCGTAAAAGGGTTGGCATCATCCCTCTCTGGTCCAAAAGAGAGAGAGAGAGAGAGAGAGAGAGAGAGAGAGAAGGAGAAGGAGAAGAGGCTAAAAAAGAAGAGGGTTGTTTGATAATGACACCCCCACCCTCCAGCACTGCATCAATGCTGCGTGACCACCACATCACTATTGTGTATGTTCCAGAAAAGGGTAGGTGCCACACTCTCTAGTGAAAGAAGAGATTTAAAATGCAAGGGGTGATTTTGATAACAGCACCCCCCCCGACACTGCATCAGTGTCATGTTACCACCTTGTCCACACTTGAAAAGGGTAGGAGCCACCCTCTCTAGTCAGAAAAAATAAGAGAGAGAGAGAGAGAAGAAGAAGAAGAGATTCAAAATGCAAGGGATCATTTTAATAAAGACATGCCTCCTCTAACGTTGCGTTAGCGCAGCATCACCACCGTATCTATGCAAGAAAAGGATAGGCACCGCCACTCTTAGACATTGCATCAGTGCCTCGTCACCATTGCATCTGTTCAAAAAAAGGGAAGGTGCTGCCTCTCAGGCCAAAAAAATAAAGAGAAAGAAGAAGAGATTCAAAACACTGTGCGTCATTTTGATAATGACACCCCTCCCTCTAACACTATGCCAGTGTCATGTCACTACCATGTCTACACTAGAAAAGAGTAGGTGCCACCCCTTTCCATTCAAAAGAAGAAAAAAAAGAGAGCAGAAGAGATTCAAAATGCAAGGAGGCATTTTGATAACAACACCCAGTTCCTTCGATACTACATCAACATTGCATCACCACCACGTCTGTGCATAAAAGGGAGGTCTTGCCCCTCCTTGGTTAGAAGAGAGAGAGAGAGAGAGAGAGAGAGAGAGAGAGAGAGCGAGGAAGAGATTCAAAATGCATGGGGTCATTTCGATAATGACACCCCCTCCCTCCAACACTATGTTAGTGCCACATCACCATTGTGTATGTTCAAAAAAAGGGTAAGCACCACCCCTCTCTGCTCGAAATGTAAGGGGTCATTTTGATAACGCACCTGCTCCCTTCGACACTATGTCAGTGCAGCTTCACCAGCACATCACCACTATGTTTACGCTGGAAAATGGTAGGCATTGCCCTTCTGCGAACGAAAAAAGAAAAGGAGAGAGAGATAAGAAGACATTCAAAATGTAAGGGATCATTTTGATAATGATGCCCCCTCCCTCTGACACTACGTCAGTGCCGGGTCACTGTAGTGTCCACACTGGGGAAGGGTAGGTGCCACCCTCCCTGGTCAGAAAAAATAAGAGAGAGAGAAGAAGATATTCAAAACGCAAGGGACCATTTTGATAAAGACACAGCCTGCCTCTGGCACTGCAACAGCAGCGTCACCACCGTGTCTGTGCCAGAAAAGGGTAGGCACCACTCCTCTTTGGTCAAAAGAGAAAAACAAGAGAGAGAAGAACAAATTCAAAAAGTAGGTGGTCATTTTGATAATGTCACCCCTGCTCTCCAACATTGTGTCAGCGCCTCATCACCATCGAGTCGCCACCGCATCTGTTCCAAAAAAGGGAAGGCGCTGTCCCTCTTTGGCCACATAAAAAAAGAGAAAGAAGAAGAGATTCAAAACACTATGGGTCATTTTGATAATAACACCCCCTCCCTCTGACACTACGTTAGTGTCGCGTCACCACAATGTCTCCATCGGAAAAGAGTAGGTGCCACCCCTTTCCAGTAAAAAAAAAGAAGAGAGAATGGAAGAGATTCAAAACATAGGGAGGCATTTTGTCAAGGACACCCCGTCCCTCTAATACTACATCAACATTACATGACCACCATGGTTGCGCCAAAAAACGTAGGCGCTGCCCCTCTTTGGTAAAAAAAAATGGAGAGAGAGGGAGGTAGGAGGAGATTCAAAGTGCACGGGATTGTTTTTATAATGACACCTCCCCATCCACTACGTTAGTCCCACATCACCACTACGTATGTTCTAGAAAATGGTAGGCACCACCCTTCTCCTGTCGAAAAAAAAGAGGTAAGATAGAAGAAGAGATTCAAAATGTAAGGGGGTCGTTTTGATAACGCACCCCCTCCATTTGATGCTATGTCAATGGTGCATTACCACCATGTCGCCACTATGTCTGCATTGGAAAATGGTAGGCATTGCCCCTTTGCGATCTAAAAAGGAGAAAGAGAGAGGGAGAAGAAGACACTCAAAATGCAGGGGGTCATTTTGATAACGACACCCCCTCCCTCCAACACTGCATTAGCGTTGCATCACCACTATGTCTACACCAGAGAAGGACTGGCACAGCCCCTTTCCAGTCCAAAGAAACAAGAGAGAGAGAAGAAGAAGGGATTCAAAATGAAGGAGGTCATTTTGATAACGACACCCCCTCCCTCCAACACTGCGTTAGCACCACGTCACCACTGCATAACCATAGTGTTTGCGATAGAAAAGGTTAGGAGCCGCCTCTCTTTGCTAAAAGAAAAAAAAAGAGGAAGAGAGATAGAAGAAGAGATTCAAAATATAGGGGGTCATTTTGATAACAACACCCCCTCCATACAACACTACATCAGTGTTGCATCACCACTATGTCTATGTCCAAAAAGAGTAGGTACTATCCCTCTCTAGTGAAAAAAGGGAAAAAAAGGAGAGAGAAGAGATTCAAAATGTAGGTGGTAATTTTGATAGTGACCTCCCATCCTTCTGCCACTGCGTCATCCCCACGTCACCACCATGTCTGTGCCAAAAAAGGGTAGGGGCCGCCCCTCTCCCATCTAAATAAAAAAAGAGATAATAAGAGATTCAAAATGCTGGGGGTCATTTTGATAATGACACCACCTCCCTCGGACACTATGTTAGAGCCGCGTCACCATCGTGATTGCTTTAGAAAATAGTAGGCTCTGCCCCCCTCTGGTAAAAAAAAAAGGGAGAGAGAAGAAGAAATTCAAAATGCATGTGGTCCTTTTTACAACGACACCCCCTCCCTCCAACACTGCATTAGCACCATGTCTATTGTGTCTACACCGAAAAAGTGTAGGTGCTACACTTCTCAGGTCCAAAAAATAAAAATAAAAGAAGAGATAGATAGACAATGAGTTTCAAAATACAGGGGGTCATTTTGATAACGATGCCCCTCCCTTTGATACTGCATCAGTTCCACTTCACCACTGCATCACCACTGTGTCTGCACCAAAAATTGGTAGGCGGCACCCTTCTGTAGTCAAAAGAGAGAGAGAGAGAGAGAGAGAGAAAGATTCAAAATGCAAGGGAATATTGATAACCACAGCCCCTCCCACCAACACTGCATTAGCGCCGTGCCACCACCATGTCTGCCCAAGAAAAGTGTAGGTGGCGCTCCTCTCTAATAAAAAAAAAATGAGAGAGAGAGAGAGAAGAAGAGATTCAAAATGCAGGGGGTCATCTTTATAATGGCACCCTCTCCCTCCGACACTATGTCAGCGCCGAAAAAGCATAGGCATTGCTGCTCTCTCGTAGAGAGAGAGAGAGAGAGAGAGAGAGAGAGAGAGAAGAACATATTCAAAACGCAATGGGTCATTTTAATAATGACCCCCCCCCCAACACTGTGTCAGTGCCGTGTCACCATTGTATCTGAGCCAGGAAAGGGTAAGCACTGCCCTTTTTGCAAAATAGAGAGAGAGAGAGATACACAGAGAAGAAGAGATACAAAACGTAGGTGGTCATTTTGATAATGACACCCCATCCCTCTGACACTGCATAAGTGCTGCATCACCACTATGTCTACTCCTAAAAAGCGTAGGCGCCGCCCCTCACAGGTCAGAAAAAAAAAGAAAGAGAGAGAAGAAGAGAGTTAAAACACAAGAGGTCATTCTGATAATGACACCCCTCCCACCAATACTGCATTAGTGTCATATCACCACCGCATTACCACTGTGTCTGCATAAAATAATGGTAGGTGCCGCCCCTCTCTGGTAAAAAAAAAAAAAGGAAGAGAGAGAGAAGAAGAGATTCACAACATAGACCCCCCCCGACACTGCATTAGCGCCACATCACCATCATGTCTGCACTAAAAAAGAGTGGGCGCCGCCCTCTATTATCAAAAAAATAAAAAATATAGAGAGATGAAGAGATTTAGAAATATAGGGGGGTTGTTTTGATAAGGACACCCCCTGCCCCCTGCAATACTACGTTAGTGGTGCGTCACCACCACATCAACACTGTGCTTGCCCCAGAAAAGGGTAGGCATTGACCCTCTTTGGGCAAAAAAAGAATAAAGAGAGAGAGAGAGAGAGAGAAGAGATTTAAAATGCAGGGTGTTCTTTAATAACGATACCGACTCCCACCAAAATTACCTCACCGTACACTCACGACTATCTGCTTCAGAAAGGGTATGTGCTGCCCCTCTCCAGTCAAAGAGAGAGAGAGAGAGAGAGAGAGAGAGAGAGAGGAAGATTTTC
Source organism: Warburgia ugandensis (assembly GCA_035236585.1). Classification (NCBI taxonomy): domain Eukaryota; kingdom Viridiplantae; phylum Streptophyta; class Magnoliopsida; order Canellales; family Canellaceae; genus Warburgia; species Warburgia ugandensis. Next base: position 42,700,762 of record CP141133.1, read on the forward strand.
AAAATGCAGGGGGTCATTTTAATAATGAAACCCCATCTATCTGACACCGTTTCAGCACCGCATCACCATCGTGCCACCACCATGTTTGTGCCAGAAAAGGGGAGGCGCCTCCCCTCTCCAATAAAAGAAAAAGAGTGAGAAGAAGAGATTCAAAATGCAAGGAGTCATTTTGATAATGGCACACCTTCTCTCTGACACTGTGCCAACCACGTCACCCTCGTGTCAGTGCCTAAAAAGGGTAGATGCAAGCCACTATGGTCAACAAAAGAGAAAGAGAGAGAGAGAGAGAGAGAGAGAGAGAAGTAGAGATTCAAAACATAGGGGATCATTTTGATAACGATACCCCCTCCCTCCGACATTTCAACAATGGAACATCACTACCATGTCTACATCCAAAAAGGCAGGTGCTGCCCCTCTTCATTCAAAAACAAAATGAGAGAGAGAAGAAAAGATTCAAAATGTAGGGGGCTGCTTTGATAACAAGACTACCTCCCTCTTACACGACATCAGCACCATGGCACCACTGTGTCTGCGCCCGAAAAGGGTGGGAGCCTCACCTCTTTAGTGAAAATATGGGAGGGAGGGAAGAAGTGATTAAAAACACAAGGGGTCATTTTGTCAACAATACCCCGTACCCCTTATACTGCATCAGCACCGCATCACCACCATGTCTGCACTAGAAAAAAGGTAGGTGACGCCCCTCTTCTTTCAAAAAAAAGAGAGAGAAGAAGAGATTCAAAATACAGGTGGTCGTTTTCATAATGACACCCCATCCCACTCACACTGCATCAATGTTGTGTCACCACAATGTCTATGCCAGAAAAAGGCAAGGGTCGCCCATCATATATTAAAAGAAAAAAAGAGTGAGAAGAAGAGATTCAAAATGTAGGTGGTCATTTAGATAACGACAACCCCTCCCTCCAACATTCTATTAACCCTAAGTCACCATCATGTTTGTACCGAAAAGGGATAAGCGACACCCCTCTCCGAAAAAAAAAAATTAGAGAGAGAGAAAAAGCCATTCAAAATGAAGGGGATCATTTTGATAATGACACCCCTTCCTCCGGCATTGCCTCAACGCTGCATCAACATGCATCACCACACTGTCTATGCATGAAAAGGGTAAACACTTCCCCTCTATGGTCAACAAGAAAAGGTGAGAGAGAGAAGAAGAGATTCAAAATGCAGGGGATCATTTTGATAATGACACCCCCTCCCTCCAACACTATATTAGCCTCACCTCCCCACATGTCTATGCTAAAAAAAGGTAGGTGCCTTCCCTCTCTACTAAAAATAAGAAAAAAGGAGGGAGAGGAAGAGATTCAAAATGTATGGGGTCTTTTTTATAATGACACCCCCTCTCTCTTACACTACATCAATGTCACAACTGTGTCTGCATTGGAAAAGGGTGGGCGCCGCACCTCTCCAATAAAAAATAAAACAGAGAAAGAGAGAGAAGAAGAGATTCAAAGAGCAAGGGGAAGTTTTAATAATAACACCCCCTTCCTTCGACAGTGCATCAGTACCGTGTCACCACTATGTCTACGCTTGAAAATGGTAGACGTCACCCCTCTCCATTTATAAAAAAAAAGAGAAGAAGATATTGAAAACACAGTGGGTCGTTTTAATAATGACACCCCATCCCGCTGACACTACGTCAGTGCCGCGTCGCCACCATGTCTACGCTAGAAAAGGGGAGGCGCCGCACCTCTTCGGTTAAAAAAAAAAAGAGAGTGAGAAGAAGTGATTCAAAACTGAGCGGGTCGTTTAACGACACCCACTCCCTCTGACATTGCATCAACCCCGCATCAACAATGTTTTTGGTCAGAGAAGGGTAGGCTCCCCCCACCTCTCCGGTAAAAAAAAAAAAGGTGAGAGAGAAGAGGAGATTGAAAACATAGGGGATCATTTTGATAACAACACCCCCTCCTTCTCACACTGCATCACTGCCGAGTCACCACCACCTCACCATTATGTCTGCGCTGAAAAAGCGTAGGCACCGCACTTTCAGGTCAAGAGAGAGAGAGAGTAGAAGAGATTCATAACGTAGGGGATCATTTTTATAATGACACCCCATCCCTTTGACACTATATCAGCACCACATGACCACGTTGACTGTACCAGAAAAGGTTAGGCGGCTGCCCCTTTGCGGTAAAAGAAAAAAAATTGAGAAGAAGTGATTCAAAATGCAAGGGGTTATTTGGATAATGACACCCTCTCCCTCCAACATTGCATCAGCACCATATCACCACAACATCACCATTGTGTCTATGCCTAAAACTGGTAGGCACCACCCCTCTTCGATAAAAAAAAACAGAGAGAGAGAAGAAGAGATTCAAACCATAAGGGGTCATTTTGATAACAACACCCCATCCCCCCAGCACTGCATCTATGACATGTCACCATCATGTTTGTGTCGAAAAAGGGTGGGCACCGCCCCTCTCCAGTAAAAAATTAAGAGAGAGAAGAAGAGATTAAAACATAGGGGTCATTTTGATAACGACACTCACTCCCTTCAACACAGCGTTAGCGCCACATCACCATTGTGTTAGAGCCAAAAAAGGCTAGGTACCCCCTCCTTCTAACACTGCATCAGTGCCACATCACTACATTGTCGACATAGGAAAAGGGTAGGCCCTACCCCTCTTCGGCCAAGAAAAGGAGAGAGAGAGAGAGAAGAAGAAGAGATTCAAAACAGAGGGGGTGACAATGACACCCCCTCCCTCCAACACTGCGTCGTTGCCACGTGACCACTCACTATGTCCACACTGGAAAAGGGTGGGTGCCGCTCCTCTCCAGTCAAAAAAATAGAAAGAGAGAGAGAGAGAGAGAGAGAGATTCAAAATGGAGGGGCTAATTTTGATAATGACACCCCCTCCATTTGACATTACATCAGTGATGCATCACCACCACATCACCACTATGTCTCTACTGAAAAAGGGTGGGTCCCACCCCACTCCTATAAAAAACACAGAAAGGGAGGGAGGGAGAGAAGAAGAGATTCAAAACACTGTGTGTCATTTTGATAATGACACCCCCTCCTTCCGACACTATGCTAGTGTCACGTCACTACCATGTCTACATTAGAAAAGAGTAGGTGCCACCCCTTTCCATTCAAAATAAAATAAAATAGAGAGAGCATAAGAGATTCAAAACGCAAGGAGGCCTTTTGATAACAACACCCAATTCCTCCGATACTACATCAACATTGTGTCACCACCATGTCTGTGCATAAAAGGGGGGTCCTGCCCCTCCTTGGTTAGAAAAGAGAGAGAGAGAGAGAGAGCGAGCGGGGGTGGGAGGGAGGGAGGAAGAGAATCAAAATGCATGGGGTCATTTTGATAATGACACCCCCTCCCTCCAACACTATGTTAGTGCCACATCACCACTGTGTATGTTCAGAAAAAGGGTAAGCACCACCCCTCTCTGCTCTAAATGTAAGGGGTCATTTTGATAACGCACCCGCTCCCTTCGACACTATGTCAGCGCAGCTTCACCACCACATCACCACTATGTTTACGCTGGAAAATGGTAGGCATTGCCCTTCTACGATCGAAAAAAGAAAAAGAGAGACGGATAAGAAGACATTCAAAATATAGGGGATCATTTTGATAACGACGCCCCCTCCCTCTGACACTACGTCAGCGCCGGGTCACTGTAGTGTCCACACTGGGGAAGGGTAGGTGCCACCCTCCCTAGTCGGAAAAAATAAGAGAGAGAAAAGAAGATATTCAAAACGCAAGGGACCATTTTGATAAAGACACCGCCTGCCTCTGGCACTGCAACAGCAGCGTCACCACTGTGTCTGTGCCAGAAAAGGGTAGGCACCACTCCTCTTTGGTCAAAAGAGAAAAATAGGAGAGAGAAGAACAAATTCAAAAAGTAGGTGTTCATTTTGATAATGGCACCCCCCCTCTCCAACATTGTGTCAGTGCCTCATCACCATCGAGTCCCCACCGCATCTATTCAAAAAAATAGAAGGCGTTGCCCCTCTTTGGCCACATAAAAAAAGAGAAAGAAGAAGAGATTCAAAACACTATGTGTCATTTTGATAATGACACCCCCTCCCTCTGACACTATGTCAGTGTTGAGTCACCACAATGTCTCCATCGGAAAAGTGTAGGTGCCACCCCTTTCCGATAAAGAAAAAAAACAGAGAGAATAGAAGAGATTTAAAACGTAGGGAGGCATTTTGTTAAGGACACCACGTCCCTCTAATACTACATCAACATTGCATGACCACCATGCTTGCGCCAAAAAACGTAGGCGCTGCCCCTCTTCAATAAAAGAAAATGGATATAGCGGGAGGTAGGAAGAGATTCAAAATGCACGGGATTGTTTTTATAATCACACCTCCTCCCAGTCCCACGTCACCACTGCGTATGTTCTAGAAAATGGTAGGCACCACCCTTCTCCTGTCGAAAAAAAAGAGGTAGAGACAGAAGAAGAGATTCAGAATGTAAGGCGGTCATTTTGATAACGCACCCCCTCCCTTTGATGCTATGTCAATGCTGCATTACCACCATATCACCACTATGTCTGCAATGGAAAATGGTAGGCATTGCCCCTCTGCGATCTAAAAAGGAGAAAGAGAGAGGGAGAAGAAGACATTCAAAATGCAGGGGGTCATTTTCATAACGACACCCCCTCCCACCAACACTGCATCAGTGTCGCATCACCACTGTGTCTACACTAAAGAAGGGCTGGCACCACCCCTTTCTAGTCCAAAGAAACAAGAGAGAGAGAAAAGAAGAAGAGATTCAAAATGAAGGAGGTGATTTTGATAACGACACCCCCTCCCTCCAACATTGTGTTAGCACCACGTCACCATTGCATAACCATTGTGTTTTGGTAAAAAAAAAAGGGGGAACAGAGATAGAAGAAGAGATTCAAAATATAGGGAGTCATTTTGATAACGACACCCCCTCCATACAACACTACATCAGTGTTGCATCACCACTATGTCTATGTCCAAAAAGGGTAGGCACTATCCCTCTCTAGTGAAAAAAGGGAAAAAAGGGAGAGAGAAGAGATTCAAAATGTAGGTGGTCATTTTGATAATGACCTCCCATCCTTCTGCCATTGCATCATCCCCACATCACCACCATGTCTGTGCCAGAAAAGGGTAGGGGCCGCCCCTCTCCTGTCTAAATAAAAAAAGAGATAATAAGAGATTCAAAAGGCTGGGGGTCATTTTGATAACGACACCCCATCCCTCGGACACTATTTTAGAGCCGCGTCACCGCCGTGGTTGCTTTAGAAAATAGTAGGCTCTGTCCCTCTTTGGTAAAAAAAAAAAGAGAGAGAGAAGAAGAGATTCAAAATGCATGTAGTCTTTTTTACAATGACACCCCCTCCCTCCAAGACTGCATTAGCACCATGTCGATCGTGTCTACACCAAAAAGTGTAGGTGCTACACCTCTTAGGTCAAAATGAAAAAGAAAAAAGAAGAGATAGATAGATGAAGAGACTCAAAATACAGGGGGTCATTTTGATAACGATGCCCCTCCCTTTGATACTGCATCAGTTCCGCTTAACCACTGCATCACCATTGTGTCTGCACCAAAAATTAGTAGGTGGCACCCTTCTCTAGTCAAAAGAGAGAGAGGGAGAGAGAGAGAGAGATTCAAAATACAAGGGTATATTGATAACCACAACCCCTCCCACCAACACTGCATCAGCACCACGTCACCACCGTGTCTACATTGGAATAGGGTAGGTGATGCCACTGTACAATCCAAAAAAAAGGGTGAGAGAGAAGAGAGTCAAAATGAAAGGGTACGTTTTGATAATGACACCTCGTCCCATTGACATTGCATCAGCATCGCATCACCATTGTGTTTGAGCCGGAAAAGGGTATGCACTATGCCTCTTTGGTCAAAAAGGGAGAAGAGAGAGAGGAAGAGATTCAAAATGCAGGGGGCCTTTCTGATAATGACACCCTCTCCCTTCGACACTGCTTTAGTGTTGCATCACCACTATGTCTACCCCAAAAAGGGTTGGTGCTGGCCCTCTCTAGTCAAAGAGATAGAGAAAGAGAGAGAGAGAGAGAGAGAGAGAGAGAGGAGATGAAGAAATTCAAGACCCAGGGTGTCATTTTGATAATGATATCCCCTCCCTCGGACATAGCATTACCTCCACATCACCACCACACCACCATTCTGTCTGTGCAAGAAAAGGGTAGGTGTGCACTCTTCGATAAAAAAGAAAAAATCAAAGAGAAGAAGAAATTCAAAATGTAGGGGTCCTTTTCATACTACACCCCCTCCCAGCAACACTGCATTAGCGTCTCCTCCCCACCGTGTCTACACAGAAAAAGGTAGGTGCCTTCCCTCTCCAGTAAAAATAAGAAAAAAGGAGGAAGAGGAAGAGATTCAAAATGTACAGGGTCTTTTTAATAGCGACACCCCCTCTCTCTTACACTACATTAATTCAAAAATAAAAGAGGGAGAGAAAAGATTCAAAATGGAGTGGGTCAATGACACCCCCTCCCTCCAAAACAGGGTCAATGCCGTCACTAGCATGTCTGCACCAGAAAAGGGTAGGCACCACCCTCTCTAATCAAGAAAGAAAAAAGTGAGAGAGAAGAAGAGATTCAAAATAGAAGGGGTCGTTTTGAGAAGAACTACCCCTCTCTCTGACACCGCATCACCACTATGTCTATGCCAGAATTAGGTAGGCACCGTCTCTCTCTAGTAAAAAAGAAAAAAAGTCAAAGAGAGAGAGAGAGAAAAAGAGATTCAAAATGCAAGGCTTCATTTTGATGATGACACCCCCTTCCTCCGACAACCACGTCACCACTATGTTAGAGCTAAGGGTAGGTACCCCCTCCTTCTAACACTGCATTAGTGCCACATCACCACATTGTCTACATAGGAAAAGGGTACGCCCTGTCCCTCTTCAGTGAAGAAAAGGAGAGAGAGAAGAAGAAGAAGAGATTCAAAATAGAGGGGGTCATTTTGATAACTAAACCCCCTCCCTCCGACACTCCATCCATCTGTGCTGCGTAACCACCCAGTGTGTGGGTGACGCTCCCCTGCAGTAAAAAGTAGTGAGAGAGAGATTCAAAGTGAAGGGGCTAATTTTGATAATGACACCCCCTCCATCTGACATTGCATCAATGAAGCATCACCACTATGTCTTTGCTGAAAAAGGGTAGGTGCAGCCCCACTCCTGTAAAAAAAACACAGAGAGAGAGAGAGAGAGGGAGGGAGAGAAGAAGAGATTCAAAATGTGAGGGCTCATTTTGGTAACGACACCCCGGCCCTTTGACACTGCATCAGTGCCACATCACAACTGTGTCATCACGACCTAGTCTACACCAGAAAAGGGTAGGCATCCCTTCTTTCTAGTAAAAAAAAAAAAAGACAGAGAGAGAGGAAGAGATTCAAAACATAGGGAGTCATTTTGATAACAACCCCCCTTTCCTCCGACACTACATCAGCACCGCATAACCATCGTGTATGTGACGAAAAAGAGTAGGAGCTGCCCTCTCCAACCAAAGAGAGAGAGAGAGGGTCATTTTGATGAAGACACCCCTACCTCTTGCACTATGTCAATGCTTCGTCACCACCATGTCTCCACTGAAAAGGGTTTGGCATTACCCCTCTCTGGTAAAGAAAAAAAAAAAGAGAGTGAGGGGGAAGTAATTCAAAATACTGGGGGTCCTTTTAGCAATGAGACCCCACCCTCCACACTGCATCAATGATGCATCACCACTGTGTCTACATAGGAATAGGGTAGGCGCAGCCCCTCTCCATTCAAAAACAAAAGAGAGAGAGAGAAAGATTCAAAATGCAGTGGGTCAACAACACCCCTGCCCTCTGACACTAGGTCAATCGCATGTGCACTAAAAAAGGGTAGGCTCCACCCTCTCTAATGAAGAAAGAAAAAAGTGAGAGAAAAGAAGAGATTCAAAATGACGAGGGTCGTTTTGAGAATGTGATGACCCAGGTTTTCCCATGCATTTTTAAATGCAAGATCTAAATTCCTAAGGCGGGATGCATCCCTATTTGAAAACCATTTTATAAAAACCATGCAATGCAGCGGAAAATCTTTAGTTTTAAACCTATTTTGAAAACCCCGAGTGTCATTTGCTTTCACAACAATCAACGTAGTTTTTGAAAAACTTCAGAAATCATAAATGTTTTTCCCCAAGTCTATCTAGTCATAACACACAGTCCAACTGTAAATAAATACAAATACATGTCCAAAGGGTAGAGTGTTTACTTACATATATATTATTGTCTCCTTTTGATTTACTTTGCTCGTAGCACTAACATAGGCGTCCTCTACTCGTGGATGGAACTATCCTAAAAAATGTTAAGGATAGGGTGAGTATATACTATACTCAGTATGAGTCTATCACTACTAGTTTTACAATACATGCTATGTTTAAAATCATATGCTCTTTAAAACATGTCCATGTTCGAACAATCATGGTCAATATCGATATTAAAAACCATTGTCGAATTGGAATATTGATTACTTAAAGAAATAGCATAATCCAAGTTGAAAGTATCATATATCATAAACATAATGATATGCATAAGATGCTCAACTAAATCCAACTCATGGATATCTGGTATGGTATGGTCGACCAACCTCATATCATGCCATATGCAATGCAAGTAAGTCCACAAAACCATAGGGCCCAACTATGCCCACGACCTCGCCGCCATGTGGTCCCTGGGTACCTGAGGACACAGCATCATAGCCTCCACAGGGCATATGACACATCGACCCATTGCTGTGACACCAGTGGTAGCCCTCTGTACCACATGCAGTCGACGTAGGGACATGCACATTTTGGGCATGGTACCCATTACCCAGCGTCTTTTGGGCACTCCAGCGTCGTTTGGTAACCCTCAAGGACATGCAATTTTTCAAGAACTCAATGCTCACAAATCATTCAATATACGCAATTGTTTGCAAAACATGTCTCTGCATACTGCATTTCATCATATGCATGTTGAATGCATTTATATGCTAAACAAGCCATAAAATAAGTCATGCTAAACAAGTCATATAATTTATACTTAAAACATGCATTCAAAACAATGATGGCTCTTTTTAAAAGTCTAGTAGTGATAGAGCACCTACCTCAAAGTCTCCTGGAGTCGCGTCCTTTATCACTTCAGCCCGTCCCTGGGTCTCATTTATAAACTCCTAGGTATGAATGAATACAAGGAGTCCTCATTAATTTCAATCCATTTAGACATTAGATCGCTAGATCTGCCTTTTAGGGTCTATGGTCCTTGCCTAATTCATTGTCAGGCTAGATCCTATGATGTGGATCTACTTTCCAATAGTTAAACTCTGTAATTTATCCTCTAATCCTAACTTTATAGTCTTATTAGGTCCACGTGTCCTAGTTCCCAGGACACCCGTGCATCCTGGTTGAACCGCGACCACCTTACGTGCGTGCGTGCTTAAAGGCCATGCTAGGGCAGTGTTTTGCACATGCACATGCAAGCTCAAGCGACGCGCTATGACGCACGTCCTGGATGGCATCGCACGGAAGCACCTTTGGTGTAGCATTGCGCATCTCAGCTCCCAGGGCACCCTGTGCATCCTGGTCGAGCCAGGACCCATGCCCCATGTCACGCACGTACCCGAAGGCCGCACCTGGGACAGTGTACGCACTGTCGTATGCCTCAAACCCGTCCCAGGGACCCAGTCCCAGGCAGAGGTGGAGCATGGCGTCCTTAGGATGCCTGGTTCGTATAATGCCAGCTGAACTGGCTTGGAGCATTTTTCGGCCAGGAAACTCGGCTGGGAAGAGACCAGATTTGGCATGGATCTGACTTGGGGGAAGCAAACGAAAAGAGAATAAGGAGGAACGGCTTACCTGGCAGCCGGAGATGGCACTCTTCCCGCCTGGTAGGTTGCCTGCCTAAACCCTTGGTGCTGGAAAACTGGAAGAAAGGGGAAACCCCATTGCTAAGACCGGAAAGAAGAGAGGGGAATGGGGAGACGGGAATGGGCGGCCTGACTTGGGCTTGGCCATTGCTGGAAAACTCAGGGACGACTGGTTTGAGACGAGTTTCCAATTTGGCCGGAAACCCCAGCCTCAAAATGGTTGAAAAGTCGTGTTTTGAGAGGGGGAGATGGGGCTTTTTATAGCCCTACTATGGCGGTGGAAAATTTTTGGAAAAATCGTGAAAGAGGGTTTCTAGAGAGATCTGGAGGTGGAAGACGGCAGGGGGTGCCGTTATCAAAATGGCCCCCTGCGTTTTTCGTCTTTTTCGTTTTCTGTTTAAATTACAGATATGTCCCTGATCTTTAAACGTCCATAACTTCTTCATACGAACTCCATTTTTGGCGTTCTTTGAGGTGTTGGATTCCATTTTTTGAGTAGAATCTAATGGTACCAAGTTTCATCACAAATTCCTTCGTTTATTATTTTAAATAAAGTCAAACATTCAACACAGTTCATTTCCCATAGAATGTCTTAAAAATAGCGTAAAGTTCTCGGGCATTACATTATTACCCCCTTAAAAGAATTTCGTCCTCGAAATTCCATAAATTATCATCTTCAAGGTATTTTATCTCTTAGATAACTCCTTGGTTAATGCACTCCCTCCTTAGGGATCAAATCTAGGCTCAACCTCAATTTATCATTTTTATTGTTCCTTCTACAAGGCCTTACCTATAAGGGCCGCTTTCGCTGTGTAGTTTGCTGCATACTCTCATACGTGCCAGTTTAACAATACCGGTAGCTAGCGGTAATTCATTTATCTTGAAACCCTTAGATGCTTATACTTTTCTCATTGTGTATAGGATAGTCTCCTCGTAAGATCATGCTTCTTTAATCATGTATAAATTACTCCATACTTCTTTCGAGATCATATTATCTTATTTCTCATAGTCCTTTTTGACTATCATAGGATGATCCCTTTTTCTTTTTGTCTTTTCATTTAGTGATCTCTTCATCATCCATATCTCCTTCTAATGGTTGGTTATATGCCATTAGTAAGAGTCCAAAAATTACCTTCTTTCTATTGTGTCTAACTTTGCTTCTTATCTTTTATATTTGTCCCAAGATACTTCAATCATTGACATGGTATCATGTGCTCGAGATCCAAACCCTTGATTAACTTTGAATTTCAACTGTCTGTCATTTTTCATATGTGACTTGATTCCTCGACCAAGGTTATATTCAAAATAAAATCATGAAAGCCAATTAGTAGCATCTTCCATCAAGGACCTTATCATATACTTGAAAGTAAAATGTGCTAACTCATTAAATGCTTTTCTCATGTTAAACGTTAATGGTCGATTCTTCATTATGGATCAAATGTTCTCGTCCAGAGGCCTTATCTTATTATTCACATCAATTCGTCATTAGGATTTCTAATAATGTTCCCATTTATGCAAATAAAAAACTATCTTATTCATAACCGAGTACCCTTACTAGGTCATGGTTGAATCCTTTGTCATCATCCTCTTTGTCCTTTCTTTGCTTGATGGTTTTCTTCTTAACCTTTCAGTCCAAAAGTTCTATACTCAATCTGGTAGGGTTATTCCTTAGGAAATTCCTTCAATTGATTTTTCGTACTTGGTATATGCTCATAACAACTAACTATTTGTCTAAAGGCAACGTAACATTAAATCTTCATCTTATAGTGTGCTAGCTATCTCACCTTCAGCCCCTATGTCAATATATTGTGCAAGCTTTTATCAAGGCTTTATAGTCAACCATGCAGTCTGTATTGTCAGGAGGTATCCTCATAAGTAGTGATTTTCTCAATTCCCCAAATTTTATCCTTCAAGTGCCTCCTCATACTTAGCTTATAATAGTAGTTCTCGTTCAATAGCTACTACATCAAGTTATGCTGAAGCTGTTAAATCATCAAATTTGAAAAACACTCAGGTAAGCGTAGAATATTTCCTTAGACATATAGAAAGGCTTTATTTGATTACCTATTGATCTCTTTCCAGATATATCTTTGTCATAAGCTCAAGGGTCTCTAAAGTGATCGGTACTTATCTACCTTTCTTTCAATCCAAGTCAGCAGTATTTTTCAGACCCAAAGTAATTTCTTCACCTTGTCATGGTATCTATTCAGGTTTGGAAAAATCTGTCTCACTGGTGGAGATCGCTCCTTATTTTTGCTTCTGTCTCAGTTGTTACTATATTTATTGTACTTGTAGCTCCTCCATGATGTGGCCTAATCAACTGACCTCATACCCTCATGAGTAACTTCTTTTAGGTAAAACTCTTGTTCAAATACTTATAATATCCCTTTGAGTATTTAATTAGGGTGGGATACCTTTATTTAGTCAATAGTACTCTAAAGGTAATGACTAAATAATGGTCTTAAGATTTTTGGTCTTCCAATCTATAATAGTAAGACCTCCATTTTGATCCTTGATGGTACCCTACTTGCTAAATGGGCAAGTCACTGTCCCGGCTTAATTCCTTTTTCAATATATTTTATTGGCAAGGTGGGATATCACCAAATTTTCCTTTTTATGGATTATATCCATTGGTGTTCCCCATAAGCTAATGGATCCGATAAGAATCTAATTGTAATAATTGATATCAAACCATTTGTAGCATTTAATTTCTAGTTGGTCACCATTCCTCTTCAAAAATTTCTTGTTGCATAATATCCTGAAATTTGATACTCTACTCAAAGTCTTAAACCCCATATGCTTTCTATCTTTTATACTCTTTTACAATAAGATCACCAGCTCATCTATTATCATTCCTTCGAAGTTGATTGGTTTATCTTCCTACTCGATTCAAGATGAAAGATTTGTATGTATCTTCATATAGTCATGATCTCCTCCTTTTGAATATTCAATATTCATTGAATACTTATTGTTGCATCTCTATCACTTTCTCTCTTTTCTTCAAAATCCTCATTTTTGTCTACCTAGATCAATGTCTTCATGTGCTTTGTTGCATATAATCGATGCTACATCTACTCCTTTACTGAACAGATATGATAAACTGAATGCTTCTCAGAAATGTTAAACTGTATTAATATCATTGAAATCCTTAATTGCCTATAGCCTCAATAAAATTCATACAAAGTCTTAATAACAGCATTGACGTTTTGGTCATGCTATAATTCTCTTACAAGTTCATGTTAGGATCAATATATTATCATCCTTAGTATTATCATCAAAAATATTTTTGTTAACTCGGTCGAATTCATTTCCCTATCATATTCGTGTTATGTTTCTCTTAATCACATAATATGTCACTTGTATACATCTTCTGATTTGCTCCATAATACTCTGGTAGTTATTATTCGATAGCACTTCACTCTTCATAAGACTCCAATGAAGTTATAAAAAATTGAGCTAAGTCCTTCAGGATCCATACCTTAGTGATCTAGTACGAGTCACAGTTATTTCCTAATATCATCTTGCATTCTCATCCCTCTTAGATTATCATCAACATCTTCTCAAAGTCTGTCTTTTACATCCCCTATCATACTTATATCATATCCTTGTGATAGTGTACTCGTATTCTAATATTCTTTCTGACGGTAAGATAGCCATCTAGGTTCTTCAATTTTCTTACCTTTGATGAGATTACTTTATTATAGATCAGAACTATCTACTAACAAGTTCACTAACATCTTCATTCATCATTCATCATTCTCATCATAATCTAATTTCTATATGACTTTCCCTGTTTGCACCACTGCACAACAATCCTTATTGATAAGATTTAAGCCATCCAATACCTATGTAATTGCTAGACCCATCTCCTTTTTCACCTATTTGTTTATGGGGAAATGCCTTGAGCATTAATATTGTAATCCTCAAATAGAAGTAGTCATCTCTACTACTTCTTGATTTTCTCTATTGTCTATAACCCTTGGACATGCTGGATTGGCTGTGAAAGGATAAAACCTAGGCTCTGATACCAACTGTGATGACTCGGGTTTTCTCATGCATTTTTAAAAGCAAGATCTAAATTCCTAAGGCGGGATGCATCCCTATGCGAAAACCATTTTATAAAAACCATGCAATGCAGCAGAAAATCTTTCGTTTTAAACTTATTTTGAAAACCCCGAGTGTCATTTGCTTTCACAATAATGAACGTAGTTTTTGAAAAGCTTCAGAAATCATAAATGTTTCTCCCCAGGTCTATCCAGTCACAGCACACAGTTCAACTGTAAATAAATACAAATACACGCCCAAAGGGTAGAGTGTTTACTTACGTGTATAATTGTCTCCTTTTGATTTACTTTGCTAGTAGCACTAACATAGGTGTCCTCTACTCGTGGATGGAACTATCCTGAAAAATGTTAAGGATAGGGTGAGTATATACTATACTCAGTAGGAGTCTATCACTACTAGTTTTACAATGCATGCTATGTTTAAAATCATATGCTCTTTAAAACATGTGCATGTTCAAACAATCATGGTCAATATCGATATTAAAAACCATTGTCGAATTGGAATACTGATGACTTAAAGAAATAGCATAATCCAAGTCGAAAGTATCATATATCATAAATATAATGATATGCATAAGATGCTGAAGTGAATCCAACTCATGGATATCTGGTATGGTATGGTCGACCAACCTCATATCATGCCATATGCAATGCAAGTAAGTCCACGAAACCATAGGGCCCAACTATGCCCACGACCTTACTGCCATGTGGTCCCCGGGTACTTGAGGACACAACGTCATAGCCTCCACGAGGCATATGACACATCGACCCAGTGCCGTGACACCAGTGGTAGCCCCTTATACCACATGCAATCGACGTAGGGACATGCCCTTTTTGGGCGTGGTACCCATTCCACCTAGTAGTGGTAGAGGCTGGAGGCCAACCCAGACCGCTCGGCATAGCACCCATGAGCTTATTACCCCAAATCATATAAGATCAAACAAGCGAAGACCTCTTTTTCAAAACCTGTCCTCTTTGGGTCCCTCACAACCGCTTACCCAACGTCTTTTGGGCACTCCAGCGTCTTTTGGTAACCCTCAAGGACATACAATTTTTCAAGAGTTCAATGCTCACAAATCATGCAATATATGCAATTGTTTGCAAAACATGTCTATGCATACTGTATTTAATCATATGCATGTTGAATGCATTTATATGCTAAACAAGCCATAAAATAAGTCATGCTAAACAAGTCATATAATTTATGCTTAAAACATGCATTCAAAACAATGATGGCACTTTTAAAAGTCTAGTAGCGATAGAACACCTACCTCAAAGTCTCCTAGAGTCGCGTCCTTTATCATGTCAACCCGTCCCTGGGTCTCATTTATAAACTCCTAGGTATGAATGGATACAAGGAGTCCTCATTAATTTCAATCCATTTAGACATTAGATTGCTAGATCTGCATTTTAGGGTCTGTGGTCCTTGCCTAATTCATTGTTAGGCTAGATCCTATGATGTGGATCTACTTACGAATAGTTAAACTCTGTAATTTATCCTCTAATCCTAACTTTATAGTCTTATAAGGTCAGCGTGTCCTAGTTCCCAGGACACCTGTGCATCCTGGTTGAACAGCGACCACCTTACGTGCGTGCGTACCTAAAGGCTGTGCCAGGGACTGCGTTTTGCACTCGCACATGCAAGCTCAAGCGATGCGCTATGACTCACGTCCTAGATGACATCGCACAGAAGCACCTTTGGTGTAGCATGGCACGTCTCAGCTCCTAGGGCACCTCGTGTACCCTGGTCGAGCCAGGAACCGTGCCCCATGTCATGCACATACCCGAAGGCCGCACTTAGGACAGTGTACACACTGTCGTATGCCTTGAACCCATCTCAGGGACCTAATCCCAAGCACAGGTGGAGCATGGCGTCCTTGGGACGCCTGATTCGTACAAGGTCGGCTGAACCGGCTTGGAGTGTTTCTTGGCCAGGAAACCCAGCTAGAAAACGGCTGGGAAGAGACCAGATCCGGCATGGATCTGGCCTGGGGAAAGCAAACGGAGAGAGAAGGAGGAACGGCTCACCTGGCAGCCGGAGATGGCACTCTTCCCACCTGGTAGGTTGCCTGCCTAAACCCTTGGTGCTGGAAAACTCGAAGAAGGGGGAAACCCCATTGCCAAGACCAGAAAGAAGAGTGGGGAATGGGGAGACAAGAATGGCCGGCTTGACTTGGGCCTGGCCATTGCTGAAAAACCCAGGGACGACTGGTTTGAGACGGGTTTCTGATTTTTCCAGAAACGCTAGTCTCAAAATGGTCGAAAAAGTCATGTTTGGAGAGGGGGGGAGATGGGGCTTTTTATAGCCCTGCTATGGCAGTGCTGCCAATGGCGGTGGTAGATTTCTAGAAAAATCATGAAAGAGGGTTTCTGGAGAGCTCTGGAAGTGGAAGAAGACAGGGGGTACCGTTATCAAAACGCCCCTTGCGTTTTTCATGTTTTTCGTTTTTCTATTTAAATTACAGATATGCCCCTGGTCTTTAAACGTTCGTAACTTCTTCATATGAACTCTGTTTTCAGCGTTCATTGAGCCGTTGGATTCCATTTTCCAAGTAGAATCCAATGGTACCAAGTTTCCTCACAAATTCCTTCATTTACTATTTTATATAAAGTCAAACATTCAACACAATTCATTTCCCATAGAATGTCCAATTTTTGTTAAAAATAGCGTAAATTTCTCAGGTGTTACAGAGAAGAACTACCCCTCTCTCTAACACTGCATCATTGTTGCATCACCATCATGTCACCACTTTCTCTATGCCAAAATTGGGTAGGCTCCGCCCCTCTATTGTAAAAAAGAAGTGTGTGAGAGCAAAGAAAAGATTCAAAATGCAGGGTTTCATTTTGATTATGACAACCCCTCCCTCAGGCACCATGTCACCATTGTGTTTGCATTAGAAAAGGGTGGGCAGCCCCCTTCTTGTAAAAAATAAGAGAGAGAGAGAGAGAAGAAAAAAAAATTCAAAATGTAGGGGGTGTTTGGATAATGACACCCCATCCCTCTGACACTACATCAAAGTCGCATCACCATCGCGTCAGCACCGAAAAAGGGTAGGTGTCACCCCTTTTCAGTCATTTCAATAATGGCACCCCCACTCTCTGACACTACAGTAGTGCCAGGTCACCACCATGTATGCACTGGAAAAGGTTAGGCATTGCCCCTCTCTGGTCAATAAAAGAAAGAGAGAGAACAAGAGATTCAAAACATAGGGGGTCATCCTTATAACAACACCCCATCCCTCTGACACTACATCTACGCCATGTCACCACCTTGTCCGCACCATAAATGGTTGGTGCTGCACCTCTTCTCTCAAGAGAGAGAGGGAGAGAGAAGACATTCAAAATGCAAGGGGTCATTGCAATAATGATACCCTACTTTGACACTGCATCAGCGCCATGTCACCACCCTCTCAAAACTATGACTGCACTGGAATAGGGCAGGCGCTACAACTCTAAGGTCAAGAGAGAGAGAGAGAGAGAGAGAGAAGAAGAAGAAGAAGAAGAAGAAGAAGAAGAAGAGGTTCAAAACATGGGGGGTCATTTTGATATTAACACCCCCTCCCTCTGACTTTGCATTAGGGCCACATCACCACTGCATCGAGTCAGAAAAGGGTAGGCAACGCCCCTCTACGGTTAAAAAACAAGTGTGTGTGTGTGAGAGAGAGGGAGAAGAACAAATTCAAAATGTAGGGGATCATTTTGATAATGATACCCCCCGTGCGACACTACATTATCGCAGCAGCATCACTGCATCACCATTGTATCTGCATAGGAAAAGGGTAGGTGCTAGCCCACCCCTGCCAAAAAAAAAAAGAGAGTGAGAGAGGGGAAGAGATACAAAATGAAGGGCACAGTTTTGATAACGACACCCCCTCCATCCGGCAATGCATCAGTGCCGCATCACCATTGCGTTTGCGTCGGAAAAGGGTAAGTCCCTCCCCTCTCTGGTAAAAAGAGAGATAGAGAGAGAGAGAGAGGGAGAGAGACAGAGAAGAAAAGATTCAACACACTAGGGTTCATTTTGATAATGACACCCCCTATGTCACCACCATGTTTGCACCAACATAGCGAAGGCCGCCACTCTGTAGTAAAAAAAAATAGAGAGAGATATGAAGAGATTCCAAATGTAGGGGATCATTTTGACAATGACACCTGCTCCCTCCGAACTACATCAGATTTGCATCATCATTGTGTCTGCACCGAATAGGGTAGGCGGCACCCCTCTCCGATAAAAAAAAAATGAGAGAGAAGAGGAGATTCAAAACGTAGGGGGTCATTTTGATAACGAAACCCCCTGTGACGACCCATGTTTTCCCATGCATTTTTAAATGCAATATCTAATTCCTAAGGTGGGATGATCCCTATTTCAAAACCATTTTATAAAAACCATGCAATGCAGCGGAAAACCTTATAGTTTTAAACTCATTTTGAAAACCCCGAGTGTCATTTGCTTTCACAACAACCAAGGTAGTTTTTTGAAAAGCTTTAGAAATCATAAGTGTTTTTCCCTAGATTTATCTAGTCACAGCACACAGCTCAACTATAATTAAATACAAATACATGTCCAAAGGGTTGAGAATTTACTTACATGTATAGTTGTCTCCTTTGTTGATTCACGTCCTCGTAGCACTAATATTTGCTGAGGCGTCTTCTATTTGTAAGTGGAACTATCCTGAAAAATGTTAAGGATAGGGTGAGTATATATTATACTTAGTAGGAGCCTATCACTACTAGTTTTATAATGCATGAGATGTTTTAAAATCATATGCTCTTTCAAAACATGTGCATGTCTGAATACTCAAGTTCAATATCGATATTAAAATCCATTGTCAAATTAAAATACTAACGACTTAAAGGATCACAGAATCCAAAATCGAAAGTATCATATACATATATATCAAAACATTATGATATGCATAAGATGCTTCATTGAATCCAACTCATGGATATCTAGTATGGTATGGTCGACCAACCTCATATCATGCCATATGCAATGCAAATAAGTCGGCAAAACCATAGGGTCCAACTATGCCCATGACCTCCTCGCCGTGTAGTCCCTGGGTACCTGAGGACACTTTGTCATAGCCTCCACGGGGCCTACGAAACGTCGACCCAGTGCCGTGACACCAGTGGTAGCCCCCTGTACCACATGCAGTCGACATAGGAACATTGCCCCTTTTTGGGCATGGTACCCATCGATCTAATAGTGGTAGAGGCTAGAGGCCAACCCAAGCCTCTCGACATAGCGCTCAGGAGCTTATCAGCCCAAATCATAATCAGATAAAACAAGCGAAAACCTCTTTTTCCAAAACCTGTCCTCTTCGGGTCCCTCACAACTGCCTGGCCCTCGGCACTCCAGCGTCTTATAGTAACCCTCAAGGACATGCAATTTTTGCAAGAACTTAATGCTCACAAATCATGCAATGTATGCAATAGTTTGCAAAACATATCTATGCATAATGTATATGCAATTATTTACAAAACATGTCTATGCATAAAGCATTTATCACATGCATGCTGAATTAAGTCATGCTAAACAAGTCATATACTTAAAACATGTATTCACAAAACAATCATAGTTCTTTTAAAAGAATCTAGTAGTGATAGAGCACCTACCTCAAAGTCTCCTGGAGTCGCGTCCTTTATCACTTTAACCTGTCCCTGGGTCTCATTTATAAACTCCTGCCTATTGGGTCCCTGGTTCTTGCATAATTCATTGTTAGGCTGGATCCTATGATGTGGACCTACTATTCCATAGCCAACTTTGTCATTTGTCCTTTAATCTTAGCTTTAAAGTCTTGTTGGGTCCACGTGTCCCAGTTCCCTCACGTGCGTGCGTGCCTAAAGGCCGTGTCAGGAACTGCATTTTTGCATGCGCACATGCATGCTCGGGTGACGCGCTATGACGCGCATCATCGCACGGGCGTACCTTGTATCATGGAACGTCTCAGCTCCCAGGGCACCCCGTGCATCCTGGTCGAGCCAGGACCCGTGCCCTATGTCACGCGCACACCCGAGGCCCACTCCTGGGACAGTGTACGCATTGTCGTACGCCCAGAGCCCATCCCTGGGACCCTATCCCAGGTGCACATGGTGCTTGGCGTCCTTGGGATGCCTGGCTCATGCAGGGCTGTCTGAGCCGTTTTGGGACGTTTTCTAGCCAGGAAATCCAGCTAGAAAACGTCTGAGAACGCTAGATCCAGCCTGGATCTAGCCTGAAAGGGGAAGAACCAAGAGAGAGAGAGAAGAACAGGCTTACCTGGGCAGCTTGGGGACGCCCATTGCCGGTGGTGGAACCCCATTTCCGTCTGGAACTCCATCTTGCTGGAACTTTGTGTTTATTCAAACCCATGAAGGGGAAAACCCCAATGTCAGACCAGAACAAGAGGAGAGAGGGGAATGGAAGAATGGCCGACCCGACTAGGGCTTAGTCTTTGCCGAAATTTGCAGGGAACTGGGTTTCCGTTTCTAGCCGGAAACCCCAGCCCCAATGACTGGAAACCACGTTTTTGGAGAGGGGGAAATGGGGTTTTTATAGAGGGGAGAAGGTGGTGCCCCTCAATGGCGGTGTCGCCCTTTCCCCTGGGGTTTTCTGCAAAAATCATGAAAAACTGGTTTCTGGAGGGGTCTAGAGGTTGAAGACGATAGGGAGTGCCATTATCAAAACGGCGCCTTGCATTTTTTGTCCTTTTTCATTTTTTTGTTTATTTCCAGAAATACCCCTATCTTTAAACGGCTGTAACTTCCTCATACGAACTCCGTTTTGGGTGATTTTGACGTGTTGGATTCCATTTTTCGAGTATAATCTAATGGTATGAAGTTTCCTCACAAATTTATTTTTTTAATATTTTAAATAAAATCAAACATTCAACATAATTTATTTCCTATAAAACTTTCAATTTTCGTTAAAAATAGTGTAAATTGCTCGGCCATTACACCCCCTCCCTCTGACACTACCGCCCTCTCTGGTAAAAAAAAAAAAAGAGTGAGGAAAAGAGATTTAAAATGTAGGGTGTCATTTTAATTACAACACCCCTCCCTCCAACACTACGTCAATGCCTCGTCACAACCATGAAACAATCGAGTCTGCACCAAAAAAGAGTCGGAGCCGCCCCTCTCCCATAAAAACAAAAAATAAAGAGAGAGAAGAGGAGATTGAAATTGTATCAGGTAGTTTTGATAATGGCACCCCCTCAATCTGACACTACATCAATACTACGTCACCACCTCGTCACCACTATGTTTGTGTAAGAAAATAGAAAGTGGCACCTCTCTCTAGTAAAAAAAAAAAAAAAAAAACAGAAGAGGGAGATGAAGAGATTCAAAACGTAGGGGGTCATTTCGTTGACAACACACCCTCCCTCCAACATTGCATCAATGTCGCGTCATTACCACATCACCTTTGTGTTTGCATTAGGAAAGGGTTGGCACCACCCCTCTCTGGTAGAAAAAAAAGAGAGAGAAAGAAGAAAATATTCAAAACATAGGCGGTCATTTTGATAATGACACCCCATCCCTCTAACAATGTACCAGTGCTGCATCACTACTGTGTCTGCACTGGGAAAGGGGAGGCGTCGCTCTTCTCCAGTAAAAAAAAAAAAGAGTGAGAAGAAGAGATTCAAAATGAAGGGGGTCATTTTGTTAGCGACAGCCCCTCCCTTTGACACTGCATCAATGGTGCATCACCAACACGTCACCACCATGTCTACATTGGAAAAGGGTAGGCGCTACCCCTCTCTGGTAGAGAGAGAGAGAGAGAGAGAAGATGCGATTCAAAACATAGGAGTTCGTTTTGATAACAACACCTCATCCCTCTGACACTCCATCAACACCATGTCACCACCGTGTCTATGTCAAAAAAAGGTAGGTACCATCCCTCAATGATAAAAAAAGAAAGAGGGAGAGAGAGAGAAGAAGAGATTCAAAACACAAGGGCCCATTTTGATAATGACACCCCCTCCCCCTGACACAGCGTCAGCACTGCATCACCACCACATCACCACTATGTCTATGCCGAAAAAGGGTAGGCACTGCCCCTCTTCAGTCAAAAATAAAAAACAAAGAGAGAGAGAGAGAGAGAGGAACATATTCAAAATGCAGGGGATCATTTTGATAATGACACCTCCCTTCCACACTGTGTCTGCACCACATCACCACCCCATCACCATAGTATCTGCACCAGAATAGGGTAGGTGAAGCCACTCTCCAGTAAAAAAAAAAAAAGGGAGAGAGAAGAAGAGTTTCAAAATGATGGGGGTCATTTTGATATTGACACCCCCTCCCTCCGACACTGTGTCAGTGGTGCATCGCAATTGTTATTGCACCAAGAAAACGTAGGCATGGCCCCTCTCCTATCAACAAAGAGAGAGAGAGATGAAGAGATTCAAAATGTAGGGGATCTTTTTGATAATCACACCCCCTCCCTCTTACATTACATAAATGTGGCGTCACCACTATGTCTGCACTGAAAAAGGGTAGGCGCTGCCCATCTCCGATCAACAAAAAAAAGAGGCAGAGAGAGAGAAGACGAGATTCAAAACATAGGGGTCATTTTGATAACGACACCATCCCTCCGACACTGCGTTAATGACATCACCACCATGTCTACATGTAAAAGGGTTGGTGCTGCCCCTCTCTAGCAAAAAAAAAGTGAGAGAGAGAAGAAGAGATTGAAAACGTAGGGATTCATTTTGATAACGATAACCCCTACCTCTGACACTGCATCAGCGCCACATCACCACTACATCACCACTATGTCTGCACTTCCCTCTCCAGTAAAAAAAAATAGAGAGAGAAGAAGAGATTCACAAAGCAGGGGTTGTTTTGATTATTACACAACCTCCCTTTGTCACTACATTAGCACTACTTCCCCACCATGTCTTTGCCGAAAAAGGGTAGGTGCCGCCCCTCTCTAATAAAAAAAAAAAGAGAGAGGGAGAGGAAGAGATTCAAAATGCATGGGGTTTTCTTTATAACGATACTGCCTCCCTTCGACATTGCATCAGCAACACATCACTGACATGTCTACATCAGAAAAGCGTGGGCGTCAGCGAAAAAAATAAAATAGAGAGAGAGAGAGAGAGACAGTAAGAGATTCAAAATAAATGGGGTCATTTTGATAACGACACCCCCACCCTTTGACACATCGTTATCCCACATCACCAATATGTGTCATTAGAAAAGGGTATGTGCCGCACCTCTCCAATAATAAAAAATAGAGAGAGAGAGAGAGAGAGAGAGAGAGAGAGAGAGAAGAAATTCAAAATGTAGGGGGTCATTTTGATAATGACACCCCTTCCCTCCGACACTGCATCAGTGCCACATCACCAGTATGTAAGCGGCCAAAAAGGGTAGGCACTGCCCCTCTCTAGTCAAGGGAGAGAGAGAATAAGAGTTTTGAAACACAAGAGGTCATTTTGATAATGACACCCCATCCTTGTGACATTGCATTAGTGCCACATCATCACTGCATCACCACCATGTGTTGCACCAGAAATGTTTAGGTACCACCCCTCTATGGTAAAAAAAATGAGTGGGAAGTAGAGATTCAAAATGCTGGGGTCATTTTGATAACGACACCACCTCCCTCAGACATTGTCTTTGTGCTGGAAAAGGTCAGGTGCTACCACTCTTCAGTGAAAGAAAAAGATAGAGATGAAGAGATTCAAAACCTAAGTGGTCATTTTGATAATGACACCCCATCCCTCTAACACTATGTCAGCGCCGCGTCAACATTGTGTCTGCGCTGGAATAGGAGGCACCCCTCTCCTGTAAAAAAAAGAAAGAGAGCGGGAAGAAGAGATTCAAAATGAATGGTGTTATTTTGATAACTACACCCCATCCCTCCAACACTACATTGCCACTACATCCCCATCATGTTTGCACCGGAAAAGGGTAAGCGCCGCCCCTCTCCAGTAAAAAAACAAGTGGAGGAAGAGGAAGACATTCAAAACATATGGGGGCCTTTTTGTAACGACAACCCCTCACTCCGACATTGCATCAGTGCCATGTCACTGCTGTGTCTACACCAAAAAAGGGTAGGTGGCGCCCCTCTCCGGGTCAAAGAGAGAGAGAGAGAGAGATATTTAAAATGCAAGGTTTGTTTCGATCACGACACCACCTCCCTCTGACACTGCATCAGCATTGTGTCACAACTATGTCTGTGTTAGAAAGGGATGGGTACCACACCTCTCCTGTTGAAAAAAAAGAGTAGACAAAAAAAGAGATTTAAAATGCTCGGGGTCATTTTGGTAATGACACCCCCTCTCTCAGATACAACATCGTGCCACGTCACCACTATGTCTATGCTCGAAAAGAGTAAGCACCACCCCTCTCTGTTCTAAAAAAAACAAAGATAAGAAGAGATTCAAAACGTTGGGGGTTTTAATAATGACACCCCTACCCTCTAGTACTGTGTAAATGCTACAACACCATTGTGTTTACTTCAAAAATGTGTAGGTCACGCCCTCTTCGGTTGAAAAAAAAGGTGACAAAAAGTGATTCAAAACACATGGGGTCATTTTGACAAAAACATGCCCTCCCTCTGATATTGCATCAACACTGCGTCAACACTATTATGGACGGAGTAGGGTAAGCTTCGCCCCTCTTTCGTAAGAAAAAAAGGGAGAGAGAGAGAGAGAGAGAGAGAGAGAGAGAGAGAGAGAGAGAGAGAGAAGGAGAGGAGATAGGGGGTCATTTTGATAATGACACCCCATCCCTTTGACACTACAGCAGTGCTGCATTAACAATGTGTCTGTGCTAGAAAAGCAAGGGGTCATTTTGATAACTACACCCCCTCCCTCCAACACTGCATCAGTGCTACACCCCCACCATGTCCATGCTGGAAAAGGGTAAGCGCAACCCCTCTCTGGTTAAAAGAAAATTGAGGGAGAGGAAGAGTTTCAAAATGCATGAGGTCTTTTTTTATAACGATCCCCCCTTTGACATTGCATTAGTGCCACATCATTGTTGTGTCTGCACCAAAAAAGGGTAGGCGCTAACCCTCTCAAGTCAATGAGAGAGAGAGAGAGATTCAAAATGTAGGGGGTTGTTTTAATAATGACACCACCTCCCTCTGACATTGCTTCAGCACCGTATCACAACTGTGTATGCATCAGAAAAGGATGGGCATTGCACCTCTCCAGTTAAAAAGAGAGAGAGAGAGAAGAAGAGATATAAAATGCAGGGAGTCATTCTGATAATGACACCCCTCCCTCCGACGCTGCATAAGCCCCGTATCACCACTGTGTTTGCCCCCAAAAAGGGTAGACGCTATGTCAACACTATGTCTTGCCTCAGTAGGGTAGGCTTCGCCCCTCTTTCGTCAAAAAAAAATAAAAATGAGAGAGAGATAGAGAAAAGAAGACATTGAATATATAGGGGATCATTTTGATAATGGCACCCTCTCCCTTCGACATCGAGTCAGTGCCGCATCACAATTGTGTTTGTGCTGAAAAAGGGTTGGCATGCCGCCACTCTTTGGTCAAGAGAGAGAGAGAGAGAGGGAGAGAGAGAGAAGAAGAAGAAGAAGTGATTCAAAATGTAGGGGATCATTTTGATTATGACACCCCCTCCCTCCGACATTGCATCAATGTCGTGTCATCATTGTGTCTGTGCTAAAAATTGGTAGGTTGCACCGCTTTCCCGTAAATAAAAAAGAGGGAGAGAAGAAGAAATTGAAAACATAAGCTTTCATTTTGGCAATGACACCCCCTCCCTCTCACATTGCATCCACACCATGTCACCACCGCGTCTGCACCAAAAAAGAGTACGCGTCGCTGTTGTCCTGTAAAAAAAATGGATAGAAATGAAAGATTCAAAACATAGGGGGTCATTTAGATAATGACACCGCCTCCCTCCAACACTTCATCAGTGCTGCATCACCACTATCTCTGCACTGAAATAGGGTAGGTACTGCCCATGTCCAATAATAAAAAACAAAGAGATGGAGAGAGAAGAAAAGATTCAAAATGCAAGGGGCCGTTTTGATAATGACAACCCCTCCCTGCAACATCACGTCAACACCGCCTCACCACCATGTTTGCACTAGAATAGGGTAGGCACCGCCCCTCTCAGGTAAAATATATATATGAGAGAGAAAAGAAATTCATAACATAGGGGTCGTTTTGGTAACTGCACCCCCTCACTCCAACACTTCTTCAACAATGTGTCACCACTATGTCTGCCCCAAAAATTGGTAGACTCTACCCTTCTCCAGTCAAAACAAAAAAATTAGAGGGAGAAAAAGAGATTCAAAATGCAGCGGATAGTTTTGATAATGATACGCCCTCCCTCGATACTACATATGTACCACGTTACCACCCTCCAACACTGCATCTGCATACATCACCACTATGTTTGCAGTAGAAAAGGGTAGGCGCTGCCCCTCACTAGTCAAAAAACAAAAGAGAGAGAGATAGAAGAAGAGATTCAAAATGCAAGGGGTCATTTTGATAACCATAACCCTCCCTCCAACACTCCATCAGCACTGTGTGACCATTGTATCTATGCAAAAAAAGTAACCGCACAACTCTTCTCTAGTAAACAAAAAGAGAGAGAAGAAAAGATTTAAAATGCATGGGGTCATATTGATGATGACATCCCCTCCCTTTGACATTATGTCAGCACCATGTCACCACTGTGTCTGTGCAAGAAAAGGGTAGGCACCGCCCCTCTATGGTTTAAAAAAAAAAACAAAAAACTGAGATAGGGAAGAATGAATGCAAAACATAGGAGGTCATTTTGATAATGACACCCCATCCCGTTAACATTGCATCAGCATCGCGTCACCACTAGAAAGGGGCACCCACCACCCCTCTTCGACATTGTGTCAGCACTAGAAAGGGGTATCCCCCTCCCTCTGACATTACATTAGTGCAGTGCCACCACTACATCACCACTGTGTCTAGGGCGGAAAAGGTTAGGCACCACCGCTCTCCTATTGAAAAAGAAAGAGAGATAAGAAGACATTCAAAATGCAGGGGTCATTTTGATAACAACTCCCCATCCCTTCAACATTGCATCAACGTCGCGTCACCACTATGTCTATGCCAAAAAAGGGTAGCCGGCACCCCTACCAGGTTAAAAAGCAAGAGAGAGGGAGAAGAAGATATTCAAAATGCAGAGGGTGAATCTGATAACAACACCCCCACCCTTTGACATTGTGTCAGAGCTGGGTTCCCATGGTGTCTGTGCTGAAAAAGGAGAGGTGCCACCCCTCTCTGGTAAAAAAAAAAAGAGAAGAGGGTGAGACAAGAAGAGATTCAAAACACTAGGGTTCGTTTTGATAATGACACCCCTTGCCTCCGACACTACATTAGTGTTGCCGCACCACTGCATCACCATAGTGTTTGCACCAAAAAGGGTAGGTGTCACCCCTCTCTTGTAAAAAAACAAAGAGAGAGAGATAGAGAGAAGAAGAAATTCAAAATGTCAGGGTCATTTTTTATAACGACACCTCCACCCCCAAACACTGTGTTTACCCCGCTTCACCACTGTGTCTGCACTTGAAAATGGTAGGTATCAACCCTCTGAAAAAGAGAGAGAGAGAAGAAGAGATTCAAAATGTAGGGTATTGTTTTGATAATGACACTCCATGCCCTTGAAACTGCATCAGCACTGCATCACCACAACGTCTACGCTAGAAAAGGGTCGGCATGGCCCATCCTCAATAAAAAAAGAGTGAGAAGAAGAGATTCAAAATGTAAGGGGTCATTTGAATAACAACAACCCCTCCCTCTGATGCTGCATCATCACCACTTCACAACTGTGTCTATGTCAAAAAAGGGCTAGTGCAGCCCCTTGCCAATAATAAAAAAGAAGCAAGAGAAGAAGAGATTTAAAATCCATGGGGTTGTTTTGGTAACAACAGCCCCTCCATCTGACATTATGTCAACCGTGCCACCACTACATCACCATTGTGTCTACGTAAGAAAAGGGTAGGCCCCGCCCCTCTCTGGTCAAAAAAAATAAATAAAGTAAGAGAAGAAGAGATTCAATATGCAGGGGGTCATTTTGATAATAACATTGCATCAATGCTGCACCACCATCATTTCGACGTCGACAAAGGGTGGGCATCGCCCCTCTCCACTAAAAAATAAAGAGTGGGAAGAAGAGATTCAAAACTTAGGGGGCCATTTTGATAACAACACCCCCTCTCTCCACCACTGCATCAGTGGTGTGTGACCACTATGTTTGCGTTGAAAAATGGTAGGTGACACCCCTGTCTAGTGAAGAAACTAAAATAGAGAGAGGAAGAGATTCAAAATGTAGGGGTATTTTTTTATAACAAAATCCCCTCCATCTAACACTGCATCAGCATCACATTACGACCGTGTCTGGACCAGAAAAGGGTAGGCAGCTCCCCTCTCTGGTAAAAAAAAAAGAGTGAGAAGAAGATTCAAAATGCAAGATGTCATTTTGATAACGACACCTCTCCCTCTAGCTCTATGTTAGCATAACGTCGCCACTTTCTCTGCACCAGAAAATGGTAGGTGCCGCCCCCTCTAGTAAAAAAGAGAAAAAGAAAAGAGAGATAAGAAGAGTTGCAAAATGCATGGAATCATTTTGATAATGACACCCCCTCCCTTCTACAATGCATCAGCTCTGGGTAGGAAAAGTGTAGGCGCCACCCCCTCTTTGGTCAAAAAAAGAGAGAGAGAGAAGAAGAGATTAAAAATGTAGTGGTCATCTTGATAATGACTCCCCTCTCTCTGACACTGCATCTGTGCTGCTTCACCACCCCATCACCACTATGTCTGTGCTGAGAAATGGTAGGCACCACCACTCTTCTGTCAAAAAAAGAAGAGAGAGAGAGAGAGAGAGAGAGAGAGAGAGAGAGAAGAAAAGATTCAGAATGTAGGGGGTCATTTTGATAACGACAACCAGCCCCTATGACACTACATCAGTGGCACGTTACCACTGTCTCTAGGCCAAAAAATGGTAGGTGTCGCCCCTGTCCTATCAAGAAAATAAAAAAGAGATTCAAAATGCAGGGGGTTATTTTGATAACTACACCCCCTCCCTCTGACACTGTGTCAGTGTAGCATCACTACTGTCTGCATTCAAAAAGGGTAGGCACTGCCCCTCTCAAGTCAAAAATGGAAAAACAGAGAGAAGAATAGATGCAAAATGATGGGGGTCATTTTGGTATTGACACCTCCTCCCTCAGACACTACATCGTGCTGTGTCACCACTATATCACCATTGTGTCTGTGTTGAAAAGAGGTAGGCATCGTCCCTCTCCAATAAAAAAAAACACACAGAGAGAGGAAGAGATTCAAAACGTAGTGGGTCATTTTGATAATGTCCCTCCATCCCTCTAACAATGCTCCAATGTCGCATCACCATTATGTCTGAGTCAGAAAAGGGTAGGTGCCACCGCTCTCGAGTCCAAAGAAAAAAAGAGTGAGAAGAAGATATTCAAAATGTTGGTAGTCATTTTCATAACGAAACCCCCTCCCACCAACACTACATTAGCAGCACATCACCATTGTGTCTGCATAGGAAAATGCCAGGAGTCGCCCCTCTCCGATTAACAAAATAAAAAAGAGCAGGGAGAAGAGATTCAAAATGTAGTAGGTCTTTTTGATAATGACACCCCCTCCCTTTGACACTGCATCAGCACCACAACACCACTAGGTCACCGCTGTGTCTACACCAAAAAAGCGTAGGCACCACCACTCTCCAGTCAAAGAAAAAAAGAAACAAAAATGAAAAGATTCAAAATGTAGGGGGTTGTTTTGATAACAACAACCCCTCCATCTGACACTACATCAACTCCACTTCACCACTATGCCTGCTCCGAAAAAGGGTTGGTGCTTCCCTCTCCAATAAAAAATAAAAGAAAGGACAAGAAGAAGAGATTCAGAATGCAGGGGGTTGCTTCAATAACGACACCCTGTCCCTTGGACATTGCATTAGCGTTGCACCACTACTACATCGTGTCTGCACCAAAAGAGCTTAGGCGACACCCCTCTCCTACAAAAAAAGAAAAAAGAGAGATAAGAAGAGATTCAAAATGCATGGGGTCATTTTGATAACAAAACCCCCTCCCTCAAACATTGTGTCAGCATTGCATCACCACTGTGTCTACACCGAAAAAGGGTAGGCACTACCCCTATCTGGTTGAGAGAGAGAGAGAGAGAGAGAAGAAGAAGAAGAAGAAGAGATTCCAAATGTAGGAGTCATTTGATAATGAGACCCCATCCCCCCAACCACTATGTTAGCGCAGCATCACCACTGTGTTTTCTCTTGAAAATGACAGGCACTGTGCCTCTTCAGCAAAACAAATAAAAGTGAGAGAGAAGAAGTGATTCAAAATAGAGGGCTCCTTTGGATAATGACACCCCATCCCTTTAACACTACGCCAGTGCCGCATCACGACCACATCATCATCATTTATGTGCCAGAAAAGGGTAGGCTCCTACCCTCTCTAGGTAAAAAAACAAATAAAAGAGTGATAAGAAGAGATTCAAAATGCAAAGGGTCATTTTTTGTAATGACCCCTGCTCCCTTCGTCATTGTGTTAGAGCTGCATTGCCACTGCATCACCACCACGTCTGTTGCAAAAATGGGTAGGCACCTCCCCTCTCCAGTAAAATAAAAAATAGAGAGAGAAGTAGAGATTCAAAACACAAGGGGTCATTTTGATAATGACAACCCCTCCCTTTGACACTACATTAGCACTACATCACCACTGTGTCTACGCCAAAAAATGGAAGGTGCCACCCCTCTCCGGTAAAAGAGAGAGAGAGAGAGAGAGAGAGAGATGAAGGGGTTTAAAAAGCTGGTGATCATTTTGATAATGGCACCCCCTCCCTCCAAAACTGCATCATGCTGCATCACTCCTGTGTCTTCGCTAGAAAAGGGTAGGCACCGCCACTCTCTGGTAAAAAAAAAAAAATAACGAATGAAGAAGAGATTCAAAATGCAGGAGGTTGTTTTCATAATGACAACCCATCCCTCCTACATTGAATTAGTGCCACGTCACTACTGTGTTTGCACAAAAAATGATTAGGCATTGCCCCTCTCCCATGAAAAAAAATATATGTAGAGGGAGAAGAAGAGATTCAAAATGCAAGAATCATTTTTTACAACAACACCCCCTCCCTCTAGACTGCGTCAGCACTGCTTCACCACCATGTCACCACCGTCTGCCCTAAAAAATGGTAGGCACATTGCCCCTCTTTAGTAAAAAAAATAAAGAGAGAGAAGAAGAGATTCAAAATGCAGTGGGTCATTTTGATAATGACACCCCCTCCCTCTGACACTGCATTAGTGCCACATCACCATTATGACTATGCTGAAAACTGGTGGGTGTCGCCCCTCTCTGGTCAAAAAAAGAAAAGAGAAAGAGAAGAAGGAGAGATTCAAAAAGCAGGTGGTCATTTTGATAACAACACAACCTCTGTCCAACACTGTAATAACCCCCATTTTTGTAAATTGATTAAGAAAATTAATTTAGTTTGAATTATTTGAAATTTTGGGCTGGAATATTAGGTTATTGAAAATTTTCTTTTCATAGAGATCAAAACATGATTTAAAACTTATAAATTATGAATGTACTAAAAAAATCAATAGAAATGACACTAAGTATGTTGAATTTCAAATTAAAATGAAAACCGCTAATTTTCTCCATTTTTATGAATAAAAGGGTAAAATGGTAATTTTGAGTTCAGGAAAATAAAATAGATTTTTATCCATAAAAGGGCAAAATGGTCCTTTCACACCTTCGTGGGGCCCACAAGGGCCCTACAAATGAATCCAACCACCAGAAAACATGTAATGAGTGTTCAATCCACTACCAGTTGATAATGGAGAAGGAGTTGGTGGGAGCACGGTGATCGTTCCGCCCGACCGGACCCCTCCACTCAATTGATCTGGAGCCTAAGATCAAATCTAGAGCCTAAGAACAATTGTGAACTTCAGTTATCAATTCTGAAGTTATCTGAACTCTAAATTGAGATCAGAAAGAAGCTATGGAAAACTTGTAATGTCTATTTTCCTCTAAAATCATAACATTTAGAAAATTCTTCTTGAAACTTTCTATATTTAGGAAATAAGCTTCCAATTTCTAAGATCTGAGATGATCAGACCTTGGTGATCTATTTTAATGATGATCTAATGTTGAAATCAAGTAATATCCATGATTTATTTTGACAGATTTAACATAAAATGAGGAATCTACACTTTGTGGTAGATATACCTAAAAATACAAAGGGACCCACTTGATCAATGAGCTCAAGTATGATCAGATCCTTGGGATGGATTGAATGAATGATATTATGATGGAATCTAGTTAGATCATGGATTAAATATAACAAAAACAAGTGGATATGATCTTTGGATCTTAATAGAGTAAAAACCCTAAATGTAATTAAAGCCCTTGATCTAAGGGAAAAGATCTAAGATGTAATGGTTGGATCACAAGTAAAAGTGTCTAATAATGTTAATCTAATCAGTTTCATTATCTTTTATTTGATAATAGTATTGTAGATGTGATTTATGTTATAAATTAGAAAGCATGATAGTGTAATTCTTAAATTTTAGCATGCTATGTTCTATATGTTATTATATTGTTATAATAGGTTGGTAATTTAATTATCTTAGGGTCATGATAGTGTGAAATGAAGATTTTAGCATGATTCCATTGGATTAGGAGTAAAATTTGATGTATTTCATAACATAGGATCATGCTAGGTTAAGTATAGTTTTATTTTATTAAGTTAAGTTACATTCATAGGAATCATGTTATTATAAATAATTGTTAAATTTATATTGGATTTATACTTTAAAGCTTAGGATTTATTTATTGTCAAATTTTATTAGTAGATTCAAATGTTACGTAGTTGTTAAGATATAATGAGCATAAATCACCAAAAATGTAAACTAATGGAATATAGAGATTCATGGACAATTGAGATGAGTGAATGACTTTGACTCAATATTAGTAAGGGCTATAGTTAGTAGGAGAATATAAGGATTATCAAATCCTTGGCCCAAACTAGGAGAATAACAAACCCCATGAATGACATTTTAAATGTTCATGGACTTAATTAAAATCAATTACAAAGAATACTTAGGGTTAACATGCTCATAGGAACCTTATGAAAGGTTGAGCTAAGGTCACTCTAATGAATGTTGAACATGGCGGTTAAGGTGGTTTTGTAATAGAGCCTCGCTCTTCCTCTACCTTCTGTTGAACTTTGTGAGGTCTCAATGCCTCCTTACATGAGGATTGAAGTAACCACTTTGTGTTCAACCATTCAGCTAGTAAGCCTTAGTCAATTAGAAATAAGAGGAGCAATCTAGACTTAGGATGAAATAAGTTATCTTCAACTAGTAAAACATTAACTGGTTGAATAATAATAACAAGAGCATAAAAGTTTAGTAAATTATCTAATCGTAATAAAAATTATAAGTAAGATAAGGATGATCAAACAAGATCCATGGGATCTTGAATGATCAAGAACAATAAAAAGAAATAAATACTTCTTGATGATGATATATATTGCCTGCAATTTAGATCAAATAGAATAGAAGATTTGAACCCTTGATCAAATATAATTCAAGGAAGAGAACCAAGATCATCCTCTTTAAGGATGATCAAAGAACTGAACTTAGATCAAAGAAGAACTAGATGATAAAAGATTTAAGCCCTTGATCTTTATCAACAAGTATAAATTGTTAATCAAAGAATCTATGAAAGATCAAGATCAAATAAAGGAATACACAAAGACTTAGAATAGAAAATACTTAGATCTAAATGATTAGAAGACCATTCTAACCATCAGATATATTGATGAATCGGATAAACATTATCTGAGGAAGATAGATCATGATAGGACAAAAGGACATAGATACTTTATGTCAAAGGACATGATTAGACAAAGAATATAGATAGGATAAAAAATATAAGATTATTTAGATTGTATATATATTAACAGTATGTATGGATTTATAGATTACACACACCAGTCAGGATCATGGATGATCTAAAAAGATGGATCACTACTTGAAGGTAGGAGGATTTGATGAATGCATCTACATTAGAAATACATGTTGAATACATGATATTATGTCTAAAAATGTTGACAAGTGTAATGTAAATACTTGTATTAAACCCATTAAAAACCCTAATGATCCAACCAAAACACACATGAAATGGTTAGGTTAGAACTAAGGAAAAAACTCTAAGTGAATAGGGAACTAGAAGATATTCCAGCCCTAAGTAAATAGACAGATTGTCTGATACGTATGAGAATTACTTTACATACAAGCATGGAGGCTTGTGGTTTTGTTTTAAATAGGCATAGGCCTGGGGATGCTATGCTACGAGAGTTAGTAGGGTTTGCCCACCCTCTCTCTGAACCTTGTTATTATATGAATACCAAGCCTAAATGAGGGTAAAAGTCAGTTATGGGAAGGCTGCCACTGTGACAGTCATGATCCTCCCTATATGGACATGGATATTGTGATTTCCACCAAGGATGGTATAGGTGGATTATTGAGCAATTATTCAGGCATGTTGGTATGAATTCTGAATGCATGCATAGTAGTCTTTTGTGTATTTTTGCATTATTATGCATGGTGAAATACCTTATGCTATGGCATGATGAGATGCCAGGTAATCATGGATTACCAATACTACCCAAATGAGGGACTATTTCCAGCAGAGTCTGATTGATTTATCAACTTAGTATAAGCTGGGTATGATCATGCTTTGAGATATTAACTATTTTTCACGATTTTGACTATATATATATATATATATATACACATACACACAGTATACACTATGTATGTGTAAGAATGTGCATATATGACAAAGTAAAAAGATTAATCCATGAGTGTGAATAATGGGATTACAAAGTATTAGGATTATACAGTGAAATTTTTATGCTACTTGAATCCCTTGCCAAGCATAGCTTGCTGAGATATTGTAAATGTTTTGATGTTTACAATATCTCAGATACAGAGAAGGAGAATTAGGAGCTCAAGAGTTAAGAAGACTTAGAAGAATAATCAATCAGGGTACAAACCTGAGTCATCACAGACACTGTGTAAGCACCGCGTCACCACTATGTCTGCACCGAAAAATGGTATGTACGTCATCATCACTGTCTCCACGTCGAAAAATGGTAAGCATCGTCCCTCTATGGTTAAAGAGAGAGAGAGAGAGAAGAAGAAGAAGAAGAAGAAGAGATTCAAAATGTAGGGGGTTATTTTTATAATACACCCCATCCCTCTTACACAGTGTCAGTGCCATGTCACCATCATGTCTTTGTCAGAAAAGGGTGGGTGTTGCCCCTCTCCAGTCTAAGAAAAAAAAAGAGAGTGAGAGAAGAGATTCAAAATACTGACACACCTTTGCTCCAGCATTGCATCAGTAGCACAACACCACTATGTTTGAGCCAAAAAATTGTAGGAGCCGCCCCTCTCCAGTAAAAAAAAACACAGGAGGTCATTTTGATAATGACACCCACTCCCTCTGAAACTATGTCAGCACCACATCACCCCCAAAAAAGGGTAGGCACCGACACTCTCCAGTCAAGAAAAAAAGAGAGCAAGTGTCGCATCACCATTGTTTTGATAATGACAACCCCTCCCTCCAACATTGCATCAACGCTACATCACTATTGTGTCTCCACCAAAAAAGGGTAGGTGTTGCCCCTCCCCTGTAAAAAGAAAAGATAGAGAGAGAAGTGATTCAAAAACACAGGGAGTAATTTTTGACAACGATACGCCCTCCCTCCGGCACTACGTCAGCATTGCTTCACCACTACATCACCACTGTGTTTACACAAAAAAATGGTCGGTGTCACCCCTCTCCGATAAAAAGAGAGAGAGAGAAGAAGAGATTCAAAATCCAAGGGGTAATTTTGATAACGACACCCCCTCCCTTAGACATCGCATCAACACCACTATGTTTGCACTGAAAAATGGTAGGCATCACCCTTCTTCGATTAAAGAGAAAGAGAGAGAGAGAGAAGAAGAGATTTGAAATGTAGGTGGTCATTTTGATAACAACACCCCCTCCCTCTGACATTGTGTCACCCCCGCATCACCATTGTGTGTGTGTTGAAAAATGACACATGTTGCCCCTCTTCAATCAGAAAAAAAGAGGGGGGAGAGAGAGAAGAAGATATTCAAACTGCAGGATGTCATTTTGATAACAACACCCCTCCCTTTGAAATAATGTCAGTAACACATAACCACAGTGTTTGCACTGGAAAAGGATGGGCACCTCCATCTCTGGTCAAGAAAAGAGAGTGAGAGCGAGAAGAAGAGATTCAAAACGCTAGGGGTACTTTTGACAACAACACCCGACCCTCCAACACTGCATCAATGCCACATCACCACTGTGTCTGTACAGGAAAATGGTAGGAGTCACCTCTCTTCCATCAAACAAAACAAAAAGAGTAAAGAGAAGAAGAGATTCAAAACGTCAGAGTCATTTTTTTTAACAACACCCCCTCCCTTAGACACTGTGTCAGTGCCACTTCACCACCATCTCTACTCAAAAAATGGTAGGCGCCATCCCACTCTGATAAAAAAAAAAAAAAAACAGAGAGAAGGAGGAGATATTCAAAATGTATGGGATCATTTTGATAATGGCACCCCAGCCCTTTAACACTACATCAGTGGCGCATCACCACCATGCCTACATCAGAAAAGGGTAGGAGCTACTCCTTTCCCACAAAAAAAATAGAGAGAAGAAGAGATTCAAAATGTAGGGGGTCATTTTGATAACGACACCCCTTCTCTCCAACATTGCATCAATGCCTTGTCAGGACCGTGTCACCACTATGTCTGTATCGTAAAAGGGAGGCACCGCCACTCTCTAGTAAAGAGAGAGAGAGAGAGAGAGAGAGAGAGAGAGAAGAAGAAGAAGAAGAAGAAGAAGAAGAGATTCAAAATGTTGCGGGTCATTTTGAAAACTACACCCCATCTCTCTTACACAGCGTCAGTGCCGTATCACTATCTTGTCTTCATCGAAAAAGGGCAGGTGCTGCCTCTCTGCAATAAAAAAAAATAGAGAGTGAGAAGAAGAGATTCTAAATGCTGGGGCTCATTTTGATTATGACACACCCTCCCTCTAACACTGCATTAGTGGCATGTCACCACTGTGTCTGAGCCGAAAAATGATAGGCGGCGCCTTGCTCTGGTAAAAAAGAAATGAAGAGAGAGAGAGAGAGAAGAAGAGATTCAAAACATAAGGGGTCATTTTGACAATGACACCCCCTCCCACTGAAACTACGTCAACACCACTTCACCCCTGTGTCTTCACCAGAAAAGGGTAGGTGGCCACTCTCTGATCAAACAAAAAAGAGGAGTGAGAGAAGAAGAGATTCAAAATGTAGGAGGTTGTTTTGATAATGACAACCCCTCACTCCAGCATTGCATCAGCATCGTGTCACCACCGTGTCTGCATTAGAAAATGGTCAGTGTCACCCCTCCTCCGTAAAAAGGAAAATAGAGAGAGAGAAGAAGAGATTCAAAATGCAAGGGGTCTTTTTTTGACAATAATACTCTCTTCCTTTAGCATTGTGTCAGTGCCACTTCACCACCGTATCACCACTCTGTCTGCGCTGAAAATTGGTAGGCGATCCCTCTTCGACAAAGAGAGAGAGAGAGAGAGAGAGAGAGAGAGAGAGAGAGAAGAGATTCAAAATGCAAGGGGCATTTTGATAGTGACACCCCCTCCCTTCGACACTGCATCAGCCCCACATCACCATTGTATCTCTGCCAAAAAATGATAGGTGTCCCCTGTCTTCGGTCAAAAAAAAAAAAAAAATAGAGAGAGAGAATAAGAGATTCAAAGATGAGGTTGTTATTTTGATAACGACACCCCTTCCCTCCGAAACTGTTTCATGCTACATCACCATAGTGTCTGCACTTGAATAGATTCAAAACACATGGGGTACTTTTGACAACGACACCCTCTCCCTTTGACACTCATCAGTGCTGCATCACCACCGTGTCTGTATAAGAAAATAGTAGGTGTTGCCCCTCTCCCATAAAAAAAAAAATTTAAAGAGAAGAAGAGATTCAAAATGCAAGGGTCATTTTTGACAACAACACCCCACCTCCGACACTGCGTCACCACTATCTCTGAGTCAAAAAATTGTAGGCACCTTCTTGCTCCAGTAAAAAAAGGAGGGAGAGAAGAAGAGATTCAAAACATTGGGGATCATTTTGATAATGACACTCCAACCCTCTGACATTGCATTAGCATCACTCACCACCGTATTTGCATAAAAAAATGGTGGGCGCTGCTACTCTCTAGTAAAAAAAAAAAGGAGAGAGAAGAAGAGATTTCAAATGCAGGGGTTTGTTTTGATAACAGCACCACCTCCCTCCAACATTGCATCAATGCCGTGTCATAACAGCGTCACCACTGTGTCTGCATTGAAAGAGGGTAGGCACCGCCCCTCTCTAGTCAAAAAAAAAGGAGAGAGGGAAGAAAAGATTCAAAATGTAGGAGATTGTTTTGATAATGACACCCCATCCCTCTTACACAGTGCTAGCACTGTGTCACCATCGTGTCTCTATCGGAAAAGGGTAGGTGCCACCCCTCTCCAGTCAAAGAGAGAGAGAGAGAGAGTTAGAAGAAGAGATTCAAAATACTGGGAGTCATTTTGATAACAACCCACCCTCGCTCTGGTAATGTCTTCTTCATTATTGACAATTAATGGTGGAAATGCTGCTTCCAGTGGGAACTATTTATTTGGCTCTCATTTTTTACAAGGTTAATGCAGTGGACTTTGCAATAATAAGTAGGGAAAAAACAAATATCCAAGTTCCTAGGAGTTTGAGCATGAAAAGAATCTCATGAAGTAGAAGAAAGGAAAAGGATTAGAAATGATAGATAGAAGTTAAGGAAATGCCTTTAGAGGTTAGTAGGCACAATATGTTTTTAATTCATAATTGTTGACAATTAATGCTTGGAGTACTGATTCTATTAGGAACTATTTGTTCTGTTTTTATTTTGAAAGGTAAATATGATGGCCTATGTAACAGGAAAAAGACAAAAGATCTAAACTTTTTTGCAGCATAAAATGAATCTCATTTAGTACAAGAAAGGAAAAAGGTTTGGGACTACATTGTCAACCATTTCCTCATTCTTCTAGAAGATATCCAAAGCCTACATAAAGGGCAGCCCAGTGCATGAAGCTCCCACATATGTGAGAACCAAAAAGGGTCTATAGTATGCCGCCTTGCCTTGTAATGTAAGAGGCTATTTCCATGCCGTAAACTCATGACCTCTAGGCCACACAACGACAACTCAACCATTGTGCCAAGACCCTTATCCAAAGTTTACATATTGAGTATTAAACATGTGGACATAGTAAATAGTTTAACATGACAATCTTCGAAATCATTATAAAGAGGTACCTCCAAATTTATTTAATTCTTGTCAAATGTTTCCACAATATAATGAGAAGAATGCTCGGAAGGAACCATCAAAGGTGTTTGAATTAATATATAGATATATATATGGTGATCATTCTAATTAGTGAGGCTTTTGTATAAGGAATGAATCACACCTAGAGCTAGTTACAAAATTCAACATGCTACCTAGAATGAAGAGAACTATCAACCAGCAACTTTGCTAGTCAAAATCTATTAGCATGTTTATCATTAGTCATGAGGTCTCCAACCAAGCAAAAGTTTTTCCTGCCTTGGGGAATTGGAAATCTCAATAGCACAACATGTTAATGAAAATAGGAAGTTGATTGTAGTGTCTACAATGGACTTTTTATTAGAATAAAAGAAGCATGCAACAAACACGCTAACTATGTATCCCTCACCATGAATTCCATGTAGAGAAGACAAATATAATGAGAAAAACTAAAATCCAAGAGAAAGATTGTGAAGCAAGTAAATAAACAACTTCTAATTGAGATAAAATCAACTGACTTCTATACGTAATCCAAAAGGTTACAAGGCTAAAGGATACTCCAAAGAGCAAACAAATGTCCTGCAAAGAGATTGTTACGTGTCTGAAAAGTTCTATATAGAGTAAGAATTTCCATAACATCTACTCCCAAAAGTTTTAGTCCAAAGTCAACCTGAGGCTGTGAAACCAAAGACGAATTTTGTTTTTCATTTAAAGGAAAAATAAGATCATGAAGGAATTAAACAAAAATATTAGAAAAGAAGGAAAAATAATTGGTTACTTGATATTCACCCACCTTCTCCATGAGAGAAACTAATATTGTTACAAAGCAAGGAAAATTTGCACCAGTGGATTAAGGGTAATGAGAGGTAAGGCAAAGATTTACAGATACACCACCTAAAATTCTCTACAAATAAGTAATTCAAATTCCAAGGTCCAATAAAGAATACAAACTCCACATTTAGAAGGAAGAGAGAATTGAATTCTAGGACAAACGCTCATTCCAATACAGAGCAACAGTCCCCCTTTTGAAGAAAGAGAGAAACCTATCAAGATCCTAACAGCTATTAAGCGCTAAGTTCATCTCAATAGAGAGAAAAGGAACAAGTAGATAAACCTGAAAAGTTGCTTTTAGCTCAAATGCTTTAACTGCAATAAGGACATTTGGATTTCCTACCCACTTTAAGTACAATTCCATTATCAACTCTTTTTCGTTAGTCATGTAGACTTTCAATGCTGACAAGAAGTAAACAACAGTGGGGTGCAACAACTCAAGAAATACATGTTGATACTTGTCATAGAATGAACATAATGCTTTATAGGTGTGACAATGCATGTAAGAAAAATGCATTTCCCTTCATACTAGATAGATGCTAATTTATAGCTCCACATGCATTTTTTTATTTTGAAGAGAAAAAATGCATATTTAATCAAACCAACCAGCTAATTGTGTCAACTGTAATAGAATGTGATCAAAAATAAATGGTAGAACTTCACCCTTTTCGTGTTCTATCTAACTGAACAAATAGAGTCATCAATGAGCAACCAATCTTCTATATATATGTGAATGGCCAGGTATAGGCTAGTGTTTATATGGGGACATAGATCTAAAAAGGAAATTGGATGCCTAGTTATCAGATGAGAAATATACATACGAGTAAAAAGGGCTATACAACACACAAAGCTCCCTCATGTTCATGGTTCAAGGAAGGGGTAGACCATAAAGGGTTTATAGTATGCAATCTTACCTTGCATTTTTGCAAGAAGTTGTTTCCACGTCTTGAACCCATGACCTCTAGGTCACACGACAACAACTCAACATTGTGCCAAGGCCTCCCTTCTAGAAATTTACATATGAGTGGGCATTAATAAAGAGGATGAATGTGGTTGTCTAATTTGATACATTGAATAAGATCCCAGAGAACAAAATTGTGAGGTGTTCCCTCTTAGAATTGCACCTATTCATACTTCACAATTGAGAGAGTATGTGCTTGATGTCAGATGAAGGCAAAGGATTAACATAAATAATAAGCATTTGATTTGGTTGGAATAGTTGTTTATTTCGTGAATGAGATGCACAGAAAGACCATGTTAAGAAGTAAACCAACTAACCTTGAAATGTTGGTGGCAAGGATCCTAATGTAAGATATTCAAATTCAATGGACTCTATCTTGTACTTCAGAATCTGCTTAGCAATAATTGGCTTTGAGAAATTTGTTGACCCAATCAACCTTTCAAAATCAAAACAAGAGAAAAGTGTCAATTAGAAAAGAAAATAATCAAATGGAAACTATGGAGAAAGAGAATGTTTCACTTGCTAAGATTCCATAAGCAAAAGTAACCAACATACTCGATCAAAGTTTGGAGTTTTCACCCATAGAGGTATCCTTAGAAACATCCGCTTTAGAGTCATTGTGTGTTGTTCAATAAGTACCCGAATTGTAGGATCCTAGTCAAGTCAATAGTGAACTGATGAGTGCTTGGAAGTGTACATATAACCAAATTCTTCTTGAGAATAGTATTAGAGTCAACTTAAACAAATTGTGGGGTCCAGCACATCACATGTTTCCTTTTTCTGGATGCATAAGCAAGATAGTCATCTCCACAGTGAGAACTTAAATGATTTGAACTAAGGAAGAAAATCTAAGTGCATGTCATAGGAGCTGCTCATATTTTTTCTTGTAAAAAGAGTAACACAATTGAAGAAACTTATGTGATTGCAAACTTCAGGCATAACAATGCTTTTGGTGCCCAGAATAACTCACAACACAGAAGCTGAAACAATTAAAATCAAGTTGCTACATTGTGAATGGGCATATTTTCACTTGGAAAATAGTAGAGGGCTAAAAGTACAAGCAAGACCCACTATCTTAATGATCCAAACCATTCATTTGGGTGGTGATTGAAATGGATGAGTGACATATAAAAGTTATCAAGTGTTTTGTTGATTATAAGCCATTTATATGAGACAGTTTGTTAATTCCTTTTCCCCCTCTTTACAGACCATCTTTGGAGTCCAAGAATCAAATGCTAAGAACAATTAGATGGCTTCCAAATTTGGTTCATGGCTCATCCACAGCATTTCCTAGCATATTGTTAGGTTGAAATTGGAAATAGTGGGCCCTACTTTACTTTAACCAGTTGATATTTTGTATGAACATCCACGACAAAATCATCCAAAATGGATAACTGAATGACAAATATTTAGCATACCATTCATCACCACTCTTATAGCTCTCATGAGCAATTGGCCATACTTGTGGCTTCAGCAACATTAAGTTGCATGCAAACTAGTTACTGTACTTTAAAGTCAACCATCTTGTTGGGTCAGAAAAGCAAAATATGGAAGCATGAGCAATCTTCTACTTAATTAAGTTAATATTTTGGCCACAAAGATGTCAAACTAAAATTTCTAGGTTTGAAGCAATTAGGAGAAGGTCTACCAATGTTCTAAGGAATGAACAGAATGCTAAGGAATGAGCAGAATGCACAAAGTCCATAAGAGCTTCTAAATTCAGCTTGTAAAATGGCATGGGAGAATCAGTAATGGCCTTCCCTCTTAACTCATCTACAATGATGTCTTTCCTTGCAACATCATAATTCATATCACAATGTCATTGCCAAGAAAACCCAACAAATAATTGAGGACAAATTTTCCTATCATTATACATCCAGAACAAGAAGTCTTCTATATACTAGTTGGATGTTTTACAGAAACCACAATATTAACAAAGTGAAAAACCAAGACCTTCGAAGAATGGAAACATTACTTGATTCTAATCTAGCTCATTCCCTTTTCAATTGTTCAACCATGTGAAGTTCTGTCATTAAGACCCGTATCCAGAAATAATCATTACTGGCAATATGGAATTCAATCAATTTTACTTAATAATCAAGCTATTCTACAATATTCAATCATCATATTGACATTCTAGTGTAATTTGACAAAAAAATCCCCAATAAAGAAATTAGATTTTTTTAACCCTTCATTCTATAATTCCCAACCAATTAATTTGTTGAGGATGCAGTTTAGATGCAAACACAAGAAATTTTCCATAGAGAAAAATCTAAATTCCCACATCCTTTACCCTAGAACATAAAGCAAATTTGTTTCAACTGGAATCTTAACATTAATTAATTGTCCATCTACTGGTCACCCTACAAAACTAATATTCAAGAAACAAGAAAATAAAAAACCATTGAGTTCTACAAACGCAATGTTCTCTTTGTATAACAATTTTGTGTGTGCACAGTTTGACCACTTAAAATTATTTATATGAACTACATCAGGTTACAACACATTACAACAGTCTTCACAGATGTAAACTTACTAAAACTCCATCATGTAAATTACCCTCTAAAATAATTCAAAAACTTCCCAAGAACCAATTGACAAAAACTCTAGCACCTACCTAGCCTCTAATACAATTCTAAAACTCGTCAGTGTAACTTCAGCCAGTCAAATTCTTGACCTTCAGGGTTGCATATCAGCAATTCTCATACCAACTCATGAATCTTGTTTCCTTCCAGTGCTAAACCTTTTCTCAAGCAAAGGAACACGTTTCATTTC
Source organism: Warburgia ugandensis (assembly GCA_035236585.1). NCBI lineage: Eukaryota > Viridiplantae > Streptophyta > Magnoliopsida > Canellales > Canellaceae > Warburgia > Warburgia ugandensis. The sequence goes on from CP141133.1 coordinate 42,744,659, forward strand.
TTTAATTTTGTGGATCATTGTCATTAGCAACACACTAAAATCATTTACAAGGAAGTCCAATTTTACATATGTACAGATCTTAAAAGAAAAATGTCCAAAACTAATGAATAGAGAACAAAAAGGAGAATCATCCACAAGAATTATTTTAAAAGGAAAATAGAACCTAAAAGGGAGAGAAAGAGAAAACTGACCTTAACATCATTGGGCTGAAAGTAGATGAATAGATAGTATCCAATAACAATCCCAACAGAGATTCCAACTCCAAATCCACAAAAACCCAACAAAGAACTAAAAAATCTCATCTCAATACCTTCTCTAAAATCACCAAAATCTCCACTACTCCAACATCAGAAGCCCAAATGTTGGAAACCTAGATATCAAGTCCAAGAATGACAAAAACCCTTCCCTTAGTTTTCTCCTTGATCCATTTATTTCATCTTTATCTCCTTATCAAAGATAACATTTAATGTGTAGTCTCCAAAAGGAAATTCAGTTGCCTAAATGGGTGTGTTAGTAACACCTGTTTCTTTGCTACGGGGTGTTCACAGATCATATGAACAGTTGGTAAGGTAGAATTCAAAGGGAAAAATGAAAAGACGTGAAAATTTAGTAAGTAGTTGGATTTTTCCTTTTTAATTTGGCTCCATTGTTGGGATTATTCGGTGCTTAGTGTTTGAGATTCTTGAGCAGTGAGCATCAAATGCCTTCCTTTGCTTCTTCTTCTTCTTCTTCCCCCACCCTCGCAATGTACTCTAGATGATCTGAATGTTGATAAATCTTGCTAACTTATAGCGTTTTTTATGCAAGAAATAATGACATAGTGGTGATGCAGCACTGATGCAGTGTTGTATGGAGGGGGTGTCATTATCAAAATGACCCCCTGCATCTTAAATCTCTTCTTCACTCTCTCTTTTCTTTTTGACCAGTAAGTGGCAGCACCTTCCCTTTTTTGGAGCATACACGATGGTGATGTGGTGCTGACATAGTGTCGAAGGGAGGGGATGTCGTTATCAAAATCATCCTCTGCATTCTAAATCTCTTCTTCTCTTTCTCTCTCTCTCTCTCTCTTTTAAATGGAGAGGGGCAGCACCTACCCTTTTCGTATGCATACAATGTGGTGAAGTGGTGTTGAGACAATGTTGGAGGGATAGGATATCATTATCAAAATGACCATTGGCATTTTAAATATCTTCTTCTCTCTCTCTCTCTTTCTTTTGACTAAAGTTGGGCATTGCCTACACTTTTCCTATGTAGACACAGTAGTGATGCAGTGGTGATGCAACACTGATGCAGTGTAAGAGAGAGGGGGTGTCATTGTCAAAATGACCCCTTGCATTTTAAATCTCTTCTACTTCTTCTTCTCTTCCTTTTTTTTTTTTTTTGTGATCGAAGAGGGGCGGTGCCAACCCTTTTCCTACACAGACATGTAGGTGATGTAGCGCTGAAGCAGTGTTAGAGGGATGGCGTGTTGTTATGAAAATGTTTCCCTGCATTTTTAGTCTCTTCTTCTCTCTCCTCTCTCTCTCTCTCTCTCTCTCTCTCTCTTTTAACTAGAGAGGGGAGGCGCCTACCCTTTTTCGGCACAGACACAACGGTCATGTGAAACTGATGTAATGTCAGAGGGAGGGGTTATTGTTATCCAAAAAAGTCCCTGCATTTTAAATCTCCTCTTCTCTCTCTTATTATTATTATTTTTGACCAGAGAGGGGTGCTGGCTTCCCTTTTTAGGAATAGATGTAGCACTGATGTAGTGTCAGAGGGAGGGGTTATCGTTTTCAAAATGAACCTCTATGTTTTGAATCACTTCTTCCCTTTCCCCTTTTTTTTACTATAGAGGGACAGTGCCTACCCTTTTTCGGCGCAAACATAGTGGTGACACGGTGCTGACGCAATGTTGGAGGGAGGGGTGTCATTATCAAAATGACCCCCTACATATTGAATCTCTTCTTCTTTGTCTCTTTTCTTTTGACCGAGAGGGGCAGAGTCTACCCTTCTTTAGAGCAGACATGGTGGTGATGCAGTGGTGACACTGCACTAACCTAGTGTTTTGAATCACCACTTCTCTCTCTCTGTCTTTTGTTTTGACCGGAGAGAGGTGACACCCACCCTTTTCTGTCACAGACATGGTTGTGATGCGGTGCTAATGCAGTGTTCGAGGGATGAGGTGTCATTATCAAAATGACCCCCTACACTTTGAATGGTTTCTTCACTCTTTTCTTTACTGGAGAGCGAAAGCACCCATCCTTTTTTAGTGTAGAAATAGTGGTGATGTGGCAATGACGTAGTGTCAAAGGGAGGGGATGTCATTATCAAAACGACCCCTACGTTTTGAATCTGGTCATCTATGTCTCTCTCCATTTTTCTTAACAAGGAGGGGCAGCCCTAGCATTTTCCAATGTAGATGCGGTGATGATGTGGCACTGATGCAGTGTCAAACATTGGGCCATTGTTATCAAATGACCCGATGCGTTTTGAATCTCTTCTTTTTTCTCAATTTTTTTTTCCTTTTTTTACCAGAGCTAGTTAGTGCCTACCCTTTTCCAACACAGACACGATGGTGATGTGGTGTTAATGCAATGTCAGAGGAAGGGCTTACCATTACCAAAATGACCCCCTACATTTTGAATCTCTTCTTGTCTCTTTGTTTTTCTTTATAGGAGAGGAGCAGCACCTACCCTTTTTCGGTGCAGACATGGTGGTGATGTTGCGCTGACTTAGTGTCGGAGGGAGGGGTGTTGTTATCAAAATGGCTCATTGTGTTTTCAATCTCTTATTCTCTCTCTCTGCATTTTTTTTCCCAAAGAGTGATGGCGCTTACCCTTTCTCAGCATAGATAGGATGCTGATGTAGCACTAATGCAGTGTCGAAGGGAGGGTTTGTCGTTATCCAAACAAGTCCTTGTGTTTTGAATCTCTTTTTCTCTCTTATTTTATTATTTTTTACTAGAAAGGGGCACCGCCAGACATGGCACTAATGTAGTGTTGGAGGGAGGGACTGTAGTTATCAAAATGAACCTCTATGTTTTGAATCTCTTCTTCTTCTCTCTCTCTCTCTCTCTCTCTCTCTCTCTCTTTTGACCATAGAGGGGCAACACCTACCCTTTTCTGATGTAGACACAGTGGTGACGCTACGCTAATGCAATGTCAAAGGAAGGGGTGTCATTATCAAAATGACCCCTTGCGTTTTGAATCTCTTCTTCTTCTCTCTCTTTTTGTTTTTTACTGGAGAGGGGTGGTGCTTACTATTTTTCTACCCAAACACAGTGGTCACGTAGTCGTGACACGACGCTAACATAATGTTGGAGGGAGGGGTGCTGTTATCAAAACTATCCCCTACGTTTTGAATCTATTCTTCTCTCTCCCTTTTTCTTTTAACCGGACATGGTTAACTCCTACCCTTTTCTGGTGCATACATGGTGGTGACGTGGAGCTGATGTAGTGTCAGAGGGAGGGGGTATCGTTGTCAAAATGACTACCTACAGTTTCAATCTCTTCTTCTCTCTCTATCTTTTTGTGACTGGAGAGGGGCAGCACGTACCAATTTCTAGCACAGACACAATGGTAATGCAGTGGTGACGCAGTGCTGACCCAATTTTGGAGTGAGGGGTGTCATTATCAAAATGACCACCTAAGTTTTGAATTTCTTCGTCTTACTCTTTTTTCTTTTTTTTTTAACCTAAGAAGGGGGTGCCTACCCTACTCTTTTATGGTGCAAATATGGTGGTGACGTGGCACTGATGTAGTGTTAAAGGGATGGGGTGTCATTATCAAAACAACCCCTTATGTTTTGAATCTCTTCTTCTATCTCACTTTTTTTTTGGTCGAAGAGGGGGTGTCATTATCAAAATGGCCCCCTATGTTTTGAGTCTTTTCTTCTTTCTCTCTCATTTTTTACCGAAGATGGGCGATGCTTACCCTTCTTTGAAGCAAACACGATGGTAACATAGTATTAATGCTGCGTTAACACAGTATCGGAGGGAGGGGTGTCATTATTAAAATGACCCCTAGCACTTTTAATCACGTCTTCTCTCTCTCTCTTTTACTAGAGAGGTGACACCTACCATTTTTTGTCATAGACACGATTTTGGTGCGGCACTGACGCAGTGTTAGAGTGATGGAGAGTCATTATCAAAACGACCCTTGTATTCTGAATCTTTTCTTCACTAATTTTTTTCTTTCTCAACTAGAGAGAGCCATGCCCATCCTTTTTCAGTGAAAACACACTGGTGACGTGGCACTAACATAGTGTAGGAGGGAGGGGGTGTCATTATCAAAATGACCCCTTGTGTTTTGAATCACCTTTTCTCTTTCTCTCCTTTTTTTTTCTTGACAGGAGAGGGGCGGCACCTACCCTTTTGTGGTGCAATCATGATGGTGATGCGGCACTGACATAGTGTTGGAGGGAGAGTTGTTGTTATCAAAACAACCCCTTGCTTTTTGAATCTCTTATTCTCATAATTTTTTTTCTTGACTGGAGAGGGGTAGCGCCTACCCTTTTCCGACATAGACACAGTGGCAACATGGCGTTAATGGAGTGTCAAAGGGAGTGGGTGTTGTTATCAAAATGATACCCTACATTTTGAATCTCTTCTTCGGTGTCTTTTTTTTAACTAGAGAGGGGTGGCGCCTATGCTTTTCTATCACAAACACGGTGGTGATGTAGCACTGACGTAATGTTCGAGGGAGGGGGTGTCGTTACCCCCTACGTTTTTGAATCTCTTCTTATCTCTCTCTTTTTTTTTTACCGGAGAGGGGCGACACCCTTTTCCAGCGTAAACATGGTGGTGAAATCGTGCTGCTGTAGTGTTAGAGGGATAAGATATCATTATCAAAATGACCCCTTGCTTTTTGAGTCTCTTTGTCTCTCTCCCTCATTTTTTTTTTTATCAGAGTAGGGCGGTGCCTACCCTTTTCTAGTGCAGACATAGTGGTGATGTAGTGTTGGAGGGAGGGGGAGTCATTATCAAAATGACCACCTGCATCTTGACTCTTTTCTTCTCACTCTCTTTTTTTTTTTACCAGAGAGTGGCAGATCCTATCGTTTTTCAGTGCAAACATGGTGATGATGTAGTGCTAATGTAGTGTTAGAGGGATGGGGTATCGTTATCAAAAGGACTGCTTGTGTTTTCAATCTCTTCATCTCTCTCTCTATTTTTTTTATTGGAGAGTGGCGGCTAACTCTTCTCTAGCAAACACAATGGTGATGTGGCACTTGTGCAGTGTCGAGGAAGGGGGTGTCATTATCAAAATGACCCTCTATGTTTTAAATCTCTTCTTCCCTCTCTTTTTTTTTATTGTTTATTAGAGAGTGGCGGCGCCACTCCTTTTCTAGCACAAACACTATGGTTCTACAGTGTTAGAGGGAGGGCTGTCATTACCAAAATGACAGCCTTCATTTTGTATCTCTTCTTCTCACTGCCCTATTTTTTTACTAGAGAGGGGTGATGGCGACATATTTCTATCACAGACACAGTTGTGATGTAGCGCTGATGCAATGTTGGACGGGGGTGTCATTATCGAAACAACCCCCTTCATTTAGAATCTCTTCTTCTCTCTCCTTTTTTTTTGGCTAGAGAGTTGTGGGGCCTACCCTTTTCTGGTGCAGTAATGGCGGTCATGCGGCACTAACATAGTGTCAGAGGGAGGGGGTGTTGTTATGAAAATGACCCCATGCATTTTGAAGCCCTTCTTCTCTCAATTTTTTTCTTAACAGGAGACGGGTGGCACCAACTCTTTTTCGATATAAACATAGTGGTGACACGGCACCAACGTATCGTCGGGGGAGGGGGTGTCAATATCAAAATGATCCTCTGTGTTTTGAATCTCTTCTTCGCTCACTTTTTGTTTTGACTAAAGAGGAACAACACCTACCCTTTTCCATCACAGACACGGTGGTGATGCAACACTGATGTAATGTTGGAGGATGGGGTGTAGTTACCAAAACGACCCCTTCCATTTTGAATCTCTTCCTCTTCTTTTTTTTCTTACCAGAGGGGCAATGCCTACCCTTTTTCGGCATAGACACGGTGGTGAAGCAGCACTGACGAAGTGCAGAGGTATAGGATATCATTATCAAAATGACCCCCTGCATTTTGAATCTCTTCTTCTTCTCTCTCTCTCTCTCTCTTCACTAGAATTTGCCGACACCTACCCTTTTCCAATGTAGGCATGGTGGTGATGCAGTGGTGACACATTGATGACGCAATGTCGGAGGGAGGGGGTGACATTATCAAAATGACCCCCTACATTTTGAATCTCTTCTTCTCTCTCTCTCTCCTTTTTTTTTTTATGAAGAGGGGTTCCACTTATCGTTTGCTAACATAGACATAGTGGTGATCTGATGTTGATGGAGTGTTGGAGGAATAGTGTGTTGTTTTCAAAAAGGGAAGGCGTTGCCCCTCTCTAGTCCAAAAAAAAAAACAAAGAGAGAGAGAAGAAGAGATTCAAAACAATGAGGGGTCATTTTGATAATGATACACCCTCCCTCCGACATTGTGTCAGTGTTGCATCACCACTGTGTCTACACCAGAAAAGGGTAGGAGTCGGCCCTCTCTAGCCAAAAAAAAAGAAAAAAGAGAGAAGAAGAGATTCAAAACATAGGACGTCATTTTGATAATGACACCTCATCCCGCTAACACTGTGTCAATGCTGCATCACCACCATGTCTGCACCAAAAAAAGGTAGTTGCGCCCATCTTTGGTAAAATAAAAAAAAGCTGAGAAGAAGAGATTTAGAATGTAGCGGCTCGTTTGATAACAACACCTCGTCCCTTCAATACTGCATCAATGTTGCATCACCACTGCATCACCACTATGTCTGTGTCAATAAATAGTTGACACTACCTCTCTCTAGTCAAAAAAGAAAAAGAGATTGAGAAGAAGAGATTCAAAACATAGGGGGTCATTTTGATAACGCCACCTCTTCTCATCAACACTACATCATTGCCATGTCACCACCATGTCTGCACTAGAAAAGGATAGGCACTGGCCCTCTCCCATAAAAAAAAAAACAGAGAGAGAGAGAGAAGAAGAGATTCAAAATGCAGGGTAATTGTTGTAATAAGGACAACCCTCACTCTAACACTACATCACTACTGCGATTGCCCCAGAAAAGGATAAACACTACCGCTCTCTGGACACAAAATATATATATAAAGAGAAGAGATTCAAGATGCATTGTGTCATTTTGATAATGATAACCACTCCCTCAAACACTACACCATCGCTATGTCACCACTATGTCTGCTTTGGAAAGGGGTATGTGCTACCCCTCTCCAATAAAAGAAAATAAGAGAGAGAAGAAGAGATTGAAAATGTAGAGGGTTGTTCTAATAAAGACACCCCATCCCTCTAACATTGCGTCAACACCGTGCCATCACTACACCAGCACCATTTTTGCACCAGAAAAGGGGAGGTGCTACCCCACTTTGATAATGACACCCCCTCCCTTTGACACTACATCACCATCGTATCCACGCCAGAAAAGGATAGGCACTGACCTACCTTAGTTAAGAAAAAGGAGAGAGATAAAGAAGTAGGGATTCAAAATGTAGGGGGCCATTTTGATAACAACACCCCCTCCCTTCGACACTACACTAGCACCACATCACCACCATGTCTACACCGAAAAAGGGTAGGTGCTACCCCTCTCTTGTCGAAAGAGAGAGAGAGAGAGAGAGCAGATTCAAAATGCAGGGGCTCATTTTGATAAGGGCACCGCCTCTCTTTGACACTATTCCAGCACAGTGTCACCATAGTGTTTGCATTAGAAAAGGATAGGAACCAGCCCTCTCTAGTTAAAAAAAAAGGAGTGAGAAGAAGAGACTTAAAATGAAGGTGATCATTTTTATTACAACACCCCCTCCCTCTGAGACTGCTCAGTGCCATGTCATCACCATGTTTATGTCGAAAAAGGCTAGGCACTACCCCTATCCAGTAAAAAGAGAAAGAGAAGAAAATATTCAAAACACAAGGGGTCATTTTGATAATGACACCCCCTCACACTGGAATTGTGTTAGTGCTGCATCACCATTATGTCCTTGCACCAAAAAATGGTAGGCTCTGCCTCTCTCCATTCAATAGAAAAATAGAGAGAGAGAGAGAGAAGAAGAGATTCAAAATGCAGGGGATCATATTGATAATGGCAACCCCTCCATCAACACTACATCTGCACCATGTCACCACCATGTCTACACTCGAAAAGGGTAGGAATTGCCCCTCTCTGATAAAAAAGAGAGAGAGAAGAAGAGATTCCAAATGCAGGGGGTCATTTTGATAACGACAGCCCCTCCCACTGACATGGCATTAGCACTGTGTCACCAATGTGTCTGTATAAGAGAAGGGTAGGTACCACCCCTCTGCATTAAAAAAAATAATAAAGAGAGAAGCAGAGATTCAAAACGGAGATGGTCATTTTGACAAATGACACCCTCTCCCTCAAACATTGCATTAGCACTGCATCACCACTATGTCTGTGGTGGAAAATAAGAGATTCAAAAGCAACGGGTCATTTTGATGATGACACCCCCCCTCTAACACTCCATCAGCGTTGCATCACTACTACATTACCATTGTGTCTGCACCGAAAGAGGGTACAGACCACCCCTCTCCAGTAAAAAAAATGAGAGAGTGAGAAGAAGAGAATCAAAATATAGGGGGTCATTTTGATGACGACACCTCCCTTCCACACTGCATCAGCACCACGTCACCACCGTGTCTGCATTGGAATAGGATAGGTGATGCCACTCTACAGTCCAACAAAAAGTGTGAGAGAGAAGAAGAGAGTCAAAATGAAGGGGGATGTTTTGATAATGACCCCTCATCCCTCCGACACTACATCAGCATTGCATCACCATTATGTCTGCGTTGGAAAAGGGTAGGCACTACTACGCCTCTTTGGTCAAAAATACAGAAGAGAGAGAGGAAGGGATTCAAAATGTAGGGGCCTTTTTGATAATGACACCCCCTCCCTCAACACGACATTAGTGCCATGTCACCATTGTGTCTACGCCAAAAAAGGGTAGGCGTCACCCTCTCCTGTAAAATAAAAGAGGGAGAGAGAGAAGAAGATATTCAAAACATGGGGGGTCATTTGGATAACGACATCCCCTCCCTCTAACACTGCTTTAATGCCGCATCACCACAATGTCTACCCCAAAAAGGGTTGGTGCTGCCCCTCTCTGGTCAGAGAGAGAGAGAGAGAGAGAGAGAGAGTAGAGATTCAAGACCCAGGGTGTCATTTTGATAATGATATCCCCTCCCTCGGACATAGCATCAGTGCCACATCACCACCACACCATCATTGTGTCTATGCAGGAAAAGGGTAGGCGCACCACTCTTTGAGAAAAAAAAATTTCAGAGAGAAGAAGAGATTCAAAATGCAAGGTTCCTTTTCATAACTACACCCCCTCCCTCCAACACTGCATTAGCACCACCTCCCCACTGTGTCTATGCTAAAAATAGGTAGGTGCCTTCCCTCTCTAGTAAAAAATAAGAAAAAAGGAGTGAGAGGAAGAGATTCAAATATATATGGGGTCTTTTTATATAATGACACCCCCTCTCTCTTACACTACATCAGTGCCACATCACCATCTTATCTGCACCAAAAAAGGGTAGGCACTGCCCGTCTCCAGTCAACGAGAGACAGAGAGACAGAAAGAGGAGAGAGAAGAAGAAGAGATTCAAAACATAGGGAGTTGTTTTGATAACTACACTGCCTCCCACTAACATCATGTCAGCTTCGTGTCACCACTGTATCTGCATCAGAAAAGGGTGGGCGCCACACCTCTTCAATAATAAAATAAAATAGAGAGAGAGAGAAGAAGAGATTCAAAGCACAAGGGGTTGTTTTAATAATAACATCCCCTCCCTCGAACACTGCATCAGTACTGTGTCACCACTTAGTCGATACTTGAAAAGGGTAGACGTCGCCCCTCTCCATTCATAAAAAAAAAAAGAGAAGAAGATATTGAAAACACAGTGGGTCATTTTAATAATGACACCCCATCCCACTGACACTACGTTAGTGCCGCGTTGCCACCATGTCTATGCCAGAAAAGGGTAGGGACCACACCTCTTTGGTTAAAAAAAAAAAAGAGAGTGAGAAGAAGTGATTCAAAACTCAGGGGGTAACGACACCCACTCCCTCTCACACTACATCAGCCCCGCGTCAACATTGTGTTTGGCCAGAGAAGGGTAGGCTCCCCTCCTCTCCGGTAAAAAAAAAAAGGGTGAGAGAGAAGAAGAGATTAAAAACATAAGGGATCATTTTGATAACAACATTCCCTCCTTCTAACACTGCATCATCGCTGAGTCAACCCCACTCACAACTATGTCTGTGCGGAAAAGCGTAGGTGCGGCACTTTCAGGTCAAACAGAGAGAGAGAGAGAGAGAGGGAGAGAGAGTAGAAGAGATTCATAATGTAGGGGATCATTTTTATAATGACACCCCATCCCTCTGACACTGTATCAGCACCGCATCACCACTGTGCCTATGCCATAAAAGCGTAGGCGCACTCCTCTATCGTAAAAAAAGAAAAGAAAAAGTGACAAGAAGTGATTCAAAATGCAAGGGGTCATTTGGATAATGACACCCCCTCCCTCCGACATTGCATCAACACCGTACCACCACAACATCACCAATGTGTCTACACCCAAAACTGCTCTCTTCTTCAGTAAAAAAAAAAAAAAGATAGAGAGAAGAAGAGATTCAAAACATAGGGGGTCATTTCGATAACAACACCCCATCCCTCCACCACTGCATCTATGCAGTGTCACCATCGTAATTGTGTCAAAAAAGGGTGGGCGCCACCCCTCTCCAGTAAAAAAATAAGAGAGAGAAGAAGAGATTAAAATGCTGGGGTCATTTTGATAACGACACTCACTCCCTTCGACACGGTGTTAGCGCCACGTCACCATTGTGTTAGAGCCGAAAAAGGCTAGCTACCCCCTCCTTCTAACACTGCATCAGTGCCACATCACCACATTGTTTACATAGGAAAAGGGTAGGCCCTGCCCCTCTTCGGCCAAGAAAAGGAGAGAGAGAGATACAGAAGAAGAGATTCAAACTAGAAAGGGTCATTTTGATAACGACACCCCTCCCTTTAACACTGTGTCTATGCTACGCCACCACCTATTATGTCCACATTGGAAAAGGTTGAGTGCCGCTCCTCTCCAGTCAAAAAATAGAGAGAGAGAGAGAGATTCAAAATGGAGGGGCTAATTTTGATAATGACACCCCCTCCATCTGACATTACGTCAGTGATGCATCACCATCGCACCACCACTGTGTTTGTGCTGAAAAATGGTAGGTGTCCCCCCACTCCTATTAAAAAAACAGAGAGAGAGAGAGAGAGGGAGAGGCAGAGAAGAAGAGATTCAAAATGCAGGGGTTCGTTGTGATAACGACAACCCGGCCCTCTAACACTGCATTAGGGCCACATCGCAACCGTGATGTTTGCACTGAAATAGGGTAGGTGCCGCCACTCTTTTGTAAAGAAAAAAATTAAAAAGCAAGAGAGGTAGAGATTCAAAACTTAAGGGGTTATTTTCATAACGACACCCACTCCCTCTGACATTAAGTCAGCGCCGCGTCACGACCTGGTCTACACCGGAAAGGGTAGGCATCACTGTTTTCTGGTAAAGAGAGAGAGAGAGAGAGAGAGAGAGAGAGAGAGAGAGAGAGAGAGAGAGAGAGAGAGGAAGAGATTCAAAATGTAGGGGGTCATTTTGATAACAACCCCCCTTCCCTCCAACACTACATTAGGACCGCGTAACCATCATGTATGTGACAAAAAAGAGTAGGAGCTGCCCTCTCCAGTCAAAGAGAGAGAGAGAGAGAGAGAGAGAGAGAGAGAGAGAGGGAAGAAGTAGAGATTCAAAACGAAGGGGGTCATTTTGATGAAGACACCCTACCTCTTGCACTGTGTCAATGCTGCATCACCACCATGTCTGCACTAAAAAGGGGTTGGCACTAGCCCTCTCTGGTCAAAAAATAAAATAAAAGGAGAGAGTGAGATAGAAGTAACTCAAAATGCTGACAATGAGACCGCTTCCCTCCACGCTTCATCAGCAATGCATCACCATTGTGTCTCCATAGGAAAAGGGTAGGCACCGTCACCCCTCCCCATTCAAAAATAAAAGAGAGAGAGAGAGAAAGATTCAAAATGCAGTAGGTCAACAACACCCCCTCCCTCCGAAACTGAGTCAATGCCGCGTCACCAGCGTGTCTGCACCAGAAAAGGGTAGGTGCCACCCTTTCTAATCAAGAAAGAAAAAAGTTAGAGAGAAGAAGAGATTCAAAACAGAGGGGGTCATTTTGAGAAGAACTAGCCCTCTCTCCAACAGTGCATCACCACTACATCACCATCGCGTCAGCACTATGTTTGAGCCAGAATTGGGTAGGTGCCGCCATCTTTGGTAAAAAAAAAGTGTGTGAGAGAGAGAAGAAGAGATTTAAAATGTAGGGTTTTGTTTTGATGATGACACCCCCTCCCTCCAACACATCATCACCATGTCACCACTGTGTTTGCATTAGAAAAGGGTAGGCGGCAAGAGAGAGAGAGAGAGAGAAGAAGAAGAAGAAGAAGAAGAAGAAGAAATTCAAATCATAGGGGGCAGGGGAGCCAAGAGAGAGAGAATAAGAGATCTAAAATGTAGGGGATCATTTTGATAATGTGACCCCTTCCCTCTGACACAGCTACACCACCACGTCACCACAGCGTCTACGCTAAAAAAGGGTAGGCGCTACCCCTCTCCAGTGAAAAAAAATACAGTGAGAAGAAGAGATTCACAATATAGGAGGTCATTTTGATAATGATAACCCAACGCTCCGATACAGTGTACGTGCGTGTCCCCATTGCATCATCATTCTGTCTATGCTAGAAAAGGTTCGACAACAACCCTCTCTGGTTAAAAAAAAAGAAAAGATAGAGAAGCAGAGATTCATGACTATGTCTACACTTGAAAAGGGTAGGTGTTGCCCCTCTTCGATAAAAAAAGAAGAAGAGGAGAGCGCAGAAGAGATTCAAAACGTAGGGGTTCATTTTGATTATGACACCCCATCCCTCTGACACTGCATCACCACCTCGTCACCACAATGTCTGCTCCAGAAAAGCGCAAGTGCCTCCCCTTTCCAATAAAAAAAGTAAATAAATAAAAGAGTGAGCAGATGATATTCATAACACATTGGGTAATTTTGATAATGACACCCGCTCCATCTGACATTGTGTCAGCGTCGCATCACCACAGCGTCACCACGATGTCCGCTCCAGAAATGGGTAGGTGTCGCCCCTCTATGGTAAAAGAAAAAAAGAAGAGGGAGAAGAAGAGATGCAAAATGCAGGGGGTTGTTTTGATAAAGACACCACCTCCCTCCTACACTACCTTAGTGTTGAGTAAGCACAATGTCTATGCTGAAAAATGGTAGGCACTACCACTCTCTGGTAAAAAAAGAGAGAGAGAGGGAAGAAGAGATTCAAAATGCAGGGGGTTGTTTTGATAAGGACACCCCAACCTGGAAACACTTTGTTGGTGCTACATCCCCATCTTGCCTGCACCAAAAAAGGGTGTTGGTGCCACCCTTCTTTGGTCAAGAGAGAGAAAGAGAGAGAGAGAGAGAGAGGAAGAGATACAAAATGTAGGTAGTTGTTTTGATAATGACACCCCATCCCTCTAACATTGCATTACCACTGTGTTACCACCATATCTATGCCAAAAAAGGGCAAGCATCGCCCCTCTTAGGTTAAAAAAAAAAAAGCGCGAGAAGAAGAGATTCGAAATGCAAGGGGTGGTTTTGATAGCGCCATCATGTCCCTCCCACATTGTGTCAGTGCCATGTCACCTCCATGACTTCACCGAAAAAGGTTAGCCACTGCCCTCTCCAGTCCAAAAGAAAAAAATGGTGAGAGAAGAAGAGATTCAAAAAGTAGGGGGTCATTTTGATAATGACACCCCCTCCCTCTAACACTATGTTAGCGCCACATCACCATTGTGTCTGTGCTGAAAATTGGTAGGCACTGTCCCTCTCTGGTCTGGAAGAGAGAGAGAGAGAGTGAAGAAGAGATTCCCAACGTAGACAACTGTTTTGATAACAAAACCCCCTCCCTTTGACACTCTATCAGTACTGCATCACCAGCATGTCTGTGTAGGAAAAGGTAAGCTACTGCCCTTCTCCGATCACAAAAAGAGAGAGAGAGAGAGAACAAGAGATTCAAAACATAGAGGGCCATTTTGATAATGACACCCCCTCCCTTCGACACTGCCTCAACGCCTATTCACCCCTATGTCACGACTGTGTTTGTGCTAAAAAATGGTAGGTGTCACCCCACTCCTGTTAAAAAAAAAAAAAAAAAAGAGTGAGAGAGAGAAGAAGAAGAGATTCAAAACGTGGGGGTTTGTTTTGATAACGACACCCTCAACCTCCAGTACTACATCAGCACCACATCACTGTAGTGTCGACTCCAAAAAGGGTCGCTGCTGTCCCTCTCTGATCAAAAAAGAAGAGAGAGAGAGAAGAAGATATTCTAATTATAGGGACCCATTTTGATAATGACACCCCATCCCTCTGACACTGCATCACCACCATGGCTGTGTCAGAAAATGGTATGCACCGCACCTCTCTGGTCACACAAAAAAAAAGAGTGAGTAGAAGAGATTCAAAATGTAGGGTTTTGTTTTGATGATGACACCCCCTCCCTCCAACACATCATCACCATGTCACCACTGCGCTTGCATTAGAAAAGGGTAGGCGGCAAGAGAGAGAGAGAGAGAGAAGAAGAAGAAGAAGAAATTCAAATCATAGGGGGCATTTTAATAACGATAGCCCATCCCTCTGACACTGCATTAACGCAGCATCACCATCGCATCCGGACCAAAAAAGGTTAGGCATCGCCCCTCTTTGGTCATTTCAATAATGACACCCCCACTCTCTGACACTACAAAGCTGCTGTGTCACCACCATGTATGCACCAGAAAAGGTTAGGCATTGCCCCTCTCTAGTCAATTAAAGAGAAAGAGAGAGATGAAGAAGAAGAAGAAGAGATTCAAAACATAGGGGGTCATCTTGATAATGACACCCCATCCCACCAACACTACATCTACACCACGTCACCACCTTGTCTACGCCATAAAAAGTTGGCGCCACCCCTCTTCAATCAAGAGAGAGAGAGAGAGAGAGAGAAGTAGACATTCAAAACGCAAGGGGTCGTTCTAATAACGACACCCCGCTTTGACACTGCATTAGCACCATGTCACCACCCTCTCATAACCGTGTCTCCAGACCGGAATAGGGCAGGCGCTGCCACTCTAAGGTCAAGAGAGAGAGAGAGAGAGAGAGAGAGAGAGAGAGAAGAAGAAGAAGAAGAAGAAGAAGAGGTTCAAAACATAGGGGGTCATTTTAATATTAACACCCCCTCCCTCCGACATTGCGTCAGTGCTGCATCACCACTACATCGCATCGGAAAAGGGTAGGCAATGCCCCTCTACGGTTAAAAAATAAGTGAGAGAGAAGGAGAAGAAGAAATTCAAAATGTATGTTGTCATTTTGTTAACGACACCCCCCTCTGACACTACATTATTGTAGCATCATCACTGCATTGCCATTATGTCTGCACTGGAAAAGGGTAGGTGTTACCCCTCCCGTGCCAAAAAAAAAAAAACAGAGAGTGAGAGAGGAGAAGAGATTCAGAATGGAGGGCACAATTTTGATAACGACACCCCCTCCATCTGGCAATGCATCTGTGCCGCATCACCATTGCGTTTGCGTCAGAAAAGGGTAAGCGCCGCCCCTCTCTAGTAAAAGAAAACAGAGAGGGAGAGAGAGAAGATAAGATTCAACACATAGGGGTTCATTTTGATAATGACACCCCCTATGTCACCACCGTGTTTGCACCAAAATAGCGAAGGTGGCACCACTCTCTAGTAAAAAAAAAATAGAGAGGGATAAGAAGATATTCAGAATGTAGAATGTTATTTTGATAACAACGCCCCCTCCCTCTGACACTGCATCACCAATGTGTTTGCACCGAATAGGGTAGGCGACACCCCTCTCCAGTGAAAAAAAAAGGGAGAGAGAAGAAGAGATTCATAACATAGGGGGTCATTTTGATAATGACAGCCCCTCCCTCTGATGCTGCTTTCGTGTTGTAGGAAAAGGGTAGGCGCTGCCCCTCTCTGGTAAAAAGAGAGAGAGAGAAGAAGAGATTGAAAATGGAGGGGGTCATTTTAAGAACAACAACCCCTTTCTCTAACAATGCATCATTGCTGCATCACCACCACGCCATAATTGTGTCTGTGCCGGAATTGGGTAGGTGCCGCCCCTCTCTAGTAAAGAAAAAAAAGTGAGAGAGAGAGAGAGAAGAAGAGATTCAAAATGTAGGCATCTCCACTATTACTAAGCTAGAAAAGGTTGGCATCGCCACTCTTCAATAAAGAAAAAAGAAAGAGTGAGAAGGACGGATTCAAAACGTAGGGGTCATTTTCATAACGACACCCCCTCCCTTTGACACTGGGTCAACGGTGGATGACCATTGTGTCTATGTCAGAAAATGGTAGGCATTGCCCCTCTCTAGCCAAGAGAGAGAGAATAAGAGATCTAAAATGTAGGGGATCATTTTGATAATGTGACCCCTTCCCTCTGACACAGCTACACCACCACGTCACCACAGCGTCTACGCTAAAAAAGGGTAGGCGCTACCCCTCTCCAGTGAAAAAAAATACAGTGAGAAGAAGAGATTCACAATATAGGAGGTCATTTTGATAATGATAACCCAACGCTCCAATACAGTGTACGTGCGTGTCCCCATTGCATCATCATTCTGTCTATGCTAGAAAAGGTTCGACAACAACCCTCTCTGGTTAAAAAAAAAGAAAAGATAGAGAAGCAGAGATTCATGACTATGTCTACACTTGAAAAGGGTAGGTGTTGCCCCTCTTCGATAAAAAAAGAAGAAGAGGAGAGCGCAGAAGAGATTCAAAACGTAGGGGTTCATTTTGATTATGACACCCCATCCCTCTGACACTGCATCACCACCACGTCACCACAATGTCTGCTCTAGAAAAGCGCAAGTGCCTCCCCTTTCCAATAAAAAAAGTAAATAAATAAAAGAGTGAGCAGATGATATTCAGAACACATTGGGTAATTTTGATAATGACACCCGCTCCGTCTGACATTGTGTCAGCGTCGCATCACCACAGCGTCACCACGATGTCCGCTCCAGAAATGGGTTGGTGTCGCCCCTCTATGGTAAAAGAATAAAAGAAGAGGGAGAAGAAGAGATGCAAAATGCAGGGGGTTGTTTTGATAAAGACACCACCTCCCTCCTACACTACCTTAGTGTTGAGTAAGCACAATGTCTATGCTGAAAAATGGTAGGCACTACCACTCTCTGGTAAAAAAAGAGAGAGAGAGGGAAGAAGAGATTCAAAATGCAGGGGGTTGTTTTGATAAGGACACCCCAACCTGGAAACACTTTGTTGGTGCTACATCCCCATCTTGCCTGCACCAAAAAAGGGTGTTGGTGCCACCCTTCTTTGGTCAAGAGAGAGAAAGAGAGAGAGAGAGAGAGAGAGAGAAGAAGAGATACAAAATGTAGGTAGTTGTTTTGATAATGACACCCCATCCCTCTAACATTGCATTACCACTGTGTTACCACCATATCTATGCCAAAAAAGGGCAAGCATCGCCCCTCTTAGGTTAAAAAAAAAAAAGCGCGAGAAGAAGAGATTCGAAATGCAAGGGGTGGTTTTGATAGCGCCATCATGTCCCTCCCACATTGTGTCAGTGCCATGTCACCTCCATGACTTCACCGAAAAAGGTTAGCCACTGCCCTCTCCAGTCCAAAAGAAAAAAATGGTGAGAGAAGAAGAGATTCAAAAAGTAGGGGGTCATTTTGATAATGACACCCCCTCCCTCTAACACTATGTTAGCGCCACATCACCATTGTGTCTGTGCTGAAAATTGGTAGGCACTGTCCCTCTCTGGTCTGGAAGAGAGAGAGAGAGAGTGAAGAAGAGATTCCCAACGTAGACAACTGTTTTGATAACAAAACCCCGTCCCTTTGACACTCTATCAGTACTGCATCACCAACATGTCTGTGTAGGAAAAGGTAAGCTACTGCCCTTCTCCGATCACAAAAAGAGAGAGAGAGAGAGAACAAGAGATTCAAAACATAGAGGGCCATTTTGATAATGACACCCCCTCCCTTCGACACTGCCTCAACGCCTATTCACCCCTATGTCACCACTGTGTTTGTGCTAAAAAATGGTAGGTGTCACCCCACTCCTGTTAAAAAAAAAAAAAAAAAAAGAGTGAGAGAGAGAAGAAGAAGAGATTCAAAACGTGGGGGTTTGTTTTGATAATGACACCCTCAACCTCCAGTACTACATCAGCACCACATCACTGTAGTGTCGACTCCAAAAAGGGTAGCTGCTGTCCCTCTCTGATCAAAAAAGAAGAGAGAGAGAGAAGAAGATATTCTAATTATAGGGACCCATTTTGATAATGACACCCCATCCCTCTGACACTGCATCACCACCATGGCTGTGTCAGAAAATGGTATGCACCGCACCTCTCTGGTCACACAAAAAAAAAGAGTGAGTAGAAGAGATTCAAAATGTAGGGTTTTGTTTAGATGATGACACCCCCTCCCTCCAACACATCATCACCATGTCACCACTGCGCTTGCATTAGAAAAGGGTAGGCGGCAAGAGAGAGAGAGAGAGAGAAGAAGAAGAAGAAATTCAAATCATAGGGGGCATTTTAATAACGATAGCCCATCCCTCTGACACTGCATTAACGCAGCATCACCATCGCATCCGGACCAAAAAAGGGTAGGCATCGCCCCTCTTTGGTCATTTCAATAATGACACCCCCACTCTCTGACACTACAGCAGTGCCAGGTCACCACCATGTATGCACCAGAAAAGGTTAGGCATTGCCCCTCTCTAGTCAATTAAAGAGAAAGAGAGAGATGAAGAAGAAGAAGAAGAGATTCAAAACATAGGGGGTCATCTTGATAATGACACCCCATCCCACCAACACTACATCTACACCACGTCACCACCTTGTCTACGCCATAAAAAGTTGGCGCCACCCCTCTTCAATCAAGAGAGAGAGAGAGAGAGAGAAGTAGACATTCAAAACGCAAGGGGTCGTTCTAATAACGACACCCCGCTTTGACACTGCATTAGCACCATGTCACCACCCTCTCATAACCGTGTCTGCACTGGAATAGGGCAGGCGCTGCCACTCTAAGGTCAAGAGAGAGAGAGAGAGAGAGAGAGAGAGAGAGAGAGAGAAGAAGAAGAAGAGGTTCAAAACATAGGGGGTCATTTTAATATTAACACCCCCTCCCTCCGACATTGCGTCAGTGCTGCATCACCACTACATCGCATCGGAAAAGGGTAGGCAATGCCCCTCTACGGTTAAAAAATAAGTGAGAGAGAAGGAGAAGAAGAAATTCAAAATGTATGTTGTCATTTTGTTAACGACACCCCCCTCTGACACTACATTATTGTAGCATCATCACTGCATTGCCATTATGTCTGCACTGGAAAAGGGTAGGTGTTACCCCTCCCGTGCCAAAAAAAAAAAAAACAGAGAGTGAGAGAGGACAAGAGATTCAAAATGGAGGGCACAATTTTGATAACGACACCCCCTCCATCTGGCATTGCATCTGTGCCGCATCACCATTGCGTTTGCGTCAGAAAAGGGTAAGCACCGCCCCTCTCTAGTAAAAGAAAACAGAGAGGGAGAGAGAGAGAGAGAAGATAAGATTCAACACATAGGGGTTCATTTTGATAATGACACCCCCTATGTCACCACCGTGTTTGCACCAAAATAGCGAAGCTGGCACCACTCTCTAGTAAAAAAAAAATAGAGAGGGATAAGAAGATATTCAGAATGTAGAATGTTATTTTGATAACAACGCCCCCTCCCTCTGACACTGCATCACCAATGTGTTTGCACCGAATAGGGTAGGCGACACCCCTCTCCAGTGAAAAAAAAAGGGAGAGAGAAGAAGAGATTCATAACATAGGGGATCATTTTGATAATGACAGCCCCTCCCTCTGATGCTGCTTTCGTGTTGTAGGAAAAGGGTAGGCGTTGCCCCTCTCTGGTAAAAAGAGAGAGAGAGAAGAAGAGTTTGAAAATGGAGGGGGTCATTTTAAGAACAACAACCCCTTTCTCTAACAATGCATCATTGCTGCATCACCACCACGCCATAATTGTGTCTGTGCCGGAATTGGGTAGGTGCCGCCCCTCTCTAGTAAAGAAAAAAAAGTGAGAGAGTGAGAGAAGAAGAGATTCAAAATGTAGGCATCTGCACTATTACTAAGCTAGAAAAGGTAGGCATCGCCACTCTTCAATAAAGAAAAAAGAAAGAGTGAGAAGGATGGATTCAAA
The DNA here is from genome assembly GCA_035236585.1 of Warburgia ugandensis. Taxonomy (NCBI): domain Eukaryota; kingdom Viridiplantae; phylum Streptophyta; class Magnoliopsida; order Canellales; family Canellaceae; genus Warburgia; species Warburgia ugandensis. The sequence continues at coordinate 42,765,061 of CP141133.1, forward strand.
ACGTAGGGGTCATTTTCATAAGGACACCCCCTCCCTTCGACACTGCGTCAACGGTGCATGACCATTGTGTCTATGTCAGAAAATGGTAGGCATTGCCCCTCTCTAGCCAAGAGAGAGAGAATAAGAGATCTAAAATGTAGGGGATCATTTTGATAATGTGACCCCTTCCCTCTGACACAGCTGCACCACCACGTCACCACAGCGTCTACGCTAAAAAAGGGTAGGCGCTACCCCTCTCCAGTGAAAAAAAATACAGTGAGAAGAAGAGATTCACAATATAGGAGGTCATTTTGATAATGATAACCCAACCCTCCGATACAGTGTACGTGCGTGTCCCCATTGCATCATCATTCTGTCTGTGCTAGAAAAGGTTCGACAACAACCCTCTCTGGTTAAAAAAAAAGAAAAGATAGAGAAGCAGAGATTCATGACTATGTCTACACTTGAAAAGGGTAGGTGTTGCCCCTCTTCGATAAAAAAAGAAGAAGAGGAGAGCGGAGAAGAGATTCAAAACGTAGGGGTTCATTTTGATTATGACACCCCATCCCTCTGACACTGCATCACCACCACGTCACCACAATGTCTGCTCCAGAAAAGCGCAAGTGCCTCCCCTTTCCAATAAAAAAAGTAAATAAATAAAAGAGTGAGCAGATGATATTCAGAACACATTGGGTAATTTTGATAATGACACCCGCTCCCTCTGACATTGTGTCAGCGTCGCATCACCACAGCGTCACCACGATGTCCGCTCCAGAAATGGGTAGGTGTCGCCCCTCTATGGTAAAATAAAAAAGAAGAGGGAGAAGAAGAGATGCAAAATGCAGGGGGTTGTTTTGATAAAGACACCACCTCCCTCCTACACTACCTTAGTGTTGAGTAAGCACAATGTCTATGCTGAAAAATGGTAGGCACTACCACTCTCTGGTAAAAAAAGAGAGAGAGAGGGAAGAAGAGATTCAAAATGCAGGGGGTTGTTTTGATAAGGACACCCCAACCTGGAAACACTTTGTTGGTGCTACATCCCCATCTTGCCTGCACCAAAAAAGGGTGTTGGTGCCACCCTTCTTTGGTCAAGAGAGAGAGAGAGAGAGAAGAAGAGATACAAAATGTAGGTAGTTGTTTTGATAATGACACCCCATCCCTCTAACATTGCATTACCACTGTGTTACCACCATATCTATGCCAAAAAAGGGCAAGCATCGCCCCTCTTAGGTTAAAAAAAAAAAAGCAAGAGAAGAAGAGATTCGAAATGCAAGGGGTGGTTTTGATAGCGCCCTCATGTCCCTCCCACATTGTGTCAGTGCCATGTCACCTCCATGACTTCACCGAAAAAGGTTAGCCACTGCCCTCTCCAGTCCAAAAGAAAAAATGGTGAGAGAAGAAGAGATTCAAAAAGTAGGGGGTCATTTTGATAATGACACCCCCTCCCTCTAACACTATGTTAGCGCCACATCACCATTGTGTCTGTGCTGAAAATTGGTAGGCACTGTCCCTCTCTGGTCTGGAAGAGAGAGAGAGAGAGTGAAGAAGAGATTCCCAACGTAGACAACTGTTTTGATAACAAAACCCCCTCCCTTTGACACTCTATCAGTACTGCATCACCAGCATGTCTGTGTAGGAAAAGGTAAGCTACTGCCCTTCTCCGATCACAAAAAGAGAGAGAGAGAGAGAGAACAAGAGATTCAAAACATAGAGGGCCATTTTGATAATGACACCCCCTCCCTTCGACACTGCCTCAACGCCTATTCACCCCTATGTCACCACTGTGTTTGTGCTAAAAAATGGTAGGTGTCACCCCACTCCTGTTAAAAAAAAAAAAAGAGTGAGAGAGAGAAGAAGAAGTGATTCAAAACGTGGGGTTTTGTTTTGATAATGAAACCCTCAACCTCCAGTACTACATCAGCACCACATCACTGTAGTGTCGACTCCAAAAAGGGTAGCTGCTGTCCCTCTCTGATCAAAAAAGAAGAGAGAGAGAAGAAGATATTCTAATTATAGGGACCCATTTTGATAATGACACCCCATCCCTCTGACACTGCATCACCACCATGGCTGTGTCAGAAAATGGTATGCACCGCACCTCTCTGGTCACACAAAAAAAAAGAGTGAGTAGAAGAGATTCAAAATGTAGGGTTTTGTTTTGATGATGACACCCCCTCCCTCCAACACATCATCACCATGTCACCACTGTGTTTGCATTAGAAAAGGGTAGGCGGCAAGAGAGAGAGAGAGAGAAGAAGAAGAAGAAGAAGAAATTCAAACCATAGGGGGCATTTTAATAACGATAGCCCATCCCTCTGACACTGCATTAACGCAGCATCACCATCGCATCCGGACCAAAAAAGGGTAGGCATCGCCCCTCTGTGGTCATTTCAATAATGACACCCCCACTCTCTGACACTACAGCAGTGCCAGGTCACCACCATGTATGCACCAGAAAAGGTTAGGCATTGCCCCTCTCTAGTCAATTAAAGAGAGAGAGAGAGAGATGAAGAAGAAGAAGAGATTCAAAACATAGGGGGTCATCTTGATAATGACACCCCATCCCACCAACACTACATCTACACCACGTCACCACCTTGTCTGCGCCATAAAAAGTTGGCGCCACCCCTCTTCAATCAAGAGAGAGAGAGAGAGAGAGAGAGAGAGAAGTAGACATTCAAAACGCAAGGGGTCGTTCTAATAACGACACCCCGCTTTGACACTGCATTAGCACCATGTCACCACCCTCTCATAACCGTGTCTGCACTGGAATAGGGCAGGCGCTGCCACTCTAAGGTCAAGAGAGAGAGAGAGAGAGAGAGAGAGAGAGAGAAGAAGAAGAAGAAGAAGAAGAAGAAGAGGTTCAAAACATAGGGGGTCATTTTAATATTAACACCCCCTCCCTCCGACATTGCGTCAGTGCTGCATCACCACTACATCGCATCGGAAAAGGGTAGGCAATGCCCCTCTACGGTTAAAAAATAAGTGAGAGAGAAGGAGAAGAAGAAATTCAAAATGTATGTTGTCATTTTGTTAACGACACCCCCCTCTGACACTACATTATTGTAGCATCATCACTGCATTGCCATTATGTCTGCACTGGAAAAGGGTAGGTGTTACCCCTCCCGTGCCAAAAAAAAAAAAACAGAGAGTGAGAGAGGAGAAGAGATTCAAAATGGAGGGCACAATTTTGATAACGACACCCCCTCCATCTGGCATTGCATCTGTGCCGCATCACCATTGCGTTTGCGTCAGAAAAGGGTAAGCACCGCCCCTCTCTAGTTAAAGAAAACAGAGAGGGAGAGAGAGAAGATAAGATTCAACACATAGGGGTTCATTTTGATAATGACACCCCCTATGTCACCACCGTGTTTGCACCAAAATAGCGAAGGTGGCACCACTCTCTAGTAAAAAAAAAATAGAGAGGGATAAGAAGATATTCAGAATGTAGAATGTTATTTTGATAACAACGCCCCCTCCCTCTGACACTGCATCACCAATGTGTTTGCACCGAATAGGGTAGGCGACACCCCTCTCCAGTGAAAAAAAAAGGGAGAGAGAAGAAGAGATTCATAACATAGGGGGTCATTTTGAAAATGACAGCCCCTCCCTCTGATGCTGCTTTCGTGTTGTAGGAAAAGGGTAGGCGTTGCCCCTCTCTGGTAAAAAGAGAGAGAGAGAGAAGAAGAGATTGAAAATGGAGGGGGTCATTTTAAGAACAACAACCCCTTTCTCTAACAATGCATCATTGCTGCATCACCACCACGCCATAATTGTGTCTGTGCCGGAATTGGGTAGGTGTCGCCCCACTCTAGTAAAGAAAAAAAAGTGAGAGAGTGAGAGAAGAAGTGATTCAAAATGTAGGCATCTGCACTATTACTAAGCTAGAAAAGGTAGGCATCGCCACTCTTCAATAAAGAAAAAAGAAAGAGTGAGAAGGATGGATTCAAAACGTAGGGGTCATTTTCATAACGACACCCCCTCCCTTCGACACTGCGTCAACGGTGCATGACCATTGTGTCTATGTCAGAAAACGGTAGGCATTGCCCCTCTCTAGCCAAGAGAGAGAGAATAAGAGATCTAAAATGTAGGGGATCATTTTGATAATGTGACCCCTTCCCTCTGACACAGTTGCACCACCACGTCACCACAGCGTCTACGCTAAAAAAGGGTAGGCGCTACCCCTCTCCAGTGAAAAAAAATACAGTGAGAAGAAGAGATTCACAATATAGGAGGTCATTTTGATAATGATAACCCAACCCTCCGATACAGTGTACGTGCGTGTCCCCATTGCATCATCATTCTGTCTGTGCTAGAAAATGTTCGACAACAACCCTCTCTGGTTAAAAAAAAAGAAAAGATAGAGAAGCAGAGATTCATGACTATGTCTACACTTGAAAAGGGTAGGTGTTGCCCCTCTTCGATAAAAAAAGAAGAAGAGGAGAGCGGAGAAGAGATTCAAAACGTAGGGGTTCATTTTGATTATGACACCCCATCCCTCTGACACTGCATCACCACCACGTCACCACAATGTCTGCTCCAGAAAAGCGCAAGTGCCTCCCCTTTCCAATAAAAAAAGTAAATAAATAAAAGAGTGAGCAGATGATATTCAGAACACATTGGGTAATTTTGATAATGACACCCGCTCCCTCTGACATTGTGTCAGCGTCGCATCACCACAGCGTCACCACGATGTCCACTCCAGAAATGGGTGGGTGTCGCCCCTCTATGGTAAAAGAAAAAAAGAAGAGGGAGAAGAAGAGATGCAAAATGCAGGGGGTTGTTTTGATAAAGACACCACCTCCCTCCTACACTACCTTAGTGTTGAGTAAGCACAATGTCTATGCTGAAAAATGGTAGGCACTACCACTCTCTGGTAAAAAAAGAGAGAGAGAGGGAAGAAGAGATTCAAAATGCAGGGGTTGTTTTGATAAGGACACCCCAACCTGGAAACACTTTGTTGGTGCTACATCCCCATCTTGCCTGCACCAAAAAAGGGTGTTGGTGCCACCCTTCTTTGGTCAAGAGAGAGAGAGAGAGAAGAAGAGATACAAAATGTAGGTAGTTGTTTTGATAATGACACCCCATCCCTCTAACATTGCATTACCACTGTGTTACCACCATATCTATGCCAAAAAAGGGCAAGCATCGCCCCTCTTAGGTTAAAAAAAAAAAAGCGCGAGAAGAAGAGATTCGAAATGCAAGGGGTGGTTTTGATAGCGCCATCATGTCCCTCCCACATTGTGTCAGTGCCATGTCACCTCCATGACTTCACCGAAAAAGGTTAGCCACTGCCCTCTCCAGTCCAAAAGAAAAAAATGGTGAGAGAAGAAGAGATTCAAAAAGTAGGGGGTCATTTTGATAATGACACCCCCTCCCTCTAACACTATGTTAGCGCCACATCACCATTGTGTCTGTGCTGAAAATTGGTAGGCACTGTCCCTCTCTGGTCTGGAAGAGAGAGAGAGAGAGTGAAGAAGAGATTCCCAACGTAGACAACTGTTTTGATAACAAAACCCCCTCCCTTTGACACTCTATCAGTACTGCATCACCAGCATGTCTGTGTAGGAAAAGGTAAGCTACTGCCCTTCTCCGATCACAAAAAGAGAGAGAGAGAGAGAACAAGAGATTCAAAACATAGAGGGCCATTTTGATAATGACACCCCCTCCCTTCGACACTGCCTCAACGCCTATTCACCCCTATGTCACCACTGTGTTTGTGCTAAAAAATGGTAGGTGTCACCCCACTCCTGTTAAAAAAAAAAAAAAAAAAAGAGTGAGAGAGAGAAGAAGAAGAGATTCAAAACGTGGGGTTTTGTTTTGATAATGAAACCCTCAACCTCCAGTACTACATCAGCACCACATCACTGTAGTGTCGACTCCAAAAAGGGTAGCTGCTGTCCCTCTCTGATCAAAAAAGAAGAGAGAGAGAAGAAGATATTCTAATTATAGGGACCCATTTTGATAATGACACCCCATCCCTCTGACACTGCATCACCACCATGGCTGTGTCAGAAAATGGTATGCACCGCACCTCTCTGGTCACACAAAAAAAAAGAGTGAGTAGAAGAGATTCAAAATGTAGGGTTTTGTTTTGATGATGACACCCCCTCCCTCCAACACATCATCACCATGTCACCACTGTGTTTGCATTAGAAAAGGGTAGGCGGCAAGAGAGAGAGAGAGAGAGAAGAAGAAGAAGAAGAAGAAGAAATTCAAATCATAGGGGGCATTTTAATAACGATAGCCCATCCCTCTGACACTGCATTAACGCAGCATCACCATCGCATCCGGACCAAAAAAGGGTAGGCATCGCCCCTCTTTGGTCATTTCAATAATGACACCCCCACTCTCTGACACTACAGCAGTGCCAGGTCACCACCATGTATGCACCAGAAAAGGTTAGGCATTGCCCCTCTCTAGTCAATTAAAGAGAAAGAGAGAGATGAAGAAGAAGAAGAAGAGATTCAAAACATAGGGGGTCATCTTGATAATGACACCCCATCCCACCAACACTACATCTACACCACGTCACCACCTTGTCTGCGCCATAAAAAGTTGGCGCCACCCCTCTTCAATCAAGAGAGAGAGAGAGAGAGAGAGAGAGAGAAGTAGACATTCAAAACGCAAGGGGTCGTTCTAATAACGACACCCCGCTTTGACACTGCATTAGCACCATGTCACCACCCTCTCATAACCGTGTCTGCACTGGAATAGGGCAGGCGCTGCCACTCTAAGGTCAAGAGAGAGAGAGAGAGAGAGAAGAAGAAGAAGAAGAAGAAGAAGAGGTTCAAAACATAGGGGGTCATTTTAATATTAACACCCCCTCCCTCCGACATTGCGTCAGTGCTGCATCACCACTACATCGCATCGGAAAAGGGTAGGCAATGCCCCTCTACGGTTAAAAAATAAGTGAGAGAGAAGGAGAAGAAGAAATTCAAAATGTATGTTGTCATTTTGTTAACGACACCCCCCTCTGACACTACATTATTGTAGCATCATCACTGCATTGCCATTATGTCTGCACTGGAAAAGGGTAGGTGTTACCCCTCCCGTGCCAAAAAAAAAAAAACAGAGAGTGAGAGAGGAGAAGAGATTCAAAATGGAGGGCACAATTTTGATAACGACACCCCCTCCATCTGGCATTGCATCTGTGCCGCATCACCATTGCGTTTGCGTCAGAAAAGGGTAAGCACCGCCCCTCTCTAGTTAAAGAAAACAGAGAGGGAGAGAGAGAAGATAAGATTCAACACATAGGGGTTCATTTTGATAATGACACCCCCTATGTCACCACCGTGTTTGCACCAAAATAGCGAAGGTGGCACCACTCTCTAGTAAAAAAAAAATAGAGAGGGATAAGAAGATATTCAGAATGTAGAATGTTATTTTGATAACAACGCCCCCTCCCTCTGACACTGCATCACCAATGTGTTTGCACCGAATAGGGTAGGCGACACCCCTCTCCAGTGAAAAAAAAAGGGAGAGAGAAGAAGAGATTCATAACATAGGGGGTCATTTTGAAAATGACAGCCCCTCCCTCTGATGCTGCTTTCGTGTTGTAGGAAAAGGGTAGGCGTTGCCCCTCTCTGGTAAAAAGAGAGAGAGAGAAGAAGAGATTGAAAATGGAGGGGGTCATTTTAAGAACAACAACCCCTTTCTCTAACAATGCATCATTGCTGCATCACCACCACGCCATAATTGTGTCTGTGCCGGAATTGGGTAGGTGTCGCCCCACTCTAGTAAAGAAAAAAAAGTGAGAGAGTGAGAGAAGAAGTGATTCAAAATGTAGGCATCTGCACTATTACTAAGCTAGAAAAGGTAGGCATCGCCACTCTTCAATAAAGAAAAAAGAAAGAGTGAGAAGGATGGATTCAAAACGTAGGGGTCATTTTCATAACGACACCCCCTCCCTTCGACACTGCGTCAACGGTGCATGACCATTGTGTCTATGTCAGAAAATGGTAGGCATTGCCCCTCTCTAGCCAAGAGAGAGAGAATAAGAGATCTAAAATGTAGGGGATCATTTTGATAATGTGACCCCTTCCCTCTGACACAGTTGCACCACCACGTCACCACAAATAAGCCTACGCTAAAAAAGGGTAGGCGCTACCCCTCTCTAGTGAAAAAAAATACAGTGAGAAGAAGAGATTCACAATATAGGAGGTCATTTTGATAATGATAACCCAACCCTCCGATACAGTGTACGTGCGTGTCCCCATTGCATCATCATTCTGTCTGTGCTAGAAAAGGTTCGACAACAACCCTCTCTGGTTAAAAAAAAAGAAAAGATAGAGAAGCAGAGATTCATGACTATGTCTACACTTGAAAAGGGTAGGTGTTGCCCCTCTTCGATAAAAAAAGAAGAAGAGGAGAGCGGAGAAGAGATTCAAAACGTAGGGGTTCATTTTGATTATGACACCCCATCCCTCTGACACTGCATCACCACCACGTCACCACAATGTCTGCTCCAGAAAAGCGCAAGTGCCTCCCCTTTCCAATAAAAAAAGTAAATAAATAAAAGAGTGAGCAGATGATATTCAGAACACATTGGGTAATTTTGATAATGACACCCGCTCCCTCTGACATTGTGTCAGCGTCGCATCACCACAGCGTCACCACGATGTCCGCTCCAGAAATGGGTAGGTGTCGCCCCTCTATGGTAAAAGAAAAAAAGAAGAGGGAGAAGAAGAGATGCAAAATGCAGGGGGTTGTTTTGATAAAGACACCACCTCCCTCCTACACTACCTTGGTGTTGAGTAAGCACAATGTCTATGCTGAAAAATGGTAGGCACTACCACTCTGCAGTAAAAAAGAGAGAGAGAGGGAAGAAGAGATTCAAAATGCAGGGGGTTGTTTTGATAAGGACACCCCAACCTGGAAACACTTTGTTGGTGCTACATCCCCATCTTGCCTGCACCAAAAAAGGGTGTTGGTGCCACCCTTCTTTGGTCAAGAGAGAGAGAGAGAGAGAGAGAGAGAGAGAAGAAGAGATACAAAATGTAGGTAGTTGTTTTGATAATGACACCCCATCCCTCTAACATTGCATTACCACTGTGTTACCACCATATCTATGCCAAAAAAGGGCAAGCATCGCCCCTCTTAGGTTAAAAAAAAAAAAGCGCGAGAAGAAGAGATTCGAAATGCAAGGGGTGGTTTCGATAGCGCCCTCATGTCCCTCCCACATTGTGTCAGTGCCATGTCACCTCCATGACTTCACCGAAAAAGGTTAGCCACTGCCCTCTCCAGTCCAAAAGAAAAAAATGGTGAGAGAAGAAGAGATTCAAAAAGTAGGGGGTCATTTTGATAATGACACCCCCTCCCTCTAACACTATGTTAGCGCCACATCACCATTGTGTCTGTGCTGAAAATTGGTAGGCACTGTCCCTCTCTGGTCTGGAAGAGAGAGAGAGAGAGTGAAGAAGAGATTCCCAACGTAGACAACTGTTTTGATAACAAAACCCCCTCCCTTTGACACTCTATCAGTACTGCATCACCAGCATGTCTGTGTAGGAAAAGGTATGCTACTGCCCTTCTCCGATCACAAAAAGAGAGAGAGAGAGAGAACAAGAGATTCAAAACATAGAGGGCCATTTTGATAATGACACCCCCTCCCTTCGACACTGCCTCAACGCCTATTCACCCCTATGTCACCACTGTGTTTGTGCTAAAAAATGGTAGGTGTCACCCCACTCCTGTTAAAAAAAAAAAAAAAAGAGTGAGAGAGAGAAGAAGAAGAGATTCAAAACGTGGGGTTTTGTTTTGATAATGAAACCCTCAACCTCCAGTACTACATCAGCACCACATCACTGTAGTGTCGACTCCAAAAAGGGTAGCTGCTGTCCCTCTCTGATCAAAAAAGAAGAGAGAGAGAAGAAGATATTCTAATTATAGGGACCCATTTTGATAATGACACCCCATCCCTGTGACACTGCATCACCACCATGGCTATGTCAGAAAATGGTATGCACCGCACCTCTCTGGTCACACAAAAAAAAAGAGTGAGTAGAAGAGATTCAAAATGTAGGGTTTTGTTTTGATGATGACACCCCCTCCCTCCAACACATCATCACCATGTCACCACTGTGTTTGCATTAGAAAAGGGTAGGCGGCAAGAGAGAGAGAGAGAGAAGAAGAAGAAGAAGAAATTCAAACCATAGGGGGCATTTTAATAACGATAGCCCATCCCTCTGACACTGCATTAACGCAGCATCACCATCGCATCCGGACCAAAAAAGGGTAGGCATCGCCCCTCTTTGGTCATTTCAATAATGACACCCCCACTCTCTGACACTACAGCAGTGCCAGGTCACCACCATGTATGCACCAAAAAAGGTTAGGCATTGCCCCTCTCTAGTCAATTAAAGAGAGAGAGAGAGAGATGAAGAAGAAGAAGAGATTCAAAACATAGGGGGTCATCTTGATAATGACACCCCATCCCACCAACACTACATCTACACCACGTCACCACCTTGTCTGCGCCATAAAAAGTTGGCGCCACCCCTCTTCAATCAAGAGAGAGAGAGAGAGAGAGAGAGAAGTAGACATTGAAAACGCAAGGGGTCGTTCTAATAACGACACCCCGCTTTGACACTGCATTAGCACCATGTCACCACCCTCTCATAACCGTGTCTGCACTGGAATAGGGCAGGCGCTGCCACTCTAAGGTCAAGAGAGAGAGAGAGAGAGAGAGTGAGAAGAAGAAGAAGAAGAAGAAGAAGAAGAGGTTCAAAACATAGGGGGTCATTTTAATATTAACACCCCCTCCCTCCGACATTGCGTCAGTGCTGCATCACCACTACATCGCATCGGAAAAGGGTAGGCAATGCCCCTCTACGGTTAAAAAATAAGTGAGAGAGAAGGAGAAGAAGAAATTCAAAATGTATGTTGTCATTTTGTTAACGACACCCCCCTCTGACACTACATTATTGTAGCATCATCACTGCATTGCCATTATGTCTGCACTGGAAAAGGGTAGGTGTTACCCCTCCCGTGCCAAAAAAAAAAAAACAGAGAGTGAGAGAGGACAAGAGATTCAAAATGGAGGGCACAATTTTGATAACGACACCCCCTCCATCTGGCATTGCATCTGTGCCGCATCACCATTGCGTTTGCGTCAGAAAAGGGTAAGCACCGCCCCTCTCTAGTTAAAGAAAATAGAGAGGGAGAGAGAGAAGATAAGATTCAACACATAGGGGTTCATTTTGATAATGACACCCCCTATGTCACCACCGTGTTTGCACCAAAATAGCGAAGGTGGCACCACTCTCTAGTAAAAAAAAAATAGAGAGGGATAAGAAGATATTCAGAATGTAGAATGTTATTTTGATAACAACGCCCCCTCCCTCTGACACTGCATCACCAATGTGTTTGCACCGAATAGGGTAGGCGACACCCCTCTCCAGTGAAAAAAAAAGGGAGAGAGAAGAAGAGATTCATAACATAGGGGGTCATTTTGATAATGACAGCCCCTCCCTCTGATGCTTCTTTCGTGTTGTAGGAAAAGGGTAGGCGTTGCCCCTCTCTGGTAAAAAGAGAGAGAGAGAAGAAGAGATTGAAAATGGAGGGGGTCATTTTAAGAACAACAACCCCTTTCTCTAACAATGCATCATTGCTGCATCACCACCACGCCATAATTGTGTTTGTGCCGGAATTGGGTAGGTGTCGCCCCACTCTAGTAAAGAAAAAAAAGTGAGAGAGTGAGAGAAGAAGAGATTCAAAATGTAGGCATCTGCACTATTACTAAGCTAGAAAAGGTAGGCATCGCCACTCTTCAATAAAGAAAAAAGAAAGAGTGAGAAGGATGGATTCAAAACGTAGGGGTCATTTTCATAACGACACCCCCTCCCTTCGACACTGCGTCAACGGTGCATGACCATTGTGTCTATGTCAGAAAATGGTAGGCATTGCCCCTCTCTAGCCAAGAGAGAGAGAATAAGAGATCTAAAATGTAGGGGATCATTTTGATAATGTGACCCCTTCCCTCTGACACAGTTGCACCACCACGTCACCACAGCGTCTACGCTAAAAAAGGGTAGGCGCTACCCCTCTCTAGTGAAAAAAAATACAGTGAGAAGAAGAGATTCACAATATAGGAGGTCATTTTGATAATGATAACCCAACCCTCCGATACAGTGTACGTGCGTGTCCCCATTGCATCATCATTACATGCATTGCTAGAAAAGGTTCGACAACAACCCTCTCTGGTTAAAAAAAAAGAAAAGATAGAGAAGCAGAGATTCATGACTATGTCTACACTTGAAAAGGGTAGGTGTTGCCCCTCTTCGATAAAAAAAGAAGAAGAGGAGAGCGGAGAAGAGATTCAAAACGTAGGGGTTCATTTTGATTATGACACCCCATCCCTCTGACACTGCATCACCACCACGTCACCACAATGTCTGCTCCAGAAAAGCGCAAGTGCCTCCCCTTTCCAATAAAAAAAGTAAATAAATAAAAGAGTGAGCAGATGATATTCAGAACACATTGGGTAATTTTGATAATGACACCCGCTCCCTCTGACATTGTGTCAGTGTCGCATCACCACAGCGTCACCACGATGTCCGCTCCAGAAATGGGTAGGTGTCGCCCCTCTATGGTAAAAGAAAAAAAGAAGAGGGAGAAGAAGAGATGCAAAATGCAGGGGGTTGTTTTGATAAAGACACCACCTCCCTCCTACACTACCTTAGTGTTGAGTAAGCACAATGTCTATGCTGAAAAATGGTAGGCACTACCACTCTCTGGTAAAAAAAGAGAGAGAGAGGGAAGAAGAGATTCAAAATGCAGGGGGTTGTTTTGATAAGGACACCCCAACCTGGAAACACTTTGTTGGTGCTACATCCCCATCTTGCCTGCACCAAAAAAGGGTGTTGGTGCCACCCTTCTTTGGTCAAGAGAGAGAGAGAGAGAAGAAGAGATACAAAATGTAGGTAGTTGTTTTGATAATGACACCCCATCCCTCTAACATTGCATTACCACTGTGTTACCACCATATCTATGCCAAAAAAGGGCAAGCATCGCCCCTCTTAGGTTAAAAAAAAAAAAGCGCGAGAAGAAGAGATTCGAAATGCAAGGGGTGGTTTTGATAGCGCCCTCATGTCCCTCCCACATTGTGTCAGTGCCATGTCACCTCCATGACTTCACCGAAAAAGGTTAGCCACTGCCCTCTCCAGTCCAAAAGAAAAAAATGGTGAGAGAAGAAGAGATTCAAAAAGTAGGGGGTCATTTTGATAATGACACCCCCTCCCTCTAACACTATGTTAGCGCCACATCACCATTGTGTCTGTGCTGAAAATTGGTAGGCACTGTCCCTCTCTGGTCTGGAAGAGAGAGAGAGAGTGAAGAAGAGATTCCCAACGTAGACAACTGTTTTGATAACAAAACCCCCTCCCTTTGACACTCTATCAGTACTGCATCACCAGCATGTCTGTGTAGGAAAAGGTAAGCTACTGCCCTTCTCCGATCACAAAAAGAGAGAGAGAGAGAGAACAAGAGATTCAAAACATAGAGGGCCATTTTGATAATGACACCCCCTCCCTTCGACACTGCCTCAACGCCTATTCACCCCTATGTCACCACTGTGTTTGTGCTAAAAAATGGTAGGTGTCACCCCACTCCTGTTAAAAAAAAAAAAAAAAGAGTGAGAGAGAGAAGAAGAAGAGATTCAAAACGTGGGGTTTTGTTTTGATAATGAAACCCTCAACCTCCAGTACTACATCAGCACCACATCACTGTAGTGTCGACTCCAAAAAGGGTAGCTGCTGTCCCTCTCTGATCAAAAAAGAAGAGAGAGAGAAGAAGATATTCTAATTATAGGGACCCATTTTGATAATGACACCCCATCCCTCTGACACTGCATCACCACCATGGCTGTGTCAGAAAATGGTATGCACCGCACCTCTCTGGTCACACAAAAAAAAAGAGTGAGTAGAAGAGATTCAAAATGTAGGGTTTTGTTTTGATGATGACACCCCCTCCCTCCAACACATCATCACCATGTCACCACTGTGTTTGCATTAGAAAAGGGTAGGCGGCAAGAGAGAGAGAGAGAGAGAAGAAGAAGAAGAAGAAATTCAAACCATAGGGGGCATTTTAATAACGATAGCCCATCCCTCTGACACTGCATTAACGCAGCATCACCATCGCATCCGGACCAAAAAAGGGTAGGCATCGCCCCTCTTTGGTCATTTCAATAATGACACCCCCACTCTCTGACACTACAGCAGTGCCAGGTCACCACCATGTATGCACCAAAAAAGGTTAGGCATTGCCCCTCTCTAGTCAATTAAAGAGAGAGAGAGAGAGATGAAGAAGAAGAAGAGATTCAAAACATAGGGGGTCATCTTGATAATGACACCCCATCCCACCAACACTACATCTACACCACGTCACCACCTTGTCTGCGCCATAAAAAGTTGGCGCCACCCCTCTTCAATCAAGAGAGAGAGAGAGAGAGAGAGAGAGAAGTAGACATTCAAAACGCAAGGGGTCGTTCTAATAACGACACCCCGCTTTGACACTGCATTAGCACCATGTCACCACCCTCTCATAACCGTGTCTGCACTGGAATAGGGCAGGCGCTGCCACTCTAAGGTCAAGAGAGAGAGAGAGAGAGAGAGAGAGAGAGAAGAAGAAGAAGAAGAAGAAGAGGTTCAAAACATAGGGGGTCATTTTAATATTAACACCCCCTCCCTCCGACATTGCGTCAGTGCTGCATCACCACTACATCGCATCGGAAAAGGGTAGGCAATGCCCCTCTACGGTTAAAAAATAAGTGAGAGAGAAGGAGAAGAAGAAATTCAAAATGTATGTTGTCATTTTGTTAACGACACCCCCCTCTGACACTACATTATTGTAGCATCATCACTGCATTGCCATTATGTCTGCACTGGAAAAGGGTAGGTGTTACCCCTCCCGTGCCAAAAAAAAAAAAACAGAGAGTGAGAGAGGACAAGAGATTCAAAATGGAGGGCACAATTTTGATAACGACACCCCCTCCATCTGGCATTGCATCTGTGCCGCATCACCATTGCGTTTGCGTCAGAAAAGGGTAGCACCGCCCCTCTCTAGTTAAAGAAAACAGAGAGGGAGAGAGAGAAGATAAGATTCAACACATAGGGGTTCATTTTGATAATGACACCCCCTATGTCACCACCGTGTTTGCACCAAAATAGCGAAGGTGGCACCACTCTCTAGTAAAAAAAAAATAGAGAGGGATAAGAAGGTATTCAGAATGTAGAATGTTATTTTGATAACAACGCTCCCTCCCTCGACCTTTGCATCACCAATGTGTTTGCACCGAATAGGGTAGGCGACACCCCTCTCCAGTGAAAAAAAAAGGGAGAGAGAAGAAGAGATTCATAACATAGGGGGTCATTTTGATAATGACAGCCCCTCCCTCTGATGCTGCTTTCGTGTTGTAGGAAAAGGGTAGGCGTTGCCCCTCTCTGGTAAAAAGAGAGAGAGAGAAGAAGAGATTGAAAATGGAGGGGGTCATTTTAAGAACAACAACCCCTTTCTCTAACAATGCATCATTGCTGCATCACCACCACGCCATAATTGTGTCTGTGCCGGAATTGGGTAGGTGTCGCCCCACTCTAGTAAAGAAAAAAAAGTGAGAGAGTGAGAGAAGAAGAGATTCAAAATGTAGGCATCTGCACTATTACTAAGCTAGAAAAGGTAGGCATCGCCACTCTTCAATAAAGAAAAAAGAAAGAGTGAGAAGGATGGATTCAAAACGTAGGGGTCATTTTCATAACGACACCCCCTCCCTTCGACACTGCGTCAACGGTGCATGACCATTGTGTCTATGTCAGAAAATGGTAGGCATTGCCCCTCTCTAGCCAAGAGAGAGAGAATAAGAGATCTAAAATGTAGGGGATCATTTTGATAATGTGACCCCTTCCCTCTGACACAGCTGCACCACCACGTCACCACAGCGTCTACGCTAAAAAAGGGTAGGCGCTACCCCTCTCCAGTGAAAAAAAATACAGTGAGAAGAAGAGATTCACAATATAGGAGGTCATTTTGATAATGATAACCCAACCCTCCGATACAGTGTACGTGCGTGTCCCCATTGCATCATCATTCTGTCTGTGCTAGAAAAGGTTCGACAACAACCCTCTCTGGTTAAAAAAAAAGAAAAGATAGAGAAGCAGAGATTCATGACTATGTCTACACTTGAAAAGGGTAGGTGTTGCCCCTCTTCGATAAAAAAAGAAGAAGAGGAGAGCGGAGAAGAGATTCAAAACGTAGGGGTTCATTTTGATTATGACACCCCATCCCTCTGACACTGCATCACCACCACGTCACCACAATGTCTGCTCCAGAAAAGCGCAAGTGCCTCCCCTTTCCAATAAAAAAAGTAAATAAATAAAAGAGTGAGCAGATGATATTCAGAACACATTGGGTAATTTTGATAATGACACCCGCTCCCTCTGACATTGTGTCAGCGTCGCATCACCACAGCGTCACCACGATGTCCGCTCCAGAAATGGGTAGGTGTCGCCCCTCTATGGTAAAAGAAAAAAAGAAGAGGGAGAAGAAGAGATGCAAAATGCAGGGGGTTGTTTTGATAAAGACACCACCTCCCTCCTACACTACCTTAGTGTTGAGTAAGCACAATGTCTATGCTGAAAAATGGTAGGCACTACCACTCTCTGGTAAAAAGAGAGAGAGAGAGGGAAGAAGAGATTCAAAATGCAGGGGGTTGTTTTGATAAGGACACCCCAACCTGGAAACACTTTGTTGGTGCTACATCCCCATCTTGCCTGCACCAAAAAAGGGTGTTGGTGCCACCCTTCTTTGGTCAAGAGAGAGAGAGAGAGAAGAAGAGATACAAAATGTAGGTAGTTGTTTTGATAATGACACCCCATCCCTCTAACATTGCATTACCACTGTGTTACCACCATATCTATGCCAAAAAAGGGCAAGCATCGCCCTCTTAGGTTAAAAAAAAAAAAGCGCGAGAAGAAGAGATTCGAAATGCAAGGGGTGGTTTTGATAGCGCCCTCATGTCCCTCCCACATTTTGTCAGTGCCATGTCACCTCCATGACTTCACCGAAAAAGGTTAGCCACTGCCCTCTCCAGTCCAAAAGAAAAAAATGGTGAGAGAAGAAGAGATTCAAAAAGTAGGGGGTCATTTTGATAATGACACCCCCTCCCTCTAACACTATGTTAGCGCCACATCACCATTGTGTCTGTGCTGAAAATTGGTAGGCACCTTTGTCCCTCTGCAGTCCGGGAAGAGAGAGAGAGAGTGAAGAAGAGATTCCCAACGTAGACAACTGTTTTGATAACAAAACCCCCTCCCTTTGACACTCTATCAGTACTGCATCACCAGCATGTCTGTGTAGGAAAAGGTAAGCTACTGCCCTTCTCCGATCACAAAAAGAGAGAGAGAGAGAACAAGAGATTCAAAACATAGAGGGCCATTTTGATAATGACACCCCCTCCCTTCGACACTGCCTCAACGCCTATTCACCCCTATGTCACCACTGTGTTTGTGCTAAAAAATGGTAGGTGTCACCCCACTCCTGTTAAAAAAAAAAAAAAAAAAAAGAGTGAGAGAGAGAAGAAGAAGAGATTCAAAACGTGGGGTTTTGTTTTGATAATGAAACCCTCAACCTCCAGTACTACATCAGCACCACATCACTGTAGTGTCGACTCCAAAAAGGGTAGCTGCTGTCCCTCTCTGATCAAAAAAGAAGAGAGAGAGAAGAAGATATTCTAATTATAGGGACCCATTTTGATAATGACACCCCATCCCTGTGACACTGCATCACCACCATGGCTGTGTCAGAAAATGGTATGCACCGCACCTCTCTGGTCACACAAAAAAAAAGAGTGAGTAGAAGAGATTCAAAATGTAGGGTTTTGTTTTGATGATGACACCCCCTCCCTCCAACACATCATCACCATGTCACCACTGTGTTTGCATTAGAAAAGGGTAGGCGGCAAGAGAGAGAGAGAGAGAAGAAGAAGAAGAAGAAATTCAAACCATAGGGGGCATTTTAATAACGATAGCCCATCCCTCTGACACTGCATTAACGCAGCATCACCATCGCATCCGGACCAAAAAAGGGTAGGCATCGCCCCTCTTTGGTCATTTCAATAATGACACCCCCACTCTCTGACACTACAGCAGTGCCAGGTCACCACCATGTATGCACCAGAAAAGGTTAGGCATTGCCCCTCTCTAGTCAATTAAAGAGAGAGAGAGAGAGAGAGAGATGAAGAAGAAGAAGAGATTCAAAACATAGGGGGTCATCTTGATAATGACACCCCATCCCACCAACACTACATCTACACCACGTCACCACCTTGTCTGCGCCATAAAAAGTTGGCGCCACCCCTCTTCAATCAAGAGAGAGAGAGAGAGAGAGAGAGAGAGAAGTAGACATTCAAAACGCAAGGGGTCGTTCTAATAACGACACCCCGCTTTGACACTGCATTAGCACCATGTCACCACCCTCTCATAACCGTGTCTGCACTGGAATAGGGCAGGCGCTGCCACTCTAAGGTCAAGAGAGAGAGAGAGAGAGAGAGAAGAAGAAGAAGAAGAAGAAGAAGAGGTTCAAAACATAGGGGGTCATTTTAATATTAACACCCCCTCCCTCCGACATTGCGTCAGTGCTGCATCACCACTACATCGCATCGGAAAAGGGTAGGCAATGCCCCTCTACGGTTAAAAAATAAGTGAGAGAGAAGGAGAAGAAGAAATTCAAAATGTATGTTGTCATTTTGTTAACGACACCCCCCTCTGACACTACATTATTGTAGCATCATCACTGCATTGCCATTATGTCTGCACTGGAAAAGGGTAGGTGTTACCCCTCCCGTGCCAAAAAAAAAAAAACAGAGAGTGAGAGAGGACAAGAGATTCAAAATGGAGGGCACAATTTTGATAACGACACCCCCTCCATCTGGCATTGCATCTGTGCCGCATCACCATTGCGTTTGCGTCAGAAAAGGGTAAGCACCGCCCCTCTCTAGTTAAAGAAAATAGAGAGGGAGAGAGAGAAGATAAGATTCAACACATAGGGGTTCATTTTGATAATGACACCCCCTATGTCACCACCGTGTTTGCACCAAAATAGCGAAGGTGGCACCACTCTCTAGTAAAAAAAAAATAGAGAGGGATAAGAAGATATTCAGAATGTAGAATGTTATTTTGATAACAACGCCCCCTCCCTCTGACACTGCATCACCAATGTGTTTGCACCGAATAGGGTAGGCGACACCCCTCTCCAGTGAAAAAAAAAGGGAGAGAGAAGAAGAGATTCATAACATAGGGGGTCATTTTGATAATGAGAGCCCCTCCCTCTGATGCTGCTTTCGTGTTGTAGGAAAAGGGTAGGCGTTGCCCCTCTCTGGTAAAAAGAGAGAGAGAGAGAAGAAGAGATTGAAAATGGAGGGGGTCATTTTAAGAACAACAACCCCTTTCTCTAACAATGCATCATTGCTGCATCACCACCACGCCATAATTGTGTCTGTGCCGGAATTGGGTAGGTGTCGCCCCACTCTAGTAAAGAAAAAAAAGTGAGAGAGTGAGAGAAGAAGTGATTCAAAATGTAGGCATCTGCACTATTACTAAGCTAGAAAAGGTAGGCATCGCCACTCTTCAATAAAGAAAAAGAAAGAGTGAGAAGGATGGATACAAAACGTAGGGGTCATTTTCATAACGACACCCCCTCCCTTCGACACTGCGTCAACGGTGCATGACCATTGTGTCTATGTCAGAAAACGGTAGGCATTGCCCCTCTCTAGCCAAGAGAGAGAGAATAAGAGATCTAAAATGTAGGGGATCATTTTGATAATGTGACCCCTTCCCTCTGACACAGTTGCACCACCACGTCACCACAGCGTCTACGCTAAAAAAGGGTAGGCGCTACCCCTCTCTAGTGAAAAAAAATACAGTGAGAAGAAGAGATTCACAATATAGGAGGTCATTTTGATAATGATAACCCAACCCTCCGATACAGTGTACGTGCGTGTCCCCATTGCATCATCATTCTGTCTGTGCTAGAAAAGGTTCGACAACAACCCTCTCTGGTTAAAAAAAAAGAAAAGATAGAGAAGCAGAGATTCATGACTATGTCTACACTTGAAAAGGGTAGGTGTTGCCCCTCTTCGATAAAAAAAGAAGAAGAGGAGAGCGGAGAAGAGATTCAAAACGTAGGGGTTCATTTTGATTATGACACCCCATCCCTCCGACACCTTGCATCACCACCACGTCACCACAATGTCCGCTCCCGAGAAAAGCGCAAGTGCCTCCCTTTCCAATAAAAAAAGTAAATAAATAAAAGAGTGAGCAGATGATATTCAGAACACATTGGGTAATTTTGATAATGACACCCGCTCCCTCTGACATTGTGTCAGTGTCGCATCACCACAGCGTCAGCACGATGTCCGCTCCAGAAATGGGTAGGTGTCGCCCCTCTATGGTAAAAGAAAAAAAGAAGAGGGAGAAGAAGAGATGCAAAATGCAGGGGGTTGTTTTGATAAAGACACCACCTCCCTCCTACACTACCTTAGTGTTGAGTAAGCACAATGTCTATGCTGAAAAATGGTAGGCACTACCACTCTCTGGTAAAAAAAGAGAGAGAGAGGGAAGAAGAGATTCAAAATGCAGGGGGTTGTTTTGATAAAGACACCACCTCCCTCCTACACTACCTGAGTGTTGAGTAAGCACAATGTCTATGCTGAAAAATGGTAGGCACTACCACTCTCTGGTAAAAAAAGAGAGAGAGGGAAGAAGAGATTCAAAATGCAGGGGGTTGTTTTGATAAGGACACCCCAACCTGGAAACACTTTGTTGGTGCTACATCCCCATCTTGCCTGCACCAAAAAAGGGTGTTGGTGCCACCCTTCTTTGGTCAAGAGAGAGAGAGAGAGAAGAAGAGATACAAAATGTAGGTAGTTGTTTTGATAATGACACCCCATCCCTCTAACATTGCATTACCACTGTGTTACCACCATATCTATGCCAAAAAAGGGCAAGCATCGCCCCTC
Source organism: Warburgia ugandensis (assembly GCA_035236585.1). Classification (NCBI taxonomy): domain Eukaryota; kingdom Viridiplantae; phylum Streptophyta; class Magnoliopsida; order Canellales; family Canellaceae; genus Warburgia; species Warburgia ugandensis. Next base: position 42,786,050 of record CP141133.1, read on the forward strand.
TTAGGTTAAAAAAAAAAAGCGCGAGAAGAAGAGATTCGAAATGCAAGGGGTGGTTTTGATAGCGCCATCATGTCCCTCCCACATTGTGTCAGTGCCATGTCACCTCCATGACTTCACCGAAAAAGGTTAGCCACTGCCCTCTCCAGTCCAAAAGAAAAAAATGGTGAGAGAAGAAGAGATTCAAAAAGTAGGGGGTCATTTTGATAATGACACCCCCTCCCTCTAACACTATGTTAGCGCCACATCACCATTGTGTCTGTGCTGAAAATTGGTAGGCACTGTCCCTCTCTGGTCTGGAAGAGAGAGAGAGAGAGTGAAGAAGAGATTCCCAACGTAGACAACTGTTTTGATAACAAAACCCCCTCCCTTTGACACTCTATCAGTACTGCATCACCAGCATGTCTGTGTAGGAAAAGGTAAGCTACTGCCCTTCTCCGATCACAAAAAGAGAGAGAGAGAGAGAGAACAAGAGATTCAAAACATAGAGGCCCATTTTGATAATGACACCCCCTCCCTTCGACACTGCCTCAACGCCTATTCACCCCTATGTCACCACTGTGTTTGTGCAAAAAAATGGTAGGTGTCACCCCACTCCTGTTAAAAAAAAAAAAAGAGTGAGAGAGAGAAGAAGAAGAGATTCAAAACGTGGGGTTTTGTTTTGATAATGAAACCCTCAACCTCCAGTACTACATCAGCACCACATCACTGTAGTGTCGACTCCAAAAAGGGTAGCTGCTGTCCCTCTCTGATCAAAAAAGAAGAGAGAGAGAAGAAGATATTCTAATTATAGGGACCCATTTTGATAATGACACCCCATCCCTCTGACACTGCATCACCACCATGGCTGTGTCAGAAAATGGTATGCACCGCACCTCTCTGGTCACACAAAAAAAAAGAGTGAGTAGAAGAGATTCAAAATGTAGGGTTTTGTTTTGATGATGACACCCCCTCCCTCCAACACATCATCACCATGTCACCACTGTGTTTGCATTAGAAAAGGGTAGGCGGCAAGAGAGAGAGAGAGAGAGAAGAAGAAGAAGAAGAAATTCAAACCATAGGGGGCATTTTAATAACGATAGCCCATCCCTCTGACACTGCATTAACGCAGCATCACCATCGCATCCGGACCAAAAAAGGGTAGGCATCGCCCCTCTTTGGTCATTTCAATAATGACACCCCCACTCTCTGACACTACAGCAGTGCCAGGTCACCACCATGTATGCACTAGAAAAGGTTAGGCATTGCCCCTCTCTAGTCAATTAAAGAGAGAGAGAGAGAGATGAAGAAGAAGAAGAGATTCAAAACATAGGGGGTCATCTTGATAATGACACCCCATCCCACCAACACTACATCTACACCACGTCACCACCTTGTCTGCGCCATAAAAAGTTGGCGCCACCCCTCTTCAATCAAGAGAGAGAGAGAGAGAGAGAGGGAGAGAGAGAAATAGACATTCAAAACGCAAGGGGTCATTCTAATAACGACACCCCGCTTTGACACTGCATTAGCACCATGTCACCACCCTCTCATAACCGTGTCTGCACTGGAATAGGGCAGGCGCTGCCACTCTAAGGTCAAGAGAGAGAGAGAGAGAGAGAAGAAGAAGAGGTTCAAAACATAGGGGGTCATTTTAATATTAACACCCCCTCCCTCCGACATTGCGTCAGTGCTGCATCACCACTACATCGCATCGGAAAAGGGTAGGCAATGCCCCTCTACGGTTAAAAAATAAGTGAGAGAGAAGGAGAAGAAGAAATTCAAAATGTATGTTGTCATTTTGTTAACGACACCACCCTCTGACACTACATTATTGTAGCATCATCACTGCATTGCCATTATGTCTGCACTGGAAAAGGGTAGGTGTTACCCCTCCCGTGCCAAAAAAAAAAAAACAGAGAGTGAGAGAGGAGAAGAGATTCAAAATGGAGGGCACAATTTTGATAACGACACCCCCTCCATCTGGCATTGCATCTGTGCCGCATCACCATTGCGTTTGCGTCAGAAAAGGGTAAGCACCGCCCCTCTCTAGTAAAAGAAACACAGAGAGGGAGAGAGAGAAGATAAGATTCAACACATAGGGGTTCATTTTGATAATGACACCCCCTATGTCACCACCGTGTTTGCACCAAAATAGCGAAGGTGGCACCACTCTCTAGTAAAAAAAAATAGAGAGGGATAAGAAGATATTCAGAATGTAGAATGTTATTTTGATAACAACGCCCCCTCCCTCTGACACTGCATCACCAATGTGTTTGCACCGAATAGGGTAGGCGACACCCCTCTCCAGTGAAAAAAAAAGGGAGAGAGAAGAAGAGATTCGTAACATAGGGGGTCATTTTGATAATGAGAGCCCCTCCCTCTGATGCTGCTTTCGTGTTGTAGGAAAAGGGTAGGCGCTGCCCCTCTCTGGTAAAAATAGAGAGAGAGAGAAGAAGAGATTGAAAATGGAGGGGGTCATTTTAAGAACAACAACCCCTTTCTCTAACAATGCATCATTGTTGCATCACCACCACGCCATAATTGTGTCTGTGCCGGAATTGGGTAGGTGCCGCCCCTCTCTAGTAAAGAAAAAAAAGTGAGAGAGAGAGAGAAGAAGAGATTCAAAATGTAGGCATCTCCACTATTACTAAGCTAGAAAAGGTAGGCATCGCCACTCTTCAATAAAGAAAAAAGAAAGAGTGAGAAGGATGGATTCGAAACGTAGGGGTCATTTTCATAACGACACCCCCTCCCTTCGACACTGCGTCAACGGTGCATGACCATTGTGTCTATGTCAGAAAATGGTAGGCATTGCCCCTCTCTAGCCAAGAGAGAGAGAATAAGAGATCTAAAATGTAGGGGATCATTTTGATAATGTGACCCCTTCCCTCTGACACAGCTGCACCACCACGTCACGATAGCGTCTACGCTAAAAAAGGGTAGGCGCTACCCCTCTCCAGTGAAAAAAAATACAGTGAGAAGAAGAGATTCACAATATAGGAGGTCATTTTGATAATGATAACCCAACCCTCCGATACAGTGTACGTGCGTGTCCCCATTGCATCATCATTCTGTCTGTGCTATAAAAGGTTCGACAACAACCCTCTCTGGTTAAAAAAAAAGAAAAGATAGAGAAGCAGAGATTCAGGACTATGTCTACACTTGAAAAGGGTAGGTGTTGCCCCTCTTCGATAAAAAAAGAAGAAGAGGAGAGCGGAGAAGAGATTCAAAACGTAGGGGTTCATTTTGATTATGACACCCCATCCCTCTGACACTGCATCACCACCACGTCCCCACAATGTCTGCTCCAGAAAAGCGCAAGTGCCTCCCCTTTCCAATAAAAAAAGTAAATAAATAAAAGAGTGAGCAGATGATATTCAGAACACATTGGGTAATTTTGATAATGACACCCGCTCCCTCTGACATTGTGTCAGCGTCGCATCACCACAGCGTCACCACGATGTCCGCTCTAGAAATGGGTAGGTGTCGCCCCTCTATGGTAAAACAAAAAAGAAGAGGGAGAAGAAGAGATGCAAAATGCAGGGAGTTGTTTTGATAAAGGCACCACCTCCTTCCTACACTACCTTAGTGTTGAGTAAGCACAATGTCTATGCTGAAAAATGGTAGGCACTACCACTCTCTGGTCAAAAAAGAGAGAGAGAGGGAAGAAGAGATTCAAAATGCAAGGGGTTGTTTTGATAAGGACACCCCAACCTGGAAACACTTTGTTGCTGCTACATCCCCATCTTGCCTGCACCAAAAAAGGGTGTTGGTGCCACCCTTCTTTGGTCAAGAGAGAGAGAGAGAGAGAGAGAAGAACAGATACAAAATGTAGGTAGTTGTTTGGATAATGACACCCCATCCCTCTAACATTGCATTACCACTGTGTTACCACCATATCTATGCCAAAAAAGGGCAAGCATCGCCCCTCTTAGGTTAAAAAAAAAAAAGCGCGAGAAGAAGAGATTCGAAATGCAAGGGGTGGTTTTGATAGCGCCATCATGTCCCTCCCACATTGTGTCAGTGCCATGTCACCTCCATGACTTCACCGAAAAAGGTTAGCCACTGCCCTCTCCAGTCCAAAAGAAAAAAATGGTGAGAGAAGAAGAGATTCAAAAAGTAGGGGGTCATTTTGATAATGACACCCCCTCCCTCTAACACTATGTTAGCGCCACATCACCATTGTGTCTGTGCTGAAAATTGGTAGGCACTGTCCCTCTCTGGTCTGGAAGAGAGAGAGAGAGAGTGAAGAAGAGATTCCCAACATAGACAACTGTTTTGATAACAAAACCCCCTCCCTTTGACACTCTATCAGTACTGCATCACCACCATGTCTGTGTAGGAAAAGGTAAGCTACTGCCCTTCTCCGATCACAAAAAGAGAGAGAGAGAGAGAGAACTAGAGATTCAAAACATAGAGGGCCATTTTGATAATGACACCCCCTCCCTTCGACACTACCTCAATGCCTATTCACCCCTATGTCACCACTGTGTTTGTGCTAAAAAATGGTAAGTGTCACCCCACTCCTATTAAAAAAAAAAAAAGAGTGAGAGAGAGAAGAAGAAGAGATTCAAAACGTGGGGGTTTGTTTTGATAATGACACCCTCAACCTCCAGTACTACATTAGCATCACATCACTGTAGTGTCGACTCTAAAAAGGGTAGCTGCTGTCCCTCTCTGATCAAAAAAGAAGAGAGAGAGAAGAAGATATTCTAATTATAGGGACCCATTTTGATAATGACACCCCATCCCTCTGACACTGCATCACCACCATGGCCGTGTCGGAAAATGGTATGCACCGCACCTTTCTGGTCACACAAAAAAAAAGAGTGGGAAGAAGAGATTCAAAATGCAAGGGCCATTTTGATAACAGCAACCCTTACCTCTACCATTACATCAGTGCTATGTCACCACTGTATCTACACCAAAAAAGGGTGGGCATGACCATTCTCCGATTTGATAAAAATGAGAGAGAAGAAGATATTCAAGATGCACAAGGTCGTTTTGATAACGACACCCCCTTGCTCTGACATTGCATTTGTGCCACCTCACCACTGTACCTACATTGGCACCACCCTTATCCTGTTACAAAAAAAAGTGAGAGAGATGAAGAGACTCAAAATGCATGGGGTCATTTTGATAACTACCCCCCTACTTCTGACACTGCATTAGCGCCACCACACCACTGTGTTTACTACGGAAAAGGGTAGGCACTACCACTCTCAAGTAAAAAAAGAGAGAGAGAAGTGGAGATTCAAAACATAGAGAGTCATTTTGATAACGACAATGCCTCCCTCCAACACTGTGCCAGTGCCACATCACCATAGTGATTGTGCTGAAAAAGGGTTGGCGCCACCACTCTTCGGCCCAAAAAAAAAAAAGAGAGAAGAAGAGATTCAAAATGCAGGGTGTCTTTTTTATATCAAAATCTCGTCCCTTGACACTACATCACCGACACATCACCACCATGTCTGCACCAAAAAATGGTAGGCACTACCCCTTTCCAATAAAAAAAAAAAAGAAGAGAAGAAGAGATTCAGAATGCCACGAGGGGGGCGCGGGTGGCCAAATTGATAATGACATCTCCACCCTCCAGTACTTGGTCAATGTTGCATCTCCACCATGTCAACAAAGTGTTAGTGCCAAACAAAGTTGGGCAGCGCCCCTCTCCGATCACAAAAAAAGGGAGAGAGAGAGAGAGAGAGAAGAAGAGATTCAAAGCACATAGGGTCATTCTGATAATGACACTCCCTCCAACCAATTCTGCATCAATACCGTGTCACCACTCTATTTACACCAAAAAAGTGTAGGCGCCACCGCTATCCGACTAAAAAAGAAAAAAAAGAGGGAGTAGAAAAGATTCAAAACACAGGGCCTCATTTTAATGTTGACACCCCCTCCCTCCAACACTGAGTTAGCATTGTGTTTGCACTAGAAAAGGTAGGCTCCGCCCCTCTCCAGCCAAAAAAAAGAGAGAGAGAGAGAGAGAAGAAGGGATTCCAAATGTAGGGGTTCTTTTTGATGACGACACCCCATCCCTTTGACACTAGGTCAATGTTGCATCACTACCATATCTGCACCTTAAAAGGGTAGGCACTACCCTCTCCTATTAAAAAAAAAAAAAGAGTGAGCAGAAGAGATTCAAAATGTAGGGGGTCATTTTGATAATGACTGCCTCTCCCTCTAACACTGCATCAATGTTGCGTCACCACAGCACCACCACTGTGTCTGCGCCAGAAAAGGGTAGGCACCGTCCCTCTATAGTAAAAGAAAAAGAATGAGAAGAAGAGATTCAAAACGCAGGGGGTCATTTTGATAACAACACCCCCTCCCTCTGACATTGCATCACCATCACGTCTACGGTGGAGAAGGGTACGCACCCCCCCTCTCTAGTCAAAATGAAAAAAGAGAGAGAGAAGAACAGATTCAAAATGCAAGGTGTCCCTTCGATACTACATCAGTGCCATGTCAACCCCATGTCTACACCCTAAAAGGGGTAGGCAACGCCCCTCTCTGGAAAAAAAAAAGGGAGAGAGAGAGATAGAAGAAGAGATTCAAAACGCATGGGGTTGTTTTAATAATAACAGCCCCTCCCTCCAACACTGCATCAGTGCTACATCAACATCATGTCACCACTATTTTTATGCTAGAAAAGGGTAGGCACCCCTCTCTGGCCAAAAAAAAATGTTTGAGAAGAAGCAATTCAAAATACAATGGGTTGTTTTGATAACAACACCACCTCCCCTCTAACATTGTGTCAATGCTACATCACCACAGTGTATGCACCCAAAAATGGTAGGCGTTGCCTTGCTCATGTAAGAAAAAAAAAAGCCACAGAGAGAGAAGAAGAGATCCAAAATGTAGAGAGATGTTTTGATAATGACACCCCATCCCTCTGACACTATGGCAGCGTCGCGTTACGACAATGTCACCACCATGTCTGCACCAGAAAAGGGTACACATCGCCCCTCTCCAGTCAGAAAGAAAAAAATAATAGAGTGAGAAGAAGAGATTCAAAATATAGGGGGTAATTTTGATAATAACACCCCATCCCTCTGACATTGCATTAGCATTGCATCACAACCATGGCTGTGCCATAAAATGGTATGTGCCACCCCTCTCCAATAAAAAATAAAATAGAGTGACAAGAAGAGATTTAAAATGCAAGGGGTCATTTTGACATCAACACCACCTCCCTCCAACGTTGCCATCAAGAAAAGAGAAAGAGTAAAAAAGATTTAAAATGCAGCAGGTCGTTTTGATAATGACCCCCCCTCCCTCTAACAGTACATCAACACTATGTCACCAGCATATTTGTAATGAAAAATGGTAGCCATCACCCCTCTTCGGTCAAAAATAGAAGAAAAGAGAGAGAAGAAGAGATTCAAAATGCAGGGGATTGTTTTGACAATGACACCCTGTAATGCCCGAGCAATTTATGTTATTTTTAACAAAAATTGAACATTCTATGGGAAATAAACTGTGTTAAATATTTTACTTTATTTAAAATAGTTCATATGAAGAAGTTACGGCCTCGAGAAATGGAATCCAACGCCTCAAAGAACACCGAAAATGGAGTTCATATGAAGAAGTTACGGCCGTTTAAAGATTAGGGGCATTTATGTAATTTAAACTAAAAACGAGAAAGACAGAAAACGCAGGGGGCTGTTTTGATAACGGCACCCCGTCTTCTTCTTCCTCTAGACTTCTCCAGAAACCCTGTTTCTAGAGGTTTCTGTGACCGCCAATGGCGGCACCGCCATTGGCAGCACCACCATAACAAGGCTATAAGAAGCCCTATCTCCCCTCTCTTCAAAACACGATTTTTCTGGTCATTTGGGACTAGGGTTTCCGGCAAAAATCAAAAACCTAGTTTCCCTGCGATTTCCAGCAACGACCAGGCCCGAGTCAGGCCGGCCATTCTTTTTACCTACCTCCCCATTCCCCTCTCTTCTTTTTTCCTGTCTTGCTCGACATTGGGGTTTTCCCCCTTCTTCATGGTTCCAAACAACATGGATTTCCGGCAGGCGAACAGGGAAATGCACCACCAGAAGAGGGGCATCCTGGTCTACCCAAGTAAAGCTTCTCTTTCTCTTCTCTCCGTTTTGCTTCCCTTAGGCCAGATCCATGCCGGATCTGGTCTTTTCCCAACCAGTTTTTCTAGCCGGAGAACAACGAAGCCGGTTCTAGCCGGCTGTGTACGAACAAGGCGTCCCAGGGACGCCATGCTTCACGCGCGTTTGGGACAAGGTCCCTTGGACGAGTTCCAGGCGTACGACAGTGCATGCACTGTCTCTGGTGAATCCTTCGGGTGCGCGCACGACGTGGGGCACTGGTCCTGGCTCGACCAGGATGCACGGGGTGCCCTGGGAGCTGAGACGTGCCATGCTACACCAAAGGTGCGTTCGTACAATGCCATCCAGGATGCGCATCATAGCGCATCACTTAAGCATGCATGCGCATGCAAAACACGGTCCCTGGCATGGCCTTTGGGAGCACACGTATGTGAGGCGGTTGTGGTTCAACCAGGATGCACGGGTGTCCTGGGAATTGGGACACGCGGACCTAATGAGTTAACCATTGAATAGTAGATCCACATCACAGGATCTAGCCTGACAATGAATTAGTCATGGGCATAGTGGGCCCTATAGTTGAGGATTTACTTGCATTGCATATGGCATGACATGAGGTTGGTCGACCATACCAGATATCCATGAGTTGGATTCAGTTGAGCATCTTAAGCATATCATTATGTTTATGATATATATATGATACTTTTGACTTGGATTATGCTATTCTTTAAGTCGTCAGTATTCCAATTCGATTGTGGTTTTTAATATCGATATTGAACATGATTGTTCGAACTGGCGCATGTTTTAAAGAGCATATGATTTTAAACATGGCATGCATTGTAAAACTAGTAGTGATAGACTCCTACTGAGTATAGTATATACTCACCCTATCCTTAACATTTTTCAGGATAGCTCCATTCATGAGTAGAAGACGCCTATGTTAGTGCTACGAGCAAGTAAATCAAAAGGAGACAATGATAGATGTAAGTAAACACTCTACCCTTTGGACATGTATTTGTATTTAATTACAGTTGGGCTGTGAGCTGTGACTGGATAGACCTGGAAAAACATTTATGATTTCTGAAGTTTTTTCAAAAACTACTTTGGTTGTTGTGAAAACAAATGACA